>JAZHRN010000145.1:8750000-10000000 GCA_036435485.1 Saposhnikovia divaricata | reverse complement strand
CCAGTGCTACATTTTCAATGATGACATTTCCAATTTCCAACTTGCCATATCCCAATGTGTTGCCAATGCTGTCATCTCCAAAAGCAACCATTGGGCCAGCCTTCTCCTCATACTGTGATAGCAGGGCCGTATCACCAGTCATATGGTTTGAGCATCCACTGTCCAAAATCCACATGACCTTCTTTTCACTTTCTTTGCCCTGAAAACACAAAGGTATTACTTCTCCTTTGGTACCCAAACAAGTTTGGGTCCATGTGGCTTAGCAACAGTTTTGTCATAAACAGCATGCTTATCAATTTTCTTGATGTTAGTCTTCTTGTCACTGTTAGAAGTCTTAGAATCAGGGTTCTTAGACTTAGGTGACAGAGGTACCTTCCTAACTTTAGGAGGACTTGAAGACTTTGTTCTTGTGTAGTGTGTGTGAACATTGTGACTGATGCAACCTTCCATGAATTGTCTTCTCAAATTAAAACAACTAGTCATTACATTCATGTTACATGGCATACAATCAAGTTTATCACAGAAAGGAGAGTCTCTATGTCTTAAAGGCACAGGGCAATCATAGAATGGTTTAGAAACACTACCAGATAGTTTCTTGCATGCATGAGTTAAATGATTAGTGCTAAAACAGTTTTGACAAACTTTCCTAGGGGCATTTGGCACATAAGCATAGTTGTTGTCCTTGTTAATCCTTAATTTGCCATTCCTGCTTTGTTTCTTTTTAGCCACTTTCTTCTCAAACTCATTATTCCCAGCTGAAACAAACTTCACAAATTTCTCAGGTCTAGGTCTACCTCCTACTGGCTCCTTGGCTTTGGTTTTGACATTCTCACTCTTAGAGGATGCTTGTTGTTCATTTGATTGTGCCTTATCTTCATCATCCAACATTTGCTTAATGAGTAAGGCATCCTCATCAATCTCAAGTGTTGGTGTTTTAAATATTGGGTTCTCAGTCTCTTTCAAAACCTGAGGCACTTCCTCTTGAACAACAATGTCATCTTCAATGACTGCATAGCCTTTCCTCTGTTTAAGAGTGTCATAATCAAGTCCAATGGCAGCCTTAGGTCTAGCTATATTTTTCTCATGGTAGGACTGCAAGAGACTAGAGGAATTCTTAAATGTTTTCAATTTAAATTCATTTTCAGCTAGTTCATCCCTAAGAGCTTTCTCAACTTGACTAGAACATAGAACCTTATTCTTTAGATATTCAATTTCTTGTTTAAGGTTTTCTACTTGCATAGCATTTAGTTCTAGTTCCTCATTTCTTTTGTTCAACAGTTCATTCTTAGTAGACAGTTTAGCAATTTCTTCATTAGCAGCAGTCATACTAGTATGAATATTAAACATCTCAACAGATAGTTGTTCAACCATAGATTTGTATTCAGAAACAGACATGTCTATGGTAGTGAAGGATGGTACCTGAGAGCCTGATGCAGATGGTTCTTCCTTGGAGTTGGCCATCAAGGCATAGTTGCAGAATTCTTGTTCTTCTTTATCACTATCAGAATCATCCCAACACTTCCCTTCAGCTATGCAGGCCTTACCTGGTGTATGCTTCTTTAGCAGAGCCTCATACTTAGCTTCAAGCTCAAGAAACTCCTTATCCTTCTTTTTAGGCTTCTTGCATTCACTGGCAAAATGCCCTAGGTCATTGCATCTATAACATCTCACAGATGACCTATCCACATAGCTGGTTTTGAATCTGTTTTTGTTTGCTTTCACAGGTGCCTTGCTCTTGTTGAATGAGTGATTTTGAGATCTAGGCTTGAAGGGCTGATTCCTCTTAAATCTGATGTTTGGGAATTTTCTAGCCATAAAAGCATATGAAGTGTTTTCCATGGCATCCAACTCTTCAAGAGTGTAGAACTCATCTTCTTCCTTTTCATCAACAGGTTCAGTCACTTCTTCTTCAGTTTCTTCATCATCTACTATCTCTTCTATTCTCAGCTGACTTGTAGATGCTTCCAAGTCCTGAACAGATTTGTTGACAATCAAGGCACATGATGTGTTTATCATTCTGCCTTGGTTGGCTTGGATAGCCCTCTTCTGAAGCAGCTCAAGCTCATGAGTCTTTAAAACCCCATAGAGCACATCATATGTGACTTTGTTCAAATCTCTTTCTCTTAGAGATATGACCCTTTGCTCTAATGGTTTGGTGCAGATAGTAGAAACTTCATGTTTAATTCCTTAGTGCTGTAAACCTTCCCATTCATTTGAAGCTCAGTCACCAGCTTGTGAAATCTCTCAAACATATCAGTAATACTTTCTTTGGACTGTGCCATGAAAGCCTCATACTGTGTGACCAGTATCTGTTTCCTATTCTCTCTTACCTCCTCTGTCCCTTCACATAACACCTCGATGTGGTTCCACATGTCCTTGGCTGATGTGCATGATGCTATGTTGGCAAACATCGACATATCCATGGAGTCTATGATCAGCAACATGAGATGACTGTCTAGGGCAACCTTTTCCTTCTCTGAGTCCGTCCATTTGGATGGCTCTTTTGCAACATATGATCTACGAATGACTATTGTGCCCACTGTAGATTCAGCAATTTCTTGTTGTGGTACAAATGGATCATTCTTGAGAATGTCAGGGTAGAGAGGATTGGCAGCTTTGATGAACAACAGCATTTTTATTTTCCAGAGGTTGTAATTCTCTTTGTCAAACTTAGGGACCTTTACCCTACCTGTAGTCTTTGGTGTATTCGAACTCATGATCGTTTTCTGTTTAGATTAAACAGTCTGCTCTGATACCACTTGTTGAGTATTGAATACAGTAAAAGAATACAGAGGGGGGGTGAATGGATTCTTGAACTTTTCTTCGTTCTTGAATCTTTGCAGCAAGATATGTGTTGAGTGTGTGAGATATGTAAGTGCGGTTAACAAAGACAAACAGAACACAATATTACTTTAATCTAATATTTTATTAGATAAAGATTTTGCTACAATCTGTGAATACAAATGATAGTATTCTCAGCTTCGTTTTTCTCAGAGAGATATTTCTTGTGATGTATATTGAAAAACTTAAAAAACTTATTAGCTAAGGAAGTGATGCTGTATCCTTATAGACATGGATACACCTACTTACTACAAATAAGGTAGGTAAACAAAATACTTTCCAGTCTGTCTATCTCATTTGAGTAAGAGTCCAAACGGCTACTTTGCAAAGCCTGTTCAAATCCACTTCTTTAGCTCCTTGTCCCTTTGTCTTATCTCTCCAAGCTTCTTTGTAGGCTTTCCAATGCGCTTTATAGTACATAGTCAACTAAAGCGTCTTGGCTTGTTGCAGGTTTCTGACTTATACAATTCTTCAGTATTTTGTCTCCAAGAATGTATTCGAGAAGTGGCTAAGTGAATGATTCGAGAACTAGAATTGACTTAATCGATAACTCTGAGTTCTCGAATAGTGTTATATTGACATATTGAATCACTTCTCGAATAGCTCTTTTCTTTGGGAGTCCTTGAGATATCGAATAGAACATTTTGACATATCGAATCCCTGAGATGTCGAATAGCATCTTGAGTCTTTGAGATATCGAATAGAGCATTGACTTGTTGACCCTTTTGAGAACTCGAATATCACCTTTGACCTGTTGACTCCTTGAGTTCTCGAACAGAGTAATAGACATATCGAATCTCTGAGATATCGAATGAGATATCGAACAGTGTATTCAGAGATATCGAATATTGTCTTATGAGATATCGAATCCCTAACTTCTCGAATGCTAGACTTCTCGAATAGACAAATGTACTTCTCGAATTGGTACTTAGGCAAATTCTTCATTTCTTCAAATCCCAACTGTGATTATTTGGCAGTCTTTATCTCCTTACTTGAGGCATGAACCTTGGAACTTCTTTCAAGCATTATTCTTGACTTTATAAGTACAGTTACACAACTAGGATTTGATGCCTATTACAAGTACACAACAAATAGAAACTCTACAACTAGAGGTTCCCTCAGTTAAGAGGTCATGTAGGTAATGCATAGCATTACACATACTTAGGCTTGTTATTAGATGTATTCAGGCATGCCTCTGTGACTAACACATTTGAATTGTAACTTTCACGTGCAATGAAAGAGAAATGAACTATTTTTTTTCTTAAAATTTCTGAAAATGCAATCAATCCATATAAATCGGGACAGAGGGAGTATATAATATAAGAGTATATTTTCAATCACTCTAAAAAAGAGTTGAGGTGATGAAACCCGAAATTTCCTGAAACCCGACACGAACTCGGTAGGTACAGGTTAGGGTTAGGAAAAAATCAACCCGAAACAACCAGGTACAATCTGACCCGACACAACCTAACCCAGAACCCGAAATTGCCACCCCTACTCTTATGAAGTTCTTCTGCTGCTGCTTTTTTCGGAAAAAAAACTAATGTTTAGGTTGCTAAAACTCGGACACTTAACCTCTCCCGCTAAGAAGAATCTGTATTTCAATACATAACTAAGAATTTAAGATAAAGAATTTTATTATATATATCCAGCTCCGACATCTTCGCTTTCCTCACCCGACATCGTTTTGAAGCTTAATTATAATTCAAGATACAATATATTTATTAATTTTAAGAATACATATAATTTATATAAATTATATATATATATATATATATATTTATTTTAATAATCAGTTTGGTTCGATTTTAGTCGATTCGGTTTTAACCTATAACCGGAATCAGAACCGAAATCTCGGTTTTTAAAAATCAAAAACCGCAACCGCCGGTCCGATTTCGGTTTCGGTTTTTTCAATTCGATTTTAGCCGGTATCGATTCGGTTTCGGTTTCAGTTCAATTTTTTGCTCACCCCTAACTTGAAGGACCTTAAAAATTGATTTTGACTAATGTTCACGAAAGTTCAGCACCACGATTATACCAATTTTAAACTCGTATAACACGTATTCCCGCATTCTATTTTTTTTAAAAAATAATTAAATGTATATATTTTATAAAATGAATATTCATTTTAATAGGGAGGATCCAGGTCGTCACACAACTCGATATCCTGCAACACATGTTATCTCACAATAATATAGAATCGTCGTAATAACGGAGCACAATAGTCCCACTCCGCAGATCCAAGGACCGGTCACAACTACTACTATAACATCATGAAATTATTACAACTCAGAATAATATCTTACTTAAGTTCTAAAGCACAGTAAAAGAAAGGTTCCAGCTTAAGTCTTCAGGTGGTACTCCCAGCTTGGTGATTCTACTCCGTGGCAGCATGACTCTGGACTTTCTCCTTTCCTCTTGATGTATGGCTAGACGGCTCGCCTCTTTCTTTCTTAACAATTGAATAAACGGGATAAAGCAAGAATGAGCAACCATGATGCTCATCAAGTTCTCTCCTTGCTCGGTTCATAAATATAATAAGATTTAAACAAAAGATAAGTTCGAATTTAACTAAACAGTTTGAAAATTAGAAGGTTAATACCGACATAAAACTCATCTAAAAAAATAAGAATACTCGAAAGAAATCAATTGATATACATCTAATGACTCATGAGAAGTGAATACACTGGTCCTCCAACGGCTAGGTATTTTGGTGGTGCGATCAACTACCTGACAGAGTATATATTTATATGTATTTTATATGATTTTATTCTCATATTTATTTTATATTATAAATAATTGGATATTATTAATTAGAGTTTAATGTTTTATGATAGGAAATAAGGAATTCCCAATCTTGGAAGGAATTGAGTTTATTTGGACTTAAATTACAAGGAAATTCGGATTTATTGGACTACACGCGCAACGAGGAAATTCAGATTTATTGGACTACACGCGCAACGATCACTGTTTGGGCCCTAACTTGAGTTTCAGACATCATCAGAATTGGGCGATCTTACAGCCCATGCGAAGCTAACAAAATTATCTACAACTCAAAACTGGTCCAACATCAACATTCCAGCTGGAGCAGCCCAGAAACAGGCCTGGAAGACAGATTATGAATTTGACATTCATAATTCAATTTGTTTTGGGAAATTACTTGTATTTTCTTGGAAAGCATTAAAAACTCTTTTATATTAGGTTTTCAGATATTGTAGAGACAATATATTATAACATATTGTAAAATAGAGTAGGATAGGATAGCCATACTTTGGAGAGAAAAGGGAGAGAAACACTTTAAGAGGGAGATTGGAAGAAGGAGTGAAGGGATTTATCCTGATTTCGAGAAGCTTTTAAAGTTGTATTCTTCTTATCTCAATTCTTAAACTCATGGTTTGCATTTTTAATTCACATTTTCTTTATTTTATCATAAGTAGCTAATCCCTTTATCCAAGGGTTGGGTAGTAATCTTTGGCTTATTGAGTTTGTTTGGTTGTATTGTGGTTTTCTTGTTATTAATTTTAATCTGTCATTGAGCACTTTATACAATTAGAAGAGTCATGAATTTTAGTTGAATCTCCAAGGATAGGAGTTGTAATTCTAGTACATGAAATGATAGACATAATTTAATTATTATATCGGGAGATTGATATGCGAATTGTGAAACTGATAATCCTTGGTTCATAATAGTCTATAGTTGTACTTTTATCATGGGAGTGATGATTAAGAGATGATTATAGGCACTATAATTTACCTTAGGAGAGGATTTTATAAACATTAGAAGGATTGTTTTTAATAAAACAAGAGACACAAATTAAACATTCATGATAGCCAATTGAAGAACCCTATTCTTGGATTATTTTCTCTCATACTTATTATATAGCTTTTATTTCTTTATTAGATTAATTAGTAGATAATCACACACCCATTCTTCCACACTTCTAGATTGTGAGATAAAAGACTTGAAATTAGTATTGATATCAGTCCTTCCCTGTGAACGAAACTCATAAAAATAAACATCAACACTACCCAACCGTAAATTTCGTCCTCCTATGACACCATACCTCGCCCAATCATGGCTAATATGTGGTATCAACGAGATATAATATACATGTGCTAGCATTATAATGGGTTATTAGATCAACCCTAGCAACGTTAGTGCCTTAAATATAGCCGTGTCCGTATGACCGTACACAAGTCTCTCTCTCTTCCATGGGCCTCTATCCCATGTTGACCAGTAAGAATACAAAATTCCCGAGTATTTAGTAAACAGATAAATTGAGATAAACTTTTCAGAAAATAATTGTTTGACCTGGCTGACTTCCAGTCTCATAGAACGAGCAATGGACAGATGTAAAACTCCAATAAAATATATTTAGTTGGTTGACACGAGCAATGTGCCAATCACTGACAAGAAAGGTAACTATCTCGAAATAATGAGAATAGTTTAGATAGTTAACTTTCATGAGTTGTCCCGAACGATGAGCACAACTCGAATGTTTCTAATCAAATACACATAATCGATGTATGTTAAAACAGAAGATTTTCATTTGATCATCGAGTAAACGTTCCAGCGATCCTACTATTTACACTATCTATTTTTTTTATTCGAGCAATGAATCAAATAAAAGATGCTCAATAAGGGTTGTCGAATCTGTACGATAAATTCGACAGGAAAGAATGAATTTAACTATCTCGAGCGATGAAATTAGTTCGGCTAAATAAAATAAGGAGTCGTCTCGAACTAATGAGATCAACCTGATAACAACAAAGTCGCTTCCACGTTCAAAGGAGATACAATCCACAAATAACAATACTTTAGCAATAAAATAATCTCTACCGGGAAAATAATATCCATTAAACAAATTCTTGCAACATATGGAGTAATAAAATAAATCGCATAACTGATAGCTCGACATTAAATATGAAATAATATAATATGAATAAAAATACGAAATTTCCGAGAATAAGTGTAGGAATGAACTTGCCCCTGTCTCGACGCTAAAAGCCACCAAAATATAAATTAACTCTACTCGCTCGAGACTCACTATTTCCGATAATATGGAAACTCTAAAATAATATCGTTAAAATATTTTAGCAACATGCCACAATTATTTAAAAGATACAACAAATAGTTCTATTATTTACATAATCTTATTCGGCTCTTCAAGTCATGCTAACGAAATTCTTATATACATTTGTCGATTTTTAAGTGGAGGCTCTATAATCATTTCCCTAATAAATTTTAAATAATTAACGTGCTATAAACGATGTAATTAGGGTACTAAACCGTATATAATCACAAGAATTATTTCCTGGAATATAATCGGAAATCCAATTGAATAAAGTAGCTACCAATTCTAAGTAAGAATTAAAGAAGCAACGGTCCATGTTTAAATCTCAAAAATATTCATATATAAATATTATCAATTTTTCCTAGAACAAGATTTCTAATATTCTCTCATATTCATTTTGTACAAAAATTACATATCAATGCTATTATTTAAATCCTATTATTCCAAAAGTTTTCCTTTTTATTTTCTAGAATACACAAAAGTACCTCAATTATCTCTTTTTAGCCCAATTGTTTCATTTGGTCAGGAATTTTCTTTTATTCCCATAAATCTTCTTAAAAATGAATCAGATTTTTAATAACTCAATTTTAATGAATCAAACAATCTATATTCTTTAATTATTAACACCCATTTTTATTCAATTTATTTCTTTAACTCCTTTTATTTTATTTATTCTACAAATAAATAACAAAAATAACTCTCATTTTTAATTAAATTAGAGCCCAGTTCACTGCACCCCTTTTTCTGCACCACCACCACCAACAGGCGGCCACCGACCGGATGCCGCGGCAATGTCGGTGGCGACCACCACCACCATCAACCTCTTCTCTCTCTCTCTCTCTCTCTCTCTCTCTCTCTCTCTCTCTTCTTCTCTGCCTCTCGCAGTCTCCCTCAATCTCTCGACCTCACTTTCTCCCCAATCTCTCCCCATCATCGTCTCTCTCTACCCCATCTCCCTCCGTCTTTCTCTCCGCCTCCACCTCCCTCAAACTCTCTCTTCTCCCTCTCCTCCGTAACCTCTCAATCTCTCCCTTCTATCCCCTCGTACATCACCTCCACCCTCTTGCTTCACTTCCCGCAACATCCACCACCACCGATCACCGTTACCACTGCGGTGGTGGCTTAATATCTGGCATGCAACACCAACTCCTTCCAATCACAAACCCACCCCATAAACAACCCCCAATTCACTTACAATCAACATAAAATTCATTGCAATGTTCCATTTACAAAACCCCTAATTAATTATTACAAGCCCTAATTACAAACATAAATACAATAATAACACAATCAAATCATGTAGAACACAAAATTAAAAGTTTTTACACATATGAAACTCATACCCTCTAAGAAATCAAACTTTTAGAACTTGGTTTAAAATCCAACTTCTCGAAACCACTTTTATATATATATATATATATATATATATATATATATATGTTATAAAATTGATATTAAATGTGATTGTCATTTAAGTCCAAATGGGCTAGCTATTAATGTCAAATATGACCAACTTCATTTTTGCTATAAATACCAATCTCTTGTAAACCAAATATTTGCACCAAGTAATGTTAAAGAGGTAAGCTCCATTACTCTCTCTATCTCTCTCTCTTTCACTCTTGATTTTATTAACCCTTGGCCATGATATATAAAATCATAATATCAAATCTTTTATAACACGTTATCAGCACGAAGCTCTGCCGGAACTGAGATAAGTTATAATTTTATTTTAATATACATATTACATATATGGTCGGTTAATCCGCCTAATATACTGGATTTTTTTTAATTTACATGGTCGGTTAATCCGCTTACTACACCGGATTTTTTTTAATTTACATGGTCGGTTAATCCGCCTACTACACCGGATTTAATTTACATGGTCGGTTAATCCGCCTACTATACGAAAATCTTTAAAAAATAAACTCTGCACTTAATTGCCTTAAAAGAGAAATGCCCATATCACTATCAAAATGTGCTTTATTATGCTGTTAATAATTATTATATATCGGAAAATAACTTTTGTACATAAGCTAACATATGCATGATATTCTAATTTAAGTTTATTTATTGATCGGAGATAACCTGTATACGCATACGTCTGCATGCGGGTGAAAATCCATTTGATATTAGATTTGTGATAACAATGATATACAGATTAATTATTGCATGGGATTTTATGTACATCAATCATTAAGATTTAATACTTTCTATGTTAAATTCAGATTTAGTATGACAAACCTTACAAGCTTATCGTTCGTTGCATTGGATATTTCCGGAGATAATTATTTGTCGTGGGTACAAGATGTAAAATTGCATCTTGGTTCAAAGAAATTAATCGATACGATAAAAGCAGGAAATAAAGCTACGGCTGAAGAAAAATTTACCTCCATTATTTTTCTCCGACATCACATGCATGAAGATTTAAAATCTGAATACCTAGAAGTCGAGGATCCTTATATTTTATGGGAAAATTTAAGAGATAGGTTCGATCATCAGAAACTAGTTTATCTACCTGCAGCTGAAAATGATTGGGCTAATCTTCGACTTCAAGATTTCAAAAGTGTCCGGGATTATAGCTCTGCATTATTCAAAATAAGTTCTAAGCTCATTTTGTGTGGTGAAAAAGTTACTGAGAAAAGAAAGATCGATAAAACCTTATCAACTTTTCATCCCAATAATATCAACTTAGCAGAGATGTATAGGGAGCGCAAATTCACCAAGTTCGGGGATCTTTTATCCACTCTCCTTGTTGCTGAGCAGAATCATGAACTGATGATTAAGAATCATCAATCTCGTCCAACGGGATCTGCCCCTTTACCTGAAGTAAATAACATGTCATTCCAGCAGAATGTACGTGGAAGAGGGCATAGAGGTGGACGAGGCCAAGGACGATACCGTGGACGAGGTCGAGGTCGCGGAAATTTTCGTCCTCATAAAGGCTCTAGTCACCAGAAGTGCAAGCTGAAAAACAGAACAAAGGAAAGGCACCACAAGGAGGGAAAACTGATAATATATGTTTTAAATGTGGAATGGAGGGACACTGGTCACGAAATTGTTATATTCCAGAACATCTTGTTAAACTATATCAAGCATCCATAAAATCAAAAGGGAAAATGGTGGAAACGAATTTCGCCAACAATGAACTAGATAATTCCCCAATAATCACATCTTGTGGAATAAGCACTAATGATCCAAATGAATATGAAACTCCCATGTGGGAAGCTGAAGATTAGTTTCATAAAATTACTATAATATTGTGTATTATCTTGTTTTAAACTATGTACTGTGTTATGTTTTCTATCGAATAAAAGTGTGTTTCTTAATTATGCACAGAATGATTTCTGAGGATATATGCATTACTGATTGTGGCACAACTCATACAATTCTACAGAGCCGAAAATATTTTACCCTTCTAACCAAAACCGAAGCACAAGTTGGGACCATATCTGGTGTTTCCAATATAATTGAGGGTTTTGGAAAGGCTAGTTTTATCTTACCTAATGGCACACACTTACATGTTCCAAATGCATTATTTTCTAGTAAGTCCACTAGAAATCTTCTTAGTTTTAAGGATATCCGACTCAACGGTTTTCACATCGAAACCACTTCCGAGGCTGGTAAAGAATATCTTCTTATCACTTCAGCTAATTCTAGCAAAAAGAAAATCTTAGAAAAGTTTCTCTCACTTTCTTCAGGATTATATGTGATGAAAATTAGAGCCTTTGAGTCACACAATGTCATTGCTTCGAAACTAGTAGACCCAAAATCATTTACACTTTGGCATGAAAGATTAGGTCACCCTGGTGTCTCTATGATGCGTCGCATTATAGAGAATTCTACTAGACATCCTCTAAGAGATCTTAAAGTTCTTTCAAAAAATGACCTTCCTTGCTCAACATGCTCTTTAGGAAAACTGATTACTCGACCATCTCCTACTAAAGTTCAGCTTGAGAGTCCAAATTTTCTTGAAAGGATCCAAGGAGACATATGTGGGCCTATCCACCCATCTTCTGGTCCATTTAGGTACTTCATGGTATTAATTGATGCCTCAACTAGATGGTCTCATGTTTGTCTTCTCTCAACTCGTAATGATGCTTTTGCAAAATTACTTGCCCAGATAATCAAACTACGAGCTCAATTCCCAGATCATTGCATTAAGTCAATTCGCTTAGATAATGCCGGCGAGTTCACATCTGTAACTTTTGTTGACTATTGCATGTCTGTAGGGATCTCAGTTGAACACCCAGTTCCTCATGTACATACACAAAATGGATTAGCCGAGTCCTTTATCAAAAGACTTCAACTTATTGCAAGACCACTATTGTTGAAAGCGAAATTACCTACATCCATTTGGGGTCATGCAATACTTCACGCTGCCAATATTATTAGGATTAGACCAACTGCCTATAACAAACATTCTCCACTACAATTGGTACTTGGTCAAATTCCTAATATCTCTCACTTCAAAATTTTTGGAAGTGCTGTATATGTGCCGATTGCTCCACCACAGAGATCGAAGATGGGAGCTCAAAGAAGAATAGGTATCTACGTTGGTTTTGATTCGACATCTATAATTAGATATCTTGAACCACTAACTGGAGATTTATTTACCGCAAGATATGCAGATTGTCATTTTGATGAATCAGTGTTTCCTCCTTTAGGGGGAGATAAATATTCGAATAAAGTTAATCCTGACATTACATGGAATGCATCAGGATTACATTTTCTAGATCCACGTACCGGTCAATGTGAAATTGAAGTTAAAAGGATTATTCATATGCAAAATATCGCAAACCAAATGCCTGACGCATTTAACGATTCTAGAAAAATTATAAAATCTCATATACCTGCAGTAAATACTCCAGCCAGAATAGATGTACCAATTCAACAATTAAATACAAAAGAGTTGGTTACGGAATCAAATCCGCGCTTAAAGCGTGGTAGACCGGTCGGTGCAAAAGATGTTGCACCACGAAAACGAAAAAACAAAGAAAAATGCCCCTGAAGTGGCATATGCTCCAGAAGTAGCAAATACCCCTGAAGTGGTATTATCTCCTGAAGAGATTCTAGTCCCTAAAGATGAGGGATTAAGTAATCATGAAATTTCAATAAATTATGTGCATGACAGGAAATTATGGGATCGAAGTAAGACCATAATCGATGATGTGTTTGTGTATTCTGCGGCATTGGATGTCGACATAAATTCTGATCCTGAACCACAAAGTGTGGATGAATGCCGTCAACGAAAAGACTGGCTGAAATGGAAAGACGCAATTCAAATAGAATTAAATTCATTGCGTAAAAGAGAAGTATTTGGACCTGTAGTCCAAACACCAATCAGTGTAAACCCAGTTGGAAATAAATGGGTATTCATAAGAAAACGAAATGAAAAGAATGAAATCATGAGATACAAAGCCCGACTTGTAGCTCAAGGGTTTTCTCAAAGACCCGGTATTGATTATCAGCAGACATATTCTCCAGTAATGGATGTAATTACTTTTCGTTTTATATTAGGTATGGCATCTAAAGAAAAATTAGAAACACGTCTTATGGACGTCGTTACTGCATACCTGTATGGTTCACTTGATAGTGAAATCTATATGAAAATCCCAGAAGGATTGAAAATGGATGAGTTTAAGAAACCTCGTCATATGTATTCCATTAAACTCCAGCGATCACTTTACGGATTAAGACAATCTGGTCGCATGTGGTATAACAGACTTAATCGTTATTTACAAAAGAATGGATATATAAGCAATGAGATTTCTCCATGTGTTTTTATAAAGAAATCACAAACAGGGTTTGTTGTTATTGCTGTATATGTGGATGATTTGAATCTGGTAGGAACATCTATAGATATTGAAGATGCTGTCATATATCTTAAAACTGAATTTGAGATGAAAGATCTTGGAAGGACAAAATATTGCCTTGGTATGCAAGTAGAGCACTTGTCATCGGGCATTTTCCTCCACCAATCCACATATACCGAAAAAGTCTTGAAAAGATTTTACATGGATAAATATCATCCTCTAACTACTCCAATGGTAGTTCGGTCTTTGGAACCTGATAAAGATCCATTCCGACCACATGAAGATGGTGAAAAGATTCTGGGACCTGAAACTCCATATCTTGGCGCGATTGGTGCACTCATGTATCTGGCAAACAATACAAGACCGGACATTGCATTTGCTGTAAATTTGTTGGCTAGATTCAGCTCTGCTCCAATGGAAAGACATTGGAATGGGATCAAACATATACTCTGTTACCTTAAGGGAACAGTTGATTTTGGATTATTCTTTCCAAAAGACTCGACATCACAGTTGATCGGATATGCAGATGCTGGATATTTGTCAGATCCTCACGTTGGTAAATCACAAACTGGATATATATTCACATACTGCGGTACAGCTATTTCTTGGAAATCTACAAAGCAAACTATAGTCGCAACCTCATCAAATTATTCAGAACTGATTGCAATTCATGAAGCCAGTAGGGAATGTGTTTGGTTGCGGTCTGTTATCAAGAATATCCAAGAATCATGTGGATTATCAAACATCACGAAAGATCCTACTATTATGTTTGAAGATAACACTGCGTGTATTGATCAACTCAAGGAAGGATATATCAAAGGAGACAGAATGAAGCACATATCACCAAAATTCTTTTACACCCATGAGCTTCAAAAGAATAATGAAATTGATGTACAACAATTTCGGTCATTTGACAATCTTGCAGACTTATTGACGAAATCATTACCAAATTCAACATTTGGAAAACTACGACATAACATTGGGATGCGCCGACTCAAAGATATGTTGCGGCAAAGCTTCACTGAATGATTAGTTTTTCCAAGGGGAGATTGTACTCTTTTTCCTTCGTCAAAGTTTTTATCCCACTAGTGGGTTTTTCTTTGACAAGGTTTTAACGAGGCAATCTATAATCCATATTAAATGACAATCAAAGGGGAGTGTTATAAAATTGATATTAAATGTGATTGTCATTTAAGTCCAAATGGGCTAGCTATTAATGTCAAATATGACCAACTTCATTTTTGCTATAAATACCAATCTCTTGTAAACCAAATATTTGCACCAAGTAATGTTAAAGAGGTAAGCTCCATTACTCTCTCTATCTCTCTCTCTTTCACTCTTGATTTTATTAACCCTTGGCCATGATATATAAAATCATAATATCAAATCTTTTATAACAATATATATATATATATATATATATATATATATATATATATATATATATATATATATATATATATATCAATATGTAGAGCCTTTAACGAGCTACATAAATCTGCCCTTGCATGTATGATCAGACTAAAATCCTTGTGATGATAAGCTTTGCAAGGTTATGAGTTTTAATGGTGAAAGTGTATGTGGGTGTGCTCTGTTTTGTTTTGGCGAGAGATAACAAAGAAGGGGTTGGCTTCCTTTTACTACTTTTAGTATTATATATATTTACTTAATTGGACTTTTAATGGTCTAACACAAATATTTATATTTGGGCTCACTTAATCAACCCAATTACTAGTAATTAACCAATCTCTTATTGTAAATACAAATCTAGAATCTTCTATTAGAGAAATAATAATAATGATAAAGTAACTAATTAAATAAAATAAATTAAGAATATCAAATAATTATAATCCGGATAAGTTATACTACTTACTTGTGTATAGGTCATAATTAAATCTAATAAACGAGAATAGCCACTAATAATATTATCAATCGTTGCGATAAAATAAAATAAAAATCATAATTAAAAATAAAGATACCTCAGAATTTATTAATAAAATAAAAGATGCATATTAAAAAAATAAGTCGTGCGCATTCCACCCACTCACTAGACATGGTGGAACATAAGGTTCTCGATTCTACAATTGTATTTAGAGAAAGCTTAGCATTCTAAAATATTTATAAAAGTTTTACGGTTATTACAGTCTTCCCCCCTTTTAGGATTCCGTCCTCAGAATTAAAGCTATTCGTAGAACAGCCAAGGGTATTTGTTACGCATCTCCTCTTTTAGCTCCCAAGTTGCTCTTCTACTCGATGATTTCTCCAAATTACTTTCACTAAATTCACCTTTTTATTTCGCAGTTCTTGTACCTTGTAATCTACAACTTCCACTGGTTGCTCTACGTAAGTCAGGTCTGCTTTGACATCTATTTGTTCATAATCTAGTACATGCCGGTTATCCGAATGATAAACTTTTAATACCGAAATATGAAATACATTGTGAACATGCTGAAGATCTAGCGGTAAGGAAAGCTGATATGACATTACTCCAACTTTCTTTAAAACCTCAAAAGTCCAATATATCTAGGGCTTAAATTCCGTTTCTTCTCGAATCTCATTAGTCCTTTCCATGGGGAAACTTTCAATAACACTTTATCTCCAACCTCAAACAATCTATCTTTTATTCCTTGATTTGCATATCTTCGTTGGCAGTCTTGAGCAGCAACTAATCTTTTTCGAATGCTTTCTACGGACTATCTTGTCTGTTGGACCATTTCTGGCCCTAGTATCCTTCTTTCACCAACTTCATCCCAATACAATGGAGATCTGCACTCCTTCCATATAAAGCTTCATACGGGGCCATACCGATACTGGAGTGATAATTGTTATTATAAGCAAACTCAACTAAAGGCAAATGATCGTCCCAACTTCCTTTAAAATCCAAGGTGCAAGCTCTTAGCATGTCCTCAATGGTCTGAATTGTTCTCTCATTTTACCCATCCGTCTACGGGTGATAAGCTGTACTTAAATTTAATTTGGTGCCAAGGCATTCCTAAAAACTCTTCCAGAACCTAGAAATAAAACGAGCATCTCTCTCTGACACAATTGACACATGTACTTCATGACAAGCTACAATTTCCTTCATATATCCACTAGTTTCTCTATTGAATACCTCTCACTGATTGGAAGAAAATGTGCGGACTTCGTAAGTCTATCGACTATGACCCATATGGCGTCGTGATTCGCTCTGATCCGAGGCAATCCTACAACAGAATCCATAGTTATGTGCTCCCATTTCCATTCTGGGATTTTTAATGGCTATAGTAGTGCACTTGGTCATTGATGTTCTGCTTTCACTTTTTGACAGGTCAAACACTTGCTTACTCATTCGGCAATCTCTCTTTTCATATTAGGCCACCAGTAATTGTGCTTAATGTCCTGATACATCTTTGTGCTTCCTAGGTGTATAGAATATCTCGAATTATGCACTTCGCTCATGATCTCATCCTTCAATTCTGCCACATTAGGAATCCAAATTCTTAAAGCAAATCTTTTAATTCCTTTATCATCCTTTGGACTCAAGAACTCTTCCCCCATCAATTCTGATCTGCTTTCTTCCATCATCTTTTCCTAACAGTGGCGAATCTTTTCAAGTAATTCTGGTTGTAAACTTGTTCATTGTTTTGGACTGGGATTTTTACTTCTAGCTCCATCTTCTCAAATTCTCTGATTAAATCTTTCGAGGTTACCAATAACTTGAGCCTCTCCTTTCTACTTAAAGCATTAGCCACCATATTGGCTGTAACACCCCCAAACCCGGGGTCAGGGATCTAGGGTAGTCACAATCCATTATTCCATGCTGTATCTGTATTACTCACAATATACATAATCTGCCTGCTCATGACCCCATAATATACATTTCACACACACACACACAGAGGTTAGAGTCTCAGAAACGACACACTAAAACATCTGCGGAATAAAATGTTATTATTACAATACCCAAATGTCTTGTTGAATCTGATACCAATGCAATCTCTAAGCGAAGGAACATTAACAACTTAACCCGCTGGTTCTCATGATCCTCTACACAACTCATACTTATACATAAAGTGAATAACAGAACTGTTGCCTGATCCGGCTAGTCCTTACTACTTCCGAGATCACTGCTAGAAACTACTTAGGTAAAACCTTGCGCTTACCACTCGCTTGCGGGGTGTGTGCCGTGTCCTTGGCATCCTGCTTAGCTGCTATATAATATATAAAATAATAGCAAGAGTGAGCGAAAGCTCAACAAGGTAATAAAAGAATAACATAAATCTGTCTTTAACTCAAACCCAGAATAAAACGGGTATAAGATAATAATTATCAAAATATCTTGATACTGAAATTATTTCCTCATCGGGATATATTCAAAACAGTACTATCGTAGTACTTCAAATATCAATTACTATCTTTATATGAAAGATATATGAAAGATATATGCAACTCATACTTGCCGTAGAAATTTATACTAATGACATTCTTGAAACATTTGTAACCATGACACTTCAATAGGAGATAATGCATAGTAATTTTATATAACATGCCCTTGCGTTATTTTTTTCCAATCACCTTCCTTCTATTACTGAGAAGATTTTTTGAATAAAATAATTTATTCAATGAAAAAGCAAGACTCTGCCAACACTATCGGTAATGGAGCACCTGGGCTTTCATTACAGTGTCGCAGCATAATTCCAATTGGAAGAACGAGACTATTTTGGAGTACACCCGATACAAGGTGATCAGTCATTGTATCATATAAACTTCGCTACTAGTAGACGGGAAGCGATCCTTCTTTCGAAGTCGTGGCCCTGACCTCATTCGGGTCTTATGTTGGACTGTCCCACCGCCTTTTTCGCTTCGATGGACTTTTCTCACATTATTATTATCTTACCCTGTCACACAAGGTACCAGGTCCTTCTTACACATACCCTGTCACACAAGGTGCCAGGTCCCTCCAATCCTTGAAGAATCCTATCCAGATCCCTAGTACGGCTAGTCAATAGCTTCACTTCAACTATGAATCCTTACTTCCGGAAGTATTTGAGGAAGTAAGTCAGATGTGTGGGTTGACCTTCGTCAACAGATTTTCTTAACCAATGCATTCATTTTGAAAATATACGGGGGAGTTAGTCGGAGTTTTGAAGTCATTCAAGTGATGAGCGAAGGGAGAAATCACACTTTTACTCCCAAAAGCTTGGTTCCCCAAGTTTTGAAGGTAAAGCGAAGCCTTTACCCACTAAGGGTTTATTTAAAAATAATCATGGGGACCTTTATATCATCTTCATAATAATCTCTGAAAACCTTTGTTATGCATAATACAAACAAAGTTTCAATATAATCTAA
Source organism: Saposhnikovia divaricata (assembly GCA_036435485.1). Taxonomy (NCBI): domain Eukaryota; kingdom Viridiplantae; phylum Streptophyta; class Magnoliopsida; order Apiales; family Apiaceae; genus Saposhnikovia; species Saposhnikovia divaricata. The sequence goes on along the minus strand of JAZHRN010000145.1, from coordinate 9,980,943 downwards.
AAGATGAAGTTACAAGGTACTTCAATAAAACATTTCCGTAAATATCTTTATTGTGTAAAGTATAAACAGAATCTCAACATCTTTTATAAGTCTCAAATCATTTTATAATAATTCCAAAGGTCAGAAAATATTTAAAATATTTTTTACACCTTTGAATGAATTTTTTTAAAGAATAAATATGATTTTTAAATAATTTTAGAATATTAATAAATATTTAAATAATATTTATTAAGAATTAAATCCTTAATAAATTATTCTTCAAATAACATTCCTCGAATGATATCGTATCCCAAGTAATTAATACTTTCTGGAAATATAAATAATTACTGCTTAATAATAACATTCCTCAAAAATAGTACTCTGCCGCTGGAATCCGTCCGGGTTTCCACGACTATCTCTATATCTCAAAATATCAACTCCCGGTCTAGAGTCGAAACAATAAATATGCTCTTATCTCTAGAGTTACAAGATACACCGGTTTGCAAATACTTTACCTCAAAGCTCGTATATAATTCAAAAGTCAAATCCTATTTTAACATGAAATAAAATTATCGCAAAATTGTATAACACTATATATGGCAAATGCAGTATTATACAACAATACCACAAAAGTATATGTTTAGAAAACTTTCCTGATGCTCGAGAAGTGGTAGGGGCTTGTGACAGTGTCGAATGATCTAGACAAAGTCAAATGAAAAACATACGATTAATCCCCTGGATAATCCACTTATAACTCAATGCTTAAACACGTAAGCGAAACACAACCAAGGCATTACTAGCTCGCTTTAGGCTCACACTAAGTCCATGTTAGTCAACAAACACTTATGTTTAGAGTTCATTTTAGAAATCGTGTCTCGTTCGCCCGTTTACCAAGTGGTTTTCAAAGTTATAACCGAGTACTTCTCTAAGGGGTTCCCTCGCACTTAACCTTGATTCAAACATTTTTATAAAATCGAAAAATAATCCTTTCGATATGAGGTCTTCTCTCACATCTTCATTATTACCTCTAGTATTTAATTACTAAGATTCGCAACCGAATATCTCATTTTAAGGAGGTTCAATTGAAGTTACGAACTCACACTTGCGTTTACGAACCACTTTTACAATTTTGACCATATCTCCTAAATCGTAAATCAAAATGCTACGATTCTTTCACCAAAATGATCTATGAATCAAGATCTACAAGTTCATGGCAGGTGCTCGACCTTGACAACAAGTTAATGTCCCGGACATGCTCTGTTTTCAAGACCTAAGTAAATTTCGACATTACGACGACTTAAAAACGAATAACCAATTTTCAAACAACCATTCAATCACTACCCAACACTCATGGTCACTATTCATCATCTTCCTCACTTCCTCAACAGGTCTTGGAGCTACAAAAATTATTTTTACATGTTCCTAACACCCACATAACATGCATGCTCTAAATCATGCATACAACTCATAAACACCATCAAATCTCATATAAAACTCAAAGGTGGGTTAAGGGTTACCTTCTTGGGAGCTCTAGAAACACTATCAAGTGTTTATAAACACTTGACAAGCCTTAGATAGTCCTTATATAGCTTAACCCTTAAGAAAAAAACAAGAAAACCAATTAGTAATTTCGGAGTTACTACTCCCCTCTTGAAAGAATCGGAAAAATGAGGGCCTTACCATGATTTTCTGGACGAGACTCCTAAAGAAGAGTTGTAGAGCATCTCAATACCTTTCCAAAAAGATATAGAACACAATATTCCGTTGAGAAATGAGGGAGATATGGTCGTTTTACTGAGCTGCTATCTGTTTGGCCGAGAGCTCCATGGATGGTGGTGTTTTGTTTTTGTTTCTCTTGATTATACATGTATCTATATCCTTATTCAACCTCATCCTCTTTTAATGAGGTGTCATCTCCTTATTGGTCCTCTATATTACCTTATCTTTACTTAACAAAGTTCAAGTAGACCCTCCACCTTTGGTTTGTTTTCCTCTTTGACACCTCTTGTTTCAAATCTTGCACTAATTGGATTCCCTCATTGTCCTTTTAATAATATCCATATGTTACCACTTATATGTTGCATTTTAATGTTCTAGTGTGGCACAATCCCTCGAACAAATATTATTTCCAATATTCCTCGTTTGTTCCATTTATTTCTTGTTCTTAGAAAAATGTTCTCACGATTTCTCAAATGTTCTCAATCCCTTTAACTCTAGGATTTTATTCTCAATTCTATTTCCCTCTCATGATATATCCTCCTTTTGAATTCTAATATTCCCTATCCTCCATTAATAATCCAATTATTATATTCCAGACTCCTTTGTCAAAGTTGGAATAAATAAAGTTTGGATTCTCTGAATTTCGTCCTTGTTTACATACACTTATTCTCTCTATAATTCCCTAGTTCAAACTTGGTTTCCTCGTTTCTCAACTCCTCTATAGTGTACACTAACTCACTTCATAACTTCTCTCTAGGGTATACCAACTCATTTCCTGGATGATAGATTATTCTTATCAAAGTCGTCAACCACTGAATTACATAATTCTGAAAATACCCATATACACTGGAATCATTATCCATAGAAATATCCATTCATTAACACCACTGTTCATTGAAATCACTATTCACTGATGTACTTAATCATAATAAGAAAAGTTTTAATTCTACCAAAAATTTGGGTTCTTACATTGGCTTTTCTTGAATGGTAGTTTATCGTATAGTCGTAATCCTTAATCAATTCCAACCATCTTCTTTGTCTCATGTTCAACTCCTTCTGTGTGAATATGTATTTTAAGCTTTTGTGATCCGTGTAAATTTTGCACTTTTCTCCATACAAATAATGTCTCCAAATTACCCTAGTCGGGATGGTACCGGGTCTCATATTCCTTCAGTTGTTGGGAGGCGTAAGCAATCACCTTCCCGTGCTGCATCAATACGCATCCTAATCCTTTATAAGAAGCATCACTAAAGATTACGAATTTACCCTTGTCGTCTGGTAGAGTTAGAACAGGGGCAGAAGTTAACCTCTTCTTCAATTCCTGGAAACTTTCTTCACATTTGGATGCCCACTCAAATTTTTTGCTTTCTCTGGTGAGTCGAGTCAGGGGAGTCGCTATCTTCGAGAAATCCTTGGCAAATCTACGATAGTATCCGGCTAGTCCAAGGAAACTTCTAACTTTCGTCGATGTCTTAGGTCTTTCCCAATTTGCTACAGCTTCTACTTTTGCAGGGTCGACAGAAATTCCTTCACTGCTCATGATATGCCCAAAAAATTGAACTCCTTTCAACCTGAACTCGCACTTTGAAAATTTGCATATAACTTTTCCTTCCTTAACACTTCTAGAACTAGACAGAGGTGTTCTGCATGTTCTTCAGGAGACTTTGAGTATATCAGGATGTCATCAATAAATACAATCACGAACTTATCCAGGTACTTCTTAAACACACGATTCATCAAATCCATAAAAGCAGCTGGAGCATTCGTCAATCCGAAAGGCATAACTAAGAACTCATAATGTCCGTAACGTGTCCTAAAAGTAGTCTTAGGAACATCCTCAAATAGATCTTCGATTTGAGGTAAAGGATACTTGTTCTTAATTGTCATCTTGTTCACGAATAGAACTGGTGCTCCCCACGAAGACACGCTCAGTCGAATTACACATTTTTCAAGTAGTTCTTGTAACTGTGTCGCTAGTTCTTTCATCTCCACTGGTGCCATTCTGTAAGGTGCTTTTGAGATGGGTGCGGTTCCTGGTGTTAAATCAATTGTAAATTCAATCTCTCTGTCGGGTGGTAATCCAGGTAACTCATCCGGGAAAACATCCTCAAAGTGGTTAACTATAAGAATCTCTTCAAGTGTAGGAGCCCGTTTCTCGTTATCTATCACATGAGCCAAATAAGCTTGACCTCCTTGCCGAAGTAATCTTTTAGCCTGAATCATTGTTAGAAAATTCCTAGTCAGTTTCCATCCTCTTAAACTGATCCACTTTCGACCGTAATTTATTTGAGCATCATAGCGTGCTAACCAATCCATTCCTAGGATTACATCGAACTCCCCTAACTTAAAAGGAATGAGATCTGCGTCAAAACGTTGGCCCTGAATCTTTATATAATAATTCGGGCACAATCGATCCACTGGAATGACTTCCTGATTAGCTACATCTATGTTTAGGGTTCCCTCTAAGGGTACAGACTCAAGATTCAACTTATTCATGAAATTTTCAGAAATAAAAGATCTGGTAGCTCCAGAATCAACCAGAACACACGCATTCTCAGAATTTACTAGAAGCGTACCTGCGATCACATCGATGTCAGCAATAGCATCTCTTACAACCATATTGAAGGTTCGTGCTGTCGGCTTGTTGTTAGGAGGTGCCATGAGTCTGGGTACAGGGTTCTCCTTAGAAGGTTGTCTACAATCTCGGGACACGTGACCTTTCTTTCCACAGTTGAAACAGGTGATGGATTTCTCTTTACAACTAGAAGCATAATGTCCCTTCTGTCCATAGTTAAAACAATTACGTTGGCTTGATGACAAGGTCCAGGGTGTTTCTTTCCGTATGTCTTGCATTCTGGCAGAGGTGGTCTTCGTTGAATCAGATTAGCTGTCTGCGAGGATTTAAATCTCTGTACTTCCTTTGGTGTCATTGTTCCCATTTCTTCTAGTATCAGTGATTTTATCTTCCCTCCTCACAAAAGGTTTCTTTTCGCTTCGACTATCAAACTTCTTCACAAAGCTGTTTCCACCACTCTGAAATTTCCTCTTCTTTCCGTCCTTATCCTTCGGGTACAACTCGCTTCCACTTTCTACTATAGCCACCTTCTGAACCAAGGTTGCATAATTGGTGATTTCTAACACTGCGACTCAATTCTGTATCTAGGGCTTTAATCCTTGTTGAAAATGCTTAGCTTTTTTCTCATCCGTGTCCACGTGATAGGGTACGAACCTTGAGAGCTCTGTAAACTTTGCTTAATATTTTGTCACAGTCATAGCCCCTTGATTTAACTCTAGAATTTGAGTTCCATTTGATTCTCCAAATACTTAGAAAATACTTCTCCAAAAACAATTCTGTAAACATGATCCAGGGTATCACCGCATTACCTTCCATTGCCCGCTTCGCTTCCTACCAGTAGTTTGTTTCACCTTTTAGCATATAAGCAACGAACACCATTTTCTCCTCCTCCTCCACTCCTACAATTTCAAAAGTTTTTTCTATCTCTCTTAACAAAATTCTTGATTCCACTGGGTTAATGGTACCTTTAATGTAACAGCCCCAGATCCAGGGTCGGGGATCCGGTTGTCACGGTCTCAATTTCCATCCACAAAACCAACATAACTTAAATTACAACCTTGTGACCCAAAACAACAACATAAAAACACACCAGTTATAGTCCCAGAGATGAAAGCAGAGTAACCAACAAATATTATTAATCACAAGTTTGTGTTCTTATAACCCAAAGAATTACATACTCTTTGCCATCCATTTACATATGTCACATAAGTAAATACATCTGATAAATAAAAAACTGATAGTCGAGCCTACTGGTTGCTTCTACCTCAGCAATACCGTCCATGACATCAGTAGGCAACAATTATAACAGTTGTTCCTGCTTGCACCGAGTGTTCTTTTGGTTGGCCATCAGATCTAGCTATTGTTGTGATATAATAAATAAAGCAAAGGTGAGCAATAGCCCACCAACAATTGTATATATAACTGAGCAATAATATATATGACAGTTTAAAAGTATTTTTGAAACCATATGCCATGCATTAACGAACATAGTGCCAGTATAACATGAAAGATGAATTTACAAGGAAATTCAAATTATATATTCTGTAGACATGTCTGTTTTGCAAATATATGAGCAAGATATCGACATGTATCATAAAAGAGGATATTGCAGGAAAATATTGCAATTCCAGCTATGAACACTTTTCAAACCCTGCCAACACTTATCGGTCACCCAGCCGTAGCTTTCCGATCGGGGTGCTCTCGATAATGTTTCAGAAAATATCCAAATTGGATGATGAACTAATACTGGAGTACTCACCGCGCCCGCTATTCCAATCCTTACGATGATCAGTCGCAGATTGTACAGCTCAGATTGGTTTTATTACCGGTAGAAGGAAGAACTGACGGATTTACTTGTCTACCGCCCTTTTAGATCTCCCTGGCCAACGGTTGGGCCATTGGGATGGACCGGCGCTACTCGGCCTCTTACACGACTCCTAGTTCGAATAGAATCCATGACTCTGAAACGTAAAGCTCATTCTCCTTTCCCCAAGTATAATACTTGTTGATAAGACTCCACAAAGTAGTCGTATCTAATTGGAAAGGAAAATTCACCAATATTTCCCAAGCTACTGCTTGTTAATGGATATCGACTTGTTCCAACAATTTTACTCCTCGAATGATGAGGAAGTAACAAGGAAACTCATTCTTGATGAATAGCAACCAAGTTGCGATTGAAAAGAATAGTTTTACAAGACTTATGATCGGGAAGTCAAGCAATTAAATAACAGCTCTCAAGTAAGGTTCCCTTATAATTTGGAAAGTAGATTGAAATGGAAGCAAAGTTTTGGGAACCTTCCCTTAATAAAAATAATCATAATAGGACTCAGAAATATTTTACACAATATTAGGGAATTTTAAGATAATATTTGAATAAGATAAATCATTTTAAAACTCGTTAAAAGAATTAAATAAATATTCAAAGAATATTTATTAAATCAGAAATACTTCCAGAATATTCTTAATGTAAAATATTGCTCATAATAATCCTCGAATGAATATATATATAATATTCGCGAAATAAATAATTCATAAAATAAATATTCAAAATAATATCCGATAATTAAATCAACTTTAAATGAATATTTTAGGATAGTATTCATTAAAGAAATAAAGCTCAAATGAATTTTCAAAATAATATTCATTAAATAAATAACTCAAATGAATATTTCAAAATAATACTCATCCAAATCAATATCCTTAAACGAATATTCAAATACTATTCAAATAGTACTTCTCGACTGAGATTATTCTCAAATAACATTCCTCGAGTAATTTCCAAGTAATTAATACTTATGGAAATATAAACAATGTTTATAAATAACATTCCTCAAATATTCTGTCACTGGAATCCCTCCGGGTTTCCACGACTATCTCTATAATACAAAATATCGACTCCCGGTTTATATTAAAGAATGAGATCATATGCCTTTACTAAGGGTCTTAGTAATATCCGGTTTATAATTAGTATATCTCGTACCTAACTTATAAGCCAACATCAATTCAGGGAACAAGTATCACCAAAACCAGAGTCACAATATAATTGGAAACATGCATGCATGCGATGGCATATGTAAAACAGAAATCATATACATATATTATCACAACAACAGGTTCAAAGGTTTGAACACTTGCCTGGTACTCCCTTTATGCTAGTGGTATGACTCGGGGTGGTCCGGAAATCTATAAATAACCAAAATTATCCCGGGTTAATCACCTATCACTTTGCAATGCCAAGTAAATACTTTACTTAAGCTAAGGCACGTTTTCAAGTTATCGCTCATTAACATCGTTATGACCCGACACTTGCTTGCTATCAAGGTATGTCATTAATCTTACACTTGATAGGTACTTGAGTCATATAAGTTCTAGGGTCGATCGTTTACTAACCAAGATTATATCTCGAGATTTATCGATCGTTATCTAAGTGATTTTACAAAGTTATAACCAAGCATCCTTTTTAAGGGTTCGTTCGCACTTAACCTTGATTCGAACATTTTTATAAAATCGAAAAACGATCTTTTTAACATGAGGTCTTCTCTCACACCTTCCTTATGATCGTTAATATTTAATTACCAAGATTCGTCACTGAATTACTCGAGTTAAGGGGATTCAATTTCAGCTACGAACTTGCACTTACGGTTTCGAACCACTTTTAGTAAATTGACCATAATTCCTAAACCGTAAGTCCGTTTGCTTCGATTCTCATGCAAAAACGATCTATGACTCGAGATCTACAAGAGTAGGTCATATACTTGTCACGGTCAGGGACCTATAGCCACTGTGATGCACGAATTCTTAAGGTCTAACGAAAATCGGGCATTACGACGACTATGTTTACACGCTTTCCAAAATTAAAATCATGATCAATCATCAATTAAGCCACACCGGGCATAATCATACATCCAGGGATGGGCATCGGGGCAGTTCGGGGCCGGGGAGTGCTATATCCACCCCCATCCCCGAATTCAAACCCGATCCCCGGCCCGATCCCCATCGGGGATCATTTTTTATTCCCCGTCCCCGGCCCGAACTAGTAACGGGGATCCCCGCGGGGAATCGGGGAATTTCATTTTAAACAAAAAATAACATTGTAAATAATTTTAAACTCTAACTAGTGAGTTTGAAATAATTTTTTAAGCACTAAATTAAGATAAAAAAAAATATTAATTAAATAAACAATTATAAATAACATGGAAATGAAGTTATTTAACTAAATATAAAGTATTGGAAATTCGTATATATTAATATATGATTATTAATATATATATATATATATATATATATATATATATATATATATATATATATATATATATATATATATATTATAATGTGGTGGAATCTAGTCGGGGATTGAGAATCGGGGCGGGGGTCGGGGATCGGGCCGGGGAGATATAAAATCCCGGCCCGCTCCCCGGTTCTTTTTGAAAATTGTCCCCGCTCCCCGGCCCGTACCCGAAAAAATCCCCGATTCCCCGCCCCGTTCGGTGCGGGGATCGGATCGGGATCGGGCGGGCCGGGGTGAATGCCCATCCATCTTAACAAGTCCAAGAGTATCTCATTACACCATCATATACATCATATCTCTTAGATCAACTAAACTAATTACATAATCATGCTTTCATGCTTATAATAACATCATAATCATAATTACTCTAAAACCACCAAGGACATTCATAATCTCAAAACAAGATCTAGGGTTTAGGTGAGATATACCTTCCTTGGAGTGTTTAATATCCTTGATAAGCCTTGTTTAGTCCTTAGAACTCCTTAATCAAGCTTAAACTAACAAGAAACATCAAGAAAATACTTAGAGATTTTCGGAGCTGCTATACCCCAGATGAAAGAACATGAAAAACGAGGGCCTTACCGAGCTTTTATGAACAAGACTTCTGAAGGAGAGTTGTAGAGAATCTTAATACCTTTCCAAAAAGCTAAATAACACCAAATTTAATTGAGAAATGAAGGAGATATGGCCATTTAAAAATCGTCACAGAAACTGTCAAGAATCTGGACAGTTTGGTTTCTTCACTTGGGGAGGATATTTGACTAGGCTATACTCATTAGATTGCCATGAAATTTTGAAACAAGGTTACCCATGGAGTGGAGAAGCTATGGTTAAAATTTGGTGATTTTAGGATGGATAGAAGTGGAGATATAAATTTTCTTCTTTGAGGGTGTTCTTCTGGGCAGTTTGAACAAAATGGAGAGAATGGAGTGCTTGGCTTGTTCTCTTGATCTTATCTCATCTAAAATGTATTATTGGTGTGTATGTAAATAATATCTTGCCTAAAGACACTTTAATAAAGTGCTTTGGTCATGGATGAGCTAATCAAGTGGACAAGTGTTGCATTCTTGTGGTAAGGTGTGTGTTGTAAGCTAAGTGCTTGGTTGGTTTTCTAATGATGGTAGTTAACTTGTAACTAGCTTGGTTACTTGCCCTTATCCACTTGCACATGCATGAACCTTGACCCTCTGCTTGTTTTTTGTCCGGTTATTACTCATTTCAATGATCGTTCGGAGGAATATCTCAAGTATTCTTTGTTAGGGTTTTACCGGAAACCTTCTTAATATTTATACTTCCATTCTCAATCCTCCTTTATAATCCTTGAATTTAAATTCCTCAAATCTTTCCATTAAACCCTTAAATCCTTCAGTGTCTAGGGAAATCTCGGAGAAAATAAAAGTGCTATTTTTCTGAATCTGAGATCATTTACATACACTTATTTTGCTGCTAGATCATCAATACGAACTCGGAAATCCATTCGGAATACTTCTATATAGTGTCGTCTGAAAATATTCCATAACACTATTCATTGTTTATTCTCTTTTTATTCCTTGTACTTAGAAAAATGCTCTCACGCTTTCTCGAGCGTTCCTTATCTCTTTCACGGAGTTATTGGATTCTTAATAGATATCGATTTGGATGACATGAGAATATCCTCCTTTCTTAGGATACCTTAACTTACTCTCTGGACGATAGATTATTCTTATCTAAGTTGTCAACCAATTGCATTGCTCATAGCATATAAACATTTGAATCCAAATCCATTCATTCGTTAAAACCACTGATACATTGTAGTCGTAACCACTATTCATTCATACTCCAACACATAATAAAAAGTTTTAATTCCTACCAAAAATCTGGGTTCTTACATTTAAACTCAGGGGGATTCAAAGATTTGAACGATTTAAAGGTCACCGTAGCTTGTGTCAGTTGAGCTGAGGGTGGATTTCCTCTTATTGGAGGCCTTTCCTGCTGGGGTTGGGGATTTTGAGTGTGTTGACGAAGAAACTCCAGGAGTAGGCTCATACGGTCATTGTTATTCTGATTCGGGTTTAGTCTTGGTTCTAAGTTTGAATTTTGGTTATGGTGTTGAACATTCTCATCTTTATTCTCTTCGGGTTGAGGGCGAGGGTTCCTTGGGGGTCTTCCTCTTTTGGGTGGCATCTTTTTCTATTAAGAGTGAAAACAATAGGGTATGTTACACCAGTCAAATAAACATATATATAACACCATCACTGGCACAATTATATTAGGTATTCATAATTATCTATTCGGCTGAAAATCGCTGGTATTCATGATAGTGTTAGTGCCCTAGAGACAATGCAATTGTGCTTCTAGGAAAGACTATTTTGTTACTTATTGATTATGTTCCATCGATTATTTCAATGTTGATTTATTATGTCTTTATTTACTGCGAAATAAATGTTAGAATAATAAATGTCCTTGGAATATGTAACATGTATTCTATATCTTTAAGTATGTGACTTAAAAATGAGATTATATGAATAGTGTTAATATTCCTAAATATCCCTAATCGAGCATTAATAATATGGGACAATTATAATGCATAAAGATTAGTATGTTTGTTGACTGATAACCACATCTCATTGGTCATAGGTATAGTGATACTAAAGTCAAGAACAGAGGTGCATGTAATATTCTACATGGCACTGGATAGACCTATAATGAGATTCTACATGTTGATAATGTCATTAGAAAGACTCACAGTGATAATGGTGTAATGATCCTTAGACTTGAGATCATTATATTTCTATACGAAGATTAATATACTTTGAGTACATTAAAAGTTATCTTTGACCGGGTGATGATAAAAGTGGACATCGGGAATATTTTGAGACGTATGAGAAATATGAATGATAGATAAAGGATTTAACCCTCCTATTTATAGGAGAGATATTATTGTCCTCTTGATTGAGTGAGACTATGAAAATGCATGGTCATGCTCAAATATTGATTTGTTTTTAATAGTCTACACATTGATCAAGGAAACCCGGATTAAACGTTAAAGAGGATGACTAAACACATGCCTCGAGTTTAATCTATAATATTTGGTTAAAGAGATTATATTACACGGAAACATTTATCACGAAAGGTTTAATTGGATCACCAATTATTATTACTTGGGTAACTATGATGTATTACTAGATGCCGTTCATTGTTTATAATTTTATTATTAGATATTAAAATTATTGCAAATGTAATAATAACCTAAAGGGTCACACACTTAGAACGTTTAAACGGAGTTTTAATTTAAATTCTGAATTTAAATTAAATAATATTAAATTCGAAATTGGTTATTTGATTAATTAAGTTGGACTTAATTAATTAGATCATAAATCGAATTTAATAATACTAACCCAATCAGTTTTGGTTTTATGAGAAGCCCAAAACGAAATAGGGTTTTCAGCCCAATCTCTTCTCTATAAATACATAAGGATGTATTGTTTTAGGGTAATCTTTTGCATAATTCGTTTTTGAGAAAACCCTAGCTGCTCGAATTCAAAGAGAGGCTAGAGAGAGAGGCAGTTTATTCGGCTAGTACCGGCTCCCTTGATCGTTGGACGATCGGACGTTCGTGTGGGCAATTTAAAAGACACAGATCTTGACGCAAGGGCTGTGTGGTGATTGCTTTGGACCTCCATCTGTCATCAATTCGTAAAGCTTCTTAAGGTAACGATTCTTATCTCCATAATCAACCATACTTATACATGGATCCTAGGGTTAGGGTTTTGAATTTTTAATATTTTCTGCATTGTTTTGCTGCGTTTTATGCCTCGAAACCCAACAATTAAAACATAGTTTATACCCGCTGGCTTCCTCGAAATTAATTAATTTTTTTAACAGTTACCCATTTTCATTTACATAAAAAGATTTGGGGTACTTGTATAAAGAAACTGTTTCAAGTTTAACTGGTGGTACATAAGAAAAGATTTCAAGTTCTAAATCTCAGTCGTCGTTTTAATCGTGGTTGTCATGGTATAAGAAAACTCATTTCAAATCGTAGTTTCTAAAAAGAAAAAACGTTAACCAGTTCAAGAATTACATGGGTGGAATAGTTTTGCATGATAATAATATGCAAAATAAATCTACAACAAATATAGATAAAATGGCAGTACTACTAGCAAGATCATAATAACATAATATCCAGGTACCATACTGGCACTACACCAAATATGGCCTATTGCAAGCCCATTATACATTAATGTTGCATAAAGTGTTGCTACAGATAAGAAACTTGCTAATCTATTGCAATACTTTGGAAATGTGTTGTATAAAATGGAAAAGTGTTGCAAGCCTAAGAATCATTTTAACAATTTTAGAACTATTGCAATACTTTACACTAGTGTTACAATACACGATGTACTATTGCAACACTTTGGTCAACTTGACCGAAATTATAGGAGGGACTTCCAATTTTTCATTGGCGGGACTTGCCAAAATATTTTGGTACCAAAAGTTTTATTACACAAAAATTATCTTTTATTACACAAAAACGCTAACACTCACAGACCTCACTCTCTCAGACCTCACTCATCTCTCTCGACCATCTCTCCCTCTCTCATCTCTCTCACTCATCTCTCTCAGTCATCTCTCATACCTCTCTCAAATCCCTAATTAAAACCGTAAAACCACAAAACCCCAAACCTCAAATCGATTAGATCGAGAAAAGTTGGAGTGAAGATTCAGTTAGAGCTTTAATTCAAGATAAATTACCCATATTTTTTCGATTATGTTAGATTACACATGGATATATGTGTATGCATGTGAAATTTTTTTGATTATATGTTGAATTTTATATGTTCATAATTTTTGTTCGATTAAAACTAGTATTATATGTTGGATGTCTGTTCAATTTGTGTGTGAGCTAGTTTTTTTAATTTTTTGGTAATTGTTTGTTAATTTTGACATGATTTTATGTCAATTTTTGTATTTTGAGTCCTTTGTCGATTTTATATGTTTATAATTTGTGTATTTTGATTGTTACTGATTTGGTTGTTTGATTTTGATCTTCTCTGAGGTATTTTGTTACCAGTAGATATTGTGCTGGATTTCGTAGCTCTAAAGTCCTTATAAAATACAGAGTATTTTATAGTAGATAATGCTTATTGAATATAGAGTATGCTTATAATTTGAAATTTTTGGTTTTGAGCTTTGTTTTTTAAGAGCTTTGGTTTAATGGCAGTACTAGTTTTATATTGTCGAGAATTGTCCTCCCACCCTCTGTCTTTTAGTTAGATGTAAAAATATACCGATAGACTTATTTTTTAAGGGGTCAAAATACATGTGGAATTGGTAAAAATTAGTGCTTTGTTCAGTAGAGAGTGCGATTTTACTGAGATTTCTTAGGTATGTTATTTTTTGATGTATTGTGTTTTTTGTTTGAAAATATTTATGTAGAAAATGGTTGTTGAAGGAGAGAAATGGATATCACTTCCGAAATATATTGATAAATATAGGAAGGGGTTGGAAGATTTTGTTACGAACACATTCGCCAGATATGCCGTAGACAATGAGTTGATGTTCCCCTATAAAATATGTAGTAACGTATTCTGGAGTGGTGCCAAGGGTATACTTGAGCATCTCATATGCAATGGCCCTTGTCCCTATTCTATTGAATGGATTTACCAGGTTTTAAACCTTAAGATAGACAGCGTTGTAGATGAGATGGATACTAATATAGGTATGTGTTTAGGAGATGATTCCGAGGTGATGATATCTGATGCTACTGAATATGGAGGTAGAAAGGGAATGAATGATGATGCAAGGAATTTTTTAGGAAAGTTAAGGAGGGTGGGCAGCCTTTATATCCCGAGTGTAAAAATTTTACTCGACTAAGCTTCATAGTTAGGCTTTACCAGCTAAAATGCATCCATGGATTTAGCAAGTCGGCACTTAGCGATTTATTTGAGTTGATAAATGAGGTTTTTCCCAGTGTAAATCTCCCGTCATCTTTTAATGTGGCCAAGTGTATGATTAAAGAATTAGGTCTTGATTACCAAAAGATACATGCATGTCCAAATGATTGCATGTTATTTTGGGCTGAAAATGAGGGCCTGGATACTTGCAAAAAGTGTGGAACCTCAAGATGGAAAGTAGTTGAAGATAAGAATAATCATAATGCAAACACAAATTTGTCGAACGAAACTAAATTCCCAGCAAAAGTGATGAGATATTTTCCTTTAAAGCCAAGGTTGCAAAGAATGTTCTTGACTTCTATTTCTCGAACTCAATGACCTGGCATGCTTTAGCACGAAAGAAGGATGGCTAGCTGAGGCATCCGGCTGATGGGCAGGGTTGGAAGTTAATGGATACAAAGTATCCTGAATTCGCGGCAAAAATCAGTAATGTCATATTAGGTTTAGCTGCAGACGGATTCAATCCTTATCGATCAATGAATATTTCTCATAGCACCTGGCCAGTTGTGTTAGTAAATTACAATCTCCCCCTGGTTAATCATGAAACAGGAAAACCTAATTCTTTCAACTTTAATCCCTAACCCTATTTATCCGGGTAACGAAATCGACGTGTATATGCAACCATTAATTGGAGCGTTGAAAGAATTATGGGATGTGGGAATAGAAACTTATGATGGAAGGGTGGACAACACATTTAAGCTACACGCAAGCCTCTTATGGACGATAATGACTTTCCGGGATATGCACTTTTATCGGGTTGGAGCACGAAAGGTAAACTTGCAAGTCCTTCATGCCACTACGAGACATCATCAACATATTTGAAGCATAGTAAAAAGGTTGTCTATTTAAACCACAGGAAATTTCTACCTCCTGAGCACAAGTGGAGGTTTGATACGCGGAGATTTAATGGAGATGTGGAACAGCTAACAAGTCCTCAAATGTTAACCGGAATGGAGGTTGAGGAACTGTTGTCTGGTTATGAAAATGATTTTGGGAAGTAACAGCCGAAGCATAGGGGTTCTTCATTTGATTGCCCTTAGAAGAAAAAGTCCATTTTTTCTATTTGGTTCATTTTTACTACTTTCTAAATTTTGTGTTCAGTACATAACTGCAGATTTGCTTTATTATTAATGTTTTTTTTATTTAATTCGTTATCAAGGCTTTTCTTTATTATCTATTCACCTAATTGCATATTTCTCTTTTAGAACTGTACGTGTATATTTCCATTGCTAAGTATTTTTCTTATTTGATTGTTATCAGGATGGGAGATAAATATTACATTCTGAGGTTCTTTCACAAGGGACATTTCTCAAAAACTGAATATCTAGGCGGCCGATGTAATGAGATTCCGGAGTATGTAGAGTCTGACAGATTCTCGTACACGGTTGTGATGGAGTACGTGAAGGATGATCTGAAGTACTCGGAAATTTGAGGTGTTTATGTGAAGAACGTGCCGAGTGGCTGGAAGCATATTGACAACGATCGTGATTTACATGACTTTGTAAACACAGTTGAAGGAGAGAGGTTGTTGGACTTTTATGTTGATCATATAATTGACAAAAATGTTGAGCCACAGCCACAAATGCAGCCACATGTAATTGTGCGACCAAGAACGCAATTTTTTGAAGGTAATACAACATCCATTATTTTTTGTTATTACTTGATATACAGGCAGTGATGTTAATATGTTTTTACATCCAATTTCATTAACAACTTTACAAGCAAAGCGCACATTTGTGACAATCGAGGGGCTGCAAAAGCAAAGGGTCAATCGTCGATCTACTCGTGGAAAGGCAGCTACTAATCAACCTGAAACAGAGACTGGACAAGTTCTTCAAAAGGTTAAATAATATCTATTTTTTAGTTACTCAGTTAAATATGCCTTGGGTCTAATATGATATTTTTGTACATCTTCTTTACAAATTTTAGGTAATAGAGTATGAAAAGAATAGGATGTTGCAGATTAAAGAAGATAAAACAAAAAGTTGATGACTTGGGATTAAAACATCTTGCTTCTGGTTTAAATGTGAAGGAAAAAATTCAAGCGGATGATGAGCCAGAATTTAATAGAAAGTACGTTCCTGGACATGACAGTTTGTCTGAGGCTGAAAAAGAAGATAAAGATATCGTGGTGGAACAAGCTGCTCAAAAGAAAAAAAATGATGAAGATGAAGCAAAAAAAGGCGAAGAAGGTGACCAATCCTGTCTCAAGGCCAATTACACGTTCAAGGACCACAGCTCCTTTATCTACGCAAGTACATGATGTTAAGTTCATATATATTAATAACTTTTTATCAATTCATAAGTTGGTACTAATTTGGGCACTAAAAAAACACATGTATTTGGATGATAACGCTTATGCCAAACTTCAACTTCTTGTGTAAATTCAGCTCTTAAGTATGCAGTCTGAACCAGCTAATAATTCATCCCCTGTCATTCTGAGAATTTACCACCTCCCCCTCCCTTGCCCAAAGATTCATCACAAGGCTTACCACTGCAAGTGGCGCCTGTAAAAAGATATAGAAAAATCAAGGAATTGGTTCAATGGAAGCTTACATGTTGATGAAAGATCGTCGAAAGACCCTTGAAAAAGAAAAAAAAGAAAGTGGATGATGGTGGTCAGACATCTCATTCAGAAACTCATGCAGAAATAGTTGAAACTTCAACAGGTAATTGTAGTTTTTCTCGATATATTATTTAATCAAATTTTGTGTTAAATTAGTACTTAAGTGTTTTGTACCGCTTTTAGCTGCACCGAAATAGAACAAGCATAGAGGACCTACGCGAATGAATAATGTTTACACAAGGAGGCCTGAAGAAAAGAAGCTTATTAAATTGAATTGTAAGTTACAGGCTGTGGCTGACAATGACAAAGACTTGTCTGAATTTAAAAACTTTTTGGGACATTAGGTAGGCAGTCTGTCCCACTTGATCTTGTCAATTGGCACAAATTTCCTGCACAAAAGAAGGAGGAGCTATGGAATTTTGTTAAGGTAAGCTCAAAATATTGTAGACCTTTTTTATGGTCTCTAGTCTTTTTATTGTCATTAGGATTATATATAGTAAAAGTAATTAATAGATCAATAGTATGTCACTCACATGTAAATGCCACTAATAATTTTAACTAATTTTATTAGACAAAATATAATATTCCAGGGGAAGGAAGAACCTATACATTGCGCACTATTGGTGCTTTGTGGAGGCTGCACAAGAGCCGGATTAAGAAAGACCATTATCTCAAATATGATAATGATGAAGACGGGCTTAAAAATAGGCCCTTTGTCATTTTGAACGAAGAATTCAAGGTGCTTCTCAAATATTGGACGGATGAAGAAGTTCAGGTATATCCACTCATATATCAATCCGTTAGCTAGTACTTTTTCACAATTTTATTTTCAAAATTGTTGTAATTTATTTTATATTATATGCACTTTATTTAATGGTCAGGATCAAGCTAAAAAAATGAAAAAAAATCGTAAGTAGATTGTAAAAACGTTACACTGCTGGTCGTAAAAGTTTTGCTCGGATTGGCGAGAAAATAGTATGTCCAACTTTTATTAAAAAGATGGTTTCATTTTCTAATGTGTTTATGAAATCACCACTTCTATACTTGTTTTAATTTTCTAATTATGTCACTCTCTGCATAATTTTGGCAGAGAGCAGAAAAGAATATCGAACCTG
The DNA here is from genome assembly GCA_036435485.1 of Saposhnikovia divaricata. NCBI lineage: Eukaryota > Viridiplantae > Streptophyta > Magnoliopsida > Apiales > Apiaceae > Saposhnikovia > Saposhnikovia divaricata. The sequence goes on along the minus strand of JAZHRN010000145.1, from coordinate 9,962,762 downwards.
AAAAGCTAGCTCCGAAAGACGATATTTATGCGAAAACTCGTAAACGGAAGCCAGGACACGAATATAAGGTAAGATGCAAGTATTTTTTTTAGTCCTTTTCATCTGTTAAATTTTTTCCTTTAAAGGTAGGCTTTCTTTTCAGTTTTAATGTCGTTGTATTTTTGTTTAATCATGCTTTTTCGTAGACTGCAACTGTTGTTGAAGACGGCAGTGGGGGGAACAAGTCAAATAACCAAGACATGGACCAAATTGGCTTTTAGGAAGATCTGGAAAATGCAGAAAAATGATGAAAGATTAGGAGCCAAAACTTTTTACTTCCAGTAGTACTCCTGATATTGATGATCTGAAAAAGTCTGTTGAAAGGCATATGACATAGCCTATTTGTATTTCGAGGATTCAACTCAACTTAAACAAGAATGTAATAGTAAATAGTATATGTACTGTCACAGGGATCTCAAATGTATAAGTGTCAAGAGAAAGAAGACAAAGTCAATCTACCGTTTTGAGGTATACTACACTTGAAGAAGTTCATTCAGTTAATCAAGCATTAGTGGAGTAATCAAGACAGTAGTTTCTATTTATAGTGACAAGAGGTTCCTACGGTGGCAGAATACAGATTATAAAGGTTTGAAAAAGAGTGAAGAAAAAGAAGACATGAACCACAACTTTAAAGTCAATATATGAAGAACAGTCATTGCGGTTAGTCACTCATGAACCAGACAGTACATCGAGTGTCAACATTAAACAGTGGTTGTTTATCATTAACTTCAGTGGTTCAAGCTGTCAAGACTGGTATGTTAAGAAAAGAAAGGAACCAAATCATAGAGTCAAAAATAAAGAAAAGCCGTTGGAGTTAGTCGCTCATGAACCAGACCGTGCATCGAGCGTCAACAAAAAATTCGGTGGTAATTCTTTATTATTTTCAGTGGTTCAAGCTATCATGACTGGTATGGAAGAAATCATTGTGCAAGCAACAGAGGTGCTAAATTAATTAACCACAATGGTTTTGCAATCAAGACTTGCTAAGGAATAATCTTTGTGGAGGATCAAATTTATCAAGACATAGAAGACCACAAGGGTTATGCTATCAAGGAGGTATATTAATTTTCTCTTAATTAATTAAGTCAATTGAATTATTTATTTGATAAATTAATTCTATCCGAATTAATTTATTCAGTAAATTATTTAAAACATTAATTAAGTTAGAATTAATATAATTATCAAACAAGGAGGTATATTAATTTTCTCTTAATTAATTAAGTCATTTGATTTATTTATTTGATAAATTAATTCTATTCGAATTAATTTATTCAATAAATTATTTAAAAGATTAATTAAGTTGGAATTAATATAATTATAAAAAGACTTCATATTAATTATCTTTTAATTAAATTAAATTAGTTGGCTAATTTATTTTATAAATTAATTCAATCAGAATTAATTTATTCTTTAAATTAATCAATTAATTAATTAAATCAGAATTAATATAAGTGTTTAAAGACTTAAAACAATTCTGCTCAGCGAATATGACCTAATGGAGGTCGGTATGACCTATTCTTAGGTCATACCGAAGCTACTCAGACTGATTAAGTCATACTGATCTAAGTCATACTGATCTAAGTCATTCTGATCTACTCAGACTGATTAGGTCATACCGAAGATACTCAGACTGATTAAGTCATACCGAGCAGATTAAGTCTTACCGACTTGAAGATATTTCTGAAAAGCAAATTAGGTCATACCGACAAAGTGCTTTATGTCATACCCAAAGGCTGCTCAGAAATTAGGTCATACCGACACATGATTAGGTCATACCGCCCAAGATTTAAGTCATACCTAAGGAAAATTATGTCTTGGAGCAAGTTTAAGTCATGCTGATAGCTGATTTATTATGTCTTGAAGCAGTTTAAGTCATACCAGATCAGTACAAGACTTAAATGGCTATAAATACACCAGCAGATACAGCAGAACAACTCTGGAATTTTTCACTTCTCCAGCAGAACACAGCAGAGAGAGACCAAGAGAAAAATAGTTCCTTGAACATCAAATAAATTCTTGTAAATTATTTCTAGCTTCTATTGATAAATCTAAACCACTAGAAATTGTTTACTTGTACTTGTGGAACTATCTAGCGAATTAAGTTTCCTAGAATCTCTCGATCTTTTTATTACAAATATAGAAAAGTTCATGTCGAATTTTCTATAGAATTTGTAATAATAAATTTCGATCTTTTTATTTACAAATATAGAAAAATTCATGTCGAATTTTCTATAGAATTTGTAATAATTAGTTTGGTCATCAAACCTTGTAATTTGTACCCCTGTATTTAGACACACCCCATCAAGTTAATATAAATTTTATATTCAACTTGAAATATCGGTATTCGTTTTATTCCGCATCAATTTGTTCTTGATTCAATATTTTAATATTTTTAAGAAAAGAGCAAATTCGATAAAACGGTATAGTTTGTATTCAACCCCCCCTTCTACAAACTATTTTGGACCTAACAATTGGCATCAGAGCCTTTTGATTGACGCACAAATCAAGATCCTTATTTTTGTGGTCCTCCAATTGGATTTCGAGTTTGTTGACCCATACAGAAATTAAATTCGGTATTAGACCAAAAAGTCAACTCCTCTATTTTCGATTTTTTAACCTTCTAAAAATTCAATACTTGAGATTTTTGAACTTTAAATAATTTGAACTTATTTTTGGATTCTTTAACTTTCAAAATTTTCAATTTTGAAATTTTTGAATTTTAAATAATCTAAATTTATTTTCGGATTCTTTAACCTTTAAAAATTCTCAATTTATGATATTTTTGATTTTTAAACAATATGAGTTTATTTTCAATTGTTAATTAAATTGAATTTATTCTCAAATTGTTTAATCTTCAAAAATTTTCATTTTATGATATTTTTTTGTTAAGTAATCTTAACTTATATTCGAATTTTTTAATTCTTGAAATGATTAATTCTTGGAAATTTTGATTTTTAAACAACTTGAGTTTATTTTCAAATTGTTTAATTTTCAAAATTTTTAATTCTTGATAATTTCAAATTTTAATTAACTTGAATTTATTTTCGGATTCTTTAACTCTAAAAAATTTCATTCCTTGAGATTTTTTTATTCTTAATTAATTTGACTCTAATTTCGAATTTTAATTAATTTGAACTTACTTTCAAATTTTTTATTTCTCAAAAATTTTCGAGTCCTTGAAGTTTTTGAATTTTAAATATTTTGAATTTATTCTAAGCCAATAGTTCTAAGAAGGTTGTTAGTTGAAGATTCCTACGAATTGTCAAAGATGATTTGAATCTTTTGAAGAAAATGCATTTTTCAATGAAATTAATTTTTACCTACTGAAGAAAAATTTGTGGAAGCTCCTCAAAATTATATCCATAGAATTCACTGGTTTTTCAGAAGCAGGAATGGAAGAGGTTTTAGTGGATAGAATTTTTCTCGAAGATTTGAATTAAGTCTATTGATTCTGTGATATACAAACACTAAGTGGATTGCTCTAATGTAACATCTACTACACTTAGTGGATTGTACCAAGAAATATCTTTCAAGGAATCAACAGAGATTTTAGAAAAGTGGAATCAAGGAGGTTTGAGAATGAACTAGACAGTTAGACATCTCAGTCAGGAATTAATGATGGAACCTCAGAACATACATGATGAGTTACTAATTTAGAAAGAGTACAAATGTTTAATCCAGGAATTAGGCCTATCTATTCCGAAGCAGAAACTCTTCAGGATACAGTTCAAGAGGTGGCTACAAGACTGAGTTGGTGGAAAGAACAAAACATGATAGTTGCAGTTATGAAAAGTTTTATGTGATAAGTAACTATCAAGGTGTGCAACATGGTACAGAATTCTGACAGACAAGGATGAATAGGGATTCATTAAATGAGATGAAACAGAAGCATCAGTGCAGAACTTATCTTACTGAAGAAAAGAGTTGGGATGGATCAGATGATGATGAGAAGAGCATAATTAATATCTTGCCTTCATAGCAATCTCTGAAGATGATTCACCTCACATGTCTCAGGTATCAATTCTTCGAACTAGTGTAATATGTAATTCTCAGAAATTCAAAGCATGTTAAGATCTTAGTTTTTAATTATTATATCTTTGGTTAAAAGATCTTATTATGTGTATGAATATTTGTTGAATTTAATTTATTGCAATAGTGAGTTAGAAGTGTTCCTTAGACAATATCTCTCAATTCTTAAATGATATATGTCAAGCATATATGACCTCTGCTTAAGCTAGTTTCAGGATCCCCAGTAGAACAAGATTTGCTTATTCATTCTGAATTGTTTGTTAAGGTTTAAAAAGTTTAAAAGATGGAATAATTACCTAGGGTGTCAGTAGAACATCAAGTCATTTGTAAAACTGACTTAGGTAATAGAGATTATATAATATGATATAACAATAGGAATGGATTGTATAGAATTAGTAATTAATTGTTAATTCTTCTATTCCATGCATGTTTAGAAAATTATTGAATATCTGTAAATCTACTTGCTACCTGTTACACAAGTGTACATATGTTAAAGTAGATAGTACTGAATTTTCTAAAATGCATAACATGCCTAATTTGCATAATTCTTATCTGCAATGTTTTAATGCTGAATGTATGCAATGTATTCTTATTATCATGCCTGCTTATTTCAAATGTCATAAATGCATTTCCTAGTATTTGCATTGATCATAGAAAAAACATGTTTAAGAATAACAATAAGGTACAGACTGCTAGTCCTCCTTATGTTAGGAAGGAACCATTATTCTCCTTGCTCAGTGAATATTTTGTCAATGACATTAAAAAGGAGAAATGGTCAGTCAAAGATAAGAATGAGCATGTTAAGGTTAAAACTGTTGTTAACTCTAATAAAAGAGAAATCTCTAATCCATCTGGACCCAATTAAACAATTTGGGTACCAAGAACTTTTTATCCATTTGTGAATGTAGGGCTTAACAGGTTAATCGATTATGCATTATTATTGATTTATTCAAAACATATCATCGAAGAAAGAACCCTGCTATCAAATGTGAATGTGAAGACAGGCCAAGTGGTTTATCCCTTAGAGACAACATCAAGGGTATGACCTAGGGTCAAGGCTATTCAATAGCTAAGGAATGTTGTCAGTAATAAAGCATCTTTTACAAGATGAAGAGCCTACTGTTCGAGGATTAATGAAAGAGAACTTATCTGTAGCTGACATGGAATCTCAGTCAAAGGTGAAGTCAACAAGGTCAAATCTAAAGCTTCATTAGACAGGAGTTCCGATATGACATAAGGAGCTCTCTCACCTGAATGTCATATCAAGAGATTCTTTCCTGGAAATCGAATCAGTAAAGGAGACTGCCTCATCTGGAATTAAAGTAAAATAAAATTATGAGGCATGTCATAAAGAGAAGTCAAAGAAGCATCACACAGAAGTTCTACATCAAAGAAAAATATACTTTAGGAGTGATGACTGATGACTTTTCTCAACAAACAAGTTGTTGTTCAGACAATCTGAAGACAAGACACCACTGATGGTGATTGATCACATCTTAAACCCTGATCCGTAAGAATTTTAGGAAGACCCCATAAGTATGAAGGAAATTGTTTTGCAAGATTAAATCGAAAGTGAGCATCCTAGCAATCAGCTAATGCTCAAGAGGAAAATTTCCTTTGTTACTCAATGGAGTCAACAGCCTACAGGGTGCTTGTTATTAATCACAGAAGGTGATTGAAAGTCTTAGTGATGTTCAATGACTTCTAGCTCCCAGCTGTCAATGGTAATGATGATTCAGATCCAAGCAATGTCAACATTGAGAATCTTCATGTAAACCCAGCAACAGCTTAGGGGGAGCAACAGAAGGATCAACTAGTCAACTCAACACCACACTGAAAGTCAAAGGATACTATGAGAACATGTCTGCCAAGACAAAGAATGTTGACTCAATTAATTCTTTGTCCTAGTTCTTAGTGTTTGTAATGGTGGAAGTAAAAGACTAGCAGAGCTTCAAGTACTAATGATTATTTCTTTAGTCTTGTTTTAGAAGAAAATAAGAAAGCTACAAAAGCTCTGAAAGATCCAGGTTGAGTGATTGCAATGCAAGATGATCTCAATCAGTACTAAAGGCAGATTGTATGGAAGCTGGTATCTAGACCCAACAACAAGGCTGTATTTGGTACAAGGATAACCAGAAGTCTACCTGGATGATGTCAAGGCATTGTTATGAGGGGCAAAGCTAAACTGGATGCTAGGTTACAATTTGATCAAACAGTATATTTGACAAGAAGCACCAGTGACAAGACTTGAGGATATCAGGCACCTGCTGCACATTCAAGATTATAATGGACATCTAGACCTACTAAATCTGGATGCTAGAGGAATGTGAACAAGTGCACTCCTGGTTGGTGAGATAATTAAAGATCTCTACAGGTTAGTATGAACTGGTATCATCACTCAAGCAAGCATGAAAGACATGGTATGACACCCTAACTATAATTTAATATTTGGTATCAATCTTTAACAGTTGGTATCTTTTAACAATTGGTGTCACATTTATAGAACTCTCTACATCTTTAGGCACAAACATAAATGATATATATGTGCAATGATATCTTGATTATATTATATGTTGGTCTACTAACTATAAATTGGGATCAAGATATTTGCTGTTTTGATGTTGGTAAAGTTGCAATTCTTTTGAATTACTTCATGCAAGCCAATAGAAGAATCCTTTTAGGAGCTCAGGCAAGCCAAAAGAATAATTCTATTTGGAGCACAAGTAAGCCAAAAGAATGATGACAATAAAAGTAAGTCCATGATCTTTTGTTTCTGTTCAGAAGATTCTAGACCTGTCAAGACTACATGCCAACACACCACTATAGCTGGCTTTTGACCTATTAGTTTGGACATAACAAGTTGGTAATCAAAAATCTTAAGATGGACCCAAATCCAAGGAAATGGTACCGTAGAGATATTTGACCCAACAAGTTCAGGATCTACTAATTAGGACCTAATCAGGCTATAGAGGAATCATCAGCTTATTATCTAATTCAATTACTAATAAACTTACACACATATTATGTTCTCAATATGCAAATGTGCAAGGCCCCAAGTGGATCCTAGAGAATCTATTCTTGTAGTTATTACACTTGATTTTCAGATGTCTTAAGTTTGACCCATCTCCGGAGATGGTACCCTAGAGACATCAGTTCTGACATGTTTTGCTGCATAGAGACAGATCAAATGAGTTGTACGAAAGCAGGAGAACACAAGGAATCAAGTTTATCTCTAACAACTCTGTGGAACACTCAAGGACTAAGCAACTTGCATAAGGTATCAATTATTTCGAGAGCATGTCTTTAATTAAGATTAATTTGCAGATATGTTTGCTAAATCACTTGATGAAATTAATTTTTCAAGATTGGTTTGTAAACTTTGGATTTTATTAATGTTATATAATTTGTAAATCCCATCTGTTAAGTAATTCTTAAGTAAGCTCACAAGTATTCAATTATCAATATTGAAAGGACTTGTGATTTTACTATAAGTGATTCTTAAATGAGTTTGCAAGTATTCAATTGTAGTATTGAAAGGACTTGTAAATTCAATGTAAGAAATTCATAAATGAGTTCATAAGTATTCAGTTGTCCGTATTGAAAGGACTTGTGAACTTATTTACATCCAGACCTCACGCTGAGAATTATCTGTTGAATGATTGCCATGTGTATAATTGTAATATATTTTAGTGGTGATTATTTAAGGATAATTTAAATACTTAAATGCTAAAATCTAACTCATAGAGATTTAGTATTTAATTATTTAATTATTTGTTTTGATTTATGTGGGTTATGAACTTGAAGCAATTCAATTTAGTATTTGCTCTATATCTCATATTTATTAAAATAAATAAACAACATAACTAATTTGGACCTAATCTGTATTGGTCTTCAATCAGTTATGAGATGTTAATTCTAGTGAACTTTAATATCCCATTTTCAGAAATTCACTATAATTAATATCATGGTTCTAACAATTGGTTGTATTGAAGTTTTGACTTATATCAGTTAATGATATTTAGTTAGAATTCTATTTACTAACTAATTGTGATATATATTGGTATGTGTGAAATTACTTAGAACTCCTCTAAGTAATCATTGTTATATCTTTTACAATTCACTCATATTACTATGCATAGTATGAAAATTCTCTAAGTAGAACTATGGATATTGAAATATCTAAAATGACCATTGTTCATTTACTTGGAATAATTTTTATGCTTATTTGCAAGCTTCTAATCACTTTGATAATAAATGTTATATACTATGGATCAAGGTGTATAGGACTTAGAATATCATTTCTAAGATTGCAGACAAGACAGCTGTGGTAATCGAGTCTTATTTATAGAACCAAGGTTGTCTACCAGTAAACAGTTGTTAGGAGTTAACAATTGTTATTATCGAGAAGTTGCCTTGAAGTCATAAGTTTGAAATGTTATATCTTAAGAGCTTGTGTATTTCTTGTCAACTAGTTCCTCGTACTTATGAATATCAGTGAATGATGTTCTTAAGTAGTTAGATACTAATATTCATTCTGTCAATTGGTACTCAATGTAACAATTCAATCTTCACTAAATTGAATTTATCTTACAATAGATTGAATTTATCAAACAATTGGTATCATTGAATATTTAGTATTTAGCAGTGATTATTTATATCCTAGTTAAATTATGACGTGAAGCAATTCAATGGTTTATTTGCTCATAATTTAATTTTTGGTAAAGTAATCATAAACACAATTACTTGCATTTTAAAGTATTTGATAAATACTAGCAGTTGGTATCAAATAGTAAAATATTTGTTTACTGACAATTGCTAGTTGTTCTGATACTTTATTGCAAACTAATTGTGATGTATATATTATCTCTGATGATATTACTTAGGATTTATTCTGAGTAAATGTGTATTATCTATAAATCATTAGGGTTATATAAATTAAGGTGTTCAACTTTCTAAGTAAGTGAGACTTAAAATTACATTCGGTCTCCTATCATATTTTGAAGTGGTGAAGATTTTTCAAAATTAAATTCTCTAATTCTGGTTATACACCACTTTATACATATGATAGTTCTTAGAATATTTTACATCCATCAGTCAATTACTTAGTTTATGTTTTGCTAAGTAATGAAGTACCAAAGGAGAGACATTGGTTATCTGTACTTATGTACTTGGTAATCTTTGTTACCTAAACGACATCAAGTGCTTGTATGAGTCTTTTCACTAACTTTTGTGTTAAAGTTCTCTATACATAATAAGCACTTAAAGAAAATCTTTCTTTCTAAATTACTGCGAAGTCAAGAGTTTGTGTCTTTTAAAAAATAAAACGACCTAGTTTTCATTAAAAGACATCATAATACATTGTTTTATGCATAAATACAGACTCTTGCACATTAACAGTTTTTAAAAGAAAACTCAAATCATTCAACATTTGTGATTGTTTATGATTATAAAACTTTTTGAAGTCACAATTGTACATCATTTCTCTCATTAGATATAATGCATATGTTTTCACACAATGTTATGGTATGATGTAAATGCATTATATCTTTATATTGCTCTATTGCTATGTGATGCAGATTCAACTCCTAGTGGAAGTTTTCTCACATTGTAAGTCATGAGGTTGTAAACCCAACAACTTCTATCCCGGACTATAAATCCAAATCTAAACACATCCTAACTTACCCCTGAAGTGGAAGTAACTTATTTGACTTGAGGTCATTAAGGGAGTAACTGCACTTGATGCAGCAAATAAGGATATGACGGATAGTAAACCCACAGCTCTACCTCTCAAGGAGAATAGATGTATATAACTTGAGGTATCTATAAGCTCGCCTGCATTCTCCCAAAAGGATGCAGAGCTGAAAATGGCACTAAAACAGTCTCTGGATTCATTATCTTAAAATGATGAGTTTATTGAAATTTGCCTGTCGGCCAGGGCATCTGTTGGTGAGTCACTACCTCATACACAATACTAAAATACTTCCTATGCACAAAATGAGATTACACACACTAAGGATGAATTGACGGAAACAACTAATACTTCGACCATATTACTGTTAGGATTATAAGTTGAAGGTTCCTCAAAGAACCAAGAGTATTCACAGACCTCGAGAGAAGGTATTGATCTCAATGCAAAATTCAACAAGATCATTATCTAACTCCCCAGAGGGAACATCTCTGGATCCTGCGGGTATCGGATCCGACATAGGTACGGATCGGCAACTTGTTAACTATGATTCAGATTTACCTGATGAGTTTAACAAGGTGATGTCTTCATAGACATTAGATGGAAACATGATTTTAATTCTAAGTTTTGATTTCATTGTTTACCTTCTCAGAATTCAAATCTGAAACCCATAAAAAGGGAAAATTTTTATCAAGTTGTAGATTATGACTCAGATTCGTCTGACGAGTCTAACGAGGATCGGGGATTTGTGAAACCCCATTGCACCACCAGTGACCTCTCTAGAAGGGGCTATGGTGAATTTTCCTTGCAGGTACACATGGATGTTGGAGCTATGAGAGATAAGAGTGATACACTAGTGAGCATGAGTGTAAACACTTTAGAGTTGAGAGATGAGATCACTCATTTTAAGTGATATGAGTGGAGAGATGAGCTAAACACTTGTGAGGTACACGAAACAGAATCACACACTCACAGTGAGGAAGAAAGATAAACACCAAATCTCATTCCCTATTCCCAAACAAAGTTTACTTACAAGATTTGGGAAATACAAGGAAATTGTCGGAAGATTTGGTTGTCAGGATGATCAATAGTGAGGCCATTCTATAATATCTAAAGGGCAAAGTTGATCAGTCTACATACTTCTATTCTGGAAGTCTTCATGAAAATCCTTCAACACAAGAAAAGCTTCTTTTCTTTATTGCAACAGACAATGTTATATGTATGAAGAATCTGTTGTACTAAAGGTAAGAAGTGAGTTATAATTGAAAAAAAATGGTATCATCTAATTTACATTTGGATGTTTGCTATAATTAAATGCTTGGAGGATTACTCAACTAAGGGGGAGAGATATTTTGAAGAAGATATACTCAAATATTGCCTTAGTAAGAGATACTCAACTAAGGGGGAGATTATAAGCTTACCTTAGTGAGGGGGAGATTTTCTATCTAAGGGGGAGAGATATGAAAAAGGGATATACCTTAGAATGGGGGAGTATTCACCTTGTCAGGGGGAGATAGATTTATTCGCCTTGTTAGGGGAGATAAGGAGTATTCACCGTTATAAGGAAGAGACATATCACCTTAGGTGGGGAGACATAAGGAAGGAGAGAAGTATGAAACGACAAAGAAGAATTCTTCAGTATGTGGTTGACAAGTCATATTCTTTACCACTGAAGAATTCCCAAGTATCTGCTGATAATGTTCAATATTAGATGTTAAAGGTTATCAGGCAGATATGTCATGAAATGAAGATGAGTTACTTAATGAAGATTTGTTCAGTGCTAGAGGAGCAATCATCTATCAGTTCATCGATCAAGGATTCTGGAATTGTAATATCTAAACCAAAAATTTTTTTATGTATTATTTACTATAGCTCTTTAAAGCTTTATCTTCTTCTTGTTTGTAGTTGAGTTATCCTCTAGGAATTTGTATGTTAATGTTTAACAAACAAATAGGGGGAGATTGAAAGGCATATGACATAGCCTATTTGTATTTCGAGGATTCAACTCAACTTAAACAAGAATGTAATAGTAAATAGTATATGTATTGTCACAGGGATCTCAAATGTATAAGTGTCAAGAGAAAGAAGACAAAGTCAATCTACCGTTTTGAGGTATACTACACTCGAAGAAGTTCATTCAGTTGATCAAGCATCAGTGGAGTAATCAAGACAGTAGTTTCTATTTATAGTGACAAGCGGTTCCTACAGTGGCAGAATACAGATTATAAAGGTTTGAAAAAGAGTGAAGAAAAAGAAGACATGAACCACAACTTTAAAGTCAATATATGAAGAACAGTCATTGCGGTTAGTCACTCATGAACCAGACAGTACATCGAGTGTCAACATTAAACAGTGGTTGTTTATCATTAACTTCAGTGGTTCAAGCTGTCAAGACTGGTATGTTAAGAAAAGAAAGGAACCAAATCATAGAGTCAAAAATAAAGAAAAGCCGTTGGAGTTAGTCGCTCATGAACCAGACCGTGCATCGAGCGTCAACAAAAAATTCGGTGGTAATTCTTTATTATTTTCAGTGGTTCAAGCTATCATGACTGGTATGGAAGAAATCATTGTGCAAGCAACAGAGGTGCTAAATTAATTAACCACAATGGTTTTGCAATCAAGACTTGCTAAGGAATAATCTTTGTGGAGGATCAAATTTATCAAGACATAGAAGACCACAAGGGTTATGCTATCAAGGAGGTATATTAATTTTCTCTTAATTAATTAAGTCAATTGAATTATTTATTTGATAAATTAATTCTATCCGAATTAATTTATTCAGTAAATTATTTAAAACATTAATTAAGTTAGAATTAATATAATTATCAAACAAGGAGGTATATTAATTTTCTCTTAATTAATTAAGTCATTTGATTTATTTATTTGATAAATTAATTCTATTCGAATTAATTTATTCAATAAATTATTTAAAAGATTAATTAAGTTGGAATTAATATAATTATAAAAAGACTTCATATTAATTCTCTTTTAATTAAATTAAATTAGTTGGCTAATTTATTTTATAAATTAATTCAATCAGAATTAATTTATTCTTTAAATTAATCAATTAATTAATTAAATCAGAATTAATATAAGTGTTTAAAGACTTAAAACAATTCTGCTCAGCGAATATGACCTAATGGAGGTCGGTATGACCTATTCTTAGGTCATACCGAAGCTACTCAGACTGATTAAGTCATACTGATCTAAGTCATTCTGATCTACTCAGACTGATTAGGTCATACCGAAGATACTCAGACTGATTAGGTCATACCGAGCAGATTAAGTCTTACCGACTTGAAGATATTTCTGAAAAGCAAATTAGGTCATACCGACAAAGTGCTTTATGTCATACCCAAAGGCTGCTCAGAAATTAGGTCATACCGACACATGATTAGGTCATACCGCCCAAGATTTAAGTCATACCTAAGGAAAATTATGTCTTGGAGCAAGTTTAAGTCATGCTGATAGCTGATTTATTATGTCTTGAAGCAGTTTAAGTCATACCAGATCAGTACAAGACTTAAATGTCTATAAATACACCAGCAGACACAGCAGAACAGCTCTGGAATTTTTCACTTCTCCAGCAGAACACAGCAGAGAGAGACCAAGAGAAAAATAGTTCCTTGAACATCAAATAAATTCTTGTAAATTATTTCTAGCTTCTATTGATAAATCTAAACCACTAGAAATTGTTTACTTGTACTTGTGGAACTATCTAGCGAATTAAGTTTTCTAGAATCTCTCGATCTTTTTATTACAAATATAGAAAAGTTCATGTCGAATTTTCTATAGAATTTGTAATAATAAATTTCGATCTTTTTATTTACAAATATAGAAAAATTCATGTCGAATTTTCTATAGAATTTGTAATAATTAGTTTGGTCATCAAACCTTGTAATTTGTACCCCTGTATTTAGACACACCCCATCAAGTTAATATAAATTTTATATTCAACTTGAAATATCGGTATTCATTTTATTCCGCATCAATTTGTTCTTGATTCAATATTTTAATATTTTTAAGAAAAGAGCAAATTCGATAAAACGGTATAGTTTGTATTCAACACCCCCTTCTACAAACTATTTTGGACCTAACATCTGTAAGGGAGGAAATCATGGCTGAAATGCAGGAGATGGTAGATAGAAAGGTGTGTGAGAAAATGTCAAAGGTAATAGCAAAATTGGGAGAAATCAATCCAGATTTCAAGTACCTTGATGTCGAAGAGTTATGTCTTGCATCTGGTAACGAAAGTGAGGACAGTGATCAGGAGCAGGAGGACGATCGCGATGATGACAATGATCATGAGGACGACGAAAATGATGATTAATGATCAGTACCTTAACTATTACTACCTCCGTCCTAAAAAGACTAAGCTGGTTTGACTTTCACGGAGATTAAGAGAATATATAAAAATATGAGTAAAGTTAAATGAAAAGTGGGTAAAGTGATGGGACCTATCAATATTTAATAATAGATTTGAGATAGTGGAGTAAAGTAGTGGGTGTAATGGTGTATATTTAATAATAGATTTGAGATAGTGGAGTAAAGTAATGGGTGTAATAATATTTATAATAGTATTTATTTAATAAAAAAAGGAACAAAGTTAGTGGATGTAATAGTGAAAAGTAGTGTTAAAAAATAGTAAGTATAGTAGGTTCATTAGTTTTGGGACGTCCCAAAAAGGAAAGTGTGTCAATCTTTTTGGGACGGAGGGAGTATTTTCTGTATGCGAACTTTTGGTAGTATGTTGGTACCTTAACTAAGACTGCACATTTAATGTAGAATTATGGTGTAAGTCGACATGTGTTTCGACTTTAGACTTAAGAAGATATTATCCTAAAAGCTGACTTCATTGACATGTGTTTGTTGGACATTGAAATGTCATTTCTGGTTTGGTATATGCTTTCATGCATGGTATATTGAAATTTCAAACAGGACATTACAATGTGAACTAATAAAAATGTTGCAAATAAGTGTTGCCAATAAAATTTAAAATATTACAATAGTAATTAAAGTATTGCAGAAAAATGTTGCTGAAAACCAAAAAGTATTGCAAAAGGTATCAAAATGTTGCAGATAATTGTTGAAAAAATATCAAAAAATATTGCAAAAGGTACCAAAATGTTGCAGATAATTGTTGCAAAAAAACCTAAAGTATTGCAAAATGCATCAAAATGTTACATAAAAATGTTGCAATGAACTCACTTTGTAACATTTTAAGTCAATAATGCTGCAAAAAAGTGTTGCATTAGTTTGTTGTGACACCTTAAAAATGTTGCTAAAACATGTAAAAGTGTTACAACAAATTCCTATTTTAATGCTTTAAAAATGTTG
Organism: Saposhnikovia divaricata; assembly: GCA_036435485.1. NCBI lineage: Eukaryota > Viridiplantae > Streptophyta > Magnoliopsida > Apiales > Apiaceae > Saposhnikovia > Saposhnikovia divaricata. Next base: position 9,947,671 of record JAZHRN010000145.1, on the reverse strand, counting down.
CAATAAGTACGAAGATGTTGCTATAGAGGGCATAGGCAACGCCGGCAAATGCAACGCCGAGTTTTGACAAAAACGTTACATAAACATATAATGTAACATATTTGGGGTCTAATAATACACTTTTTTAGTGTTGTAATAGGCCATATTTGGTGTAGTGTGGTACAGTCCATGTTATAATACTAGATACATCCATACTAATACAACCCGATAAGCTGAGAATAAGTACATCATGAAACTGTCCAGCTGACATACTACATACATACGTACAAATGACAAAGATCACTACCCAACAGGCTGGGCATAAAGTCAACTACTTCTAGTCAAAAATACATCAGATAACAAAAGATGTGCACCCTATCAACATCAAGATCTAGACTCGACACCATCCAAAATGCGGGTCGTCACCAAGTACTATATATGCTAAACAAAAAATAGAGATGTGCAAGTATACATATATGCCATCCCTCCAAAACAAAAACTATGCAGTCATATGATATGGTGATCATCACTGGCCGAACATCTCACCAACCCTCCTATGAAACTCCGCTATAGCATCTGATATCAAAGTAGCAACGGTGCTCCGATCAATCTATCCAGTACTGGATGATGGTAAGGCAGTTATGTCTGCCCGAAGTCCCGTAAAAATAGAAACAGGAATCTGATGCACAATATCCATCGGTAGATCCCTCACTAACAAACTCCCTCCCTGGTGTACAACATAAGGGTCTGGAATAGATAACATACGGAGAATACCATCCCTAGTAGCATGGTAGCAAAGTCTCCTCATAAAGAGCCCATAACCATCGGTAGTGCTGAAATAAAGTATGGTGAATATGCCATGGAACCATCTCTCCCAACTTACCAGCATACTTAGGAAGAACAAGAGGCATAGCAGTAGCGGTAGCCACAGTGGTCGAATCAGGAATAGAAACAGGTATAGTAGGTGCAGGTGGAGCTGTATCACAAGTAGGAGCATCACCGACAGGTGGGAATAGAAAGTTTGGTACCGTGGGAACCACAGGAGTCGAAGCATATACCGGAACATTAGTAGTAATCAGATCTGAGAAAGCTGATACTCTGGTAGGTGTGTCAACCCCGGACACTGGAGCGCCTGAACTAAGTATAAATCTCCCTACGGATAGGTGAAAGCTGGCCCTCATCAATCGGGTCAGAGGTAACAGGCTCTGGTGTCTCATATCGGAACATTTCCGGTGTAAGTAGAGGTGTAGTCTCGGTAGTCACAGTGGGTACTGGAGTCTGAACTGAGTGAGGTATGTCTGATGGTGATACTGGAACATGAGCTATCTGCTCAGCCTCTGGTGCAGATACATCTAGATAAATCTCGAGTATAGGAGAGTCAGCTACCTCAATAACCTGATCAGGAGAGTGTGCTAAGTCTATCATATGTGGAGGAGAAGGTGTGAGTATCTGGACAGAAGAGTCCTCCGAGTTACTATCAATAGGCATAAACTCCTCAGATGGGTCATTGTTTGACTCTGAGCTGGGATCTAGTGGTCCATGAGGATAAGGTGTAGGAGATATATCTCGAACAGAACGAAAGCCAACAGAACCTGAAGCCAACATCTAAAAAAGTACAAAGCTCTATCATAACCAGTTCTAATCAACAATACATATATAACTATATAGGTATAGACTACTATCAGATAAGGGATATACGGTACTAAATACTAAACGGTGTGTAATTAAGCATCCATTTACCGCAATCCTAATTTATCTCTAACATCGTATTATATTCCTAGGTGCTCACGTTTCCTTAGAATAAAACTAACGCTCTGATACCAACACTGTGACGCCCCCAAATCCCCCTGGCTGAGGATCTAGGTCGTCACACAACTTGATATCCTGCAACACATGTTAGCTCACAATAATATAAAATCGTCATACTAACGGAGCATAATAGTCCCACTCCTCAGATCCAAGGACCAGTCACAACTACTACTATTACATTATGAAATTATTACAACTCAGAATAATATCTTAATTAAGTTCTAAAGCACAGTAAAAGAAAGGTTCCAGCTTAAGTCTTCAGGTGGTACTCCCAGCTTGGTGATTCTACTCCCTGGCAGCATGACTCTGGACTTTCTCCTTTCCTCTTGATGTATGGCTAGACGGCTCGCCTCTTTCTTTCTTAACAACTGAATAAACGGGATAAAGCAAGAATGAGCAACCATGGTGCTCAGCAAGTTCTCTCCTTGCTCGGTTCATAAATATAATAAGATTTAAACAAAAGATAAGTTCGAATTTAACTAAACAGTTTGAAAATCAGAAGGTTAATACCGACATAAAACTCATCTATAAAAACAAGAATACTTGAAAGAAATCACTTGATATACATCTGATGACTCATGAGAAGTGAATACACTGGTCCTCCAACCGCTCAGTATCTCGGTGGTGCGATCAACTACCCAACCATGAATACCGTCCTCCTATGACACCACACCTCGCCCGATCACGGCTAATATGTGGTATCAACGAGATATAATATACATGTGCTAGCATTATAATGGGTTATTAGATCAACCCTGGCAACGTTAGTGCCTAAAATATACCTATGTCCGTATGACCGTACACAAGTCTCTCTCTCTCTTCCATGGGCCTCTATCCCATGTTGACCAGTAAGAATACAGAGTTCCCGAGTATTTAGTAAACAAATAAATTGAGATAAACTTTTCAGAAAATAATTGTTTGACCTGGCTAATTGCCAGTCTCATAGAAATGTGCCACCAGTCCGAGCAATGGACTGATGTAAAAATCCAATAAAATATATTTAGTTGGTTGACACGAACAATGTGCCAATCACTGACAAGAAAGGTAACTATCTCGAAATAATGAGAATAGTTTAGATAGTTAACTATCATGTGTTGTCCCAAATGATGAGCACAACTCGAATGTTTCTAATCAAATACACCCAATCGATGTACGTTAAAATAGAAGATTTTCATTTGATCATCGAGTAAACGTTCCAGCGATCCTACTATTTACATTATCTATTTGTTTGATTCGAGCAATGAATCAAATAAAAGATGTTCAATAAGGGTTGTCGAATCTGTACGATAAATTCGACAAGAAACAATGAATTTAATTATCTCGAGCGATGAGATTAGTTAGGCTGAATAAAATAAGGAGTCGTCTCAAACTAATGAGATCAACCTAATAACAACAAAGTCACTTCCACGTTCACAGGAGATACGATCCAAAAATAACAATACTTTAGCAATAAAATAATCTCTACCGAGAAAATAATATCCATTAAACAAATTCTTGCAACATACACAAGTCTCTCTCTCTCTTCCATTGGCCTCTATCCCATGTTGACCAGTAAGAATACAGAGTTCCCGAGTATTTAGTAAACAGATAAATTGAGATAAACTTTTCAGAAAATAATTGTTTGACCTGGCTAATTGCCAGTCTCATAGAAATGTGCCACCAGTCCGAGCAATGGACTGATGTAAAAATCCAATAAAATATATTTAGTTGGTTGACACGAACAATGTGCCAATCACTGACAAGAAAGGTAACTATCTCGAAATAATGAGAATAGTTTAGATAGTTAACTATCATGTGTTGTCCCAAATGATGAGCACAACTCGAATGTTTCTAATCAAATACACCCAATCGATGTACGTTAAAATAGAAGATTTTCATTTGATCATCGAGTAAACATTCCAGCGATCCTACTATTTACATTATCTATTTGTTTGATTCGATCAATGAATCAAATAAAAGATGTTCAATAAGGGTTGTCGAATCTGTACGATAAATTCGACAAGAAACAATGAATTTAATTATCTCGAGCGATGAGATTAGTTAGGCTGAATAAAATAAGGAGTCGTCTCAAACTAATGAGATCAACCTGATAACAACAAAGTCACTTCCACGTTCACAGGAGATACGATCCACAAATAACAATACTTTAGCAATAAAATAATCTCTACCGAGAAAATAATATCCATTAAACAAATTCTTGCAACATATGGAGCAATAAAATAAATCTCATAACTGATAGCTCGACATTAAATATGAAATAATATAATATGAATAAAAATACGAAATTTCCGAGAGTAAGGGTAGAAATGACCTTGCCTCTGTCTCGACGCTAAAAGCCACCAAATATAATTAACTCTACTCGCTCGAGACTCACTATTTCCAATAATATGGAAACTCTAAAATAATATCATTAAAATATTTTAGAAACATGCCACAATTATTTAAAAGATACAACAAATAGTTCTATTATTTACATAATATTATTCGGCTCTTCAAGTCATGTTAACGAAATTCCTATATATATTTATCGATTTTTAAGTGGAGGCTCTAATCGTTTCCCTAATAAATTTTAAATAATTAATGTGTTATAAACGATGTAATTAGGGTACTTAACCGTATAAAATCACAAGAATTATTTTCTAGAATATAATCAGAAATCCAATTGAGTAAGAATTAAAGAAGCAAGGGTCCATATTTAAATCTCATAAATATTCGTATATAAATATTATCAATTTTTCCTGGAACAAGATTTCTAATATTCTCTCATATTCATTTTGTACAAAAATTACATATCAATGCTATAATTTAAATCCTATTATTCCCAAAGTTTTCCTTTTTATTTTCTAGAATACATAAAAGTACCTCAATTATCTCTTTTTAGCCCAATTGTTTCATTTGGTCAAGAATTTTCTTTTAATCCCATAAATCATGAATTCTCTTTTATTCTAATTAATCAATTCCTAAAAGTGAATCAGATTTTTATTAACTCAATTTTAATGAATTAAACAATCTTTATTCTTTAATTATTAACACCCCTTTTTATTCTATTTATTTCTTTAATTCCTTTCTATTTTAATTATTCTACAAATAAAGTAACAAAAATAACTCCCATTTTTAATTAAATTAGAGCCCAATTCACTGCACCCCTTTTTCTGCACCACCACCACCAACAGGCGGCCACTGGCGGCGGCGCCGGCGGCGACCACCACCATCGTCAACCTCTTCTCTCTCCCTATCTCTCTCCAATTCTCTCTCTCTCCCTCTCTCTCTCTCTCCCTCTCTCTCTCTCTCTCTCTCTCGTCTTCTCTGCCTGTCGCAATCTCCCTCAGTCTCTCGACCTCACTTTCTCCCCCAATCTCTCCCCATCGTCGTCTCCTTCTTTCGCCCCATCTCCTTCCGCCTTTCTCTTTCTCTCCGCCTCACCTCCCTCGAACTCTCTCTTTTCCCTCGCATCTCCTTCGTAACCTCTTAATTCTCTCAATCTCTCCCTTCTATCCCCTCGTACATCACCTCCACCCTCCTGCTTCACTTCGCGCAACATCCACCACTACCGGTCACCGTTACTGTCGCGGTGGCGGCCTCATCTCCGGCATGCAACATCAACAACTCATTTCAATCACAAACCCACCCCATAAACAACCCCCAATTCACTTACAATCAACATAAAATTCATTACAATGTTCCATTTACAAAACCCCTAATTAATTATTAAAAGCCCTAATTACAAACATAAATACAATAACAACACAATCAAATCATGTAGAACACAAAATTAAAAGTTTTTAAACATATAAAACTCATACCCTCTTAGAAAATCAAACTTTTAGAACTTGGTTTAAAATCCAACTTCTCGAAACCACTTATATATATATATATGCCTTGGTTCAATTGGGAACTATTTTAGTTGAGTAACTTGGTAACTAAATACAAGCCATTAGATTAAAAATGAATCTAACGATCCAGATTAAAATAAAATGAAACTCTCACCACGTAACATAACCAATTGATAGGTGTACACATGCATATATGTACATATCCCACGATTTTAGTGTATGATACACCAACTCACCAACTTCCTAAGTTTACATTTCTTCCTATTAAAGTACATATTTCGTTACTAAATACATAACATAAATGTTTCACAGATTCATAACATAATTGTTTCATAAATCTACAGAACATGTAATTTTTTATTACAAAACTTTAGAATATCTACTGAATGGAATTTTTTACAGAACAAAAAATCAAATTTTTGAATACAGAACAATAAATTTTAGTTTATTAAAATATGTTATATAGAAATTTAAGTTATTAAGATACATAATACATAAATTTTGTTAAATAACTACAGAATATAACATATTTTTAAATTACAGCACATAGAATTTTGATTTAATAAAATACAGAACATATAATTTCGGTTCATTAAAATACTGAACATAGAAATTCAATTTATTAAAATACATAATATGTTTACTGAACGAATATCAAAATAAGGAGTTTGATAAGAATTTCGTTTTTTTGTACGGAATAAGGAATTTGTAAAAAATTAAACTGCCAACAAAATTGTTTTCTCAAAACATAGAAACATTTTTAATGTTCCATTTTTAAATATTCTTAAGTAGGTTCTGTAGTTTGTGATGTGTTATAGTGTTTTGAACATTTCTTCGTCTGTTGTACCCAAATATGCACAAATATATATGCTAACAGATAAGAAGAATTAGAAAATGGGCAAAATAAAAGTAAAAAGTGATGCAAAAGCAAAAAAAGACGTTGCTACACACCCATACAGACGGGGAAGTTACATGCTATCTGAAACTAAATCTAAACCATTTATTTATTTTCAATCTAAAGGTTAGTATTTAGTTACTTAGTTACTCTTATAACATGGTTCCTCATGGTTCCTCACTAAGACTAATCCTATATATATATATATATATATATAGTTTCCTGAATAAAAAGACATATCATTAATGCCCCCGCGGGACCCTTATAAATAAAAGGTAACAAATGCATTTTTTTTCCTCTCTCTCTCTCTATATATATATATATATATATATATATATATATATATTAATATGTAGAGCCTTTGACGAGCTACATAAATCTGCCCTTGCATGTACGATCAGACCAAAATCCTTGTGATGATAAGCTTTGCAAGGTTGCGAGTTTTAATGGTGGAAGTGTATGTGGGTATGCTCTGTTTTGTTTTGCCGAGAGATAACAAAGAAGGGGCTGGCTTTCTTTAACTACTTTTAGTCTTATATATATTTACCTAATTGGACTTTTAATTACTACTCTACTCAACTTAACGTACTCAGTATATCCCGCATGAGCAGGGTCTGAGGGGGGTAGGTTGTACGCAGCCATGCCTCTACCCAAGGGTAGAGAGGCTGTTTCCGGTTTTTTTTGACCCCCGGCAGGAGTCGAACCTGTGACAATCCGAATTTTCAAAATAAATTATTATTATTATTTAATTATGTTAATTAGTATTTAAAGGATGGAATTGGATTTGAGAATATCGTTGTGAAGTTCAACGATATTTAGTATCGAGTTTATATGAGTATATTTGGATTTATGTGTGCCCCAATATTTTTATTTGTATTTTAGTGATTTAAAAGTATTTAAATCAAGTATTATTGATCTTCAAAAATCTTTATTAAATTATTGGAGTTGGATAAAATCACGAAATCTTTTGTGATATTATCTTTATGATATTATTTAGTTTTTAAAATTTATTGGAGAATTATTTTGGGTGTTTAAGTATTTTAGAATTATTTTAAGAGCTTTATTGTATTTAAAGGATCAAAACTTTGAAAATTCGTATTTAATTCAATTTTGATCCTAAAAATATTTTAAAAATATGTGGGTGTTCATAATTTTACACTCTTTGTTTTAAAAATGAAAATCTTAATTTACCACCAATTTTCTATTAGATTTCAATTTTTAAAAGTGGGTAGAATTTAATTGTATTACTTCTAAATTGGTTTGCTTAGGCCCATTAGGTTAATAAAACATCACAGCAGATATATACATTACACGCAGCCACACTTATAGATACACAGAGAAACAGATCGGGGGAGAGGGGAAGAAAAGAAATCGGGAAGAAGGGAGATACATACATATATATATATATATATACAATCGTGTGTGTGTGTGGGTTTAATCAAGAGTGGGTGTGTGTATTGTGTGGGCGCAGGTGAGCAGGTGAGGGAAGGGGGAAGCCGCGCGTGCGGCTGTGGGGAGGGGTAGTCCGCCGGCGGCGCGGTTTCTTTTCCGGTGAGGCGCGGTGGTGTAGGGCCGAGAGAGAGAGAGAGAGAGAGAGAGAGAGAGAGAGAGAGAGAGAGAGAGAGAGAGAGAGAGAGAGAGAGAGAAGGAGGATTGATTTTTTTGGAATTTTGGGAATTTGAATTGGAAAGGTATAATATTTCTATTCGTTTATTTATTTTATTTTCGATGTAATTGCTTAATTCCTCCTTTTCGATTAATTATGAGTATTGTTGTAGTTTAATTATTAAATTAGTATTGTTGCAATTTAATTAGATTTAAATCGCGAGTATGGATTAATTGTCGTTAGTTATTTGATTTTAAATTGCGAGTTTAATTGTTAATTTTCGTGAATTAGTTGGAGGGTCGATTATTGTTAATTATAATTGATGGTATTAAGTGCAAGATGATTGTACTAATTTTTGGTGATTTAATTCGAAAGAGGATAATGGATAGTTGTTAAGTGCTATTTGTTAATTCGGAGATTATGATTGTCATGATTAATTGTGAGTCCAAGAATATGTTCGGGTTTAACGATTATCGGTGGTCAATGGTGATGTTGGCATTAAATGTAGTAAATTATGATTATTATTGGAATTTCCGTATTTAATTCGGAAAGTATGTTTACTAAGTGATGAATGTTTATGTGCTAAATATTATAAGTCGAGTTTGAGTAATTATCGAAATTCGTAATTGTCGAGTACTTGGTATTGATTAGTAGGTGGTCACTAATTTACCTTGATAATTGTTAGTTGCTAATATGCTAATTGTTACTTGCTAAATGTAATTGTCGGGAGTTATATGATTTACTAGTTAATTATAAGTTAATTAGGAGAGACTATATTTATCGATTATTAGTGGTGGTTTGTATGTGCTAGTGCAAACTGTTATTGTCATATAATTTGTAGTTATACGAGTGGCTAATTGTTATGTGCTAAATGCTATAAGTGGAGTCGTAATTGTTGAGATTTATTGTAGGCCCGATGAAATGGGCGGGTTAGTGATTGTTAAATGTTAAGTGTTAATTGCTAATTACTATTGTCGAATATTATATGTTAGAATTTTATAATAATTAGAATTGTGCTAGGGGTTATGAGAAGATCACAAGTTTTTAAATGTCAATATTTAAAGATTTGTGTAATTCTTTTCGACTAGTCCCTAGGGCTTACGAATATCCATGATTAACTATCACGGGTATAATTCATATACTTATGTGGTGTGATCATCGATATAGCGTAAGTAATAGTTAGTGCTAGGGGTTGTTCCCTAGGGCTTACGAACATCAATGATTGATTGTCACGTGTATCATTAAAATGCGTGAGAAATACGATCATTGGTGTAGCGTGAGTAGTAGTGTTAATCATTATGTGCTATGTGCCGCATGTCAGGGCGGATACTTTCTTATGTGTTTATTTTATGTTGCTGCAAGTTGAGGCAGCTTTCATTTTATAAAAAACAGGGTTGTATTGTATTTGAGGGGCTGTGCCCATAGTCCGATAAACGAATACTTCATGCCGAAATTTTCTGAAAATCTCCTGCATTTAAATTTATTTAACTTATGTGACTTTAATGGTCTAAAGGCATGTTTTGGGTGCTAAATGTTTATGTATATGTGTCAAGAAATTCATTTCGAGGATTAATTGTGTCTTGGAGTTAATTTGTCTATTTACGTATTAATTTGAGGATAATGGTTGTCTCGAGAATTTATGTGCTCTGTTGAAGATTAATTGTGATTTGAGGATTATCTATTAAGTATTTTGTGTCATAGAATGTCAATGGCATTATAGTTGTATATGTTAAGTAGAGTTTGACTAAATGTTATAATTGTGTAGCGTTGTGACGTGTCTAACTCCAGGAAATGTCCACTTGGTAAAGGGGACCCTTCCATTTTGTTTTCTTTACTAAATGTGTTATGTGTACTAAGTGATAATAGAATAGTCAACTATAGGGAGGACACCTATAGTTTGACTTTATATGATTTAGTGACAATACCAAGTTGTGTTACTCGAGATACGAGGTAGGACTGACACGTACTCGTAACTATTTCAGTACCATTAGGGTATAATCAAGTTGGAACGACGTGCATCAAAGAGGAAAGATCGGGGCGTCGTATGAAGAAAGGTAAGTTACCTCAATGGAATTGCTTGGACAAGGTGCGAATGATTTATTCGCGGTTTTCTGCTTTATGCTCAGGACCAGAGGCAAGTTTATTTATGCATACTCTATCGTTCAGAGTATCCGTATTTTGAAATATATGAATTGTGCGAACTAGATTTAAATCCATATTGCAAATTATTTAATTTCTGCTCTATTGTTCAGAGTATATTTTATATCGAAAGTATGATGCATGTATTGCAAGTTTACTAACCCGTACTCCATCGTTCAGAGTATTTATATTGTTATCTATATATAGTATGCTGATTAAGCTTCCGATATTCAAAAGCAAATATTCTTTCTAGTGGTTTATACCAGATTTTATCCATGTAATTTACATGCATATATATTATTGTTGAGCTGTTTATTGCACGAGATGTTTGCAATTTATTTTATAAGTTGGTTTATATTGTTGAGACGTTTATCAAAATACTTCATTTGTATTCGTAGAAGAGATGATAAAGATGTAATTAATAATATTTTCATACTATAGAATATTTATATTTAAAGTGGGATTATATATATATCTATGTATATATATATAAAGTAAGTTGTGAATTATTGCTTCTAAAAGCAAAAGTGACCGGAGTAACGCACCGGCCCAAACTGTTGTATATAAAGGGTGAAGGGCCGAGAAAGACGGCTCATCCTTCTGAGAAGTTTTATTTGGGTGGTTCGAGACGTCGACCATCCTTTCTATCGATAGAAAATGAGATGTGACAATGGATTGATCATCCATTACTTGAGAAGGCGTTTCGAGAAGAAGTCCAATCTTAGATACCTTAGACTGTTAGCGGATGCCTTTGTGGTTCTGTTAATAGTAGAGGGTGTTGATCCGAGAAGTTATTAAATTATATTCGAATGGTATTTTGAGAAGTTATTGTTTTCTCTTTGAGCAGCATTTTGAGAAGTTATTGATTTATTTTCGAGTAGTATTTTGAGAAGTTATTGAGATATACTGGAGTGGTATTTCGAGATTTATAAGAATTTCTGAGTTGATCTCTTTTCAAAAGTATTTATATTTATAAGTCGTATGGAGTAGTAAAAATATATTTTGTGTAAGTTGTGGTAGTATTTTAGTATACTCTATTATATACTTGCTGAGCGCCTCTTTCGCTCATTCTTGCTTTTGTTTAAATCTTATTTTACAGAGATAGATAGTGGATGCAGTTGACTTAGTTTAGCTCGAAGCAGGGCAAGTCATGGATCGAGTTGATGATCGGCTCAGAGTGATTCTGTATTTTGAGTTTGTCTACAAGATGTTTAGTTAGACTGGTATGGTATTCATATTCCTGAGTTATAATATTTGTTGTATTAGAATATTGTGGTTGTTGTATACCTTATGTCAAGGTGATACTAACAACATAAGACTGTATAAGAGAATCGTTGTACCAAGAGTTGTAAGTTATTATAAGCATTTTTTTGATTTCTTGTTTCCAAGTCTATAACCTGTAAAGATTCTTGGTAGTTAGGGGTCGGATGTCATGTTTTAGATTTAATATTGGCAGTTGATTGTTTGGTTGTTAAGGTTTTCCGCGGTAGCGACCCATATCCCTGACCCCGGATTTGGGGGCGTTACAGAATGGTATCAGAGAAAAGGTTATAGAAACTAGAAACAAGCGAGAGCGTAGGATTATATATATAGTTATGTGAGGGTGTCTGAACTCACATAGAGTTCGTGTTGGATTAGCGGACTTATTCCAATGAGTAAGTCGGGATTAGGATTCTACCTTAGGATGATGGTTCCGAGCCGAGTAGAATTCCTTGCGATTGGAGATTGCGGCAGTAGAGTCTTTAGAGACTGCTATGAGTTGTTATCGATGTAGGGTATCGTGTATCTTAAGACGTTGCGAAGAGAGTTTAGAATTGATCGATCGTTCGTCAGAAGAGCCGACCGAGGATGCATCTGTGGGGATCGAAGCAATATTCTTTTTCATCCATGATTTCTTTGATACTCCTTCATTGGAGGATTGTGTTAGAAGATATTTTCCGTCTTCTAAGTTATAGTTCTTTTAAACATTGTATTCACCCGAATGTTGGGTTTCGATTGTGTCAGAGGCTGTCATGATACCTATTTTTCAGGTTTTTCTGAAGCCCTGATAGGTTTGTTCAAATTGAACTTCCGCCTTAATTTTTCTAATGGTGGATAAATTTTATTCGTGGTACAGCACTACTTGCTCGTCATGTGCTAGTATCCTCTCCCGTTAAATCTTTCTTTCGGGATTAACACCTTTGGAATTTGTTTAGTTTTGTCCAAGGTGTACGTTTGAAAGTTTCTTGCTATAAGATGCTATTTAATTGTTTAACCAGAAATTTCTTTCCAAAACTCCTTACTCTAGCTGAGACAAACAACCCTATTATATAGGGGACACAAGGACTATCTGTCTGTGTGATAGAAGTTGGATGGGGCGCCATCACTTGTGTGTTGTGCAATGCAAGAAGGCTAATTACCTTTAGTAATGTCTTAACTGAGGCACGCAACGTTGAGTTTCTTGGATCATATTGATCTCTCAATTATTCTTTTGTAACCTTTAATGGTTGCCTCAAGCTTTTAATCATGATCACATTGTGTGACATTCAAATTGATAAGGAATCTCTTTTATTCAAGGATTCCGTCACTTCAGTTGTTTTCATTATTCTTTTGTGTCTTAACAAATGGCGGCATGGTGTTCGTGTTCTAGCATTGTTGCTCGATAAACAGTTGAATAAGGAATAAATCGAGATCTTCTGATTGTTAGGTTCCTCGATCGACATTGTACGTTGAGAGTGGGATCATGGCTATTAGGGATTTCTCGAAATTCTTTTCACGGTTTAACCCGAAGCACTATGGATATGAAGAATTCGAAATATGTGTACCGAATCGTCTGAGTCGCGAGATAGCGAAGTTGCGGGGATTGCCGTAGGCCTTGGGAATTTCAGTCGGAAGGAAGCGGTGCGTCTTAGAATCCCGTTCTTTCTTCTGCGGATTCCGGGGGCGGAATCCTGTTAAGGAAGGAAGACTGTGACAATCCGAATTTTCAAAATAAATTATTATTATTATTATTTGATTATGTTAATTAGTATTTAAAGGATGGAATTGGATTTGAGAATATCGTTGTGAAGTTCAACGATATTTAGTATCGAGTTTATATGAGTATATTTGGATTTATGTGTGCCCCAATATTTTTATTTGTATTTTAGTGATTTAAAAGTATTTAAATCAAGTATTATTGATCTTCAAAAATCTTTATTAAATTATTGGAGTTGGATAAAATCACGAAATCTTTTGTGATATTATCTTTATGATATTATTTAGTTTTTAAAATTTATTAGAGAATTATTTTGGGTGTTTAAGTATTTTAGAATTATTTTAAGAGCTTTATTGTATTTAAAGGATCAAAACTTTGAAAATTCGTATTTAATTCAATTTTGATCCTAAAAATATTTTAAAAATATGTGGGTGTTCATAATTTTACACTCTTTGTTTTAAAAATGAAAATCTTAATTTACCACCAATTTTCTATTAGATTTCAATTTTTAAAAGTGGGTAGAATTAAATTTTATTACTTCTAAATTGGTTTGGGCTTAGGCCCATTAGGTTAATAAAACATCACAGCAGATATATACATTACACGCAGCCACACTTATAGATACACAGAGAAACAGATCGGGGGAGAGGGGAAGAAAAGAAATCGGGAAGAAGGGAGATACATACATATATATATATATATACAATCGTGTGTGTGTGTGGGTTTAATCAAGAGTGGGTGTGTGTATTGTGTGGGCGCAGGTGAGCAGGTGAGGGAAGGGGGAAGCCGCGCGTGCGGCTGTGGGGAGGGGTAGTCCGCCGGCGGCGCGGTTTCTTTTCCGGTGAGGCGCGGTGGTGTAGGGCCGAGAGAGAGAGAGAGAGAGAGAGAGAGAGAGAGAGAGAAGGAGGATTGATTTTTTTGGAATTTTGGGAATTTGAATTGGAAAGGTATAATATTTCTATTCGTTTATTTATTTTATTTTCGATGTAATTGCTTAATTCCTCCTTTTCGATTAATTATGAGTATTGTTGTAGTTTAATTATTAAATTAGTATTGTTGCAATTTAATTAGATTTAAATCGCGAGTATGGATTAATTGTCGTTAGTTATTTGATTTTAAATTGCGAGTTTAATTGTTAATTTTCGTGAATTAGTTGGAGGGTCGATTATTGTTAATTATAATTGATGGTATTAAGTGCAAGATGATTGTATTAATTTTTGGTGATTTAATTCGAAAGAGGATAATGGATAGTTGTTAAGTGCTATTTGTTAATTCGGAGATTATGATTGTCATGATTAATTGTTAGTCCAAGAATATGTTCGGGTTTAACGATTATCGGTGGTCAATGGTGATGTTGGCATTAATTGTGGAGTTTATATGAGTTGACTAAATGGTAATTGTCGTAATTAGATCAATGTAGTAAATTATGATTATTATTGGAATTTCCGTATTTAATTCGGAAAGTATGTTTACTAAGTGATGAATGTTTATGTGCTAAATATTATAAGTCGAGTTTGAGTAATTATCGAAATTCGTAATTGTCGAGTACTTGGTATTGATTAGTAGGTGGTCACTAATTTACCTTGATAATTGTTAGTTGCTAAGATGCTAATTGTTACTTGCTAAATGTAATTGTCGGGAGTTATATGATTTTACTAGTTAATTATAAGTTAATTAGGAGAGACTATATTTATCGATTATTAGTGGTGGTTTGTATGTGCTAGTGCAAACTGTTATTGTCATATAATTTGTAGTTATACGAGTGGCTAATTGTTATGTGCTAAATGCTATAAGTGGAGTCGTAATTGTTGAGATTTATTGTAGGCCCGATGAAATGGGCGGGTTAGTGATTGTTAAATGTTAAGTGTTAATTGCTAATTACTATTGTCGAATATTATATGTTAGAATTTTATAATAATTAGAATTGTGCTAGGGGTTATGAGAAGATCACAAGTTTTTAAATGTCAATATTTAAAGATTTGTGTAATTCTTTTCGACTAATCCCTAGGGCTTACGAATATCCATGATTAACTATCACGGGTATAATTCATATACTTATGTGGTGTGATCATCGATATAGCGTAAGTAATAGTTAGTGCTAGGGGTTGTTCCCTAGGGCTTACGAACATCAATGATTGATTGTCACGTGTATCATTAAAATGCGTGAGAAATACGATCATTGGTGTAGCGTGAGTAGTAGTGTTAATCATTATGTGCTATGTGCCGCATGTCAGGGCGGATACTTTCTTATGTGTTTATTTTATGTTGCTGCAAGTTGAGGCAGCTTTCATTTTATAAAAAACAGGGTTGTATTGTATTTGAGGGGCTGTGCCCATAGTCCGATAAACGAATACTTCATGCCGAAATTTTCTGAAAATCTCCTGCATTTAAATTTATTTAACTTATGTGACTTTAATGGTCTAAAGGCATGTTTTGGGTGCTAAATGTTTATGTATATGTGTCAAGAAATTCATTTCGAGGATTAATTGTGTCTTGGAGTTAATTTGTCTATTTACGTATTAATTTGAGGATAATGGTTGTCTCGAGAATTTATGTGCTCTGTTGAGGATTAATTGTGATTTGAGGATTATCTATTAAGTATTTTGTGTCATAGAATGTCAATGGCATTATAGTTGTATATGTTAAGTAGAGTTTGACTAAATGTTATAATTGTGTAGCGTTGTGACGTGTCTAACTCCAGGAAATGTCCACTTGGTAAAGGGGACCCTTCCATTTTGTTTTCTTTACTAAATGTGTTATGTGTACTAAGTGATAATAGAATAGTCAACTATAGGGAGGACACCTATAGTTTGACTTTATATGATTTAGTGACAATACCAAGTTGTGTTACTCGAGATACGAGGTAGGACTGACACGTACTCGTAACTATTTCAGTACCATTAGGGTATAATCAAGTTGGAACGACGTGCATCAAAGAGGAAAGATCGAGGCGTCGTATGAAGAAAGGTAAGTTACCTCAATGGAATTGCTTGGACAAGGTGCGAAGAATTTATTCGCGGTTTTCTGCTTTGTGCTCAGGACCAGAGGCAAGTTTATTTATGCATACTCTATCGTTCAGAGTATCCGTATTTTGAAATATATGAATTGTGCGAACTAGATTTAAATCCATATTGCAAATTATTTAATTTCTGCTCTATTGTTCAGAGTATATTTTATATCGAAAGTATGATGCATGTATTGCAAGTTTACTAACCCGTACTCCATCGTTCAGAGTATTTATATTGTTATCTATATATAGTATGCTGATTAAGCTTCCGATATTCAAAAGCAAATATTCTTTCTAGTGGTTTATACCAGATTTTATCCATGCAATTTACATGCATATATATTATTGTTGAGCTGTTTATTGCACGAGATGTTTGCAATTTGTTTTATAAGTTGGTTTATATTGTTGAGACGTTTATCGAAATACTTCATTTGTATTCGTAGAAGAGATGATAAAGATGTAATTAATAATATTTTCATACTACAGAATATTTATATTTAAAGTGGGATTATATATATATATCTATGTATATATATATAAAGTAAGTTGTGAATTATTGCTTCTAAAAGCAAAAGTGACCGGAGTAACGCACCGGCCCAAACTGTTGTATATAAAGGGTGAAGGGCCGAGAAAGACGGCTCATCCTTCTGAGAAGTTTTATTTGGGTGGTTCGAGACGTCGACCATCCTTTCTATTGATAGAAAATGAGACGTGACAATGGATTGATCATCCATTACTTGAGAAGGCGTTTCGAGAAGAAGTCCAATCTTAGATACCTTAGACTGTTAGCGGATGCCTTTGTGGTTCTGTTAATAGTAGAGGGTGTTGATCCGAGAAGTTATTAAATTATATTCGAATGGTATTTTGAGAAGTTATTGTTTTCTCTTTGAGCAGCATTTTGAGAAGTTATTGATTTATTTTCGAGTAGTATTTTGAGAAGTTATTGAGATATATTGGAGTGGTATTTCGAGATTTATAAGAATTTCTGAGTTGATCTCTTTTCAAATGTATTTATATTTATAAGTCGTATGGAGTAGTAAAAATATATTTTGTGTAAGTTGTGGTAGTATTTTAGTATACTCTATTATATACTTGCTGAGCGCCTCTTTCGCTCATTCTTGCTTTTGTTTAAATCTTATTTTACAGAGATAGATAGTGGATGCAGTTGACTTAGTTTAGCTCGAAGCAGGGCAAGTCATGGATCGAGTTGATGATCGGCTCAGAGTGATTCTGTATTTTGAGTTTGTCTACAAGATGTTTAGTTAGACTGGTATGGTATTCATATTCCTGAGTTATAATATTTGTTGTATTAGAATATTGTGGTTGTTGTATACCTTATGTCAAGGTGATACTAACAACATAAGACTGTATAAGAGAATCGTTGTACCAAGAGTTGTAAGTTATTATAAGCATTTTTTTGATTTCTTGTTTCCAAGTCTATAACCTGTAAAGATTCTTGGTAGTTAGGGGTCGGATGTCATGTTTTAGATTTAATATTGGCAGTTGATTGTTTGGTTGTTAAGGTTTTCCGCGGTAGCGACCCATATCCCTGACCCCGGATTTGGGGGCGTTACAGAACCCATGACCTCTCGGTTCATGAATTGGGCACTTAACCACTGTGCCAACTCAACCCCTTTTTTAATTGGACTTTTAATTGGCTAACACAAAAATTTGGGCTCACTTAATTAACCCAATTACTACTAATGAACCAATCTCTTATTGTTAATATAAATCTAGAATCTTCTATTATAGAAATAATAATAATGATAAATTAACTAATTAAATAACATAAATTATTAAAAAAATAAATTAAAAATATCAAATAATTACAATCCGGATAAGTTATACTAGTTATGTGCGTATAGGTCATAATTAAATCTAGTAAACAAGAATATCCACTAATAATATTATCAATTGTTGCGATAAAATAAAATAAAAATCATAATTAAAAATAAAAATACCTCAGAATTTAATAATAAAATAATAGATGTATATTAAAAAAAATAAGTCGTGCACATTCCACCCACTCACTAAACATGGTGGAATATAAGGTTCCCGATTCTACAATTTTATTTAGAGAAAGCTTAGCATTCTAAAATATTTATAAAAGTTTTACGGTTATTACAAAAATCGTCCGCACCGCATTTAACCGCACTACACCGCGTGGTTTTTATTTTTTGTGGTGCGGTTGTGGTTTCAAATTTTGACAAACCGTGCGGTACAGTATGGATTGCGGTTTTAGTTTTCTGAAATGCGGTTCAAACCGCACCGCACCGCAATATTTAATATATTATATAACTATATATATATATATATATATATATATATATATATATATATATATATATATATATATATATCTACACTATACTATTATAAGAAAACTAGGGTATATTTGGTTGGTTAGTAGTTCGGTCACTTTATTTGGTACACTCAATAACAATCGTTAGATTTTAAGATAAATAAATGAGAACCGCTGAATCTAATGCTAAAAAAATATTCCTTTCCTAATATTTAAAATACTTTTATAGTTTCCAAGTTCGAATCCCACCAAAAACATATCTCTATTAAACAACTATTTATCTATACTATTATAAGCAAACTAGGATATATTTGGTTAGTTAGTAGTTTGGTCACTTTATTCCGTACACTCAATAACAACTGTTAGATTTTAAAATAAATAAATGAGAACCGTTGGATCTAATGCTAAAAGAATATTTCTTTTCTAATATTTAAAATAGTTTTATAGTTTCAAAGTTCGAATCCCACCAAAAACATCTCTCTATTAAACATATATATATTATTTAAAAACTACTCTAACAAGTTTAAGAATCAATTTCCGTCAACAACATATTATTAATTAAAACACTATCGTTAAAAATACTATCAAACATGTATTATAATATTTTATTATATTCTATAATTTATTTTCCTCCTAATTAAAAAATATATTTGAACATGAGATTCAAAAAGTTAAAAGAAATATTTTAATAATAAAAATATATATACAACTTAAAACTTTAACAGTAAAATATAATTTAAAAAATTTACAAGCAACCGTGCATCGCACGGGTTATTTGTTTGCAAGCTATTTGTTTGGTTAGTGCCTAGTAGCTAGTTTATTTTAGAGGCTTATGACGAGAATGTGACTTTACTGATATTGTAATGGACTGATCCATATTTCTTTATTTTAGTATCATAATATTTCATAATACGGTATTTTCATTTCATTAAGTTTGTAAAGGTCACGGTCTTCATAGAAATTAAGAAATGTGGTTGAATAAAAATTTTAAAAATTAATTCTACATATATGAAAATTAATATGAAAATTTATAATTATTTTTATCGATCACCCTACATTTTAATAAACTGCACCGTCCACCTACATTTTAATGAATATTATGATTGGTGAAAGTAGATGACCACAAACAATAAACTATCATTTGAGTTATGGAGACTTCACATTCTAGATCTTTCCTATTAAAAAAAGTCATGTGCTCAACTTAAACAAAAATTCAAAAATCAAAAAATGAACCACAAATGGAAAGTGAAAAAAAGAAAAGAATCCAAACAACAATAACAAAGTAAGCAAGTTACATAAAACCAAAAATTGAAAAGGTGGAGTTTCTTGAATCCCCATCTCTCGTTCCTCATCAGGTTTGTTTCTCCCCTAACCCTCCTTTCTTCTCCTTCCCCATCGCATATTACTTTAATCTTCTGTATATATTATTATTATTATAATCATAAAATGGTGTAGATCTTGTATGCTCGATGGCTTCGAAACGGATTCTAAAGGAGCTCAAGGATCTTCAGAAGGATCCTCCCGTCTCTTGTAGCGCTGGTATATCCTATACGTGCTTCTCTAATTCTTTCATTTTCCTCTATGTTTATTCATTTCTCTTGCTTATTATTTCCGATCTGTATCGTATCTTTGCGTAATTTGGCTGTTAGGTGGTTTGTTTAATTTTATAGGAATAATTATAATATTCTTCTGATCATGTATAGGTGCTACTTAGCTTCAACTATTTGCGGTGAATTGTTTGAATGATTTGTTTGTGATTTTGTGGTTTTTCTTCTATTGTTAATTGGTGTTTATTTTTTAGTTAATATAAAGATAAAATGTTGAATTTGTGAAAACATTAAAGTTTGTTTAAGATGCTGGATGCTTTGTTAGTTGTGATGGATTGGAAGGGGCGTGATAGAGTTATGTTAAGTTTTCAGCTGAGGCTGAGTTTTACGTGTTGGCAGTTAATTATTGCATCAGTTTTTAGTGTGGATGATATGTTGTACCTTGATTTTGCGTGGAATGGAAAGATTTAAAACTCTCTCTTTAAGTTTTTAGTTTTTTTTTTACGTGTTGGCAGTTAATTATTGCATCAGTTTTTAGTGTGGATGATATGTTGTACCTTGATTTTGTGTGGAATGGAAAGATTTAAAACTCTCTCTTCAAGTTGTGCTCCCAAAAGTTTCTTCCAAAAAATTAGATGATTAGCAGGGAGGGAAGCTCTCACATAATCTTTTTTTAAAAAAAAAAAAATTCCCCCTCTATCCTTTTCTTGAAAATTTTATCTCCAGTAATACGAAAAACTCAGGACCATGCTAGATAATTTTTTTTATCTTCTCTTCTCTTCCCTTCCCTTTCATTTTCTTCTTCAACAAAAATCTAGAGCATAGTGTTAGTCATGTTTTTCAGAACCCTAGTTCTTATTTGTTTGCCAAAATCTTTTGTAAGTGAATTAAAAAAAATGTCAGAAGTCTCTTTACCAAATATCAATCCTGAACATCTTAATGAGTGATGAGTCAAATTATGTCTAGCTTTAGAGCATCTCCAATAGAGGTTGCCAACAAAGTTGCCAACTTCTACCACATCATCACATATATTACTTTTTTATTTCTTCTCTCCTCCGTCTCATTGTTGGAAACTTTTGTTACAAATCTACTCCAATAGTTGGCAACTTTAAAAGTTGTCAATGTGGTCCCATACATAAATTTTATATTATCTTATAAATCCATTTAAAATATGGGAGATATAAAAAAGGGTAAAGTTAAATACATTTTTGGAGAGTTGTATGTGTTTTAACTAAATGAGGAAGTTGCCAACTTTTGGCAACTTGTTGGCAACATTGATACTCCAATAGGTGGGCAACCAAGGGTGTCATGCCACATAGGACTTGGCAACCTCTTGGCAGCCCCTATTGGAGATGCTCTTAGAGCATCTCCAATAGAGATTGCCAACAAAGTTGCCAACTTCTACCACATCATCACATATATTACTTTTTTATTTATTCTCTCCTCCATCTCATTGTTGGCAACTTTTGTTACAAATCTACTCCAATAGTTGGCAACTTTAAAAGTTGTCAATGTGGTCCCATACATAAATTTTATATTATCTTATAAATCCATTTAAAATATGGGAGATATAAAAAAGGGTAAAGTTAAATACATTTTTGGAGAGTTGTATGTGTTTTAACTAAATGAGGAAGTTGCCAACTTTTGGCAACTTTGGTTGGCAACTTGTTGGCAACATTGATACTCCAATAGGTAGGCAACCAAGGGTGTCATGCCACATAGGACTTGGCAACCCCTATTGGAGATGCTCTTAAGGACCTTATATTTCATCTTGAACTAGATCAGTGCAGGGTAAAATGTCTTGTTTTAAAATGAAGGATCTACACTAAGATCCCATGCCCTTACGGCAACACCCACACCCGTGTCATGTCATGTGTTGTCGAGACGAGGACAAAATCGAACTGGTTACATAGACTAAATTTGGTCGCCAATAATGGTAATTAGGGAGCTGAGATAATTTAACAGGTCCTTTGTCGTTAAGAAGAATGTTTTATACTTTCTATGTCATCAACGTTTTAGTTGGTCGTCCTTTGTCGTTAAGAAGACTGTTTTATACTTTCTATGTCATCAACGTTTTAGTTGGTCTTTTGCGGTCAATTGAACCAAGCTTATCTTTTGTATCGGTTTTTGTCCATGTATCATTGTTTCTACAAGTTGTCCAACGTCAGTAATTCATCAATAGTGCTTCAGTCAAATTTCAAGCAAAGGCTTAACAATTGATTCATCAAACTTTTTGTTTCAGACGACACAATTGTGACCTCTTCCCTTTTTCTTCCCCATCTCTTTTTTTGATTCAGATCACGACATTAAAATTTGTATGTTTTTATTGTATATAATTGAGGACATAGGAGGATGATGCAGGGGCATTAGGGCTGACGTACTTCTTCTCATGGAGTGTAACATGGTTTTGAATTTATTTACATCCAATGCTATGTTGCTATTCATGAGAATTGGATGGACAATACTACAAGACATATCTTAATTACCAAATTGGGATGATTTATTGGATTAGGCTGATGATTAAATAAAATTAAGTAGATTTTGGCTTGATATTTTTTACATTTTACTTAAAAGGTTTTTTGACTTGAAAGAATTTTTCTTGTTTTAAGCACTTGTGATTTATTTTATAGGTGGATTTGATTTTTAGGTAATTTCCTAGTTGGATTGGGTGTATGACGAACCCTGGTTGGGTCTTACAAATTAGCTAAACTCTTGGCAAATTTTGAATTTCTTTTGGTTTTCTTATGGGTTTAGGTTATTTGCCTAGCATATGTTGTTATCTCCCTCTCTTAAGCCCAATGTCACGCAACCTAACCTGCTACAAGTATGAAAGATTCCTGCAGAGGGACCACGGACCACTTCTTATGGCTGCAGTCTAGCCTAATTACCATGAAGGAATAGTTTAGGCACGTGGACCTTCTATCCTGACACTTCTTGAAAGCTTACTAAGCTGTTGAGAGAATTGAGAAAAGAGAAAGGTGTAAAATATGAAATGAGGAGTTGGGTATTTTACGGGAGATGATGGATGACAATTAGTGTAATAAGTTGAAGCAACAAGTGCTGAGAAAAAGAGTAGTTTAGGAAGTGATGTATAACCCATACGTGGCCACATATGAGCCACTCATCTAACAAGTTTAATCTTATGTTCTTTTAAATTTTTTTTCCTTTCCAGTTCCTTGTGAGAACAGCAATATTGTAACTATTTTTAAACAGGCCCGGTTGCGGAAGATATGTTTCACTGGCAAGCTACAATAATGGGACCTCCTGACAGTCCATATGCTGGAGGAGTTTTCCTAGTTACCATCCATTTTCCACCAGACTATCCATTTAAACCTCCAAAGGTATCTCATGAAATAAAAATTGTCTAGTTTTTAGTAGCATCAACTGCCTGCATAGTTTTATTAATACTCGTTCATTTCGCTCCCAGTAAAGTCTTGTGAAATTGATTAGATATACAGGCTATGTTTGGTTTTTAAGTAGGAACTGGGTAACATGAGGAGTCGTATATTAATATATCTTTAATATGCAATGGACAAGTGAGTTGTATGTTGTTGTATGTTATGTTACTCAAACTCATGTACAAAATAAATATCGGGTATACTGGGACTCGGTTCTTTTTTGGACATGGGAACAAGGGGACGACATTGCTTTATTTATGAAGAAAGTATATTAGCTAAAGTTCCATATCAAAAATTAACATCAAAAGTCTGATAAAACTGAAACATGGTTTGCCTTGAGAATTTGAAAATAAGATGTTGTCTCAATCTTTTGGCCTTATTTCCTGCCTATATATCTTTCCCATCTTCTTCTGGCATTTTGTAAGTTCATCTCATCTGTGGTCCTCGTGTTACTTTGTCAAGTGTCAGTGAAAGATTCTAACACGGTATATGTGGTGTTTGAGTGTCGGATCCGATGGCCTAAAACCATTCAGTCAAAGTAACAGAAGACAAGTGATATGTGATTGGCATAGATAGAAATATATATATACTTGACATGGCTTTTGAGCACACAAGATATTTCTGTAAAAATTTTAAAATGTTAATTAGATTAGAGGTCATTTAATTATTAGAGTACACAAGATATATCTGTAAAATATTTAAAATGATAATGTATATATATTGATTTTCTAGATGTAACAAAACGAAAATTCTTTACCTCGAACAAGTAGTATTTGCAAGTTATGGCCATATTATACGTTTTAGTCTTTTTTTACTTGTATTTTAAGGTAACATATATTTTCTTGCTAATAATTATCTACTTATTATTTAGCCAAAAAAAAAAAAAAAAACTTGATACAGGTTATTGAATGAAATGACTTCTTGATGAGGAACTGAATTGGTAATAAAACAGAGTTTGTGTATCATTTATTATACAGGTTATTAATATAATATTCAGAATATCGGTATATATTATAGTTTGGTAGGATCTGTTATTAGTTTTTTTTTTTTGTAATAAGACCAATTTTTATGTGCCTTAGTTCATTAGGGTTATATTCTCAGCATTTATACTACACGTAGCACCTCTGTTTCGTTAGAATTTATTATTGGAATACTTTTGAATATTGATTTGAGCCTTCTTTGTAAATGAGTTGCAATATATAGTTTTTTTGTCTTCCGCGGTTGGGAAACCCTTGGGGTAGTGGATTTTCTGCAATTAATCCACCCAAGTTTATCGTTCTTGTTTTTTACGTCTTATATTTATTGTCACAAATTCTGTCCTGCATATTCTCTGCTATTAACCTGTAACTGAATTCACAGGTTGCTTTCAGGACAAAGGTATTCCATCCAAATATTAATAGCAACGGCAGTATTTGCCTTGACATTTTGAAGGAGCAGTGGAGTCCCGCTCTAACTATATCCAAGGTGATTGTTTCTTTTACTCCCTCCGTCCCCTTTTAAATTTCTCTTTTAAAAAAAAAAAATTGTCCCTAAATAGTTGTCCTCTTCTTCCAATGTACTTTTAGTAGATTTTTCCTAAGATTACACTTGTACTACTATTTCCATTGTTTGACTATTGTACACTTACAAACGACCCAACTTAATTTAATATGGTAATTAAGGATAGACAAGAAAACAAATTATTCAACTAACATTTTCCTATGCGTTTTTTTTTCAAAAGATACACGTAAAAATGGATGGAGGGAGTAAAATGTTGGGTATCATCTATTGAGTGGTTTGGTTATTGTTCCTTGTAAAAAGTAGATATATCAAACATCTGCTTGAAATTTGTTAATTTTGCTTTCTGGCCTTTGCTACTTTGATGAAGAATCGCTCAGGGTGTTTGATAGTGACTAGTGACTCACACAGAAAATACTTATTTTCCTTCTAGTGAAGTGGGTTGTGCAGATTGTACCATATAAAATGAACTCTTGTATCACTTAGCATGTTTAACTTGGAAGGTTCAGATATGTTGATCACAGAAGTCTAAGTTTAAACAACTTGATCTCCATCTCATCAGGTGTTACTTTCTATTTGCTCACTTTTGACGGACCCCAATCCCGATGACCCATTGGTGCCTGAAATTGCCCATATGTACAAGACCGACCGCTCCAAGTACGAGACAACTGCAAGGAGCTGGACCCAGAAGTATGCCATGGGCTAACGTGATGATGTACTAGGAAGCTTCCTAGAAATCCAGTGATGTCTCTATGTAAAAATTGGTGTGCCCTCCTCCACCTTCCCATTCAAGAGACGAAACTTCAACTAAGACTTGAATATTATGTCCAAAAAGTACAGAAATTATGATTTAGATTGCTTCTTTTAAATTAAGTTGCGAGAAATCATTGTTTCTGTGATCATTATATGTTATGAGATTGTTTTCCATTTGTGTTTAAAATATGCAGTTTGTGTATCAATATGTTGTATATTCGCTTTTTGGAGTATAGTGCTTCTTCAATCCCTCCCAATTGTTTACAATTGGGTTGGAAACGGAGGTTAAGAAATATAAAGAAACTTAGTGAGTTAGTGGAAAGTGAGTAGAAAGTGGATAAATGGTGGGTTCAATCAAGATTTAAGTGATAGATTAGAAATGTGTTGGGAAGTAGTGGACCCATTTTTTGTTTAAATTATTAAAATTTTATTATTTTTGGAAAGTTTTGATATGCAAAGAATTAGAAGGAAAATACCAAAATGAAAAATGTAAAGAATTGAGAGGAGTAGAGGGAGTAGCTCCCATAGGAATTTTGTTACTGATTCATTATGAATTACTATGAAAGCTGCTTATACGGTCAAGGCAACCATTTTTTTTTCCAAAAAAAATTCGAATGTAGCATTTGATCACCAGAAATCAATCTAAAACTTTTGCCTCAACACTGGGAAACAGCATAAAATTTCAAAGATGTAAGAGGAATAGGGTAAGTACTCGGTCCATTGAACACCAGCCCAAAGAGTTCTTTGGGCCCAACCTAATTCACTAAGCCCAAGATAAAGAGCCCGTTCAGCTAAACTTAAAATTATTACTTATAATTTAAAAATTGCTTAAAGGGATAAGTGAAAAGTAAAATTTTAAGTCAATATCTATTTGGATAATTTTATATTAGAGATTAGGGAGCCTGAGATGTATCTCAGCTAAGTTCCCTGAGATACATGGGATTTAGATGTAAATATGAGATGGCCATTTTTGAGAATATTTTAATTAGTCTTGCGGGCTCAATCAAATTTAAATTGTAATTTTTAAGTATCTAAGGAAAAGTTCCCTGAGATCAATCTCAGGATTCTTTTTCTCTTTATATTACGGGTAACTTATGAATTATTAAAAATGTTAAAATAAAAATAAATTTGATAAATAAATAATTTGAATGATGTTATTCACTTTTATCAAATAAAATCATCAAAATAAAGTAAGTCATTTAAAAAAGTACCTCCTACCAACTTCTGACTTTAAGCTATTTTTTTAATTTTAAATCATTTTCTGACTTATTACACAAACATACATTTTTCAACTTAAAGTTAAAAATCACTTTAAGTCCGGACTTTAAGCGCGAGCCAAACTGGCTCAAAGAGTTGGGATTAGAGCATGTCCAACGGACACGCTAAGTGAAATATATCTATCTATTATCTATTATATATATAAAGGAAATTTCCCGGGAATTTGGTGGAGCTTCCAATTTATCTATTTTTTTAGAGCTCCGCAATTTTAAATAATTAAAATTAAACTTCCTTTTTTTGCTCCTATTTTTTAGAAAAGAAATCAAAACTTTCTTTTTTAACATTTTCGAAATAGAAAAGGTTTTCAATTTGTAGCGAAGAAAAAGTCAAATTTATATTTATATATTCGAAATAGAAAAGAAATCATTCAGAAGCCATTTATTTACAATTTCTTAATTATCTCAATTTTTTAATAAATTACTTGGAACAAGAAAAAAATAACCGACAAGGTAAAGGAAACAAGACATATAAAATTGACCTGCATCCTTTGCACATTCTCTTTAAAGCACCATTTCAAAACTAATATATTACTAAAGACTACAAGATAAACCAACCACTTAAAAAGGGAAATGATTTTGCCGCAACAAATTGACATGTGAGGCAGTATAACAATATACTGGAAAAACCTAAAGCAATGATAGTACAAAACAACTAAATGCGAGCTCTAGAAATCGCTCGAATCCTATTTATCTATTTTTCTAGAGCTCTTTAATTTTAAATAATTAAAATTAAACTTCTTTTTTTAGCCCCTATTTTTTAGAAAAAAAAATCAAAATTTCATTTTTTAACATCTTCGAAATAGAAAAAAAATTCAATTGTAGCGAAGAAAAGTCAAATTTATATTTATATATTCGAAATAGAAAAGAAATTACTCGGAATCTATTTATTTAAAATTTCTGAATTATCTCAATTTTTCAATAAATAAATTATGCAATAAAAAAGGTCACGCTTCTAATTATTTTATACATAGGATATAAAAAGAAAGTTGTATTAGAGATATAAAATAAAAAGGAAGTTAGGATACCTTACAAAAATCCAATTCTCATTCTAATTGAATCCTTACAAAATCTTACCGGCATACGATACAAAATCGAAGTAAAGGAGGAGAAGGATCATCGTTTTTGCATTTATATATATCATAAATCTGCAACCAAGATGCAACATCAGCTTATTTCACCGAATGCGTCTTTGCTTCCTCACACCTCTTCACCAATTTCAACAAACATACTATTTTAATCCATAATTTATTCAATTTTTAATATTTGGGTAGATTTTGCAGGTTTAGCGTCATTACCACGAACCATGTATTTTATTCATCATGGAATATTCTTTTCTGGATGGAAAACCCCCGGGAGCTCTACTCTAGAATCGTTCGAATCCTATTTATCTATTTTTCTAGACCTCCTCTATTTTAAATAATTAAAATCAAACTTCTTTTTTAGGCCCTGTTTTTTAGAAAAGAAATCAAAACTTCCTTTTTTTAACATTAACATTAACATCTTCGAAATAGAAAAGGTTTTCGAATTTATAGGGAAGAATAAGTCAAATTTATATATTCAAAATAGAAAAAAAAAATTATATTCAATAAAATAGGTTTTCAAATTTATATAGGAGAAGAGTTCGAAATTACAAGTAAGTGATAAATTATCTTGCTCTCTATTTAAGAGCTATATAACTCGAGTTTTTCCCCAATATACAATATGTTCGCATGACTTTTTTTTAAAACTCTGTTTAATGAATTTTTTTCTTTTCAATTGATCAGTTTATGAATTTTACAATTATTTTTAGTTTTAACATTGCTTAGTTTTTTGATTACGCAGGAAGCTTAACATGGACCAAGATTCCGTTGCACTGTAAATAAGATGGATGTATTATGATGATTTGCACTACACATATTACCAAATTGATCGGTTTCATGAAGTTCCGCTACAGGTTATCGGTTGAGAATTTATACCATCAATTTATTTATTTTATGCTTCAAAAATATCTTCAACTTAATTTAGATTTATTTAAATTTTTCTTATGATTTATCATCTTAGTGCGGTAAGTGTAGGCGGCATCTTGGGAATTTGATTGGTCCTGATTGGTAAATAGTTATTAGTGCGGATTGAGTTAGTTGTTTTGACTTACGGATTAAATTAGTTGTTTTACATCAAATTGTTTGGTACTTAGCGGTTATTTCTATATTAACATCTTTGAAATAGAAAAGATTTTTGAATTTGTAGGGAAAAAAGTTTAAATTTACATATTCGAAATAGAAAAGAAATTTATATTCTTATATTTACACAATCATTACTTCTAACGATCAAATTTTATCACCATGTTTGTAATCCTTTTATTGCTTCTATTTGCTTTTGTCTTGGTCTATTTTCTTTTAATTTTTTTCATTCATTCTTATTTTGTTCAATTCTTAATATACATGGCTTTTGTTTAATGATTACTAATAATTATGGATTATTAGTAATCATTGTTTGTTCTTTACTTTGGCTTTTGTATATTTTTGTTAGTGATCTCAGTATACAAATACCTGATCGTGTGAACAAGAATTTGGAGATCTTAGTACCAGTACTTGAGAAACTTGACACAAAAAGTTTGAACTTATACCAATCCCTTATTTATTTATTTATTTATTTATTTATTGTTAACTGTTCATGGTTCCAACGTCTACCTTTAATTAATTTAATCAAATATATTTTTTTATTTATATGTATTTATTACAACGGGTGTCGGCTTAAGAAAACGCGACACAAAATCGACGTAAAAAATAAGTATATAGTTTATTTTGTTATCTATATATATTAAAATTTTACAATATTGTGTTCATTAATTTATTTGTAGATATTTTTTCCCATTTCTTTTTAAAATTTATATTTTGAATTTTTTAAAAAATGTTACAAGGCCGTCGCGAAGCGCGGCTTAGTCAACTAGTTATATATATAGAGGAAATTCTCCAGGAGTTTGGTGGAGCTCTAGAATTGCTCGATTCATATTTATCTATTTTTCTAGAGCTCCTCTATTTTAAATATGTAAAATTAAAATTTCATTCTTTAAACCCTATTTTTTAGAAAATAAATCAAAACTTCCATTTTTAACATTAATATAAACGTTAACATAAACATCTTTGAAATAGAAAAGGTTCTCGAATTTGTAGGGAAGAAGAATTCAAATATATATTCGAAATTGAAAAGGTTTTCGAATTTGTTGGGAAGAAAAAATTATATATTCAAAATAGAAAAAAATTATATTTTTATATTATATATTCGAAATAGAAAAGAAATTTTATATTATTATATATATACAATCATCAATATATATATATAAAGGAGGATAGCGGGAGTTTAGGTGGCGCTCTAAGATCGTCTCAATCTATTTTTCTAATTTTCTAGAATTTTAGAATTTTAAACACTAATAAATACAAAAATATCAATTAACATATTAGAAGTAGAATAGGTGTTCGAATTTATAAAGGAGAAGAGTTCGAATTTATAGGGAAGACATATGATTAGAAGTTCTATTGTAAGTATAATAAGTATTTATAAAGCATACGATTAAAAGTTCTATTGGGAGTAGAATAGGAGTTCGAATTTATAAAGAATAAGAGTTCGAATTTATCGAAAAAATATATAAATAAACGTTCTACTAGAAGTAGAATAGGTGTTTGAATATATAGAGCAGAAATATAATTAAATATTTTATAGAAAGTACGATCTTCTTAAATTATATATTTTTTATATAAGTTAATTATACTTATATTAGGAAAATTTATTCATAAATCCAATACTATTGTCATAAAAAAAGTCACCGTATTTTAAAAAAAAAAAAAGAATTGATGTGTTAACATAATTCACCGTATTTAAAAAGAAAAGAATTGATGTCTTAACATAATAAAAGAACAATCTCATGCAAGAATCCTAAATAAATACAGGAGTATCTATAATATAAAGAGAAAATAAGATGTGTTTTCATTTTCTAAAACTCCAAAATTTTTAGAAAGTCTAGAGAAAGTACAAATTCGAATTCACTCTATTTTTTAGGTTTTGATTTTAAGGAAAAAAATTGTTGTGTAAGATAAGTATCATCAATAATATGTAATGAAGTTGAAATTTCGATCCCAAACGAGAGCGGCTCGAAACATATTTAACGGGAAGACGGCCCACTATAAAAGATTGTACTAGCTATTAAAATACCATATTGATGTTATAAATTTTATTTTATTTTTAGGATTTGATTTTTATGGATAAACATTATCATACAAGTAATATATGTAAAAGTTAGGTTTTTGGTCTTAACGAGAGAGCGATTCAATAGTAATAACCGTGTTTAACAAGAAAGCGGTTCATTAAATAAGACCGCATAAAAAGTGTTTAAATATATAATACATAAATAAAATGTTTTATTGGAAGTAGAATACGAGGACGGTGGAGACGTTATATACGATTTTTTTTAAAACTATACATCTTTTTTCCTAAAAATCCTTTATTTTAACTTTTTTATACAAGTTTATCTATAATATACAGAAAATATAAGATGTATTTTCATCTTTTAAAACTCTATAAATATTAGAAAGTTTAAAGAATATAAAAAATTGGAATTTACTCTCTTTATATAGTGAAGTTAGAATTTCGGTTTCAAATAAGAGCGGCTCGAAACGTATTTAACGGGAAGAGGGCTCGCTAGAAAAGATTGTATTAGCTATTAGAATTTGATACTGTAGTCATAATTTTTTTTTATTTTTATGGTTCGATTTTATGGATAAAAAAAAATTATATAAGTCTTTATAATATATGTTAAAAAGTTGGGATTTCGGTTTTAACGAGAGAGCGGCTCAATCGACAGAATCGTATTTAACAAGAAATTGGTTCATTAGAGAAGATTATTTAATTATTAAAATTTAATATTAATATTATAATATAACGTAAATGTATTGAATTTTTTTAAAAATAAAAATCTTTATCAACTAGTTACTTCTAATAATCAAATTTTATCACCATGTTTGTAATCATATTTACTGGATTTATAAACAAATTTCTGTAGTCCAAAAATATTAGTTCTCTTTATATTTATGTGTGCTTTTTGAGTATCTGTATCTTCTTGAACATAAAAAATTAGTCTTGATTTTAATTGTTCTATTTTTTGTAAGATGCAAGAATAGACGCCAAAGTTTTGTCGCAGTACAAAGAAGATGGATGTAACTTGATGATATTTGTATTATCAAAGAAAGAAGCTGGATGCATGATGATGATGTGCACCTATCAATTCTGATTCATGAGTTTCCTCAAGTCCTACTATGCACTACAAGTTAAGAATTTAAGACATTAATTTTTTTTATATTGTTATGACAAAAGTTTTGGTTTGAATTTCTGTAAAAAACTACTTATATAATTTTATTTATGCATTAGAATTTTATGTTTGAACTATACAGTTTTCACCATATCCTAGTTCACGTAGAAAGAGAAGAGAGATCGTGTTAGGTGATCATGATCAATTGATATCTGTAAAATTTTATATTTGTTTTTTGTCTTTTCTTTTGACCACTCTTCGTTTCTTTGTCTATTTTGATCATAAATTTGATTTATATGTATACGTTTGTGGAAAGAGTTTTGGTGATACAAGCACCAAAAGAGTTGCTATTATATGTGTATTTTTCTTTAAACACTTTAAGCATCATACTTTATTATGATTTTGCACTTTCAAATTCTAATTACATTGATTCTCTTATAGCTTTTTTTATGTTTTTTTAAACCGAAATTAAAGTCAAAAAGGATTTTAATATTTAAATTTTTATTATTGTATATACTTAGTATTTTTAAAATATATACAACGGGCGTCGGTCTAAAAATTGTGAGGCAAAATCGATAAATCAAAGTCAAAGAGCATTTTAGTATTTAAATTTTTATTATTGTGTATGCTAAGTATTTTTATAATATATACAAACGGGTGCGGCCTAAAAAATTGTGAGACAAAATCGGTATAGAAAAATATATAAATAATTTATCTTACTATCTATGTATATTTAATTTATACAGTATTGTGTTCACTGATTTATATTGATATTTTAGATATATTTAAAATTTTAAAAAAGAATTGTGATGCAAAATAGGTAAATCAAAGTCAAAGAGCATTTTAGTATTTAAATTTTTATTATTGTGTATGCTTAGTATTTTTATAATATACAATGGGTGTCGGCCTAAAAAATCGTAAGACAAAATCGGTATATAAAAATATATGAATAATTTATCTTATTATTTATGTATATTTAATTTATAAAATATTGTGTTCACCAATTTATATTGATATTATAAAAATATTTTTGTCATTTTTTTCTTAAATGATCTTTATTTAAAATTAAAAAAAAAATTATAAGGCCACCGCGAAGCGCGGCTTAGTCGACTAGTGTCATATATACACTAAAATCTCTATATATTAGTAAAACAGTAAAACCTCTATAAGTTAATATAGTTGGGATCAGAGAATTTTATCAATTTATAAAGATATTAATTAATTGATAAATTAATAATTATTAATTTATTAAAAATATTTGGTAATAAACAAATTTAATTTATATTTTAACTATTAATCATATAAATTTAAATTTAAATCGTATTACTTTTAATTTTGACATTGCAAAATTTTTCGATAAATGAAATTTCAAACAACTTAAATGAACATACAATTCCTAGAGAAGATAATCATGAACTTGAGATGGTAATTAATAATCTAAATTATCGTAATAAAATGGATATAAATAGCTTGTTAGATAAAGTGAATCATGTTCGGAGATTTAGAATATATAAGAGACTACAATAATGTTGAATGATATTGATGACGATACAACACATATGAAAAGGTTACATTTATTAAAATCATTTGATGCATTAAAACACATAATAATTTTTTGATGTAATACGAAAACACCACACACAAGTTTCTGGACTAGGAATAAGTTTCATGTAGATTAAAATTTCAAGAAAAAATCGACAACTAGAATCATATTTTATAATGGTGTAATAGTTATATTTTTATGATTATATGAAAATTATTAATTTATAATATTATTGGGACCATATATTTATATAGGTTTTTTCAAAAAAAAATATTATCTTATTATTT
Organism: Saposhnikovia divaricata; assembly: GCA_036435485.1. NCBI lineage: Eukaryota > Viridiplantae > Streptophyta > Magnoliopsida > Apiales > Apiaceae > Saposhnikovia > Saposhnikovia divaricata. Next base: position 9,913,562 of record JAZHRN010000145.1, on the reverse strand, counting down.
TATCAAAATCAATCATTTTTGAACTGGCCCAAGTCGGGACTGAAAAAAATTATTAACCTTAAAGAGACTATTAATTTATCGAGTATTAATTTACGGAGGTGTTATTGTAGTGGGGACCGGAAAATTTTATCAATTTAGAGAGGTATTAATTAATTAATAAATTAATAATTATTAATTTATAGAAAAATTTCGACATCAAACAAAATTAACTTTTAGTTATATAAATTTAAAAAGAATCAACTGAACAATTTATGTTTATACTTGATTCGGTTAATTCAATGTACGATAGTTTACAAATTCAGTGGGTATTAGCGAGATTTAAAGTAAAAATTCATGTATATTTATATGATATCAAGGACAATACAACATTTTTGGAGCATGTTGCACGTAAAAAAGCAACCAAGACATCAAAAATATTCATCAATAAATTTGTAATGCTTTACGAAACCGTCATATTCAAACTTTTGGATGCAACAAAAAAGGTTGTGATGAGTTTCATGTAAATTTAAATTTTAAAAATCCAAGAATCATTATATCCTTATATATAATAAGCATAAGAAGGATCTTATCCAAAATTTTGGTTTGGTCGTTGTACTACCAAAATAATCTCAGCCGTTGAATCTATTATTTTTAAAAACAGACGATCAAGATTATATCATATTAAAAAGGAAATTATAATCTCAAAATGATATAATTAAACAAGGTTGTATTAGAATTGAATTTTAAAAATAAAATTATAATATGAAAAGGATATAACTAAAAAAGGATGCAATTCAATTCAATTTATTTTATTTTATTAATATTAAAGTTTTAATTGGAAAATAATTTTAAATCATCACTAAATTAAAGATTATTTTAAAGGTTATTAATTTATTGAGATTTTACTATAGCTAGTCAAGTAGTGAGGGCAAACCCAGTAGTGATCCAAAGATCCAAATTTGGGGTAGATTACCCGAAATTCTCCTCTAGCAGATCAGTTGATTTAACATTGAAGTAATGATTTTGTTATTTATATATTTTTAATTTATTAGATTCAAAATTGATTTATGATTTTTTAATTATTTAATTAATAATACTACGTAATTAATAAAATGAATGTGTTTTTCGTTAACTAAGAACACAATTATAATGTTATTTACATAAATTAAAAAATTTATATCTTTAATTTAATTAATTTATTAAATATAATATAAATAGTTTACAACAATTAAACATTAAATTTAAGATTAAATAGTTTGATATAATATTTATATAATATAATATGTAAATAGTAATTTGGACCACGTTGTTGGAGTTGGTCAAAAATTTGAATCAGAGTTTCGAAATTTAAATATTTGGATCGCTGGAAATGGCATGGCGTTAATCATTAACCTTTTAGATCTCGTAATGCAGGCTATCTATATGTATTTTATTGTTTATATACTAATTTTATGCTCGTATTATGTACGAAATAATGAAAAATTGCTCAAAATACCTACTTTTTGGGAACCCACTGACTGAATTACCCACACACGAAAAAGGCGACCAAAAATACCTATTTCATACGCTACTCACAACCCATCACTGTAGCAACCAACTCCGGCGACCAAAACTCGATTTGGGCGTTTCGATTCCGGCGAATCAAACGTTACAAAACTAGTATGGATGTGCAGTGTAAGATACCAGATTATTTTAGAATTTATTATTATTATTTTATTAATTATTATGTTAATTAGTATTTAAAGAATAGAATTGGATTCGAGGATATCGTTTTGGAATTCAGCGATATTTAGTATTGAGTTTATATGAGTATATATTGAGTTATGTGTGCCAATGTGTGCCCCAGTATTTTATTGGTATTTTTAATGATTTAAAAATATTTAAATCTAGTATTATTGATCTTCAAAAATCTTTATTTAATTATCGGAGGGCTTAAAAATCATGAAATCTTTTGTAAAATTATCTTTATATATTTATTGAGTTTTTAAAATTGTTGGGTGGATTAATTTGGGTGGTTCAGTATTTTAAAATGATTTTAAGAGTTTTATTGTATTTAAAGGATCAAAACTTTGAAAATTCATATTTAATTCATTTTTGATCCTAAAAATATTTTAAAAATATGTGTGTGCTCTTAATTTTATATTCTTTATTTTAAAGGTGAAAAGTTTAATTTTATGAATTTCTATTTAATTTCGATTTGTAAAAGCTGTTTATTAGTTTTAAAAATGAGTAAGTAGTATTTTATTTGGACCCGAAAAGAACTAGTAATATGAATTTATATACAAGGATTTGGGCCAAGCCCATTTAGAGAAAGCACAGCAGCTGGACAGAACATCGGGAGAGAGAAATCAAAAAGAGGGAAAAGAGAAGTTAGGGTTTGAGAATTGAAATTGGGGGATTTCAATTGAGGGCTAGATTATTAATCGATTGTTGTATATATATATATATATATACATATGTGTGTGCGTGTATAGGTGCGTGAGTGTGTGCTGGTGTGCGTGTTCATGGGTCGCGCGGTGTGTTGTTGCAGGAGAAGGGGGCGGCGTCGGTGCTGCAGGCAGGCGACGGCGGCCATGGGGCAGCGGTAGTAGTTGGAGGTGGAAGAGAAAGGAAGAAGTAGGGGAGGAGGCTGCCTTGTGGGTGTGTGCAGAGAGAGAGAGAGAGAGAGAGAGAGAGAGAGAGAGAGAGAGAGAGAGAGAGAGAGAGAGAGAGAGAGATGGTGGAGAAGTTTTCGTGGTGGTCACCGGAAAATGGTATATTTTCGTAGTTATTAATAATTTAATTTTCTTATTAAATTAGATGTAAATTTCTCTATATTGTTTAATTGTAGTAATTTAATTAGTTAAGTGTTGTAATTTAATTAGATTTAAATTGCGAGTTTAATTATTAATTTCCGAAATTTAATTCGGAAAGTATATTGGTAATTATAATTGTAGAGGTTAGTTGTGGGCCAATTATATGTGCGGGTTAGTAATGGTGATATGTTAATTGTTAATTGCTAATGGTGATGTTGGTATTAATTGTGAGTTCGATTAAATGTTCAGGTTAGTAATGTCTAATTGTTAAATGTTAATTGCTAATTGGTAATTGTTAATTTTCGATTGTAATTGTTATTTGCTAAATGCTAATTGTTATTGTCATATAAGGTATAGTTATAAGAGTTGGCTAAACTGTAAATGTCTATGCGCTAAATGGTATAAGTCGAGTCGTAGTAATTGTTCGAAGTCATATTTGTCGACTACGTGGGGTTGGCTTAAATGTGGATAAACTTAGTTTACTTTCCTTAAATGTTGAGGTGCTGCATGTCTGGGCGGATACTTTTCCTTATGTGCTAGGTGCCGCATGTCTGGGCGGGTACTTTTCTTACTTGTTTACTTTTATGTTGCTGCAAGTTGAGGCAGCTTTATTTTTGCAAAAACAGGGTTGAATTGTATTTGAGGGGCTGTGCCCATAGTCCGATAAACGAATACTTCATGCCGAAATTTTCTAAAAATTCCCTGTATTTAAAGTTATTTAAATTATTTGATTTAAAGATTTAAAGGCATGTATGTGTATGAGTGTTTAAGTACATATGTGATGATTAATGCGGTGTGGGTATATATATGTATGTATGTATTGCTTTGCGAGTTGTAAGTAATTAGTTATCGATTGGGTTGTTTATGTACTAAATAGTACTTTACTATTATTTCGAGTATAATTAGGGATTCGATATGGACCCAGCAAGCGTGTTGACGAGACGATTGAAGGAAAATGAATGCATGACGAGTAAAGACCGAAGTATAGTAAGTAGCGAATCGACGCATTGGAATCGAGGCAAGTGTACTAACCCTCGCTTATCATTCAAGCGAGATAAATATGTTTCTATTCAATATAAGTATTCCCTTCAAATCCTTATTGCTAGTATCCTCTCCTTCAAATTATTGATAAGGATGTATTTTATTCATATATCTTGTGGAAAGTAGAATTTCAGTTTTATTGCCAGTATTATTCTTTCTTAAATATTGTCAGTAATATTCTGTTAAAGTTTTATTGCAGGTATTGCATTCTTATTCCTTGTTTTAGTATAATGTTCATAATGTATATAGTTTCACTGAGATTAATTGATAGTAAATTAGTTTAATGGAATTGGAAGAATTTTATAAAATGTGGACCAGCTTCGTGGTCAGAGAAGTAAAGGCTAATGTCAATAAGTGCCTAGTGAGGGATCCCGGAGTATTGTTTTTAGCTGGACTTTACGTGGCTGATCACCCGTAATGTCCAGAGTATGATGAAAAACTCCAATTCTATTAAATGTTGTTTTTATGCAAATATATTCTTATGATAGAATGTTTAAGTTAAAGTACATTTTCATTTCCAAGTATGTTGGATATAAAGTTATGATTTGAGTTAAAAGTAATGATATGAGTTAAAAGTTATGATTTGAGTTAATAAATACTGTTAGTATAAAAATGGAAAGTTATTATACTAGTGTTTTGAACGGTGAAAACTAATTCACGGTTAGTATGGTCGCTGTGGCATTTGTTGCGCAGTGATAGTAAGGACCGAGAATGAATTGAGATCTTCTTATTTATTCAAACTCATGATTGTCAGGCCAGTTAGGCAGCTAGGTATGCAAACGCTTAGTGACATGAATGAAATTTGAGTAACTGAGAATTTCTTGGAGATTTTGTTAAAGCGATAATTATAGTATTTTGCAAGTATTAAAAGTATTGAATCTAGTATTACGAACCTTCTCAGTTATTAAATTCTGATTTCGAGTTACAAATGTTTTAAATGATATTAATCTTTTGTTAAAGTTAAGAATCCAGAATTCAATTATAGTATTGATTATAAATTGGTGAGCATTCCTTCGCTCATATTTATTATATAACTTGATGAGCATTCTTTGGCTCACACTTGTTGTTTTTAAAATCTAACTTTTTAGTAAACTAGTTGGCGAGGCTTAGCTTGTGCAGTTCAGAAAGTGGAAAGAAGAAGCAGGATGCTGTTGTGAAGCTGATGTGGATCAGGGTATTTAGATTTAAAGTTGAATTATTGTATGTAAATATAGTTTAGTAGTTATAGTATGTATTTGATTAGTTGGCCTGGTATACTTCCATTCGAAGTTATACCAGTGTATTAAGTCTGTATAAAGTTTTGTATATAGAGTTGCATTTAAGTTGGTTATGGGTTTTCTTCTTTCTAGAACTGTAACCTAAGATCCTTAGTTGGGAGTTGAGGGCAAAGAGCTTTTGATTAAGTTTTATTTTCATTTCAGTTTTATGTTGATTTCAGATTTTTAGTTTAGTATTCAGCAGGTTTATGTTGTATTTACGAATACATCATGGCCAATTTAGTATTCAGCAGCTTTTGATTTGGGCGTGACGCCCAAATCTTTTGACCCCGGATTTGGGGACGTTACATGTAGAGGGTGAAGAGACGAATCTATTGGTCTGTAAAACGTGCCTGAAAAACACGGGAGGGGAGTGAACGGAGGGAGAGAAAATCGGTATGCCGGAATCGCGATTTTGAAATGTAAAACACGAGATCTCGAATTCTGACAAATGAAATGGAATGAAACTTGTATAGGATTATAGACGGTTAAGAGGCGGTTCGATTGGTGTTTAGTTTGTGACCGGAAGACCACAGGAGAGGGCTGAACGGAGAAAGGGAGAGAAGTCGCTGGCGATCGCCAAATTTGCCATTGGGGGAGAGCTCGCGTAATTATGAGGAAAGTGACGGATGATGTCATCTGACGTCATCACGCATGTCGCATATGCGTGACATCGGTTGCGCCGTTACAGCATGCGTATCTCAAAGATATATGTTGATTATTGATAATCTGTATTTTATACACGTTTTGTCTTTTATTCTCTTGCATTTTTGTTCATTTCGAATGTAGTTTTATCGATATTAATTATGTTTTTCATCTTTCAGTGCCTCGTGCTTTATTGTTGAAAAGATGGCTTAATTTGGGCATGAAAGCGAAGATTATTCAAGAGGGAAGTTAGAAGATGAAAGCTCGCGATGTCGGGAGGTGTTTAATGTATTATCTTGAAGATTTTATCTCGTACGGGCTACTGTACGACTGTTCGATAGGCCGTTCAAAGGAGCAAATTTTCTGTACGGGCAGCTGTACGGCCGTTCGACAGGCCGTACGACCCCTGCTGTGTATTAAAAGAAATATAGCCAAACACATCTTAACTTCTAACACAACTTAACCTACCTCTTATCTTCATCAAAACCTAACCTTATCTTGTAGTCTCTTCTTGTAAATATAATTAGAGTAGGAGGAAGAACATTGGTTACTTGTAATCTAGCATTGATTATGAGTAACTAACTTCATTTATTTGGCTCAAGGAAGGATTTCTTGTACAAAACCCATTTCATTTTAAGTAAGATCTATTTCACTCTATCTTGAATACTTGTGATGTATTGTTTATAATTTTGCTTGGAGATTTGTAAGTTGCTTCATCTTGCTCTTCTTGTAATTTCAATTGCTAATTATTTGTGCTAATCCGTAATTGTTAGTACATTCATTGTAGTAGCACAAGGTTTGGCGTGCCTAAACTTCAAGATTCAAGTACAAATACCTAGGTTGAGCTTCTCATCCTTGGGTTTGTCCTAGCCTCTCTTTGTTTAATGAAAGGCATATGACTCAGCCTATTTGTAGTTAGAGGATCCTAATCAACTTAAACCAAATTGTAATAAGTAAATATACATATGAACTGTCACAGGAATCTCAAGAAGTATTATCTGTCAGAAGAAAGAAGAAAAGTCAATCTATAGTTTTGATGTCATACACTGGAAGACGATTCAGTAATCTGATCAAGCCCCAGTACAGCATTGAAGTGAATGGATTCATTTGAACAGTGACAGAGATTTTTCGAGTGATAGTTTGAAGATCAGTTACAGTACAAGAGAATTGAGAGAAGAAATAAACCACAACCTAAAGTCAAAAGTGAAGAAGCATCGTTGAAGTTAGTCGTTCATGAACCAGACAGTACATCGAACGTCAACACAAATCAGTGGTAATTCTTTACTACATTTAGTGGTTTGTAAGAATTAAATTAATTATTTATTGATTTAATTAAATTCATTTATAATTGATATAAATTATTTAGTTGATTTAATTAAATGAATTAATTCTGGAAGAATTAATTTATTAATTAAATTAATTATTGTATCAATTAAATATGAATTAGTTAATCATTAATTAATTAAATGGATCAATATGACTTAAAGAAAGAAGATTGGATTAAGTCTTGGAGAATGAAAATTCGGTATGACTTAATTTAAGTCTTACCGACAGAAGCTTTTCTGATTTAAGTCTTACCGACCTGATTTAAGTCTTACCGACCTCTGCCAGTTGTTGTAAGTCTTACCTACACATTTTATGTCATAATGGAGGTTTGTTTAAGTCTTAATGAAGGAAAATCAAGTCTTGGAAGCAGTTTAAGTCATGATGGAGCAGTTAAATATCCTACAGAAAGCCAGCAAGACCTGTTACTGATATAAAAGAACAGAACAGACCAGATTAAGTTATAACGGAGAAAACACAGCAGAAACATAAAATCTAGAGCAGAATTCTCTCTCTCAAGAACACCAAGAACACCAAAGCTTAAACAATTCCCAGAAATTCAAGTTCTTCATCTTTGTTATATTCTATCCGCTAGAACTTGTTTATTTGTGATTCTTGTACTACTAGCGAATTAAGTTTCCTAGTTCTTATCTTGATTATTATTAACTAAATTAGAAAAGTTCATGTCGAATTTTCTAATTAGTTATTAACATCTTGATAAGTTGTTATACTGATTTTGTAACACCACATCAAGTTAATATACAGTTATATTCAACTTGAAAAATTGTGTTAAATAATTCCGCAGATAAATTTCTCTTTATCAAATTTTATTTAAGGGACAAATTTCGATAAAAAGGTAAAGATTGTATTCAACCCCCCCTTTTACAATCTTATCGGACCTAACAATTGGTATCAGAGCAGATTGATTGATACACAAATCAAAGATCCCATTTTACTCGATTAAAAATCATCCCCGAATTTTTTAACTCTCTTAAAAAATTCATCATGTCTTCTAAAGTTGGAACTGTGAAAATTCCCATATATGACAAAAATAGTTATGATATGTGGAAGAACAAAATGTTAATGTTCCTCGAGGTTGCAAATCCTAAATACGTGAAAGTCTTATCAGAAGGACCTATAATACCTTTTGGAATAATTCCTGAAGTTGTTACTGATGGAAAAGTTATTTCCCCTGCAAGGTATGTACACAAAGACTCTTCTGATTACACTCTTGCTGAAAGAGAGGAAGCTGGACTTGACATTAATTTAAGACTGATCTTAATAGACTCTCTAGACTCTGTAATGTACAGTCATGTGATTAACTGCAAAACTGCAAAGCAAATGTGGGAAACCATTGAAACTGTGAATAAAGGAACAGAGGAAGTTAGGGAGAATCGACTAGAAATTCTGACATCTGAGTATGAACACTTTCGATCAGCATACAATGAAAGTATTCAAGATGTGTTTGAAAGATATAACAAACTTGTCAACAATTTACAGATGCATGGCAAGTACTACACTCAGAAAGAGATCAACAGAAAATTTCTACTGTCAATGCCTGTCCATCTAGAACATAGAATTACAGCTATCAGAGAGTCAAGGAATCTAAGTGAAATAACTGTAGAAAGACTCTTTGGTGTTTTAAAAACCTATGAACTGGAACAATCTCAACAAAAGGAGATTTATGGAAAAGGAAGAGTTGTTAATACTTCTACAGCTCTTATTGTTGAGAACAAACAGGAAGTGGAAGATAAGGTTATTCAACCTTGTAATGTTGACAGTGGTAAGCTTGAAGTTGAAGTTGGTCAAATGAATGCTAGTCCAGATGAAGGAGACTTCTATTCATTAGAAGAGCTAGATCAGTTGGAAGATGAGTCCATGGCTTTGTTGGTAAGGAAATTCAGCAACTTCAGATTCAGGAAGAATCCCAAGTTCAGGTACAAATCTAACTATAACAGGTTCCAGAGAGGAGGTTCTTCATCCTCAAGTAACAGAGGAGGTTACAAAACTGGAACAGTTGAAAGAAGTAAAATTAGATGCTACAACTGTAATGAACTTGGACATTTTGCTACTGAATGTCAGAAGCCAAAACAAAACCAAAGAAAAGACTTTGGATCTGAGAAGAAGAAGAAGACGGGTAAAGCCTATGTGGCTGCTGGAAAGAGTTGGGATGATACAGACTCTGAAGAGTATGGCAATCTTGCCCTGATAGCAAAATCTGATAACTCCAGTGGTACTTCATCTGAGGTATCATGTACTGATAGTCAATATATCTATCAACTTATTGATACACTAGGTAATGCTAATAGAGAGATTGAAAGGCTAAATTTGTTAATTACAGATCTTAGTAATCAATTATCAGAATTACACGATGTACAAAATTGTCATGATAAACAAAAATCAGAAATAAGAATTCTAAAAGAACTTGAGAGGTCTCTAGCGTTGATAGTGGTTCAACAACGTGAAACAATAGCTGAGCTATAAATTAGAGCTAGTGCTACTTCTAATTCATGTAAAGTGGCTAAAGAGTTGTTTAACCAACAAGTTATTAATCAAACCGTGGGTATTGGGTTTGACTATAATGAAGCTGTTGGTCGAAAAAGCATTATTACCCCTAATCGTGTCAGTGTTGTAGATAGGGGTATACCATTAGTGCTTAAGGGTGTTAGTAACCCACTCTTTAAGACATCCATAGCAGAACCTTTGGATACTACATCTTTAATCATTAAGGAAGAGATGCGCATTGAGGATTTAGCTAATGGCGTAGTCTTAGAAAGTAATCAAGTTGTTAAAAATGATAAAGATAGAAAGACTGTGTTTAAAAAGGCAGAAAGAGTTGGTGAGTCTACTAGTTCCTTGAAAACTAGTAGTAGAAGTAACAACATGAATAAATGCAACAACATATCTACCATGCATGCTATTCCTGTTATTGATACTGCTCATAAGAAATGCGATGCTGTTAATTGTATGTCTTGTGCTTTTAATATAATGTCTGCTTACTTTAACGGTAATCATGCATGTGTTAATAAGAATGTTCCTAGACAGCATATGAGCAGAAATAAACATGTTAGATCCAGGACTGTAAAACCACCTAATTCTAAGATTAGGACTCCAAGTCCTTCTCAGGATATGGTGAAGACATGGTTACCCAAGCTGAAACCAAAACAAGTTAAAGCTGTTTACAGGGTTAAATGTCCAGTACCTGAAGAAAATGTTGTTAAGATAAAAAGTGTTGCTTTACCTGATAAAGGTCAATTCTTTAAGTACTCCGGACCCAATCAAATTTGGGTTCCGAAGAAAGTCTAACCAATTTGTCATTGCAGGGTTTGAAACAGGTTGATCGAGTCATGTGGATTCTGGATAGTGGATGTTCAAGGCATATGACCGGAGATAAAGCCCTGCTGACAAATGTGGTGGAGAAGGCCGGCCCAGTCGTTACCTTTGGAGATAACAGCAAAGGTAAAACTGATGGATATGGCATATTAGAAGCTGGAAATGTTATCGTTGAAGATGTCTCTTATGTGAACGGCCTTGAGCACAATTTGCTCAGTATTAGTCAATTCTGTGACAAAGGTTATGAAGTTCATTTCAACAAGAAGAATTGTCTAATATCACACAAGAGAAATGAAAGGCCACAGTTGACTGGAGTAAGAAAAGGAAACTTGTACATAGCCAATATGAACTCTGGAAGCACAGAAGAAATTAGATGTTTTTATTCAAAGGTGTTAGCACAAAATTACGCAAGCGCACGTAGTCACAAGTAATATAATTAAAGTTCGTTCCGCAGAGATCTGGTTAAGTTTCAATCAGTAAATATGCCTATGCAACAATGTTTAGTTTTAATCCACTGCTAAGACAATTAACACTTTTGGTATTGAGTAACTAAATTAAACTAGGATGCAAATTTTAAACTAAGAATTTAATTAACTAATGAGATTGAATTCGAATTACTAATATGAGAATAAACATGGGATCCCAACTTCATTAAATACTTCCCTTAGATCTGACGCCTTTAATCTCTATATGCAATGATTTTGATATCTGATCGGATAACACGAAACCAGTATACGCTACCTGTCAGCATACGCATACCAAACTAAACATACATCCACAAAAGAGATAGAAGATGATTAGACACCAATTATGCTTAGACCCTATATGTCTATAGAATTTGAAAACATAACGGTTGAAGAACAGGTTATCCATTAAGATCACATAGGGTAGTATAAGTATTTTCATCTCACACCACAAATCATATTGACAATCAATTATGAACCTATGCTAGCATGGCAAGTTCTAAATCTCAAGATCCACTTTCACTTCACAAGAGATTAACAATTCAATTTAGATGTTAGCTACGCATCTAAAAGCATTAAGATTAACCATACGAGGATATCAAATTCACATCACACACAGATCTTTACAGCATCAAGATACTAAGTTTCATAAATAACTCCGTTAGAATCCCATGACAACGTTTAGCCCATAATTGAACTATTCATCGTCATGGGATTTGATGAAAACATAATAATTAACAAGTTATGAAAGGAAGAAACAATAATATTAATTAAAATAAGAGTTGAGAAAACAAATCTATAATCCAAAGTATACAGAAGATGAAGTAGATCTAGATCTTTGCTTGTCACCGAGCTTGAATCCTTCTCCACTTTTCTCTCTTGCAGTTCTACGTTACAATACTAATAATCTGATACAAATTACAAGGTATGATGTGTTTATATAGGCACTACAAGTCTTGCCCAACAAGAAAATACAAAAACAGAATTATAATAGAATTTCTGCAAGATACGTTTCCTAATTTGATTATGTTTTGTAAGGAAAATTCGAAGTTGACTTTTCTTCAGATTTTCTGGAACGTTTCCCACGTAATTGGACCTCTGGACTATCTTAGAATGATAGGAAATCTCGTTATCTTCGCGTGGACTGCTTACGGGCCTAAAACGGACTTCTAGAACTCAAGATATGGCCAAAACAATGTAAACTGCGCAACCCTTCTCGAAAATCCGAATTTTAATCAATTAATTCCCAAAAAATTATAAAAGCATCCACTTTAGTCAACATTCTCGTAATCCTGCACAACTAAGCAAAACACATCAAATCTACAACAACTTGAGTCCAAGACAATCAATTTAAGCCGAAATTAAGCGATCCAAGTGGATATAAAATCCACTTATCACACCCCCAAACTTAAACCGATGCTTGCCCTCAAGCATAAACAATTACAACTAACTAACTAGCTAGTACCACTTCCGTAGGTGATCACGGTTGCATTTGGCATATGCAACAAGCCCTTTAAACCTCTAGGCAGCCCTAGTGGACGAGTAAGGTCTCGTGAGGGCCTATAGCGAATGTACCCACAAAATCCATTTAACCTAATGCAATGCAATGCATGAATGCAACTAGAATGAAAAATGCAACGATCCCCTTCAAACTAACCAAAACCAACGAGCAAGCAAATATCTTAGAGAATGCAACTAACTCCAAATAGAGCTCGACCAAGTTCCCGTATACTAACAATACATGAACAGAAACGTGCGTGTGTGCAATGCTCATCAGAAATACTCCCAAAACTAGGTCAAAAATCATACATGCTCTTCGTCAAGACAATCACAGGTTTATAAATAGAATAGACTGTAGACACTTCATAACCTAAGAACACCTCCATCCTTATCCAAGGTAGACAGAAATTCATGCTTTTATTACTAAACAACTACAACACACAATAAACAAACATGCTTATTTAACCGTGCAATGGATGAGACCCCGAAAGGCTTATACAATAATACCCATGTAGCGAGCGTTGGGTTAGTGGATCCCAGACTATAAAAGCCTTAGGTCACTAGGCACAAAGTCCCCGCGAACTTAATTGCTCGAGTATTAAAGAGCTCACCCTGGTTAATTTTGCATATAAACAATTGACACTTTTGATCTTTTCTTTTTTTTTTTTTTTTTTTTTCTGTTTTTCTTTTTTTTCTCTTTCTTTTTTTTTTCTATGCAATCTGGAATGAGAATTCTCAATTCCAACCCTAGACTACTCATATAAATATGAGCCGGCTACTAGCCATTTGACGCCTAGCCTTTATTGACAACAATTTACAATTAAGCATGAAATTCCCGTTTCCCCCAAACTTAGACTTTAGTGATCCTACGCCATCAAGGGAATAACGAAAATTCTAAATATAATCAAGTGATTAAATCTCAAAACATCCAAACAAGCATGATCTCAACCTAGCCCAAAAGCACCCAATGAGACTGTGAAAAGATTTTGTTTCTGAAGCATGCAAGTCAATTTCATAGAAACTATAAGTCAACCCTCTACTCATCATTACCACACTCAATTAGACACCAACCTACCAATCAGAATTAGCTCGTTCTAAGGGATCATGAAACATGCATGATATGCAAATGCAACTAATATGAACTCACATGGTATACGAAACAAAAAACAGAATGCCCTACATGAAACAAACATAATTAATACGAACATAACATGAATGAATTACTACTAAGCATGCAAAACATGATATCCTACATGAACACATATAAACAACAACAACTACTAATCCCTCAAACCACCCCCAAACTTAAAATATTCAATGTCCGCATTGAATGGAAGTAAATACAAGGGATAGTAGAACATACCTACTCATCCTCGCTATCGTCACCCTCGTCATCCTCCTCAGATGAATCAAGTGGAGGATACGGAGTCCGAGCTCCATATATAGGCCACTGAACAGCAGTACCTGGTGACTGAAAAGCTGCAGCCAAAGCTACGGCCATTTCCTCGGAGTACTGGCGACCGCAAACATGCATAGCATCCAACCGCCTAGTCATTCGACGAAAATAAGTATCGAAGACAGACATATCCACCATTCGCCGCTGAGGTTCTGCAATCGCTACTCCCGGTGCCCTAGGAACATGTGGTGGAGCGCCCGCTCCCTGACCACCAGCATCACCAACTATAAAGCCTAAACCCCTAAGATGAGGAATGCCGCCCGACCACTCCCCCATCCGGTCAATAGTAAAATCATTAATGGAAGACATAGGTTTATGCACCGGCTCACCTTCGTACCATTTCACTTTCGAAGCATCACACAAGTACGCAATGATAGACGCATAAGGAATACTAGCCGATGAATTACTGCCCAAATACCGAAGAATAGCTTGATTAATAAGATACCCAAGGTCAACATACTCACCTCGGAGAATACCCCATAGCAGAATAGCTCTCTCAACAGTAACATCGGTCACATGGGTTGATGGCAGAATATTAGAACTGATGAAGTAGAACCATGCCCGTGCGAACTTAGACAATGATGCCGCCGGAAAAGTCCTCTTCTCGGTGGTACCCACTCTACACTTCCACTCCGTACCTGGAATACAAAGCTCACCAATGATTGCATCAAGAACAACCTCATCCCTAGTCTTTTTTCCCCAATCAGTAGCACCTCTAGGTTTAGGCGGTTGCCTAATCAAAGTACGAATCGCACGAGGCGAATAATCCACCTTCTGGCCCCTAACAATCGTGGAGTTATTCCTTGCTATCGAAGCATTAGCATAAAACTCCCTCACCACATTCAATGGGGCATCATTAGCAAACTCACAAAATAAAGTCCAACCCCGCTCACTAATCATAGCCTCCATCTCTGCATTATTACGTGGCACAAGCCTCCTTTCCTGAATAACCCCCTTGACAACCAACCTACCATACTCCGCTTTAGCATCCTCATTCACGAATTTTTTCACTCCATCCCCCACCACATCGTTCTCATCCAAAGCTGGACGATCACTACTACTAATTCCCACTAATCGTGGTCGCTTAGGAGCCATAATCAACAAATATCAAGCAAAGAACAACAATCTCCAAACAATTCACCAAACAAAGACCCCCAAATTACACACTTCAAGAGCCCAAATTTGCAAAATTCACAAATTCAAATAAAAGATGAGAGAAAATATTACCCAATTGAATCAAAGAGGTGAAATTGCTAGATTAATCCCCAAAACTTCAAATTTGATTCCCCTTTTGCACTATGAATGGATGAAAGTTGAGAAGTTTGGGTAATATAGAAGTGTTTGTGTAGGCATGGGTGTATGTATATATATAGGAGATGTAATAAGGATGAAATTATATGTAGAATGGGATTGGGGATGTTTAGGATTGAATTTAAGGTAGAATAGGATTTGGGGATGATAGTGTTTAGAATTGTAGTTGCATTAGGATATAGGATAAGAAAAGGGGTAAAAAGAATGAAAGATTTGAGGTTTAGGGGCAAAAATTCGAAGGAAAGCAGGAGAAAACAGGGCTGTTTGCGCGCTTAGGCCTGTTGCGCCACTCCGTGCTGCGTTACTGGGCTGTTGCGCTGCGGCGCTTGTTGCGCCGGTTCATCCTGCGTGACAGCATGCTGTTTGCGCGCTGGCGCTAGTTGCGCGTCCCTGGCCTGCGTGACAGGGTGCTATTTGCCTTGTGGCGCAGGTAGCATGGCTGTCTCCTGCAGAAAATTTTTGTTGTCTTGTTTTTTCCTTTTTTTTTTTTTTTTTCTTTCTTTTCTTTTTTTTTTTTTCACAACAACAATTTTTTTTTTTTTTTTTTTCACACTCTTTTCTCTCTCTTTTTTTTTTTTTTTTTTCTTTCTTTTTTCTTCTCTTTTTTTTTTTTCAAGAGAGAAACAATAATACAACAAAATACATGAGCGTGGGTTGCCTCCCACGAAGCGCTCCTTTTACGTCATTAGCTTGACGTTCTTCTCCCAAATCAAGTAGACGCCAAAACGGCGGAAACCTTATCGCGTTGAAACGACCCGCCATAGTAATGCTTCAACCGCTGTCCATTCACTTTAAACGCATGATCCGGTGTTGTTTCATAAATTTCAATAGCTCCATGTGGATACACCGTCTTAACAATAAAGGGACCTGACCATCTCGACTTGAGTTTTCCCGGAAAAAGCTTGAGGCGAGAATTAAATAGCAACACCTGTTGACCTGGCAAAAATGCTTTTGGTACCAACCGTTTATCATGCCACCTCTTAACCTTCTCCTTATACATCTTGTTATTTTCGTAAGCTTGCTCACGAAATTCCTCAAGTTCATTCAACTGAAGCAACCGCTTTGCACCCGCAGCCGTGATATCTAAATTCAATTTCTTCAACGCCCAATATGCTTTATGTTCCAACTCTGCAGGCAAATGACATGCTTTCCCATAAACTAACTGAAACGGAGACATACCTAGAGGAGTTTTGTAGGCAGTTCTATACGCCCACACAGCTTCATCCAACTTCAATGACCAATCCTTACGAGACGGATTCACCACTTTCTCTAGAATTCTCTTGATCTCCCTGTTAGAAACTTCAGCTTGGCCATTCGTTTGAGGGTGATAAGCAGTGGCAACACGATGCGTCACATTATATTTCGCCATCAACGTAGTAAACTGGCGATTGCAAAAGTGAGTTCCCTCATCACTTATTATAGCACGTGGAGTTCCGAAACGCGTAAAAATTTGCTTATGCAAGAAATTCAATACCACCTTTGCATCATTGGTCGGCAACGCCTTAACCTCGACCCATTTAGACACGTAATCCACAGCTAGCAAGATGTACTGATTGTTGCATGAAGAGATAAAAGGTCCCATGAAGTCAATCCCCCAGACATCGAAGATCTCTACCTCAAGAAGCATGTTAAGAGGCATCTCGTTCCTTTTAGAAATATTGCCAACCCTTTGACAACGATCACATCTCAACACGAACTGATGAGCATCCTTAAACAAGGAAGGCCAATAGAAACCTGCTTGAAGTACACGAGCCGCTGTCTTTTCTCCACCATAATGACCACCATAAACAGTTGAGTGGCAATCTCGCAACACACCCTCCGTCTCACTATACGGAATACATCGTCTGATCATCTGATCTGCTCCTTGTCTAAATAGAAACGGTTCATCCCAATGGTACCACTTCACATCATGTAGAAACTTCTTCCTTTGAGCACTCGAGAGATCTGGAGGAATAACATTGCTAACCAAATAGTTTACATAATCTGCAAACCATGGCTCTTCATCTTGCACTGCAAACAGCTGCTCATCTGGAAAAGATTCATTAATAAGAGATTTGTTATGCAATTCCTTACCGTGGTCCTCTAAGCGTGAGAGATGATCCGCTACTTGATTTTCCGTGCCTTTCCTATCCTTGATTTCCACATCAAATTCTTGCAAGAGAAGCACCCAACGAATCAATCTAGGCTTGGAATCCTTCTTCGACATAAGATATCGAATTGCAGCATGATCAGTATACACAATCACCTTCGTACCAAGCAGATAAGACCTGAATTTCTCGAAACCATAGACCACTGCTAGCAACTCCTTCTCCGTAGTAGTGTAGTTCAGCTGTGCATCATTGAGGGTTTTACTAGCATAGTAAACCACATGAAAAATTCTCTCCTTCCTTTGACCAAGCACAGCTCCAACAGCATAGTCACTGGCATCACACATAAGTTCAAACGGCTCCTCCCAATTAGGTGCGGTAATGACTGGTGTAGTAGTCAACTTCTTCTTCAAGAGCTCAAAAGCTGCAAGACACTCATCATCAAACTTGAAAGGAACATCCTTCTCCAAGAGATTGCACAAGGGTTTAGAAATTTTTGAGAAGTCTTTGATGAATCGCCGATAGAAACCCGCATGACCAAGAAAACTGCGAATTCCTTTTACAGAGATAGGTGGAGGAAGATTTTCGATTGTTTCCACCTTAGCCCTATCCACCTCAAGTCCTCTACCAGATACCTTGTGCCCAAGAATAATTCCCTCTTGCACCATGAAGTGACACTTCTCCCAATTAAGCACCAGGTTAGTCTCCACACAACGTTTCAAAACCAAGCCAAGATTATGCAAGCACTCGTCATATGAAGTACCAAAAACTGAGAAGTCATCCATGAAGACCTCCACATTTGAGCCAATCATGTCTGAGAAAATAGCCATCATGCACCTTTGAAAAGTGGCGGGAGCACCACAAAGTCCGAAAGAAACCCGTCGGAAAGCAAAGGTACCAAAAGGACATGTGAATGTGGTTTTCTCTTGATCTTCCGGAGCAATGCAAATCTGATTGTAGCCTGAATAACCATCAAGGAGGCAATAATACTCATGTCCCGCCAACCTATCTAGCATCTGATCAATGAATGGCAGAGGAAAGTGATCTTTTCTCGTGGCTTTGTTGAGCTTCCTATAGTCCATACAAACTCTCCACCCCGTGACTGTTCGAGTAGGGATGAGCTCATTCTTTTCATTAGCAACAACTGTCATGCCTCCTTTCTTTGGCACACATTGAACCGGGCTCACCCAAGAACTGTCTGAGATAGGATATATAATACCCGCATCCAGCCACTTTAGAATTTCCTTCTTCACCACCTCTTTCATAATCGGATTAAGTCTCCGCTGATGCTCAACAGTAGGCTTAGCTCCCTCCTCTAGCAGAATTTTATGCATGCAATAAGAAGGGCTGATTCCCTTGATATCTGCTATAGTCCAACCAATTGCTGACTTGAATTCCCTCAAAATTCGCAAAAGCTTTTCTTCCGCACTGGCTGACAAGTTAGAGGCAATAATAACAGGTAATGTAGATGCATCACCAAGAAAAACATACCGCAAGTGTTCCGGAAGTGGTTTGAGTTCAAGTGTGGGAGCTTCCTCAATAGATGGTTTCAGGCGCCCCTCTGAATTTTTCCGTTCTCCTAACCCAAGAGATTCAAAAGGCAAATCAAATCTCCTTTTCCAAGGGGCTAAATTTAGCTGCTGAAGTTGCTCGGCTAATTCCTCATCTTCAAAATCAGAGTCACCAACTAAAACTTTTTCCAAAGAGTCTGACTTAAGCAACTTCTCCACTTCCATAGTAACTGCAGAATCAACCCAATCCACCTTCAAACATTCTTCTTCATCTGAGGGAAGTTTCATTGCATTAAAAACATTGAAAGTGACATTCTGGTCTTGCACCCTCATAGTGAGCTCCCCTTTCTGCACATCAATCAAAGTCTTTCCCGTAGCCAAGAATGGTCTTCCCAAGATTATGGGAATCTTCTTATCTTCCTCGAAATCCAAGATAACAAAATCAGCAGGAAATATGAGTTTGTCAACTTTCACCAACACATCCTCCACTATGCCTCTAGGATATGTAACTGAACGATCAGCCAACTGCAAAGAGATGTTGGTGGGCTTTGGTTCCGGTAGACCAAGTTGCATATAGACTGACAAGGGCATGAGATTGATGCTAGCTCCCAAGTCACACAAGCACTTCGCAAAAGACAAATTACCAATAGTGCATGGAATAGTAAAGCTACCAGGATCCTTTAGTTTTGGAGGCAATTTCTGTTGCAGCACAGCACTGCACTCTTCCGTTAGAGCAACGGTCTCTAATTCCTCGAGCTTCATCTTACGAGAAAGAATTCCCTTCATGAACTTGGCATAGCTCGGCATCTGTTCAAGAGCTTCGGCAAAGGGAATGTTAATCTGCAACTTCTTGAACACCTCTAAGAACTTTGCAAATTTCTTATCCAACTGCTGCTTCTGGAGTCTCCTAGGATAAGGAGGAGGAGGATAAATCTGAGTGTTGTTCGTCGACTTCTCCACAGAATTTTCAACAGGTTCCTTGCTTTTCTCTACTTCACCACCTTGCTGATCAGCCCCCAAATCAGATTGAGCAATTTCGGGCACTGCAGATTTTTCACCCTGCTGATTCTGAATATCTTCATCTTCTTCTACTGCTGATTTAGGGCCTGCTATAACTTTTCCCGATCTCAAAGTCACAGCCTTCACCTGTTCCTTGCTATCCCTCCTACCTGGATTTGCTTCCGTATCACTAGGAAGAGTTCCTTGAGGCCTACTAAGTAAGGCACTTGCAATCTGTCCTATCTGAGTTTCCAAGAGTTTCTGACCAGCTTGTAGGTTCTTTAACGCTATCCACACATCATCTGATTTTTCATTAGAAGATTGCCCCGCATGAGCCTGGGGCTGTTGCTGCTGAAATCCAGGAGGCTGATATGATTGCTTTGGAGCATACTGCTGCTGATAACCTTGATTGAATGGCCTTGCTTGCTGCCCCTGAAACTGCTGATAGGGTTGCTGAGGTTGTTGAGCACCTTGGTTGTTGCTCCAGCTGAAATTAGGATGATTCCTGTTGCTTGGATGATAGGTGGCTGGTACTGGTGCAGCAGGTCTCTGAAAATTACTTACGAACTGTGCTGATTCAGAAGAGATAGCACACTGATTCGTCTCATGTGCGCCCGCACATAACTCACAAACACTGGCAACCTGCTGAACTCCATAATTAGCAAGAGAATCCACCTTCATCGAAAGAGCCTTCAACTGAGCTGCAATAGCTGAAGCTGTGTCAACTTCAAGAACACCTGCTACCTTACCTTGAGAAAGCCTCTGTGTTGGATTTTGATATTCGTTAGCAGCCATCATCTCAATAAGATCATATGCTTCCTCATAGCTCTTCGCCCATAGAGCACCACCAGATGCTGCATCTAGCAAAGGCCTAGACTGTGCTCCCAACCCATTGTAGAAACCATTAATAACCATCCAATCAGGCATGCCATGATGAGGGCACCTTCGTAGCATCTCCTTATAACGTTCCCAAGCTTCACACAAAGATTCGCCAGATTGCTGTTGAAATTGAGTTAACTGGTTCCTTATTGCTGCAGTTTTCGCCATAGGGAAGAATTTAGTAAGAAACTTCTGAGCAAGATCATCCCATGTAGTAATGGAACCAGCTGGTAGAGAGTGTAACCAGCCCTTAGCCTTATCCCTTAAGGAGAATGGGAAAAGCCTCAACTTGATAGCATCATCCGACACACCATTAAATTTGAAAGTGTCACAGATCTCGATAAAGTCCCTGATGTGCATATTAGGATCCTCTGTCGAAGCACCCCCAAACTGAACCGAATTCTGCACCATCTGAATTGTGCTCGGCTTGATCTCAAAGTTATTCGCTGCAATAGCTGGCCTGACAATACTAGATTGTATGTCAGTAATCTTCGGCTGCGAATAGTCCTTCAAAGCCTTAACTGCTGCTGGTAAGTCTGCCATCTCTACAGTAGTTTCAAGTTCCTCTTTCTGATTATCTACTACAAGACTGTCTTCTGCCAGTTTTTCCTTACGAGCCTGCAAACGTGTTCGCATACACGTTCAAGTACCTGAAAACACCACGAAACAAACAACTAAGTAAGAAATCCGAGTCAGTGAACGCTAACGACCACTGATGACAAGCACATAAACTAAACAAAACACCGATGATCCCCGGCAGCGGCGCCAAAAACTTGTTAGCACAAAATTACGCAAGCGCACGTAGTCACAAGTAATATAATTAAAGTTCGTTCCGCAGAGATCTGGTTAAGTTTCAATCAGTAAATATGCCTATGCAACAATGTTTAGTTTTAATCCACTGCTAAGACAATTAACACTTTTGGTATTGAGTAACTAAATTAAACTAGGATGCAAATTTTAAACTAAGAATTTAATTAACTAATGAGATTGAATTCGAATTACTAATATGAGAATAAACATGGGATCCCAACTTCATTAAATACTTCCCTTAGATCTGACGCCTTTAATCTCTATATGCAATGATTTTGATATCTGATCGGATAACACGAAACCAGTATACGCTACCTGTCAGCATACGCATACCAAACTAAACATACATCCACAAAAGAGATAGAAGATGATTAGACACCAATTATGCTTAGACCCTATATGTCTATAGAATTTGAAAACATAACGGTTGAAGAACAGGTTATCCATTAAGATCACATAGGGTAGTATAAGTATTTTCATCTCACACCACAAATCATATTGACAATCAATTATGAACCTATGCTAGCATGGCAAGTTCTAAATCTCAAGATCCACTTTCACTTCACAAGAGATTAACAATTCAATTTAGATGTTAGCTACGCATCTAAAAGCATTAAGATTAACCATACGAGGATATCAAATTCACATCACACACAGATCTTTACAGCATCAAGATACTAAGTTTCATAAATAACTCCGTTAGAATCCCATGACAACGTTTAGCCCATAATTGAACTATTCATCGTCATGGGATTTGATGAAAACATAATAATTAACAAGTTATGAAAGGAAGAAACAATAATATTAATTAAAATAAGAGTTGAGAAAACAAATCTATAATCCAAAGTATACAGAAGATGAAGTAGATCTAGATCTTTGCTTGTCACCGAGCTTGAATCCTTCTCCACTTTTCTCTCTTGCAGTTCTACGTTACAATACTAATAATCTGATACAAATTACAAGGTATGATGTGTTTATATAGGCACTACAAGTCTTGCCCAACAAGAAAATACAAAAACAGAATTATAATAGAATTTCTGCAAGATACGTTTCCTAATTTGATTATGTTTTGTAAGGAAAATTCGAAGTTGACTTTTCTTCAGATTTTCTGGAACGTTTCCCACGTAATTGGACCTCTGGACTATCTTAGAATGATAGGAAATCTCGTTATCTTCGCGTGGACTGCTTACGGGCCTAAAACGGACTTCTAGAACTCAAGATATGGCCAAAACAATGTAAACTGCGCAACCCTTCTCGAAAATCCGAATTTTAATCAATTAATTCCCAAAAAATTATAAAAGCATCCACTTTAGTCAACATTCTCGTAATCCTGCACAACTAAGCAAAACACATCAAATCTACAACAACTTGAGTCCAAGACAATCAATTTAAGCCGAAATTAAGCGATCCAAGTGGATATAAAATCCACTTATCAAAAGGCATCCACTGATGAAAGTTGGTTATGGCACAAGAGACTTTCTCACCTAAACTTCAAAACAATGAATTCTCTAGTGAAAAGAGAGTTGGTGAGAGGTTTACCTTCGATTGAATTTACACAGGAAGGTCTACGTGATGCTTGTCAAAAAGGGAAGTTAAAAAGGGCAACTCACAGGAGCACTAACATATCATCAATAACTGAACCATTACAACTTCTCCATATGGATTTGTTTGGTCCAGTTAGTGTGATGTCTATGTCAAGAAAAAGATATGCTCTAGTGATTGTTGATGATTTCTCAAAATTCACATGGGTACTATTTCTGAACTCAAAAGATGAAACTCCACAACTGGTAGTTGATCACATTAAGTTAATTGAGCTGGATTCTAATCGTCCAGTAAGAGCTATAAGGTCAGACAACGGAACTGAATTCAAGAATGCAGTTCTGAATGACTTTTGCACTGAAAAGGGTATAACTAGACAGTACTCGGCTCCCAGAACTCCTCAACAAAATGGGGTAGTTGAAAGAAAGAATAGAACCTTGATTGAAGCTGCACGTACAATGCTAAGTGAATCAAGGCTTCCATTGAGCTTTTGGGCTGAAGCTGTCAACACTGCACGCTATACCCAGAATCGAACACTTATCAATAAAGACTTAATGAAGACACCATATGAAGCTCTACATGACAAGAAACCAACTCTCAAGTACTTCCATGTATTTGGGACAAAATGCTTTGTGTTGAAAGAAGGAGATGATCAAGGTGGTAAATTTGAAGAAAAAGCACTTGAAGCAATATTTATTGGTTATACTAGAAGAGCCTACAAGGTGTATCTTATTGATCAACAGAAAACCTTGGAAAGTGTCAATGTTACATTTGATGACACAAAACTCCCAAATATCCAAAATGAAGATCCATCTGAAAAGCTTAAGTTTGATGATATGTCAGACTCAGATTCAGATGATGACAATCAACCTGACGTTGTTGCTGATAATAATGATCCAAATGTTGATGGTAATGATCAAGGTAGTGCTGGTGAAAACAATGATAATTTTCAAGACACCTCTTGAACCATCAACAAGTCAAACTAGCAACAACTCAGGGGGAGATAATGAAGGGTCAACAAGTCATACTTAACATCATACTGAAGAACAAGACGAATCGTCAAGATCAATTCTTCCCAGACAAACTGTTTGGAATAGAGCTCATCCTTTTGAGCTGATTCTTGGTGATCCAGATGTTGGTGTGAAAACAAAAAGAGCTTATCAGAATCAATGTAACTATTCTGGGTTCCTGTCTGTCATGGAACCTAAGAAAGTAGAAGAAGCTCTATCTGATCCTGATTGGGTGATTGCTATGCAAGATGAACTCAATCAATTTAAGCAACTAGAAGTATGGAAGCTGGTACCCAGACCTAAAGATAGAAAAGTGGTGGAC
Source organism: Saposhnikovia divaricata (assembly GCA_036435485.1). NCBI lineage: Eukaryota > Viridiplantae > Streptophyta > Magnoliopsida > Apiales > Apiaceae > Saposhnikovia > Saposhnikovia divaricata. The sequence goes on along the minus strand of JAZHRN010000145.1, from coordinate 9,889,302 downwards.
ACAAGATGGGTATTCAGAAACAAACTAGATGAAGATGGCACTGTGATAAGAAACAAAGCAAGACTGGTAGCTAAAGGTTATTCTCAAGCTGAAGGCATTGATTATGACGAGACCTATGCTCCAGTGGCAAGACTTGAGGCCATCAGAATATTCTTGGCATATGCATCCTATTCAAGATTCAAAGTTTATCAAATGGATGTCAAGAGTGCCTTTCTGAATGGTAAGCTAGATGAAGAAGTGTATGTAGAACAGCCTCCTGGTTTTGAAGATCAAGATCATCTGGACTATGTCTACTTTCTTTACAAAGCTATCTATGGTCTTAAGCAAGCCCCAAGAAAATGGTATGACACTCTCTCTGAATTTCTATTAGAAAATGGTTTTATAAGAGGTGTCATAGACAAAACGCTCTTCACTAAAAGACATAAGAATGATATAATACTAGTCCAAGTCTATGTGGACGATATTATATTTGGGTCTACTAATGAGCTTCTATGCAAGAAGTTTTCTAAGTTAATGCAGGGTAGGTTTGAAATGAGCATGATGGGAGAACTGAAATTCTTTCTTGGATTACAAATAAGTCAGAGACAAGATGGTATATTTATTTGTCAATCCAAGTACATTAAGGAGCTCCTCAAGAAATATCACATGGAGGAGTGCTCATCAGCAAAGACACCATCAACTATAGCTGTCAAAATTGGTTTATGTGAAAGTTCTGCCAAGGTAGATATCACAGGCTATAGAGGTATGATTGGCTCATTGCTTTACCTAACTGCTAGTAGACCAGATATAATGTTTGCTACATGCTTGTGTGCAAGGTTCCAAGCGAACCCTAAAGAAATCCATCTCACTGCTGTCAAAAGAATCTTAAGATATCTAAAGGGTACGCCTAATTTGGGCATCTGGTACCCTAATGAAACTGGTTTTACTTTAAATGGATATACAGATTCTGACTATGCAGGAAGTGTTGTAGACAGGAAAAGTACATCTAGGAGTTGTCAATACCTAGGTGGAAGATTGGTATCCTGGTTCAGTAAGAAACAGCAAACAGTTTCCAACTCTACAGCCGAAGCTGAATATATAGCTGCTGGAAGCTGTTGTGCTCAGAACTTATGGATAAGGAATCAATTAATGGACTATGGCATTGTATTGGAAAATATTCCTATTTTATGTGATAATACAAGTGCCATAGCAATTGCAAGCAATCCTGTGCAGCACTCAAGGACAAAGCACATTGATATAAGGTATCATTTTATAAGAGAGCATGTAATGAATGGTACAGTGGAACTACTATTTGTAGGCTCTGGAGATCAAACTGCAGATATTTTTACTAAGTCGCTTAATGAATCCTCATTCACTAGAATTGTTAGTGAATTGGGTATGTTAAACAGTCCTAGTAATTAATACTGTTAATATCTGAAATTTGATCTTTAATAATTTTGCAAGTGATTATTCTTTGAATATTTGTTGTTTGAAATCACTTGTATAATTATTTTACCATCTGATTTTCTTGCTTGTTTAATTATTTTTCACTTTGTTTATTCATATTATTTATTACTTCATACTTCTGTATTTTTAGAATATTTGTAGATATTAATTTCTATTTTATTAATTAATTTATCATATGTTTTGTAATGTTTGTCCTGTTAATATTGCTTTGTTTTCGTTAATAGGTTAGCATATGGTATGTATAATTATTTTTATTATTTGTTTAATTTTCTATAATATTTTTATTATTTTTATAAGTTAATTGTATATTTTATAGTGTTTTTAATGTTTGTTTAAAGTTAATATGACTTAAAATTAGGAAAATCAGTCAATATGACTTAATTTAAAATCGGTATGACTTAAACAGGTTAAGTCTTACCGAGTTTTTAAATCTAAGTCATATTCGCTAGTCAGTATAAATTAAGTCTTAATTACTTATTTGTTAAGTCTTATTAGTTAAGTCTTTTTATTTTTAGATTCAGTCTTATTCAATTTAAGTCTTAGTTTTATTAGTTAAGTCTTAATAGTAACAGTTTTTTTAAGTCTTGTTAATATTAAGTCATAATCTAGTCTTAATAGTTTAATAAGTCATAATTGAGTCTTGTCTTTTTAATTAAGTCATATTCGAGTATAATATATATATATATTTCAGTTATGTCTTAATATAGTATTAAGTCTTATTAGATAACTTCTTAAGTCTTATTCGTCTTAATGTAGTTAAGTCTTATTAGTTATAGTGTTAAGTCTTATTCGAACAGGTTAGTATATATATAGCAGTTAGAATAAGTTAAGTCTTAATTTCATTTTAAGTTATACTCTCAAGTTAAGTCTTAGAGTACCAAGTCGATACACACACATATACATACATATACACGATCGTTCATGCCCATTTTTCGTCTCAAATCTTGCTGTTAATCACGAATTAACCACATATTTGGACTCCTTGTTTGATTATCATCAGTTTAAGTGGTTAAATTCGAGTTTTGGTTCGATTTTTTAAGAGTTTTATTTTCGAAAAATCGATTTTAAGATCTGTTTTTCTGGAAATCTGAGTTCGATTCTTGCAAAAGTAAAATTATACGTGTGTTTGTGTGTATACAAGGATCATTGTGTGAAATTTTCAGAATTTTTGAAGAACTTTTAATTATTTCGAATTTTTAATTAATTATTAATTCGAAAAATTAATTTTTAAATTAAAAATTTGTAAAATCTGAAATTTTCAAGGAAATTAAATCTTGATTAAAATGGTTGATCGATTTGAAATTATTAAACATAATTTAATCGGTTATTTTGATCCAGAAAAATGTTCAGTTGAACGTTTTCGACCGTGGATTCGCTTTTTAAATGAAAATTCACTGGTTCGCAATGCTTTGAGATTGGATGCTCCTCTGAAAATTGAACCTTTGCGAATCATGTGTACTACTGCCGTCATTTCTAATGATAACAGATCTTTTGTCTTCTCTGTAGGAGACAATCAGTACACAGTGAATGAAAATACAATAAATACGGTCTTAAATTTTCCAACTGAAAATTTCGAAGAATTACCATCAGATCAAGAATTGATAAATTTTTTGAATGGTGTATTCTATCAAGACAGTCCTGATCAAACTGTCTGGAATAAAAAGAACTTCGTTCAGGAATGGGATTATCTGTTTGACACATTAGGTAGAGTCTTTGCCAATTCTACTAAAGGGAACTTCGGGGTATTACCATATTTCTTGCAGCATATTGGATATGCAGTTGCACACAACCGAAGAATTAATTTTGGCAGACTACTGTGTGTTCCGATGGTTAGAAGAATCATTAATGCAAAGAAGAATTTTGATAATGGACATAAAGTATCATGTTATTATCCAAGATTCTTGTCATTGATTTTTAATCATCTTGTGGAACTAGAAAACCAAGCCCAATTCCTGATTGGAGAATCATTGGCGTCAGGTAAACCTACTACCAGATTGTTCACTGAGTACAGCAACAAGCCTAAATTCACAAACATACGTGTAGTTGTCACCCAATACATGTCAAACTATATACAACTACCTGTTATTGAACCTGTACCAGAACCTGAACAATCAGAACAAAACCCTGAACCACCAGTGGAAAACATACTTGTTGATAATGAAAATCAAGGCAATCAACAAGTTGAACCTGATCAGCAAATTGTTCCTCAGCCAGCTGCACTTGCTGTTGAACATCCAGTGCAAGAAACTGCATCTGTCCCTGAACCTGAATCAAATCAACCCATCTTATCAAAGACTGTTGCGGAATCTGCTGACCAGGTATTGCCTTCTGTTCCTCAAACTACTACTTCTCAATCTATTTCTGGAACCCAAGTGGTTGGTAGGTCTAACCAAGGGGTTGTAGTACCACAACCTCTAACCAAGGTCGTAGAGCCAAACACTCAACCAACAAAACTCATATCTTTTCACTCCAGAAAGAAATTGCAAGTCAAAAGAAGTCGAATCAGTAGTGGTAGTATGAGTGAACCCACAGCTCTGCCTCTAGAAAAGAAAAGTCGAACTCAAACTGAGGCAACTGTAAGCCCGTCTATATCCTCCCAACAGGATATGGAAGTTGATATGGCCGTTACACAGTTACTAGAATCATCTTCTCAACAGGATGATTCTATTGAAATTCGCCATAGGGCCGTGGCACCTAGTAGTGAGTCAAGCACACCTCCCTTATTACTCACAATGGGGGAAGACATTCCTATAGATGAGTCTCAGGACACACTGCAAGGAGAGCACGTAGAAAATGTGACAGTGCCTACCATAGTTACGGTAGAAGAGTCTTCACAGGCTATAGAGGGAAATCTTGGTTCTCAGCCAACTTTAATAGAACCATCATCTCCCTTCCCAGGACAAACACTCCTGGCTCCCTCAAGGGATTCTCCACTCGCAGTTTCGACTAGAGAAGGTGGAAGGCAACTTGATCAATCTACTACTGAAGCAATTCAGTCAACAATTTCAAATGTTCAAGTAGATTTTATTAAGGACAGGGATTTGGGAACTCCCATTGCACCACCACTGACCTTCCCAGAGGAGGCTAGGGTGATTTTACATGCAGGTACAAATCTGGAAGCAGCTAAGGAATCTGAGAGGAGTGATGTGAGGAATACCATAAAATTGAGTGAAACACATGCACTTCAGGTGAGTGGATCTCAAAGTGAACGTCAGGTGAGCGCACACACTGACACATACACTCTCTCATTATTAGAAAAGATAACTGCTTTAGAGAAAGTACTTGCAGTCAGCAAGGCTGAAACAGAAATCCTTAGAGCACAAGTGGGTGAGCGATCTTCTTCATCCACCTCTGTCAACAGTCAGCTTGCTGTAATGAAGAAGGACATAAACTACTTAAAGACATCTTTCACCAAGAAGATAGAATCTCTCGAACTCTCTCATGAAAAGGCACTTGATGACTCTGGAGATATTACTGTTGCTCAAGACATGTTAATTTATGAGATTTCCTTAAAAGTTGATAATCTACAGTCAGAGGTACAGCACAATCAGGAATCTACTGATTCTCGTCTGGACCAGATCGAAAAGCAAAATGCACACCAGGCTAAAGGGTTAAGACATTTGTTTAATCTTGTAAGTCAAAGTCGCAAACCTACGAATGAAGAAATTGAATTCTTTACAAGTAAGGATGGTGATGATGATGAACAAGATCCTAAAGCTGGGGCAACTGATAAATCTGTAGAGGATTCCTCAACTAAGGGGGAGAAATCAAAGGGGTCACAAGATAAAACTAAAGAAAGAGAGGGAGGAGAAGGAAAATCTGGTAAATCTGACCAAGGTGAAGATAAGAGGAAGAAAGTGGTTGAAGAAACTGAAGAAGAAGAAGAAGAAAATCAAGACAAGAACACAGGTTATTATTACACGGGTGAACCGGATAACTTCGATGTTTTTGCTGACCTTGAATTCCCTGATCAAGGTGAAGAACTTCCTGAACCTGATCTTAGTCACTGGGAAGATGAAGGACCAGTGATATCTGAATTTGAAGCTCAACAAGCTGAGAAAGAATCTGAAGAATTATTTGCTCAAAGGGAAGCTAATTTGCAAATGAGAGAAGAAAAACTTCAAAAATCTTTAGAGCAAATTGCACGAAATGAAGAACTTCAGAAAGCTGAACAGCAAGCATTACAACGATTACATGCTATAAATGTTGAGAAGAGAAAAACATATATCAGACTAAAGAGCGGTGACAAATGGGAACGTGCTCAAAGAGCAATTGATTCACCTCAGAGTTCTGATTATGAAGATCGTCGTCTTGGACAAATTCTCGAGGAATTCAAACTGGCAAATCCAATTCATGAAATGTATATAAAGGCCTTACAGGTAGAAGTCATCAGGATAACTACTGTATTTGAACCCAAATCTGATGAGCTGGTAATATTTGTAGATTGTCATAAAGTTGGAACATTCAGAGTATCTATCAGTTCTTTTATGACAGATCACTGACAGAGATTTGGGTACTTAGGCCTAAAGTAAGAACATCTTCTGAGCTAGGTGTATTGTTACATGAAAAGTTCAAAGAATTTGCTGAAAGAGCTGGACCAGAAGTGATTAAGGAACCTCCACAAGTAAAATTTCTTAAGGGAGAGGTACTTCACTCAATCAATCTTCAGACAGATGAGTTATACGAACATCATGCAAAGCACTTGGTATATGCTGAATATGCTCTCAGAAATCATGGATACTTGACTGAAGAAAAGGTAATAGCTGCAGATCACATTCGTTCCTATGCACAAACGAAGATAAAAGATTACAAGAAATTTCAAGGTGAACTGAGAAAGAAGCTTGGAATTCCTTTAGTCTTACCTCAAGGATTGTCATCAAGAAGAGAACGTCTTGTTGATTCTGATCTACACATGAAACTTCAAGTCACAGATGAACCAGAAGAAGGAGAATTCAGAAGGGAAGACAACTGAAGAAAAAGAATTGCTCTACATGTTATATCTTTAGAGCCTAGATAAATCTTGATAGGAATTTATATCATATGATCAGTCTAGAGGATCATCTATCTTGTATTTATCTTTCATGTTTGAATCTGGCAAATGTTAAATATAAACCAGAACTTTTTTTTCATATTTACTTAGTATTTAAAGTTTTATCTTTCATTTGGTTAAGTTGGATTAGTTGAGGTATCCTCTAGGAATTTGCTTGTTATTGTCTAACAAACAAATAGGGGGAGATTGAAAGGCATATGACTCAGCCTATTTGTAGTTAGAGGATCCTAATCAACTTAAACCAAATTGTAATAAGTAAATATACATATGAACTGTCACAGGAATCTCAAGAAGTATTATCTGTCAGAAGAAAGAAGAAAAGTCAATCTATAGTTTTGATGTCATACACTGGAAGACGATTCAGTTATCTGATCAAGCCCCAGTACAGCATTGAAGTGAATGGATTCATTTGAACAGTGACAGAGATTTTTCGAGTGATAGTTTGAAGATCAGTTACAGTACAAGAGAATTGAGAGAAGAAATAAACCACAACCTCAAGTCAAAAGTGAAGAAGCATCGTTGAAGTTAGTCGTTCATGAACCAGACAGTACATCGAACGTCAACACAAATCAGTGGTAATTCTTTACTACATTTAGTGGTTTGTAAGAATTAAATTAATTATTTATTGATTTAATTAAATTCATTTATAATTGATATAAATTATTTAGTTGATTTAATTAAATGAATTAATTCTGGAAGAATTAATTTATTAATTAAATTAATTATTGTATCAATTAAATATGAATTAGTTAATCACTAATTAATTAAATGGATCAATATGACTTAAAGAAAGAAGATTGGATTAAGTCTTGGAGAAGGAAAATTCGGTATGACTTAATTTAAGTCTTACCGACAGAAGCTTTTCTGATTTAAGTCTTACCGACCTGATTTAAGTCTTACCGACCTCTGCCAGTTGTTGTAAGTCTTACCGACACATTTTATGTCATAATGGAGGTTTGTTTAAGTCTTAATGAAGGAAAATCAAGTCTTGGAAGCAGTTTAAGTCATGATGGAGCAGTTAAATATCCTACAGAAAGCCAGCAAGACCTGTTACTGATATAAAAGAACAGAACAGACCAGATTAAGTTATAACGGAGAAAACACAGCAGAAACATAAAATCCAGAGCAGAATTCTCTCTCTCAAGAACACCAAGAACACCAAAGCTTAAACAATTCCCAGAAATTCAAGTTCTTCATCTTTGTTATATTCTATCCGCTAGAACTTGTTTATTTGTGATTCTTGTACTACTAGCGAATTAAGTTTCCTAGTTCTTATCTTGATTATTATTAACTAAATTAGAAAAGTTCATGTCGAATTTTCTAATTAGTTATTAACATCTTGATAAGTTGTTATACTGATTTTGTAACACCACATCAAGTTAATATACAGTTATATTCAACTTGAAAAATCGTGTTAAATAATTCCGCAGATAAATTTGTCTTTATCAAATTTTATTTAAAGGACAAATTTCGATAAAAAGGTAAAGATTGTATTCAACCCCCCCTTCTACAATCTTATCGGACCTAACATTTAATTCCTTGATTTGGTTATACTAGTAGTGCTTCATTATTGGTAGCTAGTATCAAGAGAGCTAATTTATGTGCTTCACTAAATTAGTATTTTTAGAAGAGAAATAAGTGATTGTGTGCTTCACCAATTATCTTGGTTAGGTAGAGTTGGATATATTTTGCTTGTTGGGTTGAAGTGCTTGAGTTTCCATAATCCTTGGGTCAAATGCCTCTTATCTTGTTAATTTGATCATTGTGTTGTTGTGTTGGCAAATTTGGATTTTAGTCATTAACTTAGTTGTATTTTTGTAGCAATTTAGTTATTGTATGCAAGGTGTTTGATAAAACACCTTAACCAAACTCAAACCCCCCCCATTTACACACTTCTAGATTGTAAGAGATAATCTACTCGGAATCAATATTGAGAGTCCTTCCCTGTGAACGAACTTCGAAAAACACTACCTTCAATTATGTAGGCGTATTATTTAACTTCCTACGCTCAAGATTTCACCTATAATCAAGAACGATATCAAGATTTTAATTCTTTTCAGAATTTTAATGCTTATCAGGTGAATTCTTTATATTCTACAAACTCATGCTATGCTCCTTACCCTCCTAGCATCGATTATTCATATGCTTGTGAAAATCGATGCTATGATCCGTAATATAATTTCCATGGCCATCAAGGGTCTTCTTCATCTACATTGCCATCACTTGAAGAAATGATGAAGCAAATGGCGGAAAACAACCTCCAATTTCAAAACATCACTTTTCAAAGTATATCCAACTTGGAAAAGCAAATGAGCCAACTAGCTGAAACCGTGAGTCGATTAGAGGAGGTCAATTCTCCTACTAATCACGATTCTTGTTTTGTAATTAATGAAAATGTTGTGCATGATGAATTTGCTTGTTTAGTTGAGGATTACCCTAAGCTTGACAATGATAAATTGGATGTCATTGAGAATCTACCAAACTTAGAAAATACCTTTGAGTTTAATGAATTGGTAGATGAGATAAAAATTGATGAATGTCCAATGAAAATTGAGAAGGAATTTGAGCTTGAGATTGATGAGGTTGAAATTTTTGCTTGGGTATATAAGGATCCAATTTGGGAGCAATTTATGAGTCGTATTTATAATGATTATTCTGACGATTTTTCTAACTAATTTGCCTTTTCAAAGTCTCTTGAAGATGTGAAGATCATAAAAATATTTTTATATTTTTACGGATCAAAGGTATATTTTCACACCTTATTTTTATTATTGATTCGTTGGTATGTGCATTTATTTGCTTTTTCACCTCATTAGTTATGGTAATTGTATAAATAAGTCGAGTCAACGACAATAAACAAAGCACTTTTTGGGAGGCAACCCAAGGTACGCATGTATTTTTATATTTTTATGCGTGTGTTAGATTTTGTTCCTTACTTGCATTTATGTAGGGTGTTATGCTATTGTGAATTTGAAGATTGATCTAAATATTAGTGAGTGAGAATTCCATTTTTCATCTATTTTAATTCTAAGAAAATAACCCAAAAAAAAAAAGAATTATGTATTTTTGTGGTGTGATTAATGAATTTTATAATAGATTTTAAAAAAAAGTAATAATAATGTCCCGCTCAATAATATTTAGTATCATTAATTATAGTTTTTATAATTTTTAAATTTGTTCCACTTGTGCCTTGATGTATTTGTTTCATGTTTTCAGGAATTAGTATTTTATTCAAGCATTCAAGGATTTGTGGGAATTTTCTGTACAAAAAAAAATAGTTTTTGTGAAATTTCAGGGCTGCACGGGCTGTTGTACGGGGTGCAAACCGTGCAACAAGCCGTGCAGCAGGCCGTGCAGTTTTTATTGGCGTCTGTCCAAGTTGTAGTGCAAATTGAGGGGAATTTTCAACCCCTACCCACTTGCTGCACTGGCTGTACAACTCTTTCAAAAACAAAACAATAGAAATAAACAATCCAGCACCTCATCTCTCTCTCCTTCTACTCCTTCTCCTGCATCCCATCAACCACTTCCATTCCACCACTGCAATTCTCCGCCTCCGTCCTCTTCCAACCAATCCTTTACATCCTACACTCTCCACCCCTTTTCTTCCTCCTTTCCCGTTCACCAATTTCGCCGACTGCAACAACACCCCAGCCTCCGTTCATCTCCCCCGCAGTACGAATACTACACCACATCCCCTCCATTTCCACCTCCAAACCCAGCAGCTCACCTCCTTCTCCATTCAACACAAACAGCCACCAATTACCCCCCACCCTCCTCCATTTCACTCACCTCAACGCCGTTACAACCCACTCGACCCAGCATCTAATCCCATGTCCTTCTCCACTCCTCCTTCATTTACTCCCTCCTCTCACCCCTCTCTTCATCCTCCTGATAGAGTATATTTTTATATATATTTTAGATGATTTTATTCTCATATTTATTATGTTTTGCATTGATTTGGATTTTTATTTAATAGATTTTATTGTTTTATTGTAGGAAATAAAGAATTCATAACTTGGAAGGATTTGGAGCAAAAAGAGCTATTTTGGAGATAAAATAGGAGAAAATTCGTATTATTGGGCTATACGGGCTGCCTGCACTGTTTTGGCCATATCTTGAGTTCCAGAAGTCAGAATTTGACGATCTTACTGTCCACGCGAAGCTTGTGGAATTTTCTTTAATTCAGAGGTGGTCCAATAAGCAAAATCAAACTGGAAGAGGCCGGAAACAGAGGAGAAAAAGAAGTTACGAATTTTAATTAAGGAATCCTATTCAGTTATGGAATCCTACTTGTAATTGATTTAGAGTATTAAAATACTTTTATTGGGCAAGACTTTTAGAGCCTATATAAACACATCTAGGGTATGATGAAAAGGGGATTAGGAGGTAATATTAGATCAGATAATATAGTTTAGAGTAGATTATTATTATTAGTTGGAGATGTAGAGAAACACCATGACTCTTCTTTTGGGTGACAACATTGAAGTTTGAAGGTTTTGTTCTCTTAATCTTTTCTTTGTTCTTATTAGTTTTATTATGTTTTCTTGTTTTACTAGTTGTTTTACTTGTTTAATTATTAACGAGTAGTTATTTCTAGGGCTTAAAGGGAAGCCATGTTTGCACTAATATTGGCATGATTTTCATAGTGGTTTGATTGGTTATGGTTAATTCTGATTGATATGTTTTAATCATTAATTTGTGTAATCGGCCGATATCATGGATTAATTATATGCAAATAGGGGTATGGATCGAAAGATTTACTACTAGAGGCTTACATACAATTAGCGGAATTGAAGGTGAGTGTGAAAACATCATCGGATTTCTGAGAGCGTTAATGCTTGGAAGAGATTAACTTGACTCTAATTACCTGATTGATTGAATTACTAAAAGTGGTTAATTGTGTTGAATGTTTCGAGAGTGTTAATGCTTGAAAGAGATTAACATACTCTAGTTATAGGATCACATTGATTGCTTTAGCTTAAGAGCCAATTGTGTAAGCATGGTGGACCTGATTGCCCTAGGTTTTAAATAATTTGTTTATCACCTGTTTAATTAGTGTTAATTTAGTTTAATTAGTTAATTAATAATTTCACATATTCGTCTGACCCTTGAAACAATTAACGATAACTGAAAAGGAATTAGTAGAACCTGTCTCCTTGTGGATTCGACCCGCTTGCCATCTGTACTAGCAATAGACACCGTGCGCTTGCGGTTAGGTATAATTTGACACATCACCTCCTCACGCCAATTCCCCCACCCCCCCTTTTCCCCCCCTCCTTTCGCACCACCAGCCCCCCGTTCCCTGTTTTCTTTTTTTTTTTTTAGTTAAGTTTTGTGTTTTGTATTTTATTTTTTTTGTTTTATTTCTTTTTATTCATTTTTTTTAATTTTGATTTTGATTTTCAATTTTAATTTTCTAAACTTAAATTTTTTTTAAATTCAGAAATCAATTTAAATTTACTTTATTTTGCTTTTTGATTTTATTATTAATTATTTAGTTCTTTTTGTTTTGTTTTATTTTATTTTGTTTTATTTACTTTTATTCACTACTTCTTTCATTTTATTTTTTTTTTAATTTTCTAAACTAATTTTTTTTATAAATTCAGAAATGAATTTAAATTTAATTTATTTTGATTTTTGATTTTATTTTTAATTGGTTAGTGATTTATTTTATTTTATTTTATCTTTTCTTTTTTTTTTTCAAAAAAAAAATAAATCAAAAAAAAATCAAAAACCAAAATTTAATTCTTTTTAATTTTGATTTTAGTTTTTAATTTTCTAAACTAAGTAATTATTTATTTTAGTTTTACTTTTAAATTTGATTTTTGCTTTTATTATTATTTCAGTTTTAAATTTCATTTGATTTTTTTTAATTGGTTAGTTATTTTATTTTATTTTATTCTATTTTATTTTAAAAAAAACAAAAACAAATATTTTTTTTATTTGTATTTCCTTAATTAGTGTATTGCAGGGCTTTGTAGGGTGTTGGATTTTGGCTTGTCCGTTATTTTTGTTGAGTTGATTGTGATGTGTGGCGATAGTTCAATTCTTGGCGTGCAACTTCGGAGTTAGATTTTCGCAAATATGAGTGGTGCTCCCGGTCCTTGTTATTTATTTTTAGGGGAGTTCTCTTTCACTCATATCTCTACTTCGTTTTTATTGTCATGCATGAGGACATGCCATGTTTTAAGTGGGGGAAGGATTGTTTATGTTCATCCTTGTATAATATGTGTAGCTAGTATTAGTAATCTTTTTTGTTTCATTTGATGTCCGTTTTGTTTGCATGTGGGAAATAAGTTTAGTCATGAGTGTGTTTACTTGTTTGTAAAATTTATGACATTGTGAGCTTGTAGCCTTGTTTTCTCTTATTTCGTGCCTAGCATTACCAATTTGATGCGAATCTATAAGTTTGATGCACCTTATTGCACACGCACACACACACACTTTAAATGGCATGAAAAGTCTAGATGTTTGTAATTAAATTGTGAGCATGACGATTATCTCTTAGAATGCATGGAATCAAATCGAGAAGATGTTATTACAACTTAAACCTTGTGAGGCCTTGAACGATGAGTCTTTTGCTTGTGTGTTGCTCCCTCTTTATGTGTGTTTATTGCTCTAGGGCTTGCATTAAACCTTCATTCATGGATGCACCATAATAAGGAAATTCTATTTAGGATAACCTTTTTGACCTTTTTAGCTTGTGAACCATGAAAATAATCCCTAGTTACCCCTTTGAAGCTTATATCCATATTTCTCTTCGTCACTTTCCCCTTTTATACATTAGTCATAGCCAAATACTTCACTCTCGACCTAGTTGAGCTAGTTGAGTCTTGGAAAAAGAATTGATTGGAAATCATGTGAATTTGGAGATGTTGTGAAGAGAAAGAATGCTAATTATTGTAAGTGGGAACTAGTTTGATGTGTACATCAAGATGTGGTTCAAAGTTCTTTGTAGTATTTATTTATGTTATGCATTCCCTTTGCTAAAAAAATTATAATAAAGGGGATGTAAAAAAAGAAAAAAAAAAAGAAGAAAAAAAAGGGAAATGGGGAAAAAAAACAATAAATCTTTGTACTTTATTTTGTTTCAATTTTCTTGGTAAATGTGGTTGTGTTTTGTAATTGTAAATGAGTGAAGACATTCTTTAGTTTGAGAATTTGGTGGATGAAGCGAGCAAGCGTCATTTTGACTCAACTAGCGAGACTTTTACACCTTCCTTGAACTTAAATTTTCACACCTTCACCCAAGCCTCATTACAACCCATTTTATGAATTCCTTGTTTTTGGTGCAATCCGGAATTTAGGTAAACATGCAAGGTCAAGTAGAGCGCATGCATTTAGACTTGGAGTTGAGTGAAATCTCTAACCCATACTTGTGTGATACATAATTGAGAGATGTGAGATTTTTCACCATACAATTTCATCTTCTTAATGTGAGGCCATGTATGCTTTGTGATCATCTTGTCTAGTGTTCACGATTGAAGTGCATTCATTCTATCTTTAATGTCTTGGTTACATCTTGCACAAGGTGTGTTATCTTGATTCTTGAATTGGTTGTTAGCTCGTTTTAGTGGATGACAAGGTGAATAGCTCTATATGTTTGATGTTAGTTACAAGTAGACGACTCGGACATGTGAGTGTAATAGTTAGTTTAATTTGTAGGTATTGTTAGTTTCTTGTTTATTAGTGGTTTTTGTGATTTTGTGGGTACATCATCTATAAACCCTTACGAGACCTCACTCGTCCACTAGGGCTACCTAGGGGTTCCAAGGGCTTGTTGCATATGCCAAATGCAACCGTGATCACCTACGGCAGTGGTACTAGTTAGGAGTAAATGGTTATGTTAATTTTAGTTTGCTCGGGACTAGCAAAGTTTAAGTGGGGGAAGATTTGATAATGTGTATTTTATACACGTTTTGTCTTTTATTCTCTTGCATTTTTGTTCATTTCGAATGTAGTTTTATCGATATTAATTATGTTTTTCATCTTTCAGTGCCTCGTGCTTAATTATTGAAAAGATAGCTTAATTTGGACTTGAAAGCGAAGACTATTCAAGAGGGAAGTTAGAAGATGAAAGCTCGCGATGTCGGGAGGTGTTTAATGTATTATCTTGAAGATTTTATCTCGTACGGGCTACTGTACGGCCGTTCGACAGGCCGTTCAAAGGAGCAAATTTTCTGTACGGGCAGCTGTACGGCCGTTCGACAGGCCGTACGACCCCTGCTGTGTATTAAAAGAAATATAGCCAAACACATCTTAACTTCTAACACAAATTAACCTACCTCTTATCTTCATCAAAACCTAACCTTATCTTGTAGTCTCATTTTGTAAATATAATTAGAGTAGGAGGAAGAACATTGGTTACTTGTAATCTAGCATTGATTATGAGTAACTAACTTCATTTATTTGGCTCAAGGAAGGATTTCTTGTACAAAACCCATTTCATTTTAAGTAAGATGTATTTCACTCTATCTTGAATACTTGTGATGTATTGTTTATGATTTTGCTTGGAGATTTGTAAGTTGCTTCATCTTGCTCTTCTTGTAATTTCAATTGCTAATTATTTGTGCTAATCCGTAATTGTTAGTACATTCATTGTAGTAGCACAAGGTTTGGCGTGCCTAAACTTCAAGATTCAAGTACAAATACCTAGGTTGAGCTTCTCATCCTTGGGTTTGTCCTAGCCTCTCTTTGTTTAATTCCTTGATTTGGTTATACTAGTAGTGCTTCATTATTGGTAGCTAGTATCAAGAGAGCTAATTTATGTGCTTCACTAAATTAGTGTTTTTAGAAGAGAAATAAGTGATTGTGTGCTTCACCAATTATCTTGGTTAGGTAGAGTTGGATATATTTTGCTTGTTGGGTTGAAGTGCTTGAGTTTCCATAATCCTTGGGTCAAATGCCTCTCATCTTGTTAATTTGCTCATTGTGTTGTTGTGTTGGCAAATTTGGATTTTAGCCATTAACTTAGTTGTATTTTTGTAGCAATTTAGTTATTGTATCCAAGGTGTTTGATAAAACACCTTAACCAAACTCAAAACCCCCCCATTTACACACTTCTAGATTGTAAGAGATAATCTACTCGGAATCAATATTGAGAGTCCTTCCCGGTGAACGAACTTC
The DNA here is from genome assembly GCA_036435485.1 of Saposhnikovia divaricata. Classification (NCBI taxonomy): domain Eukaryota; kingdom Viridiplantae; phylum Streptophyta; class Magnoliopsida; order Apiales; family Apiaceae; genus Saposhnikovia; species Saposhnikovia divaricata. Next base: position 9,873,677 of record JAZHRN010000145.1, on the reverse strand, counting down.
GAAAAACACTACCTTCAATTATGTAGGCGTATTATTTAACTTCCTACGTTGTGGTAGGTGTATCCCACAAATTACTCCTCTGCCATAGGCGTATCCGAGAACACTCCTCTGTCATAGGCGTATCCCACGGGTATTTTGGGCGCGCAGCGCGGGATCTGGGTATTTTGGTTATGAAACAATAAAAAGTGGGTATTTAGGGCACTCATCCCGAAATAATTTATTAATAATTTTTACATTTTATTTATATAATTTTAATTTTAAAATTTTTCCTTTATAATTTTTAAATTAGTAAATTTGAAAGTTTTATATTGTCATTGTATAATATTAAATATTTTATATACTATATACCTAATTCTTTGGTATGTTTCTCTTAACAAACTTATATGTTGCAATAAACTCTAACTCATGTGGCATGATCTTACCTTGTATCACATAAAATCAAGGTTCACAAAGTCGTGTATTTTTTTGAGGATGGTGGTGCTTGAACCAATGCGTATATTTGCAAAGTCGTGTTGGTTCGCTCGGTGGAATCGTTGGTTCGTTACATAAAGGTAATACATCACGATATCCCTTAATGAAATTGTCTGTTCGTTATGTAAAAAGTAATGACGATACAGTTAATCTAACCTTTGTAGGATGGCATCACGTAGTGTTAATTATAAATGATTTAATATATGTACGATCTGTTACGCCTAAACAATTCCTGTACTGAAAAATAAAAAACATATTTGCTGCTCTTGTATTTCCCTATTTGGATCTTTTATGATTTTTCTTTTTAGTTATAGTAGTAATTAGGAATTTGCGATTTTACCAAACCATCTAAACCCCTTTACACCAATTATATATAACGAATTATATATAGAGGATTTAATTATTTCATTCCTCATTCCTCTTTTTTTTTTCCTTTTTTTTTTGGTAAGTCGCAAGTAATATTGAATTTTGAATATGTTATGAATTTGTTAATTAAGAATGGATATCTCATGCAAATTTAATTTGTTTGTTAAAATCTAATTTAAATATATCATCATATAATCAAATTATTTATTTAGTTAAAATTTTATTCTAAAAATAAAATTTCAAATGAAATATTTGTGAAACCATATTGATATTATCATAAAGTCTTATACATATATATAAAGAAAAATGAGGATTTCATTTTTAATAATAAGAAAATGAAATAGAGAGTGAGATAGTTAGTGTTGTTGGAGTGTGCACAAATTTCAACAGACTTGAATTTAGTTAGCCAATATTTATAAGTAATATTTTTTTGGATGATAGACAAGATTAACCCCTTTTTTATGTGGACTGTACTAAAATAACCGGTTTCAGTTTCTTGAGCAAATATAGCCGATTGATTACGCATCCTGTAAAAGGGTATCACGGCTACGCATTGTACAAGGGAGTATTCACCATTTTTGAACTAAATACGCAAGTGGAGATGGGGTATCTTGAAGAATACGCAATTAGGTAAAGGGTATTACCTTGATACGCATGTGCCGATGGGGTGTTGCATATGCTTGAATTCAGTTTGTTCAGTCAGTGCTACGTTGCTGATGATACATACACATACATATGTATATATATATATATATATATATATATATATATATATATATATATAGAGTTGCACTCCATAGCAAACACCTTATATAACAAACAATAAAGAATACCTCATATCTAATATAATTTAAGAGTTCCGTCATAGCACCCAATACAAAAAGTTGTTATTTTTTTACCCTCTAGCAAACCAGCAAAAAAAAAATAAAAAATTTTGAAAATTTACTGTTCATTGATGACATCATCAGTGAACAGTAAATTTTCAAAATTTTTATTTTTCAGACTTGATAGAGGGTAAAAAAATAACAAATTTTTGTATTGGGTGCCCCTGGCGGGGCCAAAGGATCTATTAGATCTAAGGTGTTCTTTGTTGTTTGTTATATAAGAGTGTTCTGTATGAAGTAAAGACATATATATATTGCAATTGTTGATTATACTTGTATATCATAGATACAGATTATTAGGGTTTAAATATCATGAATGATAATTGTAGATTTTAAGTTCAGTGTGTGGATCATATGGCTGGAGTCGAAGAAACTCCTGAATAGAACTTGTATGTATATGAATTGAATGCGCATTTATGAAAGGAAGGTCCAAGAGGTCAGAAATGGCCACCTATTTCAAAGTTGTCATTTTAGTAAAACTAGCATGATAGCCCGTGCAAGGCACGGGCCACATTATAATTCGTACAATTTTTTTCGTAAATAATCAATCATATCTTCTTGTCAATCTATTTCATGTGCTTCGATTTATTTAAGGCATACAGTTGGTAATCGTTCAAATTTTGAAATTTAATGAATTCTAAATTTGAGTAACATACAGAACCAATCCTGAGATTAAGCCGCTCATACTAATAATAAATGGGTACCGAGAAGATGATTTAATTTAGGGGCACAAATTTTCTAATAAGTAGAAATTTTTTAAAGTACGTAGATACACAAAAAATGATATTTGGGTCACATCTTGTTCAAGGTAGCACCAAAAATAGTTTAAAATATAAGGAGTGCCAAAAAATAAATCGCATTTATGTAATTTTGATTTGTAGTTGAGTACAATATTCAAATTTACTTGAAACTTTCAATTCCTTAGGATCGACTTAGGTATCATATTTGTAGCAGTACTCTTTGAATGTAAGAAGAATGACCGATAACAATGATACATAAGATTTAATCATTATCGACCAAGTACTATTGCAACAACAGTTGGTAATCAACTAAATGTATGACGTATCCATGCAAAATAATATGCGTTATTGTGAAAAAAAATATTTATTTTTTATGCAGTCTTAAAATATCATTAATCGATCATTATGTCATAGGTGATATATAATTTAACATCTTTGTTTAGTAAATATAATCTTGTTTATAAAACTACATTATAATTTAACTATGCATTTTATTTATTTATTTAATCGATAACTCATATAGAGTCCAAATCTAACATACCAGCTAATTCTGAATTTTTTTATATAGATATATATTATACCTAGCATCAATCATATTAAGGATCTGTTTGCTATTGATGTTTTAGACCGCAACAATAGTTTTTAAAACAAATTTGGTTCAAAACAGTTTAGTAACTCTAGAAGCAATTTTTCAACAACAATTGTCTTATTAAAAAAATTGTTTTAGGAAAAATTTTAATTTTTCACAACAACAACTTTTTTTTACAACAATTTTAGGTAAAGGCATCAAATCCCAATAATCGCTTATTAAATAAATTTAATTATATCCTTATATATAATAAGCATAAGAGTGATCTTATCCATAATTTTCGTCACTATACTACCAAAATAATTTAACCGTTAAATATAATATTTTTAAAAACAGACTATCAAGATTATATCATATTAAAAGAGAAAAATTATAATTTAAAATGGATATAATTAGAAAAGATTGCATTAAAAGTGAATTTTAGAAAGAAAATTAAAATCTAAAAAGGATATAATTAAAAAAAGGTTGTATTAGAATTGAATTTTGAAAAGAAAATCATATCTGAAAAGGATATAATTAAAAAGGTTGTATTAGAATTAAATTTTATTTATTTTTATTATTAGTATTAAAAAATTTATATATACTATTTAGACTCGATCTTGAGATCTAGAAATCAGATTTGGATGATTTTACAATCCACGCGAAACTCATAAAATTATCTTTAATTTATTGATGATGTAATAATTATTATTCAAATGGAAATACTCAGAATCTCAAGCGAAAATATAATTATAAATTTTTGCATTAATCCTATACAATGTAGACGGCACACATTGATCTATTCAATGTAGAAAACCTAATCATATTTGATATAAATCATTGACATACACTTTTTTATAAATCAATATAAATACTTTTTTAGTTTATAACATATTAAAATATTAAATAATTTTTTATGTTATATCCAACGATTTTCATCTATTTATTTTAAGATCTAATTTGATGGTAAACAAATTCATGTTGTCTCGTGTACCACGTGAATGCATATCTTGTTTTCATGGCATATCTATAATATAGATGAAAATATTTTAGTATTATAATTTTATAAAACTATCATTCTAATTTCACCAATTCTTTTCCATAATAATTTTCTGTTTTAGTTATTAAAACACTTTTATCTTAAAATTTTAAAAGTGAAATTAGTGTGATAGCATGATAGTCGTGTAATGCACGACCTGCATTTTAACTATGATAATTTTACATACACATATTATTATGAAATTATCACTATTATGATTATGAGCTAATTAGATATAAAAAAAATTCACTCATAATCATATCTTTCGTACAATAATCTTTTATATATATATATATATATATATATATATATATATATATTGAATGTCATTATGTCAACACCATATTAAATTTCAGTTATAATTTATCCAACATTTGTCAATGAATTGGATTAACATAATATTGTCAAATTAATGTACCAAGATTTGTATATATTTGAATGAAAATTGATTTATATATTTTTAATATATTTTATTAATAGCTGGAATATATGGTGTGATTGTAAGATTAGTTTTAAATTAAAAAGTAATGTGTTAATTAAAATGAAATATTAATGATCGGAAGACATACAACTGGTTTTTTAGTTATTTATAAAACATATATCTTCAACTAAAAGTAAACGTGGAAAAGACAATCAATTAATTACCATTAATTATAATATATTAATTTTAATAATTTAAATAACCGTATAGAAAATCAAACCACCAAAACTTTTAATGTTTCAACTTTAATATAATAGTATAGATGTGTAATGGTCATTTTATGTTAAATAACATAAATTACATTATATATTATGATATAATATTACGTATCATTAAAATGATATGTATGAAGTGAGTAGTTTAGAGATTTACTAAATAAAACGAGAATTCATAATACATTTATTAGCTTTTGAAAGGGTTAAAATTTTGATAATTTTAAGTAAATCTCAAAAAATAGTAAAAAAAAATTAGGAAGTGAGTTTTTTTTTTTTTTACATTTGATCGATGATTAATAAAAAGGTACCAAACAATATGGTGTAGTGGTTATGTATGTGAACATATGTCACTTGTATCTTCAAAGTCATGAATTCAATTTTAATTAAGTATATCTCAAAATAAATATTAAAATATTATAGGAAGGGGGTTTTAAAGTACATGTGATTGATGATTTTCTAAATGGTAACAAAAAGTTGTTAGTAGTGTAGTGGTTGTGAACTTGAACACAAGTCAATTGTATTCTCAAGATCATGGGTTCAATTCCTAAGGAAAACATTTTTTTTTAGATTTATATAGTAAAGGGTATACTTGTAATTTACTAAATAGCCTTAAAACCCTTGGGCCATGTTTGTTTTAGGGGATTATAATCCTTGAAAAATTACACTATCTTTCTTAAATTTAAAGGATTATAATCCCATGGAGGTATATTGCTATCATCTTTTTGATTCATTTCTATGGGATTATAATACCTTCTTTCACAAGGTATTATAATCCCATGGGAGTGAACTAAAACAATGATCAAAATGTGAATTCATGGGATTATAATCCCTTACATTTGGGATTTATAAGGTAATAATTTGGGGATTATAATCCCTTGAAACAAACATGGCCTTGTTTTCCTATAATAGATATAATGGATTTTATAATAAAAGAGTTAATTTTGTCATTTTTTCTATTTTAGAGAGGCAAATAGATAGTAGCAATGTTGGAGTTGTTATTGGGTAGTTGAGTTGAGCCCGTTGTTGATTAAATAATTACCAAGTTAATTCTTGTACACCAAGCAATGGACCAAACAAAACAATAAAACATGCAGATATGTTTTTTGAAGGATATGATTTACATTGTGAAAGTTGCCAGTGGGGGCATATTTTTCACTTCCTACTCGAAAAGAATATCTATCTTGCAAATATTTTCTTAGTAATGTTCTACTATTTTTTTTTTTTTTTTTATAATTTTAGAATTTTTTTTTGGTGTGACAGTGTCCGATTGCTGTGGGTGAAATGGATATAATTTGATGTATTCTTCATTTTGATTAATGATTATTACTAACATTTTTAATTTCAAAATATTAATTACCAAAATTTAAAGTTTACTGTATAATTTGTAAAGTCAGCTCTTGCATTTTGAACATAAGGGAGCCCTTTTATGTGTGGTGGTAGGTTTCTCATCCAAATTGGTGTGTCACACGTTTAATTTACTCAAAGTTTTTAATAAAATGGACAAAAAAGCCATATGCAATTTTTTTTTGTCAAGAGGAAATATTTTCATTGATAAATAATATCAAAGTTACAAAATTCGGAGAAACGAAGTTTTCTTTCTGCAATAAAATATATCATCTAATTGAAAAGTAAGCAAGTATTCCGAATATTTAGAGAATAATGTTTTTATGTCTGAAAAGAAGATCTCGTTAAAATTATATAGGGAAAAAATTCTAATGGAAAAAAAGAATGTCCTCAAAATATAAAATACATCGTTTTACGAATTGTTATTAAAATAAATAGAACTATTTGTTATTTTCGAGGGTCTCCATTGGCATTTGATATTGCCATATGCAATTTTAAAAATATAAAAATACCAATGTTTATCCTTACATGTATAATTAGTAATTGTTTTAATAAAGAATAATATGAAAAATCATGAGTATATAAATATTCATTCACAAATCAAATCCTATCATGCCTTGTATCATATCATTTTATAACAATTTTTGTAAAATGTTTTTGGATCCTAATAGTATGATTAATTTTTCGAAAAATGATATCTGCTTCAATTGTTGATATACAAAAAATAATCTTTATTTTTTATAGAATTGTAAAAATAATCTATTTTTTTGGTACTTACTTTGAATTCTCATTTCGGATGCAAATCATAATCTTTTGGTAATCGATCAAAATCATTGAAATGAGGAAAATATATGAGAAAGAAAAAAATAATACCATCTATTAAATATGATAAGATTCCACTAAGTAGTCCCCAAGTAATTCCTAATATATACACTAGTAGTAGAATAATAAAAATCTGAAAAATAAATAAAAAAGTACATTGTACTACGTACCAATAATGAAAAGGATCCAAAAATGAAATGTATTCCCCAAGTAAATGACCGGATATTATTGGTCCTATAAATTAGTTCTAATCTTTCAACTTCTCCCCTTACTTCACTCCTTGAATCTCTATCTATTTTGTTTTAAATATTTTTAAACTTGATTTTAATTGATTAGACTGTTATATATTCACCCTTCTTTATATTTTTACAGTTACTCTTTCACTAGCTCTTTAAAACAGTAATTAAATCTCATTCATTTTTCTTTTAAGATTCCGCCGGAAAAATGAACCACTCAAACGATTTGTCCCCGGTGACTTATAAAGTTCACCGGACTTTCACCACAAAACAGCTTTCTTCACCGCCGGCGAAGTGGGGTCCACAGAATCTTTCACGGGTCGTTCGGATTTTCTTCACCGACTCGGATGCCACTGATTCCTCAAGTGATGATGATGTACAACACGAATACATGACTCGCCGGAAAATCAAGAAAAAGTATGTAAGTGAGATAAAGATCGGAGCTTTCTCAGAGAAACCGCCAGAAAATTCAAATGGGGTTGTAAAGAAAAAGAAATCAGAGAGGCCCACCAAGCCAAATGTGAAAAAAGTGGTCCCACCAAACTGTCCCAAATATCGAGGTGTCCGGTGGCGCCCATGGGGAAAATGGGCTGCAGAGATACGTGATAGTTCTCGTGGTGGTAGAATATGGTTAGGTACATATGACACAGCAGAGGAAGCTGCATTTGTATATGACAAAGCTGCTATTGAAATCAGGGGTGCAAATGCTTTAACAAATTTTGTGAAGTTGCCGGAAAATATTCCGGCGCCGGTGGAGTTGCCGGAGGTGGATTGTAAGATAGAAACTGAGGTGGAATCTCCCACTTCTGTTTTCAGGTTCAGGGGTAAGAGTGAAGTGATGAATGGTGACTGGAAACCGGCTGAAGAGGTTGAGTTAAAAGATGGATTATGGGGATTGGATGACTTTGAGTCATGTTATTTGAGTGCATCCTCACCGTTGGTTTATGGAGAGATGATGAGTGTGGTTGAAGATAGGAGGTGTTTGGATGATGAGGAGAGTGTTTCATTTGATTTTGTCAAAGATTTCAAGTCTTGTCCATGGGATGTGGAAGATTTCTTTGATGATTCCTAGTTATTTGTATGAAATAAACTGATGCCTAACTCAAATAGTATTATAGTACTATATTAGTATAGGGTTGCAGATATTAGAGATGGGGAAGTATTTAGTAAATTATCTAATATGTATATAAGTTGGCTATCTACCTATATTTGAAAATGATTATTGGTTTTAAAAGTTGAAAAATAGTATATGCACATGATCGAATTGTGGTTGGGCTATTTACGTTGTTAATAAAACGTGTGCGGCTGTGCCTAGTATCAAATGTGAGCTTAAAGCCAGTGGTTCACTTCATTTGAAGTTATGTTCTTGTCTGTTCTATTATGATTATGAAGAACCTAGTTGATACCGTTCTTATTTATGGGATTGGCCTTGCAGAGTTCAAGTGATGATTTAACCAAACATACAAGCAAAAGAAAAAGGAGGATATGAATGAATCTCTTAAATTCTTGAAACTTTTGTTCATGTCAATAGTTGATGTGTGCCCCCACCTCAAGTACCAAGTACATGTATTATGTATGACACAGACACTTTCTGCATACTCATTTGTTGTTCAGGCCAAGTGTTATTGAATGAAGATGCTATTAAGGACAGGTGGAGTTCGTATTTCCATAATCTTTTCAACGAGGCTAGGAGGAGTGATGCCGGTGTGGATCGAGAGGTCTCTTTTTCGCCAGTGATTTCTTCAGTTCCCTGTGAGCGCATCAGCAAGGAGGAAGTCAAGGGAGCCTTGCAAAAGATGGCTAGAGGGAAGGCAGTGGGTCCGGATCTTATCCCTATCGAGGTGTGGCTTTGTCTTGGTGAGGTTGGCGTCAAATGGCTAGCAGATCTGTTCAATGTTCTTCTTTTGGGTGCTAAGATGCCAGATGAATGGAGGCGTAGTGTTGTGGTCCCTTTTTTCAAGAGTAAAGGCGATGCCCAAAGTTGTAGTAACTACCGGGGTATTAAATTACTCAGTCATACAATGAAACTGTGGGAGAGAGTGGTTGATAGTCGGATTAGAAGAGAAGTTGAAATTTCAGAGAATCAATTTGGATTTATGCCTGGGAGATCAACGATCGAGGCTATTCATCTCGTTAGACGCCTTATGGAGAAGTTCAGGGAACGTCGCAAAGACCTCCATATGGTGTTCATCGATCTGGAGAAGGCTTATGATAGCATCCCCCGTGAAGCTATTTGGCAGAGCCTAGAAGAGAGGGGAGTGTCGTCAGCGTTAGTTAGGGTGATTCAAGACATGTACTCCCAAGCCAGTTCTTGCGTTCGGACCCCAGTGGGGGATTCCCGTTTCTTCCCTGTTGAGGTGGGACTTCATCAAGGGTCGGCCCTGAGTCCGTTTCTTTTCGCCCTAATCCTTGATGTCTTGTCGCGGGGGATTCAAGATGCTGTCCCGTGGTGTATGCTCTTCGCGGATGATATCGTGCTAGTGGCGGAATCGAGGAGGGAGGTGAATGACAAATTGGAGCTTTGGAGATCTACGTTGGAGTCCCAAGGGTTACGTTTGAGCCGTTCGAAAACCGAGTATCTCTGGTGTAACTTCAGTGGTGAGGACATCGAAGAAGGGGTGGAGGTTAAGATAGTAGACCAGAGCGTCCCGCAGACGGATAGATTCAAGTATTTGGGTTCGATCATCCAGAAGGAAGGCGAGATTGAAGCAGATGTCACGCATCGTATCAAGGCTGGGTGGCTAAAGTGGAGGGCAGCGTCAGGGGTAATGTGCGATAAGAAAATTCCTTTAAGGTTAAAAGGGAAATTCTATAGAGCGGCTATCCGTCCAGCGATGTTATATGGTTCTGAGTGTTGGGCGGAAAAGAAGGCCCTCGTAAGCAAGTTGGAAGGGGCTGAGATGAGGATGCTGCGGTGGTCTTGTGGGCGCACGATGTTGGACAGAATCCCGAACTCGGTGTTTAGGAGCGAGCTTGAAGTGGCACCTTTGCCTGCGAAAGTTAGGGAAGGTAGGCTGAGATGGTTCGGCCACGTTCGTAGGAGGCTGGCTGAAGCCCCAGTTAGGAGGGTCGAGAGTCTGGCGGTTGTTGGGACGAGGAGGAGAGGCAGGCCGAGGAGGTCGTGGGAAGAGCAGCTCAGGATGGATTTGAAGGCCTTAGACTTAAATGAGACCATGCTCGCGGATAGAAGTTCTTGGAGGCGGCGTATCAGAGTGGTGGATTCCCTTCTAGGATGTGGCTCTGTTGTCGAGAGCCTCAGAGTGGCTGTGTCTCGGTTAACGTTATTTTAGTAGTTCGGCTTTAGCGTTCTCACTTATCGTGTTCAGTGTCTTTTATTTTCTGGTTTTGCAGTTGCAGGTAGCTTGGCTCGGTGTTAGCTTTGTGCGGGACTTGCCGCGTAGTTGGCTCGCATATAGGTATGTCCCATGTGGAGAACGCCATGGGCTCAGGTATAGCTTCGTACATTTCCGGTTCGTTTTTCGGTGTTGTTTCCACACTATATGTATGCTGTGCACTCAGCCGAGGGTCTTCACGGAAACAGCCTCCCCGCTCTAAAAGTGGGGGTATGGTCTGCGTACATCCTACCCTCCCCAGACCCTGCTCTGAGCGGGATATACTGGGTATGTTTGGTTTGGTTTGGTTTATACTCCCTCTCTCTCCCACTCTTTTCTTTACACTTTCCCTTTTGAAAATTTCACCAATTCTTTACATTATTAAAAATAGTAACTTTTAACAATAAAATACATTATTACATCCACTATTTCACTCCACTTTTTCAACACTTTACACTATTACAACCACTACTTCACTTATTTTAACAATTAAATCACTATTACACCCACTACTTCATTTATTTTAATAATAAAATATATTATTACACCCACTACTCCACTTATTTTAATCATAGTCCTTGATCTCCGTGAAAAAACCAAACATAAAGAATTCAAAGGGATGGAGGGAGTATATCTTTGATGATTGTGTCTTGCAACATGTAGATACTCCCTCCAACAATTTATATTTTTATAACCCGAAAATATTGAAGAAAATGTAATTTACGAGTACTTCCGAGCGCATTGAGAACCATGCAAAAAATAGTGACTAGTAATTATGTTTAAAGGACTTTTGAACTTTCTGTTGTACCCATATATCATGCTTACAGTAATATCGTATAATGCATGCTATTGAGTTTGTCATTATGCTATATACTTGCAATAGTTCAAACTATCTAACCAATTTACTATTCAGAGATTGCATGAAGCAGGAAACATGTTTTGTTGGTCAATTGCATTGGTCTGAAAAGCAGCCAGTATATCAGAATTCAGAGGTAAAGGTCCATTACAGTTCTTTGAATGTAGGCTCAACTACAATTAGTGATTGCTACCAATGTACAAACAACTTGCATGCTACTCACAAATGTAGATGCACACATCATCTCATCATCTAAGCACGTACGTGCACTCTCCACCAATAGCAACACTCAACAACACTGAACACTGAATACTAGCCACACATATCATTGCCAGCTGTAATTCTGTTTTAACAGCTGTGTTAGTTTGTTAGGATTAGAGATGAGTATATAACTATCTCTCTTCTTTTTTGTAAAGACTAAGAAGCATATTACTTTGTTCAATACAATTAGCTTTGTTCTGAGTTTTTAGCTTCTTCTTCATTTCTCTTTTGCAAATTCACAAAGTGTCATGGTATCAGAGCTATGGCGATTTACATGTTAATATGACTCGATCGTATGCTTCCGCTCTACAAACTCGAGCTTCAGCTTCTACTGCAATGGCGACTCCCGCCACAACTTCAGTAACAACTACGATTGACATCAATCATCCGTTTTATCTGAGTTCTTCTGATCATCCTGGTTTATCTCTTGTAAATGAACATCTTACTGGATCCAATTATCATCATTGGAGTCGTTCAATCACAATCGCAATTTCTGCAAAACTCAAGCTTGGTTTCATTGATGGCAGCCTTGTCAAACCTGTTACAGATGCTACACAAATCTCTCTCTGGAATCGGAGTAACGATCTGGTAATCTCCTGGATTCTCAACTCTATTAGCTCCGATATTCGTAAATCTATTGTTTATATGCACACTGCGAAACAAATTTGGGATGATCTAGCTGCTAGGTTCTCACAACAGAATGTACCTCGTTTATTTCATCTACGAAAAGATCTTGCATCTCTTACACAAGATTCTTTGTCAATCACTGAGTATTTCACGAAATTTCGTTGTCTAGTTGATGAATTATATAATTTGTCTCCAATTCCTAAGTGTATCTGTGCTACTCGATGTGAATGTCAAAATGATAAGAAACTAGCTGAGTATGAACATGTTGTGGAATAAAAACTAGGTTACGATTTGTAATTAATGCTAGGGTGGTTGAGCTTCGAGCTTTAATGGCTGTTCTTATGTTCGTGGCTGAATCTGCCTTCACAAGATGCCTACGTACTTTGATGAATATCAAAGATCAAGCCAAAAACGTCGTTCTGAGTTGAGGGGTCTGGCCCTTTATATAGGCTGAGAAGCCTTAGAATTATGGTAGGAGTCAGAGACTTGGTGGACAAGTCTTTGAGGAAGGTTCTAGATCTATTCCTTGTAGGAATCAGTTTCCATATTAAATTGGATGCCTTGGTGGCTAAGTCTGATGGAGATAATATCCTTATCCAACTTTTATTGCTGAGCTGTTTATTTCCCCCAATATTAATTACGAAATTAATATTATAATTCGGGTTTTGGGTCCATCTGGTGGGCCCCACGTTTGGACCGTTCTTGGTCTAATTAATGCTACATTAAATGTGTCTTTAAGGCTTATTTTCAGCCCATATCATTTGCCCCTAACTTCTAGGAAAACTGATCAGGCTTTCCTTGAAGTTTTACTTGTCTAATTCGAGACTCGGGTCAGGGTTTATCTTTGATATCGTTTTGATGTAAAGCGTGGAGCGACCGACGCTTTTACAACGATGTTAAATTATACCAACAACATTGAACGGTGCTAGACGGCACTAAACGGCGATAAACAACCCTAAATGACGTTTAAACGATGTTAAACGACGCTAAACGGCGCTAAACGGCACTAAACGGTGCTAAACAGCCTTAAACGACGTTTAAACGATGCTAAATGGCATTAAACGGCGCTAAACGGTGCTAAACAACCTTAAACGACGTTTAAACGATGTTAAACGATGCTAAACGGCGCTAAACGGTGCTAAACAGCCTTAAACGACGTTTAAACGATGTTAAACGACGCTAAATGGCGCTAAACGGCACTAAACGGTGTTAAACAGCCTTAAACGACGTTTAAACGATGTTAAACGACGCTAAATGGCATTAAACGGCGCTAAACGGCACTAAACGGTGCTAAACAATCTTAAACGACGTTTAAACGATGTTAAACGACGCTAAACGGTGTTAAACGGTGCTAAACGGCACTAAACGGCACTAAACGGTGCTAAACAGCCTTAAACGACGTTTAAACGATGTTAAACGACGCTAAATGGCGCTAAACGGCACTAAACGGTGCTAAACAGCCTTAAACGACGTTTAAACGATGTTAAACGACGCTAAACGACGCACTGAAAACCATCCGAAAAAATCGAGATCTAGGTCCAGAAACTACCCGAGATTCGCTGAAAAATCAAGATTCAGGACCACGAACTAACCCGCGATCGGCCGGATCGAGGGCTAGCTCGTGGTCGGCTAGCACCTGGTCGGCCGAGAGGCCTCAATCCATGGTGGTCGGCCGAAGGCTGGTCAGCTGCGGGCTGGTCGGCTGCGGGCTGGTCGGCCGAAGCGCCTTGGCGTGCCTTGGTCGGCCGATTCGTGGTCTTCCAGCTCGTGATCGGCCGAGGCTCCTCAAAACGCCGTGGTCGGCTACACGGTGGTCGGCTACACGGTGGTCGGCTGTGGCTCCTTTGGGTGTCATGGTCGGCCACTTCGTGGTCGGCTACGGCTGCTTAGGATGTCGTGGTCGGCCACTTCGTGGTTGGCGAGGAAACCCGGACCTGAAAACCATTCATGGATCTTGAGGATCAAGAACCTCGATCTTGATTTCAAGTTTAGTATATTGGTCACCCGTGACTTTCAAGGATCAAGAACCTCGATCTTGATTTCAAGTTTAGTATCTTGGTCACCCGTGACTTTCAAGGATCAAGAACCTCGATCTTGATCTTAAGTCGTCAAGGATCTAGGGTCTAAAACCACCCGTGATCCAAAGGATCAAGAACCTCGATCTTGATCTTAAGTCGTCAGGGATCTAGGATCTAAAATCACCCGTGATCCTAAGGATCAAGAACCTCGATCTTGATCTTAGTCGTCAGTTTGGTCATTCGTGACTTCTAACGGTATTACTCCTTAATTCATGATTAGCAATGCTAACCTTGTGCTCCTCAAAACGCCGTGGTCGGCTACACGGTGGTCGGCTGTGGCTCCTTTGGGTGTCATGGTCGGCCACTTCGTGGTCGGCTACGGCTACTTAGGATGTCGTGGTCGGCCACTTCGTGGTTGGCGAGGAAACCCGGACCTGAAAACCATTCATGGATCTTGAGGATCAAGAACCTCGATCTTGATTTCAAGTTTAGTATCTTGGTCACCCATGACTTTCAAGGATCAAGAACCTCGATCTTGATTTCAAGTTTAGTATCTTGGTCACCCGTGACTTTCAAGGATCAAGAACCTCGATCTTGATCTTAAGTCGTCAAGGATCTAGGGTCTAAAACCACCCGTGATCCAAAGGATCAAGAACCTCGATCTTGATCTTATGTCGTCAGGGATCTAGGATCTAAAATCACCCGTGATCGTAAGGATCAAGAACCTTGATCTTGATCTTAGTCGTCAGTTTGGTCATTCATGACTTCTAACGGTATTACTCCTTAATTCATGATTAGCGCTGCTAACCTTGTGCTTAAGACTCACCTCGTTACTTATCTTCTGAAGTGCAAACATCCATGCAGCAAATATTTCAGCTATTTCTTTTCCGACATATATGAATTATAACGATTCTTTCTGTATAATGCATATAATTTCTGTCCTTTTTTCGTCTATAAACGATAGATGACCTGTAAACGTGAACCAAGCTGAGATTCAACCTGATGTACCAGGTCATGCACTTTCTATAAAAGAGGAGAAGTAGCCTTCATTTCAATTCACTTCTTCATTTCTGAGCTCTCAAATTCTTAAGTTCTCTAGCTTCAAGTTGCAAGATCAAGTTCGAGCTTCAAGATCAGGTTTCAGATCCAAGATTAAGTTTCAGCTTCAATATCAAGATGTCGAAAGGTGATCAACCAATGGCTCCCCCTGTCTCCATGATGGAAGCTATGTCGAAGAGGAGTAAGATGAGGACCGCCAAAGGTAAAGAAAAAATCAAACCTCCTTCGTATGTTGAACATAGATTTGAATCCTTGCTAGATCTTCTGAACATTATGAGGGAAGCATTTCCCAACTGTTCCAGCTTAGATTCTTTTAACAGTCCCAGTAAGTTGTTGGAACGAGATGTCCAAAAGATAAGGGAGTCCTATCACTTCCCCAGTGCCATTAAGGTTCGTCTCCCAAACCCATCAGATAGGACATGCAACTGGCATCCTGAGAGGATTTGTGTTTACTGGGGTGCCTTAGATGCTGGGTTCAGATTCCCGGTTGACAATTTTATCATTAGATTGCTGGTGGAGTATCAGATCCACCCCTGTCAGTTGTATCCCAATGCTTGGAGGTACATCACTATTTTCTTAATAAGGTGTCGCGAACTGGAAATTCATCCGACAACCACAATGTTTCGAAGTATCTTTGGGGCCAGCAACTCTTCCGACTCCAAGAAAGGATGGGTTAGCCTTAAGCACCGAGCCAAGTTCCACACATGGTGAATCCCTTCTCCTTTCCAGATTCACAGCATTTCTGGGAAAGGGAGTTTGTAGTTCTTGAGTGGAAAGGTGGTGACTGGGGCAACTTCTTTGTGAAGAGATTTGGGTCCGTGGAGGACAGTTCACATTTCGTGTGTGACCTTACCGATTCATAATTGTTGGATCGAGACAGGCTTCTTGCTGATGATGGCCGTACACACTATAAAACTTTTCTGAATGAAAAGAATCTTATTGGGGCTGGCCTTAGCTTTCTTTCCATTGAGGGTAACTTTCTTACTTGAGCTTATTATGAACTCTGTTTGTTCTTATCCCGATATTTTTCTCTTTGCATTTCAGCTGCTGAGGAGATTGATAATCGTCCTGAGAACCGGCCAACTGTTACCAAGCGGATGAAGAAGAAGGCTGAGGAGAAGCTGAATCCAACTAAGCCTCATATCCCTAATTTCTTGGAGCATTGTTCTCAAGGTGGTAAACGATCCCGAAACGCTGACGGGGACGTCAGGACTCCTTTCATACCCCCTTGGGGCATATGTGAACAAGACTCGGTCTTTGGGAGTCACTATCTAGCCCTAGACTTGTCCAAGCTTTCAATCACTCCTCCTGACCGAGCGACACTGCATGCAGGCGACAAAATGAATGAGTCTCAGCTCATGGGCGCTCAGGCCTTGTATCAGGTATGAAATTCCCTCTGTTAAGTTCAATACTGTTTCTGATTTTGACTCTGTATATTCCTTGTAGCTCACCCATTTCCTTGTCGCAGGCCAATGCTTACTTTCAAACTATGTCGACTCAAGGCCGGGCTTTTAGGGATGAGAATATTAGCTTGAAGAATGACTCAGCAAGGTTCAAGGAAGAGATTGACGATCTGCACTCCCAAGTCGTTCGTGCTGAAGCTAATGCCGCATCTACCCGTAAACAACTTGCTTCTTTAGCCAAAAAGAAAGCATCTGATGCCGACAAGGTGATCCAGGCCTACCATAGGTCTAAAGATTTTCTTAATCTCATTGATGATCATGATGATGAGATGCATCCCTTCAACATGTCTGTTGGTTGGGATAAGGCGATTAATGCTGTGAGTCATAGGCATTCATCTGTTGTCAACCCGGCTGATTTTCCTTGCCCAAATTGGGGTGCCATCCCGGCTAACCTAGCTTCTGGTTTGGGAACTAAAGTTGTTCCTCAGACATCAGGATCCGGCTCAAAAGGCAGTCGTCGACGCTCTGGATCCAACTCCAAGGGGGCTGTTGAAGTTGCTAGCCAAGACTCATCTTCTTCTAGCTCTCGTGGGAAGAAACCCCCACCTGCAAAGAAAGTTGGAGTAGTTCGTCAACCCATTGCTGGCAAGAGACTGATCCGGAACGAGGGTAGTTCTACTTCTGATTCATCTTCCGGGGAAGAAGGGACCGAAGGCGCTAATGTTCAGCCAATGGTGATTGCCGAGCCCGGCGATGACTCCGGTGAAGACTCGGAGGAGGAAAGTGGGGAAGAGGAGAGTGGCGAAGAGGAGAGTGGCGAAGAGGAGTCCGGGGAGGAGTAGCTGGAGCTGGTTTGTGGCCTTGCATGGCCTTGTTAGCCGTATGTGGCTTTATCTGTCTAGACTTTAATCAAGGTCCTTCGGGACCAAACTTTTATCTGTCTTATTGATGTAACTTAACTGTTGGCCCTTCGGGGTCTTTATTTATGCATTTGTTTCCTCATTTGTTTGTTTACTTGTTTTCGGTACTTGGTCTTTCTAGAATTACACTCAACAGGTGCTTGGCACATAAACAAAATCACAGAATCATTGAAGGAAAACAAACTTGCATTAATAATTCGAGATGGGTTCAACCCTTACATAACTTATTATTGTCCTACTCGGGGCATTAAGCCCTGGAATGGTTTCATCGAACCTTATTTCTACTTATCCTAATAAATAGATAGAAAGTTGAATCCGTACAATGATAGTTTATACATAATAAACTTTGAGGTTTAAGGCATGCCAAGTACGGGGCACCTCAACCCCGTCCAAGGTCTCCAACTTGTATGATCCTCGTCCCAACGTCTTCTTGACTCGATACGGCCCTTCCCAATTAGGGGCTAGCTTTCCCTTCTGGCCAACTCCAGAAGCCTCGATCTTCCTTAGAACCAGGTTGCCTTGTCGAAAGAACCTTTCCTTAACCCTGTGGTTGTAATAAAAGGATGCTTTCTTTTGATGCTCCACATTTCTAGCATTTGTCTCATCCCTGACTTTGTCAATCAGGTCCAGGGCGAGTCTCATGCCCTCTTCGTTAGTTTCTGGTTTAAAGGCCTCAACTCGAGGTGACGCTTGTATGATCTCCAAAGGCACAACTACCTCAGCTCCGTAAGCCAGCAAGAACGGGGTTGCTCTAGTGGTCACTTTACAAGTGGTACGGTATGCCCATAGTATGGGCAGCAACTCATCTACCCAAGTGTTTCTAGAGCGTTCGACCCTCTTCTTCAGTCCATCAAGGATAATTCGATTAGCTACCTCAGCTTGCCCATTGGCTTGTGGATGAGCCATTGAGGTAAAACGAAGCTCAATTGCATTCTCCTCACAATACTTCTTGAACTCTTCATTATTGAACTGTGTCCCATTGTCTGTCACCAAAATTCGTGGGATTCCATACCTGCAAATTATATTCTCCCAAAAGAACTGAGCAACTTGTTTGGTGGTTATCTTGGCTAGAGGTTTAGCCTCAATCCACTTAGTAAAGTAATCAATGGCCACTATCAGAAACTTCCTTTGTGCTGAAGCTACGGGGAAAGGACCAAGTATATCCATTCCCCACATTGCGAATGGAATAGGGGAGCTAACCGATGTTAACATCTCAGGCGGCTGCCTTACTATCGGAGCGTGCTTCTGGCATCGATCGCACCGCTTGACATAGCTCTGTGCATCGGCCAACATCTCTGGCCAGTAGAATCCCAAACGAGTTATTTTGTGAGCTAGGGCTCTGCCCCCCAAGTGCTGCCCACAAATACCTTCATGAACTTCTTCCAAAGCTTCCCTTGCCTCTTGGGGCCTCAAACATTTCAAGTACGGGATAACGAAAGACCTTTTATAAAGGACGCCCTTAATCAAGGCATATCTCAATGCTCTCACTGACAGCTTTCATGCCTCCAAGGCATTGTCAGGGAGCCATCCGGTTTCGAGGGGAGCTTTGATATGATCTATCCAACAGCTTCCCACATCAATTGGTGCCACTAATTTTGAGTTGATGGTCGGGGCCTTCAAGACCTGGAAGTAAACACTCCCTGCATAGTTTTCTATCTCGGAAGAAGCGAACTTAGATAGGGCATCGGCCTTAACGTTCTCTTCTCTCGGAATGTGTTCTACACAGCACTCGTCAAACTGAGTCATGACAGCTTTCACAACTCGCAGATACCTTGCCATAGTTTCATCCTTGGCCTCAAATTCACCATTTACTTGAGAGACCACTAATCTTGAATCTCCACAAACTTTGAGATTCTTGACTCTCATGATTCTGGCCAAGCCTAAATCGGCTATCAAAGCCTCATACTCAGCTTCATTGTTAGTTGTCGGGAAATCCAACTTCAAAGCATATTCAACTGTGAACCCATCGGGGCTTTGTAATACTAAGCCTGCGCCACTAGATTTTGTTTTTGATGCTCCATCAAAATACAGCACCCAATATTCCTTCTGATCAGGTTCAAGTTCTTCTTCTTTATCATGCTTCTCAGGGGTTGTTATTATCTCCTGCCCCCGACTTCTTGGTTGCTAATGGTGCATTCAACTACGAAGTCAGCCAATGCCTGAGCCTTAATGGCTGTTCGAGGTTTATACGTGATGTCAAATTCTCCAAGTTCAATCGCCCACTTGATTAGCCTTCCACTAGCCTTCGGGCTATGCAATATGTTTCTCAACTGTTGGTCCGTCAGAACTTCAATCTTATGTTCCTGGAAGTACGGGCGTAACTTCCTCGAGGCTGTTATCAATGCCAAGGCGAACTTCTCAATGGGAGAGTAATTCAACTCAGCCCCATGCAACACCTTGCTCACATAATAGATAGATTTCTGGACCTTCTTCTCTTTTCGAATGAGAACGGCGCTCAACGCTTGCTCAGATACCGCCAGGTATAGATAAAGAGTCTCCCCGGGACTAGGTTTGGCCAGCAACGGGGTTTCAACCATGTACTTCTTCAGTTGTTCAAAGGCCTCTTGGCTCTCAGGGGTCCACTCAAAATTTTTCACCTTCTTCAATACTTGAAAGAAAGGCAAGCATTTGTCACCAGACTTGGAGATGAATCTTCCTAAAGCCGCTACCCGGCCTGTCAACTTCTGCACATCTCTTATAGAGCGTGGCGGTTCCATATCTAAGATCGCCTTGATCTTGTCAGAGTTGGCCTCTATGCCTCTCTTTGAAACCATCAGACCCAAAAATTTGCCTGATCCAACGCCAAAGGCACACTTGGATGGATTCAACATCATTTTGTGGTGCCTCAGCACTTCGAATGCCTCTCTGAGGTGCTTAATGTGGTCTGCCTTGAATAGGCTCTTGACTAGCATGTCATTAACATAGACCTCCATGGTTTTTCCAATCAGATGGGCGAATATCTTATTCACCAATCGTTGGTAAGTAGCTCCTGCATTTTTTAGACCGAAAGCCATAACAAGATAGCAGAAAACACCAAAGTCAGTTATGAAAGATACCTTAGGGATGTCATCCTTGTGCATCTTAATCTGATTGTAGCCGCTGAACCCATCCATGAAGCTCCACATCTCATGTCCAGCTGTGGCACCTATTAACATGTCTATCCTTGGTAAAGGGAAGCAATCCTTAGGGCATGCGTCATTCAAGTCGGTGAAGTCTATACACATCCTCCACTTACCATTGGCTTTCTTGACCATCACAGGGTTAGCCAACCATTCTGGAAACTGAATCTCTTCAATAAACCCAGCTTCTAAGAGCTTTTCCACTTCTTGCTTTATGGCCTCTTGCCTTTCAGGTGCAAAATTCCTCTTCTTCTGCTGTATTATCTTCAGATTAGGATCGACATTCAATCTGTGAGTTATGAGTTGGGGATCAATCCCTGGCATATCAGCTGCTGTCCAGGCAAACACATCACTATTTTCTTGTTAGAATGCTATCAACTTGCCCTTCAGGGGTTCCTTCAAAGAGGCTCCTATATAAGTCACCTTCTCAGGATCGCCTAGCTCCAGAGGAATGGGAATTAAGTCCTCTGCTGGCTTTCCTTGGTGTTCATCATCATCACGGACATCCATATCTTCGATCGGAAGTACCTGCCCCCCGATTCCATCAGCTCTTAACGCGGATACATAACAACTTCTTGCCATCTTCTGATCACCCTTTTGTTCTCCAACACCATTCCTGGTTGGAAACTTAATCTTCATGTGATATGTGGAGGCCACAGCCTTGAATGCATGAAGTCCAGTCCTTCCTAGGATCGCGTTATAAGTCGAGGATGCCTTGATCACAAGGAAATTTAGCATCTGGGTAGCCTCTTTAGGTTCCTGTCCAATTGTCATGGGTAACTGAATAGTCCCTTCAACCTTGGACTCAACTCCATTAAATCCATAGATCGGCATGTTGGTGGGGGTCAATTGAGAATCGGTGTACCCCATTTTCACAAACGCATCGTGAAACAAGATATCAACAGAAGCTCCATTGTCTATCAAGACTCGTTTCACCTCCGAGTTTCCAATCACAGGAGTTATGACCAACGGGTCGTCATGGGGGAACTTTACCCCTTCGAGGTCTGAATCATCAAACCCAATAACTATTTCAGTCCTAGCACGTTTTGGGGCTTCTCCCACGATGTGCATCACTTCTCTGGCATACGCCTTTCGAGAGTTTCGAGTTGTGTCGGCCGCTGTCGGGCCTCCCCAAATCATATTAACAACTGGCCCTCAGGGCTGTGGATTACGATCACGATCACGATCGTTATCTCTTCTGTCATTGTCTCTCCTGTCATAGTCCCTACTTTGGGTTCCACGATCATCACTCTTTATGAACCAGCTCAGCTTTCCTTTTCGGATCAAGAACTCAATCTCATCTTTCAGCTGCCTACAATCATCTGTATCATGACCCACATCACGGTGGTACCTACAGTATTGATCCTTGTTTCTCTTCGTGGGATCACCCCTAAGTGGCTTCGGCCATCGAAAGTCTTTATCCTTCTCAATATCTAGCAAGATCTGACTCCTAGGAGCGTTCAGTCTTGCATAATCAGAAAACCTCAGTCCCAAACCCTTCTTTGGTGGTGACTCGGAATCCTTGCTAGTCCGGGGATACTTGTCCCTAGCATCGTACTCTTGCTCTTGCTTTCGTTTCTTTGAGTCATTAGAACCCTTGCCATTGCCTCCTGTGGTTTCCTTCTTCATGCTGTCCTCAGCCTTGATATATTTGTCGGCCCTACATTGGAGCTCGGCCATGTTTTCAGGAGGATGTTTTGCCAAAGACCTTTTAAAGAAGAGATCAGTGGTTCCGTGTTCCAGGGCTACCATGGCCACCTTATTTTCCAGATCAGTGATATTCAACGTCTCCTTGGTGAATCGCTTGAGGTAATCCCTCAAATTCTCGTTCTTCCCCTACACCACATACATAAGGGATGCAGAACTTTTTTCATGATCTCTCCCACTAATGAACTGGCTGACAAAGGCGGCACTCAGCTCCTTGAAAGAGCCAATTGAGTTTGCAGGCAAGGGGCTATACCACCTTTGAGCCATGCCAGACAGGGTTTGAGGGAACGCCCTACACTTTAAGGTGTCGGTCGCAGGCTGCAACAGCAGTGCGTTTGAGAATGTCCTAACATGGTTTGCGGGGTCGCCCGTCCCATCATAAGCCTTAATCGTCGGCATCTTAAACTTCCTTGAGATGCGAGCATTCATTACCTCTTCAGTAAACGGAGGTGTGGGATCATCAGGATCCCCAAGAGGCATCAGATCCTTGGGGTTACTTCTGGGGGTATCCACCCTTGTCGATTTTTCAGTTGGGGCTTCAGCCCTTCGCTGTCTCCTTGAAGGCCTCTCCAGATTTATAACGGGAATCCTCCCTGTAATTGGAGGAGGACGAATCAGACTTCGCCTTGCTTGCTCCCTAGCAATATCATCCTTCAGCCTTTGGATCTCAGCCTCATGTGCCTTAATCCTTTCCTCGGCCGTTTGTGGAGGTCCATCATGGATTCGTTGGGACCTCCTTCGAGGTTCTCTACTATCACGTCGCCTCCTTGGGGCTTCTTCGCGATCATCATCGTCATCCTCAGACGTTGAATCATCAGTATAGGGGCCAGAGTAATTATCGTACTCTCGATCTCAGATCTGTAAGGCATGACCGCTTGGTCCAGGTTCCCTGTGTTGAGGGGGATAATTAGGCAGCCCATACATCGGGTTGGTATTCAAAGGGAGATCCGTAGTGTGGATCTGTACCCCCGGGGGTAGCGTACGATCAACGATATCAAGAGGAGAAACCACCATCTGAAGAGGGTTAGTTTCTTGGCTTTGAGGGATAATCACAGGTAAAGTTCCCTCAGCATGGGGAATCGTCCTTGAGGGTTGAGAATTTAGAGGTTGAATGACCGTCCCTTTTGATGGGGGCAATTGTCCTTATTCAGCGGTGATGAGCGGATCAGAAGTGATGGGCGGATCAGAGGTGACAGGTGTAGCAGAGCTAAGGGGTATAGCCTCAGTCGATGTTGTTCTTCGTGTTTGAACCATGGTTGATGTTGTAGTCCCACAGACGGCGCCAAATGTTGTGGAATAAAAACTAGGTTACGATTTGTAATTAATGCTAGGGTGGTTGAGCTTCGAGCTTTAATGGCTGTTCTTATGTTCGTGGCTGAATCTGCCTTCACAAGATGCCTACGTACTTTGATGAATATCAAAGATCAAGCCAAAAACGTCGTTCTGAGTTGAGGGGTCTGGCCCTTTATATAGGCTGAGAAGCCTTAGAATTATGGTAGGAGTCAGAGACTTGGTGGACAAGTCTTTGAGGAAGGTTCTAGATCTATTCCTTGTAGGAATCAGTTTCCATATTAAATTGGATGCCTTGGTGACTAAGTCTGATGGAGATAATATCCTTATCCAACTTTTATTGCTGAGCTGTTTATTTCCCCCAATATTAATTACGAAATTAATATTATAATTCGGGTTTTGGGTCCATCTGGTGGGCCCCACGTTTGGACCGTTTTTGGTGTAATTAATGCCACATTAAATGTGTCTTTAAGGCATATTTTCAGCCCATATCAGAACAATTGACTAAACTATGTCAATTTCTGATGGGATTGAATGATCGATATACGAATGTTCGAGGTCAAATATTACTCATGAATCCTCTACCAGACCTAGCACATGCTTATTCACTTTTGTTACAAGAAGAGAATCAAAGAGATTGTCATTCATCTTCAATTTTGACTGAACACTCTGTCATGAATGCAAAATTTACTCCTAATCTGAACAATGCTACATCCAATCAAAATAAGAAGTCTACTGTTCGCAAGAGTGCTGATTCTTCCAGTGTGTGTGATCATTGCAATATGACTGGTCACACCAAAGAGAAATTCTTCTTTCTCCATGGTTATCCAGAGTGGCATCGACTTCATGGACAGCCAAAGCCTAAGCTCAGAACTGCAAATACTACAAAACATTCATCTGGTTCAACTGCTGCAAACTTAACAGTTCATGAGCAACCTACTGTCAGTGAGTCTCCAGTTGACACAACACCTACCTTCACTGCTTCTCAATATCAGCAATTGCTAAGTCTACTTCAAGCTAATTTCAAGCCTCAGGCCTCTCTTTCTCATGCTCCTTGGGTTAAGGATTCTAATGTATCTACAGCAACAGGTACTACCTATCTATCTCACTCTGCAGCATTTATCAATACTGCTCAACTTGTTAATTGTGACACAACCTGGATTATAGACTCAGGTGCTACTCACCATATAACTCCTCATCTTTCTTTATTGCACAATGCGCAAAATCTTGTATCTGATATTCACTTGCCAAATGGTCAAGTATCTCAAATCTGTCACATTGGTGATTTGACTCTTGGCACAGGCCTATTACTTAAACAAGTGTTACATGTTCCTCAGTTTCACTGCAACCTTCTCTCAGTTGCCAAACTAACTGCAGATAATTCTTGCTTGGTATATTTTTCTTCTTCACATTGTTATTTACAGGACCTTGCTTTGAAGAAGGAGAAAGAGATTGGTAAATATACATAAGGTCTTTACAAGCTACAAACATCATCTGAACATCTGTCTTCCTCTATTGTTCATTCTGCTGTTCACTCTGCAATCTGTTCATCTGACAAATGGCACACCAGACTTGGCCATCCATCCTCTCTGGTTTTATCACATATCTCTAATATTTCAGTACCCAAATCTTCTGATGTATCTAGTGTTTGTGATATCTGTCAATTAGCAAAACACTTTAGATTGTCTTTTCCAGTTAGTAGTTCTCATAGTACTGAAATTTTTCAGCTTATTCACTGTGATGTATGGGGACCTTATAGACATGTCACTCATGGCAAATGTAATAAATTTCTTACTATTGTTGATGATTACTCAAGAACTACTTGGACTTTCTTACTTGTTGATAAATCTCAATTATGCTCTATTCTTAAAAACTTCTTTGCCTATGTATCAAATCAGTTTAAAACTACTGTTCAAGTGTTGAGGTCAGATAATTGAACAGAATTTTTTAATAAAGATCTTCAAAACTGTCTTGATTCCTTGGGAATTCTACATCAAACTAGCTGTGCTCACACTCCTCAACAGAATGGAGTTGCTGAAAGGAAACACCAACAACTGTTAAATGTAGCAAGAGCTTTAAAATTTCAATCCAACCTTCCTACTTCCTTCTGGGGGGATTGTCTGCTTACAGCCACACATCTCATAAACCTTCTTCCAGCTCAATCTTTAGGGTACAAGAGTCCTTATGAGCTGTTGTTTAACAAATTACCAGATTATTCCACACTCAAAAATTTTGGTTGTCTATGCTGCATTTCCAATTTTCATGATCATGCAGATAAGTTTGCTCCTAGAAGTTTAAAATGTGTTTTCTTAGGTTATCCCTTCAACAAAAAAGGGTACAGAGTTATGTCTTTAGACACAAAAAAATGCTACATTTCCAGAGACATAGTCTTCTTTGAAGACATTTTTCCCTTCACTCAACAATCTAACTCAAATACTTCTATATCTGTTTTTCAACTTCTCCTCTGATCTTTGATTCAGATCATCCTCCTATCACAACTGTTTCTATAGATCAACTACAAACTATACCTATATCTCAACCTTCAGATCAGTCACAACCTACAATCACTACTTCACCCTCACCACCATCTTCTGAGTCATCAGATTCTTCAGCCACATTACCTATTGTTTTTTCTAGACCTGTCAGAAGAAAACAATTGCCATCAAAATTCACTGATTTTGTAGGCTTACCTTCTACTGCTCAGCCTTCTGCTAATAAAGTCATCCTTGTCTATCATATAGAAGCTTTCTTAAGCTACAATGCTCTCACTACCCCTTACTCTACTTATTTAGCTACTACAGCTAAAGATTCAATTCCTTATACCTACAAACAAGCCTCTACTAATTCTGAGTGGCTAAAGGCCATGAAACTAGAACTGGATGCTCTTGAAAACAACAACACTTGGGAATTGGTTCCCAGACCTCCCAACAAACATGTAGTTGACTGTAAATGGATTTTCAAGATAAAATACTTGCCTGATGGTTCAGTTGAGAGATATAAGGCAAGGTTAGTTGCTAAGGGGTTCACTCAAACATTTGGCCTGGACTATTTTGAAACATTCTCACCAGTGGCTAAAATGACTACTGTTAGAGTTCTGATTGCTGTTGCTTCCACTCAAGGCTGGCCTATTAATCAACTTGATGTAACTAATGCTTTCCTACATGGTGACCTTAATGAAGAAGCCTATATGAGAGTTCCTCCTGGCTATTTTGAATTGTCTACCCATGCCATCATACCTCCTGGTACAGATGTTTCTAATTTGGTTTGCAAACTTAGAAAATCTATCTATGGGCTCAAACAGGCTCCAAGGTGCTGGTTCACAAAATTTTCTAAGGCTCTCAAAGAATATGGCTTCACTCAATGTCATTCAGATAATAGTCTATTCACTTGGTCTCAAAAGTCTACCTTTGTTGCTGTGCTTGTCTATGTTGATGACATTCTCATTACTGGCAATTATAAACCAGCTATTCAACAGGTTATTGTTTTCTTAGCTACACAGTTTAAGATCAAGGACTTAGGTCCCTTGAAGTTTTTCTTAGGTATTGAGGTTGCTAGATCCTCATCTGGTATTTTTCTACATCAACACAAGTACATACTGGATATTCTAACTGATGTAGGTCTTCTTGACTGCAAGCCTTCAAAGGTTCCAATGGAACAAAACCATACTTTACAAAAGAGTGAAAGTGATTTTCTCTCTTCTGTTGATTCTTCTTTGTACAGAAAAATTGTTGGTAGATTACTCTATCTCACCATAACCAGACCTGATCTTGCTTATGCAGTGCAAGTTTTGTCTTAATTTCTTACTACTCCCAGAACTGATCATTTGACTGCTGCATTTAAGGTTCTGAGGTTTCTCAAAGGTTCTCCAGGTCAAGGTCTATTTTATCCTGCTTCCTCCACTCTTACTCTATCTGCATTCTCAGATTCTGATTGGGCTGGTGACCTTCAAACAAGGCACAACTTAACTGGATATTGTATACAATTTGGCAAATCTCTTATATCTTGGAAGTGCAAGAAACAACACACTGTTTCCAAGTCCTCAGCTGAGGCTGAGTATAGAAGTATGGCAGATACTTGCTGTGAAATAATCTGGTTGTTTGTTATTTTTAAAGCCTTTGGTATCAACTGTCTTACTTCTGTTTCTCTGCATTGTGACAATAAGTCAGCTCTTTACATTGCTTCTAACTCCGTTTTTCATGAACGTACTAAGCACATAGAAGTTGACTGTCATCTAGTTCGTGAAAAGCTTCAGTTGGGCATCATTTCAACTACTCACATCCCTTCAGTCAGTCAACCAGCAGACATGCTTACTAAGGCTCTGTCTTCTCAACAACTACAGCTGTTATGTTCCAAGTTGAATGTCTGCAACTTATTTCAGCCATCCATCTTGAGGGGGGATGTTACGGATACACACATCATCTCATCATCTAAGCACGTCGTGCACTCTCCACCAATAGCAACACTCAACAACACTGAACACTGAATACTAGCCACACATATCATTGACAGTTGTAAT
Source organism: Saposhnikovia divaricata (assembly GCA_036435485.1). NCBI lineage: Eukaryota > Viridiplantae > Streptophyta > Magnoliopsida > Apiales > Apiaceae > Saposhnikovia > Saposhnikovia divaricata. Next base: position 9,845,403 of record JAZHRN010000145.1, on the reverse strand, counting down.
TCTATTTTAACAGCTGTGTTAGTTTGTTAGGATTAGAGATGAGTATATAACTATCTCTCTTCTTTTTTGTAAAGACTAAGAAGCATATTACTTTGTTCAATACAATTAGCTTTGTTCTGAGTTTTTAGCTTCTTCTTCATTTCTCTTCTGCAAATTCACAAAGTGTCGGTGTGTGTCTTGTGTGTGTTTCTTGCAACTTTCAGACAGCCTTTACAGGTAAACGTTTGTTTGGTTTCCAAATACAATGGCTGATGAACAGAGTTGATTTCACTCATCAGAACATGGGGTCACATTGCCATTGGTAAAATTTCAGTCAACATCATGAAGAGTTTTTACTGCAACAAGTAGAAATAATTAAAGTTTACCCACTTTTTATTTTTACTGTGCACTTCAGTCAAAATAATGGACCAGGTGGGAGTGTATAAAGCTGTTAAAAATCCTTTTACATGAGATGAGTATAGATTGACAAAACAATTGTTGTAGACAAGTCAGGTGATATCTGAGTGTTCTTTGATCATCAAATATATTATCAAGTCAATTTTACTTAGCAGGCACAGGCCACAGAAGGATAATAAAATTTAAATCATTCACTACTGGTGACAATCCTTACATGCATCATCATACATGTTATCTTACAACCTACTGCTGTTCTGCAAGATTAAGCATATATTTTGACAACCATGATTCCATAAAATTTTACTGCACTTAATTGCTAGTTGCTCCTACTATCAGAAGAAAGACTAGACATAAATAATACAGTACGTGGAATTTGGCGAAATGCTTAATGCTGTAGGAAGTGAGTTCAACGTTTCTACTGATAACTTTTGTAAACCTGAGTTTTAGACCAATTACTTTTAGCAAACTTCATTGAAAAAATGGTAAAAAGCACACCTAGCACCCAAAGACATATGAAAAAAATAATTATTTTCATCTTTTGATAAACAAATTATATACCACTTTCATCTATTAATACAAAAAATGTGAAAACTTGCCAGTATTACAATCAAGAGTTGTTGTAGTACGATAGCTATACAACGGTACAAGAGCAAATGCCTCTTATACAGATATTTATTGATTTAATTTATGATGACGATATGCACGTAAGTAAAAACAATTATGATACATCTGGAAAATTTATTCGGTCCCTGCAATCTTCTTCTTCAATGTTTCGATGTCTGTTGCTAGCTCCTTTCTACTTGACTGAGGAAAGAAAACGGAAAATTTCATAAGTTCACATCAGGTCTCAAAACTATGTCTAGTGAGGCATAAATACACAATCGTTCATGCAAAAACAGAGCAAGCTTAAAAAGGTTGCATAATGATCGTGTTTCAACCACCTGACGAAATAGATTGGAGTCTTAATAGGACTATCTAATAAAACTGATGATCATAAGCTATGTTCTTTTTCCAGTGTTAACAAGACATGAAAAAAAATGGCAATGGTGGAACCGAAGCTTATTCTAAGATAACTTTGAAAGAGTTGCTTCAAAATCATCAAATGACTTGAATTAGATAATGCGATACCCTCGATAAAGAAAGTGCTATTCAGATGATACTGCCTACTATATTCAATTCTGTAGAAGCTCTCACTTAAGAACATAAAACTCCTATAGGCTGTGCATAAGCAATCAGTTGCAGAACTAATTAAGCCATCAAGCACAATACACATACATTTTGTTCAATTCCCAGACTGGGTCCTATATATATGTCCATGTAGCTAAATCAGACAACATGATTCTCAATAGCTATAAGCTAATGGATTTTATAGTAACTGATATGAACCTTTCCAATTTCATTAATTCCATGTCAACAAATTAAATGGAAAAGATTTGAGCCAGCAATATAATCTGGTACCAACTAACTCGAGCTAGATCCCGGAAATGCATGTTTGAGATATATTTTAATACTTTACCTTGAATAGAAGGTATCGGTAGACAAACCATCCGCTGTAACCAAGACCCACCAACTCCATGATCTTCGGAAGCTAATATACAGAAGAAATTCAAAAAAGAAATCACTTCCCAGATGAAGATCACGAAAATATTCTGAAAAATGCTCATCTTTACAGAAATTTATCATGCCACAATAAGATGCTTCACTAAGAAGTGAACTCTATTTGGCTAAATGAACACTAGGAAACAATAAGAATTGGTCATACTGGAACTATATTTACCAAGGGGACTGAGTTGACGGCACCAATAAGTATCGTGGATATCCAAAGTCCTACCAGTGCTCCACCTCCATAGAGAAGCACAGTAGATTTGTTTTCAACTGCATCCCACTATTATTTACAAAGTTTATATACAGGAAAACAAACAGTTTAACTTGTTACTTCAAACGAAATGTAGAAGTTCTGAAGAAAAACTTATGTCATATTTTCTTTAATGGCGTCTGCTTTACCTTTTCTTTAATATCTGTGAAAATTTCTCCACTATCAACAGTGTCTTCTGTCGACGAGGCCTTAATCTGGAACCGAGATGAATTCCTGGACACTTAAATACAACGGAAAGAGAACCATACGTTTGAGGGTATGCATTACTGAAGGGCTAAATTGCACATAAACCAAATTCGCACAATATTGCTGACAAAGTGCACTAACAACTTACAGACCACATGGTTCATGGATGCTTTAATTTGAAATAATTAGCAAATATTAAGCCAATAGGTTTCGGCTAAAAATCCCATGTTCATAAAAATCCCGACTATATAATGCAAGTAGAAAAATATTGTACTGAATTTAAGACTAACAGAGCAATTGAACATCCTGTGAGGCTCTAAGTGAGGACAATTGCTACAAGTTCTCTCATTTTACATGGTACTCCCCCCAGTCCCCCTAACATAAATGATAACCATGCATGACTAAAATGTTGATCAGAGCCCAAACAACCCACAACCCTCATTAAGAAATTCTACCAAAAGTCCAAAACACTAAATTATGAGTGCGCCTTGCTATAAGCGGACATGACATGCGCCCTAAAAAATCAGAATTATTCATATATAAATCCAAAAAATAATTATAGTTATACACGTGAATTAGAGCCACATAAACCGAATTTGACTAGAAAGCCCATGAACTTCACAGGCCCTTCTTCTGCACTAATTAAATAATAGTGACAAGAACATGATTAATCATAAGTCATAACATAAACAAAAAGATGCTACAAAGTACCTGAAATCCCTTTAAAGGAAGTTGAAAAGGCCGGTGATTTAGAGAATCTAGGTGGAAGGCAAGGCAAAGAGGAGCTAATAGGCAAGCGAGATATAATGACGGCGGTGGCCGCCATGCAACTGGAAGCTGCCACCGCAAATGCCGTCATAATTTGGTAGATATAGAACTAGCCACCCAAGCAAATTCTTATCTTTCTGTTGAGTGTCTCTCGTTGTGGTTACTTATATTGTCTTTTCAAGGTCTTTGTTTTTCATGCAGAGTACAATTATTCTCTCGAAAGTTTCTTATGTTTCACAAACTGACACGTGGATGAGTGGAGGATTCTAATTGGTTGGTTTCCTATCTTCAAATCTCGCGGTTGTCAATCTTCATTTCTCCCTCCCAAATTCTCTCATCATACAAATAGGAGGTGAGATCATGAATTATCAAAATTTTATATACTAGCTTTGTATTGCAGTTTGCACGGGAAGCTTTCTTCTATATACATATTATTCAAAATGATGTTTACAAATTTTATTAAATCGAAAATACTTATTTGATTAACATTAATCTTTACTTTTCAAAAAAAAAAAAAAGCCATTAACTTTTATTATATTAATTTTTCTTATATTTCTTTGAATGAAATTTCATATTTCTTTAAGGTTAAGTGAGATAGATAGCTACTGAGTTAAGAATTGTGATTTAAGAACTCTCTCAAATCAGAGTCGATCCCTAACCCTAGCAAGCCGTCTCAAAAATTTCAGATTTATCCATTTTTTCATTAATTAATCGTTCTACCTTCTCATAAATTCATTTTCGCCTTTCTTTCTCTCATCTAATCATTATATTTCTTATTTTTCTTCAATAATCATCCTTTTTTGCGAGAATTGTTGCTATACCCAATGTCTTGGGTGTTTTGTTTGTCTTTATTTTGAAATGGTTGATATGTTTTTCATATTTTTGGTTTGTTGTTTTATCTTTTTTTAGGATGATTCAATTTAGGGATGTAATTTAAATCGAGCCAGTTCGAACTTGAATCGAGCTAAACTCGAAAAAATGGAACTCGGCTCAAACTCGTTATCGAGCTCGAGTTCGAACACGTTTTCGGACTCGATAAAAAATTCGAGGTGAGCTGAGTTTTTTGAGCTCGATTCGATAAACTCAAACTCGAACTCCATTCGGCTCGAACTCAAACTCGATTAATTTTTTTAAATTTTTTATGAGAAAAATATTTATGTGTTTATTATTCTATGTGTCATCACAACTATTTATGAAAATTACTTTTAAAACTTAACTTGATATTTTTTTCATATATTATGTGCAACTAGCATAAAAACCCGTGCGAGGCACGGGTCGTTATGTTAAATTGTGTTTCTAAATTAAATTGTGTATAATCAACTAGCACGTTATGTTATGTTATGTTATGAAGATAAGTGCTCCACCAGTATACCTAAACAGAATCTTGTCTTTCCAAGATCTTTCATTTCAAACTCATTTTTTCAAATAGTTAGCAGCATTAGTAATATCTTCAGAAGTACCTACAATATTCAAATCATCCACATATACTGCAATAATAACAAAACCAGATTGTGACCTTTAAATAAACACACATGGACATACTTGATTATTTATATACCCATCATTCAATAAATATTCATTAAGTCTATTGTACCACATATGACCAGATTGTTTCAAGCCATATAATGATCGTTGTAGTTTAACTGAGTATAAATGTCGAGGCTTAGTTTCCTCTAACTTTAATCCTTCAGGGATTTTCATATAAATATCACTATCAAGTGATCCGTAAAGGTAGGCCGTCACAACGTCCATAAGACGTGTTTCCAGTCTTTCCATACAAGCCCTACCCATTAGAAAACGAAAAGTGACTCCATCCATCACGGGAGAGTAAGTTTCCTGGTAATCAAATCCAGGCCTTTGAGAGAATCCCTAGGCTACCAGCCGGGCCTTATATCTCACAATTTCATTTCTCTCATTTCGTTTTCATACAAACGCCCATCTATTTCCAATGGGAACCACACCAGCTGGTGTTCGGATTGCAAGTCCAAATACATTTCTCTTGCGCAAGGATTGCAATTCTTCCGGAATTGCAATTTTTCATTTTGGCCAATCATCTCTTTGCTGACATTCTTCCACACTTTGTGGTTCAGGATCGGAGTTCATAATAATATCACATGCCATGGAAAAAGCATACACATCATCAATTTCACTACTCCCACAATCCAATAATTTTCTGTTATGTACATAACTCATTGAGATCTCATAATTTTCAGGTACCTTTGCTTCTATGGAAGTATGTGCCACTTCAGGGACAATATCCTCTTCTGGAGGTAATACCACTTCGGGTGGTTTTGTCACAGCCACTTCAGGGGCTTGAACCTCTTCAGGGGGTGATACCACTTCTGGGGTTTTGATGTAGTTACTTCAGGAACATTTGCCACTTCAGGGGCAGGTCCATTCAATTTCCGTTTTCGTGGTACAACATCTTTCGCACCAATAGGTCTACCACGCTTCTAGCGTGGTTTTGAATCTCAAATCAATTCTTCAGGAACTGATCTTTGAATAGGGATTTCAACCCTGGCTGGAGTATTAACAGCGGGTATATGTGATTTTATAATAAGTCTAGAATCATTAAATGCATCAGGCATTTGATTAGCAATATTTTACATATAAATGATTATTAAAACCTCAGATTCACATTGTTTAGTTCGTGAATCAATAGCATTTAATCCTAATGCATTCCATGATAGTACAGAATTTAATTAATGCAAAACATTATCTCCCCCTAATGGAGGGAACACAGACTCCTCAAAATGACAATAAGCATAACGAACAGTAAACACATCACCAGTTAACGGTTCAAGATATCTTATGATAGATGGTGAGTCAAAACCAACATATATGCCACTGAGCTGGTTTCCAGCATCTCTGAGCTGGTTTTGTTGAATTCAGCTGGTAAAGACCCCTAGCTCCCCCTCCTCTATTCTACCCTGCCACTGCGTGCCTGTGTGTGTGACGAACTGTTGTGCGATTGATTGTTGTTGTGCGCGTGTGAGCGCCTGGGTGTGTATTAATCGCGTGTGTGCGTGCGTCGAAAGTGACTCGTGGGTGTGATTGCTTCTGTGTTGCAACAGTGTGTGTGGGTAATCAAAATGGGGTGTGTGTGTGTGTATACACCAGTTGTGGTTTGAGGATGTGTCCAATTGTGGCTATGTTCAGTAAAGCCGTGATTGTTACATTTCGTATTTTGTTGGTTAAATTGCTGACGGTTCGATTCTTTGTAGCCTTGCTTAAATTCGGTTTGTTGTGATGAAATGTCGGTTCGAAATAGTTGTGCGAAAATATTGGTAGAATTCGTGATTGGAAACCCGATTTAAGGGCACCTCCGAATTTTGCCGCCGTTGGCGATGAGCTCTGGCGAGCTAACGGGGACGATGATGGTATCCTGAGTCCGACCATAATTATGTTATCAATTTGAGACATTTATTCGTGTATTTAATTTTTAGAAATATATGTTCGGATTTGATATAATTTTAATTCGAGCTGTTTATTGCTTGATTGATGAATTGTGAATTAGTAGTATCTGGATTATGGATTGGTGGTAATTAAGTTTTATATGCGATAATTGTTGTTGGTATGTCGGTTATGTTCCGACGGGAAGTGTATCCGTACAAAGGAGGTGCTGTCCAATTTCGTTAGAATTATCTCGTAATCTTTATAGTAATTTGATAAGAATTATTTGTAAGTCGATATGATATAAGTGTTAAGTGCTTATGTGATCAAAACATGATATGTGCTATATGTATTGTATGTGTAAAGTGCAATAGGAAACGTATTGATATATTAGAATGATTAGTAAGGTTTTGGTTGGTTTGTACTGAAGTAGTACTTTACTTAGTATAGGTACGAGTAGGAGACCCGATCAAGAGCAGTGCACGGGTAAATGGAATTTCGAGAAAGAAGATATTTATCGAAACCAACGAGTGTATTGACATGAAGATTGACAAATTAGGAAGGAAAGATGGAAGTAGAGCCGAGTAAGAGGCCATTGTGAAAAGAAGTTGAGACTGATGTGAAGTTAAGCAACGGATCGGGGTTTTAGGATCGAAAACATTGTGTGTTGAGGCAAGTGTTATCGCTATTCACTTATTGTTCAAGTGATGCAATTTAGTATATTTATCGTACGAAATGAGTTGGACAAGTATATTTAGAAAATAATATGTTTCTTCAATTAGCGGGAAAGTGTTTATTTCCCCACCCTCAGTTAAATATCAAATTTTAAAGAATCTCACAAATAACCTTTTTCTACATAATACCTTACACATGGTATGTCGTTGGATTCCTCAGTGGAATGCCATTTCTTTATTTTCTTCGATTGTGTTTAAGAAATTCGTTGAATAGAGAAAATCCAGATTTCAAAATCCTTATAAATACCTGTTAACGAAATTCCCGATTTTACCATATTTTACTCAAGTGATTTTAATCTGATTCTTCAACTATATCGAACATGGTTTCACTTGTACTTGTTCATGCAACTTTAATTCTGTAGATACATCATGTTGTGTTGATTTACTTTCCCTTTCGATATCAAGTCAATTCATTAATGCTGAATCATATTCCTTTGATCGTATTCACCTGATGCTATGTATGTTGAACCTGAATTATTATTTCTCACATGAAAATGAATAAAATGCTAGATATCTGATTTCTGGTTTGAATTACTTGATATACACCTTTTCTCGAATTAAGCAGGGTGGTCGATTGTCCCGACACCTGGCCTGAGTATTAAAGACAGAATTGGAAGTTTTTATTAAATGAAAATGTTTTCAGGACTGAGGACGCCAGTCAGTATATGAGTATTATGTTTTAGGCCAAAATGGGCCATAGATCCAGTTGAGTATTTGGATATACCAAGAGAATATATCTTGAGTTTTAGTGTGACTGATCATCCACTTTAACTCGTTGCATCAAAATGAAAATCCAATTCTAATCTATAGATTGAGTATCCAGTTGGACATTGATTCGTATTGCTTGACCATGAATTTCCAAGTATTATTATCGAATGGTTATCATTTGACCTTGAGTTTTCGAGTATCATTATTGAATCATTAAGCCTGATTCCCTTGAAGTCTATAATGCTTATTTTGGCTGAACAAAACTCTTATCCGTTCTAGTTCCTGTTACACCTCATTAATGGTGAATTATTGGCCCTTGTGTTAATTTAAAAATAATATCACAGATTCTTTCACAGTATGAGTTGAAATTCTCTTGTTATCAGATTTGTTTCGATATTGAAATTGTTATCACTTTATGCACTTGCTGAGCATTGTTGGCTCACTCTTGCTTTTGTTTGTTTTTCTCCAGTTAATAGTGAAGTTTAGTAGACCTAGTAATGGACAGTGAGTATTGATCTCCGGGCAGCGGGAAGAGACAGTCGAGTTGTGGATATCGCTAGATAATGGATTGAGAATTGTTAAGGTTGGAGATATAGTTAGATAGTGGGATATAGTTAGATAGTGGTTTGTATATTCACCAATATATAATATTTTTATTATTCTGAGATTGAGTTGTAACAAAGTAATTTGATAGTTTGTTTCATACCATAACCTGTATGCGATCTTGGTTAAGGGGTTTTAATGCTTTATCAGTTTATTTAATGTTTATATCCAAGTTAGTAATATGTTGATCGTGGTTGGTGGCCCCAAATCCGTACCCCGGATTCTGGGACCGTTACAAGTTGGTATCAGAGCTACAGGTTATGGTCACTGAAACAGGTTAGGATGGGTTAGTATACGTGTGTGAGACGGGCGTTAGGTAGAACGATTTAGGATAAGGTTCGCCTTAGGTTATTATGACGAATATTGCGATGTTGTACGGTCTTTTGACATATCGCACGAGTAGTAGTTCGATTCGTTCAAAGATTTGGTTATGAGCGAGACAGATAATCCAGAGCCGCCTGGGCTAAATGAGCAGTTGAAGCTACCAGTTTGGAGGACATTATCTCGAGACTTTTGCGTACATTCTAGAATGTTTCTACGACTTTAGTTACGATGTAAACGTTATAGAGAGAATACGAGAAGACTAGAAATAAGATGTGGGAAGCGATTTTTGGCATGAGTTGGAAGTGTGGGCATAGCTGCACGCTACTAGCCGTTGATCTCGGTTGAATTCCTAATTGATTCCCCATTTGGGCAGTTGAATTGAATCTTGTTCTTGCTTTGAATTATTGTAAACGAATTCACGGTTTATATTATCGCTAAAGCATTTGTTGCGCAGTGACGGTTAAAATCTAGAATGAATGGAGATCTTCTTATTTATTCAATTCATGATTGTCAGGCCGGTTTTGGCAGCTAGGTATATTAATGCTTAGCCGGCAAGAGTGAGATTATGAATAATTATGAATTTCTTGAACGTTTGTTTAATCGAATATACTTCCATTGATGATGAGTTTGTATATCAGATTCACTTGAATTCAATCCTATTCTTTCATAAATATCCCTATTTTTAAAGGAAACTTGATCCAACTCTATACTTGAAAAATTTGAGACTCTTAAACTCTTTTCATTTTCTCCCTGAATATTTAATCTTCTTTATTCAGACTGAGATGAACAACCTATGTATATAGGGGATTCAAGGACATTTTATCTCTGTGATAGAAGTCCGGTGGGACGCCAGTTATTGTATTTGTCATGAAAGTACTAAAGACTGGCCATCTTTTTGTACAAGGGCGGTTGACCTAAGTGACAAATACAACCTGATAACAGTTCGAAGATCATATTGATCTCTCAGTTAAATTCTTTCACAAAAAGTTTTATCAAACAAAATTCAATATACATTCATACCTGATACCTATTCATTCTATTGACTTCCTTTATCGGAAACCCGGATTATTTTGGATTAACAATGATGTAAAGCCGCGAAGATAGACGTGACGACATCCTAAGTGGTCAAAGCTACGATTAAGTTGACGAAGAATGGGTTGAGAAAGATTGAGAAGTTGATGTGAAAACAGAGATGACATATCAAATTGGATTATGTATTGGATCGACAAACACATTTACAAGATTCGAGATTACTAAAAAAAAAAAAAATCAAGGGAACAAGATTACAGATTTTATTAAAGATTGAAAAGAGAATGATGATGAAGATGTTTGGTACGTGACAGTTAGTGTTGATGAATGATTGTTTTGGGACACCTATTGAATGTTGGAGGTAGTAAATGGATTATTATAAGATTTTGAATGTTTGAAACCCATTGTTAGGTATAAGATTCAAGAACCGAAGAAGAGAACTTAAGTAAAGCAGAATGAAGCAAGACAAATTTGTTTGTAAGAACTATCAGGAGGAAGTGAAATTTGAAGTAATATGATTGTGTTGGAGTTAATGACTTGTGTGAACTCAATTTGAAGGGTCGTGATTATTAAGAGTAGAAGAGAGTTGACCAAAGTAGAACAAGATGATAAGAACAGGAAGACAGTGAACCAGGAAGTTTTCAGAAGTATTTTAATGGAAGACATGTAATTCAGTTAAGGGGAGAATGTATGATTTGGTAGATCTAGAGCCAGAAGAGTGAGGGCACAGTAGTTGCCCACAGGATGAGAAGTGACAGAGTTAGAATTTAAAGTTATATAGGACTTTTGCCAGAGATTGTATCACATCAATCTCATTGGAACCTATGATGAGAGTAACAAGACTGTTTTCCATAATTATTAGGAAGCTAGAAATTCAACATGATTATGAAGGAATTATTGAGAAGTTGATTGTGATGACGGTTAAGAGAGTTAAATATGACTCAGGATTGGATTTATTTCCTAACAACGAAGTACGAGGAAATTGTGAGGACAAGAAAGTGAGACTTTGATTTTTAAAGAGATGTAAAAGTGGTGTTTTGAGGCCGGAAGCAGACATAGAAGTCTTTTATGAAGTTGTTTTGCACCAGAGGGAGATATCAGAAAGGAAACGGTTAAGTCGACGAAGATTTCAATGATTAAGATTTTCGAAGGTATATTTTGATGGATTACCGGGATTGTCACCAGGTAAAAATGTAGAGTTGTTTGTTAATTATTTTTCCAAACATAGAATCGGTTCAAAGAATTCAATATTGAATGACATCAAGGGACATGTTGGAGCTAACAAATTAATTAAAAGATTTTCGCAAGAAAAGGAGTAGTAATGCCCAGTGTCTCTTAGAATAATGCACCAGTACTGTTCATAATACACTGATATTTAAAAATAGAATAAGTGGACCAGTAGTCATGAGGAACTTTGTTTTTTATCAAGGTTGGATGAGTTGTTTAACCAATTGAAAGGTGGATGTTTTTATCTAAAGTTTCTTTATGAATGGATTAAGACCATCTGAAGATAGAAACCCTAAGAATTTTTGAAGCAGCATTTTGAACTGATATGGACACGCTGAATTGTTGGTGATGTGTTTGATTGAACGAAAGCATTTATCGCTTTATAGGTACAATAAATAAAATTTTAAGCAGTATTCGGACGAAGAATTTAATTATGTTCATAGAGGGCATTTCAAGATGTTCGAAGATTTGTGAAGCGTATCCAAATAAATCAAGATTGACTTTAAAGAAATTTCAAGAAAAGGAAGAAGATTTGCACAAGAATTTTAACGTGAATCTTGGATGAGAAGGAACCTAATTTCAAGACATGTGGTTAGAAATGAAAAGGATCAAAGTCAATTTTGTGAAGATGAAGCAGTAATGAAGTTGGAAGAACCCAAAAGGCCAGCAGAGGTCGGAAGTTTGTGAGAGTAACTAGGGACTACTGAAGATTATTGATGATTTTATCCAGATAGCTACAGTAATAACTAATGTTATCAGAGAGAGGTTTTGAATGGACAGTGAAGTGTGAAGAGAGCTTCTAAGAATTTGAGAAGTTAGTTGTGAGGACAAGTGGAGAACGTGTATTTTGTTTCGGAACAGTTCAAAATGCAAGTGATGGATGAATGTCGTGATTTCTGTGGTTAATTTGAGTAGTACGTTGAAGTTATAGAGCTTAGAGTCAAATTCGAGACCTTGTTGAGTGTGCAGAGCTATGATTCGGATGTTGATTTCAAAGGATGCGGGATAGGGAAGTTGAGATGATTTCGAGGATCGTGAGCTATCTATTGAAGACGTACGATTGATTTGATGTATCTTAAGTCAAATTTTCATGTTGTTAAAGTTAGAGTTTGTGGGAAAGTATTGAATTGAAAGTTGTTTTGTGGTCGGTATCGAGGGGGCTGTGACCCCGGGATAATTTTAAAATTTTATTCTTGTGGTGGATTAGGTCGAAGTCAAGGTTATGGAGTGTGTTAGCTTTCAATACTGTAAGTTTCAAAGATACAATGTTTTCAGAGATATTTTTTTCAAAAGCTTTAACAAACCAAAATGTTTTTATAAGAGTGAGAATTGAGTTGTTAATCGAATTGTGTTTGACGTGTATCTAATGATGTATGTGTTTGTTTGTAGTATTCGATTTCAAGGACACGATCGAGAATAGATGATATGAGGTTTGGTTGACAGATTGGAATCAAGGTATCATGGATTTATTTATTTACCTGTTTACTACAAGTCAAGGCAGATTTCTTTACTTATACGCTTACTGCAAGTCAGGGCAGATTTATTTATTTACTTGTTTACTGCAAATCAAGGCAGGATTAGCATGGTGTATGATTAATTGAGATTGTGAATGAGTGGAGTATAGAGATGAATTGGTTATGAATGATTCGGAATGTATTTGAAATAATTACGCAGGACATAGTTCGTTATACGAAAAGGTCATGCCCGATTTTCTGTAGATCAGGCATTCATTTAAGAGTAATAAATGTTTCGAATTAACGAAATTTTTAAGGGTAAGGTTTAAGTTTATCTTGGAGTTTGAGGGTTTACAGGATGAGCCTATCGATGTATGAGTTGACATAGAGGAGTCCTAAAGTTGAGGACCCAAATTGAGGAAATTGGAGCAAGATGTTTGAGAAGTACTATTACTTGTGTTCTTAGAATTGATTCTGAGGACAGAATCCTATTAAGGGGGGAAGGATATAACGCCCAAGAAAATCGCGTATTTACAAATGTTTATTTAATATTAAATGTGGATTATATGATGTGAATATTTTTAGAAAGTCAATTATATGTGATATCGTGTTCACGTGTTTATATGATGATTTATGTGTGCCGTGTAAGCCTGTGTATTTTTTTATTTGTATTTTTGATGATTTAAATGTATTTAAATCATGCATTATTGATCTTCTGAGATTTTTATAAAATCGTTGGAGTTATTAAAAATCATGAAATCCTTGTGTTATCATCTTTATGATATTAATTAGTTTTTAAAATTATTAGGAAAATTATTTTGGGTGTTTAGGGATTTTAAAATGATTTTAAGAGTTTTATTGTATTTAAAGGATCAAAACTTGCAAAATTCATATTTAATTCATTTTTTATCCTAAGAATATTTTAAAAATATGTGTGTGTTTGTAAATTCATGTTCTTGTTTTTAAAATTTTAAAATTTAATTTTCACCCATTTCTTAGATTAATTCGATTTTTGAGGTGATTTAAATGAGTTTAAATTATTTTCAGTCGTGTGACAAGATCAAGCTGCCCTTGTCTCTTTACCTTATCTAAACAGCAGCTCATTTTGGGCCTCAAAATCTCTCGATACATCCGGAAACCTCTCTCTCTCTCTCTCTCTCTCTCTCTCTCTCTCTCTCTCTCTCTCTCTCTCTCTCTCGAATTACCTCTCTCTCTCAATCTCTCCTATCTCCCTCTAATTTCCAGCATCTCTGAGCTGGTTTTGTTGAATTCAGCTGGTAAAGACCCCTAGCTCCCCCTCCTCTATTCTACCCTTCCACTGCGTGCCTGTGTGTGTGACGAACTGTTGTGCGATTGATTGTTGTTGTGCGCGTGTGAGCGCCTGGGTGTGTATTAATCGCGTGTGTGCGTGCGTCGAAAGTGACTCGTGGGTGTGATTGCTTCTGTGTTGCAACAGTGTGTGTGGGTAATCAAAATGGTGTGTGTGTATGTGTATACACCAGTTGTGGTTTGAGGATGTGTCCAATTGTGGCTATGTTCAGTCAAGCCGTGATTGTTGTATTTTGTGGGTTAAATTGCTGATGGTTCGATTCTTTGTAGCCTTGCTTAAATTCGGTTTGTTGTGATGAAATGTCGGTTCGAATTAGTTGTGCGAAAATATTGGTAGAATTCGTGATTGGAAACCCGATTTACGAGCACCTCCGAATTTTGCCGCCGTTGGCGATGAGCTCTGGCGAACTGACGGGGACGATGATGGTATCCTGAGTCCGACCATAATTATTTTATCAATTTGAGACATTTATTCGTGTATTTAATTTTTAGAAATATATGTTCGGATTTGATATAATTTTAATTCGAGTTGTTTATTGCTTGATTGATGAATTGTGAATTAGTAGTATCTGGATTATGGATTGGTGGTAATTAAGTTTTATATGTGATAATTGTTGTTGGTATGTCAGTTATGTTCCGACGGGAAGTGTATCCGTATAAAGGAGGTGCTGTCCAATTTTCGTTAGAATTATCTCGTAATCTTTATAGTAATTTGATAAGAATTATTTGTAAGTCGATATGATATAAGTTTTAAGTGCTTATGTGATCAAAACATGATATGTGCTATATGTATTGTATGTGTAAAGTGCAATAGGAAACGTATTGATAGATTAGAATGATTAGTAAGGTTTTGGTTGGTTTGTACTGAAGCAGTACTTTACTTAGTATAGGTACGAGTAGGAGACCCGATCAAGAGCAGTGCACGGGTAAATGGAATTTCGAGCAAGAAGATATTTATCGAAACCGACGAGTGTATTGACATGAAGATTGACAGATTAGGAAGGAAAGATGGAAGTAGAGCCGAGTAAGAGGCCATTGTGAAAAGAAGTTGAGATTGATGTGAAGTTGAGCAACGGATCGAGGTTTTAGGATCGAAAACATTGTGTGTCGAGGCAAGTGTTATCGCTATTCACTTATTGTTCAAGTGATGCAATTTAGTATATTTATCGTATGAAATGAGTTGGACAAGTATATTTAGAAAATAATATGTTTCTTCAATTAGCCGGAAAGTGTTTATTTCCCCACCCTCAGTTAAATATCAAATTTTAAAGAATCTCACAAATAACCTTTTTCTACACAATACCTTACACATGGTATGTCGTTGGATTCCTCAGTGGAATGCCATTTCTTTATTTTCTTCGATTGTGTTTAAGAAATTCGTCTAATAGAGAAAATCCAGATTTCAAAATCCTTATAAATACCTGTTAACGAAATTCCCGATTTTACCATATTTTACTCAAGTGATTTTAATCTGATTCTTCAACTATATCGAACATCCGTTCTAGTTCCTGTTACACCTCATTAATGGTGAATTATTGGCCCTTGTGGTAATTTAAAAATAATATCACAGATTCTTTCACAGTATGAGTTGAAATTCTCTTGTTATCAGATTTGTTTCGATATTGAAATTGTTATCACTTTATGCACTTGCTGAGCATTGTTGGCTCACTCTTGCTTTTGTTTGTTTTTCTCCAGTTAATAGTGAAGTTTAGTAGACCTAGTAATGGACAGTGAGTATTGATCTCCGGGCAGCGGGAAGAGACAGTCGAGTTATGGATATCGCCAGATAGTGGATTGAGAATTGTCAAGATTGGAGATATAGTTAGATAGTGGTTTGTATATTCACCAATATATAATATTTTATTATTCTGAGATTGAGTTGTAACAAAGTAATTCGATAGTTTGTTTCATACCATAACCTGTATGCGATCTTGGTTAAGGGGTTTTAATGCTTTATCAGTTTATATAATGTTTATATCCATGTTAGTAATATGTTGATCGTGGTTGGTGGCCCCAAATCCGTACCCCGGATTCTGGGACCGTTACATCTCAGCATCAGTAACGTTCTCACCACACAGGATTAGCTTTGAGCTGATTTTGAACAAGGCAGAATTATATTCAACAACAGATTTAAAATCTTGTAACCTTAAATTGATCTAATCATAACGAGCATGTGGCAGATGGACAAGTTTTTGGTGGTCAAACCTATCTTTGAGATTGGTCCAAAGAGTGAGTGGATTTTTGACTATGAGGTATTCAGATTTTAAGTTTTCATGAATGTGGTGCCTAAGAAAAATAATTGTTTTGGCATTTTGTTGAACAGTTGGAGTTTTTCCTGTTTCTATGGTATCCTTTAGCCCGTTAGCACTAAGGTGTAATTCCGCATCGAGTACCCAAGACAGATAATTATCCCCAAACACATCCAAAGCAACAAAATCTAATTTTGCAAGATTCGCCATTCTGAATGCAAAATAAATATTTAAAACATGGTATAGCAATATGGCATGTTAAACATAAACAATTAAACACATACATACAATTATAATTATAACATATAATGACATAATTTATTTAAAAGTTATGACGGCATAGCCAGCCAGAAACTTTATAATAATATTCATAGTGCAACAATTTTAATATATTAAAGAGTAATATAAACAAGGAAATTATAACCATATTTATAAGTAAAAATAGAGCGTACCTCCTTCGTTAATAAAACTTATTTGTGCAGTACCTTCTTCCTTAATAAAGTTTACTTGGGCAGTATCTCTTTACTTCAACAAAACTTACTCGTGCTGATAACGTGTTGTAAAATCTAATTTATCACAACGTCAATCAACCTTAAACTTAAATATAGTAAAGATAAGTAAAACGAAAAAGGAGATACAGAGAGAATTGTTTCTATTATTACTCATGTGTACATTAAACATTAGTAGTAGTGGGTTTATTTATAGGGTAAATAATCTTATCCCTTAAGTATGAATGCAGACTGTAAATTGCAATTTGGCTTTGTACAACAATCATTACAACCACAATTTTTCTTCTTCCGTGTATTGAATGAGGAGCCGTCCATTGATATATGGAGCTGAAATTTCTTTCCATTGACAATCACATCTATTATTATTATTATAACACATTAAGCTTTATTATTTATTATATTAATTTTTATTATATTTCTTTGAATGAAATTTCATAGTTTCTAATTATAAAGGTTAAGTGAGATAGATAGCTACTGAGTTAAGAAATATGATTTAAGAACGCTCTCAAATCAGAATCGATCCCTAAATCAGAGTTCGAACACGTTTTCGGGCTCAATAAAAATTCGAGACGAGCCGAGTTTTTTGAGCTCGACTCGATAAACTCAAACTCGAACTCCATTCGGCTCGAACTCAAACTCGATTAATTTTTTAAAATTTTTTTATGAGAAAAATAGTTATGTGTTTATTATTCTATTTGTCAACTATTTATGAAAATTACTTTCAAAACTTAACTTGATATTTTTTTCATATATTATGTGCAATACGTAATATTATATTATTAGTATAGTTAGTGAGATTTATGAATTAAATTTATTTTAATATAAAAATATAAGATATTTAATTATACATTTTTATAATTAGTTTATAAAATTTTTATTGTAAAATTTAATTTGATAATTATTTTTTTTATTTATTAGCTCTTTTTCTTTGCAAAAATTTTAAAGTGCAAAACTTACATTTCAAATATGTTTTTTAAGAAATTTAATTTTAAAAAACGAGAAGAAACAATATAGCATAGTACCTTGTAAAAAATGGCTAAAATGAAGACTTTCTCTTTCGTGCAATAGATTATGGATGAGTAAAGACTACATATTTGCCACTGGTGACTGGACAACAAATGTTCAGATGGTGGATTTTAGGCTTGAAAACTCGATAAAAACTCAGAAACTCGTTTAAAAACTTGATGAGCCCAAAAGCTCATTTAAAAACTCTATAATCTCGATAACAGCTCAAATTCAACTCGTATATTAAACGAGTCGAGTTCGAACACAATTTTCAGGCTCGAAAAATTTTAGGCTCGACTCGACTCGAAAAAAAAACTCGAACTCGAATTTGATAAGAACAAACTCGACTCGACTGAAATTACACCCCTAATTCAATTGGTGTTTTGGAGATTAGGAAAGCCCGCATTGAGGTTGGACCGGTGGTGGAAATAGCAAAAACTCATTTTTCATAACTGAATATTGTTCATATTATGAGGGCATCTGTTCCTCCAATTTCAGTTGGTGCAACTAAAAATTTTGAACATTGGACTACAATTGGAATTAGTTGTGTGAAGGTCAATTGTTATGCTATTGGTTTCAAGGATGGTGTAGGTTGGATTTCTCGAGAAGTCAATATAATCTTTTATAGTTCAAAGAATATTTCTATTTTATATGTTAAGCGATATGGAAACAAATCGGTTATTTGTGTAGCTCGTTTATTTGTTTCTCAACCAGGTTGTATTGCCAGTGTGGGGGTTTGTCCCGGCTAAGTTAAGTCTTTTCTATGAAATTCAAAATATTTTGTCAAAAAAAAATATTTAAATATTCTATATTTTTTCACTTAATAACTTTATAATACTATATATATATAATTAATTTCTAATTTTTGAGAAAACTATAAAATAATACCTAGAAATCATTCATAATTTTTACAATATGGTGTACAATTAACAATTTTTTAATTTTGATTTAATATGTTATTTCCCAGTTAGACACCATGTTAACTCGAATAACTTGTAAAGGGGGGGTTGAATACAAGTTATATAATCGTGTCTGATTTTTGCTTGATTAGATGAACAAGAATAAACGAATGAATCATACTTTGTTTGTATTAAAATAAATCAAATACAAACTCTACCAAAGGTGTACAATACCTTTAGCAACTGCTGACAATACAAATCTCTCTCTCTCTGTTTGTTTCGAACTCTCGAATACAAACCTCATACAGAGCTTCACACGATATGCACTCTATAATTCTCAATTCCACTCTTTTTACAATGATATAGAGAGAGTATTTATAATGCTACCTATCAACTAACAACAGAATTATAATCTATCTATGACAATGTTCTGCCGTCCAGTTGATAGTTTCCATCAATAGAGAATTTGTTTCCTTCACGATATCTACTTGCTTGTTTTTCAAAACAACGATCCTGTTTTATAGCACTTGCCAGTTTCTGTAGCATCCATAATGACATCATCAGTAACACGACTGATATCAGGATTTCCCATTGCATCAGGATCTGATCATCCCATCAGTATTTGATCAGGATCTGACTTGCTGTATCAGGATCTGCTCTTAGTTCCTGAAATGTAGTCTCTGACGCATTGTTCCTGACTAACTTCCACAGATTACTGTCTAACACATATATCCTATACAAAGTACTAAATCCTTTATAAGATCAGGATATACAAGAAGTATTAGCAAAATTCTATTCTCAACATCACAACTTATGAATTATTCCTAACAATCTCCCCCTATTTATGCTTTAGAATCTGAAGCATAAATCTAAGTTGTAAATGTCAAAACATATAACAATACAACCAGAATAGAATTTATGAATTCAAGATCATGAAGTTAAGTACCTCCTTCTTCAGATGTAGACATGTATCTAGTACTTAAAAGAAAGAATTCAACTATTTGATGCTCCTTTTCCTTTACCACTTTCATGATGAAATTTACCAACACTGTCACCCTTGGTTCTGTTCCCAGTCTGTTTATCTCCCCAGTCTGTTGTTGTTGTTTCTGAATTGTCTTTATCTCCCCCTTTTTGACATCAACAACATTAATTCCAAGAGATTCAGTAATAGAACAAATGAGATTCATCATAACTGCTTGATTGTCCATAATAGTGACTTGGTTTTCTTTAAGAATTTGAAGTCTCGACTGAATCATTTTGAGATTTATGAATGTTTCGTAAAATTTCAGAATCGACTTCAATGTTGGAAGTGCTTGTTGTATCTTCAGATTCAGATGCAGAAAGAACCTTATCTTCAAGTCTTGTAGAAGAAGTTCCCTGTCGAGAACGATAGTCAAGTAATAATACTTGAGTAGAAGTACAAACATCTTCATCTTTCTGATCTGGAGCTGAAGTATGATCATCATGTCCTTCACCAGTATTCTGTGTACTAACATCTACAAATCCTGACTCCTCCTTGGATTGATCAGATATTGTTGATGTCTCAAATCTTGCTGATATTGGAAGTACAAACAAAGGAATACTAGGATCATTAGGTATATCTTCTGGTACTGGTTGAGTAGAAGTTTGTCTTAGCCTTTCACCTCTTCTGTTAATGATCCCTGCAAGCCTTTCTTTCTGTTTCTGAGCTTTAACTTCTGGATTTGCATTGTGATGTGCTAAGTCATGCTTCTCATACATCTTGATAAAAGAATAAGTACCAGCATCCATACCAAGATTTTCAGACCAAGATTCAGGAAAAACCTGATCCCAGAAATCAAACGATGGTGGTTTCCTAATTTTCTCTCCCTCACTATGGAGTTGATCATCCATACCCTCATTCTCACTTTGACTATCTAAAGTCAACACTCTTTCTACCTCTCCTTTTGCCTGGTCAGGAGCCAGCCTCTCTGTGTGTGGATCTATATCCATCTTTTCAAGTGTATCACTCAAATTATGATGAGTGCGCTTATGACCTACAGAAAAATAGGGGTTAGAAGAAGTTTTTATACCTGAACTCACAGGGAGAGAGGGTTCCTCATATGGCATGGGGCTTGAGGTTTTCTCCAAGGAGTGAGCTGCTATAGTCTCTGAACCCTTACAAACATCTACTTTCTTTCCAGAAACTACAGGCTCAAGTATACCACTTTCAGGTTTTACACTAGACTCTGATGTCTTCAGTAATACTTCATTAGACACCATAGCTAGTATGTCACCGTCTTTAAGTGTTGGTTGCTGAGACACACCCTCAAGGTGGATAGACTCTGAAAGAACAATATTGGTTTGATCTTCAGGAAAATCAATCAAAGTCATTCCTCCCATATCATAGGGTTTCTCACTTGCAATTTCAGTCATCACAGAAGACCTTTCAGCATCATCAATCACAGTTCCTGAGTCATCCAACCTCTGACTAGATGGTTCTTGTGTTTCAGTGACTATGATCTGATCTATTCTACTATTCATCACTGGTGCAATAGTATCTTCTGTTGACTGCTTCCCTCTATCAACTACCTCCTCTTGTTCACCTTGAGCTGAAGCATCTTCAACAATGACATCCTTGTCAAATAGATATGCATGAAGTGATTGAAGTGCAACATGCTTAGGAAGTCCAAATTTCTTGTATAATTCCTTTCTGACTGATACTGTAACACCCCCAGATCCGGGGTCAGTAATCTGGTGGTTACGGTCTTACATCCATTCATAATACTTGACTTGAGTCCACAATAAATAAATCACATGCTGTGACCCCACAATAAATACCACTCACACACACAACAGTTATAGTCCCAGAGATGAAATTGAAATAAGTCTTACATTAAAGGGTTTACGAATAAAAGTTATTACAATCCCAAAAGGATAACATCATAGGTTTAAAAGTTTTGCCGTTGATTTCATTAATTATACATATAGTTAAACAGGAAACAAAAGCTGTCTAACTATGCTACCTCAGCAATGGCGGCTAGCATCTCAGCGGGTAGTCCGGTGGGTCGGGTAACCTGCTTGCGCCGAGTGCGCCTGACGCGAGCCATCTGTCCTAGCTGTTGTTGTGACATAATATAAACAAAGCAAGGGTGAGCGAAAGCCCACCAACAAATATATAACTGAACGATAATTTAAAACAGTTCAAAGCTATCTTTTAAACCATATGCCATGCATTTACGGAAATGATGCCAGTATAATATGAACGATGAAGTTACAAGGTAACTTAAAGTATTTGTTTGAAGAAATATCTGCTACATCAAAGTAAGCGAGATATTATTATCGTTATTAAGATGAGAAACTTGCAAGAAAGGGTTGCAATTCCAGTTATGACTCTTTTCCAACTCTGCCAACAGTAATCATGTTGCAGGAAATAAATGAATTTGGATGATGAACCAATGATGGAGTATTCACCGCGCCCGCTGTTCCAATCTTGATGATCTGTCGAGATCGTACAGCTCAATTTAGATTTACTACCGGTAGAAGGAAGAACTGACGGCTTTACTTGTATACCGCCTTACTACCTCTCCCCGGCCAACGGTTGGGCCAAAGGGGATGGACCGGCGCTACTCGGCCTCTTACACGACTCCTAGTTCAAATAGAATTCATGATTCTGAATGTAACGTTCGTCCCCCTTTCCCCAAGTATAATGCTTGTTGATAAGACTCCACAAAGTAGTCGTATCTAATTGGAAAGGAAAATTTACAAATAGCTCCCAAGCTATTACTTGGTAACGGCTATCAACTTGTTCCAGTAATCCTACCCCTCGAAAGATGAGAAGGTAAGCAACGACTTAATAAGTCAACAGTACCCGAGTTGCGAGTGAAGGGAATACTTTATGACCGGGGAGTCGACAAGATAAATAACATTTTCCAAGTAAGGTTCCCTTATTATTAAGGAGATAGACTCAAAGAAGAATGATGTCTGAGAACCTTTCTTGATATAAGATTAATAATAATATGACTTCGAAATATTTTCTGTAATAATCGAAGAAGATAAACCTTATCGAGATTATTCTAAGTATGGAATAAATATTCAGAGAATATTTATTGAGTTAAAATATTTAAAGAATATTTGGGAATATGAAAGAATATCTTTAATCAGAGTATTTCTCAAAATAATCCCTGAAGAAATATCAGGAGAATATTTATTGAATAAATAAATATTTAAATGAATATTCAAAACAATGTTCATTAATTAATAAGACCTGAAAAGAATATTTAAGGTAATATTCATAATTAATTAGGAATTTAAATGAATATTCAAAAGTAATATTCATTTAATGAATAATATCCTAAATGAATGTCAAGTAATATTCATTTAGTAATCCAAGCCTTAAGGAATATTCGAGATAATATTCGATAATTAAATCAAGCTTTAGATGAATATTAAAATAATATTCATCAAGTATTTAATATCTTAAATGAATATTCAAAAGTAATATTTATTTAATAAAATAATATTCTAAAGGAATATCCAAATAATATTCATTTAATAGTCTCATCTTTAGAAGAATATTCGAAATAATAGTCGATAATCAATTCGACTCTGAATGAATATTGAGAAATATTATTCGATGAATAGTTACGTTCAAATAATTATTTGAAGTAAGGATCGTTAAAATACTTAGTCTCGAACGAATATTCAAATAATATTCGTCGCCCAAATAATAGAAAATATTTACTTAAATATTTTCCTCCGAGGTAATCTCGATATATCAAGGAATATTGACTCCCGGTCTATATTTGATTAATGAGAGGTATACGCCCTTCTATGAGGGTCTTACAATGACCGGCTTATAACTGATATATAACTATCTAGCTTATAAGCCAACAATAACATTCAGGGAACAAGTATATCAATTCAACTTGAAAGTAGGCATGCATGCAATGGCATATGTATATCAGCAATCATATATATATATTTATTCAATCACAACAACAGCCTAAAAGAAAGGAATTGAAACTTGCCTGGTAGTCGAGTACGGTAAGGGGTAGTGGTAGCGGGTCCCGGTTCAGCCTGGTGATCTATAAATAGCCAAGGCATTCGGGATTAATCACTTAACATATTAAACGTTAAGTTATACTTAAATCGAAACACGTTCTCGAGTCATCTCGTTATACCCCTTTTAGTGGATTACTTATTATCACTGATCCGACCCGACATTCGTTCGTTAATACGACATGTCACTGCACTTATACTTGGGACATACTTAAGTCATATGAGTTCTAAGGTTGATCGTTACGAACCAATATTTTACTCCGAGTTTTATCGCCCGTTTTCTAAGCGTTTTACCAAAGTTATAAAAGAGTCGTCTTTTAGGGGTTCGTTCGCGTTTAACCTTGACTCGAACATTTTTAATAAATCGAAAAATGCTCTTTTTGACATACGGTTTTCTTTCACACCTTCCTTCTTACCCCTAGTATTTATTTACCAAGATTCGCCATGACGTTACATAGCTTACGAGGGTTCAATTTCAGTTACGAACTTTCGTTTACGGATTCGAACTACTTTTAGTAATTTAGTCATAATTCCTAAACCGTAAGTCCGTTTCACGTGATCTTTATATCAAAACGAAGCTTAGAACATTACCTATCCTATCATGGCAGATAAGGTCTCTGGACAGTAGGGTTTCAACATGGAAAATGGCATACAAAACATGGTATTGTAAAATTGGGCATTATAACGGCTGTAAATCGAATATCTATCAATTTCGAATCTTCCCATAAACATAGCATCCAACCCAAACAACATATACATGACTTATATACATGAACTGAGGCCAAGCAATACCTTTCCGTTCATCTAGCTATTTACATCATTAATCCAAAATCCATACATAATCATGCTTATAACTTTAACATAATCATAACTAAGTTATAACTATCAAAAACATGCTTAAATCTCAAACAAGGGTTAGGGTTTCAAGAGCTTTATACCTTCCTTAGATAGTGATATATCCTTACTAAGCGTTGTATGGTCCTTAGGAGTGATTATGCTTGCTATATCAACCATGAAAAATCAAGAAAACCAAGTTAGTTCAAGAAGAACACTATTCATGCTCCTCTTGAATGATTTATTTGAAAATGGAAATGGATGAGTTTGAAGCTAAGATTTTGAGGAGATAAGTTTTATGAAATGTAAGACTCACCTTAATTATTACAAGATCAATTGATGGTTGGAGGTTGGATTTTGGTTTTGAAATTAAGCTATAGGCCGAATGGAGTGAAATGGTGGAGAAGGGAGTATTTGCTTGGTTGCTTGTGTTTGTTCTCATCTAAAATGAATTATTGTAATGTTTGTAGATAATATCTAGCATAAAGTGGCTTTTGATAAAGTGATTTGGTCATTTCATGCATCACTTAATGGACAAGTGTTGATAAATTGTGGTAGGATGAGAGATTAGTCTTAACCAAGTGGTTTGATCTCTAAATATGCTAGTTACTTGTGTAACTAACTAGTTACTAGATATTATCACGTGCACATGCATGTATCTTGCTTTCTCTGCTTGATTCTGTGTCCGGTTATTGCTCGTTTTGATTGATCGTTCGTAGGAATATTCCACGGATTTCTAGTTAGGGTTTACCGGGAATCCTCTTTAATATTAATACTTTCATTCTCCATCTTTCATTCTAACTTTCCATTTTATATTCCTTTAATCCATTCGTTAAATACTTAAGGCTATCAGTGTCCAGGGAACTCTCGGAGAAAATAAAAGTGCGGTTTTTCAGAATCCGACAGCTTTTACATACACTTATTTTCCCCCTGGATCACTAATACGAACTCGGAAATCCGTTCCGAATACTTCTATATAGTGTCGTCTCATATTATTATATACTCCCACCAAAACACTATTCATTCTGTATTCTTTACTTGTTCTCTTAGGGTTGTATAATTGTCCGTATTCTCTTTCGATCGTTCCTTAACCTTTTTACGGAACTACTGGATTAATCGTTATCGATCTGGATGATATGAGAGTCTTCTCTTGCTTGAAGTTGCCATATCTTATTCCCTTAGAAGATAGATTATTCTTACCTATGTTGTCACCCTTTAGCATTCTTCAAGACATAAACATAATAAAGTCGAATTCCATTCATTCTTTCCCAAATATCAATTATTACATTGTAGCCATATCCACTATTCATTCTTACATCATTACATACATAAAAGTTTTAATTCCACCCAAAATCTGGGTTCTTACAGTCTCCCCTCCTTAAAAGGATTCCGTCCCGGAATCAGTTTGAAAACAAGTGGGGGTACTTTTCTTGCATTGCGCTTTCAAGTTCCCAGGTGGATTCTTCTACATTGTGGTTCTGCCACAAAACTCTGACTAGCTGAATGACCTTGTTTCGGAGCACTTGTTCTTTCCGGTCTATGATTTCCACAGGTTGCTCCACATAGGTCAGGTCTGGTTGCATGTCCACTTGCTCATACTCTACAATATGCTTAGCATCCGGATTATACTTCCTCAGCATCGAAACATGGAACACATTGTGCACCTGCTGTAGATTCGGGGGCAATGCGAGTTCATAAGCTAGTTCCCCAATCCGTCTCAAGATCTCAAATGGTCCAATGTATCTGGGACTCAGCTTTCCTTTCTTCCCAAATCTCATTAAACCTTTCCAAGGTGACACTTTCAAGAACACTAGGTCCCCTACCTCGTATTCCTTGCCTTTCCGAGCTAAGTCGGCATATTTCTTTTGTCGATCCTGGGCTGCTACCAACCGTCCTCTGATTAGATCTACTGCATCTTTAGTTCGTTGGACCACTTCGGGCCCGAGCATCTTCCGCTCTTCAACTTCATCCCAATACAAGGGAGATCGACATTTTCTTCCATAAAGGGCCTCATAAGGTGGCATCCCAATGCTTGAATGATAACTGTCATTATAGGAGAACTCAACCAATGGCAAGTGATCATCCCAACTCCCCTTGAAGTCTATCGCGCAGACTCTCAACATATCCTCTAGTGTTTGGATGGTCCTTTCACTTTGCCCATCTGTCTGGGGGTGGTAGGCTGTGCTCATGTTCAGCCGGGTCCCTACACATTCTTGAAAACTTCTCCAAAACCTGGAGTTAAATCTAGGATCTCGATCGGATACTATTGCGACTGGGACTCCATGTCGCGCCACTATCTCTTTTAAGTAGATGTCCACTAGTCTATCGACCGTGTACCTTTTGTTGATCGGGAGAAAGTGAGCCGATTTCGTCAGTCGATCTACAATTACCCATATGGTGTCATGATTAGCCTTGGTCCTGGGTAAACCTACTACGAAATCCATGGCTATATGTTCCCATTTCCATTCTGGAATCTCTAAGGGATGTAGAAGTCCGCTGGGTTTCTGGTGCTCTGCCTTCACTCGTTGGCAGGTCAAGCATCTGCTTACCCACTCTGCTACGTCCTTTTTCATATTGGGCCACCAGTAATACTCCTTCAAATCCCTATACATTTTAGTGCTACCGGGGTGCACTGAGTATCTTGAGTTGTGTGCCTCATTTAAAATCTCATCCTTGAGCTCCTGAACATTTGGGATCCATATCCTGTATGTGTACCTCATGATCCCTTCCTTGTCTCTTTCGCACTTAATTTCCTCCCCGGTCATTAGCTCTTCTGTGGAGCTCTTTTCTTCCTCCATCATCCGTTCCTGGCACAGTCTAATCTTTTCTAGCAATGGAGGTTGGATTCTAATTTCCATCAACTTTTCTTGGCCCTCTCCAGGTAACTTAACCTCGATTTCCAACTTCTCAAAATCCTTCACTAGCTCTTTCTCTGAAGTTATCATCTTGAGCTTCTCTTTCCGACTAAGTGCGTCAGCCACCACATTGGCTTTGCCCGGGTGATATCGAATTTCACAGTCGTAATCCTTGATTAACTCTAACCACCTCCTCTGGCGCATGTTAAGCTCTTTCTGAGTGAAAATGTATTTGAGGCTCTTATGGTCTGTGTAAATCTCGCATTTTTCCCCATACAGGTAGTGTCTCCAAATCTTTAAAGCGAAGACTATGGCTGCTAGTTCTAGATCATGCGTGGGATATCTGACTTCATAATCCTTCAATTGCCTAGACGCATATGCTATTACCTTGCCGTGCTGCATAAGCACGCATCCCAGTCCTTTATGCGAAGCATCACTGTAAATCACGAAATCTCCTTTTCCATCAGGTAATGCCAGCACTGGGGCTGTCACCAGCCTCTTCTTTAACTCTTGGAAACTCTTCTCGCATTTCTCAGTCCATTCAAATTTCTCGGTTTTACGGGTAAGTCGAGTTAATGGGGCTGCGAGTTTCGCAAAGTCTTGGACAAATCTCCTGTAATATCCGGCCAGTCGAATGAAACTCCTTACCTCGGTTGGAGTAGTTGGCCGTTCCCAGTTTGAAACTGCTTCTATCTTGGAGGGGTCAACCAACACTCCTTCTCTATTGATCACGTGCCCTAAGAATTGTACCTCATTTTTCCAAAACTCACACTTGGAGAACTTGGCATATAACTGCTCTTTCCTGAGTATTTCTAAGGTTATCCTTAAATGTTCAGCGTGTTCTGCCTCTGTCTTTGAGTAGATGAGAATATCATCAATGAAAACTATCACGAATTGGTCCAAATATTCCTTGAACACTCTATTCATTAGGTCCATGAAGGCTGCTGGGGCGTTGGTCAATCCAAATGACATAACTAAGAACTCATAATGTCCGTATCTGGTGCGGAATGCAGTCTTCGGGATATCTTCAGGTTTGATCTTCAGTTGGTGATATCCTGTTCTCAAATCAATCTTAGAGAAGTATTCAGCTCCTCTTAGCTGGTCAAACAAATCGTCTATCCTGGGCAATGGATACTTATTCTTTATGGTTAGCTTGTTCAACTCTCTGTAGTCGATGCATAACCTCATACTCCCATCCTTTTTCTTAACAAACAACACTGGTGCGCCCCAAGGCGACACACTGGGCCTTATCATGCCCTTATCCAACAATTCCTGTAATTGTTTAGCTAGCTCTTTCATTTCTACTGGGGCTAGTCGGTACGGGGCCTTCGAAACTGGCGCCGTCCCTGGTGCTAATTCGATGGCAAACTCAATTACCCTATCAGGTGGTAGTCCAGGAAGATCTTGTGGGAACACGTCCTCGAACTCATTAACTACCAGAATGTCCTGCAATCTTGGCACTTCCTTCTGAGTATCTATAACGTAGGCTAAATAAGCCTCGTTCCCTTTTCGTAACAATCTCTTGGTTTGCGCCATGGTCAGAATTTTCTGGGTCTGTCGCATCCCCTTAAACACTATTTCTTTCTTCCCTGGGGTTTTCAACTTAACCTTTTTCCCTTTACAATCTATCTGCGCATCATTGCGAGACAACCAATCCATACCCAAAATGACATCGAATTCCCCTAGCTTAAAAGGAATTAAATCGACATAGAAGGATCGTCCTCCTATTTCTAGCTTACAATCGGGGTGAATTTGATTAACCGGTACGATTTCCTGATTAGCTATTTCTACTTGTAAGGAATCTCTTAGTTGCTGGGTTTTAAGTTTCAACTTATGCGCAAAATCTCTAGATATAAAAGACTTAGTTGCTCCTGAATCAAATAAGACATTTGCACTAACTGAATTAAGAGAAAAAGTACCTGCTATCACATCTGTGTCCCTCACGGCATCTTGTACTGACATATTGAAAGTCCTAGCAGTTGGGGGCCTATTTGAGGCAACCTTGCTTGCTCCTGATGCTGCTGGTTTGCTCTTTGGGCAATCCTTCCTCATGTGCCCTCGCTGTCCACACTGGAAACAGGTTGTGCTGTTAGGGATGACCGTGGTGCAAGAGGTGGCATAATGCCCAGCTCGCCCACACTTATAACAGTTTATCTGCTTCAGGTTGCACACCCCGGAGTGCCTCTTCCCACAAGTAGCACACAATGGCAATAGAGGTCGAGAAGGGTTGGAACGGGACATTCCTGATTGATGGCCGCCCTGGCTCACACTTACACTAGCAGATGGTTTAAACCCTACATTCCTCCCTGGTAGGGAAACCGCTCCTCGATTAAACTTGGTTGGGGGTTTTCCTCCAGCGGATCTTCCGCCCATACTAACATGCTTTCTCTTTATCCCCCCTTTCTCTCTCTCTCTCTGCATCTGATCACTACCAGCCTCCACAATGGTTGCCTTCTGCACCAAGGTGGCATAATCTGTAATCTCTAAAACAGCCACCCTATTCTGGATCCACTGCTTCAGCCCTTGTTGAAACCTGTTAGCTTTCTTCTCTTCTGTGTCTACAAACTCTGGCACAAATCTCGATAGCTCAGTAAATTTGGCCTCATAGTCCGCCACTGACACATTGTTCTGTTTCAGTTCCAAAAACTTAAGTTCCATCTGGGTTTTCATGAACTTCGGAAAGTACTTCTCCAGGAATAATTGTTTGAACCTTTCCCAGGCTATGACAGCATCAGTCTCCATGTTTTTCTTGGCTTCCCACCAATAATTGGCCTCTCCCTTTAGTAGGTAAGTAGCAAAAACAGTCTTCTGAGCCTCATTGATACTCAGAATCTCAAAAGACTTTTCCATTTCTTTGATCCAGGCCCTCGCCTCAACGGGATCAGCCGATCCGTGGAACTCTGGGGGCTTAAGGGACTTAAAGGCCCTAAAGGAATTTGCCACTGAAGTGTTGTTGCTTGGTGGTGGTTGGGGGTATTGGTTCAAATTCTGCCTAAGTAGATCCATAAACTGGCCCATGGGGTTTCCGCCCTGGTTCTCCCCTTCCTGTTCTACTTCAGTTTCTCCACCCTCTATTTCCCTTTCAAATTCTTCAGAGTACAGGGGTTCATCCTCTGCTCCATACTGGGAATCTTCTTGCTCATTATAGTCATGATCTTGTTCCTCACTACTTCCACGGTTTTCCTCGTGTTGGTTGTGACTCTCTTGGTCAGTAGATTCGCGGGGGTTAGCCCTAGTGCCCATCCGTCTTGGAGGCATTTTACTGAAAATTTGGAAAATTATACATTAGGTTCACTTACCTGTTTTAAAGGATTTCTCCTTGCACATTTCTTTACATGATTGGGTTTTAAAATCCCACAGTTTTATATCTCATGGCAACTTAATCGAAAAGTAATACATATGCTAATAAACTCGTGATCACTTCCCAACAAAATTGTAATGACTGAAATGGAAACAAATATATACCAGGTACCGAAAAGGTACAACATCCGAGTTACAACGATAGTTTAAAGTACAGCCATCCTAACAACAACAACAAGTCAAAAGTGAAATATGCTGTCTATCTGTCTAGTCTGCAAAAAGGGAAAACAAGTACAAGAAAACCATCCCTACAAAAGCTGGCACTACTATGTCCGTACATGACTAGACAACTAGACCACTGCATCACTACATCTGAAATCAGCCGCCACGACGAAACATCCTCCGAACCCTCCCCATGGCGATGCGGAAAACCTCCTCAGCCTCTGCTCTGTCTACCCTACCATGCCCATCAGTAGGCAACTGTCGCACCCTCACCCGAGCCCTCAGCTCGATGCGGGTCACAGCCCTATACCCAACTCTGTCACTGATAGTCCTCCTGCCCTGCACCCTCATCCGGGCGGCTCTCTCTGCTGCTAACTCACTCCTAGACTCTGCCAACCTGGCATCTGCCACAGACAACTCTCTATAAAGCCCGTTCACAATCAAGTTGTGAACACATACTGGGACTCCTCCTATCGGGGCATGAGGTGGGGTGGATGGCTCAGCTGGAGCGGCAGTCTCTGTCTGCTGGGGCTCTGGGGTAAGCTCCTCAAACTCGTCGGGGTACGGGCTCACAGGTAGTGGTGGTGGGGTAGGGGCTCTCTCAACAGGGAGGAGTGGCACAAAAAGTCCAGAACTCCCTACAGCACCAACTACTGGCTCATCTATATCTCCCTCAACACCCTCATCCACCGGCACCACCTGATCCGTGGTCATGTCAGTGTCATCTCCCATAGTCCTGAACTCAGTCACAACCCAATAATCATCATCCTCAACCACCAACTCAGCATCCTGTCCTGTCTGGATCCCCTCCGGGTCCTCCTCCCCCTCAGTCTCAACAACATCTGTGTCAGCATCATCCTGGACCTCCTCAGGGTCCTCCTCCTCAGACTCGATCACATCAGTATCAGCATCAACCTGGACCTCCTCAGCGTCCTCCTCCTCAGGCTCAGTATCCTCCTCAGGCAAGTGCTCATAGTATGGGTCCCTAGTCCGGAACATGTCCTCATCATGCTGTCTCGCAGCTGCCTCCTGGGCCGACAAGTCGCTCGCCTACACAAGACGAACTATGTTACTATCATGATACTTAAAAAGTTCCCGTAAGGGTTTTAGGTGAACCTGGCAAGGGTTCTTATTATATTATTGAATTTATTATTATATAACGTCGTATCATCTCTTGGGATATATAACTCTCGCTCTGATACCATCTCTGTAACACCCCCAGATCCGGGGTCAGGAATCTGGTGGTTACGGTCTTACATCCATTCATAATACTTGACTTGAGTCCACAATAAATAAATCACATGCTGTGACCCCACAATAAATACCACTCACACACACAACAGTTATAGTCCCAGAGATGAAATTGAAATAAGTCTTACATTAAAGGGTTTACGAATAAAAGTTATTACAATCCCAAAAGGATAACATCATAGGTTTAAAAGTTTTGCCGTTGATTTCATTAATTATACATATAGTTAAACAGGAAACAAAAGCTGTCTAACTATGCTACCTCAGCAATGGCGGCTAGCATCTCAGCGGGTAGTCCGGTGGGTCGGGTAACCTGCTTGCGCCGAGTGCGCCTGACGCGAGCCATCTGTCCTAGCTGTTGTTGTGACATAATATAAACAAAGCAAGGGTGAGCGAAAGCCCACCAACAAATATATAACTGAACGATAATTTAAAACAGTTCAAAGCTATCTTTTAAACCATATGCCATGCATTTACGGAAATGATGCCAGTATAATATGAACGATGAAGTTACAAGGTAACTTAAAGTATTTGTTTGAAGAAATATCTGCTACATCAAAGTAAGCGAGATATTATTATCGTTATTAAGATGAGAAACTTGCAAGAAAGGGTTGCAATTCCAGTTATGACTCTTTTCCAACTCTGCCAACAGTAATCATGTTGCAGGAAATAAATGAATTTGGATGATGAACCAATGATGGAGTATTCACCGCGCCCGCTGTTCCAATCTTGATGATCTGTCGAGATCGTACAGCTCAATTTAGATTTACTACCGGTAGAAGGAAGAACTGACGGCTTTACTTGTATACCGCCTTACTACCTCTCCCCGGCCAACGGTTGGGCCAAAGGGGATGGACCGGCGCTACTCGGCCTCTTACACGACTCCTAGTTCAAATAGAATTCATGATTCTGAATGTAACGTTCGTCCCCCTTTCCCCAAGTATAATACTTGTTGATAAGACTCCACAAAGTAGTCGTATCTAATTGGAAAGGAAAATTTACAAATAGCTCCCAAGCTATTACTTGGTAACGGCTATCAACTTGTTCCAGTAATCCTACCCCTCGAAAGATGAGAAGGTAAGCAACGACTTAATAAGTCAACAGTACCCGAGTTGCGAGTGAAGGGAATACTTTATGACCGGGGAGTCGACAAGATAAATAACATTTTCCAAGTAAGGTTCCCTTATTATTAAGGAGATAGACTCAAAGAAGAATGATGTCTGAGAACCTTTCTTGATATAAGATTAATAATAATATGACTTCGAAATATTTTCTGTAATAATCGAAGAAGATAAACCTTATCGAGATTATTCTAAGTATGGAATAAATATTCAGAGAATATTTATTGAGTTAAAATATTTAAAGAATATTTGGGAATATGAAAGAATATCTTTAATCAGAGTATTTCTCAAAATAATCCCTGAAGAAATATCAGGAGAATATTTATTGAATAAATAAATATTTAAATGAATATTCAAAACAATGTTCATTAATTAATAAGACCTGAAAAGAATATTTAAGGTAATATTCATAATTAATTAGGAATTTAAATGAATATTCAAAAGTAATATTCATTTAATGAATAATATCCTAAATGAATGTCAAGTAATATTCATTTAGTAATCCAAGCCTTAAGGAATATTCGAGATAATATTCGATAATTAAATCAAGCTTTAGATGAATATTAAAATAATATTCATCAAGTATTTAATATCTTAAATGAATATTCAAAAGTAATATTTATTTAATAAAATAATATTCTAAAGGAATATCCAAATAATATTCATTTAATAGTCTCATCTTTAGAAGAATATTCGAAATAATAGTCGATAATCAATTCGACTCTGAATGAATATTGAGAAATATTATTCGATGAATAGTTACGTTCAAATAATTATTTGAAGTAAGGATCGTTAAAATACTTAGTCTCGAACGAATATTCAAATAATATTCGTCGCCCAAATAATAGAAAATATTTACTTAAATATTTTCCTCCGAGGTAATCTCGATATATCAAGGAATATTGACTCCCGGTCTATATTTGATTAATGAGAGGTATACGCCCTTCTATGAGGGTCTTACAATGACCGGCTTATAACTGATATATAACTATCTAGCTTATAAGCCAACAATAACATTCAGGGAACAAGTATATCAATTCAACTTGAAAGTAGGCATGCATGCAATGGCATATGTATATCAGCAATCATATATATATATTTATTCAATCACAACAACAGCCTAAAAGAAAGGAATTGAAACTTGCCTGGTAGTCGAGTACGGTAAGGGGTAGTGGTAGCGGGTCCCGGTTCAGCCTGGTGATCTATAAATAGCCAAGGCATTCGGGATTAATCACTTAACATATTAAACGTTAAGTTATACTTAAATCGAAACACGTTCTCGAGTCATCTCGTTATACCCCTTTTAGTGGATTACTTATTATCACTGATCCGACCCGACATTCGTTCGTTAATACGACATGTCACTGCACTTATACTTGGGACATACTTAAGTCATATGAGTTCTAAGGTTGATCGTTACGAACCAATATTTTACTCCGAGTTTTATCGCCCGTTTTCTAAGCGTTTTACCAAAGTTATAAAAGAGTCGTCTTTTAGGGGTTCGTTCGCGTTTAACCTTGACTCGAACATTTTTAATAAATCGAAAAATGCTCTTTTTGACATACGGTTTTCTTTCACACCTTCCTTCTTACCCCTAGTATTTATTTACCAAGATTCTCCATGACGTTACATAGCTTACGAGGGTTCAATTTCAGTTACGAACTTTCGTTTACGGATTCGAACTACTTTTAGTAATTTAGTCATAATTCCTAAACCGTAAGTCCGTTTCACGTGATCTTTATATCAAAACGAAGCTTAGAACATTACCTATCCTATCATGGCAGATAAGGTCTCTGGACAGTAGGGTTTCAACATGGAAAATGGCATACAAAACATGGTATTGTAAAATCGGGCATTATAACGGCTGTAAATCGAATATCTATCAATTTCGAATCTTCCCATAAACATAGCATCCAACCCAAACAACATATACATGACTTATATACATGAACTGAGGCCAAGCAATGCCTTTCCGTTCATCTAGCTATTTACATCATTAATCCAAAATCCATACATAATCATGCTTATAACTTTAACATAATCATAACTAAGTTATAACTATCAAAAACATGCTTAAATCTCAAACAAGGGTTAGGGTTTCAAGAGCTTTATACCTTCCTTAGATAGTGATATAGCCTTACTAAGCCTTGTATGGTCCTTAGGAGTGATTATGCTTGCTATATCAACCATGAAAAATCAAGAAAACCAAGTTAGTTCAAGAAGAACACTATTCATGCTCCTCTTGAATGATTTATTTGAAAATGGAAATGGATGAGTTTGAAGCTAAGATTTTGAGGAGATAAGTTTTATGAAATGTAAGACTCACCTTAATTATTACAAGATCAATTGATGGTTGGAGGTTGGATTTTGGTTTTGGAATTAAGCTATAGGCCGAATGGAGTGAAATGGTGGAGAAGGGAGTATTTGCTTGGTTGCTTGTGTTTGTTCTCATCTAAAATGAATTATTGTAATGTTTGTAGATAATATCTAGCATAAAGTGGCTTTTGATAAAGTGATTTGGTCATTTCATGCATCACTTAATGGACAAGTGTTGATAAATTGTGGTAGGATGAGAGATTAGTCTTAACCAAGTGGTTTGATCTCTAAATATGCTAGTTACTTGTGTAACTAACTAGTTACTAGATATTATCACTTGCACATGCATGTATCTTGCTTTCTCTGCTTGATTCTGTGTCCGGTTATTGCTCGTTTTGATTGATCGTTCGTAGGAATATTCCACGGATTTCTAGTTAGGGTTTACCGGGAATCCTCTTTAATATTAATACTTTCATTCTCCATCTTTCATTCTAACTTTCCATTTTATATTCCTTTAATCCATTCGTTAAATACTTAAGGCTATCAGTTTCCAGGGAACTCTCGGAGAAAATAAAAGTGCGGTTTTTCAGAATCCGACAGCTTTTACATACACTTATTTTCCCCCTGGATCACTAATACGAACTCGGAAATCCGTTCCGAATACTTCTATATAGTGTCGTCTCATATTATTATATACTCCCACCAAAACACTATTCATTCTGTATTCTTTACTTGTTCTCTTAGGGTTGTATAATTGTCCGTATTCTCTTTCGATCGTTCCTTAACCTTTTTACGGAACTACTGGATTAATCGTTATCGATCTGGATGACATGAGAGTCTTCTCTTGCTTGAAGTTGCCATATCTTATTCCATTAGAAGATAGATTATTCTTACCTATGTTGTCACCCTTTAGCATTCTTCAAGACATAAACATAATAAAGTCGAATTCCATTCATTCTTTCCCAA
The DNA here is from genome assembly GCA_036435485.1 of Saposhnikovia divaricata. NCBI lineage: Eukaryota > Viridiplantae > Streptophyta > Magnoliopsida > Apiales > Apiaceae > Saposhnikovia > Saposhnikovia divaricata. Next base: position 9,808,833 of record JAZHRN010000145.1, on the reverse strand, counting down.
ATATCAATTATTACATTGTAGCCATATCCACTATTCATTCTTACATCATTACATACATAAAAGTTTTAATTCCACCCAAAATCTGGGTTCTTACAGATACATAGAAGTACGTCTTCATTAAATCAAGTCTTTGATGTAACAGTCCATATTCTCCAGAAAATGAAAGTTTAGGAACTCTTTCAATCAGAAAATCTAGAACAAGCCTGGAAAGCTTCACTTTTAGAGAAATAAGTTCCATAGCCAGTATGTCAATGTAGTTTCCCATGAAGAATCAGGATCCAGATCTCTCTTGCCAGATACTGACATGGATATAGCATTATTTGTAGAGACCTGCATAATGTTAGTTGGACTTGACACTGTGTGTGTAGGTGACAAATGAATCTTTCTCCTTGTTCTCCTAGTATAGTGAGCAAAAGATTTGTCTTGAGAAGACTCAAGAGGTGTAGACACAGAAATGATCTTGGGATGAGATCCTTTTTCAATAGAACAATCTTTTGAGAGACAGTATCCAGTAACTGTTTTCCCTTTTTAAGAACTACAGCCTTTTGGGAGACTGCAGCCTGGCTGTGACTAGGTGTTCCATCTCTTTGTCCTAGCTTAGAAAGTTGAATTACAGCCTTCAATTCTGCTCTCTCAGCAAGAGATATATTATCATCATCTTCACTAGAACTACTACTTGAAATGACAAATTTTCTCTTCCTTACAACTTATGTCTTTTGAGAAACACCAGAGGTTGGCTTCTTTGAAACAATAGGCTGTGGATCAAAATTTGGTTCTAGAATTGTTTCAGAGACTGTAATGTTTTTGGCTACTTGGGTAGACATAGGGGGGTTCTCCTCCAACTGAGATTCCTGATTCATTTCACCACCAAAGAAAGAAGAATTATAGATAGTAGGAAGATGAGTTCTTAGAAGTACCTGAACATGATTTGGATAGTGTAATGCAGGTATTTCATCTAGATTATTTTCATTGTCCTTCTTTGTAATGTCAGAGAAAATTCTCTTTTGCTGTACATAAGAAGAAACACAATATTCTCTACCAAATCTAGCTTCAACATCAGGAATGAAATGGTTAATAAACAGTTGCATGAATCTGTGATAATAAACCATATTCCTGTCATGATCTCTTGGCCCAAGTTTAATACACATCTGACTTAAGATAATGTGACCAAAATTAATTACTCTGTTATAAAGCAAGGCATATGCAATATGTGATGTAACAGAAGTAATTTGTTGAAAAGAACTACATTTACCAGTAAAACATTTAGCAATTTGATCAAAGAAGAAAGACCATTCTTTCCTAAAAAAAGATTTGTTTAACTGGCTCATGTTATCTAGAGGTCCATCATAACCTAATTTAGATAACATAGTTCTTACATCATCATCAGATGGTACATTCTCAAAATCCGTACTAACAGGTAAGCGAAGTACTGAATTAACAACAAATTCAGTAAGATCAAATGAGTCTTGTCCTAAGTGTAGAACAATCTTACCTGATTGACTCTGAGTAGAATCAATTACCTCAGCATTCTCCCAAGCTTGTGAAACAGCTACTTGATTAATTTATGGAGATGCTGTCAAGGCATAGCTTAATGGTCCTTTCGCCATAAAGTCCATTATCGGGTGAAAATCAGTTGACACCCCTTCCTTGTTGGTGATAGCTGCAACATGATTGTTCATCATAAAATCAAAGTCACCAAACTTGAAAGCTACTGATTTGGGTAGTCTTCTTTGAGTTGCCATTTTGATCTGAAAAGAACTTAAGAAATCTTTGAAATTGATTAGTGATTTTGAGAACTCGAGAGTGTTTTTGCTTTAGAAAATGAAATTAGAGAAAGCAATTACACGATTAGAGTGTCAAAATAATTATATTTCAAAAATCCTTCAGACCCATTATCCCACGTTGACACGTAGGTTGACAGGTGTCAGTCCCTGAAAAATGCAGTTACCCATGACTTTTGAAAAACAAAATTCAAAAATAACTTCAAGTAAATAAATCAAGGTAAAATCAAGATAAAAATCAAGATAAAAATCGATACTGATCAGCTTCCTTTTCCTGATGTGATCTTCTCATCAGGATAATCACACGATTCAATGTGATTTCTGAATAAAAAGAATTACTAATCCTAACGTGAACACACTTGTATTCCTGATCAATATCATCCTGATTCCAGAGACTAAATGAAGTTTCCACATGGAATTTTCTTTTTCCTTTTCATTCTTTTCTCTTTCCATCATGGCTTTCAACCCAAATCTTCATATGAACCCTAGCTTTTGGTTCATTACCACTGAGAAGTTCTTTACTCTTGATGATCAGGAGCAAGTGAACTATCTCTTAGAAGAGATGACTTTTTCTCATCAAGTCAGATATGGTTGATCTTAACCCAGATGATTTCCATGAGTCTCACAGCTCTCACACCCTCACCTTCACCTACTAAGGTGGTACTCTCTTGCTCTCCTTTTGCCTGGCAGGAAGAAATTGCCAGCCCCTCACTCACATTCTCTCCTTTTGCCTGCTCACAAAGCAGCCTTTCACTCTCAGTAATGACACTCCCTTCCCTCATTCCTAGAAGTGTTTGAACTACTAATGTTACTTCTGCTGTAGTTACAGTAGACTCAGTTGAAGGTGTAAACTATCTTAGAGTGGATATAGTAGCTGGAAGAAGATTGATCAAAGGATGTTGAATATCCATTGATACTGTAGTTGACGCTACCAATGGATAACTGCTGTTAGGCATATCCATCGGTGGACAAACGGATGAGAAATATCCGTTGATGGAGTAGAAGAGATAGTAGTTGATAGAGAAACTATGGTTGAATCTGTGCAGATTGATTCTAAAGTAGGAGGCACAGTTTCAGCCACAGTTTCAGGAAGAATTGGTTGTTGGTCCAACAAATCATCTAAAAGAGGATAACCAGCAGGTTCTGAGTGGGGCTTCTCTCTTAGAGTTAAAGAGGGAGAATTTGGTTATGATGTGGAAATCATATCCACATCCAGAGATAGAGATGGTGAAATTGGATTATGTGGTGTGTTTGTAGAAAGAGATTGGGGCTGTGACTCCACATTTACTGGAGCCACATCAAGCTGAATTTGAGAAGATTCAATCACTGAAGATGGAACTGTGTGTGTACCCTGTGCACCCAAAGTAACTTTAGGTTTCTTCTTTCTTACAAAGGTATTGGTTGGTGAAGTTTGGCTAGTGGTGTCCCTTACCCTCTTGTGCAATGTTCCTGGTTGGGAACTCTTTTCAATAACAACACCCTGTTGGGAGGATGCTGCTAGGGATGTGTTTAATGTGGCTAGGCTGGACTCACTCACCTTTCCAACCTTATCTTTAGGGTTTCATTGATGTTCACCCTGTCCCTCACCACTCTCTGCCACCTGTTCACTCCCCTCAGAAGTTATGTAGTTTTTACAACAAGTGCCTTTTGGGAAACACTTGAGGCTGGTTTATTTGATTTGGATTTAGATTTATGTTTGGTTGCTTGGGTAGGAGATTGTGGGGTACTAGATCCAGCCTCCATAGCAACACTCAAAGGCAAAGAAACTTGAGGTTGAGTAGTAGGAAGAGGGTTAGAAACTGTTACCTCAATTATTGGCAAGTATACCAACGCCACTCCTGAGTTGAGATTCATTTGAATTAGATCACTAAGAACCCTTTTCTCTTGAATCCAACAAGGGAACCTGCTTGACGGTTGGTCGAGCACTAATTTATTCTCAAAGACATGGTTAGCCAATAACATCAGGAATCTTGTAAAATAGATATTTTTACCTCTATTCTCTTTCTTTCCTAATTTGGCACCAATCTCATTCAGTACTAAAGACCCAAAATTATAGAATTTGTCACTCAGAAGCATATAGAGCATGTTAAGCAGGGCATTGGTAACAGCATCAAAATTACTAATTTTACCAGAAAACACCTTAATAAAGGCATCACAATGAAAACTCCATTCCTTTCTCATGCCTTTTCTAACAATTTTGCCTAGGTTATCACTACTGAGATTGTAACCTATAGTGTTAAGCATGGTAACAATATCGCTATCAGTAGGAATAGTGATGCAGTTATTATCAGGCAGTTTCAGGTAGGCAGTCACAACATCAGAGTTAATGATGTATACATTATCTTTGAAAGTAAAAGTAATTGTACCTTCTGAAGAATTGAAGACTGCCGTAGACCAAACTTCTTCCACAACTTCATGATATACTAATGTAGTCTCAGTCATAGCATAGGATAATTTGCATCTCTTGATGAACTCCATCATCTTATGATAATCCGCTGGAGAATGCTCCGAATCCACAAGAGCAGCAAAGTTGTTCTTCTCATAGATATACCCATTACCAGACGTCATCTTAGCAACTGAAGCCACAATCACTGAGAATCTTGAAAAACTAGAAAGGGGGTTTTGATATCTTGAGAGAGAGAGAAAGTAAGTTTGCTTAAGAAAAATTGAGAGCAAGATAAAGGATGAATGTAAATCGTTAGATGGGTTTTATACTTACTCACAATTTATCGAATAAAATCATTAAAAGAAATTACTCGATAAAGAAACTACTCAGAGATGTGGTTGAAAAGTGAAAAATAACTGCGCCAGTTATATACATACACAGATGTATGTATATGACAACGACAAATCAACGGTTAAGAATTACCCAGCGGATAAAGGAATAAATTTTCGAGAAGCGAGTTTCCCGTTGACATGTATTATTGAACTAATAAACTAAAGAAGAAACTTATTATCCACCGAGGTATATAAAATAAAATAAACTGAACCCAGAAATGTTTGAACATCAACGGATAATGGACATATCCGTTGATAGGCAAATTCTGACTTAGACAGAATTGTGTGCCTTTTCTTGAAAAAGAAAATTCAACCTATTTCTGGCTGCTTAGCAACATGAAAATAACTAAAATGGATTAGGAGAAATTCAGCATACCTAGCTCACTTACCAACCTTGTGAATGATGATTCATCAAGTGGCTTGGTAAAGATATCTGCAAGTTGTTTTTCACTTGGAACAAAATGAAGTTCCACAGTTCCCTTCATCACATGTTCTCTGATGAAGTGATATCTGATGTCTATGTGCTTGATCCTGGAATGTTGCACTGGGTTCTCAGATATAGCAATAGCACTAGTGTTGTCACAGAAAATTGGAATCTTTTCAATCCTTAGACCATAGTCAAGAAGTTGATTTTTCATCCACAAGATTTGTGCACAACAACTCCCAGCTGCAATATACTCAGCTTCTGCAGTAGAACTAGAAACTGAATTCTGCTTCTTACTAAACCATGATACCAGATTATTCCCCAAGAATTGACAGGTGCCTGTAGTACTTTTCCTATAAATTTTTCAACATGCATAATCTGCATATGAATAGCAAATTAAATTAAAACCAGAAGCTCTAGGGTACCAAATGCCAAGGTTTGGTGTTCCCTTGAAATACATGAAAATCCTCTTAATAGCTACTAAATGAGATTCCCTAGGATTAGCTTGGAATCTAGCACATAAACAGGTAGAAAACATAATATCAGGTCTACTTGCTGTTAAGTACAAAAGTGAACCAACCATGCCCCTATAACTTGAAATGTCCACTTTCTTCTCCTTAGTATTCAATTCTAGTTTAGTGGCAGTGGTCATGGGTGTTAGGTCCACTATGTTTGTAGAAGGGGGGGTTGAATACAAACAGTACTGTTTTATCGAAATTTGTCCGGATAATTTAATTTATATTTTGACAAATTTGAGCGGAATTAAATGAAACAAAATTCAAGTTGAATATAAAATTATATTAACTTGAGGGGTTTGTTACAAATACAGTACAAAATTTATATCTAGTTAATAAAAACAAATTAGAAAATTCGACATGAATTTTTCTAGATTTGTTAATAAAAATCAAGATATAGATTAGGAGTAAAAACACGCTAATAGTACAAGAGTATCAAGTAAACAAGTTCTATCGGGTCAGATATTAAAAATAAGATGAACTTGATTTTCTTTGAATTTTTCTGCTTCTTGTGCTGTGTTCTTGATGAGAGAGAAGAGAGCAGTCTGCTTTGAATGTAATATTTTTTATCTGTATTGTCTTCTGTCGATTTGGTCTTCATATATAATATTCACTGCCTCTTTATCTTCAAATATAACTGTCAAGACATTCGGCAATACAATTTATTCTTCCAAGACAACCAATTTTGTACTGCCAAGACAATAGGCAATACAATCGTCAAGACAATCAGGTTCTTCCAAGACAATCGGCAAGACAGTCAAATTCTGAGATCTTTGTCTTGCTTTAACAAAAATTATCATTCTGTCTGAAGCTTTTTCTTTTTGATCATTATCAAGACAATCTGATTTGAACTGTCAAGACAATCGTCAAGACAATCAAATCAGATTTTTATTCTACTTTTTAAAAGCTGTTCAGAAATTATCATTACCAAGACAATCGGCAAGACAATCAGAGATTGTCTTGCTTTACTGATTTTCTTCTTCAAGACAATCAGTGATTGTCTTGTTTCTCTAGATCCCTTCTTCAAGACAATCGACAAGACAATCAGGGATTGTCTTGCTAGTTCATTTTTCAGATTAAATTAAATTGATTAACAAATAATCATTTTAATTTATTCTTACTTAAATAATTAATCAGATTTAATTAATCTAATAATTAATTTAATTAAAGAATTAATTCAAGATGAATTAATTAATTAATTAAATTGACTAATGTTCCTCCTGGGAGGGGAGATGATGACTCTATTATAACTGGCAGAGAGTCAAGATTTCCCTCTGAAGCCTGTGAAGGCTCTTCTACCGTAACAATGGTAGGCACTATAACAATCCTATCGTGCACTCCTTGCTCAGTGTCCTTAACAACATCAGATTCTACGGTAATGTTTTCCCCCATTGTGAGTAATAGAGGTGTGCTTGACTCTGTACAAGGTGCCACGGCCCTCTGGCGAATTTCAATAATTTCATCCTGTTGAGGGGATGAAATTAGTAACAGTTCATCGGCCATTTCAATGTCCAAATCCTGTTGGGAGGAAATGGATGGGCTAACAGATGCCTCAAGTAGTAGGTTTCTTCTCTTCTTTGGTGGAGGCAGAGCTGTGGGATCACTCACATTGTCACTTCTTCTATCAGCTCTTTTTGTCAACAACTTGCTTCTGGCTTTAGGTTTAGAGATTTGATTAGACATAGTGTTTGGCTCTAATACCTGGGATAGAGGTTGTGGTTCTACAACCTCTTGGTCTGACCTATCAGCCACTTGGGCTCCAGAAACAGTTTGAGAGATAGAAGGCAATACCTGCTCCATTGATGCAGTAGCTGTACTTGAAGGAATAGATTGTTCCATTTGATGTTGAAGTTCAGGGACAGGTACATTTTGAGGTTCAGGTTCAGGTGCATTCACAAGTCGAGGAATGACAGGTAGATTTATGAAGTTAGACAAATATGGTGTAATATACACTGGCACATTTATCAATTTTCTATGTGTATCAAGGCTAGTGAATATTTTCTTGGTTTGCCTGCCTGATACCATAGGGTTGTCATTCCTAAAAATTGTTTGTTGACCAACAGGAACAAGATGATTAAATAACAAAGTTAAGAATCTAGGATAATAACATAGAACTTTCTTACCCTCATCAAAATCCCTTCTCGCCTTAACAATTCTACCAACAATAGTATTCCAAAGTAGATTACCAATATTGATTTTACGGTTGTTAGCAACAGCATAACCAATAGTTTGTAACAAAGAGGTGAGTAAATGAAAGTTACCTCTGGCTGTATTAGCAAATACCTTGGAGATTGTGTCGAAAAATGCATCCCATTGTTGAACCAGATTCCTTTTGCTCAGGTTGTTCATATCAATTACTCCATGATAATTAATATCACTGAAGAATTGATAGAGTTGTTCACTGGTTGGAAATGGATCAAAATTATCCACCAGAAGGCCCAATGCAGTAGTAAGGGTTGATTTCATCACGACGTGGTGTGTACCATCAAAATCAAAAGAGAATGAGGTCAAGTCTTCAGACACCACAGCTTCTGTGCAAATCAATCTCAGTGGTCCTATCTTAATTGGGGCTTCGATCGAAATAGCAGTTCGGATAATTGAATCGTCATTTAAAAACCGTATCCAAGGCCTAAATCGATCATAGGGACAATCGTTCGGATTAAAATAGCCAACCAAATTATGCTTCATTATCTCAAAATTATCAGCCATTTTTAAACACAAAAACACACTTCAATTTTAGGAAGATTAAAACAATTCGAAAATTTTCAGAATTATTAATTAATTAAAATTAATTAAAAATTCGAATTAATTCAAAGTTGTCAGAAAAATCCCAAAAATTTATATGATGTTCTCCTGATCACTGGGAGTCTCAATCTATTTTTAGATTTCAAAGAAAAAATCTAAAACAATTAAAACATTGAAAACCCGATTCAATTTTTTGAAAAATAGAGTTTTCAAAAACTGAATGAAATTCGAAGATGTTCGGTTCAAAAGACAGGAAATCGAACGATCTATCCAATGATGTTGTTCGTGTTCAGTTTTGTTGAGGAAAATCGAGCAGAGGTTCGTTTTACAATTCGTGTGTATTGTATGTATATATTAGTTCTCTGTGTAAAAACACGAGAGAGAGGGAGAGAGAGAGAGAGAGAGAGAGAGAGAGAGAGAGAGAGAGAGATGACTGAGTATTGTCTTGCTGTTTTTTTTTTGTTTAAGTATTGAATTAACACTACAAGACAATCGGTTGATTGTCTTGCCGATTGTCTTGGTAGTATAAATACTATCAAGACAATCATGTATTTAACTGAATAAAAACAAATTGACACACACATTTTTTTTTATTAAAATACTGAATAGACATTCCAAGACAATCAAGTGATTGTCTTGCCGATTGTCTTGGTAGTTCAAAACTATCAAGACAATCGTTTGTCTTGAGTAAATTAAAAAAAAAACAAAACAAAAAATCTGAAAAATATTTTATTATTAACAAAGTAACCTGCCAAGACAATCTGTGGATTGTCTTGGCGATTGTCTTGATATTAAAATGACAAACAAGACAATTAATTAATCTGTTAATTTTATACTAATAAAATACAAATTAATGTGCATAATTAATCCAATTAAAATACAATCTAATATATTATTAAAATACTATCAATAAATATTTTGCAAACACATGGATTAATCTTTTTACGAAAACAAATATAAATAACAAAAGGACAAACACTACAAAACATTTAATAAAATATTAAATATATATACAAAAACATTTATAACAAATTAATGAATCTAAATATTTTCTAACAAATAACTTTCTAATAGAAAATTATTTAAGGAGAGAATATGATTCATTAATAAATCACAAATATTTCAAAACACAAGAAGTAATAAAGAAGTTATTATAAACATGTTGACAAAGATTTTTAGCAATTACAAGCAATAGAAAGTTGATAAAATAATTATGCAAGTGATTAAAATTTAAAAATAATAACAAAATCACTTGCTAATTATTAAAGAATAAACCTCAGATATTATCCAGCTTAATTACTAGGACTGTTTAACATACCCAATTCACCAACAATTTTGGTGAATGTGGATTCGTCAACAGACTTAGTAAAAATATCTGCTGTTTGTTCTTCTGTGGGTACAAATAACAATTCCACAGTACCATCCATGACATGTTCTCTTATAAAATGATACCTGATGTCTATGTGCTTGGTCCTCGAATGCTGCACAGGATTGTTGGAGATTGCTATGGCACTTGTATTATCACAAAAAATTGGAATTTTTGATAATACAAAACCATAGTCTTTCAGTTGATTCCTAATCCACAAGATTTGTGCACAACAGCTTCCAGCAGCTATGTATTCAGCTTCAGCTGTTGAGTTGGAAACTGTTTGTTGTTTCTTGCTGTACCAGGAAACTAGCCTGCCACCTAGGAATTGACAACTCCCAGAGGTGCTTTTTCTATCTACAACACTTCCTGCATAATCTGAATCTGTGTATCCAACAAGATTAAAACCAGATTCTTTAGGGTACCAGATACCTAGATTAGGTGTACCCTTAAGATATCTTAAGATTCGTTTTACAGCAATGAGATGAACATCTCTAGGATCCGCTTGGAACCTTGCACACAAGCATGTAGCATACATAATATCTGGTCTACTTGCAGTAAGGTAAAGTAATGAGCCTATCATACCTCTATAACTTGTGACATCTACCTTGGCAGAATTTTCACAAGCTCCAAACTTGACAGCTGTAGATGATGGTGTCTTAGCTGAAGATGAGTCCTCCATTTGATATTTCTTGAGGAGCTCTTTGATATACTTGGATTGACAGATAAATATTTCATCTGTCCTTTGACTTATTTGCAATCCAAGAAAGAATTTCAGTTCTCCCATCATGCTCATTTCAAATTTACCCTGCATTAACTTAGCAAATTTCTTGCACAAAATATCATTAGTAGACCCAAATATTATATCGTCCACATAGACTTGGACTAATATTGTATCATTTTTATGCTTCTTAGTAAAGAGAGTTTTGTCTATGACACCTCTAACAAAGCCATTTTCAAGTAAAGATTCAGAAAGGGTGTCATACCATTTTCTTGGTGCTTGCTTGAGGCCATAGATAGCCTTGAAAAGGAAGTAGACATAGTCCAACAGATCTGGATCTTCAAAGCCAGGGGGTTGTTCTACATAGAACTCTTCATCCAGCTTACCATTTAGAAAAGCACTCTTTACATCCATTTGATAAACATTAAAGTTTGAGAATGCTGCGAATGCCAAAAATATTCTAATGGCCTCAAGTCTTGCCACTGGAGCATAGGTTTCATCATAGTCAATGCCTTCAGCTTGTGAATAACCCTTTGCTACCAGTCTCGCTTTATTTCTTGTGACTGTGCCATCTTCATCAAGTTTGTTTCTGAATACCCATCTAGTGCCAACCACTGTTCTATTTGAAGGTCTGGGTACCAGCTTCCATACTTCTTGTTGTTTGAATTGATTGAGTTCATCTTATATAGCAATCACCCAATCAGGATCAGAAAGAGCTTCTTCAGTTTTCTTAGGTTCCATTTCAGATAGAAACCCTGAATAATTGCATTGATTCTGAAAAGCTCTTCTAGTCTTTACTCCAACATCTGGATCACCAATAATTAACTCAAAAGGATGAGTTCTATTCCAAACAGTTTGTCTGGGTAGATTAACTCTAGATGATTCCCGTTGATTTAAATTGTGTTGTTGAGTATGACTTGTTGATCCTTCACCAACTCCCCCTGAGTTGTTGCCAGGATGATTAGATGAGTGTTCAGAAGCATGAGTGGTGTTTTCAATATTATCATTATTATCACCACCATTATTCTGATTAAACTCATCATTGACATTATTGTCATTAGCATCAGCAAAAACATCAGGTGGACTATCATCATCTGAATCTAAATCTTTCATATCTTCAAATGATAGCTTTTCAGATGAATCTTCAGTTTGGATACTAGGGAGTTTAGTGTCATCAAATGTTACATTGACACTTTCCATCATCTTCTGATGTTCAATCAAATACACCTTATAAGCTCTTCTTTCATAACCAACAAAAATTGCTTCATGTGCTTTGGCTTCAAATTTTCCACCTTGATCGTCTCCTTCTTTAAGTACAAAGCATTTAGCTCCAAATACATGGAAGTATTTGAGTGTTGGTTTCTTTTCATTCAAGGCTTCATAGGGTGTTTTCATCAAGTCTTTTTTATAAGAGTTCGATTCTGAGTATAACAAGCAGTGTTGATAGCTTCAGCCCAAAAATATAATGGAAGCCTTGATTCGCTTAACATAGTACGTGCAACTTCAATCAAGGTTCTATTCTTTCTTTCAACTACCCCATTTTGCTGAGGAGTTCTTGGAGCTGAGTATTGTCTGGTTATTCCTTATTCAGTACAAAAGTCATTCAGAACTGCATTCTTGAATTCAGTTCCATTGTCTGACCTTATAGCCCTCACTGGATACTTGGAATCCAACTCAATTAACTTGATGTGATCAATCACCAGTTGTGGAGTCTCATCTTTAGAATTCAGGAACAAAACCCATGTGTACTTTGAAAAATCATCAACAATCACAAGAGCATATCTTTTCTTTGACATAGACATCACATTCACTGGACCAAATAGATCCATGTGAAGTAACTGTAAAGGATCAGTTATTGAAGATATATCAGTGCTTTTGTGAGTTGCCCTTTTTAGTTTGCCTTTTTGACAGGCATCACATAGTCCTTCCTGTGTGAACTCCATAGGGGGTAAACCTCTCACCATTTCTCTTTTAACTAGAGAATTCATTGTTTTGAAATTCAGGTGAGAAAGTTTCTTGTGCCATAGGCAGCTTTCATCTGTGGATGCTTTAGAATAGAAGCAATTGATTTCTTGAGTGCTTCTAGTGTTCATGTTGGCTACATACAAGTTTCCTTTTCTGACTCCCGTCAGAGATGGTTGTTCATTTCTTTTGTGTGAAATGAGACAATTCATTTTGTTAAAGTGGACTTCAAATCCCTTGCCACAGAATTGACTGATGCTGAGCAAATTATGCTCAAGTCCTTTTACAAAGGACACTTCTTCAATGATAACATTTCCAGCTTCAAGTCTGCCATATCCATCAGTTCTACCTTTGCTGTTATCTCCAAAGGTAACTACTGGTCCGGCCTTCTCCACCACATTTGTCAGCAGGGTTCTGTCTCCAGTCATATGCCTTGAACATCCACTGTCCAAGATCCAGGTTACTCGATCAACCTGTTCAATACCCTGCAATGACAAATGAATTAAACCTTCTTCGGGACCCAAATTTGATTGGGTCCTGCGTATTTAAAGTATTGACCTTTGTCAGGCAAAACAACATTTTTAATTTTAACATCTTTAGTCAATAAACATTTAACCTTATAAAGAGATTTGAAAATCTTTTGTTTTATCTTGGGTATCCATGTTTCTCTAGCAGCAGTAACACTTGTGTCATTGACTGGACATTTGACCTGGTAAACATTCTTGGTAACCTTTTGTTTAGGCTTAGGTATAAATGTCTCTCTCCTAACTTGAGGAGGAAAAGCAGTCTTTGATCGAACATTATTGTTCCTATTCATGTGCTGTCGAGGAGCATTCTGTTTAACACATGCATCACTACCATTAAAATAAGCACGCATACTGTTAAAAGCACAAGACATACAATTGATAACACCACATGCTTTATGATTAGAATCAATGATAGGCATGGTATTTTTCTGTTTCAACTTATTACCACCTAATCCAGTCTTAGAAGAACTAGCTGATTCAACAACTTTGATTGGGACTTTAGGTACATCTTTCTTGGATGAAATATTCGTTGAATTAATGTCCTCAACTGATTTAGCCTTAACAAAGACTGTGACATCCTTTTTTAATGAAACATTCTTTGGATTAGCGTTCTTAACATATTTCTCCTTAACACATTTATCCTTAACAAAGACTGTGCCATTAGCACTATCCTCATTTCTCATTTCTTCTTGGATAACCATAGAAAGAATATCTGGTGGTCCAGCATCAGATTTTTTAAATAGAGGTTCTTTAACATTTTTGAGCACATGTGGTATTCCCCTTTCTTTAGCACTAACAGGGTTAGGGGAATTTATGCCCAACGATCCAACAGCTTCATTGTAACCATACCCTATACCTGTTGTTCGTTCTACAACTTGATTGTTAAAGAACTCTTTGGAAACTTTAACCGAATTATAACAAGCCCTGACCTGTGTTTCAAGTTCAGTAATTCTAGCCATTTGTTTGCCTACAACTTCTAGAATAGCTTTCTCCTTTTTATAAAGCATTGTTATTTCATCTCTTTGTTGATCTTGATTAATATGCACCTTTTTCAATTCTAATACTTCATTGCCAAGATTAGTGCTTAACAGATCTAGTCTTCTATAATCAGTTTTTGCATTATCTAAGGAATTATAAAGACTACGAATCAACTCAGGATCAGCAACAATTACCTGTTTTCTAAGATGATCAGATGCTTGATCATTTGCCATCAACGCAAGATTTCCATATTCCTCATCTTCGCTGTCCGTGTCATCCCAACTCTTACCAGCCACAACATAGGCTTTTCCAGGTTTCTTCTTCTCAGCAGCAAAATCTCTTCTTTGAGTTTGCTTGGGTTTCTGACATTCAGTGGCAAAGTGCCCTAATTCATTACAGTTGAAGCAACGAATCTTGCTTCTGTCAACAGATCCAGTTTTGTATCCTCCCCTGTTACTAGAGGAAGAAGAGCCTCCTCTTTGGAATCTGTTATTTGACTTAAACCTGTACTTTGGATTTCTTCTGAATCTGAAGTTGCCAAATTGTCTTACCATCAATGCCAGGGATTCATCTTCCAGTTGATCTAACTCTTCCAATGAATAGAAATCTCCACCATCCTGAGTAGGTGGTGTTTGACCAAGTTCTACTTCAGTCTTTTCCTTGTCTGAGCTGTAAGTTAGAACAACCTTAGCTTCCACTTCCTTAGGTGCCTCAACTACAAGAGCTGTAGATGAACTTGGCACTCTTCCTTTACCAGAGACCTCCCTCTGCTGTACTTGTTCCAGTTCATAGGTTTTCAGAACACCAAACAATCTGTCAAGAGCAATCTTATTCAAATCTCTTGATTCTCTGATGGCTGTTATCCTATGTTCAAGATGAGTGGGCATTGTCAACAAAAACTTCATATTAATCTCCTTCTGTGTATATTGCTTGCCATTGACTTGCAAGTCGTTGATAATTTTGTTATACCTTTCAAACACTTCCTGAATGCCTTCATTAGGGCCAGCTCTAAAGTGTTCATACTCAGAGGTTAAAATCTGAAGTCTGTTTTCCCTGACTTCATCAGTTCCTTCATTGATAGTCTCAATAGTTTCCCACATGTGTTTTGCAGTTTTACAATTTATCACATGACTGTACATCACAGGATCCAGGGAATCTATTAAAATAAATCTCAAATTCTTATCTAGTCCCGCGTCCTCTTTTTCAGCAGGAGTAAAAGAATCAGCATGCTTTGGAACAGATGTTGCAGGTGATACTACAATTCCTCCAACAATAGATTCAGATATATGTTCTTTTGGAATTATAGGTCCATTCTGTAGAACACCCAAATATTTAGAATTTGCAACATCAAGAAACAACTCCATTTTATTTTTCCACATTGTATAATTGTCCTTGTTAAACATGGGAATTTTAACAATGCTTTTTGACGACATGATGAATTTTTAAGTGAGTTAAAAATTCGAGATAGATTTTTAGCGGAATAAAATCAGGATCTTGATTTGTATATCAATCAATAGGCTCTGATGCCAATTGTTAGGTCCACTATGTTTGTAGAAGGGGGGGTTGAATACAAACAGTACTGTTTTATCGAAATTTGTCCGGATAATTTAATTTATATTTTGACAAATTTGAGCGGAATTAAATGAAACAAAATTCAAGTTGAATATAAAATTATATTAACTTGAGGGGTTTGTTACAAATACAGTACAGAATTTATATCTAGTTAATAAAAACAAATTAGAAAATTCGACATGAATTTTTCTAGATTTGTTAATAAAAATCAAGATATAGATTAGGAGTAAAAACTCGCTAATAGTACAAGAGTATCAAGTAAACAAGTTCTGTCGGATCAGATATTAAAAATAAGATGAACTTGATTTTCTTTGAATTTTTCTGCTTCTTGTGCTGTGTTCTTGATGAGAGAGAAGAGAGCAATCTACTTTGAATGTAATATTTTTTATCTGTATTGTCTTCTGTCGATTTGGTCTTCATATATAATATTCACTGCCTCTTTATCTTCAAATATAACTGTCAAGACAATCAGCAATACAATTTATTCTTCCAAGACAACCAATTTTGTACTGCCAAGACAATAGGCAATACAATCGTCAAGACAATCAGGTTCTTCCAAGACAATCGTCAAGACAATCAAATTCTGAGATCTTTGTCTTGCTTTAACAAAAATTATCATTCTGTCTGAAGCTTTTTCTTTTTGATCATTATCAAGACAATCTGATTTGAACTGTCAAGACAATCGTCAAGACAATCAAATCAGATTTTTATTCTACTTTTTAAAAGCTGTTCAGATATTATCATTACCAAGACAATCAGAGATTGTCTTGCTTTACTGATTTTCTTCTTCAAGACAATCAGTGATTGTCTTGTTTCTCCAGATCCCTTCTTCAAGACAATCGGCAAGACAATCAGGGATTGTCTTGCTAGTTCATTTTTCAGATTAAATTAAATTGATTAACAAATAATCATTTTAATTTATTCTTACTTAAATAATTAATCAGATTTAATTAATCTAATAATTAATTTAATTAAAGAATTAATTCAAGATGAATTAATTAATTAATTAAATTGACTACTTGATTTAAATTAATTAAAGAAGAATAATTATATATCCTTGGATTGTCTTAATTCTTTTCTGAATCACTGAAAGTAATAAAGGAATACCACTGAATATTTTGTTGACGTTCCATGCACGGTCTGGTTCATGAACGACTAATTTCAATGACTATCCTTTAATTTTCACATTAAAAATGTGATTCATTTTTCTTCTCATTTCTTTCTCCTTCTTGTACTTCACTGTATACAGTCTGAACCTGTCACTCTAGAAATCTCTGTCTTAGAAATAAATCCACTTCTTTGATGCTATACTGAGGCTTGATCAGCAATTTGAGCTTCTTCCAGTGTAAAACATCAAAACTATAGATTGACTTTAGGGTTTTTCTTTTGACAGATAGTACCTCCTGAGATTCCTGTGACAGTTAAAGTTATTTACTTATTACAATCTAAGCTTAAGTTGAGTTGAGTCCTCGAACTACAAATAGGATGTGTCATATGCCTTTCAATGGGTGTTTTTGCAGAAGCACAATCTAATAAGTTAAATCTTTTCAAAAGATCATAAACATACTTAGATTGGCTCAGAAAAATACCATCACTAACTTGCTTTACTTGTAGGCCAAGAAAGTAAGTTAGTTCACCCATTAGGCTCATTTTATTTACTTTGCATCAGTTTGGCAAACCTTTTGCAAAGCTTCTCAACAGTAGAACCAAATATTATATCATCTACACAAATTTGAACAAGTATCATAGAGCCATTGACATTTCTATAAAAGAGAGTTTTATCAACAGTACCTCGAGTGAACTGATTCTCTATGAGGAACTGTGAGTGAGTATCATACCAGGCTCTTGGTGCTTGCTTCAGGCCATAGAGTGCTTTGAGAAGATAAAAGACATATTCTGGAAAGTCTGGATCTTCAAAACCAGGAGGTTGACTCACATATACCTCCTCTTCCAAAATGCCATTCAGAAAAGCACTCTTAACATCCATTTGATAGACTTTGAAATTAGCATGGGCTGCATAGGTCAGAAAAATTCTGATTGCTTTCAACCTTGCTACAGGTGCAAAGGTTTCATCAAAATCAATCCCTTCTTCTTGACAGTAGCCTTTTGCAACCAATCTAGATTTGTTCCTTATGACTATGCCATTTTCATCCATCTTCTTCTTGAATACCCACTTAGTGTCAATCACTGATTTGTCTTTAGGTTTGGGTACAAGCTTCTACACTTCATTTCTTTCAAACTGGTTTAGCTCTTCTTGCATAGCTACAACCCAGTCTGGATCTAGGAGGGCATCCTCAACTTTCTTAGGTTCTTCTTTAGACAAAAAAACTTCTATATAAACATTCTTCTTGAGTTGCCCTTCTAGTTTGGACTCTTGCATTTGAATCTCCAATAATGAGTTCAAATTGGTGATCTTTAGTCCATTTCCTTTGTGGTGGCAGGTTCATCCTAGATGATGTGGCTTCATTCTCCCTATGCTGATCATTCTGATTAGTTGTTGAGTGACAAATCTGAGAAGCTCCCCCTGAGTGTGTGGCTCTAGAAGTTAGAGTTCTAACAGAGTGATCAATGGATAATTCCCTTTGGCTCTTAACAGGTACCTCAGAGTGATTTCCAATAGATAGAGTTTCCTCAGCATCCTCAAATGATGTGCCACACTCTTCACCTTGAGCATGCTGCAATCTTACACCAGTTGACACTGCTTCTTCATCATCTTCACTACCTTCACCACTTATCTCATTTTCAAATGAGATATCTTCATGGAACCCTTCATCTACCAACCCTTGGATTTTCTTATCATCAAAGATAATATGTACAGATTCCATAACAATGTTAAGTCTTAGGTTGTAGGCTCTGTAGGATTTCCCAGCTGAATATCCAATAAAAATAGCTTCATCTGCCTTTGTGTCGAGCTTACCTATGTTCTCACCTTGATTTCTCAAGACAAAACATTTGCAACCAAAGACATGCAGAAAGTTAATTGTTGGCTTCTTTCCTTTGAATAGTTGGTAAGGAGTCATGCCGCTTGCTTGGTTGATCAAGGAAATATTCTGACTATAGCAGGCAGTATTGATAGCTTCAGCCCAAAAATATGTTGGTAACCTTGATTCTTCAAGCATGCTCCTTGCAACTTCAATGAGAGTTCTGTTTTTCCTTTCTACTACACCATTTTGTTAAGGAGTTCTTGGTGCAGAGAATTCTTGAATAATTCCTTGTTCTTCACAAAACTCCCTCATCACAGAATTCTTGAACTAAGTTCCATTATCACTTCTTATCCTTCTAACTTTGAAAGAGGGATTGTTGTTGACTGTCCTGATGTGATTGATAATGATTTCTCCTGCCTCATCCTTGGAGTGCAGAAAGAATGTCCACGAATATTTAGAGAAGTCATCAACAATCACTAGGCAGTATCTCTTGTTAGAGATTGAAAATACATTGATTGGTCCAAAAAGATCAATGTGCAGTAGTTGTAAGGGATGATCAATTGATGACATAGACTTGGATTTGAAAGAGGCCTTCTTTTGCTTCCCTTTTTGGTATGCATCACACAATCCATCCTTGGAAAAATCAAACTTTGGAATACCTCTGACCAGATCCTTCTTGACCAAATCATACATTGCTTTAAAATTTAAGTTAGACGGTTTCTTGTGCCATAGCCATCCTTCATCTACATTTGCCTTGCTGAAAAGACATGTAGCAGTATTTTCAATTGTTGAATTGAAGTCAGCTGTGTACATATTTCCTTTTCTGTTGCCTGTCATCACTACCTTGTTGTCATTTTTCTTCAAAACGACACAAGCTTCAGAAGTGAACCACACATTTTGACCTTTATCACACAATTGACTGATACTGAGCAAGTTGTGCTTAAGACCATCAACTAGTGCTACATCCTCAATGACAACATTTCCATGTGAAATCAAGCCATATCCTCTAGTATATCCTTTCCTGTTGTCTCCAAAGGTAATGCTAGGGCCAGCTTTCTCCTCGAACTTAATGAGCAGGGTAGAATCTCCAGTCATGTACCTAGAACAGCCACTATCCAGATACCAAAGATTCTTTTTGTTTCCGTGCACACACCAAAATAAAATCAAGATGATATTGGTACCCAAGTTTCCTTGGGTCCTGCCTTGTTAGCCTTTTTCTTGCCCTTCAAATCTTTTCCACCCAAGGATTCAGATTGAAAAATATCAATCTTAACTCTAGGTATAGGCCTTTGAAAGCCAAGATTTGAGATTTGCTCATATGCATTGTAAATATCAGAACTAGGCATAGTCTGTGCAGGTATGTTATTCATCATCCATGGCATCTGAGGCACATTGAAAGCATGATAATATGGATTATGCATGAATGACATGTTAGCACATTGACTAGATGCATGAGCAGGTTGGGCATACATGTTAGGCATAACATTCATAGCAGGAATAAGCATAGGCATAGGTATATTGAGCACAGAAGCATTTTTCAACTTTTTACAGCTAGCAGATAGATGATTAACACTACCACAGTTCACACATTCTTTCCGAGGTGCATACCTATCAGGTGTGTAATTGTTGTGTTTATTAAACCCTACCTTTCCATTTCTGTTCTTTCTTCTACCCTTAGCCTTTGACTCTACTTTCTCTAACTTGTCTTTCAATTGCTTGTTGGACAAGTGGCCTATGTTTGCTTTATCAACTGATTTTGTTTTGCTACGTTCACCTGTTACAAAGTTTTTGTTGATGGGACCATATTGATTGTCCAATTTAACTAAGGTTGCTTTGCTGATAGCTTTGGCTTTCGATGGATAAGTTTGATCAGTATCCATCGATCGCTCAATGTTCAACAAATAATCCTCCTCATTATCCATAGATAAGATGTCTGAAGCAGTCTCACCATCAACTCCTAACTTCGCTTCTTCTAATTTGCTAAAAGAATCAATCCCTTGGACACTACAAATTTCTTCAGTAGTGGCCTTTGATCTTTTCCGCTTAGCAATTAGATCATGTTCTTTCTTTAATTGTTCCTTCAGAGATTCTTCTCTTTTAGGAACTTCATTTAATCCATCTTTAACATCCTGGCAGTCTCTTCTCATGGTTTCAAAATCAATTAGCTGAGTTTCTATCAAAGCATTCCTATCACTTAACTTTTCATTAAGATCTTTAATCCTCCTATTTTCTTTGTTAAGCGATTTCAAGGTAACATGCATGTTATACAATTCCAGAGACATTTCATCAATTTTACTAGCACATTCTGATTTAGAAAGATCAGTTAAGTTTATAGAGAATACCTGGTTGCTTGTTGAACTAGCTTCTTCATCATTTTCATTTGCCATGAGGGCAAGGTTGACAAACTCTTCTTCTGCATCAGAATCTCCTCCAGCAGTCCAATCATTGTCTCTTGACACAAATGCTTTCTCCTTTTGCTTGAGAAGATCAAAGTATTTTCTCTTGTAGTCAATAGCTCCAAACTATTTCTTTTCATACTCAGCCTTAGGCTTTCTGCATTCATTGGCAAAGTGGCCAGCAATTCCATAGTAAAGCAATTGAACATTAATCTTTCAACCATATCTTTGGATGGTTGATAACTCTTCTTGAATTGCTTGCCTCCTGCTGGATTCCTCTTGAATTTTAGATTCGAGAATCTTCTTGATAGGAATGCTAGATAATCATCCAAATCATCAGATTCATTTCCACTGGATGCATCAAGTTCTTCGATCAACTTGTGTTTCCCTCTGCTAGTTTCAGCTCCACCTTTACAAGTCTTTGAACTTGGTGTGGCTTTTATGCTCTCCATCTTCTCACTATCCTAGCTTGCTGGAATATTGGCTACCAAGGCAACAACTCCACCTTTTTTCTAAATCTTCTCCACTTCCTCATCTTGCTGCATCTCAAGCTCATAAGTTTTCAGGATGCCATACAGTCTCTCAAATGTAAAATCCTTGTAATCTTGAGAATTCCTCAACAAGACTGTTACAGGCTTCCATTCCTTAGGAAGAGTTCTCAGAAACTTTAGGTTGGAATCCTTGGTTTCATACTTTCTCCCATACAACTTTAACCCACTCAGTAGTTTCTGAAATCTATTGAATATGTCTGTTAAATTTTTACCAGAAATATAGTGAAAATGTTCATATTGTTGTATGAGGAGCTGCATCTTGTTTTCTCTGACCTGCTCAGTTCCTTCACAGATTGTTTGAATAGTGTCCCATACTTGCTTGGTAGTGGTACAATTGATAATATTATCAAACATGTCTTGGTCGAGACCATTGAACAGGATATTCATGGTTTTATTGTCTTTGTGCATCTTTTCCAAGTCTTCGTCTATGAACTCAGCTTGAGTTTTTGGAACTGGCCTTCCAGCAGCTGCAGTACCAGCAGCTTCACCAACTCCAGAGTTAGGCTTCATTGGAACATGAGGACATTTCTTTATGCAATCTACATAACTTTCGTCGATAGCAGAAAGATGAAGATGCATCTTTATTTTCTAGTGAAAGTAGTTGTCTTTATCAAGCATCAGAATCTTTACCCCTGTGTCCTTCTTTCTCATGGTGGTTGATCTTTAAACTTCTTGTTTGTTAGAAGCCTGCTCTAATACCAATTGTTATTTCCCAGTTAGACACCACAAGATTGTAGAAGGGGAGTTGAATACAATCTTGATGAAAATTTTTTCGAATTAACAAGACAGCAGATGGATTAATGATGAACAAGTTAAACTATAGAACAGAAAGTAAAAACATAAACAAACATACAACACTCTTTAAAAATTTCAAGTGGATTTGTTGAGTCCACCTGAGGTTTGTATTGAAGAAAATAACCTGTGTAAAGATTACATAGTTGCGAGTACAAGACCTAAGTGTTTACAAGAAAACCTAATGCAGTATGCGTTTAAGCTCAGTGTTTTCTTCTCTCTTTGTCTTGCTACACTTGAAGGTATATAAATACTTCAAGTTTACAAACCCTACAAAATAAACGAATATTACAAAGTCAAAGTATTCTGTAGGTTTGCTGCCACTCCTTATCTCCATGAGATGCAATTTTGTCTGGATTGTCTTGGACAGATATTCACAAGATCTACCAGCTGAATTGCTTGAGAGAATAAGGAATGTTTCTTTTTCTTCTTCATTTCCAAAGACTGGCTTCCATACCCTTTTTAAGTCTATCAACCCATGTGATCTGTCAGGCTTGTCAAGTCTCTATCAACCACTAATATCAAGACATTATTGGTTGTAGCATTTTATCCGTTGGTGCAGACATCGATCGATAGGTTGATTGTTGTTTGTTGGAGTGTCATATCCGTTGACATAGAAGCTTCATCGGTTGAAACATCACTTCACTTATACAGAATTACATAGCACAAATTATATACAATTAGCAACCCTATTCTGCATATCCATTGATAGTCAACATGACTTAGGAATTCTAGAAACTATGACAGTAACAAACAACTTATCCGTTGAGACTTAAAACAGTATGTTACATACTTATCAATCGATAAGATGCCTTATCAAAGGATATTTATAAGTTGGATATCCGTTGATAAGTTACAAACTTTACTTATACAAATATGTTTCTCATGGTGTTTTCATGTGCTTATCATCAAGGACACCATAATTCCTAACATAATACTCCCTCCGTCCCAACGGATTCTTTACAGTTACTATTTTGGGCCGTCCCATCCATTTCTTTACATTCCCAAAATAGTAAATTTTAACAATATTACACCCACTGTTCACATATTTTAACAATACTTTACACTATTACACCCACTACTTCACTTATTTTAACAATAAAATCACTATTACACCCACTACTTCATTTATTTTAACAATAAAATTACTATTACATCCACTACTTCATTTATTTTAACAATATTACACCCACTTTATACCCACTATTATATGCTTGTCTTGTCCACCGTGCCCAGTTAGGATGTAAAGATCCCACTGGGACGGAGGGAGTATCATGTAGAAAATTTAATTATTGATAACAATTATGAAATTATAAATTTGTCCCTAATGACCAAATCACAATAACTCCCTTACACCAATTGTATATAGGATATAATTTATCATGCCTTTTCAATCTAGCTGATATTTACCTTATGTTGTCATTTTATGGTATTTAATTTAAACTAGCTTAAAACCATGCGATGTACAGATTTTCTTTAATATTATATAATTTTTTCAATAATTTGAATGAGTTTTTTATGATATGAATTTTGTAATTTAAATGATATAATTTGATAATAATTACATAAATATATGTATATAATTATAATAATTATTTATATATTTAGTTATTAATAATTATAATATTATTACTTTGTTTTATTAATAAGAACGACCATATTTTTGGAAAAAAGAGATTTTAGTTAGAAAAGGTTGGTTAGTTATTATTTAGGAGAAGTGTTGAGAAGAGTTGCGTGTAATATTTTGAGAAAAGATTGTGTTTTGTGCATAATTAAGTACAAAATCAAGTTTGCAAATGAGATATTTTAGTTAGAAAATATAGAAAAGAGATTACTTTTTAGCTGTAAAAGGTAATCTGTTAGTTATTAGTAATTATAATATTATTAGTTTATTTCATTAATTAGAACGATCATATTTTTGAAAAGAACATATTTTAGTTAGAAAAGTTAATAGATGAAAAAGGTAATAACTGGCTAGTTATTATTTATGAAAATTGTCGGAAGAGCTACGTGTAATATTTTGAGAAAAGATTGTGTTTTGTTTTTTTATAATTAAGTAAGATAATTAAGAGTTTGAAAATGAGATATTTTAGTTAGAAAATATAGAAAGGATATTATGTAAAAGATAATAAGTTAGTTATTAGTAATTATAATATTATTAGTTTATTTCATTAATTAGAATGACCATATTTTTGGAAAAATCAGTTATTCATTAGTAATTATAATATTATTAATTTATTTCATTAATTAGAACGACCATATTTTTGGAAAGAAGATATTTTAGTTAGAAAAGTTAATAGCTGAAAAATGTAATTGAATAGTTATTATTTAAGAAAATTGTTAGAAGAGTTTGGTGTAATATTTTGAAAAAAGATTATGTTTTGTTTTTTCATAATTAAGTAAAATAATTAAGAATAATAAAGTAAAATAATTAAATAAAATAAGTATCGTATCGTATCGTACCAAAACTTTTAATATTTCGTACTTTATAATATAGTATAAATAGATAGATAGTATAGATTTATTGTCAACATTTATAGCCGTTTTGCATAAAAGTGCACTATAAATGTTTATCTTCTTAATTTCATGAGAAGTATTGAATTACTAAACAATTTTTTTTTTGAATTAATAAGAAACGTGCTTATAGAGTGTGAAGTACAACTGTACAAGTGATAATTTACCCTCTTAACATAACAAAAAAAAAAAATTTACTCCAATTTTTCTAAATTCTATAATTCATTTAACAAAAAAACAAATTAGTCAATAATTCAATTTATGCTTATAAATTAAATTCTTCTTTTCGTAATTGAATTACATCAAAAAAAAAACACAGCCTATTGCAAATTGCAACCTCCACATCAAAACATGCACTGTTGTACAAAATATAGCAAAAAACTATTTAAAACCGGATAGTACAAAGTGAAAAAGCATGTTACGCATTGTTTTAAATTCTTCTTTTGTCAAATATATTTCAAAAAAGCTTATAATTTCAAAGCAATCTGCAACCAATGTTGTGTAGGTTGAAATTTAGCTCACCCTAATATTTTATCGAATTACAACAAATAATATGCTAGAGAATGAAAAAAACTTATGAGTTCGAGAATCGAGATTGAACTGATTAATCATGTGACTAGCATGATTAGCTAATTTCTAAACTAATCATGCTTTTGGAATTCATGTTCTCGTGTTGCAGAGAAAAATTGTATGATTATTGATCGTAAACAAGTTTTCATTAACAATATTAATGTGATTATATATTCGTATGTTATGGTATTACTTGTTTCCTGGAATTTCAATCGAATTAATAGAAATATTCAAGGTTTTAAAAATTGGTAATCGGTATAAATCGGTTGAGATACTGATTTAAAATTAATCGGGTAATCAGTGATTAATCGGAGTATTACTCGTATATTATAATAATATTTAATATATTAATCTAATTTACAATTAAACATATTATTTTAAATTAATTCATAAGATTAATCAGACTTCGAAAATTGAATCGGTTAGTTAACTTATAAAGGATTAATCGAGATTAATCGATTAAATCGAAAAATTTTAGAAACATGAAAATATGAAATGGCATTCTATAATAAATAATTACAATTAAAATTACGTGCTAACACTAAACAAATTTATCAATTGTTAAATGTCTATGATGTCGTGGGTGAGCAGTGTAATCGAGTCCAGCTTAGCCAAACATTGTTAGGTATTCAGGTTCGAGTTCGAATTTGACGAGCTCGGGTTCGAATTTGATAGAACCTTCCATTTTAAGCTTGTAACTCGATCTGTAAAAAGTTCGATATGTACAAGCTTGGGTGGAAAATGCGAATCGATTTTATCAAATATTGGTAAAAGCTTGAATATGATCAGTTCGATTCAAGTTCGATTTTAGTTCGATTCAAATTCGACTCGATTAAGTATATAAATTATAAATAATTTTAAATATTAATATAAAAATAAATGTATAATATATAAATATTAAAAATAAAAAAGGTTCGATTAGGCTAACGAACGTTATGAGCTGGGTAATTTGAAACTTGAGTTTGGTTCGATAAAGTGTTCGAATAACTCGAGTTTGGTTCGGTAAAATGTTCGAATAACTCGAGCTTGGTTCAATTATTATCGAATCAAATTCAAATACTTTAAGAGTCGAGTTCGAGTAGCTCACGAACATTTGACTCGTTTACATCCTTATGAGATGACCAATCCGAAGTAATTGGGCTCTTTTTTAGGTCGATTATATCGATAAAAGTCTTTTTTAAATATTTGAGTGTGTTAAATTAATTTCAAATTTAATTAAATGGATTGGATACGAATTATATATATCTTCCGACGAATCCAACCTAATATGCAATTATCTATATTCTATACTAAAATAAAATCTCCTACCCCCAATTTCCCTTCCAAAATTCCGTCATCTTTCTCCTCTTACTTTCTTAAATATTTATTTTTCTACTTTTCTCTCTCCCCCCACTTTACACACAAATATATTAGTTTATTCTACACTTTTCTTTCCTTCTTCATTCTCTTTCTCCTCTCCATTCATTTATTATTTTACATTTTTTCCCTCAATTCTTATTTTCCTTCATAAGTATCTCACTCATTTTTTTTCCTTATCATCCATTATTTCTATTTACATTTATATTTGTATTTGTTCCATTTCATAATTATCATACCTTTCTCAAATGTCAATTTTTTTAATTTACATTATTTTTTATAAATAATAGTATAAACTGAACAAAATTTAATCCTCATCAAATTTGTATTTCATACTTTTTTATGTATATCTACAACTTTCAGCATACGGTAAATTTTTTGTCATGATTATTTAAATCATATATAGCATTTTTATATAAATAATCAATATTTTTATTTATGTATATTACTTCTAAAAATTATTTTATGTATGACATTATATGTGTGAAAACCATTCTATTTTTCGAATATTTTGAATTTAGAAAATTTAACCAAACTAATTATATATATTAGTGAAGAGAATCATTACTTGACGGAGGGACATATTAAGATGTTGATTTTATATTTGCAATTGAGATTTTTGAGTTTGCATCTAGAAATATTTGAAAAAAATAATATTTGACAATCGTCTTTAATTAATTTTTCCTTATTTGATATAACAATTTACATAAATAATTAAATTGTTCTACTCTAAAATATTATTTTAGTATGAGTTGAAATACTTTGATTATGTAAAAATGTTATTTTAGTTATTATTTTCCTAATTATACTATATTTATAAAATAAGTCGAAGAGAACTTAATATTTCATTTTAGAAATATAAAATGTAACTAAAGATAATCTAAAAAAGAAGTTATATATGATATATGAGAAAAAAAGTTTTTCCAAACCCAAAAAAGGTAATCAATTGAATTAATTTTTATTAGAATATCGAAAATTTAACTAACATAAATGAAAATTAATTATTATGAACAAGATTTGTAGTCATGTACATTATAGTTTCTCCAAAATTAACTAATTCAAATTTCAATAAATATATTTGACAAAAGAAAAAAACTAACGAATATAAAAATTAATTCTACTAAATACAATAATAATAACATATTAATTTTTTTGAATAGTATTCAAAAATATATTACTTACAAATTTATATTCAATTTATCCAAATGTTTTCACTTTTTTTTTTTTTGAATATTTCTCCCAATATTATTTGATCCATCACTTAACTCATATTTTTTAATTTTTCCCATTATTTTTAAAATCGTGCATATGCACGGATATTAAGGGTGAAAAACCAAAATACGCACATTTTATTTCCATCTGCCCAAAATACCTACATTCAAATTCGTCCGCCCTTTTTACCCGTGGGCCACGCATTTTGGACATGCGTATAGGGTATACGCATTTCAAAATTACGTGGCCTTTAACCATGCATGTTTTGGCTGCGTGAAATGTGTAAAATTAAGGCAGAGAGCTTGTGGAACAGTACCCAGAATACGCATGTTGAGCATGTGTGACTTGGAATACGCATGTTCAACATGCGTATCTAACACTGTTCATCGTCCCCTTGGATCGTCGACGATAGCGCTTTTCGACCAAAATTTCGACCACAACTTTCAACCCTTTCCAACAATCTTTCATTAGCATATTATATACCAAACTGATCGTCTTGTTCTCCTCTACAAGCCTATACCAATCGTTTTCCATTTGTTTTGCCGGATTTAAAAGGCCCAAATCGATCTCATTTTCTGATCGAGTTTCTAGATCTATTCGTACACGTTCCTGCGGGGCCAGAACTCAACAACTGAATATGGCAAGATGTAGATACAGGCCTGGGAATTATTTTGATATGCTCAGATTTTGTAGAGGTGGCCGGAATGTTACGGACGGGAGGAGGCGATTTTGAGAGGTTTTTTTGGTCTTCTGAGTTTTGGGTCTGTTTGTGAAATAATGACGTCAGCTGACCTCAATGCGCATCAAAGAGATGCGTGACTTGAGATATGCATCTAGGAAATACGTATCCCAAGCCACGATGCCCTGCATGCGTACTCCGTAGGTAAAAAAGGTGATCACTCCTGCATATGGACATTTCGGGCAGCTTTTATAGAAAAATGGTGTAATTTGGGCATTTTTTATAAAGAGTAGTTTTTCACAACCATTAGATTAATTTCAAATCAATGAATATGAGCACGATATCTTGGTTCTCTTGGTAAAATTTTCATGGAACCGTTAATATCTATATATATATATATATGTGTGTGTGTGTGTTTATGTGTGTGTTGATAATTTAAATATATATCTAAGATGATGATGAAATCAAAACCCATTTTAAAATGAGAATTTAAAACCATTTTTTTAATTTTTAATATGAACCATATAATTAAATAATACAGACACACGTATATATATGTATCACTTTCGACCTTCACTTTCTCTCCCTCTTCTCCAATTCCACCACCAATCTTTGACAATCATCGTCATCAATCAATCGTTAGAATTTAAAACTACTCCCTCTGTCCCATCTATTTCTTTACACTTTTCTTTTTGGAATGTCCCAACCAATTCTTTACGTTTCCTAAAATAGTAACTTTTAACAATAAAATACTTTATTACATCCACTACTTCACTCCACTTTTTCAACACTTTATACTATTATACCCACTAACTCACTTATTTTAACAATAAAATCACTATTACACCCACTAACTCACTTATTTTAACAATATTACATCCACTATCTTGGTTTCCGTGCAAAAAGCAAATGTAAACAACTCCTTGGGGCGGAGGGAGTATTTCATTATCTTTCCCATCCACTTTCTCACTCCTCCATTTCACCTCTTTTCACCATCTCTTTACATAATTAATACCGTCAAATATTCCGTTGGTATTGTTTATTTCTGATCTAACATTTGACAATCTTATCATCGCTATCTAAAAGATGCCGAACACTATCACGTATTCGAATTTGATATGTTTTTTATAATTTTAGTTCTAATTTTTTTTGATAACTTGCTTTAAATATTTGGTGTTTTAAATTTTTTTTTATAGTTTTATACTTTAAAATACTGTACATCCAATATAATTTAAAAATATGAATTTTGGAAGAAGGATTTAATGCTTACAAGAATTTATCTAAATTATGTGAATACAAATGATTTCTAATATTAATATATGAAGATCATTTTTTTAATTTCAATACTTAGATCAAATAACCATAAATTTGCCTAAAATATGTTACCTATCCATGTAATTCTCTTAAATACGTATTTAGATACATTTTTCTGTAGATAAAATTATATGTGATACATGTTTACCTGAAGGTACTGGTACAAATTATTATTAACAAAGTAACTTTTTAAATTATTAAAAAGGTTTTAAAGTTATTTATGGCATGATAAACTTGATTAATCTAATTTTTAATTAGATACTTATTTCAATGATGAAATATCTCTTCATGTGGTAAATTTTTTCTTGAGTTTTCGGATAGTTTAAGTTGAATAATAATTTATAAACCATCAATAAATTAAAGAATTTTTTATGAGTTTCACATAGGCTGTTAAATAATCTGTAAAAATATATGTCTGATGTGTGTGCGGTAAGTCAATGATGAACGTAGGCAATGTAAGAGAAGGTATAAACTGATAAATTCTTGTATTGCAATGTGTGTTGTATTACATATCCAAGAACCAAATATATAGAAAATTAACATACAAGAAAGTCTATGCTAGTACAAGAAAGTCTAAACTTGTTTGCTGTTGAATGTTTATTGTTGAATGTTGAGTGAAGAAATATGACTTTGTTGAGTGTAGAAATATGACTTTAACACCCCACTCAAACTTAAGATGGTTGAAGAAACAACTTGAGTTTGGAAACATAATTGCGAAAATTTCCAGAAGATGAACTTTTGTGAAAATATCTGTAGCATTGTCAGCACTGGAGAAAGCATGAAGACGGACCGTGCCCTTTACCACTTATTGACGGGTGAAATGACAATCAATCTCTATTTATGTGTGTTGTTTGAAAACACAAGCAAATATATGTGTATATAACTGTGATATTTATATATGTGTGTGCTTATGTTGTGATACGTTGAAATCACAAAGCAAATATATATAAATGTGATAATTATATGTATATATATGTGCTATGAAAATATGAGCCAATATATATGTATATGACTGACATATGCATATATATGAGTGGTATGTTGTGATGCGTTGAATTCACGAGCGAATATATATATGAATATGACAATAATATGTATATGTATGTGTGCTATGTTGTGATACATGTAAATCACGAGCGAATACATATGTATATGACAGTAATATATATATAAGTGCTATGAGTGGACATATATGTATAAAATTGTGATGTGTATATATATGTGTGCTATGTTGTGATGCGTGTGACATAAAGATTGATTGTCGATAGAACCTTTCACGGCTACGTTCTGTCCCAAGAGGTTGTCCTGTCTGACGATCCCGTAGTGACTGTAAATGCTATGGAAGGTGAATTGGTTTTAGATAAAACCTGTCTGAGTAAGGATTCAAGCTCACTAACTGATGTAGTTTCCGGTGTAAAATCCGAGGTTGCATCATGAGAGAGCTTGTTTGACTGGAATGACGGTCTCTTACAATACTGTGGTGAAGAATGACCCTTCCGGTGGCAATGTTGGCAGGTATGATTGCGAAGTGTTGCACAATCCTTGATCAAGTGTCCATTTTGCCTACAAAACTTGCAAAATGGTTTATCAAAGGAGGATGATGAAGGTATTGCTAGGACCATATCTTCCACATGGATGCCTTTGCCGATGTCGAGTCGAGTTTCTTCAGAAATGAGTTCTGTAACAGCAGTCTCCAAAGAGGGTAGCGGAACACGATGAAGCAAAGCAGCTCTAACTAGTTCATAATCTTGTGTAAGAGCCATTAGAAATTGGATGAGTCGTTGTTGGTCACGATATGTCTAATAAAGTGTTGCATCCTCCGTGTGTTGCCAATTTGGTTCAGACAATGTCAATTGATCCCAAAGTGATTGTATCTGTGAGAGAAAATCAGCTACTGGTTGACCAGACTCTTGTTTCTGCTTACTGAGAGAATGCATAATCTGATATTGATGAGAAAGATCAGATATAGTATATCAAGATTTCAAAAGATCCCAGATTTCTTTTGCGGTGTCAAAATTTCCAAATTGTAAATTAATTTTAGAAACGGAAGAGTTTCTAAAATACGTAATAACTTGATGATTTTTGACATCCCATTCTTCAATGTGATCTTTCAATTATGAATCGGTTTCATCCTTTTCCTTGGTAGGAATAGTGAAATCCCCGTTAACGTACCACCAAAGACGTTTTCCCTTGAGAAAGCTACGCATTGCTTGAGACCAAGGTAAGTAATTTGAACCATTCAAAATTGTTTGAATCGTTGAACTGCTTTCTTTTTCCATGGTAGAAATTGGGTTCAAGGATAAAAGATGTAAATTGTGGGTTTAATTTGTTAAAATCTGAAATTGTAAGGACTGGACTGTGTATGTTTAAAAAATCAAGGCTCTGTTTAGAAGACAAGTAAAACTGAGGTACTGAAGTGTAATATAACCAAAATAATTTAATAGCCGTGTATGAGTTTGGCCCAAATAAATAAGGTGTTCGGCCTAATAAAAGACTAAAGGGCTGTTTTCAAAGACCCAAGTGGAGATGGACTGATAATCTGTTGGCCCAATACGAAAAAGAAATACACAACAGCTCTAAAATAATTAGAACGCATAAAAAAATTACCCGGCAAGAAGATTGAGAAAAGATCAGTAAGATGATGAAGAAGAAGCCGAAGCCCAGGAACAAGTCGACTTCAACAATTATTCGACTTGGACCAGGAGATAGAGTCGATATTACTCAACTTCTCTTCACCAAACAAAAGGATTTTCTCATTAAATCTAATTTCGATCAACTGGTCTTGGTGATGGGTGAACTCGCGGGTGAGTGAGGCTGAATCGGAGGTTTCCCAGTGATTGTTTTAAAGGAGTTTGTAACCGACTGTAGGTTGTAATCTTGTTCGAGATGAGTAACCCACCAAGTGTTTGGTGTAATGACTCAAAAAGATGACTTTGCTATGAGAAGAGAGGAGACAGCGGAAACTATCAATTATGGTTTCTGATAACGGAGGTAAGGAGCTTAAAGCTCTGATACCATGTAAAAATATATGTCTGATGTGTGTGTAGTAAGTCAGTGATGAATGTAGGCAATGTAAGAGAAGGTATAAACTGATAAACTCTTGTATTGCAATGTGTGTTGTATTACATATCCAAGAACCAAATATATAGAAAATTAACATACAAATTGTTGAATGTTGAGTGAAGAAATATGACTTTGTTGAGTGTAGAAATATGACTTTAACATCATCTAAATCTAACTTTTACAAATCAAAATAAAGAAAAATAATAAATTAAGTGTTGTGGAATAAAAACTGGTTTACTATTTGTAATTAATGCTAGGGTGGTTGAGCTTCGAGCTTTAATGGCTGCTTCTGCGTTCGAGACTAAACGGTCCTCACAGAATGCCTACGTATCTCTGTATTAGAGAATCAAGCCAAGAAAACGTAGTTCTGAGATGAGGGGTCAGGCCCTTTATATAGGCTGAGAAGCCTTTAGAATTATGGTAGGAGTTAGAGACTTGGTAGAAAAGTCTTTGAGGAAAGTTCTAGATCTATTCCTTGTAGGAATCAGTTTCCATATTGAATTGGATGCCTTATAGGATAAGTCTGAAAGGGATATTATCCTTATCCAACTCTTATTTGCTGAGCTGTTTATTTCCCCCAATATTAATTACGAAATTAATATTATAATAGGGGTTTTGGGCCCATCTGGTGGGCCCCACATTTGGACCATTCAGGGTCTAATTAATGCCTCATTAAATGTGTCTTTAGGGCTTATTTTCAGCCCATATCATTTGCCCCCCAACTTCTAGGAAAACTGATCAGGTTTTCCTTGAAGTTTTAACGGCCTTTTTCGAGACTCGGGTCAGGGTTTATCTTTGATATCGTTTTTGATGTAAAGCGTGGAGCGACCGACGCGTTTACAACGACGTTAGGTTGTGCAAGTAGCATTGAACGGTGCTAAACGGCACTAAACGACACTGAACGGTGCTAAACGGCCTTAAACGACGTTTAAACGATATTAAACGACGCTAAACGGCGATAAACGGCACTAAACGACACTAAACGGTGCTAAACAGCCTTAAACGACGTTTAAACGATGTTAAACGACGCTAAACGGCGATAAACGGCGCTAAACGGCACTAAACGACACTAAACGGTGCTAAACAGCCTTAAACGACGTTTAAACGATGTTAAACGACGCTAATCGGCGCTAAACGGCACTAAACGACACTAAACGGTGCTAAACAGCCTTAAACGACGTTTAAACGATGTTAAACGACGCTAAACGGCGATAAACGGCGCTAAACGGCACTAAACGACACTAAACGACACTAAACGGTGCTAAACAGCCTTAAACGACGTTTAAACGATGTTAAACGACGCTAAACGGCGCTAAACGGCACTAAACGACACTAAACGGTGCTAAACAGCCTTAAACGACGTTTAAACGATGTTAAACGACGCTAAACGGCGATAAACGGCGCTAAACGGCACTAAACGACACTAAACGGTGCTAAACAGCCTTAAACGACGTTTAAACAATGTTAAACGACGCTAAACGGCGATAAACGGTGCTAAACGGCACTAAACGACACTAAACGGTGCTAAACAGCCTCAAACGACGTTTAAACGATGTTAAACGACGCTAAACGGCGCTAAACGGCACTAAACGACATTAAACGGTGCTAAACAGCCTTAAACGACGTTTAAACGATGTTAAACGACGCTAAACGGCGATAAATGGTGCTAAACGGCACTAAACGACACTAAACGGTGCTAAACAGCCTTAAACGACGTTTAAACGATGTTAAACGACGCTAAACGGCGATAAACGGTGCTGAACGGCACTAAACAGTGCACCTGAAATCATACGAAAAAATCAAGATTCAGGTTCAGAAGCTGCCCGAGAATTGCTGAAAAACCAAGATTCAGGACCACAAGCTAACCCGCGATCGGCCGGATCGAGGGCTAGCTTGTGGTCGGCTAGCTCCTGGTCGGCCGAAGGGCCTCCAACCAAGGTGGTCGGCTGACACCTGGTCGGCTGGAGGGCCTTGACCCCAGGTGGTCGGCCGGCACCTGGTCGGCTACGGGCTGGTCGGCCGGGGCTCCTGAATGTGCCTTGGTCGGCTAGCTCGTGGTCGGCCGGGGCATCCCAAAACGTCGTGGTCGGCTGCGAGGTGGTCGGCCATGGCTCCTTCAGGTGTCGTGGTCGACCATTTTGAAGGATTCAGAAGCTGAATCTCGATCCTAGGGATTCAGAAGCTGAATCTCGATCCTAGGTTGGTTTTTTTTTTTGGTCACCCGTGACTTTCAAGGATTCAGAAGCTGAATCTCGATCCTAGGGATTCAGAAGCTGAATCTCGATCCTAGGTTGATTTTTGGTCACCCGTGACTTTCAAGGATTCAGAAGCTGAATCTCGATCCTAGGGATTCAGAAGCTGAATCTCGATCCTAGGTTGATTTTTTGGTCACCCGTGACTTTCAAGGATTCAGAAGCTGAATCTCGATCCTAGGGATTCAGAAGCTGAATCTCGATCCTAGGTTGATTTTTTGGTCACCCGTGACTTTCAAGGATTCAGAAGCTGAATCTCGATCCTAGGGATTCAGAAGCTGAATCTCGATCCTAGGTTGGTTTTTTGGTCACCCGTGACTTTCAAGGATTCAGAAGCTGAATCTCGATCCTAGGGATTCAGAAGCTGAATCTCGATCCTAGGTTGGTTTTTTGGTCATCCGTGACTTTCAAGGATTCAGAAGCTGAATCTCGATCCTAGGGATTCAGAAGCTGAATCTCGATCCTAGGTTAGTTTTTTTGGTCACTCGTGACTTTCAAGGATTCAGAAGCTGAATCTCGATCCTAGGGATTCAGAAGCTGAATCTCGATCCTAGGTTGGTTTTATGGTCATCCGTGACTTTCAAGGATTCAGAAGCTGAATCTCGATCCTAGGGATTCAGAAGCTGAATCTCGATCCTAAGTTTAGCATTTTTGTCAATCGTGACTTCTATCGGGATTACACCTTAATTCAGGATTAGCACTACTAACCTCGTGTTTAAGATTAAACTCGTTGTTTATCTCTTTAAGTGCAAACATCCATGCAGTAAATATTTCAGCTGTTTTTTTTTTACAGATATGAATTATAACGATTCTTTCTGTATAACGTGGATAATTTCTGTCCTTTTTCGTCTGGAAACGATAGATGACCTGTTAACACGAACCGAGCTGAGATTCAACCTGATGTACCAGGTCATGTATTTTCTATAAAAGAGGAGAAGTAGCCTTCATTTCCATTCACTTCTTCATTTCTGAGCTTTCAGATTCTTAAGTTTTCTAAGGTTCAAGTTACAAGATCCAGTTCGAGCTTCAAGATCAAGTTTCAGATTCAAGATCAAGTTTCAGCTCCTGCATCAAGATGTCGGAAGGTGATCAACCAATGGCTCCCCCGGTCTCCATGATGGAAGCCATGTCAAAGAGGAGTAAAATGAGGACTGCTAAAGGTAAAGAAAGAATTCAACCTCCTTCATATGTTGAACATAGATTCGAATCCTTGCTAGAACTTTTAAATATCATGAGGGATACATTTCCCAACTGTTCTAGTCTAGATTCTTTCAATAGTTCCAGTAAATTGTCGGAACGGGACGTTCAGAAGATAAGGGAGTCTTATCACTTTCCAAGTGCCATCCAGGTTCGTCTCCCGAGTCCATCAGATAGAACTTGCAACTGGCATCCTGAAAGGATCTGTGTTTACTGGGGTGCCTTAGATGCTGGGTTCAGGTTCCCGGTTGACAATTTTATTATTAGGCTGCTGGCTGAATATCAGATCCACCCCTGTCAATTGTATCCCAACGCCTGGAGGTACATTTCTATTTTCTTGATAAGGTGTCGGGAGCTGGGGATTCATCCGACAACCACAATGTTTCGAAGTATTTTCGGGGCAAGCAACTCTTCTGAATCCAAAAAAGGATGGGTGAGCCTCAAGCACCGAGCCAAGCTTCCACACATGGTGAATCCCTTCTCCTTTCCAGATTCACAACATTTCTGGGAAAGGGAGTTTGTAGTTCTTGAATGGAAGGGCGGTGATTGGGGCAACTTCTTTGTGAAGAAATTCGGGTCTGTCGAAGATAGTTCCCACTTCGTGTGTGACCTTTCTGATCCGGAATTGTTGGACCGGGATAGGCTTCTTGCTGACGACGGTCGCACACACTATAAAACTATTTTAAACGAAAAGAATCTCATTGGGGCTGGCCTTAGCTTTCTTTCTATTGAGGGTAACTTTCTTACTTGAACTTATTGTGAACTCTGTTTGTTCTTATACCGATGTTTTTCTCTTTGTATTTCAGCTGCTGAGGAGATTGATAATCGTCCCGAGAACCGGCCAACTGTTACCAAGAGGATGCAGAAAAGGGCTGAAGAGAAGCTGAATCCAACTAAGCCTCACATCCCTAATTTCTTGGAGCGTTGTTCTCAAGGTGGTAAACGATCCCGAAACGCTGACGGGGATGTCCGGACTCCTTTTATACCTCCTTGGGGCATCTGCGAACAAGACTCGGTCTTCGGGAGTCCTCATCTGGCCCTAGACTGGTCTAAGCTTTCCATCACTCCACCTGACCAAGCGACAATGCATGCAGGCGACAAGCTGGATGAGTCTCAACTCATGGGCGCCCAGGCCTTGTATCAGGTATGAAATTCCTTATGTTTGACATTGTCATTGATTTCAATTCTGCATATTCCTTGTGGCTCACTTATTTCCTTGTTGCAGGCCAACGCCTATTTTCAAACCATTTCGACCCAAGGCCGGGCCTTTAGGGACGAAAATGTTAGCTTGAGAAATGACTCCATGAGGTTCAGGGAAGAGATTGATGATCTACACTCCCAAGTTGTTCGTGCTGAGGCCAACGCCGCATCTACTCGTAAACAGCTTGCTTCTCTAGCTAGAAAGAAGGCCTCTGATGCAGACAAGGTGATCCAGGCCTACCATAGGTCTGAAGATTTCCTCAAGCTCATTGATGATCATGATGATGAGGTGCGTCCCTTCAACATGTCTGTTGGTTGGGAAAAGGCTATTAACGCTGTGAATCATAGGCATCCATCTGTTGTCAATCCAGCAGACTTTCTTTGCCCAAATTGGGGTGCCCTCCCGGTTAACCTAGCTTCTGGTTCGGGAACTAAAATTGTTCCCCAAGCATCAGGATCCGGTTCCAGAGGCAGTCACCGTCGTTCCGGGTCCAACTCAAAGGGGGTTGTTCCCGCTGCTAGCCAAGACTCACATTCTTCTGGCTCCCGTGGGAAGAAAGTCCTGCCAGCAAAGAAGGTTGGAGTAGTTCGCCAACCCATCCCTGGGAAAAGGCTAATCCGGAACGAGGGCAGTTCTACTTCTTCTTCATCTTCCGAGGGAAAAGGGGCCAAAGTTGCTAGAGCTCAGCCAATGGTAATAGCAGAGTCCGGTGGTGATTCCAGCGAAGACTCAGAGGAGGAGAGTGAGGAAGAGGAGAGCGGCGGTGAGGAGTCTGGAGAAGAGGGTTCTGGGGAGGAGTAGCTGGAGTTAGTTCGTGGCCTTGCATGGCCTTGTTAGCCAGATGTGGCTTTATTTGTCTAGATTTCATTCATGGTCCTTGGGGACCAAACTTTTATCTATCTTGTTGATGTAACTTAACTGTTGGCCCTTCGGGGTCTTTATTTATGCATTTGCTTCCTCATTAGTTTGCTTACTTGTTTTCGGTACTTGTCCTTCCTAGACTCACACTCAACAGGTGCTTGGTACATAAACAAAATCACAAAATCATTGAATGGAAACAAACTTTGCATTAATAATCTGAAATGGGTTTAACCCTTACATAGCTTATTATTGTCCTACTCGGGGCGTAAAGCCCTGGAATGGTTTCATCGAACCTTATTTCTACTCCTCATAATAAATAGATAGAAAGCTGAATCCATACAAGGATAGATTATACATAATAAACTTTGAGGTTCAAAGCATGCCAAGTGCGGGGCACCTCAACCCCGTCCAAGGTCTCCAACTTATATGATCCTCGTCCCAACGTCTTCTTGACTCGATACGGCCCTTCCCAATTAGGGGCCAGCTTTCCCTTCTGGCCAACTCCAGAAGCCTCGATCTTCCTTAGAACCAGGTCGCCTTGTCGAAAGAACCTTTCCTTAACTCTATGGTTGTAATAAAAGGATGCTTTCTTTTGATGTTCCACATTTCTAGCATTTGCCTCATCCCTGACTTCGTCAATCAGATCTAGGGCGAGTCTCATGCCCTCTTCGTTAGTTTCTGGTTCAAAAGCCTCAACTCGAGGTGACGCTTGCATGATCTCCAAAGGCACAACTGCCTCAGCTCCGTAAGCCAGCAGGAACGGGGTTGCTCCAGTGGTCACTTTACAAGTGGTACGGTATGCCCATAGTATGGGCAGCAACTCATCTACCCAAGTGTTTCTAGAGCGTTCAACCCTCTTCTTCAGTCCATCAAGGATAATTCGATTAGCTACCTCAGCTTGCCCGTTGGCTTGTGGATGAGCCACGGAGGTAAAACGAAGCTCAATTGCATTCTCCTTACAATATTTCTTGAATTCTTCATTATTGAACTGTGTCCCATTGTCTGTCACCAAAATTCGAGGGATTCCATACCTGCAAATTATATTCTCCCAAAAGAACTGGGCAACTTGTTTGGTGGTTATCTTGGCTAGAGGTTTAGCCTCAATCCACTTAGTAAAGTAATCAATGGCCACTATCGGAAACTTCCTTTGTGCTGAAGCTACGGGGAAGGGACCAAGTATATCCATTCCCCACATCGCGAATGGAATAGGGGAGTTAACCGATGTTAACATCTCGGGCGGCTGCCTTACTATCGGAGCATGCTTTTGGCATCGATCGCACCGCTTGACATAGCTCTGTGCATCGGCCAGCATTTCTGGCCAATAGAATCCCAAACGAGTTATTTTGTGAGCTAGGGCTCTGCCCCCCAAGTGCTGCCCACAAATACCTTCATGAACTTCTTCCAAAGCTTCCCTTGCCTCTTGGGGCCTCAAACATTTCAAGTACGGGATAACGAAAGATCTTTTGTAAAGAACGCCCTCGATCAAGGCATATCTTAATGCTCTCACGGACAGCTTTCGTGCCTCCAAGGCATTGCCGGGGAGCCAACCAGTTTCTAGGTGAGCTTTGATAGGATCTATCCAACAGCTTCCCACATCAATTGGTGCCACTAATTTTGAGTTAATAGTCGGGGCCTTCAAGACCTGGAAGTAAACACTCCCTGCATAGTTTTCTATTTCTGAAGAAGCGAACTGGGATAGGGCATCGGCCT
This sequence comes from Saposhnikovia divaricata, assembly GCA_036435485.1. Taxonomy (NCBI): domain Eukaryota; kingdom Viridiplantae; phylum Streptophyta; class Magnoliopsida; order Apiales; family Apiaceae; genus Saposhnikovia; species Saposhnikovia divaricata. Next base: position 9,768,872 of record JAZHRN010000145.1, on the reverse strand, counting down.
TAACGTTCTCTTCTCTCGGAATGTGTTCTACATAACACTCATCAAACTGAGTCATGACAGCTTTCACAACTCGCAGATATTTTGCCATAGTTTCATCCTTGGCTTCAAATTCACCATTCACTTGAGAAACTACTAATCTTGAATCTCCACAAACTTTGAGATTCTTGACTCTCATGATTCTGGCCAAGCCTAAACCAGCTATCAAGGCCTCATACTCAGCTTCATTGTTAGTTGTCTGGAAATCCAACTTCAAAGCATATTCGACTGTGAACCCATCGGGGCTTTGCAACACTAAGCCTGCGCCACTAGATTTTGTTTTTGATGCTCCATCAAAATAGAGCACCCAATATTCCTTCTGATCAGGTTCAAGTTCTCCATCTTTATCTTGCTTCTCAGGGGTTGTTATTGTCTCCTGCCCCCCGACTTCTTGGTTGCTAATGGTGCATTCAACCACGAAGTCAGCCAATGCCTGAGCCTTAATGGTTGTTCGAGGCTTATACGTGATGTCAAATTCTCCAAGTTCAATCGCCCACTTGATTAGCCTTCCACTAGCCTTTGGGCTATGCAAAATGTTTCTCAACTGTTGGTCCGTCAGGACCTCAATCTTGTGTGCCTAGAAGTATGGGCGTAGCTTCCTCGAGGCTGTTATCAATGCCAAGGCGAACTTCTCAATGGGAGAGTAATTCAGCTCCGCCCCGTGCAACACCTTGCTCACATAATAGATAGGTTTCTGGACCTTCTTCTCTTCTCGGATGAGAACGGCGCTCAACGCTTGCTCAGATACCGCCAGGTATATATAAAGAGTCTCTCCGGGACTAGGTTTGGCCAGCAACGGGGCTTCAACCACGTACTTCTTCAATTGTTCAAAGGCCTCTTGGCTCTCAGGGGTCCACTCAAAATTTTTCACCTTCTTCAATGCTTGAAAGAACGGCAAGCATTTATCACCAGACTTGGAGATGAATCTTCCTAAAGCCGCTACACGGCCTGTCAACTTCTGCACATCTCTTATAGAGCGTGGTGGCTCCATATCTAAGATTGCCTTAATCTTGTCAGGGTTGGCCTCTATGCCTCTCTTTGAAACCATTAGACCCAAAAATTTTCCTGATCCAACGCCAAAGGCACACTTGGCTGGATTCAACATCATTTTGTGGTGCCTCAGCACTTCGAATGCCTCTCTGAGGTGCTTAATGTGGTCTACCTTGAACAGGCTCTTGACTAGCATGTCATCAACATAGACCACCATGGTTTTTCCAATTAGATGGGCGAATATCTTATTCACCAGTCGCTGGTAAGTAGCTCCTGCATTTTTTAGACCGAAAGCCATAACAAGATAGCAGAAAACACCAAAGTCAGTTATGAAAGATACCTTAGGGACGTCATCCTTGTGCATCTTAATCTGATTGTAGCCGCTGAACCCATCCATGAAGCTCAGCATCTCATGTCCAGCTGTGGCATCTATTAACATGTCTATCCTAGGTAAAGGGAAGCAATCCTTAGGGCATGCATCATTCAAGTCGGTGAAGTCTATACACATCCTCCACTTACCGTTGGCTTTCTTGACCATCACAGGGTTAGCCAACCATTCTGGAAACTGAATCTCTTCAATAAACCCAGCTTCTAAGAGCTTTTCCACTTCTTGCTTTATGGCCTCTTGCCTTTCAGGTGCAAAGTTCCTCTTCTTCTGCTGTATTATCTTTCGATTAGGATCGACATTCAATCTGTGAGTTATGAGTTGGGGATCAATCCCTGGCATATCAGCTGCTGTCCAGGAAAACACATCGCTATTTTCTTGCAAGAATGCTATCAATTTGCCCTTCAGGGGTTCCTTCAGAGAGGCTCCTATATAAGTCACCTTCTCAGGGTCGCCTAGCTCCAGAGGAATAGGTATTAAGTCCTCCGCTGGCTTTCCTCTATGTTCATCATCACCACGGACATCCATGTCTTCGATCGAAAGTACCTGCCCCCCGATTCCATCAGCCCTTAACGCGGATACATAACAACTTCTTGCCATCTTCTGATCACCCTTTTGTTCTCCAACACCATTCCTGGTTGGAAACTTAATCTTCATGTGATATGTGGAGGCCACAGCCTTGAATGCATGAAGTCCAGTCCTTCCTAGGATCGCGTTATAGGTCGAGGATGCCTTGATCACAAGAAAATTCAGCATCTGAGTAGCTTCTCTAGGTTCCTGTCCAATCGTCATGGGTAACTGAATAGTCCCTTCAACCTTGGACTCAACTCCATTAAATCCATAGATTGGCATGTTGGTGGGGGTCAACTGAGAATCGGTGTACCCCATTTTCACAAACGCATCGTGAAACAAGATATCAACAGAAGCTCCATTGTCTATCAAGACTCGTTTCACCTCCGAGTTTCCAATCACAGGAGTTATGACCAACGGGTCGTCATGGGGGAACTTTACCCCTTCGAGATCTGAATCATCAAACCCAATAACTATTTCAGTCTTGGCACGTTTTGGGGCTTCCCCCACAATGTGCATTACTTCTCTGGCATATGCTTTTCGAGAGTTTCGAGTCGTGCCGGCCGCTGTCGGGCCTCCCCAAATCATATTAACAACTGGCCCTCGGGGCTGTGGGTTACGATCACGATCACGATCACGATCGTTATCTCTTCTGTCATTATCCCTTCTTTGGGTTCCACGATCATCATTCTTCGTGAACCTGCTCAGCTTTCCTTTTCGGATCAAGAACTCAATCTCATCTTTCAACTGTCTACAATTATCAGTATCATGACCCACATCACGGTGGTACCTATAGTATTGATCCTTGTTTCTTTTTGTGGGATCACCCCTAAGTGGCTTCGGCCATCGGAAATCTTTATCCTTCTCAATATCTAGCAAGATCTGACTCCTAGGAGCATTCAGTCTCGCATAGTCGTTGAATCTTGATCCCAAATTTTTCTTCGGGGGTGAATCAGAATCCTTGCTAGTCCGGGGATACTTGTCCCTAGCATCGTACTCTTGCTCTTGCTTTCGTTTCTTCGAATCGTTAGAACCCTTGCCATTGCTTCCTGTGGTATCCTTCTTCATGCTTTCCTCGGCCTTGATATATTTATCAGCCCTCCGTTGGAGCTCGGCCATATTTTCAGGAGGGTGTTTTGCCAAAGACCTTTTAAAGAAGAGATCAGTGGTTCCGTGTTTCAGGGCTACCATGGCCACCTTATTTTCCAGATCAGTGATATTCAGCGTCTCCTTGGTGAACCGCTTGAGGTAATCTCTCAGATTCTCGTTCTTCCCCTGCACCACATACATAAGGGATGCAGAACTTTTTTCATGAACTCTCCCACTAATGAACTGGCTGACAAAGGCGGCGCTCAGCTCTTTGAACGAGCCGATTGAGTTTGCAGGTAAGCGGCTATACCACCTTTGAGCCATGCCAGACAAGGTTTGAGGGAACGCCCTACACTTTAAGGCATCGCTTGCAGGCTGCAACAGCAGTGCGTTTGAGAACGTCCTAACATGGTTTGCGGGATCGCCCGTTCCATCATAGGCCTTAATTGTCGGCATCTTGAACTTCCTTGAGATGCGAGCATTCATTACCTCCTCAGTGAACGGAGGTGTAGGATCATCAGGATCCCCAAGGGGCATCAGATCCCTAGGGTTACTTTTGGGGGTCTCCACCCTTGTTGATTTTTCAATCGGGGCATCGGCCCTTCGTTGCCTCCTTGAGGGCCTTTCCAGATTTATAATGGGAATCCTCCCTGTAACTGGAGGAGGTTGAATCAGACTTCGCCTCGCTTGCTCTCTAGCAATATCGTCCTTCAGCCTTTGGATCTCTGCCTCATGAGCCTTAATCCTTTCCTCGGCCGTTTGTGGAGGTTCATCCTGGATTCTTTGGGACCTCCTTCGAGGTTCTTTACTAGCACGTCGCCTCCTCGGGGCTTCATCACGATCATCATTGTCATCCTCAGAAGTTGAATCATCAGAATAGGGACCAGAGTAATCATCGTACTCCCGATCTCGGATCTGTAAGGCATGACCGCTCGGTCCAGGTTCCCTACGTTGAGGGGGATAATTAGGCAGCCCATACATCGGGTTGGTGTTCAAAGGGAGATCCGTGGTGTGGATCTGTACCCCCGGAGGTAGCGTACGACCAGCGCTATCAAGAGGAGAAACCACCATCTGAAGAGGGTTAGTTTCTCGGTTTTGAGGAATAGCCACAGTTCCCTCAACATGGGGAATCGTCCCTGAGGGTTGAGAGGTTAGAGGTTGAATGACCGTCCCTGTTGGTGGGGGTAATTGTCCTCCCTCAGCGGTGACGAGCGGATCAGAGACAGCAGGTGGAGCAGTGCTAAGGGGTATGGCCTCAGTTGATGTTGTTCTTCGTGTTTGAACCATGGTTGATGTCTTCGTTCCCACAGACGGCGCCAAATGTTGTGGAATAAAAACTGGTTTACTATTTGTAATTAATGCTAGGGTGGTTGAGCTTCGAGCTTTAATGGCTGCTTCTGCGTTCGAGACTAAACGGTCCTCACAGAATGCCTACGTATCTCTGTATTAGAGAATCAAGCCAAGAAAACGTAGTTCTGAGATGAGGGGTCAGGCCCTTTATATAGGCTGAGAAGCCTTTAGAATTATGGTAGGAGTTAGAGACTTGGTAGAAAAGTCTTTGAGGAAAGTTCTAGATCTATTCCTTGTAGGAATCAGTTTCCATATTGAATTGGATGCCTTATAGGATAAGTCTGAAAGGGATATTATCCTTATCCAACTATTATTTGCTGAGCTGTTTATTTCCCCCAATATTAATTACGAAATTAATATTATAATAGGGGTTTTGGGCCCATCTGGTGGGCCCCACGTTTGGACCATTCAGGGTCTAATTAATGCCTCATTAAATGTGTCTTTAGGGCTTATTTTCAGCCCATATCATTAAGCATTTAAATTTAACAAATATCAAAATTTATATTTAATTTAACTCCAAACAAATAAGTAAATATGAACCATGAAAAAACAATTTACACATTAAACTTAAGAGATGAAAATCGTTACATCTAGTATATTAAAAATATTTTATATTTTCATAAATAAAATATTTTTTAAAATTCAAAGTTCAAAATTTATTAAATATTAAACTTTGTTTATCAATTATTATCATTGATATAAATATTATATAAAAAAAATTCGTACATTAGATCGATTATGAGTTAGGTTGATATAGAGCGTGTTTGCCTCACCTTATTTTACGGACTTATGGACTTATTTTCGGGTAAAAATTATGTATGTTTGAGATTCAATAAGTTGCAAAAATAAATTGGACAATAAGTTGGAAAGTTAGGAATCTCTAACTTTGTCTTAAAATAAGTTGACTTATTTTGAAAAAAAGTTTTCCCAAACACCCCCACAGTACGAGGACTAAATTGCAATAGACTAGAACAACACAGGGTAAAACCGTCCAGAAGAAATACAAGTACGTATCTCTCACGCAAATCACACATATTTATAAACACATCACCCCTCTTTCATCAATTCATCAGATAAACACAACAAAGCTTCCAATCAATCAATCCAGAAGAAACCACCACAGCCGTCCGATCTAGCATGCCGAAGAACAAAGGAAAAGGAGGCAAGAACCGCAAGCGCGGAAAGAACGAAGCCGACGACGAGAAACGCGAGCTGGTCTTCAAAGAAGACGGCCAAGAATACGCACAGGTGTTGCGCATGCTCGGCAACGGCCGTTGCGAGTCCATGTGTATTGACGGTACCAAACGTCTTTGTCATATTCGTGGAAAGATGCATAAAAAGGTTTGGATCGCTGCTGGGGATATCATTCTCGTTGGATTGCGTGATTATCAAGATGATAAGGCCGATGTGATCCTCAAATATATGCCTGATGAGGCTAGGTTGTTGAAGGCGTATGGTGAGTTACCGGAGAATACGAGGCTTAATGAAGGCATTGCTGGTGGACTTGATGAGGAAGATGAGAATGCTATTGATGATTATATTGAGTTTGAAGACGAAGATATTGATAAGATTTAGGTTAATTTTAATTAGGTCTTTTAATTTCGCGTTGTTGTGTTTATATAAATTGATTGTGTTATCGATAATCCGATAGGACTGGTTTATGTAATTTTTGTCTGAATCGATGCAATAATTTGGATATATGATTTTGTTGTGTTTAGTATTGATTGAAATTCAGGCCTGATTGGGAGTTTTTGAGTTTGTACCTTTAGCTGCAATTGTTGATTTTTGTTTGTTTAGGATTCGAGTTGCATATGCTATATAGTTTCGGGATGAGTTTTATAATTTGATCTTGCTGCTTATAATTTTATTATCTGGCTTGAACGGAAGACTATTAGATTGATTATTGGAAACCTGTTGTAACATTGAATTTTTCAAGTAGCTGAGAATTTGTTTTAGATACTATTGATACTATTTATGCTTTAGCTGCAATTGTTGAGTTTACTTCGTATTAGATGACTGTTTTCGAGTTGCATCTCTATAGAGTTTGAGGATCGAGGTTTTAATTTCGTCTTGCTGTTTATAATTACATGACTTGGCTTGAACAGGGACATTTGGATTGATTGTTGTAAACTTGTGGTGACACTGATTCGTTCAAGTAGCAGAGAAGTTGTTTTAGCTACTACTGATCCTATTTATGCTTTACTTCAATATTTTTCTTGAAAATTCAGTCACCAGTTTTATGAACTGAAAGACGATTTGTTCTTGAACAATTGTTGTGTTAAGTGTGAAGTGTCTCAAGCAGAGTTTGATTGACATAAGACTAAAATACTAGTGTTGCTCATTGTTATCACTGCTTTCAGATCCGAGTGAGTTGTTGGTTTGCATATTTTTAAAAAATTGTCTGCTTCAATTCATAATACAAATATTTATAAGACAACTCAAGAAAAAATAACAAGCAATGCATCGAACACTTCTCAAAAACAATCAGAGCAACAAAAAGCCTGACACGAGCAGGTCAAATTTATCTGTACGCCACCTCTGGCTCACCAAGCTGTCCCAAAATTGCCAGAAGCCATTAATGCACATATCTCGCTGAACCCAACTAAAAATCCAGCCTCAACACAATCTGCAAACACAAGATCTATAGGGTTACGGTGGTCAATAATGTTTATGTCGTGCACATCTGTCAAATCCAATTCGCTCCTAAAGGATGGTGAACTCAGTTAACAATTTACATGTACTCTATTCCAAGTAAACTGTTAGCAAGTAGAGTTAACTGCAACACTTCACAAACTGGTTCATCAGTCAGTGCTAATAACTCAGAAACATTGTCTTGGGCAAAGACAGATACAGATGGTCAGGTGGTCAAACACAAATAGTAGAAAAATACAAGGAAATGATGTACAACGTCACTGTCGTATGGTGAGCTCAGCTCTAAGATGGAGAACACCATTGATGAAGTATTGACTGTCATCAGAAATGAAATCAGTCCACGGAATGCCAAATAAGTTCCGGTAGCCCACTGCCTTGCCCCCTGTAAATGTGTAGTTACCCTTGTATTTGCTGGTATACTCCTCTGTTGCCTTCGACCTTGCTGCAAATTCATATTCCACTGGGAAGCTGACCGACCCTTTCTCTTGCATTCCCAAAAACAGCCCAAAGCAGTGGAAAGAGCTCTGCTGATCAAGATTGCAATGTGCAGAAAGAAAAAAGCCTTGTCCACCCAAGTGGAAGACTTGTGAATAAACCCTCCCCGATGGGAACAAATTTGCACACTCCTCACGCTTAAGATCCAAGTAGACCACACACTGCTGCCTTGGAAGTTCAAACTCAATCACCTTGATAGGTCGATACTTGTAGGCTCGTTCCACATAACGTCGATTTGTATTGAGGGACTCCTCTGCAGCTAAGATTCTTTGCCGATGTGGTGCCTCGGCTTTGAAAAAGAGAGCCTCTTGTACAATCTTGGAGGCAAGATCGCGATCAAAATCAATGCAGGTCAAAACCTTTCTAAGCTTCCGGCAGCTCATGAAAGGAAAACGGATTAAACGACTAAGTCGAGACCCCAAGATTTCCTGTCGCTCCTCAAGTTCTTGATAGTGAGCCCTGGACCACTTGAGTATCATATCATACACTAAATCCTCAGATGCAACCTGTAGATCATCACATGAAAAAATTGCTTCAATGCCAGCTAGAGGCAGGCGCATGACTTCATCTGTAAACCTGATCAATTACAGGAGATTTGTTGTTAATCTACAAAGTGTCAAGTCGTAATTACTATATTGTCAACATGTAAATAAATTTCAAATGCAACTTCAAGTCAGTGGTATTGTTGAAAACTTGACCAATAGCTAAGGGAACACTTCTGATGCAAGACAAAATAGATATCTCCTAAAATCCGCAAAATATATGATATATACCACAGAGGCATTGTACAAATATATATAATATATGTGTTCGTGCAACAGGTAGGAGGCTATTGAACATTGCACACAATTTGAAAAGACATGTAACATTCCCCCAACACATAACATATAAAAAATGAAAACAAAACCTTCATCATTATCGAAATTGGTTTGGGTACCAAATTGTACTTACTTGGATACATCTCTGTAACGAACAGCCAGAAACTGCTTTGCGGCGTCTGTTAATGGTTGAACAGCTTCAGCCATTAGGACGCTAGAAGGAAGCTCTAGATATAACAATGCAGAGTCAGGTGTCATCGGCAAGTTTCGTAACAAACGGCTGCAATACCTCATGCATGAAGCGACTTCAAATTTATCAGCAGCCATTAGGACATCCAGTAAAGCAGGAGCAGTTGTGACTTTTAAGGTGTTGCTATACATATAATTTAGGAGGTCCATAAGAGCAGCTTCCTCTGTTCAAATAAAAGAGGGGGGGATTATTGATGTCAGTTGTTTTATGAGAAAGATCTCTAAAACTCAAGTCCCAAAGGTACAATGACAAATACTATCAAGTTGCACACATCTAGTTTTACTTAATTGATATCAGATTGTCACGTTGCAAAGACTGTTTACTTAGACAGATTCCTGCAAATAGGGAGTGATCAATGAAGCAACAGTGCCCTGGAAAATGTAGGACTATGACCTTAAGCGTATATATCTAGTTTTACCTTGTACTTACCCCATTCTAAGGAACCAGCCAAGACCCTTGTTTATACAGAAAATCAATTAAAGCTGATGCTTAAAGTTGGGACAAAAAACAAATAGTAATCTTGAGTTGCAAACCTACCATAAGCATTTATTCGGAGGGTTACATTTCGCTGCTCTGACTCCCTCATCCCATTAGAGAACAGCTACACATTTAACATAGAAAAGTTTGTCATTTACAATCTGACAAAGCTAGAAGCTAACAAAAAGTAAAATTCAACTTTAAAAAATTGCAAATAACAGGAAAAACTTTGGTAAGACTTACTTTGTAGAAAAATGGACTTTTTGCTGCTAGAATTGGAGAGCTTATATGCAGAGTTATAGTTCTTAACACTGTAGTACATTCCATGCTCCAGTTTGAATCATTGCAATTTGCAGCCTCATTTCCTAAAAAATTAACAATGCAGGCAATCAGAAATGTAATAAGAGGATACTACATGATGATAGTAAGAAAATAAAGTAACCTTGATTATTGGTACTTGTGAAGATAACATAGCGCAAAGATATATTTAAAACATGATCCAGAAAAATTAGGTAAGGAACAATCGTAATATTCTAAAGGTATTAGAAAAAGGAGAATTAATCAAAAAATAAAAGAGTGCAGGAAATTTTCCTCCACATGCACAAGTTACCTATAGTAGCTGGTTATCTCAAGAATATCAATCTCTCTACCAACTACAAATTACTTAACTGATAAGAAATTGTACAGCAGCAAGAACAAAGGTTTCCAACAACTTAGTCTAGTTTAAGGACTTTAAGATATACTGAAAGTGTGCAACTCATGAAGGCTACTAGTGACTATCAGCATTCTCCTCCACAACTGACGGTTGCTGATATCTTATGGTAAATAAACTACAATAAGCTTAGGGGAAGGGGGTAGGGAGGTATACAACTGGACCTTCTTTCAAAAATATAGAAGTGCTACAGATCTAATCGATTAAAATCCAAAAAGCACAGGTATTGCAAGTTACTCAACACTCTGTGTATCGGATACAAAGATGTGGAACTGCACCACCTGCCGTGTCTTTGTATGCAGAATAGGGGGTGTGTGTTTAAGGTACGGCAGTGGCATATTGTTAATTTTGAATTTAACTTTTGAAGTTTTGTTTCTTATACATTTACTTTTCAAATAATAAGTCTGATATAACAAATATCATAATTTTACAAACAAAATCTTACTTTTTATGCAGATGAGGAATAAATCCAGAGAAGAAGGAAAAAACTACAAGAACTTAAAAACAAAAATCACTTTGTAATTATGAACTTTACATTCCTTGTCTTTTGAATATGTAGTAATAAATCCTGACTTGAATTTTCTTTTTACAACTCAAATGGGGATGGTGAATTAACCTAATAGGGCTGAACGTATAATATATGCGAAATATTTGCCAAACCTGATTTTGCTTCTTCAACCATCGCAACTCCATCCTCCTCCTCATTTTCACAGCCAAAACCATCCTCAGTATCTGGCTGGTTACAATCAACTATTTGCTCTTCCTCAATAACATCAACATCAACTGCTGTAAAACCATACATTCTATTAGACATCCCTCCACATCACATCACTATAAGTTTATAACATAAAATAATAAATCATAAAAAAACCCCAATTTCATAATAAATATTCTGTTAAACAAACAGACCAAAAAGTACATACAGATCAAACATCGACACAAAATTCACTAACACACGATTACACTCTACAGTAACAAACTGAATTCAATAACATATTCGAGCACCCAAAACTTTTTAATCAACAACCGACAAAGACCGCGGCTAATCCATAAGCTCAAGTAATAAAATTACCGCCAATTAACATATTGAAACCTCAATCATATTGAACAAATGAATCAATCACATTATACATATACATAAAGCAAACAATTTCATCGACTATCGAAATTTACTACTTTCAATCCACATTTCAGCTGTAACTCAATCCTACTTAGTGCATACTTAACTAAACCTAAATAACAATACATACAAACTGATAAACTATACACACAAACACACACACATATAAAAATGATAAAAACTGACCATTCTCCATCTTGACAACATCTTCTCGCCGCCTCTTCCGATGCCTAGCCCAATCAGAGAGACTCTGAGACACGTCATCACCGGAAAGACGTTCCGGCGAAATATCGTCGGCGAGAATCTCGATCCGAAGAGTCCGGTCGGAGAAGTTACTGTCATTAAACGCGAATCCAAAATCGGCGTCTCGTGAAACGACGTCGTTAGAGCAGACGGACTCCATAGTAGAAGTGGGAAGAGGATCGAATAGGTCCGAACCCAAATTCTTCATCTCTAGGATTTCTCAATTCGAAACCCTAGAAACGATATATATAATAATAGAGATTAATTATATAATGTGAATTTTGGGGGATTTGTTTTTCGTCTTGGGAGTTGTGAAATGAAAACAAGCTTTAGAAATGATAAAGGAGTTGCCAAAATTTACTCCACTTTCTATTTATGGACTGCTTTTTTTTTTCTTCGATTATGTTTTATATTTTCGATTTATTCGAAAATTATTAATTTAAGCAAAGAATATTTTTTGTGATTGATTTACGCTAGTAATAAAATGAGTATCAAAGAATCCAAATAGATAGTGTGGAAATGTTTCATTAGATTACAATTTTCGATTCTACTAAACTAAAAACAAAAGTGGTGTTTTTTAATACGCCTTCTTTATCCCTTCTCGTTACTTCTTTTGTTTTAACATTGGGAAATGCTGGTTCTTCACTTTGGTTGATTCTAGGGATGGGAAAAAAATCCGATCCGACGGATACCCGATCCGAAATCCGAAATTTTGGATAACCCGAACCCGATTTTTTGGATTTGGATTTGGATTTGGATTTGATTTTCAGACCCGAAAATTTTTGGATTTGGATTTGGATACTATGAAACCCGATCCGAAACCCGATCCGAAACCCGAAAACCGATCCAAACCCGATCCGAACCCGAAACCCGAAAAAAACCCGAATATATATATGTATGTATATATATATATATATATATATATATATATATTTTATACTATAATATATTTCATAATGTAATACATTTATCTACGTGGGACGAAGCACTAGTTACGAGTACAGGACAACATAATAGTGTTCTATTAAGATCTCCAACCAAATTAATTTTTATTTTGTGAAAATTTGGGAATATCTTTTAATTAGATATATATTGACATCCGTACGGTTGGATCGTCGAAAAATATTTTTAAAAGAATAGAAACAATAATGTGGGACGAAGCACTAGTTACGAGTACAGGACAACATAGTAATGTTCTATTAAGATCTCCAACCAAATTAATTTTTTATTTTGTGAAAATTTGGGAATATCTTTTAATTAGATATATATTGACATCTGTACGGTTGGATCGTCGAAAAATATTTTTTAAAAAATAGAAACAATAATTATACTATTAAAATTAAAATAGACCACTAAGAATATCAACTTTATCTATTTAATAAATTGTCATGGATGTAGCGGTATTTTTTAACTTACTTACACTATTTTTTTTTTATTTTTTTGTTAAGCAACTTATTTACACTATTTTTAATTTTGAATACCCGAAAAAAACCCGATCCGATCCGAAACCCGACGGATTTGGATTTGGATATTGAGTTTTGGATCCGAAACCCGATACGATCCGAAACCCGAAACCCGAAAATATTTGGATTTGGATTTGGATTTTGCAAAACCCGAGCCGAACCCGATCCGTTCCCATCCCTAGTTGATTCATATAATGATTTGCTTATGATCCTTCACTCTAATTTCGGCTATTCAAACAAATCTGTATTCTCCGATTTGCCTTTTAATTCCTATAAAAATGTATATTATTAAATATATTTTTACTTTATTTAAATATTTGTTTATAATGCATAATTATCAGTTTATCACTGTGTTTTAAAAATCAACGATTAATCGATATTCGATGCCTCTCCGAATCGGAATTAGTCGGGATTAATCGGAATTAATCGATATTAATTGCCAATTAATCGCTATTGGTTACCACTACCGATTAAGTGCAATTTCCGTTTTTTACAAGAGAGGTTTATCACAATCAAATATGTCGGTCATATAGGCATGCAACTTGTTCTCATTCAAAGTTTCTGTTATTCAAAATGGGTGGACCTAACATACAAAGTTAGTACATATAGCCAAATAGCCAACGAATATGAACATAACTAGCAACAAAACTCAATGACATTAATTTGGTTGTAAGGCTCTCCTTGTGAAAAGAAATTCGGAAATCATATGTATCATCAGCTGCATCTTAAGATGCTTTAAATAGAGCAATCACCACCGTGCAATAGCACAGCACAATAACCACCTGTAAATGAATGCTCATTAAAACGTATCCTTCCAACTTGCAGCTGATATTAAGTGAACATGCACTGTTGTTTTTCAATGACCTATTAGCTTCCTGATTCTTGATCCCTGCAAACATTGGTTCAATGTGGTAAAACCAAAATTACACTGAACCGTGGTAAACCAAGAAGGCGTACACTTTATTTCACTCCCTATAAGACTTCCTATGTTAGCAGAAAGCGTTAACTTTTACCTTTTGTGCACTTTCAAGCAGGCTCATAAAGACCCACCATGTGTCCATCAATACAACGCACAGCTGCGACCTGCAACCAAGAATATATAAATTACTTCACACTAGAGTTTCTTGTACTTAGAGCAGCGAAGAACAGAACAGCAAAGAGAACAGAAGAAAGGAGGGAGCATTAACGGGATTTGATTATAGAAAAATAAATAATTTGTTGCAAATTAATTAATATAAGTTTCGCGGCAAGTACCTTTCCATAAATCTCGTACTTGATGGGACCATCCAGCTCAGCACCTAAAGCTATTAGCTTGGTTACTGAATTATTGATGTCAGGGACCGTAAAGGATAAAAGTGATGAATATTCTTTCTCCGCGACCTTTTCACTGTAAAATAGGGTTGGCAGGTTAATCCTTAGTAAATACTTAATAGTCACAGATGATAAGTACATGCTACCAAAATAACACTCTCATAAAATAAGATAATTTCAGGGTGTGCACAGGCAGGAAACCCCTCACAGTAAAACAAAAGAAGTGCTTATCTAGAGCAGAATCAGGATGTTTTATAAAGCGCTATGCAAGAAATTAAATCTCACTCACTCCATTCACATTAGGATTCAACTTAAGTAACAAGAGTAGGTTTTGTTTCTTCGAGATTGTGCATTAATACCGGGATTTAAACCTTCTCAATTCTGTTGTGATTTTTAGACAGAGATTATGAAATTACAGTCTGAATATATATATATATATATATATATAGACACACACACACACACACAATCACTTGAATTCAGAATTTTGAAGAAGAATGGATTCAACATCATTCATAACAGCTTCAGAAATAAGACCCTGGAGTTGGAGTATTCAAGACAAAAACCGAATAGTTGCTGCAGGAGAAGGAAAAAATAAACAGTGAAGCACAACAACAGCGAAATATGCAATTGAATTACAAAAGGAGCATGACCAATTAAAGGCATAATGTTGTCATGACACACAAGTTAAAAGATAAAGAGAATTTCATGGATATTGAGAGAGCTTTAATGTAAGCTAGCATATGAACTTCCAAGTGTGCAATTATATTGTTCAAATTCTCGAGATTGGAAAACTTGTGCATTAAACTACATTGGAAGATTAAGATGGTTATTGAACAAGAATCTTGGTTCCTAAAGATAAGAGAGGAAATGCTTAGGCCGACGGGTCTCTGTCTCAGTTTGTTGGTATGCCTTTATACTGTATGTACTGCTGGTAGATGTGGTATCATGGAAATCACCTGGGGATCTATAATGCCGACATTCTCTGCATCGGGTATCTATGCCGTGACTTTTACATAGCTAATTAAGCCACTGAATATTATTTGATATACTTATTTAATAAAAAATCATGCTGTGGTCCTCCCCCTTCTTCATGTCCAAATATAGGACACGTACCTGTGTTTCCAAGTTCCTGAAATTCCGAGTTCGACAATGGACACATGCGGACAGGCCAGTGTCCAATACTGTGTACCAAGTCCGAGTAATATATCCAGTACTTTACAAACAATTTCAGCCCCAGTCCATTCACCGGCATTCTGTGACTACTTGACTACCTTAATCCATGTCAAAATCAATAATTTAAAGCTACTTATTTCTATAACATAGAAATTAAACACAAGCATATCCAAGTAAAGATAGACATCAATAAAAGCAGCAACCTCGGAAGTAAATAAAATATGATAAAAAAACAACTGGACTAATTCTAATAGTTGTAACAAAATAATCTGCAGTCAACAGTACAAAATTCAAAAATACCATGTCAATGCCAAATATACTGATATACCCACAATGTAAAACTGGGTAAAAAAGAACGAAAATAAGTAAGTTTCTAGTGAGGCAATTTAACAAACAGTAAGTGGGCTGAACTGACCTTGGGGAATGGAGGAGAGCGAGCTTGAGGGGGCCGGATTGGAGCTCAGCCCAACGAAGAGTGCACACATTTATGGTGAAATCCAAACCTTCCGAGTAGAATTTAGCTGCTTTTGGGACGTCTCTGTGCATTTGTAGTAGCCATCTAAATGCTGTTGATCCACCCGCCATCCTCCAAATCTCACACGCTAATTTCTCTCCGGTTTATGTATATTCAATTATTCACAAATTACATTTACATTATTTTTACCACTTATTTTAGTTATTACTCCGTAGTACTCTAACTTTTATACTCACGGGTAGAGATGGCATCGGGCCACTTCCACGTCCCGATCCCCGAATTCAAACCCGATCTTCGTTTTCGGTCCGATCTTTATTGGGGATTATTTTTTATTCTCCGGTCCAAACGGGTAACGGGGATTCCCGCAGGAAATCGGGATATTTCATTTTAAACAAAAAATAACATTTTAAACAATTTTAAACACTTACTAGTGAGTTTGAAACAATTTTTTAAGCACTAAATTAAGATTAAAAAAATTTTACTAAAATAAACAATTATAAATAACATGGAAATGAATTTGACAACTAGAAAGAAAAACATATAAGATTAAAATATTATTTTGTTTCTAATATAAAGTATTGCAAATTCGTGTATATATATATATATATATATATATATATATATATATATATATATATATATATATATATATATATATATTATGATGTGGTGGAATCGAGTCGGGGATTGAGAATCGGGGTGGGGGTCGGGGATCGGGCCGGGGAGACATAAAATCCTGACCCCGGCCCGCTCCCCGTTTTTTTTTAAAATTGTCCCCGCTCCCCGGCCCGTACCCGAAAAAATCCCTGATTCCCCATCCCGTTCGGTGCGGGGATCGGATCGGGATCGGACGGGCCGGGGTGAATGCCCATCCCTACTCACGGGGGAGAAAATGACCAAAATAACATTATTTTAATACATTAATGCCCAAAATATCACATGTCGCTCGAGCTGCCCTTTTTACCCACGCCTATGCGCACTCAGCATATGCGCATACTACATTTAACCCGACCCAACTCACATTTCTCCCACCCCTCACTGAAAACCCTTGCCCAGTCCCTCTCTTTTCACTCTTCCGACCCAATTCACTCACCCCTCACTGAAAACCCTTGCTCAGGTCCTCTCTTTCTCTTTCTCTCTCTCTCTCTCTCTCTCTCTCTCTCTCTCTCTCTCTCTATCTCTCTCTACGATTTCTATTCTTTTTACTCGATGCTCTAAGAACATCACTAGAACCTTGTATAACTTCAGACATCAATGCCAGCCCCTTCGTCTCGAAAGACCAATTCCGCGAAGAAATGTCTAAGGTTCGATTAAAAGGCCTAGTTGATGCATCTTTCACCAGCCACCTGATTATTTAAATGATCCTCAAGCTAATAGTTATGCTTGCGAATATAGAGTTGTGTTTTGGCTAATTTGTGATACAGAGACGATAGTGATGACTGTAACGAGAGGGGTAGTTGGATGTATATTTAAACAATATACGCATTCTGTATTTGCGTAGTCCGCAGAAATCACATAATTTAAATGCGTAGTACATGGGAAGCGCATATGAAATATGTGTAGTCTGAATCATCGCATATCCTCTATGCGTAGTCCTCTTATTCTTGTTGATTGTGGGCCCGCAGTGTAACGCCCCGACTTCCCAAAACTAAAAATACACTTTTTATAATAAAACAGACTTTGATACAGGGGAATTTTAAAAAAATTCGGCATGAAGTATTCATAAATCGGACTATCCACCTGTAAATCAACCCAAACCAAATTCCAATTTTTAACAAATACAATTAAAACTTAATACACCAACGACTCCTCACCGAGGGTCGATTCCAGGTTATGGTATGAAACAAGAATCTAAACTATACAAATTATTACAATTTCTTCTACTATTCTGATTTCAATAACTATACCGCTTAATCTGTAGCTTAACTCCAATCCGTGCTTACCCGCTTTAGCTTCGAGATCTATCCTGTAAAGGCTGCCTCATTGCTCTCATATGACTCGTATGATGTAGACATCCACCCTTATTCCTAACTGAAAGATTAAAGAAAATGAAGCAAGAGTGAGCCAAAGAATGCTCAGCAAGCGAACAGTATAGTGAAACAATAATACCACCATGATTCATTGGTGAACATATCACTGACCAACTTATCTCAAAGGAATAATTTACAATTACAGAAGCTCAAGAACTTTAAAGATATATCATTTTATTTAATTCAGGAAATGGAATAGAATTGGACTATTTTGCATTTTATTAATAAAAACAATAAGGTTAGGCTGCTGATCAGTCACGCACTAACCCCGGACAAACGCACACAGCAATGTCCTTTAATGGATCCACGGCACACATTGGCCTTAATAACTTCTGACCACGAATCTGGTCCGACCCTTTACGGTCCACATTTAAAAAACAACAGTCCAATCCTAAACATCAGGTGTCGGAACAATCGATCACCTCAACTGCCAAACACCCTGGACACTTTCGTTCCAGGTCAACATCTCAAATCTCATCAAGTAAAATAAGGTCAGGTAATCTCTGAATTAAATATCGACAAGTTCGATATGACAAAAAGGGGTATTGATTTAAGTCAAGCTACTAAAAGGATCAACGAAAACAATATAATCGACTCGGGGTATGACAATTGAATATTCAAAATTAATGGAATTTATCAGAGCAGTTATATCAAGGATAAATCAAATGCATAAGAATCAAGTTAAGATAATCATAATTCGCTGAAAATACAAGTGGAGTGGTTTACTTGAAAGAGAGGTGGAACAATATACTTGCAAGGGATATGGATGTAATCAATTCACTAAAAGAATCAACAACTCAATAGAATCCATTTGGGGTATAACAATTGAATATTCTAAATTTCGGGAAATTAACGGAACAATTATATCAATAGTAATTCGAATAAGCATATGAATCAGGTTTTTATAATCATAACTCATTTAAAAGGTATTTGAAGCAATTTACTTGCAACGTGAATAACAACAATTGTAATTATAAGATAAAGCAAGGGTATAGTCAAGTGCTAAGCATTTAATAATTTACCAACACATTGTCAAGTTGAATCAACATAAGTGAATTAAGTAGTTTTAAAATGATCATTTGTAAAATAACTCCAAGACAATAAAATTGTAGGATAGGTTGAAGAAAACCTCTTCTAAAGGGGTCCATTGGTGAAAATCCGTTACCAAGTTTAAACTAACATGAGAGATTCGAATAGTTTAAAACGAAGATTTAAGAAATTCTCAATTACTTAAGGTCTCACTCTTGTCAGCTATGCACTTATAGGCTTCAGCTGCCAGAACCGGCATGACAAATATGAGTTTAAATAATTAAGAAGATCTCAATTCATTCTCGGCTTTATCCGTCATTGAGCAGCGCATGCCTCAACAACAGTATAAACCTCGAATTATCTTACATAAATTTGAAGGAAAACGTACTTTGAAGAATATTAGTATAGACGAGGAATGTTGAAATAAAATAATTTTAAAAGAAATCCACACCTGAACAATAGGTGAGGAAAATAAACAATGTCAGAAAAATTTTGAGAATGAGTGTTTGTAATTTAATAGAAGAAGAATGTCACTGAAAGTAGAATAAAATAAAATAAAGGGTATGGGCACTAGCAAACATGGTTTAAAAGAAATATCGTAAAATCAACAGAACAGGTTCACATTATTTAGAATAAATATGAAGAATATAATTGCTTGCAAGAAGGAATTTCGAAAGAACAATAAATAATACAAAAGGTTTCACATCACTTGAACAATAAGTGAGGAATAGTAACTTGCCTCAATACATGAAGTTTCCAATTCCTTACTCACTTTACATCAATAGCCACTTCTTTATACTTTGGCCTTTATCCGATCACGTATCCGTCTTTCTTCTATCACTCATCACCTTCTACGTGATTACACTCGTCAACTTTGATAATTATCTTCCTTCCTCTAGATTCCATATACACGTGCACTGGCTCTTACCGGCCTTATATTGGTACCTATATAAGGTAAAGTAATACTTCAGTATACGCATAACCTTAACCGTCTAACTCTATTCTACCCAGACGCATCTACCTCGCTTTACCATTTAGCACATACATCACGTATTAATTACATTCTCAAAATAGTAATGCATATCCACCAAATCATATAAGCACTTAACACGTAATATCAACTTACACTTATACCCCTTTAACAAGTATGTCATAACAATTCACAATAATCCTTATCAAATTATTACAAGAATTACAAAATAATCTTAGTAAGCATTGGACAGCACCTCCTTTATACAATGTCTTAACCCATCGCGATACAAATGACTCAAGTAAGCATTTAAGCAATAAATGGCTTCAATATAACCACAATAGTACACTCTATAGTAAATCAAGAATTCTAGTTTACACTTACAATTCACTTTGCATTATACACATACAACTCTGATATATTACTAATTATCAGATCAACCATATATAGAATTTAACACAAAATGTCCAATTATTTTATATACGAACTCCACATACTTGTTAAATTAACAAGTTATATTCACAACAATAATTATCAACTAGTCAATATAAAAAAAATAACTAGGTATAATTATCACCGCACAACAATTGAATTTACACCACCCCTACTAATTAATCGACCAAAAATCAATTAATAACTAATCCAACTTTCAATTACTTCAAAATTTTCTGCTATAATTCGAGTTATTCAGCACACAACCTCTAAAACTTGAATTAAAAGTCAAGTAACTAAGCAATAAATCCATAATCCACTTCTACATCATTTTAATTCTAACCAAAGAAAATTGAAAAAAAATAGTAACAGGCAAGTCTAATACATCACAAAGGAGCATCACATATCACACAAACTCATATCCTAATACCAAAACGTACACACACACCTAGCACCAGACGCACATACACTTCCCCTGCCCTGCTCTTCTCGACTTAACACCCTCAACACCACCTACAGCTACATTATCTCTTCTTACCACCATACACTTACAACTCTCCACTTAACACCATAACTTACATCCAATATCCATATACCCACATACAATCCCTACCCAATGTACCCACATACCCCCTTCTCCCACTCGTCCACCATTCCGCCATAAACGAACCCCAGCCTTCCAACTTTACCTTCACCCGTTCTCCTCATTCCCTAATCCCTCAACTTCCTTTAAACCAACATCTTCACCCCTTTCTGCCTTCCTCTCCACCATAACAATTACTATGACATACCTACAACGAACACGATCACATAGACATAGCATCACCCATTGAATGCCCAGACTAAACATCCACAAGCAGCCACACAACATCTTTTTACTCTCTTCCCTTCTCCTCTGTTTCGTACCACACAGATTGAAGAACGCCCCTGCACAGCCTCTCTAACCAACTCCCCTGCGTCCCCTTACTCTCCCCCATTTCCTTTCATTCACACAACCTCAACATACACAACTGACGCACCCACGCCACAGAACACACACATAACGCGCACCACATCTCTCCCTTCTTCTTTCCCACCTCGTGACTGTCGCCTCTACTCCGCCACTGTAACTCTCGATCGCCGGCAAAGCATCTCTGCCACCACCTTCGTTCTACCACTGCTCCACTCCAATTCAACGATTCCACCATCAATACTCCAACCCATTAGCAAATTAAACTCCCAAGTTAAAATCCCCAAATTTCTTAATTCCCAAACCCCCATTTGAATTCCACTGCTAAATATATATATATATACATACTAAGTAAATAGCCACGTTTCCTTTCCCCACAAACCCAGCAACCAAACACACAGTAGACATATACACACATAAATACTGCGATTCCTACTTCTGCTCACACACTTTGGCTCACACAAACTCCCATACCATATGACAGTTGCAAGAAAAGAAATAGAGCTCTAGTGTTTCGAGAGAAGAAAAGAAATATGGCGAAAGATTAGAGAGAAAACAGCTAGAGAGAGATGAGAGGGAAAGATATTGAGAAAGTCCGAGAGAGAGAGATAAGTCGCGAGAGTTCGAGAGATCGTTAGAAATTGAGTACAGGGGAAGTTGGGTTTGAAGAATTAAAAAGACAAGAAGCATTTTTGAAACCTCACACAAGCTAAAAAAAAAATCTAGTTTAAATCATTTTAAAATCGAATTTTAAATAAGAAATTAGTAGGAAAATAACTAAAAAAAAATTGAAATAAATTTGTGAAATTACATACATCCCCATATTTTTGAAATATTTTTATGATCAAAAATAAATTAAATATGAATTTTACAAGTTTTGATCCTTTAAATACAATAAAACTCTTAAAATCATTTTAAAATACTTAAATGCCCAAAATAATTCACCCAAAAATTTTAAAAACTAAATAAATATATTAATATGATATTGAAAAAGATTTCAGGATTTTTACATACTCCAATGATTTTATAAAAATTATCAAAGATCAATAATGCATGATTTAAATAAATTTTAATCATAAAAATTCAAATAAAATTTACACGGACTAGCACGTCACACATACATCACCATGTAAACATGTAAACATGATGTCACATATATTTTATAAAAAAAAAAATTCACCTCACATAATCCACATTTAATATTAAATAATAATAATAATTACGATATTTCTAGGGCGTTATATCCTTCCCCCCTTAATAGGATTCTGTCCTCAGAATCGACAGTAAGAAAACATATAACGATATTCTCAAACATCTCTTTCATTCTAGAATTCCTTTTATATCAATTCATATCTCGCTAGGCTCGTCCAGTAAGCCCGCAGATTCCAACATAAACTTAAACCCTTGGTTTACATGTCTCGTTAATTCTAGATACTTATCACTCGTACGCAGCAATCCTTTTCTACCGAAAATCGGACATGACCTATTCGTATAATGGACTATGCCCTGCATGAAAGTACTTCAATTACTGATCTAATCATCCATAAATAATTCATTTATATACAATACTAACCAAATCTTGCCTTAACTTGCAATAAACATATAAGCGAAGAATCTGCCTTGACTTGAAGTAAACAGGTAATAATTAAATCTTTAAAACGAAATCCACATGACTAACCATTGATACCACTTCCACGCTCCTGCTCATAATTCAGGTTGGCCCAGATAAAACTTTGAGAAAAAGAATATCAAGAAATCCCCCAATCATTCTTACTCCCCTTTCACGTACAATGTTACTCGAAGAGGGAATAGCTGGGAAACTTCCACCCATCCTTAATCCCATTGTTTTACTGAGTAACCTTTTCGAAACTAATAATTGTTTACCTTGAAACGTATTTATCTTACTCGCAATACAAACTACCCGGGGTCACAACCTTCCAATACCATTCACGACAATCTAGACCTTTGGATCTTCCATCTATAACTTCCGAAATTTCTTGAACATTTCCTTGAGTATTGTATGTCTATTTAATCTTTCCTGGTTCATCCGGTTGCATTGAAACTTGAGCGGTTTTCGATCTCCTCTTTACCTCCTAAAAGCTCTCATCTTTATCCCTTCGTTTCCTGATTTGTAGGCTTATTTACTGTTGTAGCTATCTTGGTAATACCTTTAACAACCTTCAATAATTCCTAGCCGGTCCTTTAAAGCTTTTGTCTCTGCAGGCATTTTATTCCTTTCCTGATTCATTGCTGCTTCGTCGTCTCGGCATTCACTTCGATTCTTTCGTCATATCTTGAAAATTTTAATTCTTCCAATTACAAGGCCCGTACTTAGAAATCATATATATGTTCTTCCCATGTTCCTGAATTTCTTGAGATGCCTTGTGATCTTGGCTCCAAACGTAACAACCTCTTGGTCTGCGTGACCGTTAAAACTCATTTGTCCGCTTGCGGCCTCGAAACACAACCTCTACATTCCTTGGGAATCATAAATTCACTTACTTGTCCTTACAATCTTTCTTGCACCTCGTAGTCGATCAATTGATTCGATCCTAGAATCGCACCTTATTCTCTTTACTGTCACCACATCCATACTCTTAG
This sequence comes from Saposhnikovia divaricata, assembly GCA_036435485.1. Lineage (NCBI taxonomy): Eukaryota > Viridiplantae > Streptophyta > Magnoliopsida > Apiales > Apiaceae > Saposhnikovia > Saposhnikovia divaricata. Next base: position 9,745,249 of record JAZHRN010000145.1, on the reverse strand, counting down.
CAACATCACTTATAATCACATAAACTTCCAGTTTCTAATTCCGTCACTTCTTACAATATCATTCCTTCTGCTTATACTTACAGCTTCCCCCAGTAATCTTAATACAATTAAAATACGCTTGCCCTCGAAATATTATCTTCCGATAATGGTGGTCCTGCTGGTCTCCTTAATTTATATCCCATGAGTATCTATCTTGTCTCGTTATTCTGGTTTTCAAAATCTTCTAGATCCTACATTCCTTTCTAGGCAAATCTCACGTCCTCTGCTAACACAATTCCTACAAATTTCCTGGTTCTCTGTCTTCATCTTCTTACTATCTTGTTCCATTTGAGTCAATTTATTCTCACTCTTAATATTCATGATCCTCTGAACTACATTTGCATAAGTCACTAACTCCCACACAATCACTTCACTCCTTTATTCAAAGCTTTTATTCCTGTTGAAATTCTTAAAGACACTTTCTAGCTCTACTCTGCTTCGCGCAAGTTATCTCGTCCCAGTTCTAAAATTCATACCTGACAATTGGTCTCGAATCATTTAAAATCTCATAATATTCCTGTTTCCATACCCAAAGTGAAATATGCAATAAACAAATGTTCTTCAGCAATCTTTCTTTAACATAATTCACATACTTACTATATCCATTTCCACTTTACTTTTGACCTTAACCAAATTATTATTTCGTGTCCTTATCATCTGCTCCCTAACCATACTCAATTCTTCATATTATCGAATCTTGCACATGTGTTGTTGATCAAAAGAATAATCTATCTTGATATTCAATCCTTGCTTTAATGTCAATTCTCAACCCTGATCATCCAATTCTCTGTCGACGTAAATGTATAGCTTTAGGAATCATAAGGGTTTATAGCAAAAGAAATCAATACAATGGATAGGTGTTAGCATGTATAAATAAGTTGAGTTTCGTTTGATATCAATTTTATAAAAGAATTTACCGAGAGATCAAAATGATCATTGAACTGTTTTCAGGTTGCATTTGTCACTTAGGTCAACCACCATAGTACAAAAAGGTGGCCAGCCTTCAGTACTTTCATGACAAACACAATCAGTGGCGTCCCACCAGACTCCTATCACATAGATAAGATGTCCCTGAATCCCCTATATACATAGGGTTGTTCATCCCAGTCAGAATAAATAAGGTTAAGTCTTCAGGGGAAAAATAGAAAAATTTCAAGAGTTTCAAAAGTTTTTGAGTATAATGTTCAATTAAATAACCCCTGGAAAATAGAGGTGTCTCTAAAAGAATAGAATGTGTAATCAAATCCGATATGCGAAGTTCATCATCAATGAAGTAAAATCGATTATCGATAATATCTGGTACCAACAAAACAAGAAAGAACATGAAAAGAAGGTTGAATCTCTTCAGATGATAAATCGAATGAAATCAGGGTCTTCTAATAATCAACCACGCCTTTACTCCCAGCTCATGCCATTAATCGCGTTTCCCATCTTGCTTACCATCATTTTGTACTCTCTATAATGTTCACGAGGTAACTAAATTCGTAAAAGAAAATTCTGGAAGATACGTAAAGGTCTACAAAGAGCGTCCTCCATGCTAGTAGCTCCGGTTGTCTATTTAACGTATGCGGCACCGAATCAACTACCTCGTCAAACATCGAATCTTCGGATGAATCGAACTCCTATTCGTGCGATGTCGAAATACTAAATAATGACGCAACAATCGTCCTAATAACCTAAATGGAACTTTACCATAAATCATTCTATCTAACGTCCAACCTAATACGTGCACCTAATCATCCTAACTTGTTTCAGTGACCATAACCTGTTGCTCTGATACCAACCTGTAACGCCCCGACTTCCCAAAACTAAAAATACACTTTTTATAATAAAACAGACTTTGATACAGGGGAATTTTAAAAAAATTCGGCATGAAGTATTCATAAATCGGACTATCCACCTGTAAATCAACCCAAACCAAATTCCAATTTTTAACAAATACAATTAAAACTTAATACACCAACGACTCCTCACCGAGGGTCGATTCCAGGTTATGGTATGAAACAAGAATCTAAACTATACAAATTATTACAATTTCTTCTACTATTCTGATTTCAATAACTATACCGCTTAATCTGTAGCTTAACTCCAATCCGTGCTTACCCGCTTTAGCTTCGAGATCTATCCTGTAAAGGCTGCCTCATTGCTCTCATATGACTCGTATGATGTAGACATCCACCCTTATTCCTAACTGAAAGATTAAAGAAAATGAAGCAAGAGTGAGCCAAAGAATGCTCAGCAAGCGAACAGTATAGTGAAACAATAATACCACCATGATTCATTGGTGAACATATCACTGACCAACTTATCTCAAAGGAATAATTTACAATTACAGAAGCTCAAGAACTTTAAAGATATATCATTTTATTTAATTCAGGAAATGGAATAGAATTGGACTATTTTGCATTTTATTAATAAAAACAATAAGGTTAGGCTGCTGATCAGTCACGCACTAACCCCGGACAAACGCACACAGCAATGTCCTTTAATGGATCCACGGCACACATTGGCCTTAATAACTTCTGACCACGAATCTGGTCCGACCCTTTACGGTCCACATTTAAAAAACAACAGTCCAATCCTAAACATCAGGTGTCGGAACAATCGATCACCTCAACTGCCAAACACCCTGGACACTTTCGTTCCAGGTCAACATCTCAAATCTCATCAAGTAAAATAAGGTCAGGTAATCTCTGAATTAAATATCGACAAGTTCGATATGACAAAAAGGGGTATTGATTTAAGTCAAGCTACTAAAAGGATCAACGAAAACAATATAATCGACTCGGGGTATGACAATTGAATATTCAAAATTAATGGAATTTATCAGAGCAGTTATATCAAGGATAAATCAAATGCATAAGAATCAAGTTAAGATAATCATAATTCGCTGAAAATACAAGTGGAGTGGTTTACTTGAAAGAGAGGTGGAACAATATACTTGCAAGGGATATGGATGTAATCAATTCACTAAAAGAATCAACAACTCAATAGAATCCATTTGGGGTATAACAATTGAATATTCTAAATTTCGGGAAATTAACGGAACAATTATATCAATAGTAATTCGAATAAGCATATGAATCAGGTTTTTATAATCATAACTCATTTAAAAGGTATTTGAAGCAATTTACTTGCAACGTGAATAACAACAATTGTAATTATAAGATAAAGCAAGGGTATAGTCAAGTGCTAAGCATTTAATAATTTACCAACACATTGTCAAGTTGAATCAACATAAGTGAATTAAGTAGTTTTAAAATGATCATTTGTAAAATAACTCCAAGACAATAAAATTGTAGGATAGGTTGAAGAAAACCTCTTCTAAAGGGGTCCATTGGTGAAAATCCGTTACCAAGTTTAAACTAACATGAGAGATTCGAATAGTTTAAAACGAAGATTTAAGAAATTCTCAATTACTTAAGGTCTCACTCTTGTCAGCTATGCACTTATAGGCTTCAGCTGCCAGAACCGGCATGACAAATATGAGTTTAAATAATTAAGAAGATCTCAATTCATTCTCGGCTTTATCCGTCATTGAGCAGCGCATGCCTCAACAACAGTATAAACCTCGAATTATCTTACATAAATTTGAAGGAAAACGTACTTTGAAGAATATTAGTATAGACGAGGAATGTTGAAATAAAATAATTTTAAAAGAAATCCACACCTGAACAATAGGTGAGGAAAATAAACAATGTCAGAAAAATTTTGAGAATGAGTGTTTGTAATTTAATAGAAGAAGAATGTCACTGAAAGTAGAATAAAATAAAATAAAGGGTATGGGCACTAGCAAACATGGTTTAAAAGAAATATCGTAAAATCAACAGAACAGGTTCACATTATTTAGAATAAATATGAAGAATATAATTGCTTGCAAGAAGGAATTTCGAAAGAACAATAAATAATACAAAAGGTTTCACATCACTTGAACAATAAGTGAGGAATAGTAACTTGCCTCAATACATGAAGTTTCCAATTCCTTACTCACTTTACATCAATAGCCACTTCTTTATACTTTGGCCTTTATCCGATCACGTATCCGTCTTTCTTCTATCACTCATCACCTTCTACGTGATTACACTCGTCAACTTTGATAATTATCTTCCTTCCTCTAGATTCCATATACACGTGCACTGGCTCTTACCGGCCTTATATTGGTACCTATATAAGGTAAAGTAATACTTCAGTATACGCATAACCTTAACCGTCTAACTCTATTCTACCCAGACGCATCTACCTCGCTTTACCATTTAGCACATACATCACGTATTAATTACATTCTCAAAATAGTAATGCATATCCACCAAATCATATAAGCACTTAACACGTAATATCAACTTACACTTATACCCCTTTAACAAGTATGTCATAACAATTCACAATAATCCTTATCAAATTATTACAAGAATTACAAAATAATCTTAGTAAGCATTGGACAGCACCTCCTTTATACAATGTCTTAACCCATCGCGATACAAATGACTCAAGTAAGCATTTAAGCAATAAATGGCTTCAATATAACCACAATAGTACACTCTATAGTAAATCAAGAATTCTAGTTTACACTTACAATTCACTTTGCATTATACACATACAACTCTGATATATTACTAATTATCAGATCAACCATATATAGAATTTAACACAAAATGTCCAATTATTTTATATACGAACTCCACATACTTGTTAAATTAACAAGTTATATTCACAACAATAATTATCAACTAGTCAATATAAAAAAAATAACTAGGTATAATTATCACCGCACAACAATTGAATTTACACCACCCCTACTAATTAATCGACCAAAAATCAATTAATAACTAATCCAACTTTCAATTACTTCAAAATTTTCTGCTATAATTCGAGTTATTCAGCACACAACCTCTAAAACTTGAATTAAAAGTCAAGTAACTAAGCAATAAATCCATAATCCACTTCTACATCATTTTAATTCTAACCAAAGAAAATTGAAAAAAAATAGTAACAGGCAAGTCTAATACATCACAAAGGAGCATCACATATCACACAAACTCATATCCTAATACCAAAACGTACACACACACCTAGCACCAGACGCACATACACTTCCCCTGCCCTGCTCTTCTCGACTTAACACCCTCAACACCACCTACAGCTACATTATCTCTTCTTACCACCATACACTTACAACTCTCCACTTAACACCATAACTTACATCCAATATCCATATACCCACATACAATCCCTACCCAATGTACCCACATACCCCCTTCTCCCACTCGTCCACCATTCCGCCATAAACGAACCCCAGCCTTCCAACTTTACCTTCACCCGTTCTCCTCATTCCCTAATCCCTCAACTTCCTTTAAACCAACATCTTCACCCCTTTCTGCCTTCCTCTCCACCATAACAATTACTATGACATACCTACAACGAACACGATCACATAGACATAGCATCACCCATTGAATGCCCAGACTAAACATCCACAAGCAGCCACACAACATCTTTTTACTCTCTTCCCTTCTCCTCTGTTTCGTACCACACAGATTGAAGAACGCCCCTGCACAGCCTCTCTAACCAACTCCCCTGCGTCCCCTTACTCTCCCCCATTTCCTTTCATTCACACAACCTCAACATACACAACTGACGCACCCACGCCACAGAACACACACATAACGCGCACCACATCTCTCCCTTCTTCTTTCCCACCTCGTGACTGTCGCCTCTACTCCGCCACTGTAACTCTCGATCGCCGGCAAAGCATCTCTGCCACCACCTTCGTTCTACCACTGCTCCACTCCAATTCAACGATTCCACCATCAATACTCCAACCCATTAGCAAATTAAACTCCCAAGTTAAAATCCCCAAATTTCTTAATTCCCAAACCCCCATTTGAATTCCACTGCTAAATATATATATATATACATACTAAGTAAATAGCCACGTTTCCTTTCCCCACAAACCCAGCAACCAAACACACAGTAGACATATACACACATAAATACTGCGATTCCTACTTCTGCTCACACACTTTGGCTCACACAAACTCCCATACCATATGACAGTTGCAAGAAAAGAAATAGAGCTCTAGTGTTTCGAGAGAAGAAAAGAAATATGGCGAAAGATTAGAGAGAAAACAGCTAGAGAGAGATGAGAGGGAAAGATATTGAGAAAGTCCGAGAGAGAGAGATAAGTCGCGAGAGTTCGAGAGATCGTTAGAAATTGAGTACAGGGGAAGTTGGGTTTGAAGAATTAAAAAGACAAGAAGCATTTTTGAAACCTCACACAAGCTAAAAAAAAAATCTAGTTTAAATCATTTTAAAATCGAATTTTAAATAAGAAATTAGTAGGAAAATAACTAAAAAAAAATTGAAATAAATTTGTGAAATTACATACATCCCCATATTTTTGAAATATTTTTATGATCAAAAATAAATTAAATATGAATTTTACAAGTTTTGATCCTTTAAATACAATAAAACTCTTAAAATCATTTTAAAATACTTAAATGCCCAAAATAATTCACCCAAAAATTTTAAAAACTAAATAAATATATTAATATGATATTGAAAAAGATTTCAGGATTTTTACATACTCCAATGATTTTATAAAAATTATCAAAGATCAATAATGCATGATTTAAATAAATTTTAATCATAAAAATTCAAATAAAATTTACACGGACTAGCACGTCACACATACATCACCATGTAAACATGTAAACATGATGTCACATATATTTTATAAAAAAAAAAAATTCACCTCACATAATCCACATTTAATATTAAATAATAATAATAATTACGATATTTCTAGGGCGTTATACGCAGGGCCATGGAAAACGCATATGAACTACGCATCCAATGCGAATCGCGTCAATGCGCATCTTCTGTACGCATTCTTTAAATGCGCAGTCGCCTGGTTATTTTGGGTAGCTTTTCCGCCAAATGCTATTTTGGGCACAGTGACATGTAAAAGTGATATACAGGGCTTTCACCCCTCACGGGGACACCCTTAAAAATTTTATACATTTTAATTGTTATTATATAATTTTTAAAATTAATATTTGAATGATTTGATGAATATTAAAAAGCATTTATATATAATTTTCAAAAAAAATTACTGAGATTCAAAAATAGATTCATAAAATTAATGAGATTTTGACATTGAAAAACAGATTCACAAAATTTATCATAATTTATTTTATATTTATAATAAATTGTTGTTTGTAATTGATTTTTTGGAAGCACAGCAGGAATACAAAAATATTTATAATTTTTTTCGATTTTAAAATTAATGTTTTAAAGTGGTTCTCTTGATTCTCTTTTTAAGACGGTTCTCTCTTGAACCTTGGTCTACTTTACAATGCTTCTTTATAACTATTATTAATAAAATTATTTATGATTTATTAAATTATTTATAATTTTATTTTGGAAATAAATGTGAAATAGAGTTCAAAAATACACATAATACTTTATAAACATTGTTAGTCACAGAGGCATGCCTGTATACATCTAATAATAAGCCTAATTGTCTGTAATGCTTTGCATTACCTACATGACCTCTTAACTGAGGGAACCTCTAGTTGTAGAGTTTCTACTTGTTGTAGTACTTATAACAGACATCAAATTCTACCTGTGTAACTGTAATTAAAGTCAGAGAATAATGCTTGAAAGAAGTTCCAAGGATCATGCCTCAAGCTTGAAGACCAAGACTGTCAAAATAAATACAGTTGGAATTTGGAGAATGAAGATTTGCCTAAGTACCAATTCGAGAAGTATGTTTATTATATTCGAGAAGTCTAGCATTCGAGAAGTCAGGGATTCGATATCTAAAAAGACACTATTCGATATCTCATTCGATATATCAGAGATTCGATACGTCTTTTACTCTATTCGAGAACTCATGAAGTCAATAAGTCAAAGCACCATTCGAGTTCTCCATGAGTCAACAAGTCAAAGCTCATTCGATATCTCAAAGACTCAGAAAGCTATTCGACATCTCAGGGATTCGATAAGTTAAATGCTCCATTCGACAACTCAAGGATTCCTGAAGAAAAGAGCTATGCGATAAGTGATTCAATATGTCAACTTTACAGTATTCAAGAACTCAGAGTTATCGATCAAGTCAATTCTAGTTCTCGAATCAAACACTTAGCCACTTCTCGAATACAATCTTGGGGATAAAATACTGAAGGAATTGTACAAGTCAGAAACCTGCAACAAGCCAAGACGCTTTATGGACCACATACTGTAAAGCACGTTGGAAAGCCTACAAAGAAGCTTGGAGAGATAGTACAAGAGACAAAGAGCTAAAGAAGTGGATCTGAACAGAGTTCTAAGAAGTCAAATCTGTAGCAGTTTGGATGTTTACTCAAATAGGATAGACACATTAGAAAGCAAATTTGTTTGCTACCTTATTTGTTGTAAGCAAGCTGTTCACATGATATAAGTGAACAACCCTACTTTCTTTAACAAGTATCAAACAGAGTGATCAATAGTTTTTACAAGTAATATCTCTCTGAGAAAGAAGTTGAGAATGCTAACATTTGTATTCACAGATTGTAGCAAATCTTTATATAATACAATATTAGATTAATGTGAGTGATCGTGTTCTTTTGTTTATATTCCGCACTTACATAATCTGTTAAACACAAACACACACTTTGTTACACAACCAAATTCAAACCCTTAAAACAACCTTCACCTAAAACACTTATCAGAAGAAAAGTTTGAGAATCCATTCACCCCCCCTCTGTATTCTCTTCGGTATATTCAATACTCAACAAGTGGTATCAGAGCAGGCTGTTTATTTAAAACAGAAAAAGATCATGAATACACCAAAGACTACAGGAACAGTGAAGGTCCCTAAGTTCGACAAAGAGAATTACAACCTCTGGAAGATTAAAATGCTGTTGTTCATCAAAGCTGCTAACCCTCTATATCCTGAGATACTCAAGAATGGTCCTTTTGTTCCACAACAGGAGATTCCTGAAAAGACTGTTGGAACTGTAACCATTCCAAGATCCTATGTGGCTAAAGAACCATCCAAATGGATAGAGACAGAAAAGGAGATGGTTGCTCTCGATAGTCATCTCATGTTATTAGTCATAGATTCTATGGAAATGTCAATATTTGCTAACATGACCTCTTGCAAAACAGCAAAGGGGATGTGGGATCATATTGAGTTGTTATGTGAAGGAACAGAGGAGGTTAGAGAAAATAAGAAACAGATACTGGTCACACAGTATGAAGCTTTCATGGCTCAGACCAAGGAAAGCATTACTGACATGTTTGAAAGGTTTCACAAGCTGGTGACTGAGCTACAGATGAATGGGAAGGTTTACAGCACCAAGGAGTTGAACATGAAGTTTCTATTGTCTTCACCAAACCATCTAGAGCAAAGGGTCATTTCTCTAAGAGAAAGAGATTTGAACAAAGTCACATATGATGTGCTCTATGGGGTTTCAAAGACTCAAGAGCTTGAGTTGCTTGAGAAGAGGGCTATCCAAGCCAACCAAGGCAGAATGATAAACACATCATGTGCCTTGATTGTCAACAAATCTGTTCAAGACCTAGAAGCATCTACAAGTCAGCTGAGGATAGAAGAGATAGTAGATAATGAAGAAAATGAAGGTGAAGTGACTGAACTTGTTGAGGAGAAGGAAAAAGAAGAGTTCTATACTCTTGAAGAGCTAGATGGCATGAAAAACACTTCATATGCTTTCATGGCCAGGAAGTTTCCAAACATAAGATTCAAGAGGAACCAACCCTTCAAACCTAGACCCCAAAACCATTCATTCAACAAGAGCAAGGCACCTATAAAAGCAAACAAGAATAAATTCAAAACCAGCCATGTGGATAGGTCATCTTTAAGGTGTTTTAGATGCAATGACCTAGGGAATTTTGCCAGTGAATGCAAGAAGCCTAAAAAGAAGGATAAGGAGTTTCTAGAGCTTTAAGTTAAGTATGAGGCCCTTATGAAAAAGCAAACACAAGGCAAGGCCTACATAGCTGAAGGGAAGTGTTGGGATGACTCTGATAGTGATGGAGAGGAGCAAGAATTCTGCAACTATGCCTTGATGGCTGATTCCAAGGATGAACAATCTCTATCTGACTCTCAGGTACCATCTCTCACTACCATAGATATGTCTGTTTCTGAGTATAAATGCATGGTTGAACAACTATCTATTGAAATATTTAATATTCATACTAGTATGACTGCTGCTAATGAAGAGATTGCCAAACTTTCTGCTAAGAATGAATTGTAAAACAAGAAGAATGAAGAACTTGAGCTAACTGCTATGCAAGTAGATAACCTTAAGAAAGAAGTTGAATATCTGCAGAATAAGGTTCTATGTGCTAGTCAGGTTAAGAAGGCTCTAGGGATGAACTAGCTGAAAATGAATTCAAACTGAAAAGCTTTAAGAACTCCTCTAGTCTATTGCAGTCCTACCATGAGAAAAACCAAGCTAAACCTAAGGCTGCCATTGGACTTGACTATGGCACTCTTAAACAGAGGAAAGGCTATGCTGTCATTGAAGATGACATAGTTGTTCAGGATGAAGTGCCTCACATTTTGAAAAAGACTGAGTCTCCAATTTTAAAAGAACCATCATTTGAAATTGATGAGGATGCCTTACTCATTAAGCAAATGTTGAATGATGAGGATGAGGCACAGTCTAGTGAACAACCAGCATCTTCTAAGAGTGAGAGTGTCAAAGCAAAAGCCAAGAAGCCAGTAGGAGGTAGACCTAGACCTGAGAAGTTTGTGAAGTTTGTTTCAGCTGGGAAAAATGAATCTGAGAAGAAAGTGGCTAATAAGAAACAAAACAGAAATGGCAAGCTAGGGATAAACAAGAATAGTAATTATGCTTATGTGCCAAATGCCCCTAGGATAGTTTGTCAAAACTGTTTTAGCACTAATCACTTAACTCATGCATGCAAGAAACCAACTGGTAGTGTAGCTAAGCCTTTCTATGATTGATCTGTGCCTTTAAGATATAGAGATTCACCTTTCTGTGATAAACTTGACTGTATGCCATGCAACATGAATGTTATGACTAGCTGTTTTAATTTAAGAAGGCAATTCATGGATGGTTGCATCAGTCACAACATTCACACACACTACACAAGGCCAGAGTCTTCAAGTCCTCCTAGAGTTAGGAAGGTACCTCTGTCACCTAAGTCTAAGAATTAAGATTCTAAGACTTCTAACAATGACAAAAAGACTAGTCCTAAGAAAGTTGATAAGCATGCTGTTTTTGATAAATCTGTTTCTAAGCCAAGTGAACCCAAACTTGTTTGGGTACCAAAGAAGAAGTAATACCTTTGTGCTTGCAGGGCAAAGAAAGTGAAAAGAAGGTCATGTGAATTTTGGATAGTGGATGCTCAAATCACATGACTGATGATATGGCCCTGCTATCACAATATGAGGAGAAGGCTGGCCCAATGGTTGCTTTTGGAGATGACAGCATGGGTAACACATTGGGATATAGCAAGTTAAAAGTTGGTAATGTCATCATTGAAGATGTAGCACTAGTCAAGGGTCTCAAGCATAATCTATTAAGTGTTGGTCATCTTACTGATAGAGGATTCAAGGTAAATTTTGACAAAGATGAATGTTTGCTCACCCACAAAAAGACTGGTGATTTTGCTCTATCTGGAGTAAGAAAAGGAAGCCTGTTTGTAGCCAATATGGACTCTGCAAACAAGGACAAAGTTTGTTGCTTCTACTCAAAAGCATCAAATGAAGATTATTGGCTATGGCACAAGAAGTTATCACACCTGAACTTCAATGCCATTAATTCTTTAGTCAAAAGAGAGTTAGTGAGAGGCATGCCCACACTTGAATTCTGTCAAGAAGGAGTGTGTGAGGCTTGCAAAAAGGAAAGATGAAAAGGTCAAGCCGCAAGTCAAAGACAGTGACATCAATCACCAAGCCCCTGCAATTAATTCATATGGATTTGTTTGGGCCTGTCAATATTATGTCACTCTCAAGAAAGAAGTGTGCCCTAGTGATGGTTGATGACTACACAAGGTATACATGGGTGGAATTTCTAGCATCAAAGGATGAGGCTCCACAAGTAATCATTGAGCACATAAATAAAGTTGATAAGGAAGCAAAAGCCAACAATGCAAGTGTGATTGCATTGAGAAGTGATAATGGAACAGAGTTCAGAAATGCCTTACTTGAAGCATTTTGCAAAGAAAATGGCATTTATCAACAATTCTCAGCTCGAAGGACTCCACACCAAAATGGAGTAGTTGAGAGAAAGAATAGAACTCTAATTGAGGTTGCTAGAACAATGTTGCTTGATGCAAAGATGCCTACGTGTTTTTGGGCTGAGGCTGTGAGCACTGCATGCTATATCCAGAACAGAACCCTCATCAACAAAAACACTGGAAATACACCTTACAATTTGATGACTGGAAAGAAGCCTACTCTAAAGTATGTTCATACTTTTGGAAGCAAATGCTTTGTGTTGAAAGACAATTCAGAATATGTTGGGAAGTTTGATGCAAAGGCATTTGAAGGAATTTTTCTTTGCTATTCTATGGAGAGAATTGCATACAAAGTTTATGTCATCGGTCAAAAGAAAGTTATGGAAAGCACAGATGTGACATTTGATGACAGCAAACTACCTGGATTAGAAGAAGCCAATGATGAAGATAGAGATCCATTAAAGTTTGAAAATCTGGATGATTCTGATGAAGAGATTGAAACTGAAGTTGAAACTCTAGTTCAACAAACTCAAGTGAATGATGAAACAAGAGAAGAATTGTAAGAACCCCGATTTTTGGTAGGAATTAAAACTTTTATTATGGAATGGATATGGATTCCAATATTTATATGTCATGAAGAATGCAATGACAACTTAGGTAAGAATAATCTATCGTCAAGAAAGTAGGATATGGCATACAAACAGAGGAAGTAGTCTCATGTCATCCAAATCGATATCTAGTATAAGTCCAGTGGTTCCGTAAAAAGGGTTAAGGAACGCCCGAGAAAGCGCAAGGACATTTTTCTAATTATAAGGAATAAAGAGAGAATAAGTGATGAATAGTGTTTTTGGTGGAAATAGGAATATTATTAGACGACACTATATAGAAGTACCCGGAACGGATTTCTGAGTTCGTATTAAGGATCCAAGGGGAAAATAAGTGTATGTAAAAGTTATCGGATTCTTAAAAACAACACTTTTATTTTCTCCGAGATTTTCCTGGACACTGAAAGACTTAAGGATTTAGTCAAAGGATTTAAGGAATTTCAATTCAAGAATTATAAAGGAGGATTGAGAATGGTAGTATAAATATTAAGAAGGTTTCCGGTAAAACCTTAACGAGAAATATTTGAGATATTCCTCCGAACGATCAGTGAAATTGAATAATAACCGGGCAAAGAAACAATCAGAGAACCAAGAGATTAGCATGTGCAAGTGGGTGGAGTGAAGGAACTAAGTAGTTACAAAGAAACAAGCTCCATTAGAAACTAACCAACCTAGTTAGTACTAATGACATCATTTCACCACAAAATGATAACACTTGGCTAGTTGATGATGTAGTAGAGATGATGCAAGCACTTTATTAAAGCTACTTTACTTTATGTAGATATTATCCATACAAACACAATAATGCTAGATGAGTGCAAGAGAAGCCAAACAAACTCCATTTCTCTGATTTTGTTCAAAATGCCCAGCAGAACACCTCCAAGAAGAAAATTCATATCTCCATTTCTATCCATGATAAAATCACCAAATTTTAACCATAACCTCTCCACTCCATGGGTAGCTTTCTCTCAAAATTTCATAGCAATCCAAGTAGTATAGCCTAGGCAAATCTCCTCCCCAAGATGGATAACCGAACTATCCAGATTTTGACAGTTTCTGTGACGATTTTCAAACGGCCATATCTCCTTTATTTCTCAATGAAATTTGGTGTTCTTTAGCTTGTTGGAAAGCTGTTAAGATGCTCTACAACTATCCTTTAGAAGCCGCATCCAGAAAAGCTCGGTAAGGCCCTCGTTTTTCATGATCTTTCAGCTGGGTTATAGAAACTCCCAAAATCTCTAATTATATTCTTGATGATTCTTGTTAGTTTAAGCTTGGTTAAGGAGTTCCAAGGACTAAACAAGGTTAATCAAGACTATTCCTCCAAGGAAGGTATAACCCTCATAAACCGTAGACCTACTTTAAGTTTTATGGATGTTCCTGGTGATTGTTAGATTAATGATGATTAAGATGATCTTATAAGCACGATTATGTAATTTGTTAGTGGACCTAAGTATTATGATGTTATGATGATGTATTAAGATGTTCATGGACTGTTAAGATGAGTATGATATGTGTAAGTTTGATGGTATGCCCGGTGTGGCTTGGTTTTGATGTAACGAATTTAGAAACGTTCGATTTATAGCCATCGTAATGCCCGATTTTCGTTAACCTCTAGAAAACCGTGCAAAACAGTTAGGATAAACTTCTGATCCTAATGATATTATGACATAACCTTATAGATATCGAGTCATAGATCGTTTTGGCACAAGAATCGAAACAAACGGACTTATGGTTTAAGAATTATGGGCGATTTACTAAAAGTGGTTCGAAACCGTAACTGCAAGTTCGTAATTGAAATTGAATCCCCTTAACGTAGCTAATTCAGTTGCGAATCTTGGTAATTAAATATTAGAGATCATAAGGAAGGTGTGAAAGAAAACCTCATGTCAAACGGATCATTTTCCGATTTTCTAAAAATGTTTAAATCAAGGTTAAGTAGGAATGAACCCCTTAAAAGAACAATTGGTTATAACTTTGGAAAGTCACTTAGAAAACGAGAGTAAACTCGAAGTATAATCTTGGTTCGTGAACGGCCGACCTTAGAACTTATACGACCTAAGTGTATACCAAGTGTATGCATGATGACATGTCTTAATAACGAACAAAGGTCGGATCGTGTCGGTGATAAAGAGAGTTACACTAAAAGGTGCATATCGGGATGACTTGAAAACGTGTTTTAGTATAAGTAAAGCGCATACTTAGCCTTTCAAAATATTAATGGATTAACCTCGGATATTTTGACTATTGGTAGGTCACCGGATTGACCCGAGGCACACTACCCCTAAGGATTACCAGGCAAATTTCCAATACTTGGAACTGTTGTTGTGATAATATATATATATATATATATATATATATATATATATATATATATATATATATATATATATATATATGACTGTTGTTATACATATGCCATTCCATGCATGCCTGTTTTCAATTTATATTGCTATACTTGTTCCTTGATTATTGTTGGCTTATAAGCTAGATAGATAACTTATCAGTTATAAGCTGGATGTTAACACACCATTAGATAGAGAACCAAGAGATTAGCATGTGCAAGTGGGTGGAGTCAAGGAACTAAGTAGTTACAAAGAAACAAGCTCCATTAGAAACTAACCAAGCTAGTTAGTACTAATGACATCATTTCACCACAAGATGATAACACTTGGCTAGTTGATGATGTAGTAGAGATGATGCAAGCACTTTATTAAAGCTACTTTATGTAGATATTATCCATACAAACACAATAATGATAGATGAGTGCCAGAGAAGCAAAACAAACTCCATTTCTCTCATTTTGTTCAAACTGCCCAGCAGAACACCTCCAAGAAGAAAATTCATATCTCCATTTCTATCCATGATAAAATAACCAAATTTTAACCATAACCTCCCCACTCCATGGGTAACCTTCGCTCAAAATTTCAATGCAATCCAAGTAGTATAGCCTAGGCAAATCTCCTCCCCAAGATGGATAACCGAACTGTCCAGATTTTGTGTGACGCCCCCAGATTCGGGGTCGGAGATCTAGGAGCTCACTGTCCATTTTCCATTAATAACATACTTGTTCTTGCACATAATATATAAAACAGCCATCGACCCCACAATAAACTCACACAGCACACACACACACGGGTTAGAGTCTCAGAAACGTCACACAATTGATTAAGCGGAAATAAAAGTTTCAGTGTTATTACAGACCGAATTAAATAGTATTTATGCTACCAGCAACACTTCGATAAGAAGCGAAGTTGGCGGCTTGAAAGTTTGTTACGGTACACTGCCTTGCACAGGTCATACTGATATATAAAACGTACTAACAAAAGTTGCCAACCAATCCGGCTAATGGGGCCTACCGGTGGAATCTCAACTGCTGCCTCGGGTCTAGTCACCTGCTTTCGGGCAGTCTGTCTGGGTCTTGCCATTTCGCTTAGCTGTTGTGTTTGTAAATTTGAAAACAAGCAAGAGTGAGCAACTATAGCTCAGCAAGAAATATATGTATAAGGTAAGCAATATAACATTACATATGTTTAGCAGTTATTAAACTCGTTTGTATCAATCAGTTATAAAATCACTTGTCATTGTTGATAAATTTCGGAGGTGCACCAATACGTGCCCTTGTTTTCAAAATAAACTTGTAGTTCTAGATACTGCATAGAGTCAACATCTTTCTCATCAAAATAGAACACTATCAGCAACTTGGCACAAAAGCCTAAGAAGCAGTGTCAAAGAATTTTCCAAAATGGAAGAATGGGACTTAAAGAAAACATAAAACCTGACAGGGATTGACGATGATCAGTCGCCACATCCAAGTCCAATAATCCGCGGGTCTTCTCTACCGGTAGAAGGATATAAACTACATCCGTAACTATCCCCGGGCGAAAACTACATCCGTAATCACCTTCGATGAAAACTACATCCGTAATCATCCTTCGGCAACACCTGGGCCGGAATAATAATTGATGGACGCCTGGCTCACGGCCGCTTACACATCCCGGGAATCGTTCGTCAACGGTTCCCACACCTGCCAGAGTCCCTTTTTCTTTTTCTTTTAAAAACTTGATTTTGATTGAAAACTGAGTAGTTGAGGTCCGACATCAGTCGACCGATGATTCTTGAAATCATACAAGAAGCAGAACCTGACCGGGGGTTTTCGAAAATGTTTTGAGTTCGAAAGAGTTCGAGTTTGAAAGTATTAAAGGTATCTTGGATTAGCTTTATTTTTAAAATAATGAACAATACTTAATAAATGATATTTTAAGATTTAATATTAATAATTAATAAAATAATTATTTAATAAAATAAACTTTTAATCCAAGATAGGGTTTCGAGTATTTACGAAGATATAAAAATAATTACTTGAGTATACGATACTCCCCGAATGACCCTTCGGGTTTTCGCAATTTAATTACGATATAATAGTATACCGCTCCCCGGTCAATAGTATATACGGACCGCTACGACCTCTATTGCTAGAGTCGTTGTCCGAGGAAAACATTTCAATCTAAGTTCAAGGGGTACAAACATATATATACTTATACATCTCAATTGCATCAATACTTCGATAAACATAACATTTGATATGATTGAAAACTACAAACACAACAGTGAAAGTCCTTGTATATGTAAGTTTTGAAAAGTAAACTTGCCTTGGTGTGGTTGCGGTGGTCGAACGTGCGGAGTGGAATGATCTATACATAAGCAATAACCGCTCGTTAGTACCTTAACAATATCTCTTTAATTACGGGGTTTTAGGGGGTACAAAATTAACTTAATGACTTCGTCTTATGACACTCTAGCCCCACTATAGGTTCATGTCACCACTCGATTACGCTCGTCACTTATTCGACTTAATTTGGTTACCACATTCGAACCATAACCATTACCTCTAGAATTATGCTCCACTTAACTACATTTTCCCTTGCGCGAATTTTACTCTAGCATTTTTATAAAATTGAAAAATTCATATTTTAATCCAATTCTTTTTTGGGTAGCCTTCACCACTGCATTTCCTAGCTTCTCAAATTTTTCCATGATCCTACATAAATTTTTAGGGGTTTAAACAAGGTTCACAAGGGGACCATTTAGTGCAGTCCGGAATCCAGAAACACATTTTACTTCTCCGGCCATAACTTAAAATCTATACATCACCTAGTCATGAACCTTATATTTCCAAAAAACTACATTCAAATACCTTTCCAACAATATATGGTAGGACCTCAGGGGACAAGATTGGGGGTTCAAAACCATGTTACAAGACAGGTCAAGTTCCTGGAAAAACTCAGCATGCTTGTTTCACTTAAATCAACCAAGATTCTTACTTCCACAACACAACCAACATCTAATTCACCAAGTTCATGCTTTATAACATTCATGGAGATACATATACTAACCACAATCATAAAAATCACAACACTTAAACTCAAGATCTATATCATCCACCACTTATACAACCAAGATTAACACCAATACACATGGATCTATCACCAAACATCATAAACACTACATGGCCAAGAGGGGTTAGGGTTTTTATACCTTCTTGAGTACCTAGGAGTCCTGGGCAAGCCTTACAAATCTCAAGAACACCTTGAATAAGCTCCTACTATCCTTATAATCCAAGATCTATAAGAAAAACTTAACATTGTTACTATTCACAATAACTTTAACAATTAATATCTTGAAATTTAATGGATGAAAGGGCTTGGAAATCTTAGTATACCTTTCTTAGATGATGTAGAGAGCCTAGGAATTATGCCTTGAATTATGAATGAGGAGAAGTGGAAGAAAGAAGAATTTCTTCCTTGGTTTTTGCTTTTGGCCGAGAGCTTTTTTGTTCAAGGGGGGTGTGTTTTGTTGTTTTTATTTTTGTGTGGTTGAATAATTGTGTTAAGTGGTTGGGTGATACATATTAGTGTATGTATATGCATGGTACAAGTCTAGGTATGGCCTCCTTGTACTCTTGTCTCCTTGGAAAAAGAAATGCCAACTAGTTACTATTCCTCTTATCCATTTGGTTTAACTAGTTTGCTTTTCCTAACTACTTAGTTGCATGGGACTTGCATGCAATACTACTCCTTGTATCATTATTCTACCACCAATGCTTGTCATTTAATCTTTAATTCGTATCGTATCTTAATTAATCTCCCGTAATAATATTTTGTCGCGTAGAGATTTCCCTAGTAATTCCTTAAGTACTTAATTGTGTAAATTCCTCAAATATCCATAATCCCTCGTCATAATCCTTAATAAATCTTTTAATACTCTAATTATTCTCGAATCCCAAGTTTTATAAATCTTACTAACAATAAGACTCTTGCCCTCAACAATCTTCTCTTTATCTTATATAGTGAATGCAACAACATAGTTTCTCAGACAATCAATTCCTTTAAACAACAGGGATGACTAGAAAGGTTCCAAATTGTCAATGCCACATGATATTATATAAAAGAAAATATTGCAAAAATTAGGGTTCTTACAGCCTCCCCTCCTTAAAAGGATTCCGTCCCGGAATCAGGTTGAAAACAGTTGGGGGTGCTTTTCACGCATCGCGCTCTCTAGTTTCCATGTTGATTCTTCGACATTCTGGTTCCTCCACAAAACTCTCACTAGTTTGACAACCTTGTTCCTCAGCACCTGTTCTTTTCTATCCATGATTTCTACGGGTTGCTCCACATAGGTTAAGTCTGGCTGCAGATCCACTTGATCATGTTCTATCACGTGTCGGAAGTCGGTATGGTAGGGTCATAGCATGGACACATGGAACACATTATGTACTTGCTGCAGGCTCGGGGGTAAATCCAATTCATAGGTTAACTTTCCAACTCGTCTCAAGATCTCAAAAGGTCCAATAAATCTTGGGCTTAGCTTCCCCTTCTTACCAAATCTCATCAATCCCTTCCACGGTGATACCTTTAACATCACAAACTCTCCTACCTCATATCCTTTGTCCTTGCGGGTCTGGTCCGCATACTTCTTCTGTCTGTCTTGGGCCGCTACCAGCCGTCCTCTTACGAGTTCGATAGTTTCTCTTGTCTGTTGGACCAGTTCAGGCCCTAAAATCTTCCGCTCTCCAACTTCTTCCCAACACAAGGGAGACCGACATCTCCGTCCATATAAAGCTTCATATGGGGGCATTCCTATACTCGCATGGTAACTGTTGTTGTAGGAAAATTCGATCAACGGCAAGTGGTCATCCCAACTTCCCTTAAAATCGATGGCACATACTCTCAACATGTCTTCTATGGTCTGGATGGTTCTCTCACTTTGTCCGTCTGATTGGGGGTGGTATGCAGTACTCATGTTTAACTTGGTCCCCACACAATCCTGAAAACTTCTCCAGAACCTGGAGTTGAATCTTGGGTCTCTATCTGATACAATGCTCACAGGAACCCCATGCCTAACCACAATCTCCTTCAAGTAAATATCTGCCAGCTTGTCGACAGTGTATCTCTCGTTGATTGGAAGAAAATGTGCTGACTTGGTCAATCTATCGATGATTACCCAAATGGCATCATGATTAGTCTTGGTCCTTGGTAGTCCGACCACAAAGTCCATCGCAATATGCTCCCACTTCCACTCGGGTATCTCTAAAGGTTGCAACAATCCACTGGGCCTCTGGTGTTCGGCCTTTACTCTTTGACATGTCAAGCATTTACTTACCCACTCTGCCACGTCCTTCTTCATATTTGGCCACCAATAGTATTCTCTCAGATCTCTATACATTTTAGTGCCTCCAGGGTGAATTGAGTACCTTGAACTATGAGCTTCTTGCAAAATCTCGTCTTTTAATTCTTGAACGTGCGGGATCCATATCCTAGATGCGTACCTCATAATTCCATTCCCATCCTTTTCACACTTAATTTCCTCGCCAGTCAAAATTTTCTCCATCGAATTCTTTTCTTCTTCTATCTTCTTTTCCTGGCATAACTTAATCTTTTCCAATAGCGGTGGTTGGACTCTTATTTCCATTAGACTCTCTTGTCCAATTCCTGGTAACCTCACTTCAATCTCCAGTTTCTCAAGGTCCTTGATCAACTCATCCACTGACGTTATCATCTTGAATTTCTCCTTTCGGCTAAGTGCATCGGCCACCACGTTGGCCTTTCCTGGGTGATAATGAATCTCGCAATCATAATCTTTGATTAGCTCTAGCCATCTCCTCTGCCTCATGTTTAACTCTTTCTGAGTGAATATGTACTTTAAGCTCTTGTGATCCGTGTAGATTTCACACTTTTCTCCGTAAAGATAATGTCTCCAGATCTTCAAAGCGAAAACTATCGCTGCTAATTCCAAATCATGGGTGGGGTATCTTACCTCATATTCCTTAAGTTGTCTGGACGCATACGCAATCACTTTACTGTGCTGCATAAGCACACACCCTAAACCTTTATGGGATGCGTCGCTATAAATCACAAAATCTCCTTTATCGTTAGGTAGGGCTAGTACTGGTGCTGTCACCAACCTCTTTTTCAACTCTTGGAAGCTCTCTTCGCATTTTTCAGTCCACACAAACTTCTCGGTCTTGCGAGTTAGTCGGGTCAAAGGGGCTGCTATCTTGGTAAAGTCTTGGACAAATCTTCTATAGTAGCCAGCCAATCCTATAAAACTTCTCACCTCTGTTGGAGTGGTGGGTCTCTCCCAATTTGATACAGCCTTTATTTTGGCTGGGTCCACTAGAATGCCTTGTTCGCTAATCACATGCCCCAAAAACTGAACTTCCTTCAACCAAAATTCACACTTCGAGAACTTAGCGTACAACTTTTCTTCTCTCAATGCTCCCAATACAATCCTCAAATGCTCTGCATGTTCCTCTTTCGTTTTGGAATAAATCAAGATGTCATTGATGAAGACTATAACACACTTGTCCAAGTATTTCTTGAAGACTCGATTCATTAAGTCCATGAAAGCTGCAGGGGCATTCGTTAACCCAAATGACATCACTAGGAACTCATAGTGTCCGTACCGGGTGCGAAAGGCCGTCTTTGGTATATCTTCTGATTTAATCTTTAACTGGTGATACCCGGTCCTCAAATCAATTTTTGAAAAATAAACTGCGTCCTTTAATTGATCAAACAGGTCATCTATCCTGGGCAAGGGATATTTATTCTTTATAGTCACCTTGTTCAACTCCCTGTAGTCTATACATAATCTCATACTACCATCCTTCTTTTTCACGAATAACACCGGGGCTCCCCACGGTGACACACTAGGTCTTATCATCCCTTTATCCAACAACTCTTGTAACTGAGTGGCTAGCTCTTTCATCTCCACTGGGGCTAGCCGATATGGGGCTTTTGAAATTGGGGCCGTACCCGGAACTAAGTCTATAGCGAACTCGATGTCTATATCAGGTGGTAGTTCTGGAAGATCATCCGGAAATACGTCCGCGAACTCGTTAACGACAGGGATTTCCTGTAGGTTTGGTTCCTCCTTCTTGGTATCTTTCACAT
Source organism: Saposhnikovia divaricata (assembly GCA_036435485.1). NCBI lineage: Eukaryota > Viridiplantae > Streptophyta > Magnoliopsida > Apiales > Apiaceae > Saposhnikovia > Saposhnikovia divaricata. The sequence goes on along the minus strand of JAZHRN010000145.1, from coordinate 9,722,940 downwards.
AGGCTAAATAGGCTTCGCATCCTTTACGTAACAGCTTCTTAGCTTGAATCATAGTCAGGAACTTTTGGTTTTGCCGTTTTCCACTAAACACTACTTCCTCGTCCCCTGGCAGTCTCAAACTTACTTTCTTCTTTACACAATCAATCTGGGCTCCATGGGTTGTTAACCAATCCATACCTACTATTACGTCAAACTCTCCTAGTTTAAAAGGTATTAAGTCTACCCGAAAGTGTCGCCCTTCTATTTCTAGGTCACAACCTGGACATACTTGGCTAACCGGAATAATTTCATGATTAGCTATCTCTATTTGCAGTCTGTCTTTCAATGGTTCAGTCTTAAGGCCTAACTGACATACAAAATCTAGAGATATGAAAGACTTGGTAGCTCCCGAGTCAAATAAAACATTTGCCTTAACTGAGTTGAGTAGTAGAGTACCTGCAATCACATCCGTGTTCCTCACGGCATCCTGCACCGTCATGTTAAAAGTTCTTGCAGTAGGGGCCTTGTTAGAAGCAGTTCCACTCACTCTTGATGCAGCTGGCCCAGAGGACATACATTCCCTCATTCGGTGCCCTGGTTTCCCACACTTGAAGCAATTACCTCCGGCACTGGTGTTGTTACTAGTTCCTCGACAGGCGTTAGCATAATGTCCTGTCAGCCCACACTTGAAGCACTTCACATCCTGTAGGTTACACACGCCCGCATGTTTTCTTCCACATTTATTGCATTCTGGGGGTAGGGCTCGGGATGGGGCAGAGTAAGACGATCCCTGTGGTCGGCCGCTCTGGCCCACACTCCAACTTTCAGCTCTCTTGGTTCCAAAGTTTCCGCTGGGTTGGGACATCGTTCCTCGCTTAAATTTGCTCGGAAAGCTCCCGCCAGCAGAATTTCCCTTCCGACTATCAAACTTCCTCTTCTTTCCTTCCCTCTCCTTCTACATCTGTTCACTCCCAGCCTCAACAATTGATGCTTTCTGTACCAGGGTGGCATAGTCCGTCAGCTCAAGAACCGCCACACGATTCTGAATCCATTGCTTTAGCCCCAATTGAAACCTTCGGGCCCTCTTTGCCTCAGAGTTCACATATTCCGGCATAAACCTCGACAACTCAGTAAATTTGGCCTCATACTCGGCCACCGTCATGTTACCTTGCTTCAGTTCCAAAAACTTCAGCTCCATTTGTGTCTCCATGAACCTAGGAAAGTACTTTACCAAGAACAGCTCGCTAAACCTCTCCCAGGTCACCACACCTCTTCCTTCCAAATTCTTCTTAGCCTCCCACCAATAGTTTGCCTCACCCTTCCGAAAGTAAGTGGCGAAAACAGTCTTCTGCTCCTCAGCGACACCTAGTATCTCGAAAGATTTTTCCATTTCCTTCAGCCAGGCTCTTGCCTCAACCGGATCGGCAGTTCCTTTAAATTCTGGGGGTTTCAGGGATTTGAAGTTCCGGAAAGCATTTGCATTAGCATTGCTGGGTGGTTGCTGAACCGGGGGACGGTCCAAGTTCTGCCTAAGTAGTTCCATGAACTGTTCCATAGGGCCTCCCCTTGGATGTTCCACCTCTCAGGTGTCATCACCAGCTTCTTCTTCATACTCAGAGTCATCAAACAAGCTATGATCGTTTCCATCATTCTCACTCAGGTTGACATTCTCCCCTTCATGGTTCTGGTGGCCTCCGGTCCCATGGTGGCTACCCTGGCCTTCAGAACTGACCGGGTGAGCTCGAGTGTTCATTCTTTTGGGTGGCATGATTCTGATAATGAAACAAGAAATGGGTTAGGGTTTTCTAATTACCTGACAGTGTTTACACGGGTCAGGAACGTATCGTTCCTCCTCATAAGGGTGGAAGTTGAAAAAGTTTTAATAACCCGATGCTGGAGATAAAACGTCAAAATATTTTTGGGGAAAAATCTCTATGGGATGCGAAAACATTTGCAAGAGTTTTCAAGATTTCAAACCTCAATTTTTTTATTTTATTTTTTTTTGAAAAATTTATTTTAAAAAAAAATTGTAGGAACATTTTGGAAATTTGTAGAGAACAATTTGAAATCACACATCGTAAATTTGAAACAGCATGGTTGTATTTGTGGATTGTAGCAATTGTATATATTCACAGTTGTATATCAAAACAGTAAAGCATGGCATCGGAAAGTAAGGCAGTTGAGACAATATCAAGGAAACTGAAGCTAAATAAGTACGGTACAAGGGTTATCACAAAGTTTGGATGTTAGAGCCAAATACATAGTTCCGATGTCAAAGTCTAGCAAAAGTGGAACAATAACAAGTACATCATCTGAATAGTCAGGGCTACACAAAAGTAGGGCTACATTCATACATACTATCCGAAGTCACATCTACATATCTGTAGGTCAGTCTACTCATCCACTGGTCAGAAAGGATACCACTGCACAAGTCAACTATCCCGCAAAATCATCACACTAATGTCATCTGAACCTAGGGGACTGAGCTATCCGTAACACATCATGGGGCCGCACCGCGACGGAGCAAGGTCCTCACTCGGGAAAATGCACGACGCACAACACGCCTAGAATCCCTAGCCTGAATCACTCCGCCCTCGCGGATCCCTAAACCAAGAATCCTCTCGCGACTCCTCCTCTCAATCCTATGGAGTCGAGCCCTAGTCCTCCTAGCAATAGCAGTCCTCATCTCAGCCTGGATCCTCAAGCGCACCGCGCACTCCTCCACTAGTGCCCGCCTCGCCTCGTTTAGTCGGGCCTCTGCAGAAAGTAAGTCTCGGGTCAGGAACTGCACCACGTAAGCGTGCTCAGTACCCGACACTGGGGGTAGGTCCATCGGCGGGGGTGGTATGACAGGAACAGGAGCAGGTGCAGTAGCAGTAGCAGGAGCAGGGGTAGGGTCAAGCTTCTCCTCGCCAGAAGTATCATCCTCGGAGTCACCGTCCGATGAAACAGGGCTCGATGACTGCGGAGAAGGTGGGGGTGACACAACACGACCCTCACCGGATCTCACACTCTCCTCATCAGTAGCTACAGGAGATGGGGTAATAGGCTCAGGCTCAAAGGGCTCCTCAACGGGATCCTCATCATCAGTATCTCCTATCAGCGTAATCCAGGGGCCAAGCTCAGAGTCAGCACCCATATCCTCCTCAGGATCCTCGGTATCTCGCATCAGTGCCTCATCATGCTCTCTCTCGAAAGCCTCAGGGTCTGGTATCTCCTCCATCTACACAAGGGAAATAAGGTGGGTCACTAACCATAAAGAATGGTTTAAGGAGTAGTTCCCTCACGGGCCTTAAAGTCAGGGCTATATCCGATAACCCGACTACAAACTCGATGAGAGTTCTAAGTATTATTAGGGTTGTTATTAGGGTTATTATTATTGTTATTATTATTAGGGTTGCTTTCTTAAATTACTATCGTTTCTGAGAACTGGAACCTCGCTCTGATACCATTTCTGTGACGCCCCCAGATCCGGGGTCGGAGATCTAGGCGCTCACGGTCCATTTTCCATTAATAACATACCTATTCTTGCACATAATATATAAAACAGCCATCGACCCCACAATAAACTCACACCGCACACACACACACACACAGGTTAGAGTCTCAGAAACGTCACACAATTGATTAAGCGGAAATAAAAGTTTCAGAGTTATTACAGACCGAATTAAATAGTATTTATGCTACCAGCAACACTTCGATAAGAAGCGAAGTTGGCGGCTTGAAAGTTTGTTACGGTACACTGTCTTGCACAGGTCATACTGATATATAAAACGTACTAACAAAAGTTGCCAACCAATCCGGCTAATGGGGCCTACCGGTGGAATCTCAACTGCTGCCTCGGGTCTAGTCACCTGCTTTCGGGCAGTCTGTCTGGGTCTTGCCATTTCGCTTAGCTGTTGTGTTTGTAAATTTGAAAACAAGCAAGAGTGGGCAACTATAGCTCAGCAAGAAATATATGTATAAGGTAAGCAATATAACATTACATATGTTTAGCAGTTATTAAACTCGTTTGTATCAATCAGTTATTAAATCACTTGTCATTGTTGATAAATTTCGGAGGTGCACCAATACGTGCCCTTGTTTTCAAAATAAACTTGCAGTTCTAGATACTTCATAGAGTCAACATCTTTCTCATCAAAATAGAACACTATCAGCAACTTGGCACAAAAGCCTAAGAAGCAGTGTCAAAGCATTTTCCAAAATGGAGGAATGGGACTTAAAGAAAACATAAAACCTGACAGGGATTGACGATGATCAGTCGCCACATCCAAGTCCAATAATCCGCGGGTCTTCTCTACCGGTAGAAGGATAGAAACTACATCCGTAACTATCCCCGGGCGAAAACTACATCCGTAATCACCCTCGATGAAAACTACATCCGTAATCATCCTTCGGCAACACCTGGGCCGGAATAATAATTGATGGACCGCCTGGCTCACGGCCGCTTGCACATCCCGGGAATCGTTCGTCAACGGTTCCCACGCCTGCCAGAGTCCCTTTTTCTTTTTCTTTTAAAAACTTGATTTTGATTGAAAACTGAGTAGTTGAGGTCCGACATCAGTCGACCGATGATTCTTGAAATCATACAAGAAGCAGAACCTGACCGGGGGTTTTCGAAAATGTTTTGAGTTCGAAAGAGTTCGAGTTTGAAAGTATTAAAGGTATCTTGGATTAGCTTTATTTTTAAAATAATGAACAATACTTAATAAATGATATTTTAAGATTTAATATTAATAATTAATAAAATAATTATTTAATAAAATAAACTTTTAATCCAAGATAGGGTTTCGAGTATTTACGAAGTTATAAAAATAATTACTTGAGTATACGATACTCCCCGAATGACCCTTCGGGTTTTCGCAATTTAACTACGATATAATAGTATACCGCTCCCCGGTCAATAGTATATACGGACCGCTACGACCTCTATTGCTAGAGTCGTTGTCCGAGGAAAACATTTCAATCTAAGTTCAAGGGGTACAAACATATATGTACTTATACATCTCAATTGCATCAATACTTCGATAAACATAAAATTTGATATGATTGAAAACTACAAACACAACAGTGAAAGTCCTTGTATATGTAAGTTTTGAAAAGTAAACTTGCCTTGGTGTGGTTGGGGTGGTCGAACGTGCGGAGTGGAATGATCTATACATAAGCAATAACCGCTCGTTAGTACCTTAACAATATCTCTTTAATTACGAGGTTTTAGGGGGTACAAAATTAACTTAATGACTTCGTCTTATGACACTCTAGCCCCACTATAGGTTCATGTCACCACTCGATTACGCTCGTCACTTATTCGACTTAATTTGGTTACCACATTCGAACAATAACCATTACCTCTAGAATTATGCTCCACTTAACGACATTTTCCCTTGCGCGAATTTTACTCTAGTATTTTTATAAAATTGAAAACTTCATATTTTAATCCAATTCTTTTTGGTTAGCCTTCACCACTGCATTTCCTAGCTTCTCAAATTTGTCCATGATCCTACACAAATTTTTAGGGGTTTAAACAAGGTTCACAAGGGGACCATTTAGTGCAGTCCGGAATCCAGAAACACATTTTACTTCTCCGGCCATAACTTAAAATCTATACATGACCTAGTCATGAACCTTATATTTCCAGAAACTACATTCAAATACCTTTCCAACAATATATGGTAGGACCTTAGGGGACAAGATATGGGGGTTCAAAACCATGTTACAAGACAGGTCAAGTTCCTGGAAAAACTCAGCATGCTTGTTTCACTTAAATCAACCAAGATTCTTACTTCCACAACACAACCAACATCTAATTCACCAAGTTCATGCTTTATAACATTCGTGGAGATACATATACTAACCACAATCATAAAAATCACAATCACAACACTTAAACTCAAGATCGATATCATCCACCACTTATACAACCAAGATTAACACCAATACACATGGATCTATCACCAAACATCATAAACACTACATGGCCAAGAGGGGTTAGGGTTTTTATACCTTCTTGAGTACCTAGGAGCCCTGGGTAAGCCTTACAAATCTCAAGAACACCTTGAATAAGCTCCTACTATCCTTATAATCCAAGATCTATAAGAAAAACTTAACATTGTTACTATTCACAATAACTTTAACAATTAATATCTTGAAATTTAATGGATGAAAGGGCTTGGAAATCTTAGTATACCTTTCATAGATGATGTAGAGAGCCTAGGAATTATGCCTTGAATTATGAATGAGGAGAAGTGGAAGAAAGAAGAATTTCTTCCTTGGTTTTTGCTTTTGGCCGAGAGCTTTTTTGTTCAAGGGGGGGTGTGTTTTGTTGTTTTCATTTTTGTGTGGTTGAATAATTGTGTTAAGTGGTTGGGTGATACATATTAGTGTATGTATATGCATGGTACAAGTCTAGGTATGGCCTCCTTGTACTCTTGTCTCCTTGGAAAAAGAAATGCCAACTAGTTACTATTCCTCTTATCCATTTGGTTTAACTAGTTTGCTTTTCCTAACTACTTAGTTGCATGGGACTTGCATGCAATACTACTCCTTGTATCATTATTCTACCACCAATGCTTGTCATTTAATCTTTAATTCGTATCGTATCTTAATTAATCTCCCGTAATAATATTTTGTCGCGTAGAGATTTCCCTAGTAATTCCTTAAGTACTTAATTGTGTAAATTTCTCGAATATCCATAATCCCTCGTCATAATCCTTAATAAATCTTTTAATACTCTAATCATTCTCGAATCCCAAGTTTTATAAATCTTACTAACAATAAGACTCTTGCCCTCAACAATCTTTTCTTTATCTTATATAGTGAATGCAACAACATAGTTTCTCAGACAATCAATTCCATTAAACAACAGGGATGACTAGAAAGGTTCCAAATTGTCAATGCCATATGATATTATACAAAAGAAAATATTGCAAAAATTAGGGTTATTACATTTTGACAGTTTCTGTGACGGTTTTCAAACGGCCATATCTCATTCGTTTCTCAATGAAATTTGGTGTTATTTAGCTTGTTTGAAAGCGGTTAAGATGCTCTACAACTCTCCTTTAGAAGCCGCGTCCTGGAAAACTCGGTAAGGCCCTCGTTTTTCATGATCTTTCAGCTGGGTTATAGAAACTCCGAAAATCTATAATTATATTCTTGATGATTCTTGTTAGTTTAAGCTTGGTTAAGGAGTTCTAAGGACTAAACAAGGTTTATAAAGACTATTACATCCTCCAAGGAAGGTATAACCCTCATAAACCCTAGATCTACTTTAAGTTTTATGGATGTTCTTGGTGATTGTTAGATTAGTGATGATTAAGATGATCTTATAAGCACGATTATGTAATTTGTTAGTGGACCTAAGTATTATGATGTTATGATGGTGTAGTAAGATGTTCATGGACTGTTAATATGAGTATGATATGTGTAAGATTGATGGTATGCCCGGTGTGGCTTGGTTTTGATGTAACGAATTTAGAAACGTTCGATTTATAGCCGTCGTAATGCCCGATTTTCGTTAACCTCTAGAAAACCGTGCATAACAGTTAGGATAAACTTCTGATCCTAATGATATTATGACATAACCTTATAGGTCTCGAGTTATAAATCATTTTGGTGCAAGAATCGAAATAAACGGACTTACGGTTTAAGAATTATGGGCGATTTACTAAAAGTTGTTCGAAACCGTAAGTGCGAGTTCGTAATTGAAATTGAATCCCCTTAACGTAGCTAATTCAGTTTCGAATCTTGGTAATTAAATATTAGAGATCATAAGGAAGGTGTGGAAAAAAATCTCATGTCAAACGGGTCATTTTCCGATTTTATAAAAATGTTTAAATCAAGGTTAAGTACGAATGAACCCCTTAAAAAAACACTTGGTTATAACTTTGGAAAGTCACTTAGAAAATGAGCGATAAAACTCGAAGTATAATCTTGGTTCGTGAACGGCCGACCTTAGAACTTATACGACCTAAGTGTATACCAAGTGTAAGTATGATGACATGTCTTAATAACGAACAAAGGTCGGATCGTGTCGGTGATAAAGAGAGTTACACTAAAAGGTGCATATCGGGATGACTTGAAAACGTGTTTTAGTATAAGTAAAGCGCGTACTTAGCCTTTCGAAATATTAAGGGATTAACCTCGGATATTGTGACTATTGGTAGGTCACCGGATTGACCCGAGGCATTGGCTGTAGAATTAAAAATCTTAACTGAAGCAGCATTGGCTGTAGAATTAGGTTTAGAAAGTGAGGAACCAGAGTTACCCTTACTAAGGCCAAAGAAGAAGGAGAAGAAATCTAAAACCACCTCTTCAGTCACACAAATGGCTGAAGTTGTAAAATTAGGGGCACACAGTTCACTAGATGTATCCTCTCAACAGGGTGCATCTATAGAATCAAGCATCCTCCCCAATGCACTATCTTGTAAAGAGTCAGCACAAGGGAGTAATAAGGCTGGCACAACACTGAGTGGAGAGCACATCACACTTGAAACTCCCTCTATTTCTCAGGGGGAGTTGCCAAAATATACTCTAAAAGACACTACTCTTCCAGAATCTAACACTCAAATTTTTTTGGAGCCTGCAACTCAAGCAATTGTGGAGCAAGGCATTGATCACCAAGAATTTTCTTCTCTTGGTGAGCCAATGGACTCAAGTGACCTAGTGCATGACACTTTGCTCACCACCCAGGAACCACATTTAGATGGTGAGGGAATGCTAGCTGGGGCATATCCTAATGACACCATCACAAACACAGAGGATTCACTAGTTTTCACTAGAGACTATGTGCCTGTGTCAACTACTGGTGTAACTCATCCCACTTCTGTGGAGACACCAGTAGTAGAGTTATTCCATCCGGTTACAGAAGTTGCATCTGTAATTGCGGAGTCTAGCTTACCTAGCTCCAGCTCTAACTTCATGTCCCAATGGCTGAAGCCTGGGCAACATGACAGTGCTTCAGGATCAGGGTCTGTTCCACAACAATTGACGGTTGAAGCTTTTCAAAACTTAATTGTGGACCAGATTCCTGAGTTCACAAAGATTGCTCAAAACCTTGTCAGATCCAATATGTCCAACCCAGACTATGAAGCTATTCTCCTATGTCACAGAGATGATGTGGAGCTGCAGAAGGAAAAGATAATAGATGATGCTGAAAGAGATGGGAATGTAGATGCCTGGTTACAAGGAAAGTATGACATTGCTCTCTCAGAAGGTCTTCAATTTCTCAGAGAAGAGTACATCACTTCATTAGGGTCAAATGCCAAATCCTTAACCCCTAGTGAAGTGTATGAAGCTGTGAATGATACCTACAAGGGAACTCTGAAGGCTGCTCACTATCTATGCAAGGGCCTTAAAACTGAAATTAATGAGCTATGTGCAGCCACAGTCAAGGAAGTAAATGACATTAAGAGAGATTTTGACTTCAAGTTCCCTTCACTCAACTCTGTTATCAAGACCATTCAAGAATGCAAGGCTACCTGCACCAAGATGGACAATGGATTAGTCTTAGCTCAAAGTGCTATCAAGAATATGGCCACTCAAATGGAGAAACTGACAAATCAGACAACAGATGCAAATGTCATGCGGAAGACTCTTTTTACAAATCAATATGGAGATAAGCTGGTGACTGAAGTCCCTGTTCATGAAATGACCAAATTTGAAGTGCAGAGACTCAAGGACCAATCTCTTTCTGGATTTAAAGCCTCTGAGCTATTCACCAAAGTGGATACTCTTGAAAAGGAAGTGAGCTCACTCAAGCAGTCAAATGCTCATCTTAGAGACACTGTAACAACTCTCACTAGGCAGTTGAACACTCAAGCCACCACAACAGCTGATGTTCTTCTGCATCAACCACTGATGATGTCTGCTATGATGAAGCATATGGGACTTCCTTTACCTGATGAATCTGCCAATCCCACCTCATCCAACCCAAAGGCCCCTACCAAAACCTCTGTGCCTGATAACAAGCCTAAGGAGGAGAAGAGGAACTTAAGGACATCAAAGCCTAAGGGGGAGCAGTAATGAAAGGCATAATCATAACTGAGGGTGGTCAACCAAAAATCTCAAAACCTACAACCTCTCATGTTCAAGGCAAGGGCAAAGCCAAAGTCAATGCACCTCTACCTTCTCTACCAACTGTCACTCTACCTCCTGTACACATCACTACCCCAAGTGGCCAAAAACAAACTATCACCTCTACAGTGGTTGCAGGATCTATGCCAACTGAGCAAGCTAAAACCTCAAGAAATGAAGAAGATCAACCAGTTGAAGTGGATGTAGTTACTGAGGCCAAGATGATAGAAGTAGCAAATTCAGAAACTTATCATGATGCTGCCTTCTTGAAGTTTCTGCAAGTCTCACAAGCAAAGGTTGGAGGGGATACATTGGAGTATAGAAGGAGTCTGAGAGAACAAATCAAATTTCTGACAGTGATTCCAAGGAAACTAAATCAAATCTATCTCAAGGAGATTATGATGGTGACCAGTGGTAAAATATGGCATCTATCTTATGACACCTTGAAGGCTCTAAAATTCACAGAGATTGATGCTATCCTGGGGTTGATAGAGAAGAAGGGAGAGAACAACAAGAGTCTATATGCTGATCTGAGGAACAAGCTAGGTTGCCTGAAGTTTGCACTTATCCAAGAACAATTATCTATCAGTCTGGCACAAAGATTGAGGATATCAAACAGCTGGTCATTCCCAAGGATCTCACTCTCCAGAATCACAGACTTATCATTGACATTATTGATCAATTATAAAAGAAGAATGGGATAAGAACTAGTGAAGAAGTAGAGGCATTGCACATTCTCAGAACCTTCATTGCCACAGGTGAGATTCTAGAAATAGCCAAAGGAAGGACAAATAAGGATGATGAAGATGAAGACAAAAGTGATGGGAGAAGAAGACATCACAGGAGTGATAAGGGTGATGAGGAAAAGAAGAAGAAATATAGTAAGGATAAGAAAGGAGATGTTGACCAAGGTAAAGTCTATGAGAGGAAAAGTGGAAAATAGCAAGCCTTAGGCATTGCCAACTGTAACCTCACCATAACACAAGACTCTAAGTCTAGGGTGAATACATTTAGTAGTGACCTACCAAAATCTACATTTATGGCGCAACTGTTTTGCCACCTCAAGAAGAGAAGAAGATACAAATCAAGAAACCATCTGTATGTTTCCAAAAGCACACTGCTAATGGTATACTACAGTGGTCTACAAGTAAAGATCACAAATTTCTGCCAAGCAACCAAGTGAAAAAGGTCAAATTCAAACAAGCTGCAAGAAGAGTAAAGCCATCTAAATCAAGGGCCCTAACTATTATTCCAGGATTAAAACTCCAACCACTAGATGAAGACTTTGATGAAGACAAACTACATTTCCTATGGGCTCAAAGAATCTATCATGTTGCCATTGTTGATGACTGCCTTGAAATTAAATATACTGATGGAAGACAGAAGAAATTCAGGCAAGGACATGTCAGCATTAGGGCAAGCTAGATGATATAGAAAGGATTATTTCTATGTTCGATTCTAAAGAAAGAGTGGAAAGAGTATGGAAGCTGGAGTTGATTGACTTTGTCAAGATGAAGAGAGATCACCAGGCAGAACAGAAAAAGAAAAGTGAGGAGCTGTTAAAGAAATGGGAGGAGGAGTTTGTTACTATGGAAGCTAAGGCTGATGAGTTAAGAGCCATGGGTCTGTGTAGAGTCAAGTATAATCCTTACATTATTGAATACAAGAAATAGGGAAGAACTGTGAAGATTAGAATGGATTATATCAGTTCCCACTCTAAGAAATAGCTGAATGAAGTTCTTAAAGATCTATCAGGCTCTCCTCTAATTGAGGAACTCAATGCTACAGAAGACATTATTCTTGCTATGGAAGAAAATGCAAAGAAGAAAGCTAAAGAAGCTGAAGAAAAGAAGAAAAATAAGAATCTGCAAGCCAAAGCTCAAGAGATGAATCCAAAAGGATATGGCTAGTAATTCTTCATAACTTGTAAGGATGCCTCTTTGTATTTTCAATCAAGTTACATACCTGTACGTTTCAAGTTTTATCTTTATGTATGATAGGCTTGTTATCAGACATGAAATTGTGACTAAGGGTCTTACTCACAATTTGGGGGAGATTGTTAGTCACAGAGGCATGCATGTATACATCTAATAACAAGCCTAATTGTCTGTAATGCTTTGCATTACCTACATGACCTCTTAACTGAGGGAACCTCTAGTTGTAGAGTTTCTACTTGTTGCAGTACTTATAACAGGCATCAAATTCTACCTGTGTAACTGTAATTAAAGTCAGAGAATAATGCTTGAAAGAAGTTCCAAGGATCATGCCTCAAGCTTGAAGACCAAGACTGTCAAAATAAATACAGTTGGAATTTGGAGAATGAAGATTTGCCTAAGTACCAATTCGAGAAGTATGTTTGTTATATTCGAGAAGTCTAACATTCGAGAAGTCAGGGATTCGATATCTCAAAAGACACTATTCGATATCTCATTCGATATATCAGAGATTCGATATGTCTTTTACTCTATTCGAGAACTCAGGAAGTCAACAAGTCAAAGCACCATTCGAGTTCTCCAAGAGTCAACAAGTCAAAGCTTATTCGATATCTCAAAGACTCAGAAAGCTATTCGACATCTCAGGGATTCGATAAGTTAAATGCTCCATTCGGCAACTCAAGGATTCCTGAAGAAAAAAGCTATTCGAGAAGTCATTCAATATGTCAACTTTACAGTATTCGAGAACTCAGAGTTATCGATCAAGTCAATTCTAGTTCTCGAATCAAACACTTAGCCACTTCTCGAATACAATCTTGGGGATAAAATACTGAAGGAATTGTACAAGTCAGAAACCTGCAACAAGCCAAGACGCTTTATGGACCACATACTGTAAAGCACGTTGGAAAGCCTACAAAGAAGCTTGGAGAGATAGTACAAGAGACAAAGAGCTAAAGAAGTGGATCTGAACAGAGTTCTAAGAAGTCAAATCTGTAGCAGTTTGGATGTTTACTCAAATAGGATAGACACATTAGAAATCAAATTTGTTTGCTACCTTATTTGTTGTAAGCAAGCTGTTCACATGATATAAGTGAACAACCCTACTTTCTTTAGCAAGTATCAAACAGAGTGATCAATAGTTTTTACAAGTAATAACTCTCTGAGAAAGAAGCTGAGAATACTAACATTTGTATTCACAGATTGTAGCAAATCTTAATATAATACAATATTAGATTAAAGTGAGTGATCGTGTTCTTGTGTTTATATTCCGCACTTACATAATCTGTTAAACACAAACACAGACTTTGTTATACAACCAGATTCAAACCCTTAAAACAACCTTCACCTAAAACACTTATCAGAAGAAAAGTTTGAGAATCCATTCACCCCCCTCTGTATTCTCTTCGGTATATTCAATACTCAACAAACATTATTTGTATACCCTACTAAATTATTTTTGAAATTTTCTTGTAAAAATTAAAACATAATGTCCTTAATCCTTGTAAAATTAATGATGCTTTATTTATTAACATTAATTTTAATTTTTTAGTTGTTATTAAATTTTTACCTTGAAATTTCATATTTTTCTAATTTTAAAATTATTATTATTATTATTATTATATATATATATATATATATTCAATAATTAACTTTATTATGTTATAAATAATTAACTTCTGATTTTTTAACAAAAAATTACAAATACAAATTATAAACCTCATTTACATTTTGTTCAATAAAATATAAGATTTTTTTCAAAAATAATATCCTTTGCTTTTAAATCTACTCCCTCCGTCCCTATTTAGTTGGCACATTTGCAAAAAAAAAATTGTCCCTAAATAGTTGTCACATTCCTTGTTCCAATACATATTTTTACCAATTTTTCCATATATACCCCTTTATTTCTAATACCAATGTTTGACTATATATATATATATATATATATATATATATATATATATATATATATATATATATATATATATATATATATTTGCAAAATGAAATAAATTTCTTTTAATAGAAAGATACAAAATCCGGAAGGGACAAACAAAAAGAGACATTCTTTCTATCTATACAAGCTAATCATCTAACCGAAATGTATGCTTAACCAATCCATGGGTCGTAACCTAAATTACGACTACCATGAGAAAGAGATTCCTTCAGAAGTTTAGACAATATCACTCCTATATCCGAAAAGAAGACTCCATACATAGGTAGGCCTCGTTAAAAACCCCACAAGAGCAAAACCCAATGGGAAAAAAACTCGAGTGGGAAAAAAAGAGTGCCCCACCCTCCAACAATACATCGATAATCTCTCAACTAATAAAACTGTTAAAATCTCCCTGTTCCTCCCATAACCATATCTCATCATTCTGCCTTCATCCATTATCTTTTTTACTTTCCATTCCATGAACCTGAAGAAACACCAAACCACACAACAAAACTATTATTAGCACCCTTTTTCAAAAGACATAAACAAACTATTATTATGCACAGTAGCCTATAAATATTATACATCTATCCAAATAGTTCCCAGTAGTTCGACAAATACAAACGGATCACCCCCGATAAAAATCATAAAACCCCCAAATACACCATTATATGCTATATAAGAATAAAATCTATCTTAGCTAACAAAATTATTATTAGAACCAACCAAAGGATAATCCTTTGGCTAGGCACTTAAAACTAAATAACCAGCAAAAAATTTTGTTTATTTAAACTAGTTAATTTTACTTTAAAATAGTTATTTTCCTTCTTAGTTATATTTCAACAAAAGAAAGAAAACATTGAGGCAAAATAGAAAAAAGTGTTTAGCAACATTCAGATATGAATGGAAGGCACAAAGAACCTTACGGAGGGAACCTTTCGAAACAAAAGATCAGTGATGGATTGTATCTTCAAATCACATACCAGCAATTTGTATCCTCAACCAGACATATAAATGCTAATCGGGGGTGGGGACATAGAAGTGTAGATATTAAACAGTCATATGAAATGTTTTGAGGCTTTCTGCAAATTAAAATTAATCTCTTTAATTACTAATATGATTAGTTTAAAAGACATATGGGGCTGGTCTACTGTAACTTTTTAGCTACTCACGAAGTATACGTGTCAGTCTCCATTGGGAACTTTAGAGAATGGGCATAGCACACTTATTGTAAGTTGCAAGCAAGTTAACTGATGTGTAAACAAGCTAACACTTGGGTAGTAATTAATATTAGTAAATATTAAGGTAGAAATGGTACTTATTCATTCCTACGTCTTTCTGTACTCAATCTATACATTCAGTACTACTGTCATGTTCCTTCCATATAACTAGATAAACTAATCTGCAAGACTTTGAAGAATTCTGCCAGTCTATATGCTTGCTAAACTTGAAACGGTATTGAAACTTTGTGCCAAAACAAGATGCAAACAATCTGCCAGTATAGGATTTAAATAAAAGTCCAAATTCCTTGAATCTTTATCGATTTTCATAATTAATGAGACTCTTCAAAGAAAGTGCAGCACCACCATCTCAAAGCTTCTAAATTCAGATAGGATGTATACTTCTAAATAATTTTAATTTTGATCAGCGACAAATATACCAAATCACCCATGCTCTTTATTTCTTTACATGTATACCTGAAGAATCAACATCTCTAAGAAGAATCCATATACGGGAGTTAAAAGTTTGTCTATTAATCTCCATTAAATCTTTCCCCCGCTTGTTCATTGAAAGTCTGAAGGCTAATATAAACGAAGAATAAACTTAGATTGCAATAATGATTACTATATCAAGTGTAATAAATACACATATGCATCAAATCCAGGGGATGGGGGTGCAAAATTGAACAGGGTACCCCAGTAAATTATCTAGACAAATATATCAGATCTTTATATTTAATATACACACTCATAACTCTTCATTTAATGTTAAGATTAAGGGCAAACATGGAAACATATTACATAATTAATTCTTTCTTAATATGTGTGTTTTTTGCAATGTGTCAACTAAAAAGGGACGGAGGGAGTATTTACCACCGAAGAGTCATGAAGTAATAAGAATCACAACGTGCATGTTCCCGAGTCCCGACCATCAATTAATTCATCAATTTAGTACTCATTTCAAGGACTCATCGGAATTTTCTAGCAGCTCCATTAAATAATAATAGGTCATGTGCATGTATAAAACACTCACCTAATTAAAATTAATTAATTTATAAAAAAATAGTTGTTAGAATGTGTTTTAAGGACTCATGTTAAAAAAAAACTTTATGCTAATTGAATATTTTTAATGTTTTTTTAGACATAAAAACGAATTCGAGTAATCCAGATTTGACTCATTAATAACGAATATTGTTCGTATTCTTATAAAAAAATGAGTAAATTTGAATCCTATTTTATAATTTGAATGAATATCAAATCGAATATCACCACTTCAGTGTTCAATCATACTAGCTTATAACCTGTGCGATGCACAGAAGATTTTAAATATTGTTATCTTAGTATTTAATATTTTTATCTTATTATTCATAATTTTAATATTTGCTTTTTAATTAGTAAGGAAATAAATTATAGAAGATAATAAAATATAATTGATAGTATTTTAAATGATTGTTTTTTGCTTGTATATTGAAAATAGATAAATAATTTTTCAAATTTAATATGTTGTTGACGGGAACTGAATCTTGAAATTCTTAGAGTAGTTTATAAGGAATAGTTTATAATATGATATAAATGTTTAATAATAACATGTTGTCGATGGGATTCGAACCAGAGTATTTTATATATTATAAAAGGAATATTCTTTTAACATTACATCCAACGGTTCTCATTAATCTGTCTCAAAATCCAACGGTTGTTATTGATGTACCAAATAAAGTGACTAAACTACCAACCAACCAAATATACCCTATTTCGCTTATAATAGTATAATATAGATTTATTTAAAGTAGCTTGAATAAATTCAGAGTACTAAAATATATGTTTATTTTACGTATTCAATTAAAATTCGTAAGTTATGTATATATTTTATATTATATATAAAATATTTGTTAAAGTAATATTCAACAAAGTAACATATTTTAGTTATTTGTAAATAATTATACGAATACTTTTACTATTTTAAGATTATTTTGAATAAATTCGAATTCAAATATACAAAAACGAATAGTTCAATACTCAATCGAGCCGAATCTAAATCAAATACGAACATTCACATTCAATTTTGAGCATAATATAACATATCAATTCGAATTGGAACCGAATTTGAATGAATAACTATAAATTCGAGCCAAATCCAATAATATTACTATTCATACATATTCAACTCTTTTTCAACGCTGAAACATCCATTGATATACATACAGTACATGTTTTGACTTCTTTCTAGGTTAGCAATTGGTGTCTCCCCAAATACAATCATATTACTATTCATACATATTCAACTCTTTTTCAACGCTGAAACATCCATTGATATACATACATGTTTTGACTTCTTTCTAGGTCAGCAATTGGTGTCTCCATGATTATAGGTACAATTATTTAAGGATGAGCTAAATTTTAGGTGCAATTCCATTCCAAGCATTATGAAGCCCACTTGCTTCTTAAACAATCTTTAATTAATATTTTAATATTCAAAAAATCTATTATATATATAATACCACAACATGTACTATTTTATTCAATCCTAAATTACCATTTTGACCCTCTGCATTCATTAATACACATCAATTAAAATTCATATTTAATATGTGCATTCATTAACATACATTAATTAATTCGTATTTAATATGTTTATTTAATACTATCTACTTAATTACAACGCTTTCGTTACATTGCAATTAATTAAACATTCGAAGAAGTTTGTGTCTCGCACGAGTATAGAGACCTTTGAACTCATTATAATTGGAGAAATAGTATTGGAACATTAATTTCAGATTACTAATTACATATTTTTGCTATGCAATCTACAGATTTTGTGTACTGTAATTTAGTATTTTTACTTTATAAAAATGTGTCTAATACAATATTTTTTAATACTTTCTTGGCTTTGGCGCATTACTTGACATTCTGTAATATCAAATTCAAGAAATATATGATTATGAGCACTTTGGAAAAATAAAGAGTACATTTGAATGTTTTAACCAAAATGGGAGATCTTGAAACGAGAATAAAATAAACATTAGTTAAAAAAGAACGTGTTAAACTAAAAAAAATAATAATCATCACAATATCAATTGTTAATATTAATATCAAAACGTAACGAGAAAAACTGCAATATTAATTATAAAATAGAACAATCCCGTGCCTTGCACGGGAATTGAATCTAGTTATATTATAATAAATATGATGGTAATTTAATATTTTTCTACTGCACAGCCGCCTCCCACTTCTTCTCTTCTTCTTTCACAATACAATCATCGGGGTTTCCATCGGTTTTCTCCGTGCGGAAAGTTCCTGTCCCTTAGTTTTCTTTCATTTTTCTTGCTTATCTTGCTATTTAAGCTTTGTTTTATTTTTCTCTCAGTTATTTTTTTAGATCTAAAATCTCGGAGTTCCGGATTTTTTTTCTTCTCCGTGAATTTCAGGTACGTGAGGGGTCTGATTTCTCTTATTTTTATGGTTTTGTTCCCCAGATCTAAGACTTGCTTGTTTTTATGTTGTAATTTCAGTTTTAATTTGTTATTTCAGTCTTGGTAGTCTCTCCTTGGTGAGAGTTTTGACATTTCTCTTCTTTGTTTGTGAGAGTATGATTTTTTATTTAGTGATGAAAGTTTGTAGGGGATTGCAATTAAGCTCAAACTGGATGTGGTGAAGCGGGTACATGTAAATATATCATCTTCAATAAATCGCGTGATTGTAGTTCCAAGAAGAATGGATTAATCAGCGATAATTTTTGTTTTATGTTTGTTCGACGCGACTATTTTTATAGATGCCGTATGACACTATGACTTTTCATCATTGAATTAATTTCTACTACAAAAAATCTATATTATATAATAACAGTCGAAACATTAAAAATTTTGTTACCTTTTTTTTTTGATAGTTAATGTCTTACTTAATTATCGTTACTTATATATTAGTATGCTTTTATCTAAATATACTTACTTATATCTATTTTTACAATTATATTAATGTTAAGATATTCGTGTTGTTACCGCTTACTTGTAGTATAGTTTGTTTTTACCAAAATACTCTTGCTTATATCCATCTATACTATTATATTAAAGCTAAAAAAAATATAATTATAAATAATTAATCAGTTTTTTTTTTATGTAAAGCATGTTATCTTATTTTTTTTTATAACTAATCAATTTCTTTTTTTAGATAAAACACATTTGCTTCTATGTTTTTTTAACTAAAATTTCTCTTCTTTTTAAAAAGGCAATTCCATTTAATAATATACAATAATAATATTATAATTAATAATACCAAACTAATTTTTTTCAGCTAGAACACATTAATTTTTCTGTTTTATAAAATATTGTAATTACTAATAACTTATCGATTGCCTTTTCTATTCTATATTTTCAAATTAAAATCTCTCTTTTTCTGTAAATGTCACGGGAACCATAAGTAGTTATTATAATTAAATCATATCATTTAAAAATTTTAAGCTTACAAAATTTGTATCTTAAATTTTTTATAAAAATTAATAAAAGAACATATAATATTATAAAAATTCGGGGGTTCAAGTATACTTAATAATTAATCTACCCGAAGAGGAGTTAAGAAAATGGTAATATTTTTTTTTGCCGAAAAATAAAGCAGATTTCATCCAATAAAAAAAAACCGGGACAAACCCTCGACTGCCGATACAACGAGGTTGGAAAAACAAATAACAGACTAAACAATTAAATGATTCGTTTCCTGATCGTTTAACACACAGAATTTAAGAATTTTTGTAGCTAAAAACGAAATCGAAGACATCCCAAACGATCCAAACTACACCAACACCCCTGAAAACAGTGGTATCGACTCTATCACATAAAAATCGTTATTAGCCCATTGTTCAGAAACCCCAATTACATAAATTGAGATTAGAGGAACGACACCTCAGCCATCTACATGCCGAATACTAGCCATAGACATGCCGAAAGAGTACATCCCCAAAGGATGAACAATATTCGATTGTGAATGGTGAGCGCTTGCAATAATCATCACCGTCCCAGCATCGATACGGGGTTTTCAGATCCCCAAAGACATCAACGAAATCATTTTTAACAGATCCAACACCGAAAAAACCAAACGCAATTAATCAAAAACATAATAAATACCTCGAAGAGAGAAACAATCACTCCAAAAAGAGATACACAAACACCCAAAAATTTGGATTCTATTAAAAGAAAATCAACAAAGAAAACAGGAAAAAAGGCCTCCGACTGGTGGATCCACCGCACCACCGGCCAGAGGGTGACTAAGGGCATCTCCAATAGAAGTTGCCAACTATGAAGTTGCCAACTATGAAGTTGCCAACATAGTTACCAACTTCTAACACATCATCACATATATTACTTTTTTATTTCTTCTCTCATCCATCTCATTGTTGGCAACTTTTGTTACAAATCTACTCCAATAGTTGGCAACTTTAAAAGTTGCCAATGTGGTCCCATACATCAATTTTATATTATCTTATAAACACATTATATTTATATATTCTAAATAAAATTGAAAATTTGGATATTTAAAATACTTAATTCCCATCCGTAATGATTTTTTTTCCTTTTTTTGACATTATATTAATATAAAATATCAAATGATTTAAATTTTTAAATATAAAATAATATTATCTTTACATCAATACCATTTGATTAAATGAAAATAGTGCAAAAAAGTTATATTTTTTTCTTTTCTTCTTATGTGCATTAATGATATTAGATATGTGAGATATTTAGAAAAAAATGAAAAAAAACATTTAAAGAGATAATAAAATGTGGGAGATATAAAAAAGGGTAAAGTTAAATACACTTTTGGGGAGTTGTATGTGTTTTAACTAAATGGGGAAGTTGCCAACTTTTGGCAATTTTGGTTGGCAACATTGATTCTCCAATAGGTGAGCAACCAAGGGTGCCATGCCACATAGGACTTGGCAACCTCTTGGCAACCCCTATTGGAGATGCTCACGGACAAAAGCTTTCTAAGGTATCTTTTTTTTTTTAATAGAGTTGGGACATTCACAGGAAATGGTAATATTAACTCCATAGATTTCATTTTATTAAAAATGTTGGTTTACTCTAATACCTTATATTTTGTTAATAACAGGTAAATGCATAAACGAGAATACGTTCAAACGTATCACATGTTTATTTAATGCTTACAAAACATGATACCCTGCTCTATATTTGCTTAGATATGAAGAATGGGGAACAAAAACAATCCCGCTACTAGGTATACATTAGCTAAGGCCTATGAGGATCCAACATACGGAAAATTTACAATTCTTTTAGACTCACAACATACAAACTGCCCATAACTGATAGCAAATTATAAGCAAGCAATATCTTTTGTAAATTAGCAAGCTTATGTTGAGGCCAAAGACCAATGAAACAAAAGCAATAAACTTATGGTCAGTTGATACGATAAGGTATCGGTCAGTGGATACAATGAGGGAAATCATTTCTCAAGAGGTGCATATGATTTCATCAGAATTCCAGGCCGGCAATTTTTTATTGCCTAAAGTTGGAAGGACAACTGAAAAAGTCCATTGGATGTGTTTGTAAGGATTGGATCATGACCAGGACTCAGAAAATATGAAAACTCCAATGTGTACCGGAAACAAGCTCTACAAGCATTTACAATACAAAGAACTTATAATTGGACCTTAACTTTCATACTCAGACATCAAGAATTTGACAGTTTGACCCTTCAGTGACAAAAAAAAAAAAAAAAAAGAGATTCTATGAACCACAACTACTGCATTTAATCTAGTAACATGAAACTGTAAAATACATATGGTTTCTGTAAATACAGACCTAGCAGCAGCAAGGAAACTAATCACATAACCATAGAATAGGAAGGAAAATTACAGTTGAAAAGGTAATTTGATACCAATCAAGTCGATTATGCGAACAACTCTGACAACATTGCATATATTGGCGATATATCAGTAAAAGGAAAAAATGATCTAATTTCCTATAAAGAGCAGCCTCATTTGGCAAACACATCATATGTGATTCTCTGCCAAAGCATAACTGCAAAAGGAAGAAAAGGGTAGGCCAATAACTGAAATTTTAAAACATGTTTTCCTGCGACACCACTTCACATGCATATAGGAATCACGGCTCCATTTCAAGTCTAGGCTCAAAGCTAAATCCAGTAAAGAGCTGAAGTGGGAACCTCTTTGTAACTGGGCATTTCTGAGACCACTTCCATTGCTTCTGGTTAAAGTTGAAGACAAGGAGAGCTGGAGCTCCATAGCTCTGAATGTATATGAGGTCACCTGTACCACTGCTAGCAAAAACATCATCAAACTCTCCAAACCCTTGAAAAAACTTGTGGGGCATTCGGGAGATCTCTTGCCACACCTTACCATTCAGAACCCAAATACCAATGCCCTTGATTATACCCTGTCGATCTTGTTTCCCTATCCCTCCCACCATTACCAACTTCTCCTTTAGATTCATCAGCCGGACACAGGTAAGAGGACATGGCATTGGGACAAAGCCCCTCATCAATGGGCCATGGGACAACCTCCCAGATAAACTGTAAGTTACTAGTCCATGACGGTTCTCTGGCATCCCTCCCCCAGTCGAGTTTATTAGGAAGAACAAGACCCCGTCACAGATCACACTATCATCGCCACCTCTCCAGCCAGTTAAGACCTCTGCCAAAGGGGTCGCCCATGTCTTTGTTTCCGATTCATAAATGTGAATAGATAGTTCCCACTGGGAAAAATTTCCTGGAACTTGTTTAGATTTCACAACTGATACATTGTAACAATGAGATACCTTTTCAACAGAGATTGCCATTGCGCTGTAATCAGAAAATTTTAAAACTGGAAGCTCCTCAAGCCTCCGGCAGTATCTAGTAATTGGGTTGCATACATATAGCTCACTTCTAATATCATTATCCATGAAGCAAACTAAACCACATGAAGAAGAAATAAACCAATTAGATGTCTCAATGTACGGTAGTTCTATGCTATACCACTTTCGGAAAAGGGGGTCGAAAGCATAACCTATTGGCTCATCAGAGTTCGTAAACATAAAGTACCAAGGCTTTTTTGGCAAAGAATGCTTAAAATTCCACAGAAACCTTTTTGAACTAACAATTTCGTTCCATCTTTTACACACACAGCCCACCCTAAAGATGCTTGCAATGGGAAGATAAGCTAGAATGAGTTCTAACAAGTCATCAGGCAATATTAGATCCACCGAAACTTTTGTATTTTCCTTATTTCCCTCACCACTAAGAGAATGACTGACCCATGATGTTTCCCCTTCCATAATGAAGGGAATCAAATGGAACCTGAATAAAATAAAGTAAAATGATCATTAAAGAATTACACAGAAAACGTACCTACCAAACCTCAAGAAAGAAAATAATTTAGTAATGTCTTACAGATACCAGAATATAAAATAGGAATAAGATCAAGGGAGAAACACATCCAACTGTGCCCCGTGGAATATGATTATATTTTAGCTAATATCAGAAAGCTGTGCAACAAAAGATGTGCTCAACTTGGAAACTACACACATAATGTCACAGATCTGAGGGAGCTACTTATCCAGATGTTACTAGTATTAAAAATCTAAATAGAAAAAAAAGAAAGATATTAACTTAAATGAAAACCAAAACCCCATTCATCCCTAAAAGTTGAAATTGAACAAGACACTACTTTCGAATATGTATTTAGATATCTTCTATGAGCATACGTTGATAGCCAAAGGCTCCTTTCCCCTCCCTGGCTCCCTCTGATGAACAAAGGACATGGCTACGGATTAGTAACACTGCATTTGCCTCATACCAGCAAAACAATTAATATGAACGAGTTGCTGCACTGATACACTTACCGACTAGGTTATACTAAGAAAATTAAGAAGGCAAACCTGATTCCTCGCGTTACATTAATGGATTCTCGGAATACAAATCACATTTGAGTACCTTATAACAATGGGAACAAAAACCATTTGTTCCCTATCAAAGAACAACTAATCAAGGACAGCACAGAAAAGCCACTATAAGAAAAACAACAATTTCATATCAGATTCATAGAGCAAAAATATAGTATTTTTTTTGGTGACAGAAACATAATTAATGTATCTTCATAAAACAAGCACTACCCTAATAATAGTAAAGATCAAACATTAACATACAAAATCCCTCTACAAGTACCTATTAAACATTTTAAAACAACCCACAAACTAGAACAAGAAAATGCAAAAAATCAAACACATAGGAATCAAGATAAAAAAAAACCCACCAAGAAAACATCTTTAAAGAGCACTAAACAAATCAAGATTTTACCTTTATGCATACAGAGTTCACTGAGTAATGGGCATTCCTTGATTTCCCATAATCATTAAAACATTCAGCTTAAAATTGGTACTGAAAAATTAAAACTTGAATTATTTTAAAAGATGTAGACAATAAATAAGAGTGATATATGAAATGTGGTCTGTGTAAGTACAGATTTAGCAGACAAACATATCTAAGAATGAGAATGAGAAGGAGGTTTTTTGTCTTTGTTTATTTACCTTTTGTTGTATCGATATTAACAAAAGTGTATAGGTCTTGGAAGTTGGAACAAAGAAAAGAGCAAGGCTTTTCCAATTTCCAATAGTGTAAGAACACAAATGAGAAGGGGGCTTCCCACCCCCTATTCTAAAAATTACTAAAAATAATAAACCTTGGAACAAAAATTATAAATTTTCAAAATTATCAGAACTTTACATCTCATTCCCCGTATTTTTATATTCTTTTTTATATCGATTTTTCTAATATATGCATAAGAATACATGCTAAAAATTCGTATTTGAAGAGTTGGAAAATTTTAATTGGTGGAATTTTATTGAACCCATGCATGCATAAAAATCTACATCAATCAAACTTTTTCAACTCATCAAACACAGATTCTTAACATGTGCACAAATCTTTTTTTATAATTCACTCACTATCTATAAATACAATAAAAAAATGGAAAAAGAATAATTTAGGGATAGGAAATGAATAATGTAATCTTATGGGTATGGTAACTTATATTTAGTCTCTATAATTATTTCCTATTTTAGGATTCCGAATATGGAGCATATTATATAACAAAAAATAACATATTTACCTATAGTATACATGGCCACGGTTCGTGAACCGCCGGTTCCGGTTCGTAAACCGCCGGTTCCGGTTTGTAAAAATCTTGAACCGGAACTTAAACCTTAATAGGATATAAACCGCCGATTTCGGTTCAGACGGTTCAGGTTCAGGGTTTGACCCGGTTTTGACCCAGTTCAAGACCCGGTTCCGGTTCCGGTTTGAACCTTATATATACATTATACTTGATACTTTTTTTTTCGAAATACGATAAGCTTTTCTGAATTTGGATGGAATGAATTATAATTTAGAATTATTGTAATGCTAAGTAATTTTTTAAAATTTGTAAGATGCAAACCGTTTTAAAAGTTCAAGGATATAATAGTTTCACTTTTATTAAGTGGTACTTTCACGTACAACAAACAATAAAATGTATTACAATAATATTTTTATTAAAACATTAGTAAATATATTACAATAAATTTTAAATGTTTTACAAGAATACAACAAATAATAAAATTTATTACAATAATTTTTATAATCTATACTACATTAATACATAGCCAGTCATTACTAACGGTTAACCACCGGTTCGAACCGCCGGTTTGAACCGCCGGTTCGAACCGCCGGTTCACCGGTTTCAATACACACAAACCTGAACCTGAACCTTTAAAATAAATAAACCGGCGGTTTAGGGCCGGTTCCGGTTCGGGCCGGTTTTGACCGGTTTTGACCCGGTCCGGTCCGGTCCGGTTTTCCGGTTCCGGTTCCGGTTTGGCCATGTATAACCTATAGGATAGGAATGCTCTAAAGGAACAGAAAATGGGAGGATTACAAGGGAAAGGATACTAAAAACATTGGGATATTGGACAAAAAATAAGATCAGACCGTCACAAGTGCTGTCTTACTCAACATCTTACACATTTATTACTCTTTTGGGTTTTTCCTTGTAGTGTAATTTACTTCCATACGCACATTATTATACACAATCTTGGAAAATAAGTAACTTCCAATATATCCGCACATTATCACATGTACATGTATATTAGAAAATAAATGTCTTAGAATAATTTATTTTTTGATTAAAAATAAACGTAATGAAGATAAAAATTATAAAAACAGGAGATTGTATATGTGATATACGATAGGTAGTAGTACTTCTACTTTCGTCATTTGACAATACAAAAGTAGAGATTAGGGAACCATCTTAGGTAAGTTTCCTAAGATATACAATTTTATATACAAATATGGAAGGTATTTTTGTAAAATCAAGATTTATTTAAAATATTATTAATTAGCCCTTCGGGGGTCTAGTATATTTTAAAGGTTGTTTTTTAAAGTATCTCAGTAAACTTTCGTGAGATACATCTCATGTTCTTTTTTCTCATACAAATATAGAAAAATTATATATGTGATATATCGTAAATAGAATTTCAACTCTCATCATCTCATGTGATGACCTTATCAGCACGAGCAACAAATTATCATATAGTGTTTGGAATTTTTTAAATATTTTTTCAGTTCAACCTATACTTTCGCATTGTTATCATAATAATTTTTTAATTTTCGGTACTAAAATGCCAGCAATATAGAGATGTAAGCACATTATGAATGGATCTATTAAAAGACTGATTTTTGTTGATCCGTTTGGTATTATTATTTATTTTATTTTTTTTGTCACAATTTGGTTCTCCATTACTTTTAGATGTACTCCACTCTACTGCACAAGCTTTTTCTTCTTTAGTTTGTTGGTTTTTTCATCATTTTTGTGTGTAAGCCACATATTAGGTTGGCCAAACATTAAGCATGATGTCGAAATTGCCCAAATGGGGCAAACACTTCTTTGCTTTTTTCTTTCATTGTGCTTTAAATGTTTGGAGACTTTTTTTTTGGGTCCATTTTATTTTGTTCGTAGAAGTCATCATCCATGTCCAATACTATTTCATTACCTAACTAAAGTGACATCTTCTTTTTTCTTTTTTCCCAACACAAAAATAAATCATTCCGGTTTCTTTCGCACAAAAATTTACCATGCATCCCTCCTTATTGTACAAGGAATGTTGTACATTGAAGAGGGCCCTCTGAATCCAGCCATTAAAACACCAAATCCTGTGATTCAGACTTTGATAAGAATGCAGTTTGTTATAATGAGGATACTCGAAACACTTCAATAGAGGTTGCCAACTTCAACCGATCATCAAATATATTACTTTTTTTATTTCTTTTCTCCTCCATCTCATTGTTGGTAACTTTTATTACAAATCTACTTTAATAGTTGACAATTTTAAAAGTTGCCAATGTGATCCCATACATAAATTTTATATTATCTTATAAATACATTTAAAATATGGGAGATATAAAAAAGGATAAAGTTAAATACATTTTTGGGAAGTTGTATGTGTTTTAACCAAGGCTGTAAAAATCGGAAATCGGACCAACTCGGTTTTGGTTCAGAAAAATGAGTAATCGGAAACTCGACGAGTACTCGGAATGAGTACTCGGACTGCTAATCGTATATTGTTTTTTAACTTTTTTTCTCATAATTTATATGTATTTATTCTAATTTTAGTGTACATGTGTTAAACTTAAAACTTAACAATAATATTAATATTACTAATAATATTATTACAACTTATATATATATATATATATATATATATATATATATATATATATATATATATATATATAAAATCCGATATTTATATATAAAAGTCTAAGTGTAACCTTAGACTGAGAAACGATACAAGAGTTTTGGTTACATCTGCATCCCTGCTTGAGGCTTACATCAAAAGTAGTTAAGAGACCGGACTGGACTAAACTGAACTGAAGTTAAGATGGTTAATACCGCAATGGTTAATGTCTTCTTATCCCTTTGAGCAATGAAAAAATCTTTTTAATTAGCAAAAAAAATGAAATTTTTTTTAGTCAAGCCCGAGTTTGACTCCGATTACTCTGAGTCAACCCGAGTCTTGACCGAGTTATACCAAAAATCGGTTTTTGGCCCGATTAGTCATTACTCAGATCGGTTTAGGGATCCAAAACGAGTACTCGGCCGAGTACTCGGCCCGAGTTACCGATTTTTACAATCCTGGTTTTAACTAAATAGGGAAGTTGCCAACTTTTGGTAACTTTGGTGGGCAACTTTTTAGCAACATTAATACTCCAATAGGTGAGCAACCAAGGGTGCCATGCCACATAGGACTTGGCAACCTCTTGACAATCCCTATTGAAGATGCTTTTAAGTGCCAGGTTTTGTAAAGCCACATTTGTGTAACTTATTGTGTCATCCAACTTTTAACAACTCTGGATGGAGATGCATCAGTGTAAAGAGAAATTGTTCAACCTGTATAAGTGTATATACCATCCACCATTTATGGTAATACTGGATTATCTGCCAATATATGTTAATATATCAACTGCTTTTGGTAGTTTTTATAAAATAATGACATGCATTATATGAAGGGTAATCAAATGGATCACAAATAATTTTCTAAAATTTTGCTTCATCCGACACGCAGACAAGCTTTAATTTATAGGCTCATTTATGGCTCGGACATCGGATTATAAAAAAAAATAAACGAAAATAGTTATCCATTGAGTATGGCAACCACTTATTTACGTGTCTCCCTATGAAATTGAACTCATAATCTTGGAATGATAAGCTCCTAAATCACATGAGTCCAATGTTGCGGATATTTTCGTATTCTAGCATTTCTCTTTTATGAATTCATTCATATATTGCTATAATTTTATAGCTAGCTACAACAATTTTTCATATTGGTTCTAACTTCTACCATATAGAGATTGAAAATGGATGAGGGATATATCATTTCTCAATAAAATATAACAAATACTTTAAATAGTATGATGTGATTTCCATGTATACAAATTTATACATGAAAATAAAGAGAACAATTGCTCCGAACAATTGAATAGTTTTCACATTTTAACATAATATTGTTCAACTGCAAAACAAAATTTCATTGTTCTCCG
This sequence comes from Saposhnikovia divaricata, assembly GCA_036435485.1. Classification (NCBI taxonomy): domain Eukaryota; kingdom Viridiplantae; phylum Streptophyta; class Magnoliopsida; order Apiales; family Apiaceae; genus Saposhnikovia; species Saposhnikovia divaricata. The sequence goes on along the minus strand of JAZHRN010000145.1, from coordinate 9,693,724 downwards.
TTAAATGTGTTTTTCATATTAGAGCCTGATACTAAATTACATCTTAACTTTTAGTTGGAAATTAAATATGACTCCAGAGTCCAAGCTCATACCAAGTCATGCTGTACAACCAATATAGATGATGTTAACATGATGACATGATGCATTATTATGACAAGTTCATTTCAGACACTTTCATTTGGTAATATATCCCGGAGAAGATCTTATGTCTACCCAATCAGATCTGCATTTTTCATGCCATTCCACTCTTTTTCTTTTAATTGTCTATAAGGTTGAAAGAAACCCTACCTGATATAAAAACAAACATAGGAAGATAACATAATCACAAGTGTCCGCAAGCTAAATGCTAAAATGGTTAGATACGATTACATTGCAATTTAAATAATAGTGCTGAATTTTTGCATGTTAATCATTGAATAAGACAATTACCAAAATGCACGCCTTCTTATCCCTGCAACTATTTAGAACACTAGTCCAGCAACTCAACAAGTGGCCATTGACCTTAACCCCTCGACACTGTGGCCTTAAATTTGTGTCAAGTTGTAATACACGTATGAGTGGGAAAAGGGGGTTAAACCAAACCGAAAGTGTAGTATTTGAACATTAAATTTTAGCCCGGCTAAAATTTATTTTAAATCCCGGTTTGCGTTTGAAATCTGGCAATATTTTTTACCCCGGCTGTTTCGAAATATTTGGGGGTACAACCACCATATATATATATATATGTCAATATGTGTTTGTGTCTGCGGTTGTGAAATTAAGTTATGAATTATGCATCAACTTGTACACATATTGTGAATTTTTTCATGACACTCCCCACAAAAACTACAAAAAATGACAGCCCTGCTGCCTACACATTAAAATACGTAAAAGAGTAGATGCTGAAAATAAGGGTTTTGCAGTTTTGTCATATAACTTAACAGGCATCGTTTCCTCACCAACCGTGCAATGAGAAGATCTTCCAAAAACGTGCAATCCTACGCCCATTCCCCCAACTCGAGGTTCATTAAAATCAGTCAGGCGGTGCACCAAATTTTTGATCATACAGTAATCATATTATTGTCCAATCGATTTCATTGTCACCTCCAAATTGCCTTTATTTTTCCAAACAATGGGACAACCATGCCGGAATTCAGGAGGGTTTCCTACTCAGTAACATCGACGACTTATCTTTGAAATTCAGTAAAATTTTAGAAAAATCCTTTGATTATTTTTCTAAAAGTGGTAGTGAGTAATAAAATTTGATTAATCTTTATAATAAATTTATATTTATCATAACAAATTTGTAAAATCCTTTTATTCTACATGTATACAAAAAATAAATGATAAAATAAATTAATGTACCAACTCTAAACGGCTAGAAAATCATTAATTTAAATAAGAATATAAGTTGGTATTAGGGCCACATTATTCTGATTGAAAACATTAGTTCAAATTAGCATGAAAGCCCGTGCAAAGCACGGGCACCATTTAAATTCATAAAATGTTGTTGTTTTTATTTTTTTTAAATAAACAATTTTTAATTTTTGAAACAATATACTCCCTCCGTCCCAGTTTTATTGTCCACTTTACTTTTTGCACGCATTTTAAGGTGCAAATTAAACATAGTTTCATAATTTTTTTTTTAAATTTCTTTTTCTGAATAAAAGTTTAGATACTGAATTTTTATTCAGAAAAAGAAAATTTGAAAAAAAATTAATGGAGCTATGTTTAATTTGCACCTTAAAATGCATGCAAAAAGCAATGTGGACAATAAAACTGGGACGGAGGGAGTACATCATTAGTGTTATATTTTTTATGGACACAAGTAATAACTCAAATTTCTTACCTGAATTTTATATATGATCATAACAATACAATCACATCTAACTATTTAAAAAACATAATTTGGAATGATTAAACACTATGTAATTTACAGATATGAGAATCGAAAACTAATCATAACCACACATTCAAATCTAATTTACATCTCAACCTTCACCAACATCCACTCCTATGCCCCTTCCATTTTCGGCAACCTTAGATACCTATACTTGCTTTACACCGACGGGTATTTTAATCTTTTTATTAGTCAATCTATAAATTACCCGATGCTAATAGGATTAACCGATATAATGTAAAAATAATTAAGATAAAATCGAATATTATACTGATATCGAGTAAAAATATGTTATACACTTTATTTATCATTTTTTGTATTAATTTAGTAATCAACATATTATAGCCATTCGACTAAAATCTATACTATTATATAAAAGCCGAAATATTAAAAGTTCGGTTGTTCGGTCGGTCGGGCGGTACGGTACCTGTTGATTTTACTTATTTACCCTTACTCAATTACAAATAAAATCCATCCCACTAACTAATATTTTTTGAAATTTGCGATGGAGTTCGTTATTTCCTCTTGTCAGTGTGTTTTACCTTTCACGTGCAACGGTTTACTAAGATTCAATTGTTAATAATCGTTCTAAATTCAAATTATTAGCACACTCTAAATTTCGAGGATCATATTTATAGTGATGCTTGTTAAATGTGAGAAGGATAACCGACAAAATTGATATACAAGAAGAGTTAATCGTTAGTTATCAAGTATTACCACGATAATAGTGTCCTTTAGTTTGTTTTTCACTAAAATCCTAAACGAATTACCACGATAGTAGTTCTTTTAACTACTTTCAATCTTAGCCACAACATTTTTTGAATATCTATTTTCTCTTCTACTCATATGTCTACCTCATACCTACTCCAATTTATTATTGATCATGTGCACTCTCACTTCGGCCTTTTTTCGATCACTATCCAGCCACCTCATTATACCTCTAAGATCAGCTCTTTCCTCTAACGACATCATATATGCACATTTATCTTGCCCCACCACCTCTCTTTCGTCTTTAACAACCTTAAGTTTGTTCGTCTTTTCTCTCTCCAATCATTTCCCATTCATCTTTGACAACGTCTCATCGACCTGCGTTTCCATGTTTATATAAAATTACTATTGTTGTCTTTACGAGTTGAATATGTGTTATTATAATAAAATAGTTAATTGTCATATCTCACACACATTAAACATGTATACGTTTTTTGAATGTTATTTTGTTAACATTATTTTTTTGAATTTCAATTAAACTCTTTTAATATTTGTCAACAAATTGGATTAACATTTTAATGTACCCAATTTAGTTGTATTATCGTTTTTTTAAAATTAATAAAAAAATTGATGTACCTATTCTTTTACTGGTATTTAGTTGAGTGTATTTCATATCTAGATGTCCAAATTTAACAATAAACGAATTCATGTTGTATGTATACTTGGGGATGTGCATCAGGTCGGTCAATTCAGGACCGGGTAGTGTTATACCCGTCACACTCCCCGAATTCGAACATAATTATTGAACCCGTCCCGGTTTCCGAACGAGGATCATTATGTTCCCAGATCTCTGCCCCGAAACGGAAATAGGGATTCCCGCGAAAAATCGTGGATTTTAATTTTTTTAATTAAAATTTTGAATATAATCGTTGAACCCGTATCGATCCCCGAATGAGGATTATTTTGCTTCATGATTCTTACCACGAACGGGGAACGAGGATCCCCACAAAAAAATGGGAGATACTTAATTTTTTTTATTTAAAATGCATATATTCTCGAATATATCGGATAATAAAATTAATTTGATAAATCATGATAAAATTATTATTATATTATAAATAGCGATTTGAATTAATTTTTTTAATAAAAAAAGATGAAATATAGTGTTAAAATTAATTTTTACTTTGTTAAATTTTATATCAGAAATTCTAAGTTCCGAACGAGAATCATTATGTTCCTATATTTCTACCCCGAAACGGAAATATGGATTCCTGCGAAAAATCGTGGATTTTAATTTTTTTAATTAAAATTTTGAATATAATCGTTGAACCCGTATCGATCCCCGAATGAGGATTATTTTGCTTCATGATTGTTACCACGAACGGGGAACGAGGATCCCCACAAAATGGGAGATACTTAATTTTTTTTATTTAAAATGTATATATTCTCGAATATATCGGATAATAAAATTAATTTGATAAATCATGATAAAATTATTATTATATTAAAAATAGCGATTTGAATTAATTTTTTTAATAAAAAAAGATGAAATATAGTGTTAAAATTAATTTTTACTTTGTTAAATTTTATATCAGAAATTCTAAGTTTATAAAAATTTTGAATTTTTGAATTATATTATTTTTAATAATCTAGTAAACATATATTTCAAAAAATTATTTTTCATAAATATGATAATCATTTAGGGACCGAAAACAGGGATCAGACTGGGTTACCTTCCCTGAGGCCGTTCCCTTCCTCGAATTTTTTTTATATAATATTTCATGGTGTCCCGAAAAATTTATCGAATACCTAAGAAAAACGGGAAAGGGATCAGATCGAGATCACAGGATGAAATGCTCATCCATACGTGTCTCACGTGAATTAGTTTCATTTGTTACGAGAATAACAAACATAGACAACTAATATAATTTATAATTTTACAAAATAAAACTAATATACATGTACCATAAATCAAAATTTGAATTTATCTTATTTCGTGTATCATGTGAATTCGAGACCTATATATTTAAAATTTTATATTAAATACACATACTTTCAGTCTCTTTAATAATCTGGTAAATGTATGTTTTAAAAAATATTTTTTTCTAAATATGATAATCAGTCGGGGACCGGAAACGGGGATCGTGCTGGGATACCTTAATCCCCGAGCCCATTTCCTTCGCACAAATTTTTATTCTATAATATTTCATGTTGACCCGAAAAATTTCCCGAATCCACAAGGGAACCAGTTCGGGTAGATATGGTGAAATGCTCATTCATACGTGTACCACGTAACAAACATAAATAAATATTATAATTGGTGTTTTCATTAAAATATTAATATACATGTATCAGAAATTAAAATTAAAATTTATGTTATTTCGTGTACCATGTGAATTATATATTTAAAATTTTATGTTAAATACATGTACATTCAATCAGTTATTCATTCATTTTAAAAATAGTTTACATGTTCTTATCATTTTAATTAATTTTATTATGAATAAATTTGAAAATAAATATTAAAAAAAATTTAGCAAGTGAATTATAACGCCCTAGAAATTTCGAATTTAAAATTATTTACTTAATATAAATTATGAATTATATTATGTGAATATTGTTGTAAAGGTGGAAAATATGTGAAGTTGTGTCTATGTGTTTATATCTTGGTTGGTATGAGCTGTGAAGGTCGGTATATTTTTATTTGTATTTTTGAGGATTTAAATGTGTTTAAATTATACATTTTTGATCCTCTGGAAATTTTATAAAATTATTGTTATTATTAAAAATCGTGAAATCTCTTGTAATATTATCTATATATATTTATTGAGTTTTAAAAAAATTGTTGGGTGAATTAATTTGGGCGTTTAGTATTTTTAAAATGATTTTAAGAGGTTTAATTGTATTTAAAGGATCAAAATTTGTAAAATTCATATTTAATTCATTTTTGATCCGAAAAATATTTTAAAAATATGTGTGTGCTCGTAATTTCATATTCTTTATTTTTAAAATGAAAAGTGTAATTTTCCGAGGGTTTTATTTAATTGTGATTTATAGAAGTCGTTTAATAGTGAATAATTGGGAAGAAAAGAGGTTAAGTGGTAACAAAAGAAATGGGCCAAGCCTATTAAGTAGAACAGCAGTCCAATAGCCGAGAACCATCGAGAGAGTTCGAAGAGAAAGAAAAAAAAACGGGTAGAAGAAAAGAAGAGAAGAAGAGAAAAAGAAAAAAAAAGAGGAAGAAGAGAAGAGAGGAAAGAGATTGGCGGTTAATTATATACATATATATATATATATATATATATATATATATATATATATATATATACATAGGTGTGTGTGTAATTCGTGTATGTGCGTGTGTATACACGCGACCGGTTTGTGAATGGCGAAGAGGAGGAAGTCGTGCGGGAGGGGGGCGGCCGGCGACTGTAGCAATTCCGGCGAGGCTCGTGGTGGTGGTGGTATTATGCAGTGGAAGAGAGGAAGAAGGAGAAGTGATGTTGTGTGTGTTGTATGTATGTGCAGCTGAGAGAGAGAGAGAGAGAGAGAGAGAGAGAGAGAGAGAAAGAGGCAGAGAGTTTGAGTCGAGAATAAGAAAGGGGAGACTCCGGTGGTTTGATTTTTCGGACGAATCGAACCGAAATCGAAAAGGTATAATGTTTTTATTTATTTATTTAATTTCATTTTTTATGTAATTATTTAATTGTCAATTTTAGATTTAATTATGTAGTGTTGTAATTTAATTAGTTTAAATTTGCGAGATTATTGTTGTAATTTAATTAGCTTAAATTGCTAGTTTAATATGTTAATTCTCGTAATTAGATTATATTTGAATTTCGAGAATATTGTTGTAATTTAAATTGTTTTAAAGTGAGAGATTATTGTGTTAATTTTAGTAATTTAATTCGGAGAGTTTAGTTAAGTATAATTGTTGAGGTTAATTGTGAGCCCGATTAATGTGCGGGTTAGTAATTGGGTAATGTTTATTGTTAATTGCTAATTGTTTTAATTTGATTAGATTCAGTCTTGATATTATTCATTTAATTTTTTTGTGATTTAATTCGGAAAGTATGTTGGTAATTATAATTGTGGAGGTTAGTTGTGGGCTGATTATATGTTCGGGTTAGTGAGTGTTAATTTATAAGTTATAATTGTTTATTTGCTAAATGTTATAAGCTGGGTCGAAATATTTATTGGATAACTGTCAAGCTAGTGGGGATTGAAGATGTATGTGGCTAAAGGATTGTTAATACTGATTATTAATCGTCATATAATATGCGGAGTTTATGTGGTTTTACTAATTATGAATATGATATGTTATGTGTTTATCTGCGAGGAGTTGTAATGAGATCACAAGTCTTAAGTGTCAATATTTAAGAACTTGTGTAATTCTCTACAACTAGTTCCTCGGGCTTACGAATATCAATGATTAACTATCACGAGTATAATTAATATACTTGAGTGATGTGATCATTAATATAGCGTAAGTAATAGTTAGTTCTAGGGGTTGTTCCCTAGGGCTTACGAATATCAATGATTGATCGTCACGTGTATCATTAAAATGCGTGAGTGATATGATCATTGATGTAGCGTAAGTAGTAGTTAATGTTAATATAAATTATTATGTGCTATGTGTCGCATGTTCGGGCAGGTACTTTCTTTATTTGTTTATTTTTATGTTGCTGCCAGCGAAGCAGCTTAATTTTCATATGATTTTTGAGTTAAAATGTTGAATTGAAAAACAGGGGGATAGTCCTATTTACGAATACTTCATGCTGAAATTTTCTAAAAATCCCCTGCAAATTTATTTAAAATCTATTTAATTATTTGATTTGGTGATTTGAAAGTATATGGTGATTTTCGAGAGTCGAGGTAAATATTATAGTTGATATGTATTGCTGTGAAGTGGTTGTCTTGAAACTATATTATGAATATGATTAAGTGTGTTTGTATAAGTTATATAAATAAGCGTTATAGGACGCATATGGGTAGAATAGAGTAAAATAATAAGATTTTTGTTTAGTTGGATACTAAAATGGCGTTTGACCTTGAAAAGGTTCGGATAGGAGACCTGGTCAAGAACATTGCGCGGGTAGACGGAAAAAATGAACAGAAGGACAAGTGTCAAAATGGTCGGATGTATAAACGCGGAAGGTGGTGAGATATGAAGTAGAAATGAAAATGGGACCAATTAAGAGGCTAGCAAGTAATGAATAGAGTTGGATGTAAAGTGAGTCATGGATCGATGTATACGATCGAGAACTTCGTATAATAAGGCAAGTGTTATTGCTATTCACTTATTGTTCAAGTGATACAATTTAGTTTATTTATCGTATGAACTGATTTGGTCAAGTATAGGGGAAAGATGCTATATGAACTTCTTCAAATTAGCTTGATGCTGTTAAATTTCCTTACCCATAATCCACATGTCGGTTTTACAAAGAATCTTATAAATAAACTTTTTTTTTTACAATTGGACAAAGGAATGCCTTTTCTTCTATTTTCTTCAAATACTCTTAAGAATTTTCTAAACAAGGAAATCCAAGTTTTCTTAACTTTTATGGAAACCTGCTGGCAAAAATCCCGGACTTAGCATATTTTCCATCAATGGATTTTCAATTGGACATTGTTTCTCTAAGCTGATCTGAATCTTTCCATATTGAAACTGCTTTGCAATTATTCGTTCTAAACTATTTTCTCCGCTTATGGAAGCTCAAATTCTTCAGTGTATAAGTTTTGTTAAATGCCCGATACTTGACCATATCCTTGCTTTAGTTTAGAATTTAAGTGCTGAAATCTGATTGTAAATTATATCCTTATTCTTGCTCAAATGAAATTTTCTTTGCATAAGTTGCTGATGTTATAAATTCCAGTTATTCATATTCATCTTGTTAGTATTTATTCAAATTGTCATTCTTTATATTTTCCACCCTATGTGGTATCGAACTTGTCGATATCTGTTAAAAATCTTGATTATTTGATTGCTCCCTGTAGTGTATCGAACTTGTCGATACTAGACGATGTTGTTGTTTATTATTAACTCTTAATCTTGAGTTATTATTCTGGACGTGTGTTGATTCGAAAACTAACTGCGCAAGTGTACGCGGTCACAAGTAATATAATAAATTCGATCCCACGAAGACTTGGTGTTTGTTCAGAAATAATGTTTAAGCAACGACGTATGATTAAACAACAAACTGCTTGAATAAATATAAAAAGGGGTTTTGTTTTATTTTTCTAATTGATTAATTAAATTAATAATATTAAATAATTCAAACTACTTGATTTAATTAAATGAGAATTTATATGCGAGAAAAAACATGGGATTCTAATTTCATTATTTATTTCATTTAGAATTGATGCCTTAATTTCAAAGTAATTTTGATAATTTACGAAAGCTAGTCGGGAACACGAAACTGACATAAGCGCCTTTCAGCCTTAACTTATATCAAACCATACGAACATCCACTTAAAAAGATAGAAGTCACGTGGACACCTTTTATGCTTAGACCCTATATGTCTATAAGATTTGAAAACATAATTGGTTTACGAATAAATTCTTTTATTATGACTACATAGGGTGATGTGATCCAAAATCCTACCACTTATCGTAAATGTACGTGACAATTACGTACCTATGCTAACATGGCAAATTCTAAATTCCTAAATCCACTTTCGCATTCATTAGGAATTAATAATTTAGATGTTAGCTACACATCTAATAAATTAAGCGCAACCACATTAGGCAATCTGAATTTTTATCATAATACAAATTATTAAGGCATCGAATTACTAAATTACGTAAATAAATCCATTAGAATCCCATGACGGCGATTAGTTCATAATCGAACGAATCGTCATCATGGGATTAAATGTAAACATAATAATAACAATAATAATAATAATAATAATAATAATAATAATAATAATAATAATAACTAAATTAAAAATTGCGATAAATTAAATATGAAAATTACGAGAGTTAGAAAGTAGAACCGAAATAGCTTCCAATGAATGAAAAGAGCACTCCGAATAATCCCCGTAATTTCTTCAACCGAAATAACAATTATACTAAATTTGCAAGAATTAAAGTGTATAAAAACAAAACTTAAAATTACAAAGAAGCTAGAGAGAATACAAGAGAGAAATGTTTTTCTCCAAATTGGTGTGTGTTTTTGAGCTTGAGAACTCACCTGTTTATAGTAAAAAAATTAGCACACCAATTAATAAAATAAAATCAAAAAGAATTAAAAAGAATTACAAAAAATTTAAAACAAACAACCCCATTTAATTTAACAGCCGAAAGCAATTCCAACCATAACACTGCCCACCAGCTACTTTCTACCCACCATGAATTCCAGTCGCAGACACGGGAGGTGAACACACGCGGCATTTTTTTTCTTTTTCCTCCGGGCGCGTGGAAGCCACGCGCTTCCAGGCGTGTGTTGATAGGCTACAGAATGTGTTCAGTGGCTTGCTTTTTGTTTTTTTGTTTTGTTTTCCTTTTTTTTTCATTTGCTTAAAACCTGTCGACCACAACACTTCACACAACCGTGGCCTACTTTGCTTTACAAGGATGGGTTTTGTAAAAATTCTTTTTAACCCGCACAGCTTATAATCTTTAATTAATAAATAATTAATTTAATCCAGAAATTATAAAAATAAATATCTAATAATTTCCTAATTAAATAAAATATTTATTAATATAAATATATCTTTAAGTCCTAAGATGCGGTCTATTGAGGGCCTGGAACCGGACTCCTTTTGCTTAACAAAAAATATATCAATTCAAATCGGGGTTTTCTCTTTAAGAATATATCACTTTCCATCTTTTTGTGATAATTCTATTTTCTCATTGCTCGTCCAGGTGTAAATTACGGTCTCTTGAGGATCTGAAACCAGACTCTTTTTGCTTGGAAAAAAATATATCAATTCAGACCGGGGTTTTCTCTTTAAGAATATATCACTTTCCATCTTTTTGTGATAATTCTATTTTCTCATTGCTCGTCCAGGTGTAAATTACGGTCTCTTGAGGATCTGAAACTGGATTCCTTTTGCGAAACAAAAAATATATCAATTCCAACCGGGGTTCCAGATTTAAGAATATATCACTCAGAATTTCTTTATGATAATTCTTTTTCCTCGTAGCCGGTTCACTTGATAAAATTGAGACATAAATCCACCGTTTTTAGCCTTTTATCGCCTAGATACCTAAAGTTGCGAGTTCTGCACAACAAATGCTGAAACAAAACAAAAATGAATTAAAAGACACAAAATATTTAAGGATAAACCACCAATCTAGGTCAAAATAGAGCATAATAAGTGGATATAAAATCCACTTATCAACGTGAGTTTCCAGTTGTTTGGAGATCAAAGGTTTTCGATTGTTCCGACACCTAGTGTGGATGATGTAGAATTGGAAATGTTTTTAAAAGTGGCCCTTGGGGAGTTAAACCCTTCGGGGTAAGACCAGATTCGTGGTCAGATGTTAAGGCCAATGTGTGCCATGGATCCAATTAAGGACATTGCTGTGTGCGTTTGTCCGGGGTTAGTGCGTGATTGATCAGCAGCCTAACCTTGATGTTTTTTAAAAAAATAAATAAAAATTCCAATTCTAATCTGCTCTGAGATTGAGATGTTTAGTTAATGACTCTTTGGAAGTCTATTCTGAGAATATTTCAATTTCGGAACTCTTATCAGTTCTAGTTTCTGTTGCACCTTGTTAATGATGAATTGTTGGCCCTCGGGGTAATTTAAAAGTTAATATCACTGATTATTTCATTGAACGAGGTGAAACCCCTTTGTTTATCAGAATTATTACCATTCTTAAAATTGTTATCACTATTGCACTTGCTGAGCATTGTTGGCTCACTCTTGCTTGTTTATTTTCTTCAGTCAATAGAGAGGATTAGTGGACTTGGTAATGGTCAGTGGTGTTGTTTTACAACAGCGAGAGGAGACGATCGGGTTATGGAATCTCATCGGATAGTGATTGGGAATTGGTCAAGGTTGGACATTTAGATAGACAGAAATCTCATGTAGTTATAAAAAAATTGTATAACAGTTTATTTTGAGAATGGTTGTAAATTTGTAAATTTGATAGTTTGTTTCATACCATAACCAGTATGCGATCTTGGTTAAGGGGTTTTATTATTAACTATTGTTTATATTCAGAGATGTATAATATTGTTTATAGTTAGTGGCCCCATATTGTTTATAGTACGTGCAGAATATTCTTGAGGTGCTTTCCATTCGGTAGTGGCACATCTCCCACATGGCTAATTACTGCAGTTGCACCTGTTGGTAAAGTAATGGAAAATGTAGAAGGAGCAAGTTTGACATTTACCAGATTTTTCAATGAAGATGTCATGTGGTCAGATGCGCCCGAGTAGAGGGTCCATTCCATTGATTCCGCCACTTTGTTATTGCTGCTGTGTACCATTCCAGAAAACCCATAATCTATTTCTTCATCTATTTCACCTTCTCGCTCTTTGGATGTTCCTGTCTGTGGTGGAATCAATTTCAGTAGTTTCTCCAACTGTTCAGTTGTCATTGTTATGGCTTGCTGGCCTTTAATGTTCCTTTGAGCGTTGTTACCCATCTTAGGTGCACCGAATCAATGACTCTTTTAAATTACCCATCTTTGAGATTGAGATGTTTAGTTAATGACTCTTTGGAAGTCTATTCTGAGAATATTTCAATTTCGGAACTCTTATCAGTTCTAGTTTCTGTTGCACCTTGTTAATGATGAATTGTTGGCCCTCGGGGTAATTTAAAAGTTAATATCACTGATTATTTCATTGAACGAGGTGAAACCCCTTTGTTTATCAGAATTATTACCATTCTTAAAATTGTTATCACTATTGCACTTGCTGAGCATTGTTGGCTCACTCTTGCTTGTTTATTTTCTTCAGTCAATAGAGAGGATTAGTGGACTTGGTAATGGTCAGTGGTGTTGTTTTACAACAGCGAGAGGAGACGATCGGGTTATGGAATCTCATCGGATAGTGATTGGGAATTGGTCAAGGTTGGACATTTAGATAGACAGAAATCTCATGTAGTTATAAAAAAATTGTATAACAGTTTATTTTGAGAATGGTTGTAAATTTGTAAATTTGATAGTTTGTTTCATACCATAACCAGTATGCGATCTTGGTTAAGGGGTTTTATTATTAACTATTGTTTATATTCAGAGATGTATAATATTGTTTATAGTTAGTGGCCCCATATTGTTTATAGTACGTGCAGAATATTCTTGAGGTGCTTTCCATTCGGTAGTGGCACATCTCCCACATGGCTAATTACTGCAGTTGCACCTGTAGGTAAAGTAATGGAAAATGTAGAAGGAGCAAGTTTGACATTTACCAGATTTTTCAATGAAGATGTCATGTGGTCAGATGCGCCCGAGTAGAGGGTCCATTCCATTGATTCCGCCACTTTGTTATTGCTGCTGTGTACCATTCCAGAAAACCCATAATCTATTTCTTCATCTATTTCACCTTCTCGCTCTTTGGATGTTCCTGTCTGTGGTGGAATCAATTTCAGTAGTTTCTCCAACTGTTCAGTTGTCATTGTTATGGCTTGCTGGCCTTTAATGTTCCTTTGAGCGTTGTTACCCATCTTAGGTGCACCGAATCTCTTGTTTCCAGCCCATTTGTTTGGCCCTTTCTTATACAATTATATTGATTATAAGAAATTTATCATTAAATGTTCTAGTGTAGTACTAATACATGTGTACATAAAAACTTTGGTACATGGAGGTCATATTAAAAAAAATATATTAGCAAATGGATTGTCTATGTATGCAATCAGTGATTTGAAAAGATGTGTCATCAAATGTTCTAGTGTAGTGGTAATACATGCAAACATAAAACTTTAGTACATGAAGGTCATGGGTTCGAATCCTTGGAAGTCATTATATTTTAACATTATAAGTATTTTAGGGATATTTTAGTAAATTACTAAATAGGTGGAAAAGCCTTGTTAACATATAATAGATATAATGGATAAGAATATTTAACAACCGCGTTCAAGATGGAGAGAACCACTTGCAATGATCGAAGTATCAATTTGGTTAAGGACAGCTACTTAAGCAAATTAAACAGACCACAAAGAAGCAGAAAAGATGAGGGCCAATGATCCCCTTTTAAAGTCTATACATGGCGTAATAATTGTAAAGTTAGGAGGTGTTTGGGAACTTATTTTTCAGAATAAGTTAATTTATTTAAGATAAAGTTAAAGATTTATAACTATTTTCTGAAAAAGATAACTTTTTTGGCAACTTATAGAATCTCAAACATACATTAAATACTTGTATAAAAAAAGACTTAATTGCATGTTACACCCTCAAACTATAAACCAAAAACAATATTGTACCCGAACTTTGAGAAAAATAAATTACACCCCATAACTTAAACTCACGTTTTTAGGAAACACCCTTTTGTCTATTTTCCAGCCTTGTCATTAAAATTTGTAGGGGTAAAATTGGAAATTCAGAAGAATATTTAAATTTAATAATTTCAGAATTACAAATTTTCTATTAATAACTCCAATTTTGAATTATAGTTAGTAAAAATTATTTTTAAAAATTTACTTATATTAACTGTTAAATAGTGATGTTATACTTTTTCTTAAATTTTAACAATAGTTTTAATATTTATTTATATTCAAACTTTTAAATATGAAATTTGCTTCATACTAAATTTTTAAAATTTTTTAAGGTTATGATTATGTTATTGTACATTAAAGGAAAAATTCTTTTGAATATAAATTTCTTAACATAAATTTTTAATGTAAAAAAATTATTGATAATTTTTAAGTAATTTAAAAATGTAGTTATTAATAAAATTTAAATTTATGATGAAATTCCGATTATACCCTCACTTATTTTAACTATAATGATCAACTTTAATGAAATTTGGTCAGAGGCGTGCATACTGGTTTCATATTTGAAGTTATGAGTAGCAAACTGTTTTTTCCAAAGTTATGATACAATATTATTTTTGGCTGATAGTTTGGGGGTGCAAAACGAAATTAACTCAAAAAAAAATTATCAAAATATGAAATTTTTACCCTAAAATAAGTCCATAAAAACTTATTTTAAGTCGTAGCCAAACAGGCCCTTAGCGTGGACACAAGAGAAGCACTGATCATTTCAAGGTTCACAAGCTGCAACATTACGTATTTGGTAGCCGGAGTATCTTTAATATATATGTTTGTTTAAATAACAGAGTACTAACGACATCATTTTAACATCATTACTTTACAGGTTATATCTGTAGAACCTTTATTTATATATAACAGAGAAACAAAATATTAACCTGAGAAGGGAGAACAAACTAGCGTACTGTTCTGTATTCTTAATGCAGAAGTAATACAAATAAGTAGAAAGTGAACAACTAGAGTGGCTAAAAACAAGGGCCACGTTGAAAACTAACTCTCCTAATGCAACTACACGTCTGAGACTTATTCCTTCAGTTCCTACAATGACTCCACAACACAAAAGACCAGCTCAACGATCTAACTGATGCCTGTCTATTACAAATAAACAAAACAATTTATTTAAAACAATTAAACAAATAAAACCAAAATATTATCTAAATAAATAACTAAACATATGAATATAGAATTAAACTCCAACAATCCCCCCCTTAATTCTATATTCATCTATCAATTCTTCAGCTACCCGTATGGCATGCCTTGAACTGAAACAGCTTCTACATGCCCTTATGGCAAATACATTGATCCAGCCCGTGTGGCCTTTCTGTGCCCATATGGAACCACTGATCACAGCTCCTTTTGGTTTCCTTGTTTGCTCGTCTGGCAATTTATTTCCTGCCCATATGGCATCCATTTCACAGCCCTTATGGCTATTATTCACAAGCCCGTATGGCTTGTCTTTGTTGGCCCATATGGCCTCTACAGCAATGCCGGTTCGTCATCATGAAGTTGTGCTAGATTTGCTTCTTGACAGTGTTCTTTCTTTCGTCGAGGTTTGTCACATTCTGAGGCGAAGTGACCATAAATGTTGTAATTGAAACATTTTATCTTGCTCTTGTCCAGTCTGCCCTTCCATTTCTGAGCTAAGAGAAGCTGTTGTTGCTCACTCCTACCTTTCACTCTTTCTTTATGGGCCTTGAGACGTCCCACCAGTTCTTCAACTGACATGGCTTTAACATCTCCAAATTGTTCAATGTTTGAAGCTATTTGGAGGAACTTATCAGGCACAACACGTAGAATCTTCCTTACAACACTGGATTCTTCCATAGCCTCTCTAAGAACTCGAATGTTAGTCACAATGCCACTCAGTTTCAAGCAGAAATCTTCTATCTTCTCTGAGTCTTTCATCATGAGAGACTCAAATTCTCCCTTTAATGTCTGCACCCTAGCCTCCTGTACTCGTTCCACCCCCATACACATTGTCTTGATTGCCTCCCAAGCCTTCTTTGCTGTTTCCTTTTCTGCAATGGCCAATAACACATCCTCAGGCACACCTTGATAAATGGCTGAAAGAGCCATCTGCACAGTCCTTTCATCTAGTGCAGCCCTGGGATTTTTCTGTTCAATAGCGCCCCAAACACCTTGTGCCTTCATGAAGATCTTCATTTTTAGGGACCAGGCAGTGTAGTTGCTCTTGGTTAGCATAGGGTAGTTCATAGCCACAACACCTTCCTTTGTTCTTGGTGTCTCCATGGATTCTGATGTGTGTCGTGGTTGATACTTTGGCATAAACAGGACCTTCGAACCTGGGGAGCTCTGATATCAAGTGTAGAACCTTTATTTATATATAACAGAGAAACAAAATATTAACCTGAGAAGGGGGAACAAATTAGCATACTGTTCTGTATTCTTAATGCAGAAGTAATACAAAATAAATAGAAAGTGAACAACTAGAGTGGCTAAAAACAAGGGCCACGTTGAAAACTAACTCTCCTAATGCAACTACACGTCTGAGACTTATTCCTTCAGTTCCTACAATGACTCCACGACACAAAAGACCAGCTCAACGATCTAACTGATGCATGTCTATTACAAATAAACAAAACAATTAAACAAATAAAACCAAAAAATTATCTAAATAAATAACTAAACATATGAATATAGAATTAAACTCCAACAATATCTAGTGAATTAGAAGAACTGAGAATGACACGAATGAGATACAGGGATTATGGACGTAGAGACACTGAGAAAGCTGCAATCGAAAAGGAGATAACGATCTTAAAGAGTAAACTGGAATGTATCAAGCAGATGAAGGTTGAAGCTTCCAAACCACAACTTAAAGCGCATCAGATGGATGTGAATGGTATCTAGGCAAAGATTACTTATGGCTATCTATATAAATATGTATTTCTGCAATCGAAGGCTTGCAGTAATCTCAATTTTTGGCTGTTAATATTCAACCAGATCAAGTAAATTAATACTATGTTAGTGGTTTCTTTTTCTCTATTTGAGCTTGGGAGACGTGACTAGGGATGATTATCGAATAGCTGCTGGAATTAGGTATGTGAATTTTTGTGTTAAATATAATTGATGTGTTTTAATCAGTGTTTAAAGTGTTACAGTGAATTATCAGAGTTTAGTTGGAAGCGGTCAGAGTTTAGTGTAAACTCTGACAGACGGAAGCTGGACAGAGTTTAGTAAAGTCTGTCTGGGAGCAGCGCGTACGGAGTCAACAGAAGATATTAGAGATCAATTGAAGATTGATATGGAAGCGATATCTTTGAAGATTGGATAGCTATCAAAGAGATCGAGTTGACTTAGGAGACGTGTGACAATCTGTAATTGATATCATTGTATAGCTGATTATTAGGAATATCAATTAGAGATTGTATCGAAGCTGTATATTTTATAAATACAGTTAGGTTAACCCTAGAAGGGTATCGTGCATCGAATTATCTTTATTGTAACCTAACAGCTCTTTGTGATAGTTTACATCACGAAGAGGGTTCTTAATACCAGAAGTTTTTAAGTGCATAAACGTCTTACTTGTTAAACTCTCATACGAATTTGATTATTAATTGTGTATTCGGCCTAACAAGTGGTATCAGAGCCAATCTGTTACTTTATTACAGGTTAAGATCTAAACACAACAATAATCATGTCAGCAATTCCTCCACCAACACCTACTAGTTCTGAAAAGGCTCCTACTACTGTGAGTCGTTATGAACCAATCAGGGTTCCTATTCTCAGGCCAATAGAGTATGCCATGTGGAAGGTCAAGATGACTATGTTTCTGGAGGCTACAGATCCAGAATATCTTGACAGGATTTATGAAGGCCCTCATAATCCTACAAAGCTATCTGTTGCAACTGCTGGTGAAGAAGCTAAAATAGTTCCAAAGGAAAATAAGGACATGACTCCTAAAGATCTATCATCAATTGCTAAGGATGCAAAGGTTAGGCATTTACTGCATAGTGCTTTAGACAATGTTATGTCTAACAAAGTGATTAACTGCACCACTGCAAAAAAGATATGGGATGCTCTTGAAGTCAGATGTCAAGGAACTGCTGCTATTAAGAAGAATAGGAGAAACATACTCACACAAGAGTATGAGCATTTTGAGGCTAAACCTGAAGAGACCATGACAGAAACATTTGATAGATTCTTTAAATTGCTTAATGATCTGTCATTGGTCAACAAAGAGTATGATCTAGAAGACTCAAATCTCAAGTTTCTTCTTTCTCTACCTGAAAAGTGGGATGTGAAAACAACCACTATTAGAGACAACTATGATCTTGCTGAAACAGAGATTGATGAAATCTATGGGCTGCTCAAAACTCATGAATTGGAAATGGAGCAGAGAAACAGGAGATCAAGCAGGAAGGCAAAGTCTGTTGCTCTTAAGGTTGAAGAGAAGCCTCAGAAGAAAGATGCATCAAGAAGGAAAATGAAGGGAAAAGCTTTGGTCATACACTCAGAAAGTGAATCATCAAACTCTGATTGTGATTCAAACCCTTCTGAATCATCTGACTCTGAGGATGATGAAGAAGAAATGAGGAAAATGGCTGTGTTGATGGTGAAGACCTTCAAGAAAATGGGTTTCAAGAATTTCAAGAAAGGGAAAAGGTTTTCTAGAGATTCAAATGAAGACAGAAAAAGCTTCAGGAAGTCTGATAAGAGAAATTCAAGGGGGAAGAAGGATAAGTCTGAAATTCAATGCTACAAGTGTAAGGAGATGGGTCACTATGCTCCTGAGTGCAAGAAGGGTAAAACTGGAAAGGTACTCTACACTAAAGGCAGAGATTGGGCAGACACTTCAGATTCTGATGAAGAAGTGAACTATGCTCTCATGGCTACTACTGAATCAGAAACTTCTGAAAATCAGGTACCTCTAACTACCTATGCTTATAATATTGATGACATTGCTCAATTAAGAATTTATCTTAAGTCATTGCATATAAGTTATAGGGATCAGATTAGAGAATGAGAGGATAAAATCTGAAAATTCTGAACTTAAGGTTAGAAATAAACTTGTTGAAGAAAAACTTGAAAACATGCAACAAGTTCAGAAAGAGAGAGATGATGCTGTTTCTATAGAACAGGATTTGCTTCAGAAATTTAAACAACTAGAATCTGAGTTGGAGGAAGCAAATAAGAAAATTAGGACTTGGACTAATTCTGGAAAGGACACTCAATAGATTTTTCAAACAGACACTGTTGGTCTAGGTTATAATGAGGGAGATGAACTTAGATTTCAAAATCAAGTTAAAATCAGACCTCATTTTGTACATGGAGCCAGTAAATTTTTGTCTGAAAATGAAAAAGAAGCTGTTAAAAGTAAACCAGTAAAAACTAGTGTTAAACAGGTTAATATTGGTTCAATGACAGATAAACAACTCAAACATAAACTGAAGGAGTTAAAATCTGTTAAGAAATAGGGAGTGTCAAATAAGAACAGAAATGGAAAAGTAGGCATCACTTCAGGAAATAAACCAATGCTTGCTAGTTATGCTCCAAGAAAGACATGTCATAACTGTGGTAGTACTAAGCATCTTGCAAATTTCTGCAAGAAAAACAAAAATATAAATTCTTTACCTTCCAAGTCTGAGGTAAAGAAGGATTTTGCTAGAACTAAGCCACAGACTTTATGCACACACTGTGGAAGCACTTGGCATTCCATTTATACTTGTAGAGAGTATCATGCTATCTATCATAATTACTATGAACTGAAACCCAATCTGAAATGGGTTAAAGTTAATACTGCAAGTGTAAACTTTGATACTGTTAGCTCAAACTCTGATAATGTTAATTCCGCTGCAAAAGCTGACAAAGTTAAGAATGTCAAAGGATCCAAGCAAGTCTGGATCCTTAAATCTAATCCTCAGTAATTGCTTGTGATTGCAGGGCAACAGGGAGGCAACCCTAGTTGTGGACAGTGGATGTTCAGGACACATGACAGGAAATAAAGCCCTGCTATCAGACTATGAGGAGAAGGCTGGCCCAAAAGTTTCCTATGGTGATGGAAATGTAGGAAGAACATTGGGATATGGCAATATTAATCTTGGAAATGTCATCATCAACAATGTAGCTCATGTCCCAGGACTCAAGCATGACTTGCTATCTGTGAGTCAAATCTGTGACAAGGGATATCATGTAGATTTTCAACCTGAATATTGTGAAGTTATCACCAAATCTACAGGAAAGGTTGTTCTAGTTGGTCATAGGCAAAACAACATTTATGAAATCAAGCTCTTAATAGACTATGTTGGAAAAGCTGTTTGCCTGTCTACAAGAATGTATAGTGAAGAGAGTTGGAAGTGGCACAAGAAACTCTCACATTTGAACTTGAACAACATCAATGAATTGATTAGAAAGGATCTTGTAAGAGGACTCCCAAAGGCTCTGTTAAATGTTGATGGCCTATGTGATTCATGTCAAAAGGCCAAGCAAAGGAAGTCATCTTTCAAGAGCAAGACAGAATTTTCAATCACTGATCCTTATCATCTTCTGCATGTTGATCTCTTTGGTCCAATAAATGTAATGTCTATAGCAAGGAAGAAATATGCTTTAGTCATTGTTGATGAATACACTAGATTCACTTGGGTGTATTTTCTAGCAAAGAAGGATGAAACTACATTAACTCTGATGGAGCATGTGAAGCTTCTGGACAAAGGATCAAGTAACAAAGTCAGAATCATCAGAAGTGATAATGGAACTGAGTTCAGAAATGCAACAATGGAAGAATTCTGCAAGGAAAATGGAGTGAAGCAAGAATTTTCAGCACCTGGTACACCACAACAAAATGGTGTAGTTGAAAGGAAAAATAGAACCTTGATTGAAGCTGCCAGAACTAGGGGTGGAAATCGGATAATTCGGATACGGATATGGCCATATCCGTATCCGAATCCGTTTTTTAAAACCGTATCCGAATTCGTATCCGGATCCGGGAATATCCGAAAAAATCTTATCCGAATCCGAATCTGACGAATGTTATCCGGATACGGATAATATCCGAATCCAAATCCATTTTCCAAAAAATGAATTTTTTTATTTATGAAATTTGCAAAAAATCAGATCTGTACAAAAAATCAGATCTGTACAAAAAGCAAATCTCTCTGGCATCACCCTTATCTCCCAACCTCTCCGACACCTCGCCGCCTTTCTTCCCGGCGCAACCTCCGTCGTCACTTACCCAGCCCCCAATTCTGTATTAACATAAAACCACCATATTACTACCAAAGCGAACTCACACAAGAACAACACAGTCGTGAACC
Organism: Saposhnikovia divaricata; assembly: GCA_036435485.1. NCBI lineage: Eukaryota > Viridiplantae > Streptophyta > Magnoliopsida > Apiales > Apiaceae > Saposhnikovia > Saposhnikovia divaricata. The sequence continues at coordinate 9,672,418 of JAZHRN010000145.1, read as the reverse complement.
CAGGTCGTAGAGCACATAGACGAGGGGGAAAAACCGTGAGGGAGAGAAGGAGATTGAGAGAGATTTAAGGATCTATCCATATACGTAATCAGAAACAACCAACAATCAACTAAAATTCAACTTTGAATTTTGGCCGAAAATAAAAATTACCAAATCCGAGCTTTGAAAGCATGGGTGGATAGAGGATTGAAAGATATGAATTTTGATTACTCTAACTCATAATTTGGAGCTCCATAACATATATAAAAGAGAGATTGATTGTGATGAACTTGGGAGAGATTAGAGAGAGACGTGAGATGAGAGACATGGGTGGGGGTCTGTGCGTGAAACAAAATAATTGTGGGGGGGGGTTTGGGGGTTGTCACGGGTAGATAGGAATTAGAATAGGATAAAGTGAAGTTAATATATTATATACTCTAAAAATAATACCCCATGATTTAGGGATTTAAGGATAAAAAAAGAAAGGGCATTTTGACTTTCACCTCACTGAAAAACAGTGTTTGTGGGCTGGGCCCAAAGAAATAATAGTATGTATATAAGTATATATGATATATATAATTAATTAATTATATATTAAAAATATATATTATATATAATTAATTTCGGATACGGATATTTTCGGATACGGATATGCCTATATCCATATCCGCATCCTAAACTCCCGGATTCAGATACGGATAATATCCGGTTGACTCCGGATACGGATAATATCCGCTTTTTTCCGGATACGAACACGGATATTTCAGACGAATATCGGATTTTTCGGATTTTTTTTCCAGCCCTAGCCAGAACTATGCTTGATGAAGCAAAATTGCCAACTTATTTCTGGGCAGAAGCTGTTCAAACTGCTTGTTTTACTCAAAATGCTACACTGATCAATAAGCATGGAAAGACACCATATGAGATGGTGAAGAGAAAGAAGCCTAACCTGAAATACTTTCATATTTTCGGGTGCAAATGCTTTGTTTTGAAGACTCATCCTGAACAGTTGACCAAGTTTGAGCTAAAGGAAGATGAAGGAATTTTTGTTGGCTATCCACTGTCAACAAAGGCATTCAGAGTTTACAATATGAGAACTAAAGTAATCATGGAATCTATACATGTGTGTTTGGATGACAAGAAGATAACTGGACTTGAAGACAAAGATGAATATGATCAACTGAACTTTGAAAATGAAGATTTAAACTCTGTTGAAGTAAACTCTGATCAAACAATTCTGACAGACTCTGTTGACACAAACTCTGAACCTCTACTGGTAAACACTGGAGAAACTTCTCAGCCACAACAAAGGGAAGAACCAGTTGAGGGGGAGCATGATCAAGATGAAGACTCAAACATTGATATTGGGTCAACTGAAAAATCTGGATCAAACACTGATGATTCAGACTCTGAAAATTCAAATTCTGACTCTGGGCAGTCAAGTTCAGGGGGAGTCTCAGAAAATGAAGAAAGATCACAACAAAATCAGGAGAGCATGGATCAAGGGGGAGGATCACATGCTGACAGAAGTCATTTGCCTTCTGCTAGGAAATGGACTAAATCACATACACCTGGTTTGATAATTGGTGATCCAGATGCAAAAGTGAAAACAAGAAGTGCCACTGCAAGTGAATGTCGGTTTCATGCATTCTTGTCTAAAAATGAACCAAATAAAGTGGAAGAAGCTCTTCAAGATGCTGACTGGATAACAACAATGCAGGAAGAGTTGAATGAATTTGAAAGGAATGAAGTTTGGACCCTTGTACCAAGGCCAAAGAACAGATCTATTGTTGGTACTAAATGGGTTTTCAGAAACAAGACTGACAGTGAAGGCGTTATCACAAGGAACAAGGCTAGACTGGTAGCAAAAGGCTATTCACAGCAGGAAGGAATAGACTATGATGAAACATTTGCTCCAGTTGCAAGATTGGAGGCAATTAGAATTTTTCTAGCATATGCCTCTCACAAGAAATTCAAAGTGTTCCAGATGGATGTGAAAAGTGCTTTTCTGAATGGGAAGCTTGAAGAAGAAGTGTTTGTTGAACAACCACCAGGATTTGTGGACCCCAAATATCCAGATTATGTCTACAGGCTAGATAAGGCACTATATGGACTTAAGCAGGCACCAAGAGCATGGTATGAGACACTTGTTCAATTTCTTCTAGAAAGTGGATTTAACAGAGGTACAATTGACAAAACTCTATTTTATTTCAATCAAGGAAGTGACCTCCTTTTAGTTCAGATATATGTTGATGACATTATCTTTGGGTCTACTAATGATAAACTCTGTAAGAAGTTTGCCAAGCTCATGCAGTCCAGGTATCAAATGAGCATGATGGGAGAGCTTAGTTACTTTCTAGGCCTACAGGTGAGACAAACAGATGATGGTATCTTCATTAATCAAGAAAAATATACCAGACATCTTCTCAAGAAATTTGGTATGCTTGACTGTTCATCTGCATCAACTCCCATGGCAACAACAACTAAATTGGACAAAGACACAGGAGTTTCAGTGGATATGACAAACTACAGGGGCATGATAGGATCTCTTCTTTACTTGACAGCTAGTAGGCCTGACATCATGTATGCAACTTGTCTTTGTGCAAGGTTTCAGGCAGATCCTAGAGAGCCACATCTGACAGCTGTGAAAAGAATCTTCAAGTATCTCAAGGGCACCATATCATTAGGTCTGTGGTACCCCAGAGAATCAGATTTCAAGCTACTTGGGTATTCTGATGCAGACTTTGCAGGCTGCAAGATAGACAGAAAGAGCACTAGTGGAAGTTGTCAATTTCTTGGTGACAGACTTGTCTCTTGGTACAGCAAGAAACAGAAGTTAATTTCTACATCTACAGCTGAAGCAGAGTATATTGCAACTGGTAGCTGTTGTGCACAGATCTTGTGGATGAAGAATCAATTGCTGGATTATGGATTGAGGTACAGTAAGATTCTTTTTTACTGTGATAATCAAAGTGCTATTGCTATGACAGGTAATCCAGTACAGCACTCAATGACCAAGCACATCAGCATAAGGTACCATTTCATCAGAGAACATGTGGAAGAAGGGAATATTGAACTACATTTTGTGTCTACAGAACAACAGCTTGCAGATATTTTCACCAAACCATTGAGTGAAGCTACATTTACAAGACTGGTCAATGAACTAGGAATGGTCTCTGGTTCTGACTAGGAATGTTGGTTAGATTCAAATTTTACTTATGTAATGTGTTGCTCATATTTCCTTGATTTGTTAAGTGATATCTGTTGATTAAACTCTGTTATGCATACTCTGTTAACATGTTTTTCTGTCAAACTCTGCTAAACTCTGTTAGCATGCCTGTATGTCATACACTGTTAATAAGTTTGATAAACTCTGTGAACTCTGAGTTGATTTTTGTCTGAGTGAAAACACCAATGAAGAAATATGTAAGAAGCATGATTCTCAGCAATTAATCATGAATCTTTCTGAGTTATTGTGATCTAATATTAGATTGTACAGAAAATTAACACAGCATGATACTGGTTCATATTTATAGCATCTCTTAGTTTATTTTGTCCTAAACTCTGAGTCTATAAATACTGTGTGCATTGCCTTTCATGAATAACTACTGATGTTGATGAACTCTAAACTCTGTTAGTATACACTGGTAGATTAAAATGCTTACTACAATACCCCAAAGAAAATGTATATAGGTTGCTATACTCCTTTGAGATTATGTTGGAGACTAGGATGACCCAGGAACTTATCAAAATGATAAGGGCTAAAATTTTTGAATTTTTGGTGACTAGCTCCAACCTCTAATTACTGGAATGAATAGAATTAAAAAAAAAAAAATTAGCAATAGAGGGGGTATAAAATAAATTAACTGTTACTGTATATAGATTGATTACTACAGAGTTTAGCTTTCATCATACAGTCAGTGTTTACTATGACAGTTTGTGCATCCAGTGTTTATTGATTTACTTTATGGATTTTATGAAAAATTAGATGCTCTAAAAATTGATTTGGTAAACTCTGCCTCACACATACATATATTCACATCTGTGCAATTTTTGAAAGGGTTTCGGTGATAAAGTTGGAGAATTGACAAACACTGTTGATTTGTGATTAGTACTCTGAGGTAAATTTTCTTTTGGACAAATTGAAAATTTTGGAGTAAATAGGGCTTTTGACAACTGTTAATCCCTAATTGTTCTGTTCCTGATTTAATTGTGGTTATTGTTGATGAATTTGTTACTTACATGATTACTTTAATTAGTTTTCATATTCACTTCTTTGATTTAATTCTTTGAAGAACAGTTCATAAACATAAAATTTGCAGAAAACAATGAATAAGATTAGAGAAACAGGATTTTTCATTGATAATAAGAAAGAGATTACAAGCAAGGATTACATCTTTTTGTTCTCTCTATCTGCTAATCTATTCAATAGGAAAATAAAAAGTGAAGTCCAAACCACTCCATTGTAAGCAGCCATCCCAGATCCCATCTTTGCCACTTTGTTTGGGTGGAAGTTGAAGGGATAAGGTTATTTTTGCTGACATATTCATTAACAATGGTTGGTGGTGTTGGATGAGGATGCCTTAGAGGAAAGCCATGCTAATGTTGCTTGAAGAGCAGCATCGATGTCGATCACTCTTGCCGGCTTTTCTCTCTCGATCTCTTCAAGACCGGCATCCATCTGCAGCCACAGAGTTTCAAGCTGCCTTTCCCAGTCAAAGGAATCAAACTCTTCACGAGTATAACTGAAGATATCTTTTTCTCTACGAGATGGAGATTCTTTTCCTTGATGGTAAGGTTTGACATTGTTTAACGGTGTGTTGTATGAAGGGTTTTTGATTTTCAGGAGAGAATGAAAGGTTAAAGGGCTAGTGAACAAGTCTGAACAAGTCTCTAGGCCTTAAATAGAGATAGGTAAGTAACGAAGTACTAAATCGCTTCGTATTCTGGTTTTTAATGGTTCCAGGTAAACGCTTCGTATTCTGGCTTTTAAGAGAGTGTTATTTGATTTTTATTTAAAATCAAATATTTTATTGTTATATTCACAAATACACTTCTTAAAAATACGAGCACGTGACCCACTCACCCATTACTGTGTCCCACTCACCCATTATTGTGTCCCACTCACACATTAATCTAGGAACTGTTGAGTGTTTGAATACATAAACGATTGAGTTTTTAATTACTCTAATTACTTTTGTGTCCAAACGATTGTGTTTTATTTTTTACATCTCACAGTTCTCTCACTTTTCACTTGGGCATTTTCACAAACACCTTTCCTACATACAATTTTCTTCATGATTTCTTGCAAATTTCTTGATTTAATGGCTTCTAAACCATTCACTGCTTTTGGTCTACGGTTTGTCCCTAACAACTATGAAGCTCCACTTTATCATGAACGTGTTCCAGAAGCGTTTCATCTAATGCAGAATTTCTTGAGAGACTCAGAGATTGGACAAGCTCTAGTTGAACCTGGTACTCTCTCTGCATCTCAAATTGCCACTTTTTGGCAAAACTCGGTCTATGTGGATGGAGGAGAGAATGGGACTCCAAAGATCATCTTCACTCATGAAGAACAAGAGTTTGTGATTACTCCATAAACTGTCAGAGATACGATGGGGTTTGATACACACACATCTTATACTTATGTTGCTGAACCTCAATTGAGACAGATGCTACGGGAAATAGGTTACATGGAATCTCTTGACAAGCTTGGCAGTGTAAAGAGGCCTAATCTCAGGAAGGAATGGAATTTTTTCTTCGATTGCATTACAAGGACATTCCAGAAGAAGGTCACTAACTGGGATGCAATTCCTATAGACAGTCTACAAATCGGGCATTCTCTACTTTATGGCAGTAATTTCGATTTTGGTAGATATGTTCTGATGAATCTAGGTGATAAACTGTCAGAGTCTACTACAGTTTATTTTGCTCGTTTTTGTCAAATGCTATTCACTGCTTGTGTGTCTGGTTTAGAGATAGCTGAAACTGATGAAATTCAGCCTTTTAGAGTCAACAAGAGAATATTCTCTGATATGACCAATAAGGATGCTGGTAAAGAGAACCTACCTGCCTTTGTTCTGCCACTTGCTTTGCAGAACTTTCTCAACCAACCTCAAGATCAACCACAACCAGAACCACAACCAGAACCACAACCACAGCCTAAAGCAAAAAGAGGCAGAGTAAAGTCAGCAGCAATCACTGAAAGACATGCAAGAGTTAAGAAGACAATAGAGACACAAATGAAAGCAAAACAGACATCTTCTGGAGATTGTTTATACTAGAAGAATGAAAGAAAGAGCAAAAAGACCTAAGTCATCCTTTGTGGTAGCATAATCTAGTAAAGAGGATTCAGATGAAGTGCCTCTAGCTAAGAGAAGAAAACTGATAATCTCTGATTCTGTTGATGAAAATGTTGAAGCTCCAGAGGTAGTTTCACAGCAAACACCTACTGTTGAGGCTGAAAAAGATACAATGCCTGCAGAGGTTGAAATGCCTGTAGAGGTTGGAATGCCTGCAGAGGACAAAATGCCTGCAGAAGAGGATACTAGAGATGGATTTTCTCCAATGAATGATATTCTTGATTTATTCATGCCATTCTCTGATCCTATCTCATCAATTTTTGCTCAATCTGAAGCAACTGGTGCAGCTGATCAACCTACAGTTGTCCTTTCTGAAATTGTAGCATCACATACAGAATTACTCTCAGATGCTCACCAGACTGTTGAAGGAGGAGATGAGATTGATCAACAACCTAAGGAGATAAACTCTGAGACTATTGTGCAATTTGCAGAGGATGTTGTACAGCCTATTGTTGACTCTACTACTAAACCTGTTGCAGAGGATGTTATTGACACTGTTGATGCTTCTATTCCAGTTCCTCCATCCACTCATCATGTTGAAGCTGAGGTTGGAGATGAAACTGAAGGGAATACTGAGTCAAACTCTTCTCAGAGTTTACCAGTCCAGACTGATGCTAAGGTTAAGGATTTTGCTGGTCCTTCAAATCAAGCAGATGCTGAAGAAGAACACCTTGAACAATTTTCAACTGACTGGTACAAGGACACTTGTATCTTTCCTCCTGCAAGAGCAGCTGAATTTGTCAAGAGAACCTCCAGAACAATTACAAATCCAGAAATTCTATTTTGTCTCAAGGCTACAGTTGTACAAGTGAAGACTCTCAACTCTAGGTTTGATCTATGTCAAAAGGCAATCTCTGATGTTCGAGGTGATGTTGTTCGAGGAGCTGAAATGATTAAACTTGACAACAAGAACAAATTTCAATATCTTACTCCGAATCAAGAAACTTTGTCTCACAGGCTGAGCAAAGTTGAACAAAATCAGAATGATTTGTCCTTAAAGATTGATTCTATTGCTACCTCCTTGGAGTTAATCACTTCTATTCTTATACCTGATGATGTCAAAAAGGGGGAGAGAGTTGCTAAGGACAAATGCAAGCAATCTCAAACTCTGATCAGAAAGGATAATGCTGGAGATGGAGGAGCAAGTAGTAAAGGAAAGAGCAAAACTGAACAATTCCAAACTCTGAAAACTAGCAAGTCCTCTAAATCACAGTTTGTTGGGATATACACTGATACTCAAGGTACTTCAAAGACCAAGAGTTTGCTATTACCTTCTAATCCACAGACTGATGAAGAATTGGCTGCTAAGTTGTTTATTGAAGAGAATGAGGAAGGAGTTACAATTGAGGACATTAAAGTTGAAGAAAAGAGTTTACAAGAAGAACATCTCAAGGCTTCAAAGTCTGGTAAGTTAAAGAAAGGAAAAGCTCCTAGGCCTGTTGTTAAAGGCATTGTGATCAAGGAAAGGGCTGATGTTAGTCAAAAATCTCAGTTATCAAAGGAAACAATGGCAGTAGAAGTTCAACTCAAATTGAAAGGCATTGAAGGAGAAAGTTCACAGAAGAAAGTTACAACCTCTGTTTCTACACAAGTTGTACAGAAGAAAGAAAACACAACCTCTGTTGCTACACAAGTTGTGCCTAGACCTTTATCTTCTCAGTTGCAATCAGTTTTTGGGAAAGGAACAATTCATGATCCAAATATATTATCTGGAGTTTCTATGAATATTTCTGATGGAAGAGCCTTGTCTGGTAAGGTTGGAAACAATAAGGGTGGACTAGGTTCACACAAGGACAAAAGGCAATATACTGGTCCTAGAGATCCTTCTTCACTGGCTATTCCAGGTCGTGGTGTCACTCAAGAAAGTTTGGACAGACTGGAATCAGTACAGTTAGTTTATCAGAAGAGTTTAAAGAAGGACTTTCTCTTGTACTTCATGGCTGATGGGACAGTATTTAGAATTGGTGAGAATGATATTGGCTTGAAATATTGGGAAGAATTAGAATATGTTCTATATCTTTTCAAGGTGAATAGTCAAAGGACTCAATCAGTTGCAAATGTGCTCAGAAAGAAGATGCTTCAAAATTTGGCAATCAGAGGAGAGAAGTATAATAGCAGATATGTTCCTAAGTACAGGGATTGGAATGGAAATCTTATTGAAATGAAGAAGGGTACTGCAAAATTAAAGACTGATTTGGGAATCACAGTACTTAACTTCAATTCACAGTCAGAAGAAGTCAAATTTATCAGACTGGGTAATGAGATGAGAAGAAACAAAGTCTATGATCTTAGATCTGCTATCTATCAGACAGATGAGAGTGATCCTCAGCTCAGAGAGATTAAAGAAGCTATGGAGATTGAGCTTGAAAATGCAGAAAGAAGATTGTTTATAGATTATCTCAGAGCTACACCAGATCTTGAAGAGATTAGAGATTAAAGTCTGTAAGGATTTTCTTATTCTCTGTAGATTTTGTTAAGTAGAAGCTTAAACTCTGAATTTGTATAAACACTGTATTTGTCTATTTGTTTTGACATCATCAATTACTGTTATTAACTTGTACATTTTTGCTAATGAACAAGTTGGGGGAGATTGTTAAATATAATTGATGTGTTTTAATCAGTGTTTAAAGTGTTACAGTGAATTATCAGAGTTTAGCTGGAAGCGGTCAGAGTTTATGTAAACTCTGACAGACGGAAGCTGGACAGAGTTTAGTAAAGTCTGTCTGGGAGCAGCACGTACGGAGTCAACAGAAGATATTAGAGATCAATTGAAGATTGATATGGAAGCGATATCTTTGAAGATTGGATAGCTATCAAAGAGATCGAGTTGACTTAGGAGACGTGTGACAATCTGTAATTGATATCATTGTATAGCTGATTATTAGGAATATCAATTAGAGATTGTATCGAAGCTGTATATTTTATAAATACAGTTAGGTTAACCCTAGAAGGGTATCGTGCATCGAATTATCTTTATTGTAACCTAGCAGCTCTTTGTGATAGTTTACATCACGAAGAGGGTTCTTAATACCAGAAGTTTTTAAGTGCCTAAACGTCTTACTTGTTAAACTCTCATACGAATTTGATTATTAATTGTGTATTCGGCCTAACATTTTGTTAAATAATAAACTTGGAAAGGAAGTCACTGATTTGTGAAAACCACGATTGAGCTACCGCTACCAGTTTAATTGTGATAAACATATTGGTATCAGGAAGAGTATTATTTTTCTCCCAACATGGTTCATTAATTCCCTGGTAAGAGATACGGGGTCAGGGACGGAACTGCACTTGGGCTCTACTGGGCTGAAGCCCAGTACATTTAAAAAACAAAATCTGCTACTATATATACTATATATTCCCAGCCCACTTCATATATATATATATATATATATATATATATATATATATATATATATATATATATATATATCCGTCCCTGACCCCGTATCTCTTACCATGGAATTAATGAACCATGTTGGGAGAAAAATAATACTCTTCCTGATACCAATATGTTTATCACAATTAAACTGGTATATATATATATATATATATATATATATATATATATATATATATAATACTTTGTAGCCCAACCCAAATGTCTTGTTGACATTCATAATATTTATCGCCTTGCAGAAATATATTATCCTCGTGATTTTATTGGAGGTGATGTTGATGCCTTGAGAAGTGAATTAGAACATTGTAAGCTTGATGTTGTTGGTGCTACTCAATTTCAGAACTTCGCTAGTATATCAGAGTTATGTTACATATTGGTCAAGACAAGAAAATCAAAATCTTTCGTCATGATTGATAGATTGATTCGTCTTATCTTGACTCTTCCCGTTTCCACTGCATCTACTGAAAGAGCATTTTCTTCCATGAAAATTGTGAAGACTGATCTCCGTAACAAGATGGAGGATGAATTTCTGGGGAATGTTATGGTCATTTATATAGAGAGACAATATGCTAAGAAAATGAATATAAATTCGTTGATCGATGAATTTGATAGTATGAGTGATCGGCGTGTAAAATTGCATTAGTGATAATATGTCTTGTATAAATCAAATCAGTTTAGACTCTTTTTTAGCTGATTGATTATACATGTTTTTGTATCCATTAATTTGGATTACGTTATGTATAAATGTATTACACATGCAAAGCTGTTTCTTTGAGTTTGACCAGTTTTTGTATAACGCATAAGAAAATTTCAGCCCAGGTGCTAATCAACTTCTGATTCCGTCCTTGTACGGGGTGCAAATAATTATGTCCTCTATTTAAACCTTTTCCAGCCATGTAGTGCCAATCCAGGATTAAAATACATAAATAGTGGTCTAATGACAAGGCCCATGACGGAAGCTCCGGACGGAGCCGTATGATGCGAAAGTCTCACGTAGCTTCCTACTATGGACTAACTTGGCCCCGAAATGATCTTCTTCTAGTTGCGGGAAATGAACACTTAAAATTCAGAGCAGATTCTTCAAAAACTCAGAAAGAAGCCTTTTTTTTTTGCAAAGAGAAAAGAAGTCAATTTTACATTCACTTCTATAGAGATTTTTAAAAGGTGTCAATTTGTTCTTCAAACATGTTTAAAATGCATATGATTTAACAAATGATCAAGCAACAAGAAAACAAAAAGACAGAAGTATGCAGCTGACCTCGAAGAAGCTCAAGAAGTGATCACACGGATATTTGACCCCTCGAGGGTCAAATGCGACTCAAATCTTACCCTAGCTAGCAAGTGTTGAAGCCATTAAACTTTCTGGGTCCATCACTGATTTGCAGAAACCCCGCCTACGAGTCTCGTTTGTTCATATAGCTCAGAAATTATTCAACATGCATTTCTTATATGCGATTGGACAACCGGTTTGGCTTGCTTCTCCTTTTTCTCTTCGTCGGGATATTTCACATAATTCCCCAGGATATTTCACATAATTTCACCTTGTACTAGTTAGGTACCAATAAAAGTCTAAACTGTTAATTTTCTATTAACTTTTACTTGTATTGCATTTGCATGGAGCTAGCATTTGGAAAATAACAAACTCCTTCATATTTTATGTTAAATATAATTGATATGGTTAATATCAGTGTTTAAGTTTTACAGGGAAAAACAGAGTTTAACTTGAAACAGGAAGCAGTCAGAGTTTAGTTAAACTCTGACAGTTGGAAGCTGAACAGAGTTTGTTATACGCTGACAGTGGAAGCTCGACAGAGTATAGTTAAACTCTGTCTGGAGGAAGCGCGTCTTCAGTCAACGGTGATTAAAGATTAATTGAAGATTTATTAAGGAAGCAATATCTTTACAGATTGGATAGCTGTTAAAGAGATTGAGTTGACTTAGGAGATGTGTAGCAATCGTAATTGATAACATTTGTATAGCTGATTTATAGGCGAATCAATTATCAATTGTATGTAGCTATATATCTTATAAATACAGTTAGGTTAACCTTAGAAGGGTAATCGATCGTGTAATACAATATCTTTCATTGTAACCTAAGCAGCTCTATATGATATTTTACATCACTGAGAGAGAAGTTAATTCCAAACAGTTTTTAAAGCTTTTAAAAAACTTATTGTTATTCTCTCATACTTAGTTGATTATAAGTGTGTATTCGGCCTAACAATTGGTATCAGAGCTTAATCTGTTAATTTAATGAAGTTTAAGATCCACACACACACACACAACTATAATCAGTGGCAGAAATTCCTCCTCCAACATCAGGCTCTAATGCTGAGAAGGCTCAACCTGCAACTGTGAGTCGATATGAAATAATCAGGGTTCCTATTCTTAAGCCAGCAAAATACTCAACCTGGAAAGTGAAAATGGCTATGTTTCTGGAGGCCACAGATCCAGAATATCTTGACAGAATTTATGAAGGCCCTCATAAGCCTACAAAATTATATTTTGTTGCTGCTGGACAAGAAGCTAAATCAATTCCAAAGGAGAAGAAAGATTTGACTCCTGAGGACATTTCATCCATTGGAAAGGATGCAAAGGTTAGACATCTGCTTCATAGTTCATTGGATAATGTTATGTCTAACAAAGTGATCAATTTTAAAACTGCAAAAGAGATTTGGGATGCTCTAGAGGTTAGATGTCAGGGAACTGCTGCAATCAAGAAGAATAGAAGGAACATACTCACACAGGAGTATGGACACTTTGAGGCTAAATCTGAAGAATCAATGACAGAAACCTTTGACAGATTCTGTAAGCTACACAATGATCTGTCACTGGTTAATAAAGAATATGATCTAGAAGATTCAAATCTCAAGTTTCTTCTTCCTCTACCTGAAAAGTGGGATGTTAAGACAACCACTATTAGAGATAACTATGATCTGGGTGATACTGATATTGATGAGATCTATGGGTTGCTCACGACTCATGAACTAGAAATGGAACAGAGAAGCAGAAGATCAGGCAGAAAGTCAAAATCTGTTGCTCTAAGAGTTGAAGAAAGACCCTCAAAGAAGGAAACATCAAGGAAGAAGGCAAAAGGAAAAGCCTTGATCATTCATTCTGAAAGTGAGTCATCAAACTCTGATGTTGACTCAAATACAGATGATGAGGAAATGATGCAAATGGCTGCCTTGATGGTAAAGACTTTCAAGAAGATGGGATTCAAGAACTTCAAGAAAGGAAAGAGATTCTCCAAGAATGATTCAAAGTTTGACAGGAAGAATTTCAGCAAATCTGAGAGAAAGGATACCAAATCTGGGAAAAGAGACAAGTCTGAGATTCAATGCTACAAGTGTAAGGAGATGGGTCACTATGCTCCTGAGTGCAAGAAGGGTAAAACTGAGAAGGCACTCTTCACTAAAGGTAGAGATTGGGCAGACACCTCTGACTCAGATGAGGATGTGAACTATGCTCTCATGGCTGCTACTGTTGATGAAACTGAAGATTCTGAAAAGAAGGTACCTCTAACTACCTATGCTTATAATACTGATGATATAACTGAATTAAGAATATATCTTAAGGCTTTGCATATCAGTTATAGGGATCAAACATTAGAGAATGAGAGAATTAAAACTGAGAATTCTGAACTCAAAGAGAGAAATAAGGCTGTAGAAGAGAAACTTGCTAACATGCAGCAAGTTCAAAAGGAGAGTGATGATTTTGTCTATCTTGAACAAGAGTTGTTAAGTAAGTATAAACAACTAGAATCTGAGTTGGAAAAAGCAAATCACATTATTAAAACTTGGAATCACTCAGGAAAATACACTCAAGAAGTTGTTCAATCTGACACTGTAGGTCTAGGTTACTCTGAGGAAGATGAACTTAGGTTTCAGAATACAGTCAAGATTAGACCACCTTTTCCACCTAAGAAATTTGGAACATTTGTTAATGGAATAAGTGAACCTAGGTTTGAAGGTGGAAAAGAAGCTGTTAAGAAAGAACTAGTAAAAACTAGTGTTAAACAGGTTAATATTGGTTTAATGACAGATAAACAACTTAAGCATAAGCTTAAGGAGTTAAAATCTGTTAAGAAACAGAAAGTGTCTAGAAAGAACAGAAATGGTAAAGTAGGCATTACTCAAGGCAATTATCCAATGCTTGCTACTTTAGCTCCAAGAAAGACATGTCATAACTGTGGTAGCACTAACCATCTTGCTAGTTTTTGCAGGAAGAACAAAGACATTAATTCTTTACCTTCCAAGTCTGAAGTAAAGAAAGATAATGTTAGAACTAGGCCACAGACTTTATGCAAACACTGTGGAAGCACTTGGCATTCTATTTATACTTGCATAAATTATCATGCTTTTTATCATAATTACTATGAACTGAAACCTAATCTGAAATGGGTTAGAGTTAATTCTGCAAGTGTAAACTCTGATAAAGTTAGCTTAAACTCTGATAGTGTAAATTCCGCTGCTGAAGCTAACAAAATTATGAAAGCCAAAGGATCCAAGCAAGTCTGGATCCTTAAATCTAATCCTCAGTAATTGTTTGTGATTGCAGGGCATCAGGGAAAGTATCCTAGTCGTGGACAGTGGATGTTCAGGACACATGACTGGAAATAAAGCCCTGCTATCAAAGTATGTGGAGAAGGCTGGCCCAAAAGTTTCCTATGGAGATGGCAACATAGGACATACTCTGGGATATGGCAATTTTAATCTTGGAAGTGTCATCATCACAAATGTAGCTCTGGTTCCCGGACTCAAGCATGATCTGCTATCTGTGAGTCAAATCTGTGATAGAGGTTTTCATGTAGATTTTCAACCTGAATACTGTGAGGTTATCAGCAAAACTACAGGGAAAGTTGTTTTAGTTGGACAAAGGCGCAACAATATCTATGAAGCAATCTTGTTGACAAACTCTGATGGAAAAACTATGTGCCTGTCAACAAGAATGTCTAATGAAGAGAGTTGGAAGTGGCATAAGAAACTCTCTCATTTGAATCTGAACAACATCAATGAGCTGATAAGAAAGGATCTTGTTAGAGGACTTCCAAAGTCTTTGTTAAATGTTGATGGTCTGTGTGATTCATGTCAAAAGGCCAAACAGAGGAAGACCTCTTTCAAGAGCAAGTCTGAATCTTCAATTGTTGATCCCTATCATCTGTTACATGTTGATCTTTTTGGACCAGTAAATGTCTTGTCAATTGGAAGGAAGAAATATGCTCTAGTCATTGTTGATGAATATACCAGATACACTTGGGTGTATTTTCTAGCAAAGAAGGATGAAACTGCATTAACTCTGATGGAGCAAGTAAAGCTACTGGACAAAGGATCAAAACATAAAGTCAAAATAATCAGAAGTGATAATGGAACTGAATTCAGAAATGCAACAATGGAAGAATTCTACAAGAACATAGGGTTGAAGCAAGAGTTTTCTGCACCTGGTACACCACAGCAAAATGGTGTAGTTGAGAGGAAGAACAGAACCTTGATAGAAGCTGCCAGAACTATGCTTGATGAAGCAAAATTTCTAACTTATTTCTGGGCGAAAGCAGTTCAAACTGCCTGTTTTACTCAAAATGCCACACTGATCAACAAGCATGGAAAAACACCATATGAGATGGTGAGGGAAAAGAAGCCAAACCTGAAATATTTTCATATTTTTGGGTGCAAATGCTTTGTGTTGAAAACTCATCCTGAACAGTTGACCAAATTTGAGTTGAAGGCAGATGAAGGAATTTTTGTTGGCTATCCAGTGTCAACCAAGGCATTCAGAGTTTATAATCTGAGAACAAGGGTGATTGTGGAATCTATTCATGTATCATTTGATGACAAGAAAATCAATGGACTTGAAGATGTTGGTGAACATGATCAGTTGCATTTCGAAAATGAAGATCTAATCTTTGATGAAATAAACTCTGATGACACTAGTCCAACAAACTCTGTTGATGCAAACTCTGAACCTCTACTGGTACACACAGAAGAAATAGTACAGTCTGAACAAAGAGGAGAACCAGTTGAGGGGGAGCATGATGATAGTGATGACTCAAATTCTGATAGTGAGTCAACTGAAAATTCTGGATCAAACTCAAACTCTGATGACTCAAACTCTGAAAGTCCAAATTCTGACAGTTCAAACTCTGAGCGATCAAATTCAGGGGGAGCCTCAGAGAATGAAGAAAGGCATCAAAATAATCAGGAGAACATTGATCAAGGGGGAGGATCAACTGTTGACAGAAGTCATTTACCTACAGCTAGGAAATGGACAAAATCACATACACCTGATTTAATAATTGGAGATCCAGATGCAAAAGTTAGGACAAAAAGTGCTACAAAAAATGAATGTCTGTTTCATGCATTTCTGTCCAAATCTGAACCAAATAAAGTGGAAGAAGCTCTTCAAGATGCTGACTGGATAACAACAATGCAGGAGGAGTTAAATGAATTTGAGAGAAATGAAGTATGGACCCTTGTACCTAGACCAAAGAATAGATCTGTTGTTGGTACGAGATGGGTTTTCAGAAACAAAACTGACAGTGATGGGGTTGTTACAAGAAACAAGGCCAGACTTGTGGCCAAAGGTTATTCACAGCAAGAAGGTATAGACTATGATGAAACTTTTGCTCCAGTTGCAAGGTTGGAGGCAATAAGAATCTTTCTAGCATATGCTTCTCACAAGAAATTCAAGGTTTTTCAGATGGATGTGAAAAGTTCTTTTCTGAATGGAAAACTTGAAGAAGAAGTGTTTGTTGAACAACCACCAGGATTTGTAGATCCCAAGTATCCAGATTATGTCTACAGGCTTGACAAGGCACTCTATGGACTTAAACAGGCACCAAGAGCATGGTATGAAACTCTGGCTCAATTTCTTTTAGAAAGTGGGTTCAACAGAGGTACAATTGATAAAACCTTGTTCTATTTCAATCATGGTAGTGATCTGTTATTAGTTCAAATATATGTAGATGACATAATCTTTGGATCTACTAATGATAAACTTTGTAAGAAGTTTGCCAAGCTCATGCAGTCCAGGTATTAAATGAGCATGATGGGAGAGCTAAGTTATTTTCTAGGGCTACAGGTGAAGCAAACAGATGATGGAATCTTTATCAATCAAGCAAAATATACCAGAAATCTTCTCAAGAAATTTGGCATGCTTGACTGCTCATCTGCAACAACTCCCATGGCAACAGCAACAAAGTTGGATAGAGACACAGGTTCACCAGTGGATATGACAAACTATAGAGGAATGATTGGGTCTCTTCTTTATCTAACAGCTAGCAGACCTGACATCATGTATGCAACATGTCTTTGTGCAAGATTTCAGGCAGGCCCAAGAGAACCACATCTAACAGCTGTGAAGAGAATTTTCAAATATCTTAAGGGAACCATAACTTTAGGTTTGTGGTATCCAAGAGAATCAGACTTCAAGCTTCTTGGTTACTCTAATGCAAACTTTGCAGGCTGTAAGATAGACAGAAAAAGTACTAGTGGAAGTTGTCAATTTCTTGGTGATAGACTTGTTTCTTGGTACAGCAAGAAACAGAAATCAATCTCTACATCTACAGCTGAAGCAGAGTATATTGCTGCTGGTAGCTGTTGTGCACAGATTCTGTGGATGAAGAATCAATTACTGGATTATGGACCGAGGTACAGTAAAATACCTATTTACTGTGATAATCAAAGTGCTATTGCTATGACAGGTAATCCAGTACATCATTCAATGACCAAGCACATCAGCATAGGGTATCATTTTATCAGAGAACATGTAGAGGAAGGGAATATTGAGCTTCATTTTGTGTCTACAGAACAACAGCTTGCAGATATCTTCACCAAACCATTGAGTGAAGCTGTATTTACAAGGCTGGTAAATGAACTAGGAATGGTCTCTGGCTTTGACTAGAGATATTGGTTAGACTCAAAACCCTACTTATGTACTGTGTTGCTCATATTTCTGTGGTATGTTAAACTCTGATATGAAAACTCTGCTCAATGACTGTTAAACTCTGTTAGCATGCTTTTTAAGTCATACACTATTGACTGTTGGATAAACTTTGACAAACTCTGATAATGTTTCTTTCTGAACATAAATACCGATGAAGATACATGTATGAAACATTATTCTCAGTAATTAGTCATGAATCCTTCTGAGTTATCTGTGATCTAATCTTAAACTGTGCAGAAAGTTAACACAGCATGATACTGATCTATATTTATAGCATCTCTTAGTTTATTTATTCTAAACTCCGAGTCTGTAAATATTGTGTGCATTGCCTCTCATAAATAATTTCTGATGTTGATGAGCTCTAAACTATGTTAATTATACACTGTTAATTTCGATTCTGTTATTAGAATAACCCCAAAGCTAATATATATAGACTGTTAGAACTCCTTTGAGATCATGTTTGTAACTAGGACGACCCAGGAACTTACTGGTATATAGTAAGGGCTAAAATTCTCTAATTTTTGGTGACTAGTCGAAAGTTAGGAAGATCCAAGAACTTATCAAATTGATAAGGGCTAAATTTATAGGATTTTTGGTGACTAGTTTCAACCTCTGATTACTGGAGAAAAACAAAAAAAAAATAAAAAATAAAAATTGGGGGTTATAGATTAATTAAATATTACTGTATATAAAACTGTTTACTACAGAGTTTAGCATTCATCATATATTCAGTGTTTACTATGAGAGTTTGTGCATCCAGTGTTTACTGATTTACTTTATGGATTTTATGAAATACTAGATGCTCTAAATACTGATCTAGTAAACTCTGTTCTACACACACTCATATTCACAACTGTGCAGTGTTTGAAAGGATAACAGTAATTAAGTTGGAGAATTGATAAACATTGTTGGATTTTGTTGAGTACTCTAAGGTAATATTTTATTTCAGACAAAACATATACTTGGAGTACACAAAGAGTTTTTGAAACTAGCATGTAATACGTGCCAGTTGTTTAATGGTGTCAGAAAGTTAAAGCTTATTGGAAATAGGAGAGAGAACAGCATTAATAATAGGCATTATTACTGCGCGTGTAAATAACTATTCCACTGCTTACGTGACACGTGTCCCACTCACACACTTAACAAGAAATTGGTTGCGTGTTTAATGTCCAAAACGATTGGGTTTTAATTTTCAATTACAGATCTAATCAAAATCATTTCATTATTCACTTTTTCACCTTTACATCCACGAACACACAACATTACACACAATTTCTTTGTTCTTTTCACTTAAGCATTTTCACAAACACTTTTCCACACACACTCTCTTTTCTCAAAATCTCTAAACTGTTCTAATGGCAACCAAGAATTTTGTGGCTCATGGACTTTCTTTTGTTACTAACAACTATGCAGCAATACTAGACACTACTAAAGCCCCAGAACCATTTCATTTGATTCAGAACTTCCTAAGAGATTCTGAAATTGGTCAAGCTCTTGTCCAACCAGAAAAACTCTCTGCCACACAAATCTCTACCTTCTGGAGAAACTCTATTTATGATGATGGTGGAGAGAATGGGACTCCATCTATTGTTTTTACTCATGAAGATCAAGAGTTTATAATCACTCCTAGAACTGCTCGAGATGTTTTGGATTTTGATACTCACACCTCATACTCTGTGGCTGTTGAGAGTCAATTGAAAGAAATGTTACAACAACTGCGGTTTTCTGCTCCTTTGGATAAGCTTGGGAATGTTAAAAGGCCAGGACTTAGGAAGGAGTGGAGCTTTTTCTTTGACTGCATCACTCGAGCGTTTGGCAAGAAGGTCACCAACTGGGATGCAATTCCTAGTGAAAGTCTTCAAATCGGGTATTCTCTTCTTAATGGGAGTAACTTTGATTTTGGTCGTTTAGTACTGATGAATTTAGGTGAAAAACTAGCAGAGTCTAATACAACTGTTTATTTCTCACGTTTCTGTCAATGTTTATTCTCTGCTTGTTTGCCTAACATGGTAATTTCTTATGAGGATATTATACAACCTTTTCAATGCGATAAGTGAATGTTTTCTGATTTGACAAATAAGGATGCTAATAAGGAGCAAGTTCCAGAGTTTATCTATCCCCTTGCCCTCAGAAACTTTCTTAACCAACCACAAGAACCACAAGCACCACAACCTGAACCAATCCTTGAACCTCCATAGTCACCTCCTCAACCCACAAACACTGACCCGTCTCAACCCATAAACACTGAACCTCCTCAAACCACAAACACTGAACCAATCTCTAAACCTACATCTCCACCAACCATTACTACTCCTTCACAACCACAATCTTCATCACAACCTCAACCACAATCCAACCCAAGGAAATCAAAGAAAAGCAGGGCTATAAGGCCACCAAGAAAGCACAGGGTTGCTGAAGCTTCTAAGCCAAAGAGGGCTAGAAAGTAAAGGGCTAACAAACCTAAATCTCCATCTATACTAGATGATTCTATCTCAGAGGAAGAGAGAACAGAAGTGCATCCTCCAGTTAAGAGAAGGAGACTAATTCTTGAAGAATCTGATGAAGAATTGAATTTTGAAGCTCCAGAGGATATTTCTAAGGAAATACCTGCTGTTGAGAAAGACACAGATGGTAATGCTGATGCTACAATGGATGAAATTCTTGAGCCATTGTTCCCATTCTCTGAGAACATGGACATTCCAATCTGTTCACCTGCTGTTTTCTCTGAAGCAACTGATGCAGTAAATCAAACCACTGTGGTACATGAAGAAACAGTGGCTTCTCACACTGAGTTAATCTCTGATGCTCATCAATCTGTTGAACAGGGTGAGGAAATTGATCAACCACCCATGGAGACAATCTCTGAGCCTATTGTACAACCTGCAGAGGATGTTGTAAAGCCTGTTGCAGAGAATATTGAACATACTGCAGACACTGTTGCAGATACTATTGATGAGTCTCTTCCAATTCCTGAATCAACTGACCATGTTGAAGCTGAAATTGAAGTTGAAACTGAAGGGAGTACTGAGTCAAGATCTTCTCAGAGTTTACCAGTACAGACTGATGCTAAAGTTAAAGATTTTCCTGTCCCTTCAAATCAAGCAGATGCTGAAGAAGAACACTTTGCACAATTTTCAAATGATTGGTACAAAGAAACTTGCATCTTTCCTGTTGCAAGAGCAGCTGAATTTGTGAAGACAACATCCAGAACAATCACAAATCCAGATATTCTATCTTGTCTCAAGGCTACTGTTGTCCAAGTGAAGACTCTCAATTCTAGATTTGATAATTGTCAAAAGGCAATTTCTGATGTTCGAGGTGAAGTTGTTAGAGGAGATGATATGCTTAAGCTTGATAGCAAGAACAAATTTCAATATCTTTCCCAGAATCAAGAAACTTTGTCTCACAGGCTGAGCAAAGTTGAAGAAAATCAAAATGCCATGTCTTTAAAGATTGATTCTATTGCTACCTCCCTGGAGTTAATCACATCTATTCTCATGCCTGATGATGTCAAAAAGGGGGAGAGAGTTGCTAAAGACAAATGCAAGCAATCTCAAACTCTGATCAGAAAGGATAATGCTGGAGATGGAGGAGCAAGTAATAAAGGCAGGAGCAAAACTGAAGAACTTCAAACTCTGAAATCTAGCAAGTCTTCTAAATCACAGTTTGCTGGGATAAACACTGATACTCAAGGTACTTCAAAGACCAAGAGTTTGGTATTATCTTCTAATCCACAGACTGATGAGGAGTTGGCTGCTAAGTTGTTTATTGAAGAAAATGAAGAAGGAGCTACTATTGAAGATATTAAAGCTGAAGAAAAGAGTTTACAAGAACAATATCTCAAAGCTTTAAAGTCTGGAAAGTTTGAAAAGAAAGGAAAAGCTCCTAGGCCTGTTCTTAAAGGCATTGTGATCAAGGAAAATGTTGATGCTGATCAAATATCACATTTGTCTAAGAAATCAACAGAAGCTGAAGCTAAACTCAAGTTGAAAGGCATTGCTATGGAAGGAGAAGTTTCAAAGAAGAAAGATACAACATCTGTTTCTACACAAGTTGTACAGAAGAAAGAAAACACAACCTCTGTTGCTACACAAGTTGTGTCTAGACCTCTATCTTCTCAGTTAAAATCAGTTTTTAGTAAAGGAACACTTCATGATCCAAATCTAATATCTGGAACTCCTATGGATTTTTCTGATGGAAGAGCCTTGTCTGGTAAGGTTGGAAATAATAAAGCTGGTCTAGGCTCATACAAAGATAGAAGGCAATAGACTGGTCCCAGAGATCCTTCTTCACTGGCTGTTCCAGGTCGTGGTGTCATTTAAGAGAGTTTGGACAGACTGGAATCAGTACAGTTAATTCATCAGAAGAGTTTAAAGAAGGATTTTCTCTTGTACTTTATGGCTGATGGGACAGTATTTAAAATTGGTGAGAATGATATTGGCTTGAAATATTGGGAAGAACTAGAATATGTTCTGTATCTTTTCAAGGTGAATAGTCAAAGGACTCAATCAGTTGCAAATGTGCTTAGACGGAAAATGCTCCAGAATTTGGCAATCAGAGGGATGAAGTGCAATAGCAGATATGTTCCTAAGTACAGAGACTGGAATGGAAATCTCATTGAAATGAAGAAGGGTACTACAAAGCTGAAGACTGATATGGGAATCACAGTACTTGACTTCAATTCACAGTCAGAGGAAGTGAAATTTATCAGACTGGGAAATGAGATGAGAAGGAACAAAATCTATGATCTAAGATCTGCTATCTATCAAACAGATGAGAGTGATCCTCAGTTGAGAGAGATCAAGGAAGCTATGAAGATTGAGCTTGAGAATGCAGAGAGAAGATTGCTTATAGATTATCTCAGAACAACACCAGATCTTGAGGAGATTAGAGATTAAAGTCTGTAAGAATTTTTCTTGTTTTCTGTAGATTTTTGTTAAGTCAAGTTTAAACTCTGTTTAATTGAATAAACACTGTGTTTGTATGAAATTGTTTTGACATCATCAATTATTGTTAACTTGTGCATTTTTACTAATGAACAAGTTGGGGGAGATTGTTAAATATAATTGATATGGTTAATATCAGTGTTTAAGTTTTACAGGGAAAAACAGAGTTTAACTTGAAACAAGAAGCAGTCAGAGTTTAGTTAAACTCTGACAGTTGGAAGCTGAACAGAGTTTGTTATACGCTGACAGTGGAAGCTCGACAGAGTTTAGTTAAACTCTGTCTGGAGGAAGCGCATCTTCAGTCAACGGTGATTAAAGATTAATTGAAGATTTATTATGGAAGCAATATCTTTACAGATTGGATAGCTGTTAAAGAGATTGAGTTGACTTAGGAGATGTGTAGCAATCGTAATTGATAACATTTGTATAGCTGATTTATAGGCGAATCAATTATCGATTGTATGTAGCTGTATATCTTATAAATACAGTTAGGTTAACCCTAGAAGGGTAATCGATCGTGTAATACAATATCTTTCATTGTAACCTAAGCAGTTCTCTGTGATATTTTACATCATTGAGAGAGAAGTTAATTCCAAACAGTTTTTAAAGCTTTTAAAGAACTTATTGTTATTCTCTCATACTTAGTTGATTATAAGTGTGTATTCGGCCTAACATTTTAGAAGATGTCCAGGTTTGAGCAACCTCTATAATTAGTTAATGTTTTAATCATTAAAAAGAGATTCACTTGATACTGAATCTGCTATTAGATCTTCCAAGGTTACTCAGGCTTTGCAAGTTGCTAATATTATTAATGACATTTGTAGATTGGCTTCCTTCATCAATTTGCTTTTATCATTTGTTCCTCAATGTAATAATGTTGCTTACTGAATTTCTAGCGAGACTATGTTCTATAAATTTTCTTGTAATTGTTTCTATGACTCTGCATGGCTTGAAATGTGACTGTCTTGCTCTTGCCTCTGTCTTGAAAACTGCAGAGATGCGTAATGTAGTTTTTCTTAGTTAATAGGTTTTAATGTAGCTAAAATTACGATTTGTGGTGTCCTTTTTGTTTCTTGAGTTTACCATATTTGTGATTTGACTAATTATTAGATAACTAGTTTAATCGTCCATTCAAGGCATGGGTCTCTATATGAGCAAAATATCGTAAGAAAGAAATTAATTCTTAAGCTCTTCTCCTCAGTCGATTAGGTTTATGATATATTGTTCTCCTTTAATTTTTATTTTAAGCAAGATATTGGTGGTTGGTTTATTAATGTTGATCCTGTGCACTCGTAATTTTGAGATTGTAATACGAATAACGATACATGTTGATATGAGGAGTTAAGGAACCTTGTTGTCGAGTGGTTGGAACCATAAATACATCAATATCGAGTTTTCTTTGTTGTTTATAGTCAGCAGAAAAGAAAAAGATATACATAATTTTGATGGTTGTTCATTGCAAGTAATAACGACTGAGAACTTATTAATTCGGGTTATGAAGAATCATCATTTCCCTCAGCATGAGTAGCACTAACAAGAGAAGTTGCAGCAACCACCTTTTTATCTTTGAATCCTTTAAAATTGGAAGGATAACCATGAATCTTGAAACATCTGTCTATAGTATGACCAGAGATTTTGCAGTTTGTGCAAAAGAAATTCCCTCCTTTCTTGATAAAAGAACCAGAACCAAAAGTAGTACCAGCATTAGCAGAACCTCTACCAAAATTCATAGAACCACACTTTTGAGAGTAACCTGTGTTAGGAATATGTTGTATTTGATGATAACTTCACAATAAATCAAATTGTATAAGGTTTTGTAGCTGTCAACGGATGAGGATTTATAACTCTATCCGTTGACAGGTAACTCATCAACGGATGAGGTTTTTGTAGCATACTGCAGTATCTCTATGTTATCGGTTGATAGTGTTTTTATCCACAGCCATGTTGACCATCAATGGATAAGCAGAATAGGGTAGCCAACTGTAAATAAGCTATGCTATGTAATTCTGTCTAAGTGAAAGTGTATCAACAGATGAAGACAAAACTCTATCAACGGATACAACTCAAATCCAATCTATCAACGGATACAGCTCAAGTCTCAATATCAACGGATACAGCTCAATATATCATCAATGGATGTTAGTGTACAATATCAACGGATAATCATTGAAACTTTCTTCTATGCTAAGCTGGGGATTAGAAGTTGATAAGGATAGGTTTGACTGACAGATCACATGGGTTGATAGTAGATACAAAAAGCAGTATGGCAGCCATACTTTGGAAACACAGAAGAAAGAAGCATTCCGTTTACACTATGAATACAAGAAAGGTGCAGGAGACATGTCTGTTCACAAGGACAACCTTTCGGCTACATGTGTATTTGGAGTGTAGTAGCAAGTCAACTAGAATTAGATTATTATTATC
The DNA here is from genome assembly GCA_036435485.1 of Saposhnikovia divaricata. NCBI lineage: Eukaryota > Viridiplantae > Streptophyta > Magnoliopsida > Apiales > Apiaceae > Saposhnikovia > Saposhnikovia divaricata. The sequence goes on along the minus strand of JAZHRN010000145.1, from coordinate 9,647,369 downwards.
TTATTCTAGTAGTATTTGTAAACTTGGGATTTATAATCAAGTGCAGCAACTCTTTTAGAAGCTAAGAAAACAGATACATTTGCTTAGGGTTTTTGTTGAATATCCTTAGAAAGCAAAGAGTTGTAAAACAGAAGCTGTGTACTTTTGTATCACAGAGTTTTCTTCGAATAAAAGCTTCAGGTGGTGCATTTAACCACCTGATTTTTATGTGTTTGTGCATTAATCTTTCTACATCAATTATCTAAGTATAGATTTCTGGAGTTCTTATCAGAAATTTATAAATATCAAGAATTGTATTCAACCCCCCCTTCTACAATTATACAAGTGTGCAACAAGATATTGCAGAAGAGTTGGCCTGGCTGAAGATGTGCCTGACACTCTCATTCCCAAACCTGTTTCTGAATGGAGTCTTGAAGATATTGCAGAAGTCCACAAAGACAAAAAGACCATGAATATACTGTTCAATGGTCTAGAAACAGACATGGTTGACAATGTTATTAACTGTACTACCTCCAAGGAAGTATGGGACACTGTTCAAACCCTTTGTGAAGGAACAGAACAGGTGAGGGAAAACAAGATGCAACTACTAATCCAACAGTATGAACATTTCCACTTTAAGAGTGGAGAAACATTGAATGATACATTTAGTAGATTTCAAAAGCTACTAAATGGTTTGAAACTATATGGAAGAATCTATCAAGTTAAAGATTCTAATCTCAAATTTCTGAGATCACTGCCCAAGGAATGGAAGCCAATGACTGTTTCTCTAAGAAACACTCAAGAGTACAAGACATTTACTCATGAAAGGCTCTATGGAACTTTAAAGACATATGAGCTGGAAATGGAGCAGGATGAAGAGATTGAGAATTCTCAAAAGAAAAGTGGGTCAGTTGCACTTGTTGCCAACTTGGAGCAGAAGGAGGAAAGGACAGAAGCTGCTAGTTCTACACCAAATAGGGAGGTTTGTAAAGGTAGAGCATAATCAAGCAGGAGCAAGGAAAAGGTGTCTGAGGAATTGAATGTCCTTCAGCAGGATGAATTGGATGAAATAGATGAGCACTTAGCTTTTCTATCTAGGAGATTCTCTAAGCTGAAATTCAAGAGAAACTCTGGGGTGGCCAAGCCATTTAACAAGGATTTTTCCACAAGCAACTATGTGGATAAATCCAAAATTAAATGCTACAATTGTGGAATTGCTGGTCACATGATAAGTGAATGCAGGAAACCTAGATCTGAGAACAAGGGAAAGTCAACTGAGACTGTTGACTACAAGAAGAAATATTTTGATCTTCTCAGGTAGAAAGGAAAGGCATTCTTGACCCAAGAGTATGACTGGGCTGTTGATGACAATTATTCTGATGATGATGCTGAGTTTGTCAACCTTGCATTGATGGCTGATTCTGGAGAGCAGGAAGCAAGTTCAGCTAGCAATCATGTATTTTCTACTAATCTCTCTGAGCTCACCAAAGAGGAATGCAATAGTGTTATAGATGAAATGTCTACTGAACTATATCACTTAAGTGTTACCCTTAAATCACTTACTAAAGAGAACAATAGGATTAAAGAGTCTAATCTGTTTTTAAGTGATAGAAATGCTGCTCTAGAAGCTCAATTTCTAGAATTAGAGAAAATGAGAGTTGATTGCAATAATGCTAAAAGTGAACTTGAAGCTGTGTTAAAAAGAGAACTGATTTTAAAAGACCAGCTTGAAAAAGAACAAGGGATAATTGATAAATTTCAAAGTTGTAGGAATATTTCTCAAAACATAATAGAAGTCCAGGGAATAGAATCGTTTGTGAAGGATACCTGGACTCAAAAGAAAAAGGATCTAGAACCTGGCCTTGAGGATCTAGAGACTATTTGTGAATCAACGGATAGTGATCATCCGTTGACAGATGAACCATCAAAGGATGAGAGGTATCCGTCGACTAACAAAAAGTTTGTTAGTAAGAAGGAACTCAGGAAACTGGATATCAAGTATGGTCCAGTCAACAAGAACTTTGTTAGTGGTGAGACTAGCAAAATCAAATCTAGTGGGAAGGCTAAGGCAGGTGATTTACATAACAAAAGGCTGTTGGTAAATCAGATAATGAAAAGGTAGAAATTGAGGGTAAAAAGAAAAAGAACAGAAATGGTAAGATAGGCATCAACAAGAAAAACAATTATTCTCCTGACAAGTTTGCTCCTAGGAAAACTTGTAGTAATTGTAATAGTGTCAATCACCTATCTTCTAATTGCAAGATTGTCAACAAGGCTCCTGTTCATGTACCTCAATCAATACCATGTATACCTGCAATGCCTGGTTTGTATCAAAATGCTAGTTTTTCAAATCCATATGTGAACATGCCATATGTGTCTAATCCTTATTTTCAATCTGTGAATGTGCCACAAATGTCATGGAGCATTCCTAGCATGAATAATATGTATGCCAATTTTCCACAAATGTATGCATCAAATATTCATGCAAATGAGCATTTGTCAAACCCATCACTCAAGCATCTACACCTAAGTTGAAGAATGCTAAGAGTGCAAAGTCAAAGGCTAACAAGAAAGGACCCAAGGAAGCTTGGGTACCAAAATCAACTTGATTTGTTTTTGAAATGTGTGCAGGGAAATAGAAGGAATCTATGGTACCTAGACAGTGGATGTTCTAGGCACATGACAGGAGATTCAACCCTGCTCACAGAGTTCAAGGAAGGAGCTGGCATTAGAATTACCTTTGGAGATGACAACAAAGGATATACTAAGGGATATGGCCTGATTTCAAAAGACAATGTCATCATTGAAGAAGTGGCTTTAGTTGAAGGTTTGAAGCACAATTTACTGAGTGTCAGTCAGATTTGTGACAAAGACTATGAAGTAAAGTTCACAAAAGAAGCCTGTGTTGTTTCTGCCAAGGAAGACAACAATGTGGTATTGACAGGCTTTAGAAAAGGAAATGTTTACATAGCTGACTTCAATTCAGCATGCTCAGAATCCATTACTTGTCTCTTCAGCAAAGCAAGTAAGGATGAGAGTTGGCTATGGCGTAAGAAGCTGTCACATTTGAATTTTAAAGTTATGAATGATTTGGTAAGAAAGGATCTTGCTAGAGGAATCCCTCAATTGGAATTTGTCAGAGATGGACTGTGTGATGCCTGCCAATTAGGGAAACAAAAGAAATCATCCTTCAAAAGCAAGACAGAGTCATCCATTGTTAAGCCTCTTCAATTGCTGCATATGGACTTATTTGGTCTAGTAAATGTCATGTCTATTTCAAAGAAGAAATACTGTCTGGTGATTGTAGATGATTTTTCTAAGTTCACATGGACCTTCTTCCTGCACTCCAAGGATTGTGCAAGTGAAATCATCATCAATCACCTCAGAATACTAAACAATGGTTCTGAAGACAGAGTACAAAGAATCAGGAGTGACAATGGTACTGAATTCAAGAATTCCACAATGAAGATTTTCTGTGAAGAGAATGGAATTGTCCATGAGTTTTCTATTGCCAGAACACCTCAACAAAATGGGGTTGTTGAAAGGAAAAACAGAACTCTCATTGAAGCAGCTAGAACAATGTTAAGTGAATCAAGGTTACCAACATATTTCTGGACTGAAGCTGTCAACACTGCATGCTTTACTCAGAATATTTCCTTGGTCAATCAAGCTAGAGGAATGACTCCTTATCAGTTGTTAACCAACAAGAAACCAACTTTAGCTTTCCTTCATGTCTTTGGATGTAAGTGTTTTGTGCTAAGGAATCATGGAGATAACTTGGGCAAATTTGAAGCAAAGGCAGATGAAGCATCCATTGACAGTCAACTTCATAATTCAGTAAGGACAACAAACTCAGGGGGAGTTTCTCAAGGTCAAAATTCAATGCTAAATCAACATGATCATGCTCATGGAAATGAAGCAACCTCATCAAGATCAAACCTTCCACTTGCAAGAAAATGGACTAGAGATCATCCATTTGAGTTAATCATTGGTGAATCAAATTGAAGAGTCCAAACTAGAAGGGCCACTCAAGCAGAATGTCTATACAGTAGCTTCCTGTCTCAAGAGGAACCTAGGAGAGTGGAAGATGCCCTTCTAGATCCAGATTGGGTCTTAGCAATGCAAGAAGAGCTAAACCAATTTGAAAGAAATAAAGTATGGAAACTTGTGCCCAAACCTGATGATAGAAGTGTCATAGGTACTAAATGGGTTCTCAAGAATAAGACAGATGAAAATGGCATAATTGTGAGGAATAAAGCTAGATTAGTGGCAAAGGGCTATTCTCAAGAATAAGGGATAGATTTTGATGAAACTTTTGCTCCAGTGGCAAGACTTGAGGCAATAAGAATCTTTCTAGCCTATGCAGCACATGCCAATTTCAAAGTCTATCAGATGGATGTCAAAAGTGCCTTTCTAAATGGGGAACTGGAAGAAGAGGTCTATGTCCATCAACCTCCTGGCTTTGAGGATCCAGAATTTCCAGAATATGTATATCTTCTCATGAAAGCACTTTATGGTTTGAAGCAAGCACCAAGAGCCTGGTATGACACTTTATCTCAATTTCTTTTGGAGAACCACTTCACTAGAGGTACAGTAGATAAAACCCTATTTCATAGGAATATCAATGGCTCTTCAATACTTGTCCAAATCTATGTAGATGATATTATTTTTGGGTCTACAGATGAGAAGCTTTGCAAAAGGTTTGCCAAACTTATGCAAAGTAGGTATGAAATGAGCATGATGGGTGAATTAACTTACTTTCTTGGCCTACAAGTAAAGCAAGTTAATGAGGGCATTTTCATAAGTCAAACAAAATATATTTATGATCTCTTAAAGAAATTTGACTTAATGGATTGTACCTCTGCAAAAACACCTATGGCCACTGCAATTAAGCTTGAGTTGAATACTAAGGAAAAGTCTGTGGACATCTCAAGCTATAGAGGCATGGTAGGTTCACTTCTATACCGAACAGCTAGTAGACCTGATATAATGTTTTCTACTTGTCTTTGTGCTAGATTTCAAGCTGACCCTAGAGAGTCTCACTTAATAGCTATTAAAAGAATTTTCAGGTATCTCAAAGGAACACCAAACCTTGGCATTTGGTAACCAAGAGAATATGGTTTTGATCTAACTGGCTATTCAGATGCAGATTATGCAGGTTGCAGAGTTGATATGAAAAGTACTACAGGTTCCTGTCAATTTCTAGGAAACAGGTTTGTTTCATGGTTCAGTAAGAAACAGAACTCAGTCTCCACTTCTACAGCTGAAGCTGAGTACATTTCTGCTGGAAGCTGTTGTGCACAGATTCTATGGATGAGAAATCAACTCATTGACTATGGTCTAAAAGTTGAGAAGATTCCAATTTTCTGTGACAACACAAGTGCTATTACCATCACAGGGAATCCAGTGCAACATTCGAGAACCAAGCACATTGACATCAAATACCACTTCATTAGAGAACATGTGATGAATGGTACAGTAGAAATGCAATTTGTGCCAAGTGAAATGCAGCTTGCAGATATCTTCACCAAGTCTCTTGATGAATCCACATTCACAAGATTGGTAGGTGAGCTAGGTATGCTTAACTTGTCATAATTCCTAGTGATATTTGATTTTACTGCATTGCAGCTAGGAATGTGTTTTGATTAACTTGAGAATTAAAAACTCTCAGAAAAATTTTCTTCAGAAATTTTGTCCAAGGCAAAATTATCTTATCAACGGATATCCTTTTACCCGTTGATAGCATAAACACATTCCTAGATTTTTGTATATCAACGGATAACAGCTTATCCACGTCATCAACGGATAAACTGTTTCTCAACCGTTCATTTCATATCCGTTGATATACATATTTTCTTTTAAATATAACCGTTGGTAAACGTGTATCTATATAGGACTGGTTATATTTATTTTCTTTTATTTTTTGACGATTTCTTTTGACCAATGGGTAATTACTTTTAATTATTTCATTTTCAATTCTTGAAAAGTATAAAAGGCTGTCTTGTGCTCTCACATCTCACTTTTATCGACTTTCAAGATTCTCTTAAGTAAACTGCATCTTCTTCACAAAAATTCTCTGCAACAAAAGTTCAAACTCTTCAATGGCGCCTATTGTTAAGATGATGTCTTCCACTGGGTTCACCTATGAGAAGAACAATTTCGCGGCCTATGTCGATACAGTGAATGCCCCAGAAGCTTATCACACCATGATGAATTTTGTGAAGAACTGTAAACTTTCGTATGCTATGACTGCCACCACTCCTCTAATCCACGAGGTAATCGAAGAGGTGTGGGCATCTGCTGAGTTCAATGGCACAGACGGTACAATTTCTTTTTCTCTAAAGGGTAAAAATTATGTAGTTAACTCTGATGTGATAACTGCTTGTTTAAAATTGCCTGAGAATAACTGTCTGAAAGTACCCAGTGATGATGAAATAGTTGCCATGCTTAATTCCATAAATTATGCCCTTAGTACTGATAATTTAGGGAAAATTGTTAGGAAAGGGATGGTTAAAGAATGGAGTTATTTTTGTGATGCCTTCATTAAAACTTTTTCAGGCAAAATTAGTAACTTTGATGCTGTTACCCATTCCATGCTAGTTATGTTGTGTATGCTTCTGACTGATAAATTCTATAACTTTGGCACACTAGTCATGTATGAGATAGCAGCAAAATTAGGTAAAAAGGAAACTAGGAGCAAGAATATCTATTTTGCTAGATTTTTGATGCTCTTAGCACTGCATGTATCTGAGAATAAGCTATCCATTGCTAACCCGGATAGCAAGTTCACATGTTTTGTTCAGGAGAAGAGAGTCTTAAGTGATTTAATTCGAATGAACTCCAATGCAGAAGTACAATTGGTATATCTACCAATTGTTCAGGTAACTCTTTCTAACCTTGAAACTCCTATCTCTATCCCCCAAATTTCTTTGCCTTCCTCAATCACAATGGAGTCTGTAGTAGTGACCAAATAGGCTCCTACCCAAGTGACTAAAACAAAAGTTTCCAAACCAAAATCTAAGAGACAAACCTCAGGTGTTTCTCAAAAAGTATCTGTTGCAAAAACTACCACAGCTCTTGAGGGGAGTGTGAAGGAGGTAGTGAGTGGTGAGGGACAGGGTGCAAGCCCTAAGAATAAGGTAGGTGAGGTAAGTGCACCAAATAGCCAAGCCCAAGTTACATCCTCTCAACAGGGTGTGACTACTAGTTCTACAGAAACTCTGCACAAAAGGGTAAGGGACACTAGCCCTCTCTCAAAAACCTATGAAAGAAGAGTAAAATCTAAAACCATAGGGGAAGCACAGGGTGCACACACAGTACAGCAAACTGTACCTTCTCAAATTCAGTTTGATGTGACTTCAATAAATGTGGAGTCACAGCCCCTTGATCTTAACCTTCAAATCGATACACATTACAATCCACCATCACTAACTCCATCTCTGGATGTGGATATGATATCTACATCAATTCCTGATTCTCCAATTTTAAGATTCTTGGAGAAGCCCCACTCTGCAATTGGTGGTCATCATCTTTTAGATGATTTGTTGGGCCATCAACCTTCCATTTCTGAATTCACAACAACATCTGTGGCCTCATCTTTAAAATCAATCTCCACAGATTTAGTGTTGGTTTTCACTTCAACGGATATTATCATTCCTTCATCAACGGATATCCTTCATCCGTTGACAATTGTTTCTCCATCAACGGATGCGCCTATGTCTAGCCATCCGTTGACAGCTATAACTACTCCATCAACGGATATCCCTTATCCGTTGATAACTCACTCTACCACTGCTATATCTGACATTCCTGTGTCAAGTGTGGAGGAGTTCTCAGTAGTTGAAACACTTTTAGGATTGAGGGAAGGGAGTGAGAGGCTGCCTTGTGAGCAGGCAAAAGGAGAGGCAAATAATGAGAGGCTGACCATTTCTTCAGGTCAGGCAAAAGGAGAGCAAGAGAGTTCCACCTTAGTAGGTGAAGGTGAGGGTGTGAGAGGTGTGAGCCAGGGGGAGCCCCTGATGCAAGAAAAGAGAGATGAGTGGAGAGAAGGGACTACAGAAGAAATAAGGCAGGAAGATCCAGCCATTGCAAGTGAGTTAATGGAGGTTAATGAAGCTTCTAAAGAGATGGAATTTCGACAAGAATATCAGTCAATCATTGACTCCATCTCTTTGGATCCTGAAACCTTTACTCATCCTGTTTCTACCTATCAAGTCATGGCACAACAGGGCAATGTGGAGGCAGAGGAGGCAATGCACCTAGTGCACACCTCACAATCTCTACAAAGAGCAAAGGAAGCTTTGACAACTCTGCCTTCAGATGCTGACAGTGAAGAGTTTGGCAGTGATGACAGTGACAGCACAGCCAATGATGAAGAAGTCAATGTGGCAGATACTCCAGACTGGCTATTTTTTACTGCCACTGTGGCTAGTGACTTCAATGTGGAGATTGTGAAGCAATATCAATCTGCTAGGGCTGAGCACCAAAATGCAGATCCACAGAGAAAGGCTGTCCTTCAGCAATTAATGGACTCCCTGAAACTTCACAAAATGCACATGGTCATTCAAAGAACACAACAGGAGGAGGTCCAAACTGAAATTAGAGAAATGAAAGTGGAACTAGATGCCAGGATTGAGGCACTAGCCCCTACTACCACTCAGAAGGTGCTGACTAGCAAATTATTGAAGGAAGATAGCCTGGCCAAATCTGTTCAGCATCTCTCCTCCAGAGTGGATAGTATGGAATTTCAAATGCAGACACTCATTGCCAATCAAGCCAAACAGACTGAGCTACTGGAAAGGCTGCTTGCAGCCTCACCTCCAGCCCTTGATGCTAACAAAAAGGGGGAGAAAAAGGTAGAAGAGGCAGCTACTTCTAGTCAAATTCCAGCTTCCAGTAGCAAGATAGCACAAATTGAGGGGGAGCAACAGCCAATGATAGTGGTCAATCCAAAAGAGTTTACTATAGAGGCTTCCCCTGTGAAGAAACAAAAGGCTGTGCTTCCAGTTCCTGACTTGTCAAAAATCTCAGAAGATGAGAGGCAAAACAGAATTAAAGAATTAGAGAAGATCAACAAGGAGGCAAATGAAAGAATGATGAGAACAGAAAGGATGATCAATGAATCAATGGTATCAACTCTGTTCTCTAATCAGTCCTCAACTCCAACAATATCAACTACAATTCTGAAGGTGCTCACTCCAGAGATTGTGGCTCCTACATTCTATGATGCTGAACCATCTTATGTCAAAGAATTTGAACCATACATAAAAACCAGAGCCTACTCTCTACCAAAGGCAAATGGGAAGAACAAGTTACAATTGGACTTTCCATTTCCCAAGGATGATGATGAGAAGCTAATGGGAAAGACAATCAAAGAGTTCAAGGAAAAGACAAATAAGAGTGTAAGAGATTGGATGGCTGTAATAATAAGGAATGGAAAAGTGTTAAATATATCCAACAGCCATCCTAGATTTGTTGAAGCAAAAAGAGAGGAGACCTCCAAACTTCTAAGGGAAGCTCATCCAAGTGAAGAAAATCAATATGAAAACTCAGATGAGAAGCAAGCCAGGCTGGCTCAGGAGTTAATGGATGAGGTAGATGATGAAATGAGGGAACCTGAGGAAGTCCCCAAATCCAAAAGGAAAGTGAAATCAGTCCCCAAATCCAAATCTAAGAGAGTGAAATCAAAGGCAAGGAGGCCTGTCTCTCCAGAAATTGAAAGCAAGGAAACAGTTGGCTCATCACAACCTATTTCTGTAAAAGTATTCAACCCAGCTGTGAATTTCCATGGTGATCCTATAGTACCTAAAGAAGAACCAATGAATCTTGACTCCATTGAGGTTCCTTCATTCTGGCTGAAGCCTCAACAGAAGCCTATACAGAAGAAAAGGATACCAAGGAAGCAACCTTCAAAGGAACCAATTCAAGTTGCTAGGGTACCTGCTATTGTCAAGCAGCCAATCTTGGAAAACAAGTATGATTTTATCTATCAGGCAGATATTGAAGAATACTCTGGCATGAATCTGTATCTGGATGAATTGTCAGAAGTAAGAGGAATTGACAAATATAAACATTTTCCTGAGAGATTGGTCTTTGTATACAAGGGAGGAAAGGAAATGACATGGCCACTACAGAGGGTTCTTGGAGAAAATTATCTGACCTTAACCAAAGTGTTCTCTGCAATCAAGAGATACACAGGGTTCTCCAAGATAGCAAAAGGGGAGATACTGGACAGAATAGAACAGATAAGGAGAGAATGGAACTCACCATCAAGTCTACCAAGGAAGATGAAGATCCCATACAATGGACAGAAAATCCACCTTCAACCCTTCTGGATGAAGGAGTTCAGGGATGAAGATGGTAACATGAGATTCTTCAGGTTAGAGGACCAACTATCAAAGGCTAGTTCTCAATACCTGAGATGGTTACAACAAAAGCTAAATCCAAAGGTTGATGAAGAAGATGCCTTCTATAGGCAACTCCAAATGCAGATTGAGTCCAACTCTGCCAAAGAAGGAAAATCAAGGGTGATGCCAATAAGAGAAAAGAAACAGTCTTAATCTGCTCAGTCTAGAGGAGCACTTCTCTGTAAATTTCTCAAACTTTCAGTTTTTAATTCTTGTAGCTTAATACAATTTTTGGATTGTTCTATATATATCTTTAGGAATGTTTTGTTATCATCAAGGTCCTGAATTTATGCTTTATTGCCATCAAGTATAAATTGGGGGAGATTGTTAGGAATATGTTGTATTTGATGATAACTTCACAATCAATCAAATTGTATAAGGTTTTGTAGCTGTCAATGGATGAGGATTTATAACTCTATCCGTTGACAGGTAGCTCATCAACGGATGAGGTTTTTGTATCATACTGCAGTATCTCTATGTTATTGGTTGATAGTGTTTTTATCCACAGCCATGTTGACCATCAATGGATAGGCAGAATAGGGTAGCCAACTGTAAATAAGCTATGCTATGTAATTCTGTCTAAGTGAAAGTGTATCAACAGATGAAGACAAAACTCTATCAACGGATACAACTCAAATCCAATCTATCAACGGATACAGCTCAAGTCTCAATATCAACGGATACAGCTCAATATATCATCAACGGATGTTAGTGTACAATATCAACGGATAATCATTGACACTTTCTTCTATGCTAAGCTGGGGATTAGCAGTTGATAAGGACAGGTTTGACTGACAGATCACATGGGTTGATAGTAGATACAAAAAGCAGTATGGCAGCCATACTTTAGAAACACAGAAGAAAGAAGCATTCCGTTTACACTATGAATACAAGAAAGGTGCAGGAGACATGTCTGTTCACAAGGACAACCTTTCGGCTACATGTGTATTTGGAGTGTAGTAGCAAGTCAACTAGAATTAGATTAATATTATCTTATTCCAGTAGTACTTGTAAACTTGGGATTTATAACCAAGTGCAGCAACTCTTTTAGAAGCTAAGAAAACAGATACATTTGCTTAGGGTTTTTGTTGAATATCCTTAGAAAGCAAAGAGTTGTAAAACAGAAGCTGTGTACTTTTGTATCACAGAGTTTTCTTCGAATAAAAGCTTCAGGTGGTGCATTTAACCACCTGATTTTTATGTGTTTGTGCATTAATCTTTCTACAGCAATTATCTAAGTATAGATTTCTGGAGTTCTTATCAGAAATTTATAAATATCAAGAATTGTATTCAACCCCCCCTTCTACAATTATTCAAGTGTGTAATCTGGGAATAACAACCTGACTTGAAATTTTTTTTTTCCATCCACCATAAAAGCCAATGACTCTGTCTGATTAGTAACATGAGACAATTTTTGATGTCTTTCTTCTTGACAAAAAACTCTGAAAGCATTCGACAGATTTGGTAAAGGTTGTTGCATCAAAATGTTACCCCTCACAGTAGAAAATTTCTCATTAAGCTTCATCATAAACTATAACAATCTATGATCTTGTTGCATTTGTAACACCTTTTGTGTCACATTACAGGTACATTTGTTGCAAGTGCAGCAAGGCATGGGGCTTATGTCACTCATTGCATCCCATAAGGCCTTAATCTCAGTAAAAAAAATCAGAAACAGATTTAGAACCTTGAGTCAATTCTGCTAACTACTGTTCAAGTGATAAGATCTGAGTCATTGCGGCATAGCCAAACCTATCCTCAAGATCAAGCCAAATCTCTCTAGCTATCTTAAAAAACAATACACTTATAGTAATAGAATCATCCAGGTTGCACAACAGCCAAGAGCACACCAAATCATTACAACCTTCCCAAGACTTATGATCTCCAGAATTAACATCAGGTTTAGCAACACTACCATCCACAAAACCTAATTTGTTCTTAGCAGATAGACTAAGCATGATAGACCTCTTCCAATTACTATAACCTGCTCCATTAAATTTCATAGAAACTAACTGTGTAGTATTAACATCAGACGGATGTATGTAATACACACTCGAGACATCCTGATTTACAGGTTGTTGCATACTTTGTTGTACTACACCTAAAGGTCTAGCCCAAGCATTAGAAGGACTGACAGTCATTGTAAGAAGTTTATAGTGAAAGAATGAAATCAAATAGATATCTATCGAACAAACACAAGAAAAAACAGATCGAGATTAATCGAGAGAGATTAACGCAAAGAGATTGAAGAGATCTATATAGAACACAAAGAAATCTATATAGAGAAATCAAACACAGAAAGCGATTGCGGAAACAACACACAAATTCATCTTCAAACAAGCTAAAGTGATGAGATTACCAATAGAAATGTAGAATAATCGAAGAAAAGATAACGAAAACACCTATAGAACACAAATCTATGATCGAGAAACTTCAACGAAGATGATCGAACGCCATTGACGCTCTGATACCATGATAAAACTATCTAATCAATGAAGACGAAGATACAGAGAATATAATCATGTCATTATTATGAAGTAAAAATGTTTAGAATAGTAATGAGAAAAGTTAAGTATTCTGCTTTGCTACAAGTCCTTATATAGTAACAAACTATGAGTCGTAACAAGTCCTAACTAACTTCAGCTGAGGTGGCATTCCTTCCAGCTGTATAGTCAAGAAGTCGTTGACTGAGATGATGAATCAGCTTGTATTTCAATACCATAGCCAGCAAAGTATACTGCTCTCTGTTACATCTGTCAAAACTTCTACGTATAACATCGAAAGCATTGTCATCCTGCATAATACTAATGTTATTCTGGAGACCAACCTCTACCCAAGTTGCCCCTGCCATTTCACATTCAAACAAAGTATGCACATCTGTTTCATGGCATACTCTACACCATTGACACCATGTATCAATCCGCACACACTTGTTAGCTAACCGAACTGCAGTAGGTAAATACAGAGAACACACACGCCACATAAAAGAGCAACTTTACCAGGTAGCTTCAAGCTCCATAGTTAAAATTACGTTTTGTGATGTCCTTTTTGTTCCTTTAGTTTACCACATTTGTGATTTGTAATAATTAGAAATTTATTTTTCCTTAAAGTTCATAAATTCATTATTAATTTACAATACTTCTAATTGAATAATTGATGTAATAATATAATGAAATTATGGCATTTGTTGTTAAAAATTAAATAAATTTATATCATTTGAAAAATAATGGTACTGAAATATAAAATTATGTCCAAAACCAAAAACTTGTACATTATTAGAATAGTATTATACCCGATAGAATTTAGCCACAAAAATCTATATTGAAACGAAAACACTAATTCAGGCCTCTTTTTTTAGCCATTTTTCGGGATTTGGAAAATAATTTCGAGAAAAATGTCTTTTGTGTGATTATCTGCTTTTCAAAAAATATTTTTAGAGTTTTTTGGTTTTCGGAAAAATAAATAGTTCCCAAGAGACAAAAATTTCTTTAAGAAAGTGGTAAATTTTTGAAAAATAACTTCTCTTTTTCAAAACGGAAAAACAATATCTGAAATGAATAATTTCTCATCGTTTCCAATATTTTTTTCTGTATTAGCAAAATAATGAAAAAAACTATTAAATATTTTTTTGAGAAAATATTTTACGAGAAACTTTTTTCGAGAATTTTTTAGAAATATTGAAAAAATTTATTTTCGGGGAATTTTTTCCAAGAAATTTTATCCAGGAAATTTTTTTCAGAGATTTTTTTGTAGAATTTTTATCCCAAGAATTATTTTTTGAAATTATTTTTTCCCGAAAAAATGCTTTCGAGAAATTTATTTTTGGGATATTTTTTCGTTAAAGTTTTCCCGAAAAATCGTTTTCCAATAACTTTTCAGGAAAAAAAGTTGGACATGTTTTTCGTGAAAAACGTTTTTCAAAGAAAATATTTTTCACGAAAATATCTTTTGTGATTTTTTTTTTTTCAAAATCATGTAGTTTTCGGGAAACCAAACCGAGCCTCGGTCATAAATATTTTTATGGGAGCTAAAAAAGTCCTATGAATTGTTTGACAAATACAGCCTCAATGTATATTTTATTTAAAAAAAATTATGTGTTTTGGACAGATAACTGCTTCTCAAAATAACCAAAAAAATTGACTAATTGCTTGCCGTGGGGTGCAAGTTTAATCCTATTTTATTTCGAGTTTTGAAACGCAGCATTGCGTTGAAAAGCGTACCCGCGTACCCCTTCAGCTTTTGGTGGTGGGCATTAGATTAGTGCATTCGTCTATATATCCCTCATCTTTGATGAATTGAATTGTCTTTCGTATTGTCCATCCTTTGAAAGTTAATTAGCGTACGCTGCAATTTAGTTATTGCATAACTTTTATAGTAAGATCAACATATCAAGATGAAACCCCTGGCAGCAGAATTGATTAGACACGATACAGATACCATCTTGTCTACTAGTCTACAGGAAGAGGCAAAGCCAGTAACAGACCAAGAGCGTAATAATGAATTCAAGATTCTGAAACTTCGAGCCGATGTATACAGAAAACTGGAGAAACTGGAAGCAAAGATCACCGAGAAGATAAAAAATCTGAAGGTTGTTAACTTTTTTTATTCAATTTAACAGTTCTATTTTCTCGCATAGAATTAGATATTTTAGGGGCGTTTTTATGCTAACAACTTCTGCTGAACAGTTAAAGCAGGAACAGCTAGACTGGTGCAGGCTAGACCCGAAACTGTAACGAACTGATCCTAAGCCCAAGAGAATTCAGAAAATAATTTATTTTTATTATTACTCTGTTTTGGCGGGAGTCATTTGATTTTACCAAACAAGTGTTTTACCAATAAACAAGTAGTAGTAACTCAGCATTGGATACGGGCTGTAACGGTAAAATATCCTCTCCTATAAGGACATGACACGTGGCAAGGAGGGAGTAGATATACACCGAGAGGAAGGAGGAAAAGATCAGGATTGGCTCATGCATATTTCATTTTCTTTTCTTCTTCTCTGTAGCTTTGTTATTCATGTTCAAGCTGTAAACTCTATTTCCAGTAATACAATTTCATATTTGCTCTTTAATTTCTGTTTTACTTGTTTCCTAATTATCGTTAAAAAAACCCAAACGAAGCTGGTTGGTTACAAAGTGGTATCAGAGCAGCGATTCCTCGGCTGAAATTTTGGTTAAAGTATGGCAGAAGGAACACGAATGAAGAACTTAGATGAGAGGTTGGGGATATTAGAGGGGAAATTCAGAGAGATGAATGAAGAGAATACTCAGGGAAGAGTGGCGATGAATCAGAAAATGGGGGAAATGAGTCAACAAATTGAGGAGTTGGGAATCGGATTTGGAAAGGTGGATGCGCGATTTGATGAGTTGAAACAATTGATTGTAAGTGGGCAACAAAATCAAAGGCAAGGAGAAGAGCCTCCAAATCCAAATGGTGCATTAGAGGTGAGATCTGGATCGGAGTCGAGAAATAACTACAGAGATGAGGTACCTCTTATCCCTAGTACTGCTACGATGTATACCACTGTTGCTCCTTCTTTATCGATCATACAACCCCAAACGCTAACCTCCCCTCCACACCTCACAATGGGTTTTACCCAGCCATATCCTCATAATCACAATTTACCGAGCCCACAGAACTCGACACAACATGTTCCGATCTATGCTGCCCCTCCTCACTACTCCACAACTATGTCTACACAACCTGGGTCACCCAGCCATGCTATGATTATGCCACACCCACAAATTTACCCACATCCTTACTCTAATATTCAGACACAAGTCCCTCTATATGCTCCAAATTTTACTCAGGTCCCAACTATACCACCACACCCCCCACCCCATACGAACCACCATCACCCAAACTTTAACCCAATGCCAAAAATATGATTTCCCTAAGTTTGATGGACAGGATCCTAAGGGGTGGATTGTAAAGGCAGATCAATATTTCGAGTTTATCAATATTGAAGAGCCGAAGAAGGTTAAACTTGCTGGGCTTCATTTTGAAGGAAAAGCTAGTGTGTGGTATAGGTTTTACCAACATAGCAGGGGTAATACTAATTGGAAGGTTTTTCAAAATGATTTGTTGTCGAGGTTTGAGAATCCTGACAACCGTGATGTCCAGGATTTGTTTAATAAATTGAGACAGGTAGGGACGGTCTCTGAGTATGAAGATAAGTTTGAGGAACTTCGTTCAATGGTGGTAGCAAAGAATAAGCATCTTTCAGAAGAGTATTCTATCTCTAGCTTCGTTAGTGGGTTGAAGGAGAATATCAAGGGAGCAGTGAAGATGTTTAGGCCACAATTGTTGGTTGATGCTGTGTTTCTAGCAAAACAGGAGGAATCAAAGGCACCCAAGAGTATTACAAGTGCAGCCAAGCCCGTTGCTGCTAAGTTTGGTACACAACTGTCATTTGGAAATAAGGGGGGATACTCAACTAATGGTAGTGTGAAGAAAGAACAGACTGCTAACAGATCCACCTTGTCTAGCAAGGAGATTATGGAGAGAAGAGCGCAAGGCTTGTGTTTCCATTGTGACGATAAATATCACCCTGGTAAGGACTGCAGGGCCAAGTTATATTTCATGTTTGGGGAAGAAGAAGACGGTGAATGGGAGGAGGAAGTGATATGTGTTAAGGAAAATGATAAGACAGTTGAGGAAGAAAATTGTAATCCGGGGGAAATTTCACTGAACGCTATGGTGGGTAACCAAACTCCAAGTACATTAAGAGTACAAGGGACAGTCAAGAAACAAAGAGTGAGTGTTCTGATTGACAGTGGATCGACCCAAAGTTTTATAGATGCCAAACTTGTTAAACAGTTGGGATTGGAAGTCGAGGCTGTACCTACACTGATGGTTAGTGTGGCTGATGGTTCCAAGCTAATAAGTGACACAGCTTGTAAGGAGTTGACATATAGCATACAAGGAAATGCATTCTCACATGAACTCAGGCTCTTTCCACTTGGGGGGTCAGATATAGTCTTGGGAGTGGACTGATTAAAATGTAACAGCCCAGTAACTTTGGATTACCAAAATCTCAGCATTACAATTCTTAAAGAAGGAAAGAAGGTAATATTGCAAGGAGGAAGCCAGGAAGGTACACTAAGAACGATTAGTGGGAAGGGGCTGTGCAAATTGATTAGGGGAAAGCAAGTCATGGCACAGGGGTACCTATGTATGGTGAGTGCTTGTGAAGAGGGTCAAGAGGCCAACATTCAACCACGGGTACCACCTGAAATCTCACAATTACTACTGCAGTATGAGGATATATTTCAAGAGCCTCAAGGTTTGCCTCCTCGAAGGTATCACGATCACAGAATACCACTGTTAGAGGGCAGTCAGCCAGTTAACCAGCCAAGCTACAGGGTACCATACTTCCAGAAGAATGAAATAGAGAGACAAGTAACAGAGATGATCAATTCAGGGGTAATACAACCGAGTACAAGTCCGTTTGCCTCTCCTGTCATATTGGTAAAGAAAAAGGACGGTTCATGGCGAATGTGTATCGATTATCGAAAGCTAAAAGATATCACAGTAAAAAACAAGTATCCAATACCCGTCATAGATGAATTGTTAGACGAATTAAAGGGGGCTAGCTGGTTCACGAAACTGGATCTTAGATCGGGGTATCATCAAATTAGAGTGGCTGAAGGAGAGGAGTATAAAACAGCATTTAAGACACACCAGGGGTTATATGAATTCAAAGTAATGCCGTTCGGATTGACAAACGCACCAGCTTCATTCCAAGCCCTCATGAATGAGATATTCAAATCACAGTTGAGAAAGACAGTGTTAGTATTCTTTGACGACATTTTGGTGTATAGCAAGACTTTTGAAGATCATTTGGTGCACTTGGAGGAAGTTTTGGGAATTATAAGGGCTCACAAGCTGTTCATCAAGGAGAGCAAATGCTCTTTTGGCCAGACTCAATTAGAGTACCTTGGGCATATTATATCAAAAGAGGGTGTAGACACTGATGCGAGTAAAGTTAAGGCAATGCTGGAATGGCCAACTCCAAGCAATGTCAAGCAACTACGAGGATTCCTCGGACTTACGGGTTACTATCGAAGGTTTGTACAAGGTTATGGCCTGATTTGCAAACCCCTAACCGAACTGTTGAAGAAAGGGGCGTTCCAGTGGAACCAAGAAGCTCAAAAAGCATTTGAACAGCTGAAACGAGCTATGGTCAGTACACCAGTTCTGATATTACCTGATTATACGAAGCCTTTTGTTGTAGAAGCTGATGCTTGTGGCACGGGGGTGGGAGCTGTACTTATGCAGCAGGGAAGGCCCATTGCATATTTCAGTAAGAGCTTATCACTAAGGCTACAAGCCATGTCTACTTACGAGAAGGAGTTGTTAGCCATCGTTATGGCCACTCATAAATAGCATTCGTACCTACAAGGCCATCATTTTATTATAAAAACGGACCACCAATCCTTGAAGTATTTGCTGGAGCAAAGACTCTCTACCCTTCTACAGCAAAAGTGGCTCGCTAAATTAATGGGGCTAGACTACGAGATCGCTTATAAGAAAGGGAAAGACAATACGGTGGCTGATGCATTATCTAGAATGCACGAACCTGTTTCAGAAGGGGATTTGCAGAGTATTACCACTGTTCAACCTGGGTGGCTCACAGATGTCATGAATAGTTACAACAATGACCCAGAATCTAGTGAGATAATAGCTGGCATCGCAGCACAGGATGTCAAGTATGGAGAGTATGAGTACAGCAAGGGCATCATTAAATATGGGAGTAAGTTGTATGTGGGAAAAGGAGAAGACCTCAGGTCTAAATTAATATGGGAATTTCATGATGGTGTTTTGGGTGGACATTCAGGGCAAGATGTAACTCTCAAGAGGCTGTCTCAATTTTTCTATTGGAAGACAATGAGGAAGGATGTGAATGAGTATCTACGATGCTGTGACACCTGCCAACGAGTAAAAATAGGTACTAACTTCCCTCAAGGGTTATTACAACCCCTGCCTGTACCAAGTCAAATCTGGGAAGATGTGTCATGTGATTTTATAGAGGGATTACCAGTTGCTGGGGGAAAAAATTGTATTATGGTAGTGGTGGATCGATTGTCAAAGGTAGGCCATTTCATTGCTCTATCTCACCCCTTCACGGCTGTTCAAGTTGCACAGTTATTCCTCGACAATGTTTATAAGTTGCACGGGCTACCAAGGTCTATCGTTTCAGATAGAGATAAAATCTTCACAAGTAACTTCTGGAAGGAGCTATTCACTACCGTAGGAACCCAATTGCACTTCAGCACTTCCTACCATCCTCAAACGAACGGCCAGACAGAAAGGTTGAATAGGTGTCTCGAACATTACCTACGAGCCATGGTTAGTAAAAGGCCTAAACAGTGGAATAGATGGTTACCATTAGCAGAATGGTGGTACAACTCCTCGTTCAACTCTGCAATTAAAATGAGCCCGTATGAAGCCCTCTATGGAGTGCCACCACGACAGCTTTGTATGCCTTCTAGTTGCAGAACCACTGTTGGAGCAGTTGCTGATTTCCAAGTTGAAAGAGAGGCCATGAATCATGTCTTGCAAGAGGCCATTCGAAGTGCACAACATAAATATAAAACTTATGCTGACAAGAAAAGAACTGAGGTGGTATTTGAAGTGGGGGACTGGGTGTTTCTTAAGCTCCAGCCTTACAGACAATTGTCATTAGCAATTCGAAGACATCTGAAGTTGGCACACAAGTACTTTGGGCCGTATCAAGTACTAGAGAAAGTTGGTCAGGTGGCTTATAAATTGGATTTGCCAGAAGGAAGTTCAGTGCACCCTGTTTTCCATGTTAGTCTGCTCAAACGAAAGGTGGGATCCAAGTTCACAGTGACAACAACACTGCCAAAACTAGGAGAAGACGGACAGTTCTTAGTGTATCCTGTTAATGTGGTGGACAAAAGGATTGTCAAGAAAAATAATTGTGCTGTGGTGCAGTGGTTAATTCAATGGTCCCATTCGATTCCGGAGGATGCAAGTTGGGAGGACGCTGCTGCAATCACTGAGCAGTACCCCGAATTCAATCCTTGAGGACAAGGATTGTTTTAGAGGGAGGCATTGTAACGAACTGATCCTAAGCCCAAGAGAATTCAGAAAATAATTTATTTTTATTATTACTCTGTTTTGGCGGGAGTCATTTGACTTTACCAAACAAGTGTTTTACCAATAAACAAGTAGCAGTAACTCAGCATTGGATACGGGCTGTAACGGTAAAATATCCTCTCCTATAAGGACATGACACGTAGCAAGGAGGGAGTAGATATACACCGAGGGGAAGGAGGAAAAGATCAGGATTGGCTCACGCATATTTCATTTTCTTTTCTTCTTCTCTGTAGCTTTGTTATTCATGTTCAAGCTGTAAACTCTATTTCCAGTAATACAATTTCATATTTGCTCTTTAATTTCTGTTTTACTTGTTTCCTAATTATCGTTAAAAAAACCCAAACGAAGCTGGTTGGTTACAGAAACAGAGACAAGGACTAGGTATGTTTTTGTGTGCACAATTCGATATTAAGTATGATCTGATGGAATTGGAGGATTTAGAAGAACAATTTTACGAGATATATGAAGATTTCGATAACCAAGTAAGTTCTGTCAAACGTCCTTTTGTGATTTATGTAGTACAAGCTTATCGCACAGGTTTTTTTAATATGTTATAAATTTTATTTTATGCTATAATTATTATTTTGTAAAAATTATTTTAATATAATTTAATATAAATTTAGTTAAAGATATGCATGATTTAAAATTTATATTATAAAATTTTAAGATAAATATATCGTTGAAGGGATTTCGAAACTTGATTTTTAATAAATACTTTAATAATAAATTATACCTTATAATTACATTTAACGGTTCTTATTAATTACTAAAAAACTAACAGAAAAATAGTGTAATATTTTTGGGTATACATTAATGATTGCCAAATTATGTGGTTTAAAACTAAATTATAAATTTTTTTTTTTTAAAAAAAATATGTCGTTGACAGAATTCGAACCTTGAAATTTTAGTAAAATAATTTAAGCATACAATATATCTAATCATTAGATCTAACTTTTCTGATTTTTTACTAAAAATCTAATGGTCATTATTCGTTCTCTACAGATTTCTATTATATTTTGTTATAATTAGTTGATATAGTGTTATATTTTTGGGTATATATTAATTATTGTAAGATTATATTTTAAGATAAAAGTTAACGTGTTTTATTTAGAAAGAAATATTATTGATTGGATGGTACGATATTTTAGGTGTTTATAAAAGGTAATATCATCAATCAATTAAAAGTAAACCTCTTTTATTTTAAAAAAAAAAGGCAATGGGCTAATTATCACTAATCATATTATTTTACTATTTATTTTAATAATTAGGATGACCGTGCTGAAAATCGAACCGACAAACTTTCCCGTGCGATGCACGGGTTTCTTTTATTATGTTATAAATTTTATTTAATATTACAATTATGTTTTTATATAATCATTATTTTTAATATTTTTTAATTTTAATTTAATATAATTTATTATACTCATGTTTACGGATTATACTAATGTTTCCCTATTATAAACAATGTATACGGTTTTTTAATATATTTTATTAATAATTAAAAAATATGGTGTGATATTTTCAGGTATATATTAATGAATATAAGATTAGTTTTAAGGGCTTTTTTTTTATAAATATATATATATATAAAAAAGTAAATTTTTGCAATTTTACTTTTGTTAATAAAAGATATTTGCAATTTTACTAACCTAAGATTCAAAATTGCAAAAATACTACCTTTTAGGGCAACCCTCCTTCCCCTACCCAGCTGCCCAGCAGCCTGCCCGCCTAATTCAACCACATTCAACACTTTTTTTTTAAGGAGGGATTCTATTTTGGTTTGGGTTGCATGGCCCCGGAGGGGCAACCACATTCAACCGAATGCAACCACATGTAACTAAATTTCTGATTTCAACTTCCATTTTTCAGTTATCATTTTCGACCTCTTTTTTGAACTTTATGTATATATATAAAGTTCAAAAAGAGATCGAAAATGATAACTGAAAAATGGAACTTGAAATCAGCAACTAAATGCAACCACATGCAACTAAATTTTTGATTTCAAGTTCCATTTTTCAGTTGTCATTTTCGACCTCATTTTTGAACTATATATATATATATATATATATATATATATATATATATATATATATATATATATATATGAGTAGGGATCTAGAGAGAACCCCTTTAAAAGGAGAACTTAGAAAACTAAATTAAAATATAGCACATATAGTATGCAAACTGATCGTTGGGAGATGAAGAAAAATGTGGTGAAATTAGGTTTTAAAAAAATATCACCGATTGACGGGAAAAATCAAATTAAAAACGGAGGGGATTAGGTGGGATTGTGTGTGTGAGGGTGTATTTGATTAGTGTGTGGGTGCCCCTGGCGGGGCCATTGATTATAATACATCCAATGGTTGGGATTAGTACCTTAGTTTTCTTCAAAAAATGAGTTCTCTTTTAGGCCACACCCTATATATATATATATATATATATATATATATATATATATATATATATATATATATATATATATATATATATATATATATGACAACTGAAAAATGGAACTTGAAATCAGTAATTGAATGCAACCACATTCAACTGAATGCAACCACATGCAATTTTTTTTTAAGGTGGGTTGATTTTGGGTTCTAAGGCCCCGCAGGGGCATATTCAACTGAATGCAACCACATTCAACTAAATTTCTGATTTTAAGTTCCATTTTTCAATTGTCATTTTCGACCTCTTTAAAGAGGTCGAAAATGACAACTGAAAAATGGAACTTGAAATCAGAAATTTAGTTGAATGTGGTTGCATTCAGTTGAATGTTGCCCCTGGCGGGGCCTTGCAACCCAAATCCACCAAAATCTCCCCACCATAAAAAAAAAGTTGCCCCTGGCGGGGCCATGCAACCCAAATCCACCAAAATCTCCCCACCTTAAAAAAAATTGAATGTGGTTACATGTGGGTGAATGTGGTTGCATTCAGTTGCAACCAAAATATCACCCCACCTTAAAAAAAAAAAGAAAAAAAGTCGATGTACTGTTCATCGACGGTTACTGTCCGAATTATTTTTTTTAAAATAAAGAAAAAAGGGTTGGAAAAGGAAAGATAGTATTTTTGCAATTAAGAAACTTAAGATAGTAAATATGCAATGAATTAAAGAAGATGGTATTTTTGCAAAAAGAAATTTGAAACCTAGTATTTTTGGTAAATACCCTAGTTTTAAATCAAATTAAATGGTAACATGTTTTAATTAGAAAGAAAATATTAATGATTGAAAGATATGATACGATTGATTTTTTAGGTGTTTATAAAAGGTAATATCTTCAACTAAAAGTAAATGTGAAAAAAGAAATCGGTTAATTACCATTAATTATATTATGTTATTATTTATTTTAATAAATAGGATAACCAAACCGAAAACCAAAACTTTCAATGTTTCGGCTTTAATATAATAGTATAGATAGATATTTTTGGGTATATATTAATGATTGTAAGATTAGTTTTAAATAAAAAAAGCAATATATTTTAATTAGAAAGTAAATATTAATGATTTGAATATATGGTACAATTGATGTTTTTAGAAAAGGTAATATCTTCAACTAAAAGTAAATATGAAAATGGCAATGTCTAATTACCATTAATTATATTATATCATTATTTATTTTAATAACCAAACCGACCAAACTTTCAATCTTTCGACTTTAATATATTAGTATAGATGCGCATTATGTTAATTCAGTATGGTTTAAGAATCTACATAAATTTATTCTTGTTTATAATGTAAAACAGATTGCGAAGTTGCACAAGGGCATACATCATGGAAGCATAAATTTAGTTAAGGAAAGACAGCTATTTAAGCAAATTAAACAAACCAGAAGAGAAGCAGAAGAGATGCGTGCCGATGGTCCTGTTGAATTCAGGTGTAGACATTTTCATCGTGATGTTAGTCTAGACACAAAAGAAGCTCTAAAGGATCATATTAAGGTTCGCAAGCTGCAACATTGCATATTTGTTAGCCTGAATATCTTTAATATAGTATAAAAATTACTGAGTACTAACAATGTCATATTTCATTGCTTAACAGTTCATATCGCGTAAATTACAAGAACAGAGAATGATACAAATGAGAAACTGCGCTTATGGACGTATAGAGTCTAACCAAGTTGCTATCGAAAAGGAGATTCCATTTTTAGAAAGTAAATTGAAAGAAATCAAGCAAATGAAGGTTGAAGAACAGAGACTGATACGAATAAGAAACAGCGCTTCTGGACGTTTAGACTCTGACAAAGTTGCTATACGAAAGGAGATTAATATCTTGAAAAGTAAATTGAAAAATATCAAGCAATTGAAGGTTGAAGCTTCTACGCCACAACTTAAAAACACAACAGATGGCTAGTTATATGAAAATATATTTACACAATCACAGACTTGCAGTATATTTGTTTTGGCTGTTGATCTTCCACCAGATCAGTAAATTTATATGTTAGTGATTTCTGTTTTTTATTTTTTTGTTCCAAGACATTTGATTAAGGGGTGATTTTATTAAATAGCTACAGAGCCTATTTATTGAATTAAACATCTTCTAGCATTAGGAAACGGGAAACAAATAAACTGAATAGTTGAAGGTTTCCGGTCCCTATGGTACCAGTTAATTGCGGTGAACATATTAGGATGAAGAAGACTACTCCCTCCTGCCTTTAATGTATAAAGTGTATAAAGTGACTATATTGTGAGCAACATCCTAAAAAGAGAAGTGTAAATAAAAGAGAACACTAATTGGAATGCCATCATATTTTCCTTCTCTTAAGTATTCCAAATACTAATAACATGAGTAACTCTCATGAAGACGTCAAAACATATCGGGACTAATCAAGCCAAGCTCTTGTCTTGTCTGATGAGTAAACTTTACTCCAATTTTCAAAATATTGGTCGTGTTATCAGATTTTCAAAAGTTGGTCGATGTTTCCCTTCGCATTTCAAAAAGGTGTCTCCCGTTAAGTTCTGTTAGGTATGCGCCCTTAATTTTAAATAATCATGAGTAAATTTCATGTTGGTGGCTAAACTTTATCCCAATTTTCAAAATGTTGGCCGTGTTATAGATTTTCAAAATGTTGGCTGATGTTTCCCATCATTCAATTTTCAAAATTTTATTATGTTTACCATCATTCAAGTAAAGTTGTGTCACATGTCTATTTCTCAACTATTCAGGTTAATTGTTTCTACCATCACTTCTCTTTTGACTCTTTCTAATGCCTCTGCTTCCCTTTCTCTCCAAAATTTGGTATGACCCTTCTTTTCTTTTCTTGTGTATATATTTGTATGTTCTCTTGGTTTGTGAATGTGAAAATTGTTAGATGGGGAGGTGGGATTTTCAATATTTTTGATGTAGAATTGAATTTGAAGTGATTGAGAGAAGCCCTTTTTGTTTTTAAGATAAATATTTAATCTTGAAGTTGTAGGCACTTTAAGATCAAGTTTGGTAATTTGATTTGTGATTTGTTGGGTAGTTTCTGAATTGGGTTTGTTTTATCTCTGTACAGCATGCATCCCTTCTTTTTGAAATGCAGAGGGAAACATCAGCCAATATTTTGAAAATCTATGATACAGCCAACATATTGAAAATTGGGGTAAAGTTTAGCCACCACCATGAAATTTACTCATGATTATTTAAAGATAACGACGCATACTTAACGGAACTTAACGGGAGACATCTTTTTGAAATGCGGAGGGAAACATCAGCCAACATTTTAAAAATCTGATAATACGGCCAACATTTTGAAAATTTGGGTAAAGTTTAGCCATCACCCTGAATTTTACTCCTTGTCTGATTAAGGAATACGGAGCAAGGTCGAAAAAAAGCTTAGGAGTTGTTCCACGTCATTTGTGATAGGGACGGCTCTAGACTTTTTGAGGCCTAAATCCAAAGGAAAACTTGAGGCCTTTTAAATATTAATAAAAAATATTTTTTGTAAAAAAGTTATTATTATGTAAAAATTCAACTCTTTTTCTACACAAATGATATAATCATAACATTAAAATTGTTTTCATATTTTTTCAAATAATTCGAAAAAGCAAGTATAAATTATGTCTTATAATTAAATTTAATTGTTAATTTTTAATTTAAAATGGGAGCAAAAATTTATCAAAGTAAAATAGAGTAAAAAAAATTAGCATTTGAATATTTGATTGGTATTGAATCAAGTGTTAAAATTGAAAAGAATTGAAAATTAGAATCAAACCCATTAAATTATTAAAATATTATATAATAGATATCTAAAAAGACAACATGTAAGATATATATATATATATATATATATATATATATATATATATATATATATATATATATATATATATATATATATATATAAATATAATAGTTCCTACTACCTGTTATGAATAGTAAATTTCCATTACAAGTCTTTGGCCTTCAAGTTGGTAATATTTACTTTGATTGCCACCGTTGATATTCCTCAGTTGATCTCTGAGAGTACCGATATTCTATAAATGAAAAGGTTGACACATGGTTACTGACCTCATTTCCCACTATTAGCAGTTAAATACAATATTATAAGCCCATGGACGAAGCTTTCATGAGAAGATTTCACGTGCTCTTCGTACTAACTTATTATTATTCAATTCAAAAGAAATTTGAAACTTCTCTCAAACTCCTCTCGGAAGCTTGCTATGAAGTCTGAAAGCTCAGGTTTCGAGAATTCAAATTTGAATGAGATATTGTTTATACCCATTCTCAATTAATCTTTACCTCTCTTTCATTAGCTTTCTTTTCTCTCTACTTTGTATCTTCTCTCTAATATTCATCTAATCATTTATCTTTTTATATTAATTGCAGAATGAAAGCGAAATGCATTCAGTTATGGTTCACCATTGATAACTGAAATCGTTCTACTCAAAAGTATGAGTCTATTCTTTTTCGAGAATTTTTTCAATATAAAAATGATTTAAACCTTGCACTCCAACTATTTGATTTTAGTTCTAATAGAATTTTTCATTGTTATTTTGTTGTTTGAGTCTCTAATGTTTCTTTCAGGTATCAAGTTTAAAATTTGATAGTACACTCCTGAAATTTGGATTACATTTTGACAAGGTAATTGCTTATATTATTCGTATTATATGATGTTATTCCTGGTGTGCTAATGTGCTAACTGTAGTTGTGATAATCCTATGCATACATGTTTTTACTATATTTATATGTTTGTTATATGTTCGAATCTAGAAACCTATGGTCTACTGATGAGAGTTGGGGCTTTCTATATTTGTTGGAATAAACAATTATTTGTTGTTAATTGTTTTCTTTTTATTTGTATAGGCTTTGATTTAAATGTATGTATAGTCTTTAATTTTATATTTAGTGATTTAAGTTGGAATGCTTCTTAGCCGATATATATTGAATTGAAATTAGTTTAACTCATGGTCTTATACTGGTGTGTGTATATGTAGATGTTATTATATCTACATCTACATGGCACCCAATACAAAAAGTTGTTATTTTTTTACCCTTTATCCATCCATCAAAAAAAAATTACTTTTCATGATGACGTCATGCTTACATCAGCAGTGACGTCATCATGAACAATAATTTTTTTAATTTTTATTTTTTTATTTTTTTTGCTGGATGGATAAAGGGTAAAAAAATAACAACTTTTTGTATTGGGTGCCATGACGGAACTCTTATATTATATTAGATATGAGGTGTTCTTTATTGTTTGTTATATAAGATGTTTGTTATGGAGTGCAACTCATATATATATATATATATATATAATTGTGAGGCCTTTATAATTGTGAGGCCTAAAGCAATTGCTTTACTTGCCTTACAGTTGAGCCGCCCCTGATTTGTGAGAGGGGTAGGTAGCTAGTTTATAAACAGCCAGTTACTAGTTTATAAATAATCAGTTAATTCCATTAGTATGAGGCCTTTTGAGAGTGACAAAAAACAAATTCGTGCGGACTCGGTCCAAAGCGGACATTATCATACTAATGTGGAGTTAAGGCCTGCTTAGCAAGCCCAACAAGTGGTATCAGAGCTAAGGTTATAACGGTCCATAACGATCTCAATGGGCTCCAGAATGGATCCAGGAAGAGGTAGATGGGTTATCCCAAGTTTGGCTTAAGGAGGAGCAGGTGGACTTTCCAGTATGGGTCTAGAGGGAGCCAAATACCAGATGAATTTCCAGTATGGGTCAAGGGAGAGCTAGATCACAGAGAAAAGAGGCAGATGCAACAGGTGTCGAGCCCGATGTGAAGGGGGAGATTGTTAGGAGTTGTTCCACATCTTTTGGAGGGGCAAATAGCTAGTTTATAAGCAGTCAGTTAACTTCGTTAGTATGAGACCTTTTGGGAGTGACCTAAAAATAAATCCGTGCGGGCTCAGCCCAAAGCGGATCAATATCATACTAATATGGAGTTAAGGCCTGCTTAGCAAGCCCAACAGAAACTTCAAACTCAAGCTATTCAGTTTTCAGTTCTAACTTTAAGTAAGGAGTAATGCTAGGGAACCAAATAAATTTTCCGAAAATTTGTCTAAAATGATGTGGCAAGTAATGATGTGTTAAAATATGAAGTTTTAATTGGTGAAATTGATGTGAATGCAGGGGACTATATCATTTATTACTTGCCACATCATTTTTGCGACATCATTTTGAACAAGTTTTTGGAAAATTTAATTAGTTTTCTAGCATTTTTCTTAAATAACAGCACAAACTCAACCAATCTTAGCCGGTTGCCCAATTGCCAGACCCAATGGATCAGTTCTGATTTTGAAAAGTTCGATCATGGATGCTAGACCTGAACCAAAACCTCTAATTTGAATGAAAGAGGACCTAACAAGTAGGACGTAAATGAGTCAAATTATTTGTGAGCTATTCCAATTCAGCTCGTAAAATATTCGAATTCGGTTTGGTAATAATCGAATTGAGCTTGATCTCAAACTATCCCAACACTTTACCAAGCTGAGTTTGAGCTTCAAATTACTCAGCTCGTAAGGTTCGTGAGTCTAATCGAATTTTTATTATTTTTTAATTTTGATATAAATATTTAATATTTATATATAATTTATATATTTGATCGAGTCGAACTTGATCCGAACTCAAGTCGAACTGATCATATCGATGAAATCGATTCAAGCTTTCGAATCGATCTCGAACATATCGAACTTTTTACGAGCCGGGTTTCGAGTTTGAAATGAAAAATTCCAACCTGAACTTTTTACACGAACTCAAACTTAAACTCGAACCTGACAGTGTTCGATTTGACTCCAGCTCAGCTCGATTACACCCGTACTACCAACTACCAAGTCAAGATTAACCATATCTTACTGATCGTGGAAGTTGAAGGAGATTATAGTGAATAATTTGTTATTTAATAGTAAATAATATTTATTAATTATATTTTTATAACTATTTGAAATATTATATTTTTATATAAGATTTGATTTATTAACTCCAGTTTGTATTGAATTGGTTTTTTTTTTTTTAATAAATTCTAATATTAAATTTATCAAATTATAGATTATACTAAATCTGATTTTGTCATTAGTATAAATTCATTAGTACAAATTGAAATGGTTTTTTAAAAAATTTATCAAATTTATACGATTTATTAGAGTTTTTGAGGTTTATATGAGAAAAATGAAATGAATTTACCAAAATATTTTATTGTGCTAATTAGTTAGTGGAGTTAAATCTCAAATTGGTCATTGAAGTGAAAGTCGTATATCATTTTACTGACTCAATTTATCGGAGACTCATATGCATCACTATAGTCGCGAGTAATGTCAGCGCTGTTAGTTTGACTTGTTGACGGAAAATGTTAGGGTTAACTACAAAAGTGGCCTTATGAGTCAAAGTGGTCACTGAAGTGGACTGACTTAGCTAGTGTTCACAACACGTGCACTTTAAATCTAGACTACTCTTTTTATTTTAAAATCATTTTAATAGACCTACTTTATTCTAATTAACGGGTTACACATATTATTCTAACATGAACATATATTTAGAATAAAATTAAATACTTCAAAAATAATAAAATAAAAAATAAAAATTAAGAGAAAAAATATTATAAAGATTTATTTTTATTATTTTAATTTAGTTTAAACTAATTTGTGAGGGTGAAAAACCAAAATATTCTTTTTTAAATTAAAACTTCCCAAAATACCTACGAAAAAGGATGTATGCCTTAAATACCCACTACATACGTTACTGGGAGAGGCGTAACTCAGTATTATGTTTTTAGGAACGACGTGACACAATTAGGGATAGGCATTCACCCCGACCCGTCCGATCCTGATCCGATCTCTGCACTGAACGGGGGGGGGGGAGAATCGGGGATTTTTTCGGGTACGGGCCGGGGAGCGGGGACAATTTTCAAAAAAACCGGGGAGCGGGTCGGGGCCGGGATTTTATGTCACCCCGGCCCGATCCCCAACCCCCGCCCCGATTCTAAATCCCCGATTCGATATATATATATAATCATATATTAATATATACGAATTTTCAATACTTTATATTGGAAACAAAATGATATTTTAATCTTATATATTTGTCTTTCGATTACTTAAATAACTTCATTTCCATGTTATTTATAATTGTTTATTTAAGTAATATTTTTTTATCATAATTTAATGCTTAAAAATTTGTTTCAAACTTGTTAGTCACAAAGGCATGCCTGAATACATCTAATAACAAGCCTAAGTATGTGTAATGCTATGCATTACCTACATGACCTCTTAACTGAGGGAACCTCTAGTTGTAGAGTTTCTATTTGTTCTGTATTGTAATAGGCATCAAATTCTAGTTGTGTTACTGTACTTATAAAGTCAAGAATAATGCTTGAAAGAAGTTCCAAGGTTCATGCCTCAAGCAAGGAGATAAAGACTGCCAAATAATCACAGTTGGGATTTGAAGGAATGAAGAATTTGCCTAAGTACCAATTCGAGAAGTACATTTGTCTATTCGAGAAGTCTAGCATTCGAGAAGTCAGAGATTCGATATCTCAGAAGACACTATTCGATATCTCTGAATACACTGTTCGATATCTCATTCGATATCTCAGAGATTCGATATGTCTATTACTCTATTCAAGAAATCATGGAGTCAACAAGTCAAAGCATCATTCGAGTTCTCTAAGGGTCAACAAGTCAATGCTCTATTCGATATCTCAAGGACTAAAGAAGCTATTCGACATCTCAGGGATTCGATATGTCAAAATGCTTTATTCGATATCTCAAGGAGTCCCAGAGAAAAGAGCTATTCGAGAAGTGATTTGATATGTCAATATAACACTATTCGAGAACTCAGAGTTATCGATTAAGTCAATTCGAGTTCTCGAATCAATCACTTAGCCACTTCTCGAATACATTCTTGGAGACAAAATACTGAAGAATTGTACAAGTTAGAAACCTGCAACAAGCCAAGTCGCTTTATTTGACTATGTACTATAAAGCACATTGGAAAGCCTACAAAGAAGCTTGGAGAGATAAGACAAAGGGACAAGGAGTTAAAGAAGTGGATCTGAACAGGCTTTGCAAAGTCAAATCTGTAGCCGTTTGGACTCTTACTCAAATAAGATAGACATACTGGAAAATGGTTTGTTTTACCTACCTTATTTGTAGTAAGTAGGTGTATCCATGTCTATAAGGATACAGCCTCACTTCCTTAGCAGATAAGTTTTTCAAGATACATCACAAGAAATATCTCTCTAAGAAAAACGAAGCTGAGAATACTATCATTTGTATTCACAGATTGTAGCAAAATCTTTATCTAATAAAATATTAGATTAAAGTGATATTGTGTTGTGTTTGTCTTTGTTATCTGCACTTACATATCTCACACACTCAACACATATCTTGTTGCAAAGATTCAAGAAGAAAGAAAAGTTCAAGAATCCATTCACCCCCCCTCTCCATTCTTTTACTTTATTCAATACTCAACAAGTGGTATCAGAGCAGGCTGTTTAATCTAAACAGAAAACGATCATGAGTTCGAATACACCAAAGACTACAGGTACGGTGAAGGTCCCTAAGTTCGACAAAGAGAATTACAACCTCTGGAAAATAAAAATGCTGCTGTTCATCAAAGCTGCCAATCCTCTCTACCCTGACATCCTCAAGAATGGTCCATTTGTACCACAACAAGAAATTGCTGAATCCACAGTGGGCACAATAGTCGTTCCTAGATCATATGTTGCAAAATAGCCATCCAAATGGACGGACTCAGAGAAGGAAAAGGTTGCCCTAGACAGTCATCTCATGTTGCTGATCATAGACTCCATGGATATGTTGTTAGTGTAGGTGCCCTAGAGGCAATACATTGGTTCTTTTAATAAACCTTTATGTCATTTGATTATTTAATAAACGTATTTATTATGACTTTAATTACTGCGATATATTTGTTAGCATAATAAATGTCCTTAGAATCATGATACACATTGTATAGTTTAAGTACATGAGTTGAACTTGAGATTATATAATATATCATATTCTTAAAGGTCCCTAGTCGAGTATTATTATATAGGACAATAATAATATATAAATAGACTAGTATGTTGTTTGACAGATAACCACATCTCATTGGTTATCAGTATGGAGGTACTAAAGTCAATACATAGGTACATGTAAGGGTACATGGTACTGGACAGACCCAAAGTGAGATTCTTCATGTTTAATAAAGTCATAAGAAATACTCACAGTGATAATGGTGTAATGATCCTTTGACTTGAGATCATTATATTTCTATACGAGGATTAATGTACTTTGACTACATTAAAAGTTACCTTTGATCGGGTGATGATAAAAGTGGACATCGGGTATATTATGAGTCGTATGAGAAATATGAATGATAGATAAAGGATTTAACCCTCCTAGAATTAGGAGAGATATTATTGGCCTCTTGATTGAGTGAGACTATAAAATGCATGGCCGTGCTCAAATATTGATTTGTTTTAATAGTCTACTCATGGATCAAGTAAACCTGGATTAAATGTTGAAGAGGATGACGAAATACATGCCTCGAGTTTAATCTATAATATTTGGTTAAAGGGATTATATTACATGGAAACATTTATCACAAAAGGTTTAATTGGATCACCAATTATTATTATTACTTGGGTAGCAATGATGTATTACCAGATGCCACTCATTGTTTATAATTTTATTATTGGATATTAAAATTATTGCCAACGTAATAATAACCTAAAGGGTTACACAATAAGAACGTTTTAAAAGGAGTTTTAATTTAAATATCAGATTTAAATTAAATAATTAAAATTCGAAATTGATTATGGAATCAGATTTCGTTTTTAATTAAATGATTATAAATTCGAAATTTGATAAATAATTAATTGAGTTGGACTTAGTTAGTTAAATGTTATTTCGAGTTTAATTCATTAAAAACCCAAATCAGTTTGTTTTAATTGAAGCCCAAGCTGATTAGGGTTTGGCCCATCTTTCTCTCTATAAATACATAAAGATGTATTGGTTAGGGGAACACTTTTGCAAAATCATTTTTCTTAAAAACCCTAGCTGCTCTATTCTTTGAGAGGCTAGAGAGAGAGAGAGAGAGAGAGGCTGATTTTGGCTAGTACCTGCTTCTTGGATCGTTGGACGATCGAACGTTCGTGTGGACGATTTAGAGACGCGGATCTTGCATCAAGGGCTGCGTGGTGATCATAATCTAGGACCTCCATCTGTCAACCGAATTCGTAAAGCTTCGTAAAGATACTGATTCTATTCACCATAATCAGCATGTCTTATACATGGATCCTATGATTAGGGTTTCGGATTTTTATTGTTTTACGACTGTTTTCGCTGCGTTTATGCCCCGAAACCCTTCATATGTCGATGTTTGCCAATATCGCATCATGCACATCAGCCAAGGACATGTGGAACCACATCGAGGTGTTATGTGAAGGGACAGAGGAGGTAAGAGAAAATAGGAAACAGATACTGGTCACACAGTATGAAGCTTTCATGGCACAGTCTAAAGAAAGTATTACTGATATGTTTGAGAGATTTCACAAGCTGGTGACTGAGCTTCAAATGAATGGGAAGGTTTACAGCACTAAGGAATTAAACATGAAGTTTCTACTATCTGCACCAAACCATCTAGAGCAAAGGGTCATATCTCTAAGAGAAAGAGATTTGAACAAAGTCACATATGATGTGCTCTATGGGGTTTTAAAAACTCATGAGCTTGAGTTGCTTCAGAAGAGGGCTAGCCAAGCCAACCAAGGCAGAATGATAAACACATCCTGTGCCTTGATTGTCAACAAATCCGTTCGAGACCTGGAAGCATCTACAAGTCAACTGAGAATAGAAGAGATAGTAGATGATGAAGAGACTGAAGAAGAAGTGACTGAACCTGTTGATGAAAAGGAAGAAGATGAGTTCTATACTTTTGAAGAGTTGGATGCCATGGAAAACACTTCATATGCTTTTATGGCTAGAAAATTCCCAAACATCATATTTAAGAGGAATCAGCCCTTCAAGTCTAGATTTCAAAATCATTCATTCAACAAGAGCAAGGCACCTGTGAAAGCAAACAAAAACAAATTCAGAACCAGCTATGTGGATAGGTCATCTGTGAGATGTTATAGATGCAATGACCTAGGGCATTTTGCCAGTGAATGCAAGAAGCCTAAGAAGAAGGATAAGGAGTTTCTTGAGCTTGAAGCTAAGTATGAGGCTCTGCTAAAGAAGCATACACCAGGTAAGGCCTACATAGCTGAAGGGAAGTGTTGGGATGATTCTGATAGTGATGGAGAAGAACAAGAATTCTGCAACTATGCCTTGATGGCAAACTCCAAGGAAGAACCATCTGAATCAGACTCTCAGGTACCATCCCTCACTACTATAGACATGTCTGTTTCTGAATACAAATCTATGGTTGAACAACTATCTGTTGAGATGTTTAATATTCATACTAGTATGACTGCTGTTAATGAAGAGATTGCTAAACTGTCTACTAAGAATGAACTGTTGAACAAGAGAAATGAGGAACTAGAACCACCTGTTATGCAAGTAGAAAACCTTAAACAAGAAATCGAATATCTAAAGAATAAGGTTCTATGTGCTAGTCAAGTTGAGAAAGCTCTTAGGGATGAACTAGCTGAAATGAATTTAAATTGAAAACATTCAAGAATTCCTCTAGTCTATTGCAGTCCTACCATGAGAAAAATCTAGCTAGACCTAAGGCTGCTATTGCAGTCATTGAAGATGACATTGTTGTTCAAGAGGAAGTGCCTCAGGTTTTGAAAAAGGCTGAGACCCCAATATTTAAAACACCAACACTTAAGATTGATGAGGATGCCTTACTCATTAAGCAAATGTTGGATGATGAAGATAACAGAATATTAGATTATTCACAATATATAATATTTAGACAACATGTAAACATTTAAATGATTCTCAATTAAACCGGCCAGAAATAAATGTAAATACTTCAAATAAATATTTTCAGTATACACCAACAATCTCCCACTTATACTCAAAATATTCTATGAGTATATCCGTGTTTATTTAATCCACTATTACAAAAAACTATGTGTCCATCCATCTAACTCTTATCGCTTCCACATGCCTGTCAAAAACTTTGGCTGGCAGGCTCTTTGTGAAAGGATCGGCCCGGTTGTCTTCTGATGATATGTGAGCCACAACTATATCTCCTCGCTTTACGATTCCTCGTATGAGATGATACTTACGTTCAATATGTTTAGCTGCTTTGTGATCTCGCGGTTCCTTCGAATTTGCCACAGCACCAGTGTTATCACAATACACTGTCAAGCTCCTAGGCAAATTAGGTACCACATCCAAGTCCAAAAGGAAATTCCTGAACCATACAGCCTCCTTTGCAGCCTCAGAGGCCGCCACGTACTCGGCTTCCATGGCAGAGTCTGCAATGCATTTCTGCTTTACACTCCTCCATATAACGGCTCCACCTCCCAAAGTAAAAACATATCCCGAGGTCGATTTCCTCTTATCCCTATCTGATTGGAAATCTGAATCAGTATATCCCAAAGGAAATAGATCTGAGGCCTTGTAAATTAACATATACTCCTTAGTCCTTCTCAGGTACTTGAGTATAGTTTTTACTGCACTCCAATGTTCCTGACCTGGGTTCGACTGATATCTACTAACCATGCCTACAGCAAAGCAGATGTCAGGCCTCGTACATAACATAGCATACATTAAGCTTCCACATGCCGAAGCATAAGGAACTGCTTTCATGCTCTTTATATCCTTAGGTGTCGAAGGACACTGCTCCTTGGATAAAGCCACTCCATGCTTAAAAGGTAGAAAACCTTTCTTAGAGTTTTGCATGTTAAAACGAGCTAATACTTCATCAATGTAGGGCTCTTGAGATAAAGCCAACATCCTTTTCTTGCGATCCCTTATTACTTTGATCCCAAGGATGTATGCCGCTTCACCTAAGTCCTTCATTTCAAATTGTTTGAACAACCATGCCTTTACTGATGACAACATCTTAACATTGTTTCCAATGAGTAAAATGTCATCAACATACAGTACTAGAAAAACCACTGCATTACCCTCACTTCTCTTATACACACATGATTCGCTTGGACTTTGATCAAATCCATATGACTGGACTGCCTGATCAAAACGAATATTCCAGTCCCTAGAAGCTTATTTTAGTCCATAAATAGACCTCTTAAGCTTACAAACAAGATGCTCTTGGCCTTTCTTAATGAATCCTTTTGGTTGTTGCATATAGATGGTTTCCTCAAGACTTCCATTAAGGAAAGCTGTCTTGACATCCATTTGCCAAATCTCATAATCGAGATGAGTTGCTATAGATAAAAGAATCCGGATCGACTTAAGCATAACAACCGGCGAAAAGGTTTCCTCATAATCGATCCCTTCTTTCTGAGTATACCCTTTCGCAACAAGTCGTGCTTTCCAGGCTTTCACCTTTTTGTCAGATCCTCTTTTCTTCTTGTAGATCCACATACATCCAATGGGTTTTACACCTTTGGGTGGTTCCACGAGCTCCCAAACTTGATTAGAATATATAGATTCCATCTCAGATTCCATTGCCTTTTGCCAAAGATCTGCATTTTTATCTAGAATTGCTTGTTCGTATGTCCTGGGATCCTCATCATGTTCACCAGAGACCAAGTCCGAGGACTCTCCCAAAAACATGAATCGATCAGGTTGTTGAACAACCCTCCCACTACGACGAAGCACCGGTGTGGTATTAGTGACAGGTTGTGCATTTTCTTGTGGTTGACCTACTTGTACTATTTGCACTTGGGGATTATCTGTCCCTCCCACTAGTTCCTCCAAAACGATACTACTCATGGGTTTGTGTTTCATTATATAGTCTTCTTCTAAGAATCTAGCATTGGTACTAACAATGATATCTCGATCCCTAGGACTATAAAATGAATAACCTTTCGTTCCCATGGGATAGCCTACAAACAGCCTTACTTCTGTACGAGATTCTAACTTGGTCGCGTTCTTGTTCAGCACATGTGCTGGACAACCCCAAATCCGAATATGTCTTAGACTTGGTTTGCTACCAGTCCACAATTCTATTGGAGTCTTGGGAACCGACTTAGAAGGTACCAAGTTCAGAAGGTAAGCCGCTGTTTCTATAGCATATCCCCAAAACGACTTGGGTAAATCTGAATAACTCATCATCGATCTAACACTCTCTAAAAGAGTCCGATTCCTTCTCTCTGCTACACCATTCTGCTGAGGTGTGCCAGGTGCAGACAACTGGGATGCAATCCCATTTTCTGATAAATATTCCCTTAATTCTCCAAGCAAGTATTCGCCACCACGATCTGATCGTAGTGACTTGATACATTTTCCAAGATGTTACTTCTCCGCACTTGCTTTGTACTCTTTGAATTTTTCAAAGCACTCAGACTTACGGCGCAACAAATAAATGTACCCATATCTAGAATAATCGTCAATGAAAGTGACAAAATACTCATAACCTCCTCTTGCTTGGATACTCATAGGTCCACATAAATCAGTATGAACCAATTCTAACACTTCTTTAGCTCTAATCCCCTTTGCTTTAAAAGGCCTATTAGTCATCTTACCTTCCAAGCAGGATTCACAAACTGGAAATGGCTCCACTGCCAACGAGCCTAATGGCCCATCTACTACCAGTCTTTGAATCCTCCTCAAGTTAATATGACCTAATCTTAAGTGCCAAAGATATGTTTGGTTCAATTCAGAAGGTTTCTTTCTTTTATTTGAGCTAGAAAGAATGTTATTAGTTTCCTTATGTTGCAGCATTGGTTGGATAGGATTAATAATATATAAATTGTCTTGCAATGTACCAGAACATATAACTCGTTTATTCATCATAATAGAAACATTACGATCCAAACAAACATTATAACCATCCATGGTAAGTTTAGAAACCGAAATTAAATTCCTTCTAAACGAAGGTACATAAAGACAATTGTTCAAAACCAAAATCCTATCATCACCAAAAGATAATGTAATTATTCCAACTGCAACTACTGCTACTTTCGTAGCATCTCCCATGAACACATATATCTCGCCATCTCTAAGCATTCTGGATTGCTGGAACCCCTGCATAGAGTTACAAACATGGTCAGTGGCTCCTGTATCTACACACCAAGTGCTCGTAGATATAGCCGCTATATATGTTTCTGTAACTAGAGAAAGAGACATACCAGTATTGTTTGTCTTCTTAGGAAGTGGACAATCCTGTTTCCAGTGACCTGACTGCTTGCACCTGAAGCACTTGCCCTTAGGCTTTTTCACAGCACCTTGAACTCCCACTGCATTAACAATCTTTCCAGCTTTTTGTGTCTGAGTCTTTTTCTTCTTCTTACCTTTCGGCTTAGATGAAGAAGCTTTCTCGGCCACATTCACTTGAACATTCTCCTTAAAGAGTCCTTCAGCTGCCTGAAGTTCTGTCAGAAGTTCCGCGAGACTATACATCCTTTTGTTCATGGTGTAATTCAAGCGGAACTGCTCAAAACTTTTGGGCAAGCTCATAAGGATGATATCGATCTGGGTTTCCCCATCAATATCAGCACCAAGGATCTCCATCTCATTCAGATAAGATATCATTCTGAGAACATGATCCCTTACAGGTGTTCCTTCAACCATCTGAGTGTTCATTAAAGCCTTCATTGCTACTTGCCTAGCAGCCCTATTCTGTTCTCCAAAAAGTTCCTTGAGATTAAAGAGCATATCTGAAGCAGTGGGCATAGCCTGATGCTGATGCTGCAAAACACCCGACATTGCTGCCAGAATGTAACATCGCGACATCTCATCAGCCTTAATCCACCGCTTATAATACTCCTTCTCACTTTCAGGAGCATCTTCAGCAGGCTGGTCTGGCTTGGGTTCATAAGTACAAAATTTGTACTCCTCAGCAGTCAACACTATGTCCAAATTACGTTTCCATTCAATATATTTCGGTCCAGTAAGTTTGTTATCCTTAAGTATGGTGAATAGTGGATTAAAGCCCATGGTGATCTAATCCTGAGAATCATACATGTAACACATAATCAGATAGTTGCATAAATCTTAAATCCTATTGGTTTCCTCTAACAATTAATTAAAATTAATGCACTAATATTTAAACACCATAAGTATCTGGTACGCCACGATGGATGACATATATACCACTTAAATTCGTTTAAATATTACTTCGGTCCTATTACTAAATAATACGCCACGTTAGGGTGGACTATATATTATTTTTCATAGCTAAGTGTATACCATTATTAAATCTTAAATTAATAAAAAAGACTGGATACCACCATTAAATATTTCAAATCAATAATCGATAAGAGGATAATTCCCAGATCGGGGGGAGCATTGTCAAGAGGCATCACTTAAGACCCCTTTCTAGACAGAATCATCCTTTCTCTCAATATTAAAATCTATATTCAATCAGTGGTACCCTTCTAATTAATCGAATTCTATGAAACTTGGTACGCCACGATGGGTGGCATGTATACCTTTCAATATTTGTAATTAATTTAGGAAGTTTGTTCTAGTAATATCCATAACACTACCTGACACCATAAATCATACGCCACGATGGGTGGCATGTATATAATTTATATTCGTCTCGGTGTTAAATTACATACAAACAATAATGGAGACCATGGGATTTAATTCCTAATTAATTCCCTCACCCACTTAGAATTTTTTTATTTAAAATTGAGGAATTTTATCTAGATGCATCGCCCTATGTTATTTTTTCGAGGTCTACATGTTATAAAATAACAATACAAAGAACACATAACATGGCAGCATGCATCATAAAATTAAAGAAATAAATAAAATTAATGTCCATGTCGTCCTAATTATGTTAAACATGCAATTAAAATTACACACATAATTAACAACACACATAATAATTATTTAAAGCAATAATTAAAAAATTAAATAGCGGAATTAAAATTAAAAAATATAATTTAAATCCACTATTATGGCCCCTTGAAAAAAAATAAATAAATTTCCAGCCCTTTATTTTGCTGAAAAAACATTTTTCTGCCAAAAACCTTGCTGTTGCGCATTCATGGCCTGCGTTACAGACCTGTTTCATCCTACAGACCCTTTTCATCCTGTAACGCAGGACAGGCCTGTGTTACACCCTGTTTTCATCCTGTAACGCAGGACAGACCTGCGTTACACCATTTGTCCAGAATTCCACGCGCTTCTCTTTTTCTCTGTCGCCAGAATTCTTTTTGTTTTTCTTATTCGAACAGCAGCAGCTTCTGTCGACTACTTAATTAAAAACAAATCGAACCAGCAGCTACGCAGCGGATAAATTTTTGTCTCCGTTTCGATTTCCGATCGCACGTAATTGTTACAAAATACCCGGATCTTAATAAAATCCAACAAACAATTACAAAAAAGTAGATCTAATACAAAACTAATTTTGCAAAATCTATTCTAACACGATCAACCCTCGTGTTTTACAACCACGATAAACAACGTGGAAACCAAACAAAATAACCACGATTAAACCACGTGGGATCCAAACACATAATTAAAATTACATGGCCATAATAGTGGATACTAAACAACCTGCAAAAGATTATTATCCAAGCACACCACTATACACATGCATATATAATTACGACATGGACATCGTATCAAAATTCGCAGAACCAATGAACCAGGCTCTGATACCAATTGTTGGGACAATCAGATCTTGGCACTGCGATTTTTGATACAATACATTAACGAGTACGAATAGAAAAATCACCTTGTTAACGGTTGATTCCACGCTCTTCTATTGTATTCCCAAATTCCCTTGAACGAAGTGTGGCCTTCGTCTTCTCAAGTTAACCTCTCTTCTTGCTCCTCGGTGGCTACAAAATTTTTCGACCAGCCCCAGCAAGAAGAGAATAGGAATATATATAGGCTACAATAGGGATCATGGACAATTAGGTTGGGCCTTCTAATTACATCTTGAGCCTAGCCCAATGTAATTAAATATTAATTCAATCCACTAAAGAATTAATATTTGCACTACCTTTCCTAATACCGTAATTTAATTAATTAATTCGGTTCCAATATTATTTGCTTATTAAATTCCCCATGTTTAAAATATCGCATGTCCATTAATTAAATAAATTACTGATAATTCATTTAATTAATATCTTTTATCCTTGATCATCCACTCAACCTTTATTTAATTATGCCGGAATAAATCCACCTGCAGGGTTTCACATAATTAAATCTTTTTGAGCTTTCAAGGGGACATCATTAACCCGAATATTATCAGGACATGGATTCCGTCAATAAATAATATCCCACCATATATATTATTTCATCACCCAAAATATAATGAAATAAATCAAAAGAATTATTTCATATATAAATCAAAGCATGTAAATAATATATACGTGTCAATTATTATTTCCGGATTAAGAACCTAAGCATTAATAATAACATAGAATCTTAGTTCACCTCCTTAATCAGTATAAGGGAAAAATTCTAAATTTGATCCTGTTCAATATACACAAAGTATACTAGTATTATTTATTAATCAATATAAACTAATCTAAATAATACTACAGCCATTCCAGTGGATTGTCTAACTCCACATGTGCTGTGAACCTTATTATATTATATTAACCGTATTTAATAATCTAATATTCTGTATCCCATTTGATACTAGATTATTCACAATATATAATATTTAGACAACATGTAAACATTTAAATGATTCTCAATTAAACCGGCCAGAAATAAATGTAAATACTTCAAATAAATATTTTCAGTATACACCAACAGATAAAGCACAATCATATGAACAACAAGCATCCTCTAAGAGTGAGAATGTCAAAACCAAAGCCAAGGAGTCAGTAGGAGGTAGACCTAGACTTGAGAAATTTGTGAAGTTTGCTTCAGCTGGGAATAATGAGTTTGAGAAGAAAGTGGCTAAAAAGAAACAAAACAGGAATGGCAAATTAGGGATTAACAAGGACAACAATTATGCTTATGTGCCAAATGCCCCTAGGAAAGTTTGTCAAAATTGTTTTAGCACTAATCATTTAACTCATGCATGCAAGAAACCATCTGGTAGTGTTGCTAAACCATTCTATGATTGCTCTGTGCCTTTAAGACATAGAGACTCTCCTTTCTGTGATAAATTTGATTGTATGCCATATAACATGAATGTAATGACTAGTTGCTTTAATTTGAGAAGACAATTCATGGAAGGTTGCATCAGTCACAATGTTCACACACACTACACAAGAACAAAGTCCTCAAGTCCTCCTAAAGTTAGGAAGGTGCCTCTGTCACCTAAGTCTAAGAACCCTGATTCTAAGACTTCTAACAATGACAAGAAGACTAACATCAAGAAAATTGATAAGCATGCTGTTTATGATAAAACTGTTGCTAAGCCACATGGACCCAAACTTGTTTGGGTACCAAAGGAGAAGTAATACCTTTGTGTTTGCAGGGCAAAGAAAGTGAAAGAAAAGTCATGTGGATTTTGGACAGTGGATGCTCAAACCATATGACTGGTGATATTGCCCTGCTATCACAGTATGAGGAGAAGGCTGGCCCAATGGTTGCTTTTGGAGATGACAGCATTGGCAACACATTAGGATATGGCAAGTTGGAAATTGGAAATGTCATCATTGAAAATGTGGCACTGGTCAAGGGACTCAAGCACAATCTACTGAGTGTTGGTCAATTTACTGACAGAGGCTTCAAAGCGAATTTTG
The DNA here is from genome assembly GCA_036435485.1 of Saposhnikovia divaricata. Classification (NCBI taxonomy): domain Eukaryota; kingdom Viridiplantae; phylum Streptophyta; class Magnoliopsida; order Apiales; family Apiaceae; genus Saposhnikovia; species Saposhnikovia divaricata. Next base: position 9,603,675 of record JAZHRN010000145.1, on the reverse strand, counting down.
ACAAAGATGAATGTTTGATCACCCACAAGAAGACTGGTTGTAACACCCCCAGATCCGGGGTCCGGGATCCGGTGGTTACGGTTTCCAATTCTGTCCACAACACTTGAACTTTCCTTAACATAAAATAAATTACGTCTCTATAACCCAACACAATAATATAAAACACACCCGTTATAGTCCCAGAGATGAAATCAGAGTAACACTCAAATTTTTATTAATCACATTATGAGTTCTTACAATCCAAAAGAATTTCAATATAAATACATACTCTTTGCCATCCATTTACATAAGTCATACTAGACCATATTCTTGGTACTGAAAGAATAAATATACCCTACCAATAGCTTCTTCTTCAGCTCTGGTAGTCTCATCGTCCTCGCCCGCGTCGAGTGCGCCTTGTGCGAGTCATCTGGTCTAGCTGTTGTTGTGATATAATAGTAAAGCAAGGGTGAGCAATAGCCCACCAACAATAATATATGACTGAACGATAATGTATAACAGTTCAAAAGTATCTTTCAAACCATATGCCATGCATTTACGGGAATGATGCCAGTATAATATGAACGATGAAGTTACAAGGTAACTTAAAGTATATGTTTGTAGAAATATCTGCTACATCAAAGTAAGCGAGATATTCTTATTGTTATTAAGAAGAGGAGTTTGCAAGAAAAGGTTGCAATTCCAGTTATGACCCTTTTCCAACTCTGCCAACAGTAATCATGTTGCAGGAAATAAATAAATTTGTATGATGAACCAATGATGGAGTATTCACCGCGCCCGCTGTTCCAATCTTGATGATCAGTCGAGATCGTACAGCTCAATTTAGATTTACTACCGGTAGAAGGAAGAACTGACGGCTTTACTTGTCTACCGCCTTACTAGCTCTCCCCGGCCAACGGTTGGGCCAAAGGGGATGGACCGGCGCTACTCGGCCTCTTACACGACTCCTAGTTCAAATAGAATTCATGATTCTGAATGTAACGTTCGTTTCCCTTTCCCCAAGTATAATACTTGTTGATAAGACTCTACAAAGTAGTCGTATCTAGTTGGAAAGGAAAATTCACCAATAACTTCCAAGCTATTGCTTGGTAACGAATATAAACTTGTTCCAACAATCTTACCCCTCGAAAGATGAGAAGGTAAACAACGACTTAATAAGTCAACAGCACCCGAGTTGCGAGTGAAGAGAATACTTTATGACCGGGAAGTCGACAAGATAAATAACATTTTCCAAGTAAGGTTCCCTTATTATTAAGGAGATAGACTCAAAGAAGAATGATGTCTGAGAACCTTTCTTGATATAAGTTTAATAATAATATGACTCCGAAATATTTTCTGTAATAATCGAAGAAGATAAACCTTATCGAGGTTATTCTAAGTATGAAATAAATATTCAGAGAATATTTATTGAATTAAAATATTTTACAGAATATTTAGGAATATGAAAGAATATCTTTAATCAGAGTATTTCTCAAATAATCCTTGAAGAAATATCTAGAGAATATTTATTGCATAATTAAATATTCAAATGAATATTCAGAATAATATTCATTAATTAATAAGACCTGAAAAGAATATTTAAAATATTTAAAATAATATTCGATGATTAAATAGAACCCTGGATGAATATTCAAAATAATATTCATAATTAATTAGGAATTTAAATGTTTATTGAAAAAGTAATATTCGTTTAATGAATAATATTCTAAATGAATATCAAGTAAGATATTCATTTAGTAATCCAAGCTTTAAAGGAATATTCGAGATAAGACTCGATAAATAAATCAAGCTTCAGATGAATATTAGAATAATATTCATCAAGTAAGTAATATCTTAAATGAATATTCAAAAGTAATATTCATTTAATAAAGTAATATTCTAAATGGATATTCAAATAATATTCATTTAGTAGTCCAATCTTTAGAAGAATATTCGGAATAATAATCGATAACCTATTCGACTTTGAATGAATATTGAAAAATATTATTCGTCGAATGGTTACGTTCAAATAATTATTTGAAGTAAGGATCGTTAAAATAATTAGTCTCGAACGAATATTCAAATAATATTCGTCGCCCAAATAATAGAAAATATTTACTTAAATATTTTCCTCCGAGGTAATCTCGATATATCAAGGAATATTGACTCCCAGTCTATTTTTGATTAATAAGATGTATACGCCCTTCTATGAGGGTCTTACAATAATCGGCTTATAACTGATATATAACTATCTAGCTTATAAGCCAACAATAACATTCAGGGAACAAGTATATCACTTCAACTTGAAAGTAGGCATGCATGCAATGGCATATGTATATCAGCATATATATATATATATTTATTCAATCACAACAACAGCCTAAAAGAAGGGAATTGAAACTTGCCTGGTAGTCGAGTACGGTAAGGGGTAGTGGTAGCGGGTCCCGGTTCAGCTTGGTGATCTATAAATAGCCAAGGCATTCGGGATTAATCACTTAACATATTAAAAGTTAAGTTATACTTAATTCGAAACACGTTCTTGAGTTATCTCGTTATACCCCTTTTAGTGGATTACTTTTATCACTGATCCGACCCGACATCCGTTCGTTAATACGACATGTCATTGTACTTATACTTGGGACATACTTAAGTCATATGAGTTCTAAAGTCGATCGTTACGAACCAATACTATATTCCGAGTTTTATCGTCCGTTTTCTAAGTGTTTTACCGAAGTTATAAAAGAGTCGTCTTTTAGGGGTTCGTTCGCGTTTAACCTCGACTCGAACATTTTTAATAAATCGAAAAATGATCTTTTTGACATACGGTTTTCTTTCACGCCTTCCTTTTTACCTCTAGTATTTATTTACCAAGATTCGCCATGACGTTACATAGTTTACGAGGGTTCAATTACAGTTACGAACTTTCGTTTACGGATTCGAACTACTTTTAGTAATTTGGTCATAAATCCTAAACCGTAAGTCCGTTTCACGTGATCTTTATATCAAAACGAAGCTTAGAACATTACCTATCCTATCATGGCAGATAAGGTCTCTGGACAGTAGGGGTTCGACATGGAAAATGGCATACAAAACATGGTATTGCAAAATCGGGCATTATAACGGCTGTAAATCGAATATCTACTAATTTCGAATCTTCCCATAAACATAGTATCCAACCCAAACAACATATACATGACTTATATACATGAACTGAGGCCAAGCAATGCCTTTCCGTTCATCTAGCTATTTACATCAGTTCATGTATATAATCATGGTTATGAGAAATAGCTAGATGAACGGAAAGGCATTGCTTGGCCTCAGTTCATGTATATAAGTCATGTATATGTTGTTTGGGTTGGATACTATGTTTATGGGAAGATTCGAAATTAGTAGATTATATACATATACATGACTTATATACATAAGCATGATTATGTATGGATTATATACATGAACCGACAGCATGATTATATACATAACCATAACTTAGTTATGGTTATGTTAAGATTATAAGCATGATTATGTATGGATTATATACATGAACCGACAGCTTTTACATACACTTATTTTCTTCCCGGATCACTAATACGAACTCAGAAATCCGTTCCGAATACCGGGTATAACATTATTATAATAATATTCCAAATTCCACCAAAATCACTATTCATCACTTATTTTTATTTAATTCCTATAATTAGGAAAATGAACCTGGTTCACCCTCGAGTGTTCCTTAACCTTTTTACGGAACCGCTGGGCTTATAATAGATATTGATTTGGATGACATGAGGGTATTTATTTCTCTCTAGGGAATCTTATCTTAACTTTCTAGGAGATAGATTATTCTAATCTAAGTTATCACCCAATAGCATCCTTCAGGACATATAACCTTGGAATCTTTTATCCTTCCATTCTTCATCCTTTAAAGCCAGTATTACATTGTAGTTGTAACCACTGTTCATTCTTACATCAATACATAATAAAAGTTTTAATTCTACCCAAAATCTGGGTTCTTACACTGGTGACTTTGCTCTATCTGGAGTAAGGAAAGGAAGCCTGTTTGTAGCCAATATGAACTCTGCAAACAAGGACAAAATTTGTTGCTTTTACTCAAAAGCATCAAATGAAGATAGTTGGCTGTGGCATAAGAAGCTATCACACTTGAACTTCAAAGGCATTAATTCTCTAGTCAAAAGGGAGTTAGTGAGAGGCATGCCCACACTTGAATTCTGTCAAGAAGGAGTGTGTGAGGCTTGTCAAAAGGGAAAAATGAAAAGATCAAGCCACAAGTCAAAGACAGTGACATCAATAACCAAGCCCCTACAACTAATTCATATGGACTTGTTTGGGCCTGTCAATATTATGTCACTAGGAAGGAAAAAGTATGCTCTGGTGATGGTTGATGATTTCACAAGGTATACATGGGTAGAATTTCTGGCATCAAAGGATGAGGCTCCACAAGTAATCATTGAGCATATAAAGAAAATTGACAAGGAAGCAAAGGCCAACAATGCAAGTGTGATTGCATTAAGAAGTGATAATCGAACAGAGTTCAGAAATGCCATGCTTGGAGCATTCTGCAAAGAAAATGGTATTTCTCAACAATTCTCAGCTCCAAGGACTCCACAACAAAATGGAGTTGTTGAGAGAAAGAATAGAACTCTGATTGAGGCTGCTAGAACCATGTTACTTGATGCAAAGATGCCTACATGTTTTTGGGCTGAGGCTGTGAGCACTGCATGCTATATCCAAAACAGAACCCTCATCAACAAAAACACTGGAAAGACACCTTACAACTTGATGACTGGAAAGAAGCCCACTCTAAAGTATGTTCATACTTTTGGAAGCAAATGCTTTGTGTTAAAAGACAACTCAGAATATGTTGGAAAGTTTGATGCAAAAGCATTTGAAGGAATTTTTCTTGGCTACTCTATGGAAAGAATTGCATACAAAGTTTATGTCATCACTCAAAAGAAAGTTATGGAAAGCACAGATGTGACATTTGATGATAGCAAACTACCTGGATTAGAAGAAGCCAATGATGAAGATAAAGATCCTTTGAAGTTTGACAATCTAGATGATTCTGATGAGGAGACTGAAACTGAATTTGAGCCCACAATCCAACAAACTCAACTGAATGAAGAACCTGTGTCAACCAACAATGAAGAAACAAGCATCCAAGACACACCTGTGATTAGTGGAAACTTCACAGGGGGAGGAAATGTAAATGATCATGATCTGGATGATGAAGCAACATCAAGGCTGAGAAATCAATCTGAACATACAAGGAAATGGGATAGATCACATACTGCAGATCAGATAATTGGAGATCCAAATACAGGAGTGAGGACAAGGAGAGCAACTCTAAATGAATGTCTCTATGGTTGCTTTCTATCCCAAGTTGAGCCTAAGAAACTTGAAGATGCATTGTTGGATCCTGATTGGATAATTGCTATGCAAGAGGAGCTAAACCAGTTTGAAAGAAGCAAAGTATGGGAACTTGTGCCTGCACCAAAGGATAGAACCATTGTTGGAACAAAATGGGTTCTAAGGAATAAGATAGATGAAAATGGTGTAGTCATAAGAAACAAAGCAAGGTTGGTTGCAAAAGGATACTCTCAACAGGAAGGCATTGACTATGATGAGACTTTTGCCCCTGTTGCCAGACTAGAGGCCATCAGAATTTTCTTGGCATTTGCTGCACATTCTAATTTCAAGGTCTATCAAATGGATGTCAAGAGTGCATTTCTGAATGGGGAGTTGGAAGAAGAAGTATATGTGCAACAGCCACCTGGCTTTGAGGATCCACAATTCCCTCACTTTGTCTACAGATTGCTTAAAGCATTATATGGACTTAAGCAAGCTCCTAGGGCATGGTATGACACATTGTCACAATTTCTACTGGAGAATCAATTCACTAGAGGCACACTGGACAAGACACTGTTTTACAAGAAACATGGTGATGATATTATCTTAGTTCAAATCTATGTGGATGATATCATATTTGGCTCTACAAATGAGAAGCTGTGTGAGAAATTCTCTAAGCTTATGCAGAGCAGATATGAGATGAGTATGATGGGAGAATTAACATTCTTTCTTGGGCTGCAAGTGAGTCAAAGGAAGGATGGCATTTGTATAAGTCAAACCAAATACATCAAGGATCTATTGAAGAAATTTGACTTAGAAGAATGCTCACCTGCAAAGACACCCATGACCACTGCCACCAAGTTAGATGAAGATGGTAAGGGCAAGAAGGTAGATATCTCAATCTACAGAGGCATGGTTGGTTCTCTACTCTACCTCACTGCTAGTAGGCCAGACATCATGTTTGCAACATGCTTGTGTGCAAGGTTTCAATTAAATCCAAAGGAATCACATATGATAGCAATAAAGAGGATTTTCAGATATCTGAAGGGCACACCAAACTTGGGATTATGGTATCCTAAGGACACAGGGTTCAATCTGATTGGGTATTCTGATGCTGATTATGCTGGATGCAGAGTGGATAGGAAAAGCACCTCAGGTAGCTGCCAGTTTCTTGGACAAAGGTTAGTCTCCTGGTACAGCAAGAAACAACAATCTGTGTCAACTTCCACAGCTGAAGCTGAATACATAGCTGCTGGAAGTTGCTGTGCTCAAGTGCTTTGGATCAGAAACTAACTTAGAGATTATGGACTTGTGTTGGAAAGAATTCCAATCATGTGTGACAACACAAGTGCAATCTCTATAGTTTCCAATCCTGTCAATCATTCTAGGACAAAGCACATTGACATCAGATATCACTTCATAAGGGAGCATGCAACTAATGGAACCATTGAGTTACATTATGTTCCCACAGAGAAACAACTAGCTGACATATTCACTAAGCCATTAGATGAAGCCACCTTCACAAGGTTGGTTAGTGAGATTGGAATGCTGAATTCTTCAAATTCTGGCTAAGTGAATATATCAACTAGATTGTTGCAGCAGTACATACTTACTTTATCAAATACTCAATATTTTTAAAGTAAGTATTGGCTGGATTATGATTTATAAATATTCCACAATGCTGCATATGTTGAAAATCATACATCTTTAGCTTGAAATTTCTGTGAAATTTTGAGAGAATCACTATTTAATTTAGTAGAATATTCTTCAGTGAATATTTCTGGTAAATTTTAAAAGATAGTGAAAATTGAATTTTATGAGTGAAAAGTATAGTTCGATAAGTCAGACTTCTCGAATGGTTCATTGTTTTGTCATGGCTCGAGTTCTCGAATAGGCCTATCTAGAACCCTCCTGAGTTCTCGAATAGTGTCTTTTGGAGAAATCGAATAGCACATTTTGAGTTCTCGAATAGAGTATTTTAGTTCTCTAATGATGGAGTTCTCGAATACTGTATTTGAGTTATCGAATCATTTGAAAAGGCTGATTTCTCGCTGACACTTAATCGCTTTTTGGATTTATATTCAAAATTTCATTTCGCTCATAAAAACATATTTTATTTAGCTTAGAACTATTTTCTGAGTTAAATAACTGCCAGCTGTGAGTTACAAACTGCTTGAGATATCGAATAAGCCTTTCTTGACTTATCGAATAGTTGTTTTATACTTCTCGAATGATTGTCTTGTCGATACAAAACTTATATCTAATCGACAACTCAAGTCACTCACATATATACAATTTCACAACTGTTCAACTCATTTCGTTCGATTTCTCAAGCATCTAAACTCTTAAAACCTCTGAAAACCCTAAATGCGAATTTCTTCTTCAACCTTAATTCTCTTCTCTTCTCTACCCAAATGGCAAACACTCAACTCACCATACCATCCCAAACCAATTTCATCGCAATTACCAGTGATGTGGATGCACCAAATGCTAATTTCAAGTCCTTTGTTTGATGGTTGTCTGAATCTTACATCAAGGGTGCACTATCAGCCAACCCAACCCTGTACATAGACATATTAGAACAATTCTGGAGGACAGCTACATTGGAGGTTATCGCCCTTGAGAATGCTATCACCTCATATGTTGTCTACTGCAAGATTCAAGGCGTGGATATTTCTATCACTACCGCAGACATGAATGCAGCCTTGGATTTGCAGCAAGAGGCATATGACTCCCTGGTCATAGATGCTGAGTTGGAAGAATTCTTTGAATTTATCAACTACTCAGAGGCTATTAAACTTGGAAAGCTGAATAGGAAGTACTTGAGAAAGGAATGGAGCTATGTTTTTGCTAAACTCCTTCAGGTATTCACTGCCTGGAAATCAAGCTTTGATCAGATTAGTACACCTGTGCAGCAGCTTGCCTATGCCTTGGCTCATGGGAGAAAGATAGATGTTGGACATCTCATCATACAAGAGTTATATGGGAGACTTGGTAAGAACACAACCAAGAGAGGTACTGAAATTTTCTTTCCCCGCTTTATTCAATCAGTACTTAATTTTAAAAATGCTTCATTGATTGAATTGCCTGGATTAGATAAAAGTAAAATAGGCTATCCTAGGTCCATGACCAAACTTAGTTTTGGTAACTTGGAGACTAGGAATGATGTGGATGTAAGGCTTAAAATAACTCCCCACATGGAGGGTTTGTTTAGGTCTTACCCCCACAACATGCCAATATTTGAGTCTAAGTCTCAGTTAGCACAGCCTAAGCAAGAAGAACACAATGCTAACCCAAGGCTTGCTAACCAACCCTCTCAGACAAACACTCTACCAAACAGAGAGCCAACTGCATCATCCTCTCAAAAGGGTGATGTTAGTAAAAACAATAGAAAACAGGTTGCTTCTGAACCTTTAACTATCTTAACTGAAGCAGCCTTGGCTGTGGAACTAGGTTTAGGAGGTGAGGAAACTGAGTCACCTATCATTAGCCTAAAGAAGAAGAAGAAGAAATCTAAAACCACCTCTTCAGTCACCCAAATGGCTGAAGTTGTAAAATCAGGGGCAAACAGCTCACTAGATGTATCCTCTCAACAGGGTGCATCTATAGAATCAAGCATCCTCCCCAATGCACCTATTTGTACAGAGTCAGCACATGGGAGTGATAAGGCTGGCACAACACTGAGTGGAGAGCACATTACAATTGAAACTCCCTCTATCTCTCAGGGGGAGTTGCCAAAATCCAATCTACAACACACTTCTCTTCCAGAATCTACCACTCATATTTCTTTGGAGCCTGCAACTCAAGCAATTGAGGAGCAAGGCATTGATCATCAAGAATTCTTTTCTCTTGATGAGCCAATGGATTCAAGTGACTTGGTGCATGACACCTTGCTCACCACCCAGGTACCACATTTAGATGGTCAGGGAATGCATGCTTGGGCATCTCCTAATGACACCATCACAAACACAGAGGATTCACTAGTTTTAACTAGAGACTCTGTGCCTGTGTCAACTACTGTTGCAACTCATCCCACTTCTGTGGAGACAACAGTAGCAGAGTCTTTCCATCCGGTTACAGAAGTTGCATCTGTAACTGAGGAGTCTAGCTTGCCTAGCTCTAGCTCTCACTTTTTTTCCCAATGGCTGAAGCCTGTGCAACATGACAGTGCTTCAGGATCAGGGTCTGTTCCACCACAAATGTCCATTGAAGCTCTCCAAAGCTATGTTGTGGATCAGATTCCTGAGTTTGTAAAAATAGCCCAGAACCTTGTCACCTCCAACATCTCAAATCCAGATTATGAAGCCATCCTACTATGCCATAGGGATGATGTGGAGATGCAGAAGGCCAAGATTATTGATGATGCTGAGAGAGATGGCAATGTAGATGCCTGGATGCAAGGAAAGTATGATGTAACTCTCAGTGAAGCACTTCAATATCTTAGAGAGGAATACATCACTTCACTGGGTTCAAATGCAAAATCCCTGTCCCCTAGTGAAGTGTATGAAGCTGTCAATGATTCCTACAAGGGTTTCCTCAAGGCTGCACACTATCTTGGCAAGGGAGTCAAAACTGAAGTCAACAAGGTGAGTGACAAGACAGCCACTTCAGTAGAAGAGATAAAGAGGGCCTTTGATGCCAAATTTCCTCAACTAGACAGTGTGGTCAAAGATCTCAGACACTGCAACACCACCTGCACCAAGATGGATAATGGTCTAGCTCTACTTAAAGATACAGTCACAGGTCTAGGAAGCAAACTTCAAATTCTATCTGACCAGACTACAGACGCCAATGCCATGCTTAGGACACTCTTTGCAAATCAATATGGGGACAAGCTGGTCACTGAGGTCCCTGTGCATGAGCTGTCTAGATTTGAAGTGCAGAGACTTAAAGAACAATCCCTGTCTGGCTTCAAATCTACTGCATTATTCAGTAAGGTAGATGCACTTGAGAAAGAGGTAGCTACTCTCACTAAGTCTAATGCTCATCTTACAGACAAGGTACAAACTCTGACTGAGCAGTTGAACACTCAAGCCACCACCACAGCTGATGTTCTTCTGCATCAACAATCAATATTGTCTGCAATGATGAAGCACATGGGTCTTCCTCTACCTGAAGAATCTTCAACCCCAAAGGTCAATCCTACAGCCTCTGTGCCTGACAACAAGCCTAAGGAGGAGAAGAGGACATCAAGAAATTCAAATACAAAGGGGGAGAAACCACCAGCAGTAAAGGGCATCAAAATCATTGAAGGTGCTCATCAAAGAACTTCCAAATCTCTAATTCATGTGCCTGGCAAAGGAAAAGACAAAGTTGATGAGCCTCCTACTTCTCTGCCAGTTGTCACTCTACCAACTGTGCACATCACTACTTCCAGTGGTCAAAAGCAATCTATCACAACCACAGTGGTTGCAGGGAGTATGCCATCTGACAAACCTTCACTCTCCATATCTAAAAGTGCCAAGCCTGTAGAAGTGAAGGTAGTCACTGAGGCCAAGCTACAAGAAATTGCAAACTCAAATGTCTATCATGATGATGCATTCTTGGAGTTTTTGAAAGTCTCAAAAGAACAGGCTGGTGACACTCAATTGTATCTAAGGAGCTTGAAGGATCAGATCGATTACTTCACTGTGGTACCTAGAAAAGTTGATAGCTCATGGCTCAAGGAAGTAATGATGGTAGCAAAATCCAGAATCCGGCATCTACCCTACAAAACTCTACAAGCCTTGAAACACTCAGAGATAGATGCGCTGATTGAGCTCATAGAGAAGAGGAATGTAAATGAAAATAATAAGAGTCTGTATGATGACTTGAGGAATGGCCAATCTTCAAGGCTGCCGGAAGTGATTAAGAAGCCATGGACAATCATCTATTAGTTTGGCACCAGAGTTGAAGAGATTAAACAATTGGTCATTCCCAGTGATCTCACTTCTCGAAATCACAGACTCATTATTGCGATCATTGATCTACTACAAAAGAAGAAGGGGACAAGTACTGCAGAAGAGATAGAGGCACTACACATTCTCAGATCATACATTGCAACTGGTGTAATTCCAGAAATGGCCAAGCCAAGGAGGAATAAGGATGATGAAGATGAAGACAAGAGTGATGAGAGGAGAAGTCATCACAGGAGTGATAAGGGGGATGAGGATTAGAAGAAGAAGAAAGACAGCAAGGATAAGAAGGATGATGACCAAGGTAAAGTCTCTGAGAGGAAGAGTGGAAGACAGCAAGCCTTAGGCATTGCTGACAGTAACCTCACCACATCACAAGACTCTAAGTCTAGGGTGAATGCTGTTAGTAGTGACCTACCAAAATCTACAACTATGGCTTCTGCAACTGTCTTGCCACCTCAAGAAGAGAAGAAGATTCAAGTCAAGAAACCATCTGTATATTTCAAAAAGCATACTGCTAATGGAATACTACAATGGTCCACAAACAAAGGTCGCATGCTACTACCAGGCAACCATGTCAAAAGGATCAAATTCAAGCAAGCTGCAAGGAAACCAAAGCTATCCAAATCAAGGACTCTGACAATCTATCCAGGCTTAAAACTCCAACCACTAGATGAAGATTTTGATGAAGACCAACTGCAATTCTTACAAGCTCAAAGAATCTATCATGTTGCCATTGTTGATAACTACCTTGAGATCAAATATACTGATGGAAGGGAGGAGAAATTCAAACAAGGAGGATGTCAAAACTGGGGTAAGCTACATGACATAGAAAGAATCATTGCATTGTTGAGCTCAGAAGATAAGGTGGAAAGAGTATGGAAGCTGGAGCTAATTGATTTTGTGAAGATGAAGAGAGACCATGAGGAGAAAATCAGAAAAGAGTGTCTTGAGAAATGGCTAGCAAGGGAGAAAGAAATTGAGAGACTGGAGATTGAAGCAGAAAAGCTAAGGGCAAAGGGATTGTGTAGAGTTCAGTTTAACCCCTATGTGGTGAAGTATACGAGGAGAAATGGGAATCAGATCCACATCAGAATGAATCTACTCAACCACTATCCTACAAGCATTCTGAATTCAGTACTTGAAGATTTCAAAGTCTCAATTTTGCTTGAAGAATTGGATGCTATGGCAGAAATCATAAAAGCTATGGATGAGAATACAAGGAAGGAGAAAGAAAGAAGACAGAAAGCATATGATGATTTGCAAGCCAAGGCTATGGAAAGGGAAACAAATGACAATGGCTAGTACTTCATCATAGGATGTAAGATTACTCATCCTGTAGTTCTATCCACATTGCTAATCGAAATTCATACATGTACTGTCAAGTTTTTATCTTTATGTATGTTAGGCTTGTTATCAGACATGAAATTGTGACTAAGGGTCTTACTCACAATTTGGGGGAGATTGTTAGTCACAGAGGCATGCCTGAATACATCTAATAACAAGCCTAAGTATGTGTAATGCTATGCATTACCTACATGACCTCTTAACTGAGGGAACCTCTAGTTGTAGAGTTTCTATTTGTTCTGTACTTGTAATAGGCATCAAATTCTAGTTGTGTTACTGTACTTATAAAGTTAAGAATAATACTTGAAAGAAGTTCCAAGGTTCATGCCTCAAGCAAGGAGATAAAGACTGCCAAATAATCACAGTTGGGATTTGAAGGAATGAAGAATTTGCCTAAGTACCAATTCGAGAAGTACATTTGTCTATTCGAGAAGTCTAGCATTCGAGAAGTCAGAGATTCGATATCTCAGAAGACACTATTCGATATCTCTGAATACACTGTTCGATATCTCATTCGATATCTCAGAGATTCGATATGTCTATTACTCTATTCGAGAACTCATGGAGTCAACAAGTCAAAGCATCATTCGAGTTCTCTAAGGGTCAACAAGTCAATGCTCTATTCGATATCTCAAGGACTAAAGAAGCTATTCGACATCTCAGGGATTCGATCTGTCAAAATGCTTTATTCGATATCTCAAGGAGTCCCAGAGAAAAGAGCTATTCGAGAAGTGATTTGATATGTCAATATAACACTATTCGAGAACTCAGAGTTATCGATTAAGTCAATTCGAGTTCTCGAATCAATCACTTAGCCACTTCTCGAATACATTCTTGGAGACAAAATATTGAAGAATTGTACAAGTCAGAAACCTGCAACAAGCCAAGTCGTTTTATTTGACTATGTACTATAAAGCACATTGGAAAGCCTACAAAGAAGCTTGGAGAGATAAGACAAAGGGACAAGGAGCTAAAGAAGTGGATCTGAACAGGCTTTGCAAAGTCAAATCTGTAGCCGTTTGGACTCTTACTCAAATAAGATAGACATACTGGAAAGTAGTTTGTTTTACATACCTTATTTGTAGTAAGTAGGTGTATCCATGTCTATAAGGATACAGCCTCACTTCCTTAGCAGATAAGTTTTTCAAGATACATCACAAGAAATATCTCTCTAATAAAAACGAAGCTGAGAATACTATCATTTGTATTCACAGATTGTAGCAAAATCTTTATCTAATAAAATATTAAATTAAAGTGATATTGTGTTGTGTTTGTCTTTGTTATCTGCACTTATATATCTCACACACTCAACACATATCTTGTTGCAAAGATTCAAGAAGAAAGAAAAGTTCAAGAATCCATTCACCCCCCCCTCTGTAATCTTTTACTGTATTCAATACTCAACAAAACTCAATAGTTAGTGTTTAAAATTGTTTACAATGTTATTTTTTGTTTAAAATGAAATTCCCTGATTCCCCGCGGGGATCCCCGTTACCCGTTCAGGTCGGGGACGGGGAATAAAAATTAATCCCCGACGGAGATCGGGCCGGGGACGAGGATCGGGTTTGAATTTGGGGATGGGGGCGGGGATAGCACTCCCCGACCTCGAAGTGCCTTGATGCACATCCCTAGACACAACCCTCACGAACAAATCTCATTTGGGAATAATTGGGCACGTCTCTGGAAAACCAATATGCACAGAGTACGCTTACAAAAAAGTCATATTGAGTGATACTCCCTCCGTCCCATTTTATATGAACCTCTTCCCTTTTTGGAACGTCCCAAAAAGAATGAACATAATATACTTACTAGTTTTTAACACTACTTTTCACTATTACACCTACTACTTCTCCACTTTTTTATTAAATAAACACTATTACACCCAAGTTGGATGAAATAGAGACCCCGATAACTAGAGTGAAGATTTTGATATATGGTCTTCACTTTAGTGATCACTTTGATACTTAATCCTAACGTTTTTCGTCAGTTAACAACTCAAACTAATTGTGCTATCATTACTTGCAATTTTAGCGGTGCATATGATCCGTCCCCGATAACTTGAGTAAGTAAATTGATATATAGCATTCATTTCAGTGATCACTTTAAAATTTTACCCTTAGTTAACGTTATTACTATTTTTTATTTTTCCCACCCATTATAACTGACGAAATCCACATGCAATTGTAATTTCAGTATTCAAAATCATTAATTTTCAGTTTTCAAAAAAAAAACTTAGAAAAATAATATTGTGAAGATGGTATGTACTTTAAGACCAATCTTTTTTTTTTACCAGAAGTTGGTCAAAATAATAATTAATGAACTTTTGTATAGCACAAGTGTACATTATTAGTCCATTTCTGTGCCATAAAAGAATTTGTTAAGTCAAAGTATTTAATTTAATTTTTTAAAATTTTTAATAAATTAATAATTAAAATATTTTTTAAATATATTTTAAAATTTCTAACTGAACATAACAAATTTTAAAATATATTTTTAAATTTAAATGGAATATTTTCAGATTTTAACAAATAATTTGAAATTTAAATTAAATACACCCAATTTTTAAAATAAAAAAAAATATTTCAAAATTCTCTTTGAATACACCCTTAAATCAATCAATTAGAATCATCATTCAATAACTTTAGTTTACTTTTCGGATATTGGATTTAACACTTCAAACATTCGTTATTTTGAGGAGTATGATCTAAAACAAAATTAAGTATTCGATAAACAGCATGCCTAGCAATTAACCAAACGAGTTGAGTAATTTTATTGCCTTGCGGTGCAAGCGCAATTAAATCCTACTCCTATTTCTTTTGGAATACAACTTTGCCTTGTTTACGTACCCCTTGAACTTTTCTTGCGCATCAAACTAATCATTACTCATTAGTGCGTGCGTTCGTGTCTAAATCTATATTTAAATTGAATTGAACTCTCTTTTGTTTTGTCCCTTCTTTGAAATTTTATTTGCATAACTTATAATAAGCTCAACACATCTACAGATGGAACCCCTGGGTGCTGATTTGATACGAGACCAAACAAAGACTGTCTCTACCGGTCTGCATGAAGAGACGAAGCCTATTTGCATCATAGCAGGTAGCGCAATGTTAGAAGAAGAGATTAGTAATAAATTCAAGCTACACAAGCTGAGGCAACAGGAATCGGAGATCACCCAGAAGCTACACAACCTGAGGGTAACTAACTTTTCTGTTAAATATTTGATAAATAAATTAGCTAGCCAGGTCCCTTGTCTCGCATAATAGTAGATATAATTGTTGTTATTTTCTTATGCTAACAACTTCTGCTGCACTGTGAACAACAGTTAGATCAGGAAAATCTATACGGGTACAGGCTAAGCTGGTACCGATGTCGAGGATATCGGAAGTTTGAGAACGCACAAGATGCAATTGAGTGGAGATTGAAGGATATAGAGAGCGTAAAAGAATCTCTTTACGAGACATATGAAAAATTCGATAACCAAGTAAGTCAATCGATCAGCGTCCTTAATTTGTGATTTATGTAGTTTGCGCATTATCTTATGCACTTCATTATAGTTTAACAATATCTATATGTTAATTATTGTTTATAATGTGAAAAAGATTGTGAAGTTACATAAGGGGTTACATCACGGAAGTATCAAGTTAGTCAAGGAAAGACAGCTGCATAAGCAAATTGAACAAGCTAGAGGAGAAGCAGAAAAGATGAGTGCCAATAATCCGGACACAAAAGAAGATCTAAGGGATTACATAAAGGTATACAAGCTGCAACATTACATATTCGACTGTCGGAAAATATTTTAAACAGCACTAATAGAGAACTTTTCTATTGTGTGCTTTAGATACTCTTTTCCCTTGTTATATATAGCTTATTAAAGTACTAATGTTATCGCTCAACTTCATTACTTTACAGGATAGATCCAGTGAATTAGAATATCTGAGAATGATACGAATGAGATACAGGGATTACTATGAACGTTTGCTATTTGAGCGAGCTGCTATAGAAAAGAAGATTACAATCTTAGAGGGAGAACTTGAAAAAATCAAACAAATGAAGGTTAAAGCTTCCAAACGGACCACAATTCGACTCAAAACGCAATAGATGGATGCAAATTTATGGCTAGTTTTATGAATATATATATATACCATCATAGACTTTGTGCAATCTTAATTTTGGCTGTTGTGTTTCAAATCATCTAAAAATTTTATATGTTAGTGGTTTCATTTTTCTTAACATATTGTATTCCTGGTTTGTTAATCCCCTGGTCGGAAATCGGATACTTACTGTTACTATATGTTTCAAGTATTGACAAAAGGATATGTGTGCTTAAGTATAGCTAGAGTTAGGGGTAAATATTCTTTTGAAGAAGACCAACATCTCATAAAGAAGTGAAACATCTCAGGGAAAGTCAAGCCAAGCTTAGTCTGGTTATGTTGAGATAATGTCAACAGAGAATAAGGGGCCGAATGGTGAGGTTTTTGCAAGTCGAGGGCGAGGGAATACGGATGGACTAAAGCAAAGCCAGAAAAGGCATAATTCTAACATCAACCAATTCAATTTCCATTCCTAGCAGTGATTGCTCAAGTTTAACCATCTCAATTTCTCAACCAGAATCAACTACAACTATTGGGTCATCTAGATCTGAAAGTATACCGTAACACCAATCTAGTCTACAACGTTAAGTGTTACCAAAAACTCAACTTATTAATTACTCCCTCTGTCCCATTCATTTCTATACACTTACTATTTTGGGGTGTCCCATCATTTCTATACATTCCAAAAATAGTAAAGTTTTAATAATAAAAAAATACTATTACATTCACTAACTATCCACCACTATCTCAAATCTATAATATAAAACACTATTACACCCACTACTTTCCTCCACTATCTCAAATCTATTATTAAATATTAATAGGTCCTACCACTTTACCCACTTTTCATCTAACTTTACTCATTTTTTATATATTTTCTTGGTCTCCGTGCCCAAATCAAACGTATACAACTCAACGGGATGGAGGGAGTACTTATAACGAAGGCAAAGAGCATCTTAGTTGAGAAATACTACGAAATTAGGAGAACAAGTCAATAAGCCACTTGAGATGATTAAAGATGTCCACAATAGTGCATAAAACTTTTCTGTTGCGTTTCATTACGATACTTTTATACCTGAAACCATCTCCAACCCGACTCTAAAATCTACTTGTTATGCCCAAATCTGGCATAATAATTATCATGATTTAATTAGCTAAATTAACGGTTCATAATTGGCTATGGGCCTAGAAGATGACAATTGGATCACTACAGTCCACTATTGGAATCAGCCCGGCACAACTATAGAGCCACCTCGCTCATGATCCGGTCTAAGGGATCGCTTCGCTGACACTCCCTCTTAGGAACCGCTTCGCGCTATCATCACATCTACAGCTAAACGAGATCGCTATCTCATTCTCTACTAGAAGGCTCGTAGCTAGGCCCCTCGCGGTCATACGAATAATTGGGCATTTGGGACTGCTTCGCATGGCCAGGCCCCTCGAGGTCGCATGCTAGGCTCTACTTCACTTCTCTAAACCTCGCTTGAGAGACCTCTACTCTAACCATGCGAGACCATCGGTTTCCTTCTATAAGCCATGGATCATGGATAGAATTAAGGACTCATTGCCACATCAGCCCTACACGAGTGGGCTTGGTCCATGACTTATCTTCTAAAACCCTAGCCCGTCCAGGTAACTTGCTGCCCAAGAACTACGTACGACTTGATCCCTATAAATAGGGTACGTAGGCACCTCGATACGGATGAGAAACAGTTCACCCCTGCAAACACCAATCAAGCTCAGCCACATCTAAACACACAAACCCTAATCCCATGTTCTTCTTTCATTAGCAAAATATCCGTATTTTGCTCCGTTAATCCAGCAAACCTCCAAAACATTGTTATACAATATTCTCCCTATAACATTTGGCGCTAGAAGGAGGGGCAGTCATTGAATTGGGAGAAGCGATGACTAAATCACACAAAAAGAAGAATGATGGAGAGACTCCGGGATCGCATAAGGTTAACACCGGGATCGCATAAGGTTAACAGGGATGATCCCCTGACGAGGGACCCCTCAGAGAACGAGGTGTCCAAGGACAACTCTAAGACTGGGTACAAGAAGGAGAAAACACCCCCAGTACAGAAGGTGGTGTTAACCAGCGAGGTAATGTCTTTTCTAAAAGGCCTCGGCGATCAAGTGACCGATGTACATGATAGCGTCGCAAAAGTGGAGAAACGTTATAGTTCTAGAGGATCGAAGAGGAATGCAAGGACAAGTGGTCGAACATATCAAGGGGAAGGAAGCAAAGTCCCTGTCAAGAAACTTATTGATGATTTCGAGGATGTTCTAACAGATCAAACAAACCCTGACTGGAATGAGGAGGAGTATTCGCTCGAAAAGAAAGGAGGATCGCGTGACAAGGTCGCTTCATCTGAGGGGAGATCGGTTAGTGTTTTTGACCGTCTCGGAAAGAAGCTAACTGAACATGACCTCCGTCTCAAATTAGAAAGGATTGATACACCTCGGAATGAAGAATCTAAGAATAAAAGCAAGGGCCCTCATCAACCATTTTCTCCACATCGAGATCGCGAGCGGTCATATCGTCGCGATGACATACCTCCCTCTCATAAAGAGCGTGAGCGGTCCTATCGTCGCGATGACAGACCCCCATCTCATCGAGACCGAGAACGGTCCCAACACCATGAAGAGGATCGTAAAAAGAAGGATCGCAGGAATGACCAGGAGGAGTCTAGCATCCCAAAAAAGACTCAGTCACACCATGGGAGTACTGGAGAGAAAAAGGAGGGGGACAAGGATGCCAAAGTGGGAGATTATAAGCTGGAAGAGTTGAAAAAGGCCTTGGACGCAATGAACAATAAGAAAGGGATCTTTAGCACTATGGGCTCTTCTTCGCCCTTTACCCACGAAATTCGAACCGCGCCACTCCCTGCGGTGTTTCGTGGGCATCATTCAGATATGACCTATAATAGAGATACTGATCCAGCTGAGTTCGTAATTCGATTCAACAATGATATGGATGTATACCAGGTCTCACAGCTAGCGAGGTGTAAGTTGTTCGCCGCCTCGCTAAGGGGAAGTGCCCAGCAATGGTTTTCAAAACTAGGGGCCCTGGTTACCATCGACTCATGGGAGCAATTTGTTGACATCTTTATCAAGCAGCTCCAATCTTCGATGCTCTATGCACCCCCTGTATCTACCTTGGCAAACATAAAACAGAAGGAAGGAGAAACTCTTCATGACTATTTCAAGAGATTCAATGCTGAAGTACCTCGCGTACGGGGGGCGAATGATGAAGCTGTAAAGAATTTCCTTATCGCTGGAGTAAGGGAAGGGACTGAGTTCTGGAAGAAATTACAAGAGCAAACCCCTAGCACCCTTTCTGAGTTGCACAGGGTCGCTGAGCCTTTCAAGCGCGTTGAGAAGTCACTTGTAGATCTAAAAAAGAATAATGAAAGGAGTAGCAGTTGGAGTAGAAATAGGGGAGTAAAAAGGAAGGACTCCAGGAGTCCGAGGCGAAGACGTGATCGAAGTCGGAGCCCCAGTCCAAAAAAAGAGAGCGCGATCCACCAAAACGATCCCAGCCTCGAGCTCGCCCTGCAAGGAGTGAAGATAAATATGTCCCTCTGGTCGCCCCAATTGATCACATCTATGCAGTGAATGCGCACAAGGGGGTATTCAAGAGACCTGCACAAATGGGTCCGAAAGGAACTGCAGACAGTGGCAAATATTGTGCCTTTCATGAACAAACAGGGCATGATACAACAAATTGTCGGGAGCTCAAACAGCAAGTGGAGCAATTAATTCGGGATGGAAAGTTAACTGAGTGGGCGGTTCGAGAAGTGAAGAAACATAATCCCAAGTCTGGCCTTGGTTATAATCAAGGTCCGCCACCTGAACAGAATCCAGTCATTAAGGAAAGGGAAACGCGAGGTGGAAGTATCCATGTGATAATTGGAGGACCCCACATCGGGGGAGACAGCAATAGGGCCAGAGAGAGGTATGCTCGCAAAGCTAAGGAGCGACCCCTCACTAACGTTCATCACCTGCAGGAACGACCCCCAAAGCTCTTCAAGGGGGAAGATACGAATATCATGTTCACTGAAGAAGATGCTAAGTGGGTCCACCACCCCCACTCGGATGCCCTCGTTGTCCGAGTTCGTATTGGATCGCAAAATGTTTACAGGGTCCTTGTGGACAATGGAAGTGCAGTGAATGTTCTAACATACGAGGTCTATCAGAAAATCAGGTTCGTGGACAGAGACCTTATCCCTACCGTAGGACATCTTTATGGTTTTACTGGAGCTTCAGTAAATGTTAATGGCCTCATAAGGCTCCCCGTTACCTTAGGGGACGAGCCCTGTATAACTACACAGATCGCTGATTTTATGGTGGTTGATCAGCCCTCGGCCTATAATGCTATTGTGGGGAGGCCAATTCTAAAAGAAATGAGGGTGGTCACTTCTATTTACCATCTCTCTATGAAGTTCCCTACCCCAAATGGAGTCGGGTGTGTTAAAGGAGCGCAACATGAATCTCGTGAATGCTATAACAAGGCCCTTAAGTCAGAAGAAAAAGGGAGTAACTCTATGATTGATAAGATGGAATGCGAGGAGGAAGACAGGCCTCGCAAGATAGCCTTCATGCCTTCACCAAATTGTAATATGATCTCAATCGAGGAGCTCCCAGATGATTACTTTGATAACTTGGGTATCCAGGTAGAACCGGTCCAAGGAGCCCTCATGATGGAGGCCTCGCAACCTGTGATGGTCCAAGAAGGAATTGTAGAAGAAGCTAGTGACAAAGGAGAAAGCCCAGAGCAGGCAGTTGTGCGAGCCCGAAAAGGCAAATGGGTTCGCAAGGAAACTTCCACACTAACAGAGCTACCAAATGGAATTCACAAGAGACAATTGTTGTTAAGGTGTATGGACATGTGAGTGCAGTCCGAATGCCAGAGGATGGGATCGCTCCACCTCAAAGTGAAAAAAGTAATACCTGCGAGGCAAAATCAAGCCGGGCTCGCGAGTACGATCTAGACCTTGATCCTCGCATCCCCGAACATGTGGAATGAGCAGGAGCAGCGGAAGATACTATCCCTATCCTTGTTGATGTTCAGGATCCTTCTAAGGTGTTGAAGATAGGGTCGAAACGCAATCCTGGCATAAGGGAAAAGCTTGTCACCTTTTTGAAGGCCAACCTTGACGTGTTCGCCTGGTCTCATGAAGATATGGTTGGGATCGATCCTAGTGTGATGTGTCATAGGATAAACTTGGATCCAAAAAAGAAAGGAGTTAGACAGAAAAGACGGCCCATAAGTGGAGAACGAGCCGAGGCTCTCAAAGAAGAAGTGGATAGACTCCTCGAGGTAGGGCTCATTAGGGAATCATTCTACCCTGACTGGCTTGGGAACCCTGTCCTCGTTAAAAAGCCAAATGGAAAATGGAGAACCTGTGTAGACTTCACTGATCTTAACAAATATTGCCCTAAGGATAGTTTGCCTTTACCCGGGATCGATCAATTAGTTGATGTAACAGCGAGGCACGCACTTCTTTCTTTCATGGATGCTTATTCGGGGTATAACCAAATACCCATGTATGGCCCTGATCAGGAACACACCTCGTTCATCACAGATAGAGGGCTCTACTGTTACATAGGGATGCCCTTCGGCCTACTTAATGCTGGGGCGACTTATCAAAGGTTGGTCAATATGATGTTTGAAAAGCAAATTGGAAAGACAATGGAGGTGTATGTGGATGATATGCTGGTAAAATCCAAGGAAGCTGGGGACCACATCGCTCACCTGGCAGAAATGTTCAGTATCTTGAGAAAGTATAGGATGAAGCTCAACCCACAAAAATGTGTATTTGGGGTCGAGTCTGAGAAATTCCTTGGGTTTATTGTCAACCACCGGGGTATCAAGGCCAACCCCGCAAAAATAAAGGCTCTAATGGAGATGAGGTCGCCAAGATGTGTGAAGGAGGTTCAAAGCCTAACAAGGAGGATAGCTGCTCTCAACAGGTTTGTATCGAAATCATCAGACAAGTGTCAAGAATTCTTTAAAGCTTTCAAAAAGGTGGGAAAGAACTTTGAATGGACCCCTCAATGCGAGGAGGCTTTTCAGAATATCTAGGAACATCTAGGCTCGCGACCTTTGCTCTCTAAGCCCAAAGAGGGAGAGACACTCATTGTCTACCTCGCTATGTCAACGCATGCGATCAGTGCAGTATTGGTTCGGGAAGAGGAAAAGGTTCAATATCTTGTCTACTATGTCAGTAGAAGAATGTTAGACGCTGAGACTCGATACACAAACATGGAAAAGCTAGCCTATGCCCTGGTGTTGGCCTCGCGAAAGTTAAGGCCCTACTTTCAGGCTCACAGCATTGAGGTTCGCACTGCCTACCCACTGAGGCAAGTAATGCACAAGCCGGAGTTTTCAGGGAGATTGTTAAAATGGACAGTAGAGCTTAGTCAGTTCGACATCGAGTTCAAGCCTCGTGGCCCTATAAAAGGACAAGCACTTGCAGATTTTATTTTGGAGTTTCCTCCCCAATCTAAGGGAGATGATTGGGCTATCATAGCAGCTCCAGAAATAACAACTAGCGAGGACAAAAAAGAAAATTCAGCCTCGTGGTGGGAGCTATACGTAAATAGGGCATCTAACAAGGAATGAGCCAGGGCTGGCATCGAGTTGGTAACTCCGGAGGGTCGTAAGATACAAAGTGCTGTACACTTTGCCTTCGAAGCCACCAATAATGCAGCAGAGTACGAAGCCCTCTTTATTGGTCTCAAACTGGCATTGGAAATGAAGGTGGAAAACCTCATAGCTTACAGCGATTCTATGCTGGTAACATATCAACTCTGGAGTGGGTGGCAAGCTAGAGGTGAGCAGATTGAGCTATATCTGCGATGTGCACAAAGGTTGATCGAAAAGTTTAACAATGTCAAGGTGGTTCACATCAGAAGAGAAAAGAATCAAGGAGCAGATGCACTGGCAAAATTGGGGTCGCGCCGCGAGGCCACATTATTTGGAATTATTCCATTGGAAATTCAGACAAAGCCCAGTGTACCGGAGGAGTTCATTATGGAGATAGCGACCCCAGGGTTGACTTGGATGACCCCAATATGGGAATATGTGAAAAATGGAGCTCTGCCTCAAGATAAGAAAGAAGCGACGAAGATCAAATATCAGGCTGCTCGCTATGTCATTTATGATGAAGTCTTGTATCGAAGAGGATTAAACATCCCACTCCTGAGGTGTGTAGATGGGGAAGAGTGTAATTACATTCTTAGAGAAGTCCATGAAGGGATATGCGGCAATCACACGGGGGGTAGCTCGCTAGCCCAGAAAATTCTTCGCCAAGGGTATTATTGGCCTACGCTAAAAAGGGATGCATTTGAGTTTTCAAGAAAATGCGATGCCTGTCAGAGGATGGCCAACTTCAGCAACGTCCCTGTCTCTCAGCTTACCACGCTAACGAGCCCATGGCCCTTTGCTATGTGGGATATTGATCTAATTGGAGAACTCCCAAAGGGTAAAGGAGGACTTAAATATGCAGTACTGACCATTGACTATTTCACCAAGTGGGCCGAGGCCGAGCCACTTGCAACTATCACTGCAAAGAAGCTCAAGGACTTCGTGTACAGAGCAATTGTGTGTCGCTATGGGATCCCATATCAACTCATTTCGGATAATGGGAAGCAATTTGACAGCGAGGAAATGAAGGAATTCAGTGAAAATCTGGGGATAAAAAAGAGTTTCTCAGCTGTGAGCCATCCTCAGACGAATAATCAAACTGAGGCCATAAACAAAATCATAAAACACACTTTGAAAGCTAAACTGGAAGAGAGCAAGGGTAATTGGCCTGAGGAGTTACCAAGGGTTTTATGGTCATACAATATGTTAGGTCCGATAAGATTGTAGAAGGGGGGGTTGAATACAATCTATACCAATTTATCGAAATTTGTTCTTCAAATAATATTTTATTTTAAACAAATTTGAGCGGAATAAATTGAAACAAATTTCAAGTTGAATATAACAATATATTAACTTGATGGGTGTTACAATTTCAGTACAGAAATTAATCAAGTTGATAAAAACTAATTTAGAAAATTCGACATGAACTTTTCTAATTTAGTTAATAAAAATCAAGATTAGAACTAGGAAACTTAATTCGCTAGTAGTACAAGAATCACAAATAATCAAGTTCCACCGGATAAAATATTACAAAGAAGATGAACTTGATTTTTCAGAAATTAATTTGTTCTTGGTGTGTTCTTGAGCTTGAGAGAGAAAGATGGAGGCTGCTGTGTGTTTTTCTTCTGTTATGATCGGCTGATTCATTTCCTTCTGCATTCTGCTGCCTTATATAACACAGCCATAGTCATATTGCTTTGTTTTAACTGATATAACAATCAGTTAACACTAATATGACATTCGGTATGACTATCGAATGAATGTAATATGACTGTCTCTTTAAATATAACTTTCGGTATGACTATCCAGTCCAATATAACTTTCGGTATAACTATCCAGTCCAATATAACTATCGGTATAACTATCCAGCCTGTCCTTTTGAATGAAATATGACTATCCAGTTTGAACTGAATATGACTGTCACCTTTTGAACTGAATATGACTGTCTTCTTTTGAACTGAATATGACTGTCTTCTTTTGAACTGAATATGACTGTCACCTTTTGAATCTGAATATGACTGTCTTCTTTTGAACTGAATATGACTGTCTTCTTTTGAACTGAATATGACTGTCTTCTTTTGAACTGAATATGACTATCACACTTTGAACTAAATATGACTGTCACACTTTGAACTAAATATGACTGTCACACTTTGAACTAAATATGACTATCGGTATAACTATCATTTGATAGTTATATTATCATATTTTTCAGCTTATAATTAATCAAATGATTTATAAAAATCATTTAAATAACTATTTCTTTTTCATATTAATTCTGATTTAATTAATTAATTGATTAATTTAAAGAATAAATTAATTCTGATTGAATTAATTTATAAAATAAATTAGCCAACTAATTTAATTTAATTAAAAGACAATTAATATGAAGTCTTTTTATAATTATATTAATTCCAACTTAATTAATCTTTTAATTAATTAATTGAATAAATTAATTCCAATAGAATTAATTTATCAAATAAATAAATCAAATGACTTAATTAATTAAGAGAAAATTAATATACCTCCTTGACAGCATAATTATATTAATTCTAACTTAATTAATCTTTTAAATAATTTACTGAATAAATTAATTCGGATAGAATTAATTTATCAAATAAATAATTCAAATGACTTAATTAATTAAGATAAAATTAATATACCTCCTTGATAGCATAACCCTTGTGATCTTCCATGTTTTGATAAATCTAATCCTCCACAAAGATTATTCCTTAGTCAGTCTTGATTGCAAAACCATTGTGGTTAATTAATTTAGTACCTCTGTTGCTTGCACAATGATTTGTTCCCATACCAGTCATGATAGCTTGAACCACTGAAGTTAATGATAAACAACCACTGTTTAATGTTGACACTCGATGTACTGTCTGGTTCATGAGTGACTAACCGCAATGACTGTTCTTCATATATTGACTTTAAAATCAAGTTCCTTTTCTTTTCTTTTTCTTCTCTCTCCATTAATTCTTCTGTACTGTCTCTGTCACTGTTGAAATCTCTGTCACTTTAAATGAATCCACTTCTTTAACGAATACTTCACTGAGGCTTGATCAGATGTCTGAACTTCTTTCAATGTTGTAATTCTTCAAGTTTGTAGATTGACCTTGATCTTTTTCTTCTAACAGATAATACAATCTGAGATTCCTTGTGACAGTCTATATACTATTTACTAATATAATCTTGTTTAAGTTGAGTTGTATCCTCGAAATACAAATAGGCTACATCATATGCCTTTCAATCTCCCCCTATTTGTTTGTTAGACAATAACAAGCAAATACCTAGAGGATAACTCAACTAACTCACTTAAACAAGAAAAAGATAAAACTTTTAAGAACTAAGTAAATAATACAAAAAAAATTCTCTGGTTTAGATTTAACAATTCCAGAATCTTCAGTTGATGAAATGATAGATGATTGTTCCTCTAGCACTGAATTGATCTTCAATAGATAACTCATCTTCATTTCTGATTCTTTATATCTCTGCCTGATAATTCTTCACATCTTACATTGGTGATTATCAGCAGTTCTTGATTTACAATCACTTCCCATTTCTGACACAGCTTTTCTCACTAAAGTAAAATAGCTGTTCCTACTATATAGACAATGGTGAATCAATACCATTTCTATAACTTCTGGTGAATTTACTACTCTTCCACTTAGCCTTTATACATAGTACATTGAAAGACTAATAGAATAGTATTGTGATGTAATTCTCCTTATATCTCCACTTTCATAACAAATGAAAGTTCTTTTGCTTCTTCATCTAAGGCTCCCCCTTAGTAACTTGACTTGCTTCTCCTCCTAAGCACAGTCTTTACTGCTCCCCCTTTCTAACTCACTCTTCTTTTATTTGTACCCCAATACTTCTATCCTACTAAGGTAAGCTTTAACTTGAATATATCTTTTTCAATAAGGTAAGCTTTAACTTGAATATACCTTTTTCAATATATCTCTCCCCCTTAGTTGAGGAATCCTTCATTCAACTAATTGACAAAGTAGTTGATACCAAATTGTTACCAATTTATACCAATCATTAGAGTACATTGAAATCAATTGATAAACCTTTTTTAGAAAGGAAGTTTCATTTTCTTCCTCACTGTGAGTGTGTGATAGTGTTTAGTGTACCTCACAAGTGTTTCACTCTTCTATCCACTCATTTGTGTTGAGTGTCTCACTTCTCTCTGTGTTTACACTCTTGCTCACTAGTGTTTCACTCATTGCTCCAACATCCTTTAGTGTACCTGCAAGGAAAAATTACCATAGCCCCTTCTAGAGAGGTCAGTGGTGGTGCAATGGGAGTTCGAAAATCCCAAATCCTTGTTGGACTCGTCAGACGAATTTGAGTCATAATGTACAAGTTGCTAATTTCCCTTTTTAGGGTTTTCAGATTTGAATTCTGAGAAGGTAAACAATGATCTATAAATTTAGCATTGAGATCAAGGTTCCCTTCTAATGTTTGTGAAGACATCACATTGTTAAACTCATCAGGTAAAATCTGAATCATAGTTCACTAGTTGCCGATCCGCACCTATGTCGGATCCGTTACCCGCAGGATCCAGAGATGTTCCCTCTGGGGAGTTAGATAATGATCTTGTTGAATTTTGCATTTGAGATCAATACCTTCTCTCGAGGTCTGTGAAGACTCTTAGTTCATTAAAGAACCTTTAACTTATAATCCTAACCGTAAAATGGTTGGATTACAGGTTTCCGTCAATTCATCCTTGGTGTGTGCAATCTCACTTTGTGCATATGAAATATTTTGGATAGTGTATAAGGTAGTGACTCTCCAACTGAATATCCCACACATCCTTGTTTTCTGCATCAAGTGCAGTTACTCCCTGGTGACCTCTAGTCTGATAGGTTACTTCCATTTAGGGGGTAAGATAGAATGTGTTTGAGTTTGATTGTAGTCTGGGATAAAAGTTGTTGGGTTTACAACCTTATGACTAAACATGTGAGAATACAAAATTCCATGTAGATGAACCTGCATCACAAAATATGAGCAATATAGAGATAGAATGCATTTTTGACATTGAAAAGTTTTCTAAGAAAATATTGCATTTTATCTTAAGAGAAATGATATACAATTGTGATTTCAAAAGATTTACAATGTAAGCAATCACAGCTGTAGAAAGAGATTTTGAATTTAGGAAGATATAGATCTTGAGCCGGTTTTACAAAACAAGAACATAGGCAAAAATCCAATTAATAAATATTAATCGAATCAATGTATGTTAATGTTTAAACCAATACAAACAAAACTATTTTATCATGTTTTAGGTCCTGCATGATAGATATCAACTATTAGAAATTGTTAGCACTTGATAGGTCTTGTCATCCAATTGTTAGAGCCTGAAAATCAAACATTAGTTCCTAACCAATTGTATAGACACATACCAATTTGATACCAACATTGGTCAATTGTTAAGTCTTTAACACTAAGATCTGTTAACATCAATCACAAAACAAAGATTTATACTTAACCTGCAGGTTTTGTGTGTGTTAAAAAGAAGAACAACAAAAGAACCAAGTACAGGGACCTGTTTGTAAGTTTTGAAAGTATAGTGACTAAACTGTAAAAACTATACAAACTATTTATATACACATGAAAAATAATATTAAAAAATAAGAAATAATATACATAATAATAATATTAAATAAAAACTATAAGAAAAGAAAAATTCGAATAGTAAAAAAATAATAAATAAAACTATACATAAGTAATAATTTACATAGCTTAAACTATAAACGAACATACGACTAAAATAAAAAGACAAACACTACAAAACATGTTAAATAAGATTAACATTTAAAAATTACAATACATGTACAAAAACATTAAGTATATACAAGAGTATTTATAATAGGTTAGCAAATCCATATATTTTCTGACAAAACAACTTTCTACTAGAAAATTATTTAGAGAGAAAATATGATTTAATAAACTATCATAAATATGGCAGCTATTTTAAAATAATAAAATTTTCAACAAAAATAGCTTCCTCAAAAATTCTAACTAGAGAATTAGAGAAAAATATTTTTAGAGAAAATTATTATTCTAAAATAAAGAAACATGGATTAACGCATTAGAATGATTATGACAATTCTTATAGAAAGATGACAAGATAGAATTCGAAAAGAATGTCATACCAGTTACTTGGCGCTCAAACCTTGGCACCAACTTCCACGTTTCTTGTTGTTCCAGATTCGCAAGTGCTTTCTCAGATTCCTTAGATTCTATACCTTGATTCTGAGAAGCCCTTTTAGTTCTTACTACAACATCTAGATCACCAATGATCAGCTCTATTCCAAACACACTGTCTGAGAAAGTTGGATCTTGATGAATCACCTTGTTCTTCATTGTGATGTTGTGTTTGACTAGTGAATCCTTTGTTTACTTCCCTCGAGTTATTGCGAGAATGACTTGATGATTATTTTCCAGTGACATTGGTATTGCCAATAACAAAATTGTTTCTACCACTATCACTTGGATAATTATCATCATTAACATTTTAATCTTATGACTTCAAGGCAACTCCTCGATAACAACAATTGTTAACTCCTAACAACTGTTTGTTGGTAGACAATCTTGGTTCTAAAAATAAACCTTGATTACCAAGACTGTCTTGTCTGCAATCTTAGAAATAATTTTCTAAGTCCAATACACCTTGATCCATAGTATATAACAGTTATTATCAAATTGATTAGAATTTTGCAAATAAGCATAAAAATTATTCAAAGTAATTGAACTATGGTAACTTTAGATATTTCAATATCCATAGTTCTACTTAGAGAATTTTTATTCCATGTATAATAATATGATTGAATTGTAAAAGATATAACAATGATTACTTAGAGGAGTTCTAAGTAATTTCACACATATCAATACATCTCACAATTAGTTAGTAAATAGAATTCTAACTAAATATCATTAAATGATATAAGTCAAAACTTCAGTACAACCAATTGTTAGAACCATGATATTAATTATAGTGAATTTCTGAAAATGGAGCATTGATAAAATTCACTAGAATTAACATCTCATAACTAATTGAAGACCAATACAGATTAGGTCCAAATTAGTTATGTTGTTTATTTATTTTAATAAATATAAGGTACAGAGCAAATACTAAATTGAATTGCTTCAAGTCCGTAACCCATATAAATCAAAATAAATAATTAAATACTAAATCTCTATGAGTTAGATTTTAGCATTTAAGTATTTAAATTATCCTTAAATAATCACCACTAAAATATATTGCAATTATACACATGGCAATCATTCAACAGATAATTTTCAGTGTGAGGTCTGGATGTAAATAAGTTCACAAGTCCTTTCAATACAGACAATTGAAAACTTGTGATCTTACTTAAGAATTACTTAACAGATGGGATTTACAATCATATAGTATTAATAAAATCCCAAGTTCATAAACCAATCTTGAAAAATTAATTTCATCAAGTGATTCAGCAAACGTGTCTGCAAGTTGTTCTTAATTAAAGACATGCTCTCGAAATAATTGATACCTTATGCAAGTTGATTAGTCCTTGAGTGTTTCACAGAGTTGTTGGAGATGAAATTGATTCCTTGTGTTCTCCTGCTTTAGTACAACTCATTTGATCTGTGTCTATGTACCAAAACATGTCAGAACTGATGTCTCTAGGGTACTATCTCCGTAGATTTGAGTCCAACTTAAGACATCTGAAAATCAAGTGTAATAACTACAAGAATAGATTCTCAAGAATCCACTTGGGACCATGCACATTTGCATAATTTAGAATAAAATATGTGTGTAAGTGATCTATTAACAATTGAATAAGATAATGAGCTGATGATTCCTCTATAGCCTGATTAGGTCCTAATTAGTAGATCCCGAACTTGTTGGGTCAAATATCTCTAGAGTACCATTTCCTCAGATCCGGATCCATCTTAAGATTTTTAATTACCAACTTGTTAGATCCAAACTAACAGGTCAAAAGCCAGCTATAGTGAGGTGTTGGCATATAGTCTTGACAGGTCTAGAATCTTCTGAATAGAAACAAAAGGTCCTTGACTTATTTTTATTGTCATAATTCTTTTGGCTTACTGAAGTAAATCAAAAGAATTGCAACTTTACCAACATCAAAACAGCAAATATCTTGATACCAATTTATAGCTAGTAGACCAACATATAATATAATCAAGATATCATTGCACATATATATCATTTATGTTTGTGCCTAAATTGTAGAGAGTTCTATGACTATGACACCAATTATTAAAAGATACCAACTGTTAAAGATTGATACCGAGTATTAAATTATAGTTAGGGTGTCATACCATGTCTTCCATGCTTGCTTGAGTGATGATACCAGTTTATGCTAACCTGTAGAGATCTTCAATTATCTCACCAATCAGGAGTGCACTTGTTCACATTCCTCTAGCATCCAGATTCAGTGGGTCTACCCCTCCCCTGCGAATTTTTTTTTTCGCCAATCTCTTCCCCCATCTCGACCTCTCTCTCCCTCTCTCTCTCTCTCTCTCTCTCTCTCTCTCTCTCTCTCTCTCTCTCTCTCCAATCTCTCTCGTCTCACTCGTCTCTCTCGTCTCTCTCTCTCTCTCAGCTCTCTCTCTCTCTCTCTCTCTCTCTCACCGCATCTCTCTCTCTCGACTCCTCTCTCTCTCTCTGTCTCTCTCTGTCTCTCTCTCTCTCTCTCTCTCTCTCTCTCTCTCTCTCTCTCTCCCTCTCCGGTGTCTCCCCCTCTGTTCAAACCTCAAACTCATCTCCTCCTTTCATCTCTTTCTCCCCCGCCTCTTTCTCTCGCTAACTCCGACAACAACACCACCATCGGTTTCAACCACCACAGCAACCCCCTCCTTCCCCTACTCCGATTTCCCCTCCTCCGACTCACCATCAATCCACAACAAACAACAATCACCGTCTCCGATTCAAACCTCCATCACTCACAATACCCACTCGCGGCATCCCCAATCGACACACCATCGAGCCTACCGGAAAACGAAAGGAGAAAAAAAAAGAAAGTTTAACAATAAAACGATAAGCACCTGCGTTGACATCTGCTCATGTGAATATATATGGTTCGAGTTTTATTGAAGGGGAGTAATATTCGTTGGTTTTGTCAGGAGAAAAAGAAGGAAATATGTTGTACTCTGTTTTATAACTCATTTACATATCTGTTTATATAATTAAAAAAACTGATTTTATTATTTGTTTTGTTGAATAAAAAAAATAACAAAAGTGGGGGACAATGGAATTTTAGTGCTTCATAATCATATTTTTAGTGGACAATTATTAAAATAAAATGGGGGACAAACTCATTGCTAAAACAATTTTAAAAATAGAAATAATTATTATGACTATATTTAATGAAATAATTGGTAAAAAGATCTCGTTTTCTCCCGTTAAACGATACTAAATTTCGTTCTTTAAATTAAATACGACAAAAAATAAAATCCTATTTTTTCTCAAATTCTTTTAATAAACACTAATTAATTAAAATAATTAAACATAATACGAATATATAATTTTAGAAAATTTTACAAAACGTACTAATAAAAAAAATAATAATGCATTGCTTCTTAAATAAAAATTTAAATAAATATCGAATAGAAAGAAAAATTTATTCGAAAATTTTACGGATATTACAGTCTTCCCTCCTTAAAAGGATTCCGTCCTCGGAATCAACGTAGGCAATAACTAAGGTTGCTAATATCTTCTCAGCACTTTTACCAGCTTTATGCTTCCCATATCTCAATTATAAACTCTTATGCTATACTGTCTATTTTCATACCGGCTCCTCATTGATACCTACTTCCTTCATTTATTCTTATCTTCACTCTATCCTCAAATTACATCTTATCCTCAATAGTAAATCTGAGTTATTCCTTAAAACTCCTCATATCATTTTCTCTCATTAAATATACCTCTTTCCTCTCATCTTTACCCTTCTGAATTAATTCACTCTATATCTTGCATCATTATTTCCAATCTATTGTTTCAATCACTGTCGAAATCTTCCATCCCTTCCTCCTCCTCCAAATCCATACATAATACTAGCATACTCTGCTTGTTTTGTTTCCATCTATAAAATCCACTCTATTTATCTCTTCTGCACTTCTCCATACGTCACAGCCTCACTCGATTCCACCTATCCCAATACGGTTTAGTTTAATTGCATACTCACGAAATATTTATTTATGAAAACAAACAGTACATATCTGTACATATACACATATATACACATATATATCTGCAGTTATAGATATATGTATATTTATGTATACTTACCTCTATATACTCATATTTCACCCAATAAAAAAATCCTGGATACACATTTCTCTCGTCCTAATTGATTCTACTGCTAATGGCCATCCTGCCTCCACCTCGCAACTCCTATTATATATATACCTATCGATTTCTTGGCTTCTAAACTCCTTTTCATATAGCCCTAGCTCCTCCTACACTCGTTCTAAGATTTATAACCTACTGCTCTGATACCATCACTGTAACGCCCCCAAATCCCCTACAGGAATCCAGGTCGTCACACCTCTTGCGGAATATTCAATCACCTGATCACAATGTACTTTACAACAAAATCCATAATAAACTCCCTCTTATCCTCCACAGGTTATAGTCTTAGAACAAGCACTCGAAATACAAAAGTTATTACAATACAAACTCACCTCCCAGAATCTCTGAAATATTATTACAACATACAAAACACTCAACAATAAAGCATTAAACAAATTTATTCCATCTTGTACCCTCCTCTGATATTATAAGGCTAATGGGTTGAAATTAATAGCCCTTCTCTTTCCCTTTTTGCCACGATTCACCATGCCAGAGTCGTCTTTAGATGCCGCTGATTAATAATATATAGATAGCAAGAATGAGCCAAAGAATGCCCAGCAAGTATATACAGATATCATATAATACAACCACAACTCACTCAAAATATGTTTTTACTACTCTATAAGAGTTATAAATATAATTACTTTTGAAAAGAGATCAACTCAGAAATTCTTATAAATCTCGAAATTCGACTCCAATATATCTCAATAACTTCTCAAAATACTACTTGAAGATAAATCAATAACTTCTCAAAATACTGCTCGAAGATAAATCAATAACTTCTCAAAATACTCCATTGATAATATATTATAACAACTTCTCAGATCAACACCCTAGTTAACAGAACCACACAGGCATCGGTTAACCGATAGGATGTCAATGATTAAATTTCTGCTCATAACGCCTACTCAAGTAATGGATGATCAATCCATTATCACTACTCGTTTTCTATCGATAGAAGGATGCCCCGACGTCTCGAACACACCCTAAATACTCCTCAGTTGGGCCGGTGCGTTACTCCGGTCACTTTTGCTTTCATAAGCAATGAACAATAGACAGTAATAATATACTTTCCCTCTCGAATGAGTAGAGGAAATATTATGAAAAACTGTTCTGATTATGGAATCGAAATGAGGTGACCCATATCAGTATACATAACTTACTTTATATATATTCCCACTCTTAAATATAAACTTGAATGAAGTATCTCAATAAACGTCCCAACGATATGGACCAACTCATGAAATAAATTTGATCACCTCATGATATAATATGTCTGGATAACAGCTCAACAATTATATGTATGTAGATTGCACGAATAAAATCTGGTATAAATCACTCGAAAAAAAATACTTGATTTTGTAAATTAAAAACTTAATCAGCATACTTATGAATTTAAAAAAATATAAATACTCCGAACAATGGAGTACGAATTAGTAAACTTGCCTGGTTCTGCGATACGATACTCCAACCTGCTCCACACCCCTGGTTCTCCGGTATTTCACCTTCTCGGACCCAGTTCAGCTATTATTTAACTCCACTTCTGATCACCTTTCAATCAACTTTTATTCACCAATATATAATACCCTTGCATATCTACAACTTTCGTTCTTCAAGTTTTTCCAAACGAGACTCCTAACTCATCCTAAATCTTACCCTAAAATGGTTCCCAGAATAATTTCATTATTAACCTACTACGTCCCATCCTTTTTAATAATTCCTAAACTCCACATTTTTACTAGAACCTATCCCATTTATACATCTCGCAAATAGTCTAATAATAAACCCGGTTTTAGTCTAAAATAATCTGATTCGATCCGAAAATGCTAAATATTCGACTTCCAAAATAATACTGCAATAATTCTATTTATTCCCGATAATCTCTCTTTTTATCAACGAATTATTAAATCTCTAGATTACAATCAGATAGTTACTAATTATTTCTAATGATTGTTAACAATTAACTAATCAAATTGCACTTCTGATTATCTCTTCTAAATTCTCAGAAAAATCCCTAATTTAATTAATATAAATCTCACAACCAAAATTATTCAAGAATCCATTTTTATTCAATCTAAATCCATAATTATTAATATTAATCTCACTAACTAATTTCCTTTTAAATCTCGTAATTAAAATAATATTCATCCCTTTTTAGTCTCTAAATAAATCTGGTCTTATCCGATTAATAAAATAATTCGGAAATATTAAATATAAAATCTTTAAAAAAATATCGCTCTTTAATCCTATTTATTCTCAATTAATCCTCTTTTTATTAATAAATCAATAAATCTCTAAATTATGAAAAATAATCACATAATAT
Organism: Saposhnikovia divaricata; assembly: GCA_036435485.1. NCBI lineage: Eukaryota > Viridiplantae > Streptophyta > Magnoliopsida > Apiales > Apiaceae > Saposhnikovia > Saposhnikovia divaricata. The sequence goes on along the minus strand of JAZHRN010000145.1, from coordinate 9,567,656 downwards.
TTTTAAATAATAATCTACCTATAATTTATTCCAAAATAATAAATTAAACCCCCTTTTATTATCAAAACCATAAATCTTTAATATATGACACAAAATATTTTTAATCAAATTTAATAAACCAATCACCATTTTAAATAATTATTCACTATATAATCTCTAAATTTAATAATACTTCAATTAAAATATCAATTATTACAACAAATTTAAAAATCTACAACCTTTTATTTAAAATCCAATAAAAACCTAAAATTAGAAATTGTTTTATTATTATTAAAACAATTATTACAACTCAATTTAAAAAAGAATACAACTTTTTATTAAAAACCAATTAAAATATAAACTCAGAAATTGTTTCATTTTAATAATATTATAACTATTTCTATGGACCCCACAGTGGACCCCACAGTGGACCCCACCACTGTGGACCCCACAGTGGACCCCACCACTGTGGACCCCCCCTCCCCGTGATTTTCTGTCGAATTCAATCCCCTCCCCTGCGAATTTTTTTTTTCGCCAATCTCTTCCCCCATCTCGACCTTTCTCTCCCTCTCTCTCTCTCTCTCTCTCTCTCCCTCTCTCTCTCTCTCTTTCCAATCTCTCTCGTCTCACTCGTCTCTCTCTCTCTCTCTCTCTCTCAGCTCTCTCTCTCCCTCTCTCTCTCTCACCGCATCTCTCTCTCTCTCTCTCTCTCTCTCTCTCTCTCTCTCTCTCTCTCTCCCTCTCCGGTGTCTCCCCCTCTGTTCAAACCTCAAACTCATCTCCTCCTTTCATCTCTTTCTCCCCCACCTCTTTCTCTCGCTAACTCCGACAACAACACCACCATCGGTTTCAACCACCACAGCAACCCCCTCCTTCCCCTACTCTGATTTCCCCTCCTCCGACTCACCATCAATCCACAACAAACAACAATCACCGTCTCCGATTCAAACCTCCATCACTCACAATACCCACTCGCGGCATCCCCAATCGACACACCATCGAGCCTACCGGAAAACGAAAGGAGAAAAAAAAAAAGAAAGTTTAACAATAAAACGATAAGTACCTGCATTGACATCTGCTCATGTGAATATATATGGTTCGAGTTTTATTGAAGGGGAGTAATATTCGTTGGTTTTGTCAGGAGAAAAAGAAGGAAATGTGTTGTACTCTGTTTTATAACTCATTTACATATCTGTTTATATAATTAAAAAAACTGATTTTATTATTTGTTTTGTTGAATAAAAAAAATAACAAAAGTGGGGGACAATGGAATTTTAGTGCTTCATAATCATATTTTTAGTGGACAATTATTAAAATAAAATTGGGGACAAACTCATTGCTAAAACAATTTTAAAAATAGAAATAATTATTATGACTATATTTAATGAAATAATTGGTAAAAAGATCTCGTTTTCTCCCGTTAAACGATACTAAATTTCGTTCTTTAAATTAAATACGACAAAAAATAAAATCCTATTTTTTCTCAAATTCTTTTAATAAACACTAATTAATTAAAATAATTAAACATAATACGAATATATAATTTTAGAAAATTTTACAAAACGTACTAATAAAAAAAATAATAATGCATGGCTTCTTAAATAAAAATTTAAATAAATATCGAATAGAAAGAAAAATTTATTCAAAAATTTTACGGATATTACAACCAACTTCCCTTCAATCTTCCTTTTATACTGATTGAGATCACCTTGCATTGCAATCACTCAATCTGGATCTTCCAGCGCTTTTGAAGCTTTCTTAGTTTCTTCTAAAAGAAAACTAAAGAAATAATCATTGGTACTTGAAGCTCTGCTAGTCTTTTACTTCCACCATTAGAAACACTAAGAACTAGAACAAAGAGTTAATTGAGTCAACACTCTTTGTCTTGGCAGACATGTTCTCATAGTATCCTTTGACTTTCAGTGTGGTGTTGAGTTGACTAGATGATCCTTCTTTTGCTCCCCCTAAGCTGTTGCTGGGTTTACATGAAAATTCTCAATGTTGACATTGCTTGGATCTGAATCATCATTACCATTCACAGCTGGGAGCTAGAAGTCGTTGAACATCACTAAGACTTTCAATCACGTTCTGTTGATTAATAATAATCACCCTGTAGGCTGTTGACTCCACCAAGTAACCAAGGAAATTATCCTATTGAGCATTAGCAGATTGCTAGGATGCTCACTTTCATTTATCATTGCAAAACAATTTTCTTCATAACTTGTGGGGTCTTCTTATATTTCTTACTGATCAGGGTTTAATCATGTCAGTAGCAAACTATTGGCTGCTTCAGCATTAATACTCTTGAAGGTGTAGAAATCATCCAGAACACTAATTGATAGGTCCTGTAATCTGGTCTCCAAGTTGTCATAGTCAGATTTGCTTCCTGACACTCTTCTAGATGTGATCAATCACCATCAGTGGTGTCTTGTCTTCAGATTGTTTGAACAACAACTTGTTTCTTGAGAGAAGTCTTCAGTCATCACTACTAAAATATATTTTACTTTGATGTAGAACTTCTGTATGATGTTTCTTTGACTTCCCTTTATGACATGCCTCGTAATTTCATTTTACTTTAATTTCAGATGAGGCAGTCTCCTTTACTGATTCGATTTCCAGGAAAGAATCTCTTGATATGACATTCAGGTGAGAGAGCTCCTTATGTCATAGCTGAACTCCTGTCTGATGAAGCTTTATATTTGACCTTGTTGACTTCACCTTTGACTGAGATTCCATGTCAGCTACAGATAAGTTCTCTTTCCTTAATCCTCGAACAGTAGGCTCTTCATCTTGTAAAAGATGCTTTATTACTGACAACATTCCTTGGTTATAGAATAGCCTTGACCCTAGGTCATACCCTTGCTGTTGTCTCCAAGGGATAAACCACTTGGCCAGATACCGTCACCACTTTTGATAGCAGGGCTCTATCTTCGGTCATATGCCTTGAACATCCACTGTCCAGAATCCACATAACACGATGTACCTGTTACACACCCTGCAATGCCAAAACGGTTAAACCTTTTTTGGGACCCAAATTTGATTGGGTCCGGAATACTTGAAGTATTGGCCTTTTGTTAGGCAAAACAACATTCTTAATCTTAACACCATTAGTCAGCAAACATTTTACCCTATAAACAGATTTGACAATCTTTTGTTTCAGTTTAGGTATCCATGTTTGTTTAATAACAATATCATTGACTGGACATTTGACTTTGTAAACAACCTTCATAAAACTTTGTTTAGGCTTTGGTACAAATGTCTCTCTCCTAACATAAGGAGGACTAGCAGTCTTTGATCTAACATTATTCCTGTTCATATGTTGTCGAGAAGCAGTCTTATTATCACATGCATGATTACCATTAAAGTAAGCAGTCATAACATTAAAAGCACAAGACATACAATTGACAACACCACATGCTTTATGATTAGCATCAATGATAGGCATGTTAGACATGTTATTGTTCTGCTTCAACTTATTACCACCTAATCCAGTCTTAGAAGAACTAGTTGTTTCAACAACCTTGACTGGCACTTTAGGTACATCTTTCTTGGATGAAATAATTTCTGGATTAGTGTCCTCAACTGATTTGGTCTTAACAAAGACTGTGACATCTTTCTTGGATGAAACATTCTTTGAATTAGCGTTCTTAACAGATTTATTCTTAACACATTTATCCTTAACAAAGACTGTGCCATTTGCACTATCTTCATTTCTCATTTCTTCCTGAATAACAATAGAAAGAATATCTGGTGGGCCAGCATTAGATTTAGTAAACATTGGTTTTTCAACATTCTTGAGAATATGTGGTATACCTCTTTCTTTAGCTGAGATAGAATTAGGAGAATGATTATTCAAAGAACCAACAGCTTGACTGTAATCAAATCCTATTCCTACAATTTGTTCTACTGCTTGTTTGTTGAAGAACTCTTTAGAAACTTTAACAGTATTATAACAAGCTCTAATCTGTGTTTCAAGTTCTCTAATCCTGGTTTCTTGTTCAGCAATCCTATCAACTTGTTTTACCATGTATTCTCCTAGACCCTTTTCTCTGTAGTTAAGTCGAGCTATTTCTTCTATATTCTTATCTTGATTAACCTGCACCTTTTTTAAATCTAACATTTCATTTTCAAGGTTAGTGTTAACAAGACTTATTCTCTCGTACCCTTTTTTGTGCATTATTCAAGCAACTACGTAAACTATCAATTAACTCAGCATCAGTAAGAGTTACCGGTGTGGTGTAATAAGTTGATGATTCAGCATTTACCACCAGTGCAAAGTTTCCAACTTCTTCATCTTCACTGTCTGTGTCATCCCAGCTTTTGCCTTGTACCACATAGGCCGTGTCTGTGTTCTTCTTGCCAGATGCATACTCTCTCCTTGCATCTTGTTCAGGTCGATGACACTCAGTTGCAAAATGTCCCATTTCATTACAGTTGAAGCACCTGATCTTGCTTCTGTCTACCATTCCAGTCTCATAGCCAACCCTTGTGCTACTTGAGGATGGACCTCCTTGCTGGAATCTGTTCTCAGTAGACCTGAGTCTGAAATTAGGATTTCTTCTAAATCTGAAATGATTAAACTGTCTTACAACCAGTGCCATTAATTGATCCTCCAACTGCTCCAGCTCCTCTGATGAATAAAATTCTCTACAACCCTGACTTGTAGTTGTCTTCCCATACTCTGCTACAATCACTTCCTCTTCAGAGCTGTAAGGTTGAACAATCTTAGCTTCCAATCTATTTTCCCTATCTTTCTTAGTTCCCTCATTCATTGTTATAATGGTGTCCCAGATATGCTTGGCATCTTTACAGTTAACAACATGGTTGCACATGATCGCATCTAGGGATTCCACCAAAATTAATTGTACATTAAGATCAAGGGCAATATCCACTTTGTCATCATTTGTATAAACACTAATGTCCTTTAAATATGTCCTTGCAGGAACTACAACAACTCCTTCCACGATTATTTCCTCTTCAGTAATCATAGGAACTATTGGCCCGGTTTTCAATATTCCTAAATATTTAGGATTGGCCACTTGTAGAAAAAGGATCATTTTCCTTTTCCATAGTTCATAATTCTCCCTGTCAAATATGGGTATCTTAACAGTTCCAATTTTTGAAGACATGATGAATTTTTAAGTGAGTTAAAAATTCGAAATGGATTTTTGACTGAATAAAAATAGGATCTTGATTTGTGTATCAATCAATAGGCTCTGATACCAATTGTTAGGTCCGATAAGATTGTAGAAGGGGGGTTGAATACAATCTATACCAATTTATCGAAATTTGTTCTTCAAATAATATTTTATTTTAAACAAATTTGAGCGGAATAAATTGAAACAAATTTCAAGTTGAATATAACAATATATTAACTTGATGGGTGTTACAATTTCAGTACAGAAATTAATCAAGTTGATAAAAACTAATTTAGAAAATTCGACATGAACTTTTCTAATTTAGTTAATAAAAATCAAGATTAGAACTAGGAAACTTAATTCGCTAGTAGTACAAGAATCACAAATAATCAAGTTCCACCGGATAAAATATTACAAAGAAGATGAACTTGATTTTTCAGAAATTAATTTGTTCTTGGTGTGTTCTTGAGCTTGAGAGAGAAAGATGGAGGCTGCTGTGTGTTTTTCTTCTGTTATGATCGGCTGATTCATTTCCTTCTGCATTCTGCTGCCTTATATAACACAGCCATAGTCATATTGCTTTGTTTTAACTGATATAACAATCAGTTAACACTAATATGACATTCGGTATGACTATCGAATGAATGTAATATGACTGTCTCTTTAAATATAACTTTCGGTATGACTATCCAGTCCAATATAACTTTCGGTATAACTATCCAGTCCAATATAACTATCGGTATAACTATCCAGCCTGTCCTTTTGAATGAAATATGACTATCCAGTTTGAACTGAATATGACTGTCACCTTTTGAACTGAATATGACTGTCTTCTTTTGAACTGAATATGACTGTCTTCTTTTGAACTGAATATGACTGTCACCTTTTGAATCTGAATATGACTGTCTTCTTTTGAACTGAATATGACTGTCTTCTTTTGAACTGAATATGACTGTCTTCTTTTGAACTGAATATGACTATCACACTTTGAACTAAATATGACTGTCACACTTTGAACTAAATATGACTGTCACACTTTGAACTAAATATGACTATCGGTATAACTATCATTTGATAGTTATATCATCATATTTTTCAGCTTATAATTAATCAAATGATTTATAAAAATCATTTAAATAACTATTTCTTTTTCATATTAATTCTGATTTAATTAATTAATTGATTAATTTAAAGAATAAATTAATTCTGATTGAATTAATTTATAAAATAAATTAGCCAACTAATTTAATTTAATTAAAAGATAATTAATATGAAGTCTTTTTATAATTATATTAATTCCAACTTAATTAATCTTTTAATTAATTTATTGAATAAATTAATTCCAATAGAATTAATTTATCAAATAAATAAATCAAATGACTTAATTAATTAAGAGAAAATTAATATACCTCCTTGACAGCATAATTATATTAATTCTAACTTAATTAATCTTTTAAATAATTTACTGAATAAATAATTCGGATAGAATTAATTTATCAAATAAATAATTCAAATGACTTAATTAATTAAGAGAAAATTAATATACCTCCTTGATAGCATAACCCTTGTGATCTTCCATGTTTTGATAAATCTAATCCTCCACAAAGATTATTCCTTAGTCAGTCTTGATTGCAAAACCATTGTGGTTAATTAATTTAGTACCTCTGTTGCTTGCACAATGATTTGTTCCCATACCAGTCATGATAGCTTGAACCACTGAAGTTAATGATAAACAACCACTGTTTAATGTTGACACTCGATGTACTGTCTGGTTCATGAGTGACTAACCGCAATGACTGTTCTTCATATATTGACTTTAAAATCTAGTTCCTTTTCTTTTCTTTTTCTTCTCTCTCCATTAATTCTTCTGTACTGTCTCTGTCACTGTTGAAATCTCTGTCACTTTAAATGAATCCACTTCTTTAATGAATACTTCACTGAGGCTTGATCAGATGTCTGAACTTCTTTCAATGTTGTAATTCTTCAAGTCTGTAGATTGACCTTGATCTTTTTCTTCTGACAGATAATACAATCTGAGATTCCTTGTGACAGTCTATATACTATTTACTAATACAATCTTGTTTAAGTTGAGTTGTATCCTCGAAATACAAATAGGCTACATCATATGCCTTTCACAATACGACCCCAAGGTCGACCACAGGGGAAACACCATTTTCACTTACTTATGGATGCGAGGCCATGGTGCCAGTCGAAGTGCGCTCAGGGTCGTTTAGAAGAGAACATTACGATCCCGAGGCAAACGAGGTCAATCATAGGCTTTATTTGGACATGATAGAAGAAACTAGAAGCGAGGCCCAGCTACGCCTCGCAGCCTATCAACAACGGACAGCGAGGTACTATAATGGAAAGGTCAAAGCGCGATCTCTACATACAGGTGACCTAGTACTTAGAAGAGTCATGCCTAACACTAAGGTCCCAGGTCATGGAGTTTTTGGCGCTAATTGGGAAGGACCTTACAAGATCTATGCTACTCTTTCAGAAGGGACCTACTATCTCACTGATATGAAAGACAAAGTTATTCCGCGAGCTTGGAATGCGGAGCATTTGAGAAAATACTATCAGTAAATGCCTCGCCCCTAGTAGCCTCTCTCTACTACTACTTAGCATGAATAATTCATACAAAGTACTGGGGGGTAGTGATCATATAGACACCTCCCCTTTATGATGTAATGACTTTCGGGCCTCGTCCCTACTTATCAACTACTGGTCCTCGCCCCACTTGTCAATACATGAGTTCGTTTGCTTTATGAATTGCTTTATTGTGCATTCAAAATTTGTTTGCTAGCATTTACATTTTAAGGTCCAAGCTATCTCAATGATGCTGGAATCGCACTTGAAAACATCTCAAAGTAGCTGCTCACATTTTAAACTATCTACAACAATCAAAGGAATACATGTTTGAACTACTCAAAGCACTCCGCATCTGCAAGCACAATCTATATTCTAATGATCCGTGAGACAAGTTACTTATGTAGTATGCTAACGAAGATAATCTACATGAAGATTTAAAGGAAAAGAACACTTCTACAAGGTTAAATGAAACGGAAACAAAAGCAATGATATTGAATGAAGCAAAGATGAAATTAAAAGTTAACAGATCGCTACGCGATCCAAGAATTCTTGACCAGAAAAAAATATTGTTACAACTTGCGAGGCATTAAAAGGGAGCCCGCATCCCAAATTCAAGAATTCAAATTATCATTACAAAAGTGATTCAAGAAGCTATTTCGTTCTGATTGGCATTAGCGGCGGCCTCATTTGCTAGCCTCGCTTCCTCTGCTAGCCTCGCTTCTTCTGCCAGCCTTGCCTCCTCGGCATCCTCCTCCGCGATCTCCAGCTTTAGAATTTCTGCATAGTCAGTATTTCCAGGCCCAAGCTGGTCCCAGTCAAAGTCTGGGATCATGCGAATGATTCCCTTCATGAAAGTGACTTGGCCCTTGGCAAGGAATTTCTCTTCAGCAGTTGCTAGCGAGGCCTATACAGCAGTCAGATCGCTTTTCAGCTTCGTGATCTCTTCATCCTTCTTCTTCACAGCCTCCTCGCTGGACTTCTGCAATTCCTTGAGAGATTTCTCAAATTCGTTCTTCTCCCTGCGAGCAGTTTTCAGATATGTACGAATTTGGGCAGTATCGTGAGAGAGTTTCTTTTTATAGGTCTCCTCTAAGGATCGCTTGTCCTCAACCTTCTGGAACTCAAGCACCTTATTCCTTTTGTCCAGCTGAAAAAAGTGTTTAGTGTGCGCAGCCTGGCGGATAAAGGCCTCAGCAAGGCATCGGGTCAGAGCGTTAGCATTTTCTTCTGGGGTCGCCTTCCACCAGTTAGAAGTCTCGGCTTCTTCTGTGTACTTATTTCCCAGCGCAGCGAACAGATGCTGAGAAGGGGTAGCGGCTGTGACCCCCGAAGGTAATTGGGAAAGCAAATCTAGTTGCCCGTCCTTTTTGGCTCGCTTGAGAGGGCTCTGTTCAGCGAGGCCTTGGACTTGATCTTCAGCGAGGCTGGTTTGAGGAGGCGGATCCTTGATAATTTTCTGTTGAGAAGTTGTTTTTGGGGGAATTGGTGCTTTTAGCGCAGAGGCCGCCTTCAAAGCTAAATTTTTGGAGGCACCTCGCTGGAGAAAGGGAGGAACTTGACCAGTTCGGTTCGACATGCCTGTACAAGGAAAATAAAAGACAAGTTAAAAGACGGTTCAGTAAGTTGCTGGATGGCAGTAAAATAAGTGCGAAGACAAGCAACATCAAGTTATGCATGTATGAAAATGAAAATCATAGTACGATATGAAAAAAATTATGAGTTGAATCACTATCGAGTACCCTCATCGTTAACTATTTCAACATGAGAAGACGAGGCCTCTTCTCATAGTTTACGCTTTCGCGAGGATCGCTTCGCATTTGAGGGCCCCGCTTCAGGAGTGGAACCTACCCCCTCCTTGAGGAATTCGCATTCGATTAAATTGTCTAAAGTAAGCAGGGTATTGATATTCATTTCTTCCTTGGTTGATTTCGTTAGCACCTCATCGGCTCATTTTTTCTCTTCACCTTTGAGAACGGTGCGAACTGGACCAACTGCGAGGTCGAAAGCATAAATAAAAATTTTAGGAAGACGGAGAAGTAAAGAGTTGATAAATAACTCACCAGGGAGATAGTTGAAGCTTGTTTTGACTCTAGGGACGTCATGTATATACAGGAAGGGTTCCTTCCACGATCCAGCATTACTTATTCCTCCAGGAAGCAGGCTTTTCTTATTGAACTCTGGCCATATAGAAAAGTAAACATATCCAAAATCTTTGGCCCCGCATCGCTTGAGCTGAAGGAAATAGCCCATTGTCCTCGCTTCCAAGGGCGGATATCCAAGCTTGTGATAGAGAATATAAAGAGTGATCATGGATCTATAGCCATTTGTACTAATTTGAATTGGAGCCAGATGGTATGTTTCGTAGACGTCTTTTATGAATGGGTGAAGGGGCGAGGAGACACCTATCTTCATGAGAGGGACCGTTAAGACCATCCTTGGTACCCCACCTCCATTTTCCTCATGATTAAAGCGATAACATCGCATCTTTTTCTTGGGAAGGATAATTTTACCTTCAGGTCGGAACTTCTCGACCCCCTCTCTGATAGTCTTCTCAGTTAGAGTTGAAGACATGTCTCGACAGGCCAAAATGCGAGGCTCGCCTGGTTTTACTTTCGAGCCAGGCTCGATGTCTTCTGGGCGAGCCCCCACCACGTATATAACTCCCTCTAACTCTGGTTGAGGGGTCGGTATATAGGGTTCTGGTGAAGCCTCTAGAATGTAGTCATAGTCCTTGAAGTTTACAACTCTTGACACCTCGTCAAGACCACCATCATCCGAAGATGGTTCCTCGTAATCGGTATCGCCGGAGTTAGCTTCGTTGTCTACACCTCCCTCAACATCATAGTAGGCCTCACCTAATGAGTCTACTGGGGAGTCACTTATGTGAATGGGAGAAATAGTTTGAGGAGGAGGTAGTTTGGAAAGGATCCGTGCTGCTTCTGAGCTGAATTCTTCTCCCTTCTTTTTTAACGTTTCAATTTCTTGTTCAAGAGGTGTCATCTTGGTTTGGGATTCGACCTGAGCTGGGATCACATCCAAAGATCGGTCTCGTGAGCTCACAAAATGCTTGGATCGCCACTTATCTAAGGGTACCTCTCTGGTATAATCTTCATTCGACCACTACGAGTCGAAATATAACTTAAAGGAGCTTTCGCTCGTACTCGCTGCCCTCACAATGTTGGCAGCGGCCTCGTTGCTAATTCGAACGTTTGGGAGAGGAGAAGGCGTCTTTGAGCTATCTGTCGACATCTGAAAGTTAATGTGAACAATTAAGTGTGTGCCCTTACAGAAAGCAAAAAGGGATAAAGAGAAGAAAAGAATAAATGAGTAGAAAAACTCTACTTGTCCTCACTTCGCTCACGAATCGGAATAAGGGATCGTAATTCTACCTAAATAAAGGGATCGCTATTTTACCTAAGCGAGGATGGGATCGCTAAATAATATTGAAGGTATGGGATCGCAGTTGTAAGGGATCGCATCGCATATAATTAAAGCTATTTAATCATGCAATTACAATGAAGAACAATAATTTAATTATGAGGGAAGAATGAAGACTTACTTTTTCTTGAAAAACGTTGAAGAAATCTGAAAAACTTTTGGGGTCGCGGATTCTGGTGCCTTCAAATTTTCATTGTTTGATCTGGGAGCAATCTGACAGCACTTCGACAATGTGTTTGTGAGAATGAAAAAAGGAAATGATAGTGACAGAAGTATATATAATCATCAGGAGAGAGAAAGATACAGGACACTTGTGAAGATCTCAACCATTGAATACGTATCTCGAGACGCAACAGCTGTCAAACCCCTTCACATTCTTAGGGTCGCGACGTCTCCAACGGTCATATCTATATCAACAAAAGGCTAAGGCTTCGCCTCGCGGTTTCATACATCCTCTCTTTGAGTCCACATCGCATCTTCAATGACAACATGGACTCGGGGGGTAGTTGTTATGCCCAAATCTGGCATAATAATTATCATGATTTAATTAGCTAAATTAACGGTTCATAATTGGCTATGGGCCTAGAAGATGACAATTGGATCAATAAAGTCCACTATTGGAATCAGCCCGGCACAACTATAGGGCCACCTCGCTCATGATCCGGTCTAAGGGATCGCTTCGTTGACACTCCCTCTCTGGGACCGCTTTGCGCTATCATCACATCTACAGGCTAAACGAGATCGCTATCTCATTCTCTACTAGAAGGTTCGTAGCTAGGCCCCTCGCGATCATACAAGTAATTGGGCATTTGGGACTGCTTCGCATTGCCAGGCCCCTCGAGGTCGCATGCTAGGCTCTACTTCACTTCTCTAAACCTCGCTTGAGAGACCTCTACTCTAACCATGCGAGACCATCGGTTTCCTTCTATAAGACATGGATCATGGATAGAATTAAGGACTCATTGCCACATCAGCCCTACACGAACGGGCTTGGGCCATGACTTATCTTCTAAAACCCTAGCCCATCTAGGTAACTTGCTGCCCAAGAATTACGTATGGCTTGATCCCTATAAATAGGGTATGTAGGCACCTTGATACGGATGAGAAACAGTTCACCCCTGCAAACACCTATCAAGCTCAGCCACATCTAAACACACAAATCATAATCCCCTGTTCTTCTTTCATTAACAAAATATCCGTATTTTGCTCCGTTAATCCTGGAAACCTCCAAAACATTGTTATACAATAGTCTCCCTATAACACTACTTTTACAACCCTCAGTCCATTTATACAAACTTTATCTCTTTTATTATCTTTTCAATCTTTATAGACACCAACAGAATCCAAAACTATAGAAAACTCGTCCCATTTTAGCCGATTTGCCCCAATGGATCGATCCTGGTTTTTTAACAAGACATGTTGGATGCTAGACCTGAACCTTTCAGACGTAATTGCGGAAACTCACTAAAGTGTTTTGCTTATATAGCACTGAGAATCTATTGAAAATTTTCTCTTTAGATGTGATTGGACGTAGCCGGTTTAATTTGCTACTCCTCTTTCTCTTCATGAGGATATTTCGTATAATTTCCATTACGTGATTGGCTCCATTTTCTTAGTAGTTTGGTACATGGAGCATTTAAAAAATAGGAAACGTCTTCATAGTTTTGATCATATCAAGGTTTGTCCAACCTCTTCTATTTATTTACTGGCAACTTCACTAGCATTGGGATCCCTTTGATGCTTCTAAGGTAAAAGTCAATATCTGGAAAACTTGTTAGCTTGCTCAGCATAATCAGTTTGATTACGTTATTATAGTCAATAGAAAGGTAGCATTTTCATCACCTTGTTCTTCTGAGGTTACTCTGCCTTGTCAAGTTGCTACTATTCTTAATGATTTCTGTGGAATGGCTTACTTCATCAATTTATCTTTCTCATTTATTTCTCGTTCATGTAAGAAGGTTGCTTACTGAATTGCTAGCGAGAGTATATGTCAAAAATTTCTTGTAACAGGATCTGTCTTATCTATTTTGAAAAGTGAGATGTCATATGCTTATGGCAGTTTTTTCATGCAGCCTTCTGTATTCAATCTTCCGAATCTGGAAGATCATACCTTGGATATTTTGTACCAAATCAAACATAATCTGAAACTTACACTAATCAAACAGCAGAAATCTTAATCATGCTAGTAATAATATAATCTGTTAAATTTGACAGAATGTAAACTAGATTGGAGAAGATGAACTTTTTCATGAAAGAAATGAATTAATGTTCTGTACAAAACTAACTAACTATCTACACAAGTCTAAGTGTATATAAATTACAAACCAAGACATGCTAGCGGGAAAAATTGTTACAAAACAATGACTAACTACTTGTTGACTTTTGTGCATTGACTGCATTAACTATTTGACTAAGTAATTCCAACACCCCCCCTCAAGTTGGAGGGTGTAACAGGCAACCCCAACTTGGACAGGATAGTATGGTGATGAATGCCAGAAAGGAGTTTAGTGAAGACATCTGCGAGCTACTGCTTGGTATGATAGAGAAATTAAACCAGAAGGTAGCTTTTCACGAACAAAATGACAGTCCAATTCGATATGCTTCGTGCGTTCATGGTAAAGAGGATTCTTAGCAATGTATATTGCTGCCTGGTTGTCACACTTGACTGCAATGGGAGTAATATTAGGGACATCTAGCTCAGAAAGCAACCGAGATAACCAAGCTAACACGGCGTATCGAACGATATTCAGCCTCAGCTGATGATAAAGAAATGGTATGTTGTTTCTTGGATTTCCAAGAAATAAGACTTCCACCAAGAAAAATGACATAACCACTAATAGACTTTCTAGTGTGAGGACATGTTGCCCAATCAGCATCACAATAAGCTTCCACATCGAATGTTGGTTGGAATTAAAAAGAATACCTTGTGCAGGAGATCCTTGTAGATATTTAAGGACATGAATGGCAGCATCCCAATGTGGCTGTCGAGGAGAAGCCATAAATTGGCTTAAGTGTTGAACACAGAAAGAGAGGTCAGGTCTTGTATGAGTAAGGTAGTTTAGCTTACCAACAAGTTTCCTGTAAAGAGAAGGATGTGTAACTGAAGGTCCATGATCATGTAGAAGTTTAACATTCAAATCCAAAGGAGAAACTATTGTAGATTCTTGTAAACAATCAAACTCGGCTAAGAAATCATTAGTAAACCTATGTTGAGACATAACAACTCCCTTAGAAACTTTGTTAAATTCTAGACCTAGGAAATAATGAAGATTTCCTAAATCCTTTATCTTGAAAACAGAGTCTAGGAATTGTTTAATAGAAGCAATTTCTGATGTGTCATTACCAACAACAAGTATGTCATCGACATAAACAGCAAGAAACAAAATCAAAGATCCGTTTTTCTTATAGAATAAAGAATGGTCATTCTTTGAGAATTTGTAACCTTTTGACAACAAAGCTGCACTTAACTTTATATGCCATTCCCTCGAAGCCTGCTTCAACCCATAAAGGGATTTTATCAATTTACAGACCAAATTTGGAGCAACAGGAAGACCAGGAGGTGGTTTCATGTATACATCTCACCATGGAGGAAAGCGTTGTTCACATCAAGTTGAGATATATGCCACCCCTTTTTAACAGCAATAGCAACAAGACTACGAATAGTTGTCATTTTGACAACAGGAGAAAAAGACTCTGTGTAATCAATACCAGCCTTTTGAGTAAATCCTTTAACAACTAAACGAGCTTTATATCGTTCTATAGTTCCATCAGCATGATATTTGATTCTAAAAACCCATTTGCAAGATATTGCTTTCTTGTCTGGAGGTAAAGGGACTAAAGACCATGAATTGTTTGCTTCTAAAGCAGAGAATTCTGCTACAATAGCCTGCTGCTACTCAGGATAAAGAGATGCTTTTTCATATGATGTAGGTTCAGGAATAGGAGTGAAAACTGAAGTAACATTACAGCATAAAGGAGAGGTTTTGTTGACTTGATGATGTATTGGAGCAGAACATAGTGAAGTGAGAGTACATGAGCAGAAAGAAGGTGTACAGGTTACATGATTAGCAGTATGGATGTAATCATTAAGATATGATGGAAGTTTAGTAAGTCTAGATGACTTTCGAACAGGGAGAGAAACAATAGGTTGAATATGAGTGTTTGGAGAAGAATTAACAAGTGGAGTAGTTGTTGAAGAATTAGGTGTGGCTGTTTGAGGTGTGGCTGTGTGAGAGTTAGGTACTGCTGTTGGAGAATTAGGTGTCTGATTTGAAATATCTGAAATTTGTGTGTGTAGAACTGTATGGAGGAATAGTATGATAAACAAGATGACTATGATCAGGTAATGATAATGGAATGTACTGGAAGAAAGAAGATTTGACATAAGGAAAGATTGTCTCATGAAATTGTGCATCCCTAGAATATTGTATAGAATGATTTTCTAAATTCAAAAATTTATAGGCCTTTTTTCCAAAGGGATAACCAAAAAAACACAAGGTATGGCTCTTGTAGAAAATTTATCTCTGTGAGCTTTGGGTGTACATATGTAAGCAAGACAGCCAAAAGGTTCAAGATGTTCAAAGGAAGAAGACTTATTAAACAACAGTTCATAAGGTGAAGCACCTGCAAGAACTGTTGAGGGAAATCTATTGATGAGATATGTGGAAGTAAGAACACAATCTCCCCAATATTTTATAGGTAGATTAGATTGAAAAAGCAGTGCCCTAGATGTCTCAAGAAGATGTTTGTGTTTTCTCTCCACAACACCATTTTGTTGTGAAGAATAAGCACATGAAGTCTGATGGGCAATACCTTTTATCAAGAAATAGGAAGTAGCAGCTGTACTAAGGCCTAACTCTAATGCATTGTCAGTCCTAATGGTTTGTACTGTAGAGTGAAACTGATTTTTAACTAGAGCTACAAAATATTTGATAAAAGTAAAATCATTACTTTTGCAGCTCAAGATGTGTCCATGTGGTTCTAGTATAGTCACCTACAATAGTCACAAAGTATTTATAGTGATTATATGTAGAGACTTTATAAGGACTCCATATGTCCACATGTATAAGTTAAAAAGGTTTGGAAGTATGAATAGTACTATGAGGAAAAGGATTTCTGTGTTGTCTGGCCTTAGCACATATATCACAAAAGAAATCAAAATTAACATTCACATTACACAAAGACATAGTCTTAAGTTTTGACATAGGCAAATGGCCCAATCTAATATGCCAAAGCAAAGCATCACTATTACAACCAACAACAGAATTCATAAAAGGAATGGAAATATCAGAAACATTAGAAACATTTGCTGAAGAAACTTGAGGAGAAACTTGAGTTGAAGATGAAAGAATGTATAGGTGTAACACCCCCAGATCCGGGGTCGGGGATCTGGTGGTTACGGTCTTACATCCATTCATAATACTTGACTTGAGTCCACAATAAATAAATCACATGCTGTGACCCCACAATAAATACCACTCACACACACAACAGTTATAGTCCCAGAGATGAAATTGAAATAAGTCTTACATTAAAGGGTTACGAATAAAAGTTATTACAATCCCAAAAGGATAACATCATAAGTTTAAAAGTTTTGCCGTTAATTACATTAATTATACATATAGTTAAACAGGAAACAAAAGCTGTCTAACTATGCTACCTCAGCAATGGCGGCTAGCATCTCAGCGGGTAGTCCGGTGGGTCGGGTAACCTGCTTGCGCCAAGTGCGCCTGACGCGAGCCATCTGTCCTAGCTGTTGTTGTGACATAATGTGAACAAAGCAAGGGTGAGCGAAAGCCCACCAACAATAATATATAACTGAACGATAATATATAATAGTTCAAAATTATCTTTCAAACCATATGCCATGCATTTACGGAAATGATGCCAGTATAATATGAACGATGAAGTTACAAGGTAACTTAAAATATTTGTTTATAGAAATATCTGCTACATCAAAAGTAAGCGAGATATTCTCATTGTTATTAAGAAGAGGAACTTGCATGAAAAGGTTGCAATTCCAGTTATGAACACCTTTCCAACTCTGCCAACAGTAATCGTGTTGCAGGAAATAAATAAGTTTGGATGATGAACCAATGATGGAGTATTCACCGCGCCCGCTGTTCCAATCTTCATGATCAGTCGAGATCGTACAGCTCAATTTAGATTTACTACCGGTAGAAGGAAGAACTGACGGCTTTACTTGTATACCGCCTTGCTAGCTCTCCCCGGCCAACGGTTGGGCCAAAGGGGATGGACCGGCGCTACTCGGCCTCTTACACGACTCCTAGTTCAAATAGAATTCATGATTCTGAATGTAACGTTCGTCCCCCTTTCCCCAAGTATAATACTTGTTGATAAGACTCCACAAAGTAGTCGTATCTAGTTGGAAAGGAAAATTTACCAATAACTCCCAAGCTATTACTTGGTAACGGATATCAACTTGTTCCAACATCTTACCCCTCGAAAGATGAGAAGGTAAACAATGACTTAATAAGTCAATAGCATCCGAGTTGCGAGTGGAGAGAATACTTTATGACCGGGAAGTCGACAAGATAAATAACATTTTCCAAGTAAGGTTCCCTTATTATTAAGGAGATAGACTCGAAGAAGAATGATGTCTGAGAACCTTTCTTGATATAAGATTAATAATAATATGACTCCGAGACATTTTCTGTAATAATCGAAGAAGATAAACCTTATCGAGGTTATTCTAAGTATGGAATGAATATTCAGAGAATATTTATTGAATTAAAATATTTTACAAATCATTTAGGAATATGAAAGAATATCTTTAATCAGAGTATTTCCCAAATAATTCTTATCGAGAGAATATTTAGTGCATAATTAAATATTCAAATGAATATTCAAAATAATATTCATTACTTAATAAGTCCTGAAAGGAATATTTAAAATATTTAAAATAATATTCGATGATTAAATAGAACCCTGGATGAATATTCAAAATAATATTCATAATTACTTAGGAATTTAAATGAATATTGATAAAGTAATATTCATTTAATGAATAATATTCTAAATGAATATCAAGTAATATTCATTTAGTAATCCAAGCTTTAAAGGAATATTCGATATAATATTCGATAAATAAATCAAGCTTCAGATGAATATTGAAGATAATATTCATCAAGTACTTAATATCTTAAATGAATCTTCAAAAGTAATATTTATTTAATAAAATAATCTTCTAAATGAATATCCAAATAATATTCATTTAGTAGTCTCATCTTTAGAAGAGTATTCGAAATAATAATCGATAATCAATTCGACTCTGAATGAATATTAGGAAATATTATTCGTTGAATAGTTACGTTCAAATAATTATTTGAAATAAGGATCGTTAAAATAATTAGCCTCGAACGAATATTCAAAATAATATTCGTTGCCCGAATAATGGAAAATATTTACCTAAATATTTTCCTCCGAGGTAATCTTGATATATCAAGAAATATTGACTCCCGGTCTATAATGATGAATAAGATGTATACGCCCTTCTATGAGGGTCTTACAATAATCCGGCTTATAACTGATACGATAGCTATCTAATTTATAAGCCAATAACAATCAGGGAACAAGCATAATGATATAACTTTGAAAGCAGACATGCATGCTATGGCATATGTATATCAGAAAACATATATATATATTTATTCAATCACAACAACAGCCTAAAAGAAGGGAATTGAAACTCGCCTGGTAGTCGAGTACGGTAAGGGGTAGTGGTAGCGGGTCCCGGTTCAGCTTGGTGATCTATAAATAGCCAAGGCATTCGGGATTAATCACTTAACATACTAAAAGTTAAGTTATACTTAAATCGAAACACGTTCTCGAGTTATCTCGTTATACCCCTTTTAGTGGATTACTTTTTATCACTGATCCGACCCGACATTCGTTCGTTAATACGACATGTCATTGTACTCATACTTGGGACATACTTAAGTCATATGAGTTCTAAGGTTGATCGTTACGAACCAATATTATACACCGAGTTTTATCGCCCGTTTTCTAAGTGTTTTACCGAAGTTATAAAAGAGTCGTCTTTTAGGGGTTCGTTCGCGTTTAACCTCGACTCGAACATTTTTAATAAATCGAAAAATGCTCTTTTTGACATACGGTTTTCTTTCACACCTTCCTTCTTACCCCTAGTATTTATTTACCAAGATTCGCCATGACGTTACATAGTTTACGAGGGTTCAATTTCAGTTACGAACTTTCGTTTACGGATTCGAACTACTTTTAGTAATTTGGTCATAAATCCTAAACCGTAAGTCCGTTTCACGTGATCTTTATATCAAAACGAAGCTTAGAACATTACCTATCCTATCATGGCAGATAATGTCTCTGGACAGTAGGGGCTCGACATGGAAAATGGCATACAAAACATGGTATTGTAAAATCGGGCATTATAACGGCTTTAAATCGAATATCTACCAATTTCGAATCTTCCCATAAACATAGTATCCAACCCAAACAACATATACATGACTTATATACATGAACTGAGGCCAAGCAATGCCTTTCCGTTCATCTAACTACTTTCATCATTTATCCAAGATCCATACATAATCATGCTTATAATCTTAACATAACCATAACTAAGCTATATCTATCATAAACATGCTTAAAACTCAAAGTAGATCTAGGGTTTTCAAGTCTTATACCTTCCTTGTAGTATGTACTAGCCTCACAAAGCTTGGTACTGCCCTTGGATAGCCTTAACTTAGCTAGGATCAACCATGAAAAATCAAGAAAACCAAGTTAGTACATGATGAACACTATTCATCCTCCTCTTGTTTGATTTTTTTGAAAATGGAAACAAAGGAGTTTGGTTCTAAGATTTTGAGGAGATAA
Organism: Saposhnikovia divaricata; assembly: GCA_036435485.1. Lineage (NCBI taxonomy): Eukaryota > Viridiplantae > Streptophyta > Magnoliopsida > Apiales > Apiaceae > Saposhnikovia > Saposhnikovia divaricata. The sequence goes on along the minus strand of JAZHRN010000145.1, from coordinate 9,547,638 downwards.
GTTTTATGAAATATAAGTCTCACCTTAAAAATTTCAAGAACAAACAATGGTGGGAAGGTTGAGTTTGGATTTGGAATTTGTGGTTGGCCGAATGGAATGGAAAAAGGGGGGAGAGTGTTTTTGCTCTTCTTTTGTATTGGTTGCTTGTAATAATGCTTAAAGTGATTTTTGTGAGATAATATCTCATCCAAGTGGTGTTAGTGGAGTGTGATGCAATGGATGAGGTAATTAGCATGGACAAGTGTTGCATTTTGCATGGTTGAAGGCTAACTAGCTAGTTGGTCTTGCTAAGTACTTGTTCAAACCCTAACATGCTAGTTAGTCTTGCCCACTTGGTTACTAGATATTTATTCTAGTAGCTTGCACAAGACTCTTGCTTCCTCTGCTTGTTTCTGTGTCCGGTTATTGCCCGTTTCGATTGATCGTTCGTAGGAATATTTCACGGATTTCTAATTAGGGTTTACCGGGAATCCTTTTTAATATTAATACTATCATTCTCCATCATTCATTCTAACTTTCCAATTTATATTCCTTAAATCCATTCGTTAAATACTTAAGGCTATCAGTGTCCAGGGAACTCTCGGAGAAAATAAAAGTGCGGTTTTTCAGAATCCGACAGCTTTTACATACACTTATTTTCCCCCTGGATTACTAATACGAACTCGAAAATCCGTTCCGAATACTTCTATATAGTGTCGTCTCATATTATTCTATACTCCCACCAAAACACTATTCATTCTGTATTCTTTACTTATTCTCTTAGGGTTGTACAATTGTCCGAATTCTCTTTCGATCGTTCCTTAACCTTTTTACGGAACTACTGGATTAATCGTTACCGATCTGGATGACATGAGAGTATTCTCTTGCTTGAAGTTGCCATATCTTATTCCCTTAGAAGATAGATTATTCTTACCTATGTTGTCACCCTTTAGCATTCTTCAAGACATAAACATAATAAAGTCGAATTCCATTCATTCTTTCCCAAATATCAATTATTACATTGTAGCCATATCCACTATTCATTCTTACATCATTAAATACATAAAAGTTTTAATTCCACCCAAAATCTGGGTTCTTACAGTCTCCCCTCCTTAAAAGGATTCCGTCCCGGAATCAGTTTGAAAACAAGTGGGGGTACTTCTCTTGCATTGCGCTTTCAAGTTCCCAGGTGGATTCTTCTACATTGTGGTTCTGCCACAAAACTCTGACTAGCTGAATGACCTTGTTTCGGAGCACTTGTTCTTTCCGGTCTATGATTTCCACAGGTTGCTCCACATAGGTCAGGTCTGGTTGCATGTCCACTTGCTCATACTCTACAATATGCTTAGCATCCGGATTATACTTCCTCAGCATCGAAACATGGAACACATTGTGCACCTGCTGTAGATTCGGGGGCAATGCGAGCTCATAAGCTAGTTCCCCAATCCGTCTCAAGATCTCAAATGGTCCAATGTATCTGGGACTCAGCTTTCCTTTCTTCCCAAATCTCATTAAACCTTTCCAAGGTGACACTTTCAAGAACACTAGGTCCCCTACTTCGTATTCCTTGCCTTTCCGAGCTAAGTCGGCATATTTCTTTTGTCGATCCTGGGCTGCTACCAACCGTCCTCTGATTAGATCTACTGCATCTTTAGTTCGTTGGACCACTTCGGGCCCGAGCATCTTTCGCTCTCCAACTTCATCCCAATACAAGGGAGATCGACATTTTCTTCCATAAAGGGCCTCATAAGGTGGCATCCCAATGCTTGAATGATAACTGTTATTGTAGGAGAACTCAATCAATGGCAAGTGATCATCCCAATTTCCTTTGAAGTCTATCGCGCAGACTCTTAACATATCCTCTAGCGTTTGAATGGTCATTTCACTTTGCCCATCTGTCTGGGGGTGGTAGGCTGTGCTCATGTTCAGCCGGGTCCCTACGCATTCTTGAAAACTTCTCCAAAACCTGGAGTTAAATCTAGGATCTCGGTCGGATACCATTGCGACTGGGACTCCATGTCGCGCCACTATCACTTTTAAGTAGATGTCCACTAGTCTGTCGACCGTGTACCTTTCGTTGATCGGGAGAAAGTGAGCTGACTTCGTCAGTCGATCTACAATTACCCATATAGCGTCATGATTAGCCTTGGTCCTTGGTAAACCTACTACGAAATCCATGGCTATGTGTTCCCATTTCCATTCTGGAATCTCTAAGGGATGTAGAAGTCCGCTGGGTTTCTGGTGCTCTGCTTTCACTCGTTGGCAGGTCAAGCATCTGCTTACCCACTCTGCTACGTCCTTTTTCATATTGGGCCACCAGTAATACTCCTTCAAATCCCTATACATTTTGTTGCTACAGGGGTGCACTGAGTATCTTGAGTTGTGTGCCTCATTTAAAATCTCATCCTTGAGTTCCTGAACATTTGGGATCCATATCCTATATGTGTACCTCATGATCCCTTCCTTGTCTCTATCGCACTTAATTTCCTCCCCGGTCATTAGCTCTTCTGTGGAGTTCTTTTCTTCCTCCATCATCCGTTCCTGGCACAGTCTAATCTTTTCTAGCAATGGAGGTTGGATTCTAATTTCCATCAACTTTTCTTGGCCCTCTCCAGGTAACTTAACCTCGATTTCCAACTTCTCAAAATCTTTCACTAGTTCTTCCTCTGAAGTTATCATTTTGAGCTTTTCTTTCCGACTAAGGGCGTCAGCCACCACATTGGCTTTGCCCGGGTGATAGCGAATTTCACAGTCGTAATCCTTGATTAACTCTAACCATCTCCTCTGGCGCATGTTAAGCTCTTTCTGAGTGAAAATGTACTTGAGGCTCTTATGGTCAGTGTAAATCTCGCACTTTTCCCCATACAGGTAGTGTCTCCAAATCTTTAAAGCGAAGACTATGGCTGCTAGTTCTAGATCATGCGTGGGATATCTGACCTCATAATCCTTCAATTGCCTAGACGCATATGCTATTACCTTGCCGTGCTGCATAAGCACGCATCCCAGTCCTTTATGCGAAGCATCACTATAAATCACGAAATCTCCTTTTCCATCAGGTAATGCCAGCACTGGGGCGGTCACCAGCCTCTTCTTTAACTCTTGGAAACTCTTCTCGCATTTCTCAGTCCATTCAAATTTCTTGGTTTTACGGGTAAGTCGAATTAATGGAGCTGCGATTTTCGCAAAGTCTTGGACAAATCTCCTGTAATATCCGGCCAGTCCGATGAAACTCCTCACCTCGGTTGGAGTAGTTGGCCGTTCCCAGTTTGAAACTGCTTCTATCTTGGAGGGGTCAACCAACACTCCTTCTCTATTGATCACGTGCCCTAAGAATTGTACCTCATTTTTCCAAAACTCACACTTGGAGAACTTGGCATATAACTGCTCCTGAGTATTTCTAAGGTTATCCTTAAATGTTCAGCGTGTTCTGCCTCTGTCTTTGAGTAGATGAGAATATCATCAATGAAAACTATCACGAATTTGTCCAAATATTCCTTGAACACTCTATTCATTAGGTCCATGAAGGCTGCTGGGGCGTTGGTCAATCCATATGACATAACTAAGAACTCATAATGTCCATATCTGGTATGGAATGCAGTCTTCGGGATATCTTCAGGTTTGATCTTCAGTTGGTGATATCCCGTTCTCAAATCAATCTTAGAGAAGTATTCAGCGCCTCCTAGCTGGTCAAACAAATCGTCTATCCTGGGCAATGGATACTTATTCTTTATGGTTAGCTTGTTCAATTCTCTATAGTCGATGCATAACCTCATACTCCCATCCTTTTTCTTAACAAACAACACTGGTGCGCCCCAAGGCGACACACTGGGCCTTATCATGCCCTTATCCAACAATTCCTGTAATTGTTTAGCTAGCTCCTTCATTTCTACTAGGGCTAGTCGGTACGGGGCCTTCGAAACCGGCGCCGTCCCCGGGGCTAACTCAATGGCAAACTCAATTACCCTATCAGGTGGTAGTCCGGGAAGATCTTGTGGGAACACGTCCTCGAACTCATTAACTACCAGAATGTCTTGCAATCTTGGCACTTCCTTCTGAGTGTCTATAACGTAAGCTAAATAAGCCTCGTTCCCTTTTCGTAACAATCTCTTGGTTTGCGCCATGGTCAGAATTTTCTGGGTCTGTCGCATCCCCTTAAACACTATTTCTTTCTTCCATGGGGTTTTCAACTTAACCTTTTTCCCTTTACAATCTATCCGCGCATCATTGCGAGACAACCAATCCATACCCAAAATGATATCGAATTCCCCTAGCTTAAAAGGAATTAAATCGACATAGAAGGATCGTCCTCCTATTTCTAGCTTACAGTCGGGGTGAATTTGATTAACCGGTACGATTTCCTAATTAGCTATTTCTACTAGTAAGGAATCTCTTAGTTGCTGGGTTTTAAGTTTCAACTTATGCGCAAAATCTCTAGATATAAAAGACTTAGTTGCTCCTGAATCAAATAAGACATTTGCACTTACTGAATTGAGAGAAAATGTACCTGCTATCACATCCGTGTCCCTCACGGCATCTTGTACCGACATATTAAAAGTCCTAGCAGTTGGCGGCCTATTTGAGGCAACCTTGCTTGCTCCTGATGCTGCTGGTTTGCTCCTAGGGCAATCCTTCCTCATGTGCCCTCGCTGTCCACACTGGAAACAGGTTGTGCTGTTAGGGATGACCGTGGTGCAAGAGGTAGCATAATGCCCAGCTCGCCCACACTTATAACAGTTTATCTGCTTCAGGTTGCACACCCCGGAGTGCCTCTTCCCACAAGTAGCACACAATGGCAATGGAGGTCGAGAAGGGTTGGAACGGGACATTCCTGATTGATGGCCGCCCTGGCTCACACTTACACTCGCAGATGGTTTAAACCCTACATTCCTCCCTGGTAGGGAAACCGCTCCTCGATTAAACTTGGTTGGGGGTTTTCCTCCAGCGGATCTTCCGCCCATACTAACACGCTTTCTCTTTATCCCCCCTTTCTCTCTTTCTCTCTGCATCTGATCACTACCAGCCTCCACAATGGTTGCCTTCTGCACCAAGGTGGCATAATCTGTAATCTCTAAAACCGCCACCCTATTCTGGATCCACTGCTTCAGCCCTTGTTGAAACCTGTTAGCTTTCTTCTCTTTTGTGTCTACAAACTCTGGCACAAATCTCGATAGCTCAGTAAATTTGGCCTCATAGTCCGCCACTGTCATATTGTTCTGTTTCAGTTCCAAAAACTTAAGTTCCATCTGGGTTTTCATGAACTTCGGGAAGTACTTCTCCAGGAACAATTGTTTGAACCTTTCCCAGGCTATGACAGCATCAGTCTCCATGTTCTTCTGGCTTCCCACCAATAATTGGCCTCTCCCTTTAGTAGGTAAGTAGCAAAAACAGTCTTCTGAGCCTCATTGATACTCAGAATCTCAAAAGATTTTTCCATTTCCTTAATCCAGGCCCTCGCCTCAACGGGATCAGCCGATCCGTGGAACTCTGGGGGCTTAAGGGACTTAAAGGCCCTAAAGGAATTTGCCACTGAAGTGTTGTTGCCTGGTGGTGGCTGGGGGTATTGGTTCAAATTCTGCCTAAGTAGATCCATAAACTGGCCCATGGGGTTTCCGCCCTGGTTCTCCCCTTCATGTTCTACTTCATTTTCTCCACCCTCGATTTCCCCCTCAAATTCTTCAGAGTACAGGGGTTCATCTTCTGCTCCATACTGGGAATCTTCTTGCTCATTATAATCCTGATCTTGTTCTTCACTACTTTCATGGTTTTCCTCGTGTTGGTTGTGACTCTCTTGGTCAGTAGATTCTCGGGGGTTAGCCCTAGTGCCCATTCGTCTTGGAGGCATTTTACTGAAAATTTGGAAAATTATACATTAGGTTCACTTACCTGTTTTAAAGGATTTTTCCTTGCATAATTCTTTACATGATTGGGTTTAAGATCCCACGGTTTTATATCTCATGGTAACTTAATCGAAAAGTAGTACATATGCTAATAAACTCGTGATCATATCCAACAAAATTGAAATAACTGAAAGAGAAACAAATATATACCAGGTACCGAAAAGGTACAACATCCGAGTTACAACGATAGTTTAAAGTACAGCCATCCTAACAACAACAACAAGTCAAAAGTGAAATACGCTGTCTATCTGTCTAGTCTGCAAAAAGGGAAAACAAGTACAAGAAAACCATCCCTACAAAAGCCGGCACTACTACGTCCGTACATGACTAGACAACTAGACCACTGCATCACTACATCTGAAATCAGCCGCCACGACGAAACATCCTCCGAACCCTCCCCATGGCGATGCGGAAAACCTCCTCAGCCTCTGCTCTGTCTACCCTACCATGCCCATCAGTAGGCAACTGTCGTACCCTCACCCGAGCCCTCAGTTCGATGCGGGTCACAGCCCTATACCCAACCCTGTCACTGATAGTCCTCCTGCCCTGCAACCTCATCCGGGCGGCTCTCTCTGCTGCTAACTCACTCCTAGACTCTGCCAACCTGGCATCTGCCACAGACAAATCTCTATAAAGCCCGTTCACAATCAAGTTGTGAACACATACTGGGACTCCTCCTATCGGGGCATGAGGTGGGGTGGATGGCTCAGCTGGAGCAGCAGTCTCTGTCTGCTGGGGCTCTGGGGTAAGCTCCTCAAACTCATCAGGGTATGGGCTCACAGGTAGTGGTGGTGGGGTAGGGGCTCTCTCAACAGGGAGGGGTGGCACTCGTAGTCCGGAACTCCCTACTGCATCCTCCACTGGCTCAACCTCATCCACAGCCTGTCCAACAACAGCAGCCATGACCTGGTCAGTGGTCATATCAGTATCCTCCTCCATGGTCCTAATCTCACACACAACCCAATAATCATCATCCTCAACAACTAACTCAGCATCCTATCCTGTCTGGATCCCCTCCGGGTCCTCCTCCCCCTCAGTCTCAACAACATCTGTGTCAGCATCATCCTGGACCTCCTCAGGGTCCTCCTCATCAGACTCGATCACATCAGTATCAGCATCAACCTGGACCTCCTCAGCGTCCTCCTCCTCAGGCTCAGTATCCTCCTCAGGCAAGTGCTCATAGTATGGGTCCCTAGTCCGGAACATGTCCTCATCATGCTGTCTCGCAGCTGCCTCCTGGGCCGACAAGTCGCTCGCCTAAACAAGACGAACTATGTTACTATCATGATACTTAAAAAGTTCCCGTAAGGGTTTTAGGTGAACCTGGCAAGGGTTCTTATTATATTATTGAATTTATTATTATATAACGTCGTATCATCTCTTGGGATATATAACTCTCGCTCTGATACCATCTTTGTAACACCCCCAGATCCGGGGTCAGGGATCTGGTGGTTACGGTCTTACATCCATTCATAATACTTGACTTGAGTCCACAATAAATAAATCACATGCTGTGACCCCACAATAAATACCACTCACACACACAACAGTTATAGTCCCAGAGATGAAATTGAAATAAGTCTTACATTAAAGGGTTACGAATAAAAGTTATTACAATCCCAAAAGGATAACATCATAAGTTTAAAATTTTTGCCGTAAATTACATTAATTATACATATAGTTAAACAGGAAACAAAAGCTGTCTAACTATGCTACCTCAGCAATGGCGGCTAGCATCTCAGCGGGTAGTCTGGTGGGTCGGGTAACCTGCTTGCGCCGAGTGCGCCTGACGCGAGCCATCTGTCCTAGCTGTTGTGACATAATGTGAACAAAGCAAGGGTGAGCGAAAGCCCACCAACAATAATATATAACTGAACGATAATATATAACAGTTCAAAATTATCTTTCAAACCATATGCCATGCATTTACGGAAATGATGCCAGTATAATATGAACGATGAAGTTACAAGGTAACTTAAAATATTTGTTTATAGAAATATCTGCTACATCAAAAGTAAGCGAGATATTCTCATTGTTATTAAGAAGAGGAACTTGCGTGAAAAGGTTGCAATTCCAGTTATGAACACCTTTCCAACTCTGCCAACAGTAATCGTGTTGCAAGAAATAAATAAGTTTGGATGATGAACCAATGATGGAGTATTCACCGCGCCCGCTGTTCCAATCTTGATGATCAGTCGAGATCGTACAGCTCAATTTAGATTTACTACCGGTAGAAGGAAGAACTGACGGCTTTACTTGTATACCGCCTTGCTAGCTCTCCCCGGCCAACGGTTGGGCCAAAGGGGATGGACCGGCGCTACTCGGCCTCTTACACGACTCCTAGTTCAAATAGAATTCATGATTCTGAATGTAACGTTCGTCCCCCTTTCCCCATGTATAATACTTGTTGATAAGACTCCACAAAGTAGTCGTATCTAGTTGGAAAGGAAAATTTACCAATAACTCCCAAGCTATTACTTGGTAACGGATATCAACTTGTTCCAACATCTTACCCCTCGAAAGATGAGAAGGTAAACAATGACTTAATAAGTCAATAGCATCCGAGTTGCGAGTGGAGAGAATACTTTATGACCGGGAAGTCGACAAGATAAATAACATTTTCCAAGTAAGGTTCCCTTATTATTAAGGAGATAGACTCGAAGAAGAATGATGTCTGAGAACCTTTCTTGATATAAGATTAATAATAATATGACTCCGAGATATTTTCTGTAATAATCGAAGAAGATAAACCTTATCGAGGTTATTCTAAGTATGGAATGAATATTCAGAGAATATTTATTGAATTAAAATATTTTACAGATCATTTAGGAATATGAAAGAATATCTTTAATCAGAGTATTTCCCAAATAATTCTTATCGAGAGAATATTTAGTGCATAATTAAATATTCAAATGAATATTCAAAATAATATTCATTACTTAATAAGTCCTGAAAGGAATATTTAAAATATTTAAAATAATATTCGATGATTAAATAGAACCTTGGATGAATATTCAAAATAATATTCATAATTACTTAGGAATTTAAATGAATATTGATAAAGTAATATTCATTTAATGAATAATATTCTAAATGAATATCAAGTAATATTCATTTAGTAATCCAAGCTTTAAAGGAATATTCGATATAATATTCGATAAATAAATCAAGCTTCAGATGAATATTGAAGATAATATTCATCAAGTACTTAATATCTTAAATGAATCTTCAAAAGTAATATTTATTTAATAAAATAATCTTCTAAATGAATATCTAAATAATATTCATTTAGTAGTCTCATCTTTAGAAGAGTATTCGAAATAATAATCGATAATCAATTCGACTCTGAATGAATATTAGGAAATATTATTCGTTGAATAGTTACGTTTAAATAATTATTTGAAATAAGGATCGTTAAAATAATTAGCCTCGAACGAATATTCAAAATAATATTCGTCGCCCGAATAATGGAAAATATTTACCTAAATATTTTCCTCCGAGGTAATCTTGATATATCAAGATATATTGACTCCCGGTCTATAATGATGAATAAGATGTATACGCCCTTCTATGAGGGTCTTACAATAATCCGGCTTATAACTGATACGATAGCTATCTAATTTATAAGCCAATAACAATCAGGGAACAAGCATAATGATATAACTTTGAAAGCAGGCATGCATGCTATGGCATATGTATATCAGAAAACATATATATATATTTATTCAATCACAACAACAGCCTAAAAGAAGGGAATTGAAACTCGCCTGGTAGTCGAGTACGGTAAGGGGTAGTGGTAGCGGGTCCCGGTTCAGCTTGGTGATCTATAAATAGCCAAGGCATTCGGGATTAATCACTTAACATACTAAAAGTTAAGTTATACTTAAATCGAAACACGTTCTCGAGTTATCTCGTTATACCCCTTTTAGTGGATTACTTTTTATCACTGATCCGACCCGACATTCGTTCGTTAATACGACATGTCATTGTACTCATACTTGGGACATACTTAAGTCATATGAGTTCTAAGGTTGATCATTACGAACCAATACTATACTCCGAGTTTTATCGCCCGTTTTCTAAGTGTTTTACCGAAGTTATAAAAGAGTCGTCTTTTAGGGGTTCGTTCGCGTTTAACCTCGACTCGAACATTTTTAATAAATCGAAAAATGCTCTTTTTGACATACGGTTTTCTTTCACACCTTCCTTCTTACCCCTAGTATTTATTTACCAAGATTCGCCATGACGTTACATAGTTTACGAGGGTTCAATTTCAGTTACGAACTTTCGTTTACGGATTCGAACTACTTTTAGTAATTTGGTCATAAATCCTAAACCGTAAGTCCGTTTCACGTGATCTTTATATCAAAACGAAGCTTAGAACATCACCTATCCTATCATGGCCGATAAGGTCTCTGGACAGTAGGGTTTCGACATATAAAATGGCATACAAAACATGGTATTGTAAAATCGGGCATTATAACGGCTATAAATCGAATATCTACCAATTTCGAATCTTCCCATAAACATAGTATCCAACCCAAACAACATATACATGACTTATATACATGAACTGAGGCCAAGCAATGCCTTTCCGTTCATCTAACTATTTTCATCATTTATCCAAGATCCATACATAATCATGCTTATAATCTTAACATAACCATAACTAAGCTATATCTATCATAAACATGCTTAAAACTCAAAGTAGATCTAGGGTTTTCAAGTCTTATACCTTCCTTGTAGTATGTACTAGCCTCACAAAGCTTGGTATTGCCCTTGGATAGCCTTAACTTAGCTAGGATCAACCATGAAAAATCAAGAAAACCAAGTTAGTACATGATGAACACTATTCATCCTCCTCTTGTTTGATTTTTTTGAAAATGGAAACAAAGGAGTTTGGTGCTAAGATTTTGAGGAGATAAGTTTTATGAAATATAAGTCTCACCTTAAAAATTTCAAGAACAAACAATGGTGGGAAGGTTGAGTTTGGATTTGGAATTTGTGGTTGGCCGAATGGAATGGAAAAAGGGGGGAGAGTGTTTTTGCTCTTCTTTTGTATTGGTTGCTTGTAATAATGCTTAAAGTGATTTTTGTGAGATAATATCTCATCCAAGTGGTGTTAGTGGAGTGTGATGCAATGGATGAGGTAATTAGCATGGACAAGTGTTGCATTTTGCATGGTTGAAGGCTAACTAGCTAGTTGGTCTTGCTAAGTACTTGTTCAAACCCTAACATGCTAGTTACTCTTGCCCACTTGGTTAATAGATATTTATTCTAGTAGCTTGCACAAGACTCTTGCTTCCTCTTCTTGTTTCTGTGTCCGGTTATTGCCCGTTTCGATTGATCGTTCGTAGGAATATTTCACGGATTTCTAATTAGGGTTTACCGGGAATCCTTTTTAATATTAATACTATCATTCTCCATCTTTCATTCTAACTTTCCAATTTATATTCCTTAAATCCATTCGTTAAATACTTAAGGCTATCAGTGTCCAGGGAACTCTCGGAGAAAATAAAAGTGCGGTTTTTCAGAATCCGACAGCTTTTACATACACTTATTTTCCCCCTGGATTACTAATACGAACTCGGAAATCCGTTCCGAATACTTCTATATAGTGTCGTCTCATATTATTCTATAATCCCACCAAAACACTATTCATTCTGTATTCTTTACTTATTCTCTTAGGGTTGTACAATTGTCCGAATTCTCTTTCGATCGTTCCTTAACCTTTTTACGGAACTACTGGATTAATCGTTACCGATCTGGATGACATGAGAGTATTCTCTTGCTTGAAGTTGCCATATCTTATTCCCTTAGAAGATAGATTATTCTTACCTGTGTTGTCACCCTTTAGCATTCTTCAAGACATAAACATAATAAAGTCGAATTCCATTCATTCTTTCCCAAATATCAATTATTACATTGTAGCCATATCCACTATTCATTCTTACATCATTAAATACATAAAAGTTTTAATTCCACCCAAAATCTGGGTTCTTACAATAGGCGTCTCTGAGATTTACCAAGGACCAGAGGGCTCCTCAGAGAACAGCCCTGCATAAAATGCATTGAACAAGTTTCATGAGAAAAACTGACAAGACAACCTAATTGTTGTGTGAGTTTACTTATGGAGAATAAGTTGAATTGAAGGTAGGGATATGTAACACCCTTTCAAGAACAATTTTGTCAAGTAAAGGTACAGTTCCACTGTAAAGTATATCAATACGTTGACCATTGGGTAAAGAGACATTTATAGGTTGAGATAATTTGTGTAGAGAAGTAAACATTGAACTTTGTGAACACATATAGTCACTAGCACCACTGTCTAATATCCAACTAGTGTATCAGATTCATTGAGAAAAGCATTAAAAGACAGCATTAAAAGACAGAGTGTTACCAGCAAAATTTGTTGTAGAAGGTTGGTCATACTGTTGAGAAGACTTTAGCTTGTTAAAAAGCTGAGTGCATAATTCTGGAGTAAAGCCTGTATGTCCAAGAGAAGTATTTCCAGATAGAGTAGACACATTGGTAGGAATCCCAGATGTTTGAGTAGAAGAACCTTGAGAATCATTAGTGTCAACATGTGCTGCAATTCTTTTAGTCTTTGTAAACTTGAAATCTGGAGGGAAACCATGAATTTTGTAGCACTTATCAATTGTGTGGCCAGGTTTCTTACAATAGTTGCAGTGAAGAGATTTCCTTGAGTCAAAACTAGTTTTCTTTTGAAAACCGGAACCACCTTGAGATGTGGAAAAACCTTGAAATTTTGCATTAGCATTGAGGAAAGCTGAATCATTAACAAACTGACCAGTTAAATGAATCTCTCTCTGTGATTCTTCCTGAAGTAGTAAACTGTAAACTTGACTGATAGTTGGTAGAGGGGATTTCATGAGAATAGATCCTCTCATCATGTTATAGGACTCATTTAGACCCATAAGAAACTGAATGACACGCTGATCTTGTTGAAATTTTAACAATTTCTGTGCAGCACCACATTTGCAACCACATGAACATATATGATTTAAAGCAAGGGAATCAATATCATCCCATAACATCTTTATCTTTGTGAAATAGTCTGCAATAATGTTATTTCCTTGGGATGTTTCATTGAGATCTTTCTGCAAACCAAATAATTGAGCACCACTAGATAGACCATATCTTTCTTCAAGTTCACACCACATTTGATAAGCAGAATTATAGTAGATAACACTTCGACCAATTGATTTAGACAGTGCACCTAGAATCCATAAGATTACCATGTCATTGCACCTTGACCAACTCTTGAATGAGGTAGATGTGGACTCAGGTTTAAGCAGTGAACCATCAATGAAACCAAGCTTATTTCTAGCAGATAACGCAATAGTCGTAGACCTTTTCCAGTTACTAAAACCAGAACCATCAAACAGATCACTAACCAGTTTCATTCCAGGATTATCAGAAGAATGCAAATGAAGTGGATTATCCTGTTCTAAGGTGGAGTTTGACAATTCATAACGAACAGGTGTATGTGTAGCATTGTTATCAGATCTAGTTTCTTCAAAATTAGTGTTTTTAGGCATTTTGATGAAAAAGAAAACAATAGGAATATAATGTATTCAAGAAACTGAACAAAGAAACCCTAGCTTTATCAGAAAATGATCAGATCTACAGTAATTGAAGAAACAGAAAAAATCGATGATACAGTAATCGAAGAAACAGAGAGAGTCGATGATATTTGCTGTATAATCGTTCGTAAAAACATGAAAAGCTAAACGATCAAGTAAAACAGGCAAATAATCAGATTTGAGCAAGATAAACGAAGAAACAATCAGATAATGATCGGAGAATCACAAATACAAGTAATCAACAAAACGCTGGAAAAAAAAATTGACCGGCGATTGACGATAACGACGATGATTGAAAAAGACCGGCGGCGATTGGCGATAACGACGATGATCAAATAACAGCTATATATATCACAATCTCGATCAATCAATCTGAGAAACGATTGTTAAACAGTTTGATTAAGCATGAAGAAGACGATGCGTGGAAGGTGTTTGATCATATGCTCCGATACCATGTTAAATTTGACATAATGTAAACTAGATTGGAGAAGATGAACTTTTCCATTGAGACTGAAAGAAATGAATTAATGTTCTGAAAAACTAACTAACTATCTATACAAGTCTAAGTGTATATAAATTACAAACCAAGACATACTAGCGGGAAAAGTTGTTACAAAACAATGACTAACTACTTGTTGACCTTTGTGCATTGAGTGCATTGACTATTTGACTAAGTAATTCCAACATAATCACTGGGAAATAGTGAAAAGAGACCACCAGCATTACTAACTTTAAAGCTACACCAAAATCTGCAATTTCTAACCATCTAATTCCAAAATCTGCAATTTCTAACTTTCTAATTACATAATCTTGAAAACATTCATTATGTTGGGAATGCGAGAATGCTATATGAGTATATGACCCTATTTCTTAACAGGGTTAGAGTATCTCTAACTGTGTTCTGTAAAATGATTGTCTAAATATTGATTATGTAAAATTTGTTGAAACGTGTTTTACTTCAAGGGATTGACTATATTAGTTGGCTATATTTTCGAAATGGGTATGTTATTTTTTTTTTTTTTGAAAATGAGTATGTTATTATTATTTCAAATTGTTAAAATGAATATATTATTTCAATATGTTAATTGATGGTGTGAAATTTTACTACAAGTTGCTAAAGGTTCGACAAATATATTTACCTAAGGGTTACATGATCGGAGATACTCTACTCTTAGAACGTGAGTGCCTAAACATAGTAATACTTTCTTACCGATTATATGACTCGACTCGTTTGACAAAACAGCCCCAATAGTATCATAAATATACTTAAAAAATATATATGTAATCTTATTTTCCATAGATAACATGCTTTGCTTGCCGTGGCGTCCAAGTGCAACTAATCCTATTTTATCTTGAAACACAACATTGTGTTATGTTTTCGTACCCCGCTTTTCCGGGGCATTCGTCTATATTTATGATCCCGAGACCTTTGATAAATTGAGTTCTCTTTTTTACGTTCCACTCTTTGAAATTTAAAGGGTTGCATCGTCTGCAATTTGATTATTGCATAACTTACAGTAAGATCAACCATATATACATAGATGGTTAATCTTAACACCATAGCCGGTCGAGCAATAGACCAAAAAGAGCCTAGTAAGGATTTCAAAAATCCGGAAATTCGAGACGATGTGATTGACAAACTGGAGGAAAAGGAATCCGATATCTTGGATAATATACAGAATCTGTATGCTAGTCAGGACACGCTATACCGGAAATTCAGAAGTGGAGATTATAAGTTTTGGAGCGCAAAAATTAACATTGAGTGGAAATTAAAGAAACCCAACATACAAGTAAGTTTTATCAATCATCCTTAAATTTGTGATATCTGCAGTATGCACATTATCTTAATTGCTTCATTATGGTTTAACAATTTACATATGCGTACGTAAATTAATTCGTGAATTAGATTGTCAAGTTACACAAGGCCATACATCATGGAAGTACTATGGATTTAGTGAAGGAAAGACGAATATTTAAGCAAATTAAACAAGCCAGGGCAGAAGCAATTCAAGTAAAGATGAGTCCCCCTAAAGTTTGGACACGGTGGGGTGACAAGCTGGACACGAAAGAAGCTGTAAAAGAACGTATCAAGGTTTGAAGCAGAATATATTTTTCGCAGCCTAATCACTCGTATATGTGTGAATAACACAAAGTAGCTAGCAAGGACCAATTACTAACTAACTACGTAATTTTACCTTGATTACTTTGCAGGTTAGATCGAATGAAATAGAACAACTGAGGATCAGACAAATGAAATACTGGGAGCATGGACGTTTGGACTTTAAGAAAGCCGCTATTGAAAAGAAAATTGCAGTCTTAAAGACTAAACTGGAAAATATCAGGCAACTGAAGGCTGAAGCTTCAAAAACCGCAACTTAGAACGCATCAGATTGATGGATGTGAATGCCTAAATGGCATATAAGTAAGAATGATGGATGGCTGGTTATATGAATGTGTAAAAAAACGCATAATTACGGGATCTTATGGAGTAGTTTATTTTCAGTTTATATCATACATTTTAAATTTAAATTGATGATATTTTAAGTTAGAGATTGCTGAGCCTGAGATCAATCTCAGATAAGTTGCTTGAGGTGAAAAGGATCCTTATATAAAAGTAGGGGTTTTCTCATTTATAAATGAGTGTACGATGATGATAGCTGCAGGAGGGAGACGGAATTTTCAGGTTGTCAAAAAAGCTAATGTGTGAAAATAAGTTGGTGAATCCCAGAAAGTATAATCAATCAAATAGTTTATAGCCTGCCATCTCACAATCTCCTACTAGTATATATATAAATAAAGATTATTATTATTTTCACTTTTAGTACATATATTGAAATGCATTTCCTTTTTGATGAAATGAACATTAATATTTTACTGACATAATATTTATCTATTAACAGATAAATTCAGATAACAATTGCTCAGTACAGTAGAATCTCGGTAAATGAATATTTGATAAACGAATAACCTCATCAAATGAATAATTTTTTCCGGTCCCGACATAATAGAGACTTTTTGATCTCGATAAATGAATAAAATTTTCATGTCCTGAGCGTATTCATTTATCAAGGTTTAACTATATATATTTATGTAGTTTCAAATGTAAACTTTTATTAGGGACACTTACTCCTTTGGTTTTCTAAAAGCATCTGTGTGTCCAAACTCCAAAAATGCAAATGAACTCAACAAAGAATCAAGCGAATGGAGGAGAAGACGCTCAGAGGGTAATGTTAATATTCTGAAAAATGCGAAGAATGCGGCTGATCATGAAGAAGTGATTAGAAGAAAATTTGATCACCTGACGGTCAAGTGCAACTCAGCTTACTCCAGGGAGTCCTCTAAGACAATTCGGAAACGTCAACCACTTCATTTCAATTAAATAAAGTGTCTGTACTTACTGAGGTCAAAAACCAAGTCACAAGAGATGTAATAAAATTCAGAAACGTCTTAAAAACCTTGATACGAACTACGGAGTTTAACACAGTAACATAGAGTTGAGCAAGGCCAGACAGCAGAAACATCAACTTCTACCAATTCGGTTTTTAGCTCTGACCAATTGCTCAAGTACAACACTCTCAACCAGGAGGCAAGGGCAACTATTTAGGTCACCAAGATCTGCAAGTATAGCACCAATTCAGTACACACAACTTTAACTGCTATAACAACCTAAACTTACAGCAAAGGATAGGCATCTGTGTTGAAGATCCATAGAAAAAAGAAGAATGAAGTGCCTGCAGGAGAGAAGCTGATGGGAAATGCTATAAAACCAGGACAACAATGTAAACCACCTGAAATGATAGTACTAAGATAGAAAGTGTTGATGCGAGTTTGGCTTAGCAACTGCATGATGAAGAGCGAAGTATGAAAGAAACAGAAACAAAATAATGCTTAGGAAAGGATTTTGAGTAGGTAAGCTAATCAAGAATTAAGAAACAAAGAAGGAATTACCTTGTAACAAATAGATCGGAGACCAGGAAGGAGCACTATATCATCTAGACCAGCTCAACAAACTAAATATTCTTAAGTTGGACACTAGACTCAACCCCCCGTTTAAAAAAAGTAACACTAAACTCAACCAAATCAATCCTTATCTGATGCATTGGCTGTGTCAAACCAATAAGCAATGCGATTTTTTCAAGCCATCATCAGATTCAAAATAAGCAGACACTTGCACTCAACCTCGGAATCATGACGAGAAGATAGCTGCCATCATGACAAGTTTTAAAAACTTCAGAGCTGGTAGCAATGATCATAGGACAAGAAATCATCACATTAGACTTTAAGAATGGAACAAGTTCATTAACTGAACAGAAGCAGATCAGTTGAGGTCAGTTTCTAAACTGGAATGAGTACTTTCTTTAACAACTCGACTACTACACTCAACAGGACTCTAGCCAGTGAACTCAGGAATCTACAGGAGAGTTCATACAGTTGAACAAAAACCCAGTGGACTTGTCAACAAAACTGAACACGATGATCTAAACTTCTTCGAGTATTTCACAAGGACACTAGAGAACGTTTACTGAAAAGCTTAAATGATTAATCAGGATGTTAAATCAATCAAGATACTCGAAAGCTAAAACCATATTTCTATGCAGAAAGCTTTTGGAGCAAAGGGTCACTCAAAACGTAGAAGAAATAAACACGATTCCATGTCACAACTTACAAATTACAATCCTTGATCCATTTAAAAAGCTACATCACTTCCGTCACCATTTTTCCAATCTTTTTAAAAGCATAACTGAAAGAAAAACAAAACAACACAGCTTGGGCATTTGCCCCGATGGCCAGACCAGTTGCAACCCCCTATGGATCGTTTCTGGTTTCAACAAGACAACAAGCTGGAAGCTAGAAATGAACCAAAACCTTTTTTATGAATCCCAGTTTCTAACATATCTCATTCATAACCAAACTAACATATAACGATCATACCTAGAATGATCAATCATTCCACCCTTAACACAAACCAAACGAAATAAAATCTGAAACTCATACTAATCAAACAATACAAACTTTTGAATTAAAATTTTCAGTCTAGCAAAAGAGAGGCAACATTTATTCTCTAATCGCAAACATAATCACAATTAAAAACCGGTAACAGAGCACCAAGATTTCGTGTACTACAATTAAAAGCTACACCAAAGATATTCAACAATTTGCATATAACAGACACATTTCTAAACTCCTCAACAATTATAACAAAACATAAAAATCCTCCAAAGCTCGAAACCCTAACTTTACATCAAAGAATCCAGGAATTCAAAACACCTCACTTGTACGACAAATCACCACGTTGATCACTCCTTGTTTCTTGCATCTTCTTGGACATGGCTGCAAAATTGAGATCAGACGGACAAAACGAGAACCTCCTCTGAAGCATTAACCCACACAGCATCCCCAACCCATCCGATTTAAAAGCCCTTGGTCCCGCCACTTCAGCATTGTTACAATCCTTCAAAACAGTAGAAGCATTCGACGAAGATGACGTTGTCGAGTCAGTCCCGTCCGAGAAATCCACCGAGTCGAAATCAAACGAGTTAGCGGGACTGAACTCGCTGTCTTTCGAACCAACACGGCTGAGACGCCGCTCACGGCTACGACGATGACTCTTCTCTCCCTCTCCGATGAGATCATGAAAAGCAACGGCGTTGAGTCCACTCAGCATCTCGAACTCGGTTCCGTCGTAAACCGTGGCGGCAACATTGAGAACGCCGTGGCACCTGCCGGACGGACGGCGAATGTGAACGGCGGTGAAGGCCGGAGTTCGAATTCCGGTCTTCTTGTGCAAACAGCTACTGAGGAGTAACCGGACCGTGCCGACGAGAAAGTTTTTGATACAACCGACGGCGTAGATAGCGACGGAGACGCCGGAAGTTTCGCCGGAGATGAAATCAGGTGAGACACGGAAGATGAACTTTTCGTTCCAGGTGGGGTTTTCGGATCCGACCCGGTCAATTCGGGTTCGGAGCTTGGTGGTGGGGTCGATCCATGCGACGGCGTAGGTTTGCATCCGGCGAATACTTGTCGACGGCGTCTTCAAGTTCTGTGCAGAGATTAGGCTGATTTCAAGAATCTTGGACTCCATTTCTCCTTGAAATTCTTGTTTTATATATATATGTGTGTGTTTATGTAGTGTGTATTTGTAATTAGATGAATGTGTTTATTGGTTCCATGAAAGAATCAAGAATTGAAACCCTAAAAAGAGAGAGAGAGAGAGAGAGAGAGAGAGAGAGAGAGAGAGAATTGGGGGGAGAAAGAGGGATGATGCGAGTCTCTCTCCTCTCTCTAGAGTTGCGAGTGAGAGGGAAAGCAACGGTTGATACGAATTCTTATATAGTGGCCCACCTACGTGGTATGTATGGCTTTTTATGTACCTTCAGGATTCAACAAGAGCATAAATTTTTTCCAACAAAAAATGTTCACAAAGTCAAGTTGCTATGTAATTTCCTTTTTCTTTTTCTTTTTTTCCTTTTTTCCTTTCTCAACAAAATTTTACAAGATTTCAATTTGAATTTTTTAATATTTTATTTACTATGTAGTTACGGTGCAGTCTAATCTGGTACACTTTTAAAAAATAAAGAGGAAAATTGGAGGAAAAATATTTCTAAACGAGACATTTGATTTTCACTATGATGGATTCGAGATTTGAGTAATCTATAGACAATTCAAGCTTTATGGCAAAATTACCACGGAATGTGAGCATGCACATAATAAAATGACAAGTTCAATGGTATCAGCACAATTCAAGCAGTACGTAGCTGCAAAATTTTTGTTACATGATAAGTTTAGTTGATTAATGAAAAGAATATTACAGGCATTTATTCAATCCAAAGCAGTAACCATTAGATTCACAATTTGGACCTGTAGGCAGTAACAATGACTCCAGTATTATTGTTACCGAAAAAAACGGAAACCCTTAAATATTCATGTTTAATTTTTCTCGAAAATTGTTGTACAAATTTGTTCTCTTGAAATTTATTCCACAAGATCAAGCAGCAAGCAAACAAATGTGTCAACAAAGTAGTATATGATTTAGTCATCTCATTGAACCTCAATACATTTCAAACTTCAAAGGCACTAAAAGGTCTAAAAACACAATAAAGATAATAACAATGCTCATTAATGGACTAATGTAACACTGCCCCGGCCTCAAAATTTTAGCATTAAGATGAACTTCAGGCTAAGAGGATATATGTCTGGTTAATCAACTACAATCCCTTACAAACCATAAACTGAAGAATTGAAAGTTCTACCCAGCTATCACCAGCTGAAGAAGGGTATCTCAGTGATCCCCTGGCAAGGTCTTGATGATATCAGAATCACCTGACATATATATCAAGAATAAGTATACAAGAACCAATGCAATTATGTTGCAAGTGTGAATGTATATGTAAAATTATACCTGGATCCACAATGCTAAGGCATGACACACGGAAATACTTTCCACATGCTGTCCCCAAGTCCACATTGTCTGGAGATATAACAAGCAAACAAAAAACTTTAATTAAACTGACATCGAATGCACAAATCCAAAAGATCATGTTTACCGACTTAAAGCATCATGCAACTGTATAAAAGGCAGTATCTAAACAGAGGTGAGCCTTATTTTTAATTTTGAGTGGAATAAGAGGGCAAAAATTTCCAGTCAAGATGTCAAATACAGATCAAAAAGAAGAAAACCTTCCAACCCTGAGAGTCTGAGACAGATTGACAAGTTCAAAACTGGAAAGTTGTTAAAAAAGGCAGAGGTGAATCTAAAGCTTGAACTTATTCATTTTAATAGGGTTATTAAGACATTGGCCCGTAAATATCAGCCAAATATACACATTAAACCCTCAAACCAAAAAAATTGTATCTCCGTGCCCTTTAAATATGTCCGATGTACACCCCGACCCCATTTCCGTTCAATTTAGCCTGAAATTAAATATCGGCATATATGATGAGGGGCAATGGAGTAATTTCCAGTCTCTTTGTAACGTTAATTACATAGCAATAATATTAAGTTGTGGCCCTTTACGTATGAATGTTAAGCACACATTTACACATTCAAGGGGATGGGGAACCACAAATTAAACTCACTCCAAAATCATCTTCACTTCTAAATTGATTGGCAAAGAAGTGACGATAAAAGCACAATGAGATTACACACTTTAGGTAGGCAGATGAAAGACTTTAACCATACAAGCAAAAGAAGGATGGGGCTCCATAACAAACAGACCACACAAGGCACCAACAACTTGATTAAAGAAAAAGATAAGCATATACCGGGAGCTAAGAGCTACACTATATATCTAACATCTGTACCAGCACCGGATATTATACTTTTAATTTTGAGTAGAATAATAGGGCAAAAAATTCCACAGTCAAGATGTCAAATACAGAACAAAAATAAGAAAACCTTCCAACCTTGAGAGTCTGAGACATTTGGCACTTGAAGTATGTCCATTTGTACACATTAACACATAGATTACGATATTAGCCCTCTACTTCACCGGCAATATTTAAAGTTTTCGCTGATTTCATGGGGAAGTGGCCAATATGTACAAAGGACATACTTAAGGGGCAAGGAAGTATGCTTTGTACTTTAAGGGTTTATGTGTATATTTGGCCAAAATTCGCGGGCCATTGTCTTAATAACCCATTTTAATATAATACAAGCCCTTCTGACTAAAAACAAACACCAACATACAACACTAGTAACAAACCAGTATGAGGAACCTTGGCACCTATGGTTACAGGACTGTATAGAAAAATTTTGCTCTGCCTTTTTTATCAGACAGACACAACATCCAATCTCTTTAAGCACAAAAATACTTTCATCTAACTTATCAATTACAAGTAAAGACCGTCCTCAAACCATCTCACCAATCCCACACACATCAATATAACTATTTCGCTAGTGAAAACCTTTATCCAATAGGTCACATAAGAAACAACCAAACAAGAAAATAGTACAAACAAGAAGAAACAGGACAACATGGGCTAAAACTAAAATCTTTTAAGATGATACATGCACTTTTGAACAATATATATCTGCATACAGCACTATTAGTAATAACAACCAGATTTCGCAAGTCCGTATGGGTATCTGAACTTCTGAACCTACAAACTCACATCACTATATAAAACTTCACAGTAAGCAAACTGTCCATATTTTAGCAAAACTGCAAAGTTGGCAAGTTTTAGCATAAATTTTGAGCAAAACAGATAGTAACAATATCTAACCTCTTTAAGGAGATAATATTTTATTCAACTTAGCACCAACAAATAAAGAACATTCTCAATATAACTATTTCGCTAGTGAAAACTGAAGCCATACAAACAAGCCAACAAAAAAATACTACAAAGTACAAACAAGAAGAAACAGGGTAACATGGGTTAAAACTAAAATCCATTAAGATGATACAAGCACTGTTAAAAATTGAAAACTATAAGTAGTAATAACATCAGCTAATATCTGCAAGTCTATACGAGGAACTGAACTGCTGCACCTAAACATTACTAAACAAAATTGAAAACTGGGCAAGTGGTACATATTTTGGCAAAGGAAGATCTTTCTGACACGGTTTTTCACTTGTAAAGGATTTAGTGTAAAGTAAACAGATTTGACTGACTTCCTACAGATATCACATCAGCTAATATTTTCAAACAGATAATTCTGCCAATCAAAATATGTATCACAAGAAATTACTGTTGTGCAACCAAAAGTTACACATCAATGTAACTTTCCTCTGGGAAAAGCCAATGGATATAAGACCATCAAAGAAACAATCCAACAACAATTAGTACAAACAATAATTCTATTAGATCAATCCTAACAGCTATCAAAAGGTATCATAAACCATGTATCTTGTACTATTAATTTCTATTAACGTGCAAGACAAAGATAAAGGCAACAATCGTAAAATTAAACAATGCAACCAACATTTCATATAAAAATAGCGGCTATACATCCTCCTATACTTACTTCCATTGTAGTGGTGCACTCCAACCTTCGCAAGCATCGCATAGTATTCAATCTCAGATTTCCTCAACGGCGGGCAATTGTTCGATATTATAATCAACTTACCTACAATAACAACCCAACCCCAACCATAAAAACAACAAAAAATTACAAAAACATACACACAAGCTCAAATCAACCATCAAATCAAAACCCCACTTCACATATCAACTAAATCAATCAACCAAACTACTTATACACTAAAAAAGCTCTTAAAATCAAAAAATGACAAAGCCCATTAAATTTCACCTTTAGAGCTTCTGAGAGACTCAAGCACAGTTTTGTAACCAAGAGTGTATTTACCACTCTTCATCACAAGAGCTAGCCTATTGTTAATACTCTCATGAGTCTTCTTCTGCAATCACAATCATATACATACAGATATACATACAGTTAAAGACAGTGTAAATAAAAGTGAAATAAAACACACAAAAATCAAATCTGTTAAAATGTATGTACCGTCTTCTTTCCGGCGACCATTTTCGATATGGAGAATAAAATTAAAGGGGGGTTTGAGATTTATCAGCAAGCGGCAGATAAGGGGTGAAGAAGAGTGTATTTATTATTAGGGTTTTATGGTCCAGTATTTGATGGACTTGGTGGAGAACATTTTTAGTGGGCTAGCTTTGTCTACGGCCCAATCCTATATCATCACCCGAAAAGCCCTTTATGTGATTTTTAAATATTTACATCACAAACTTTTATTCATTTCAAGAATCATAATTGTTTTTAATAAATATATTTTTCAAAATGTATATAAAAAGAATCATATCATCATGTCTAAAAAGGTTGTATGGTCCATGTCATGTTGTCTATAATGAATCATATCCCAAAATCTGATCTTTTCAATATCGTGAAATCAACAAATGAGATATGTGGGTTCAATTGCATGGCCTGCGACATGGTTTTATGTCAGAAAGGGTTGTCATGAATATTGATAATATTATCGGTACATTCATCGAGTCTGATCGTAACAACTTTGTCAGAATCTGGAATGACTACCTGAGAGTTCGAGTTTTGATTAATGTAGACCATCTACTGAAAAGAAAGACTAAAGTGAAAAAACAAGGTGGTGAATGATTCTGGGTTTATTTCAAGTACAAACGTGATCCAACATTCTATTTTATTTGTGGAATACCTCTACAAGATTTTGTGACAGAATTTTTTGATAAGTCTTTACAAATAATTAAAAAACCATATGGGATTTGGATGCGTGCGGTCTCGAGAAAGAAACATAATTCCATTGGTGCTAAATGGTTGTGGTCTGGAAAAGTACATGAAGGGGCTTGTTGTAACGGCTATACTGGTATGGAGGACGAGGAAGAAGATTCGAATATGGAAATTGCTAAAATTATGATGCAATCAAAGGAGAAAAGAATACGGCAATAATGCAAGCATGATTCACAATGGAGTTATTAGAGAATGAGGTCAATGTGATCTACAAGGAAATAACGAGGTAATTCTTGAGGCGGGAAGAAGTTATGGTTTTCAAAATGAGTCCCTCTTAATTACAGATCCTAAACGTAGGCGTAAAGAATGAGAAAATAACTCTAATCCAGTTGGGCTGATTGGTGTTGATATAGATATGGGATTGGGAGAGAATATTGGACTTTCAAAAAACTTGTTAAAGGCGAGCTCCAACTTGGGGACCCGCCCACAAAAATGAGTGTTTTGAGTTAGAACTCTCGTGGGCTTCGGAACCCACGGTCTCAGAGTTCCTTTATGACTTGGTTGGTCAAAGCAGGCCAATTAAATTTTTAATTGTGAAACTCTTTGTCAGAGAGATAGAAGAGAGCATTTACAACATCAAATGAGGAACGAGGAATTGATGTTCATTGATGGTCATGGTCGAGGTGGGGGA
Source organism: Saposhnikovia divaricata (assembly GCA_036435485.1). Taxonomy (NCBI): domain Eukaryota; kingdom Viridiplantae; phylum Streptophyta; class Magnoliopsida; order Apiales; family Apiaceae; genus Saposhnikovia; species Saposhnikovia divaricata. The sequence continues at coordinate 9,522,291 of JAZHRN010000145.1, read as the reverse complement.
GTTGTTGTTCTTTGGAAAATACAGGATGAGGATTAGGTGTCAGGTTTCTCTAGCAATGGTATTGATGTAGTGGTGTCGACTGCAGGTGCTCAGAACTAACGTCTCACTGGTTTATATGGGAAACCAAATATGAACCTTCGTTATAGGATCTGGGATTTGCTTCGCAGATTGAAAGAGCAGTCTGATCTTCCTTGGTGTATAATTGGTGATCTAAATAATATATTAAGTCAGGAGGATAAACGTGGAGGTAAGCCTTACCCAGCGAGGTTGTTCCATGGATTTCAAGAAACTCTCCTGGACTATGAGTTAACTGATATGGAATTATCAGGGCACCCATATACTTGGAAAAAAAGTCGTGGCACAAATCAATGGGTTGAGATTCGTCTAAATATAGCATTGGTTTCCAGGTCGTGGTTGAATTTATTTGCTTTACTAAACTCTAGAATCTCGAAGTCTTTACGTCGGACCATTGCCCAATATTTTTAGATCCATGTTCTATTGTCCAAGATCCAACTATTAAACGCTTTTGTTTGAAAATGCCTGGATGAGAAAGCCTATGTGCCAACAGTCTTGTTCGAGGGTGTTGGCCTCAATTTCACGGACTTGACCAATAGAAAATTACCCAGTGTGGAAAAGTATTAGCAGAGTGGGGAAGCGAGGTGACAGGCAATTTTAAAAAATGAATTGGAGATTTATATGCAACGTAAAGTGTTTTCAAAGTAAAGGGTGAAGCAATTTTGGTTGCGTGTGGGGGATCAAAACAGTAAATATTTTCATGCGGTTACTACCTCTCGAAGGAGGAATAATCGTATTACGCGGTCGAAGAGAAATGATGATGTTTGGGTAGAGAGAGATTCTATTTTAAACGAGTTAGTTTCTGATTATTTTATGTCTCTTTTTACTACTACTGAAACAAATTGGGAAAAAGTTATGGAGAGTATCCATCCAGTTGTATCTTCGGATCAGAATGTTGACAGATTAAAGAACATGAGGCTCATCGTGTTTTATTCCAAATGCAGTCTGACAAATCTTCGGGGTTTGATGGCATGACCCCAGGATTTTATCAAAAGCATTGGAACATTGTAGGGGAAGATATTATTCAGTTTGTGAGGAATTTTTTTTTATAAGAATTTTCTTCCTAATGGTTTAAATGATACAAACATAATGTTGCTTCCTAAAAAGAAGAGCCCAATTAATGTGTCAGACCTCCGACCAATCTCTTTATGTGTGTTCTAAATAATTGTTTAAAGGGTCATATGGACCATGTGATTTCGGAAGCTCAAAGCATGTTCATTCTTAGGTGATTAATTACTAACGACATCATGGTCTCTTTTGAAGTCATGCAGTAACTGAAAATATAAAGTACATGGAGGGAAGGATTTATGGCAGCTAAACTTGATTTAAGCAAAGCTTTCGATCGGGAAGAATGGTCTTATAATAGAGTTATGTTGACACGATTGGGTTTTGCTGAAAAATTAGTAAATTTAATTTTCACTTGCATTTTTATCGTTCGATATAAAGTGATGGTTGGGGATTCAGAAGTCGGTCCCATTGTGCCTTCACGGGGTATTTGGTAGGGGGATCAACCACTCCGCCCCTGCTCCTGCTACTGCTACTGCACCTGCTCCTGTTCCTGTCATACCACCCCCGCCGATGGACCTACCCCCAGTGTCGGGTACTGAGCACGCCTACGTGGTGCAGTTCCTGACCCGAGACTTACTTTCTGCAGAGGCCAGACTTAACGAGGCGAGGCGGGCACTAGTGGAGGAGCGCGAGGCGCGATTGAGGATTCAGGCTGAGATGAGGACTGCTGTTGCTAGGAGGACTAGAGCTCGACTCCATAGGATTGAGAGGAGGAGTCGCTCGAGGATTATCGGTTTAGGAGTCCGCGGGGGCAGAGTGGTCCAGGCTAGGGATGCTAGGCGTGTTGTGCGTCGTGCATTTTCCCGAGTGTGGGCCTTGCTCCGTCGCGGTGCGGCCCCATGATGTGTTACTGATAGCTCAGTCCTCTAGGTTCAGATGACATTAGTGTGTCGATTTTGCGGGATAGTTGACTTGTGCAGTGGTATCCTTTCTGACCAGTGGATGAGTAGACTGACCTACAGATATGTAGATGTGACTTCGGATAGTATGTACGGATGTAGCCCTACTTTTGTGTAGCCTTGACTATTCAGATGATGTACTTGTTATTGTTCCACTTTTGCTAGACTTTGACATCGGAACTATGTATTTGGCTCTAACATCCAAACTTTGTGATAACTCTTGTACCGTACTTATCTAGTTTCAGTTTCCTTGATATTGTCTCAACTGCCTTACTTTCCGATGCCATGCTTTACTGTTTTGATATATAACTGTGAATATACAATTGCTACAAGCCACAAATACAACCATGCTGTTTCAAATTTCGAAATGCGATTTCAAATTGTTCTCTACAAATTTCCAAAAATGTTCCTACAAATTTTTTTTTTAAATAAATTTTTCAAAAAAAAAAAATTTTGAGGTTTCGAAATCTTGAAAACTCCTGCAAATATTTTCGCATCCCATAAAGATTTTTCCCAAAAAAAATGTTTTGACGTTTTATCTCCAGCATCGGGTTATTAAAACTTTTGCAACTTCCACCTTATGAGGAGGGACGATATGTTCCTGACCCGTGTAAACGCTGTCAGGTAATTAGAAAACCCTAACCCATTTCTTGTTTCATTATCAGAATCATGCCACCCAGAAGAATGAACACTCGAGCTCACCCGGTCAGTTCTGAAGGCCAGGGTAGCCACCATGGGACCGGAGGCCACCAGAACCATGAAGGGGAGAATGTGAACCAGAGTGAGAATGAGGGCAATGATCATAGCTTGTTTGATGACTCTGAGTATGACGAAGAAGAAGTTGGTGATGACACCCGAGAGGTGGAACATCCAAGGGGAGGCCCTATGGAACAGTTCATGGAACTACTTAGGCAAAACTTGGACCGTCCCCCGGTTCAGAAACCACCCCACAATGCTAATGCAAATGCTTTCCGGAACTTCAAATCCCTGAAACCCCCAAAATTTAAAGGGACTGCCGATCCGATCGAGGCAAGAGACTGGCTGAAGAAAATGGAAAAATCTTTCGAGATACTAGGTGTCGCTGAGGAGCAGAAGACTGTTTTCGCCACTTACCTTCTGAAGGGTGAGGCAAACTATTGGTGGGAAGCTAAGAAGAATTTGGAAAGAAGAGGTATGGTGACCTGGGAGAGGTTTAACGAGCTGTTCTTGGAGAAGTACTTTCCTAGGTTCATGGAGACACAAATGGAGCTTAAGTTTTTGGAACTAAAGCAAGGTAACATGACGGTGGCCGAGTATGAGGCCAAATTTACTGAGTTGTCGAGGTTTGTGCCGGAATATGTGAACTCTGAGGCAAAGAGGGCCCGAAGGTTTCAATTGGGGCTAAAGCAATGGATTCAGAATCGTGTGGCGGTTCTTGAGCTGACAGACTATGCCACCCTGGTACAGAAAGCATCAATTGTTGAGGCTGGGAGTGAACAGATGCAGAAGGAGAGGGAAGGAAAGAAGAGGAAGTTTGATAGTCGGAAGGGAAATTCTGCGGGTGGGAGCTTTCCGAGCAAATTTAATCGAGGGACGACGTCCCAACCCAGCGGAAACTTTGGAACCAAGAGAGTTGAAAGTTGGAGTGTGGGCCAGAGCGACCGACCACAGGGATCATCTTACTCTACCCCATCCCGAGCCCTACCCCCAGAATGCAATAAATGTGGAAGGAAACATGCGGGCGTGTGTAACCTACAGGATGTGAAGTGCTTCAAGTGTGGGCTGACGGGACATTATGCTAACGCCTGTCGAGGAACTAGTAACAACACCAGTGCCGGAGGTAATTTCTTCAAGTGTGGGAAACCAGGGCACCGAATGAGGGAATGCATGTCCTCTGGGCCAGCTGCATCGAGAGTGAGTGGAACTGCTTCTAACAAGGCCCCTACTGCAAGAACTTTTAACATGACGGTGCAGGATGCCGTGAGGAACACGGATGTGATCGCAGGTACCCTACTACTCAACTCAGTTAAGGCAAATGTTTTATTTGATTCGGGAGCTACCAAGTCTTTCATATCTCTAGATTTTGTATGTCAGTTAGGCCTTAAGACTGAACCATTGAGAGACAGACTGCAAGTAGAGATAGCTAATCATGAAATTATCCCTGTTAGCCAAGTATGTCCAGGCTGTGATCTAGAAATAGAAGGGCGACACTTTCGGGTAGATTTAATACCTTTTAAACTAGGAGAGTTTGACGTAATAGTAGGTATGGATTGGTTAACAACCCACGGAGCCCAGATTGATTGTGTAAAGAAGAAAGTAAGTTTGAGACTGCCAGGGGACGAGGAAGTAGTGTTTAGTGGAAAATGGCAAAACCAAAAGTTCCTGACTATGATTCAAGCTAAGAAGCTGTTACGTAAAGGATGCGAAGCCTATTTAGCCTATGTGAAGGATACCAAGAAGGAGGCACCAAACCTACAGGAAATTCCTGTCGTTAATGAGTTTGCGGACGTATTTCCGGATGATCTTCCAGGACTACCACCTGATAGAGACATCGAGTTCGCTATAGACTTAGTTCCGGGTACGGCCCCAATTTCGAAAGCCCCATATCGGCTAGCCCCAGTGGAGATGAAAGAGCTAGCCACTCAGTTACAAGAGTTGTTGGATAAATGGATGATAAGACCTAGTGTGTCACCGTGGGGAGCCCCGGTGTTATTCGTGAAAAGAAGGATGGTAGTATGAGATTATGTATAGACTATAGGGAGTTGAACAAGGTGAATATAAAGAATAAATATCCCTTGCCCAGGATAGATGACCTGTTTGATCAATTAAAGGACGCAGTTTATTTCTCTAAAATCGATTTGAGGACCGGGTACCACCAGTTAAGGATTAAGCCAGAAGATATACCAAAGACGGCCTTTCGCACCCGGTACGGACACTATGAGTTCCTAGTGATGTCATTTGGGTTAACGAATGCCCCTGCAGCTTTCATGGACTTAATGAATCGAGTCTTCAAGAAGTACTTGGACAAGTGTGTTATAGTCTTCATCGATGACATCTTGATTTATTCCAAGACGAAGGAGGAACATGCAGAGCACTTGAGGATTGTATTGGGAGCATTGAGAGAAGAAAAGTTGTACGCTAAGTTCTCGAAGTGTGAATTTTGGTTGAAGGAAGTTCAGTTTTTAGGGCATGTGATTAGCGAACAAGGCATTCTAGTGGACCCAGCCAAAATAGAGGCTGTGTCAAATTGGGAGAGACCAACCACTCCGACAGAGGTGAGAAGTTTTATAGGGTTGGCTGGCTACTATAGGAGATTTGTCCAAGACTTTGCCAAGATAGCAGCCCCTTTGACCCGACTAACTCGCAAGATCGAGAAGTTTGTGTGAACTAAAAAATGCGAAGAGAGCTTCCAAGAGTTGAAAAAGAGGTTGGTGACAGCACCAGTACTAGCCCTACCTGATGATAAGGGAGATTTTGTGATTTATAGCGACGCATCCCATAAAGGTTTAGGGTGTGTGCTTATGCAGCACGGTAAAGTGATTGCTTATGCGTCCAGACAACTTAAGGAATACGAGATAAGATACCCCACCCATGATTTGGAATTAGCAGCGATAGTTTTCGCTTTGAAGATCTGGAGACATTATCTGTACGGAGAAAAGTGTGAAATCTACACGGATCACAAGAGCTTAAAGTACATATTCACTCAGAAAGAGTTAAACATGAGGCAGAGGAGATGGCTAGAGCTAATCAAAGATTATGATTGTGAGATTCATTATCACCCAGGGAAGGCCAACGTGGTGATCGATGCACTTAGCCGAAAGGAGAAACTCAAGATGATAACGTCAGTGGACGAGTTGATCAAGGACCTTGAGAAACTGGAGATTGAAGTGAGGTTACCAGGAATTGGACAAGAGAGTCTAATGGAAATAAGAGTCCAACCACCGCTATTGGAAAAGATTAAGTTATGCCAGGAAAAGAAGATAGAAGAAGAAAAGAATTCGATGGAGAAAATTTTGACTGGCGAGGAAATTAAGTGTGAGAAGGACGGGAATGGAATTATAAGGTACGCATCTAGGATATGGATCCCGAACGTTCAGGAATTAAAAGACGAGATCTTGCAAGAGGCTCATAGTTCAAGGTACTCAATTCACCCTGGAGGCACTAAGATGTATAGAGATCTGAGAGAATACTATTGGTGGCCAAATATGAAGAAGGACGTGGCAGATTGGGTAAGTAAATGTTTGACATGTCAAAGAGTAAAGGCCGAACACCAAAGGCCCAGTGGATTGTTGCAACCCTTAGAGATACCCGAGTGGAAGTGGGAGCATATTGCTATGGACTTTGTGGTCGGACTACCAAGGACCAAGACTAATCATGATGCCATTTGGGTAATCATCGATAGATTGACCAAGTCAGCACATTTTCTTCCAATTAACGAGAGATACACTGTCGACAAGCTGGCAGATATTTACTTAAAGGAGATTGTGGTTAGGCATGGGGTTCCTGTGAGCATTGTATCAGATAGAGACCCAAGATTCAACTCCAGGTTCTGGAGGAGTTTTCAGGATTGTATGGGGACCAAGTTAAACATGAGTACTGCATACCACCCCCAATCAGACGGACAGAGTGAGAGAATCATCCAGACCATAGAGGACATGTTGAGAGTATGTGCCATCGATTTTAAGGGAAGTTGGGATGACCACTTGCCGTTGATCGAATTTTCCTACAACAACAGTTACCATGCGAGTATAGGAATGCCCCCATATGAAGCTTTATAAGGATGAAGATGTCGATCTCCCTTGTGTTGGAAAGAAGTTGGAGAGCGGAATATTTTAGGGCCTGAACTGGTCCAACAGACAAGAGAAACTATCGAACTCATAAGAGGACGGCTGGTAGCGGCCCAAGACAGACAGAAGAAGTATGCGGACCAGACCCGCAAAGACAAAGAATATGAGGTAGGAGAGTTTGTGATGTTGAAGGTATCACCATGAAAGGGATTGATGAGATTTGGTAAGAAGGGGAAGCTAAGCCCCAGATTTATTGGACCTTTTGAGATCTTGAGACGAGTTGGAAAGTTAGCCTATGAATTGGCTTTACCCCCGATCTTGCAGCAAGTACATAATGTGTTCCATGTGTCCATGCTACGACCCTACCATACCGACTTCCGACACGTGATAGAATATGATCAAGTGGATCTGCAGCCAGACTTAACCTATGTGGAGCAACCCGTAGAAATCATGGATAGAAAAGAATAGGTGCTGAGGAACAAGGTTGTCAAACTGGTGAGAGTTTTGTGGAGGAACCAGAATGTCGAAGAATCAACATGGGAACTAGAGAGCACGATGCGTGAAAAGCACCCCCAACTGTTTTTAACCAGATTCCGGGACGGAATCCTTTTAAGAGGGGAGGCTGTAAGAACCCTAATTTTGTAATATTTTCTTTTATTTAATATCATGTGACATTGTCAATTTGGAACCTTCTCATCCCTGTTGTTTAATGGAATTGATTGTCTGAGAAACTATGTTGTTACATTCACTATGAAAGATAAAGGGAAGATTGTTGAAGGCAAGAATCTCATTGTTAGTAAGATTTATAAAACTTGGGATTTGGGAATGATTAGAGTATTAAAAGATTTATTAGGAATTATGACGAGGAATTATGGATATTCGAGGAATTTACACAATTAAGTACTTAAGGAATTACAAGGGAAGTCTCTATGCGACAAAATATTATTACGAGAAATTAATTAAGATACGATACGAATTAAAGATTAAGTGACAAGCATTGGTGGAAGAATAATGATACAAGGAGTGATATTGCATGCAAGTCCCATGCAACTAAGTAGTTAGGAAAAGCAAACTAGTAGTACCAAATGGATAAGAGGAATAGTAACTAGTTATTACATCTTCCAAGGAGACAAGAGGGCATGGTGGCCTATACCTAGACTTGTACCATGTATTACATATACACACACCAATACATATCACCCAACCACTTTATACAATTATTCAACCAACACCAAAAAGTAAACACAAAAGCTCTCCCCCCCCAAGCCATAGAAGCTCTCGGCCAAGGCTAAAACAGGGAAGAAAAATTTTTCTTTCTTCCATTTCTCTTCATTCATAATTCAAGGCAAAATTCCTAGGCACTCTACATCATATAAGGAAGGTATACAAAGAATTCCAAGCCTTTTCATCCATTAGTTTTCAAGATATTAATTGTTAAAGTTTTGGTGAATAGTAACAATGTTAAGTATTCTTTTAGATCTTGGATTATAAGGATTGTAGGAGCTCATTCAAGGTGTTCTTGAGACTTGTAAGGCATACCCAAGGCTCCTAGATACTCAAGAAGGTATAAAACCCCTAACCCCTCTTGGCCATGTAGTGTTTGTGATGTTTAATGATAGATCCATGTGTATTTGTGTTAATCTTGGATATATAAGTGATGGATGATATAGATCTTGAGTTTAAGTGTTGTGGTTGTGATTTTAAGCTTGTGGTTAGTATATGTATCTCCATGTATGTTATAAATTATGATCTTGGTGATTTAGATGTTGGTTGTGATGTGGATGTAAGAATCTTGGTTGGTTTAGTGAAACAAGCATGCTGAGTTTTTCCCAGGAACTTGAACTGTCTTGTAAGAGGGTTTTGAACCCCAAAATCTTGTCCCATGAGGTCCTAATATACATTGTTGGAAAGGTATTTGAATGTAGTTTCCAGAAATATAAGGTTCATGACTAGGTGATGTATAGATTTTGAGTTATGGCCTGAGAAGTGAAATGTGTTTCTGGATTCCGGACTGCACTAAATGGTCCCCTTGTGAACCTTGTTTAAACCCCTAAAAATTTATGTAGGATCATGGAAAAATTAGAGAAGCTATTAAATCCAGTGGTGAAGGCTACCCAAAAAGAATTGGATTAAAATATATATTTTTCAATTTTATAAAAATGATAGAGTAAAATTCGCGTACGGGAAAAAGTCGTAAGTGGAGTGTAGTTTTAGGGGTAATGAATATGATTCGGTTATGGTAACCAAATTAAGTCGAATAAGTGACGAGCATAATCGAGTGATGACATGAACCTATAGTGGGGATAGAGTGTCATAAGGCGAAGTCATTAAGTTAATTTTGTACCCCCCTAAAACCCCGTAATTAAAGAGGTATTGTTAAGGTACTAACGAACGGTTATTGCTTATGTATAGATCATTCCACTCCGCACGTTCGACCACCCCAACCACACCAAGGCAAGTTTACTTTTCAAAACTTACATATACAAGGACTTTCACTGTTGTGTTTGTAGTTTTCAATCATATCAAATGTTTATGTTTATCGAAGTATCGATGAAATTGAGATGTATAAGTACATATATGTTTGCACCCCTTGAACTTAGAATGAAATGTTTTCTTCGGACAACGACTCTAGCAATAGAGGTCGTAGCGGTCCGTATATACTATTGACCGGGGAGCGGTATATTGTTATATCGTAATTAAATTGCGAAAACCCGAAGGGTCATTCGGGGAGTATCGTATACTCAAGTAATTATTTTTATGTATCTTCGTAAATACTCAAAATACCTATCTTGGATTAAAAGCTTATTTAATTAAATAATTATTTTATTAATTATTAATATTAAATCTTAAAATATCATTTAATAATTATTGTTCATTATTTTAAAGACAAAGCTAATCCAAGATACCTTTAATACTTTCAAACTCGAACTTTTTCGAACTCAAAACATTTTCGAAAACCCCCGGTCAGGTTCTGCTTCTTGTATGATTTCAAGAATCATCGGCCGACTGATGTCGGACCTCAACTACTCAGTTTTCAATCAAAATCAAGTTTTTAAAAAGAAAAAGAAAAAGGGACTCTTGCAGGTGTGGGAACCGTTGACGAACGATTCCCGGGATGTGTAAGCGGCCGTGAGCCAGGCGGTCCATCAATTATTATTCCGGCCCAGGTGTTGCCGAAGGATGATTACGGATGTAGTTTTCATCGAGGGTGATTACGGATGTAGTTTTCACCCGGGGATAGTTACGGATGTAGTTTCTATCCTTCTACCGGTAGAGAAGACCCGCGGATTATTGGACTTGGATGTGGCGACTGATCATCGTCAATCCCTGTCAGGTTTTGTGTTTTCTTTAAGTCCCATTCCTCCATTTTGGAAAATGCTCTGACACTGCTTCTTAGGCTTATGTGCCAAGTTGCTGATAGTGTTCTATTTTGATGAGAAAGATGTTGACTCTATGCAGTATCTAGACCTGCAAGTTTATTTTGAAAACAAGGGCACGTATGGTTGCACCTTCGAAATTTATCAACAATGACAAGTGATTTTATAACTGATTGATACAAATGAGTTTAATGACTGCTAAACATATGAAATGTTATATTGCTTACCTTATACATATATTTCTTGCTGAGCTATAGTTGCTCACTCTTGCTTGTTTTCAAATTTACAAACACAACAGCTAAGCGAAATGGCAAGACCCAGACAGACTGCCCGAAAGAAGGTGACTAGACCCGAGGCAGCAGTTGAGATTCCACCGGTAGGCCCCATTAGCCGGATTGGTTGGCAACTTTTGTTAGTACGTTTTATTTATGAGTATGACCTGTGCAAGGCAGTGTACCGTAACAAACTTTCAAGCCGCCAACTTCGCTTCTTATCGAAGTGTTGCTGGTAGCATAAATGCTATTTAATTCGGTCTGTAATAACTCTGAAACTTTTATTTCTGCTTAATCAATTGTGTGACGTTTCTGAGACTCTAACATGTGTGTGTGTGTGTGCGGTGTGAGTTTATTGTGGGGTCGATTGCTGTTTTATATATTATGTGCAAGAACAGGTATGTTATTAATGGAAAATGGACCGTGAGCGCCTAGATCTCCGACCCCGGATCTGGGGGTGTCACAGGGTATATATATTGATGTATGTATTGCTTTGCGAGTTATAAGTAATTAATTATCAATTGGGTGTTTATGTACTAAATAGTACTTTACTATTATTTCGAGTATAATTAGGGATTCGATATGGACCCAGCGAGCGTGTTGACGAGACGATTGAAGGAAATTGAATGCGTGATCGAGTACAGACCGAAGAATAGTAAGTAGTGAATCGACGCATTGGAATCGAGGCAAGTGTACTAACCCTCGCTTATCGTTCAAGCGAGATAATTATGTTTCTATTCAATATAGTATTCCCTTCAAATCCATATTGCTAGTATCCTCTCCTTCAAAGTATTGATAAGGATATATTTTATTCATATATCATGTGAAAAGTAGAATTTCAGTTTTATTGCCAGTATTATTCTTTCTTAAGTATTGTCAGTAATATTCTGTTAAAGTTTTTGCAAGTATTGCATTCTTATTCCTTGTTTTAGTATAATGTTCTTAATGTATAAAGTTTCACTAAGATTATTTGATAGTAAAGTAGTTTAATGGAATTGGAAGAATTTTTAAAAAAAATGTGGACCGGCTTCATGGTCAGAGTAGTAAAGGCCAATGTCAATAAGTGCTTAGTGAGGGATCCCAGAGTATTGTTTTTAGCTGGACTTTACGTGGTTGATCACCCGTAATGTCCAGAGTATGGTGAAAACTCCAATTCTATTAAATGTTGTTTTTATGCCAATATATTCTTATGATAGAATGTTTAAGTTAAAGTACATTTTCATTTCCAAATATGTTGGATATAAAGTTATGATTTGAGTTAATAAATACCTGTTAGTATAAAAATGGAAAGTTATTATACTAGTGTTTTGAACGGTGAAAACTAATTCACGGTTATTATGGTCGCTGTGGCATTTGTTGCGCAGTGATAGTAAGGACCGAGAATGAATTGAGATCTTCTTATTTATTCGAACTCATGATTGTCAGGCCGGTTAGGCAGCTAGGTGTGCAAACGCTTAGTGACATGAATGAAATTTGAGTAACTGAGAATTTCTTGGAGATTTTGTTAAAGCGATAGTTAAAGTATTTTGCAAGTATTAAAGTATTGAATCTAGTATTACAAACCTTCTCGGTTATTAAATTCTGATTTCGAGTTATAAATGTTTTAAATGATATTAATCTTCTGTTATAGTTAAGAATCCAGATTTCAATTATAGTATTGATTATAAATCGGTGAGCATTCCTTCGCTCATATTTATTATATAACTTGTTGAGCATTCTTTGGCTAACACTTGTTGTTTTTAAAATCTAACTTTTCAGTAAACTAGTTGGCGAGGCTTAGCTTGTGCAGTTCAGAAAGTGGAAAGAAGAAGCAGGATGCTGTTGTGAAGCTGACGTGGATTAGGGTATTTAGATTTAAAGTTGAATTATTGTATGTAAATATCGTTTAGTAGTTATAGTATGTATTTGATTAGTTGGCCTGGTATACTTCTATTCGAAGTTATACCAGTGATTTAAGTCTGTATAAAGTTTTGTATATAGAGTTGTCTTTAAGTTGGTTTTGGGTTTTCTTGTTTCTAGAACTGTAACATAAGATCCTTAGTTGGGAGTTGGGGTCAAGGAGCTTTTGATTGAGTTTTTATTTTTATTTCAGTTTTATGTTGATTTCAGATTTTTAGTTTAGTATTCAGCAGGTTTATGTTGTATTTACGAATACATCATCGCCAATTTTTGTTAGAATTATTGAGTTTGTTAGCGTGACGCCCAAATCTACTGACCCCGGATTTGGGGGCGTCACATACATGACTAATGCAAGGCAAATCCAGGTGTCAAAAAACAATCTTGTACATACATGTAATATGGATTAAAAGAATTTGGTACATATAGTTGTTAATGTACCTCCAATGCATCTACCAAAGTAATTTTTGTTCTTTATTAAATCTACCAATTGGTCTAATTTCATCTTAAATACTTTTGCAACAACATCAGGAGCATCAGATACGGCCACACCTGGCATATATTGAAGCATGTGTTGTATCTCAGGCCACTTAGTGTTGCAGGTCATTGTGAGAAAGAAAGAAGGATGACCTATGGATTGACATATGGCAAGTGAGTATTTAAAATATTGGGACATGTAACGCTTTGATCCTGTAAATGTAGCTGGTAGAACAACATTTTTGCCAACATGAGATGGATTTGTGTCACCCTTGCGTAATGAATCGCGTATGGAATTGTATAAATATGCTCGTATGGTCGTCTGGTGGGTCTTGACCCAATCAAGTCTGTATTGTTCCACTGCAGTGAATGCATCGACGACATACTATTGCCGGAGACGTCCACTTAGATGCGGAGTCAGAGCTAAAAGTATTTTAACACAAAGAAGATATCAATATACTAAGTGGAAGTGTATATTAAGCGATCAATAAAAAATGACATTAAGTATGTAAATTGAAGAACTTTTTGTATACCTTCGGAGGTCCTTATCATGAGTTTGTATGCATAATATTCACGCAATGAAACATATATCCTGTGCTTAGTTTTTTCCGATGGATCAGAATGCTCGGGTACTTTTCTTGGAGCTTTTCCTGGTTTAGCCTGTAATGGAATTTCAGGATAGAATCCATCATCACCGAATGGAAACATTAAAGGGTATTGGAGCTGCATAAAATGCCTATTTGTCTCAAATATCCTCTTCAATTTTTTATTCCTCGTTTGAACAACAATATCTCTCCAACTATATGATCCCTTAAGATCTCCAACAATTAAAGCACTAACTTCATTGGATGGTCCTACATGATTAGGCCTGCCAGATGCTGAAAAGCTAGACATTAGTGTAAGTCTACATTCTTCGGGTTCGTTGTTCTTAAAACGTTCCCTTGCCATACGAAATCCTTTAACTAAGGAATTATGTTCATCAAGCATTAACAAAAGTCCTTGAACAATTTCAGGATCCGTGTTGTCACTTCCAGGAACAGCAATCTGTTTTCAACTTCATTTTCTGTGTCATAAACATACAGCTGGCAGTATTTGGGAGTTTCCCCCTCAACAGGACATATGCTTCCTATCAAGTGGTAGTTCTGACCTTGTAGTTTAAATGTGTAAGGAGCCCTCCTTTTGTTGATCCTGTTGTCAACTTTTCCTCCGAGTGACGTAAATGCAAACAAAGAATTGTATATTCTTATGGTTTTTTTTATAATGAGCTGTATTGGGTCCTCCAGAAAGCAGATTGGCTAAGAATGGAGGAGGCTGCCTTTCCGATGGAAGTTTAACCTGACCATTCCTACAACAAATGAAAAAGGTTGGAGCATGATGCTTGGTTGATTTATTGTTACGCTCTGCATCCCACATCATTGCCTTACAATGTGGACATACACTATTTGGTTTTCCAAGATCCATATAATTGGCCCACATATCTGAAACAAAATTAGGCATCAGAATACAGATGCATCCAAAAAATGATAGCGTAGTTAAAAAAGATTTACCTTCGAGTGGTATATCGGATTCATATTCATTGTCATCACTATAATATTCAGAGCTGATTGTTGCGTAAAAATTATTTAACTTATTAGTTAAGTGGATAATCTGACTAAAGTAAAAAAAATGTTATAATGTTAAACCTACAATCAACATCATCATCCTCGTGTGCAGGATTTTCATCTACAATCATTTAAATAATAAATAGATGTCATAATCGCACCACAGACTGAAACCATAAAACAATTTGCTATATAGAACCGACATGTCTGAACATACACTGATATTCATCATCTTTGTCTTCGTTTGAATTCTTTGCATCTGCAACCATATAACTTAAATGTCAAAATGATAATAAATAACAATTTTAACCTGGTATACAAATTGATGTGATATGACATTTTGAAATGTAAAGTATAAGGGGATCACCTGATGTTGTGGTTTTATTAACATGGGCAACATTATTGAAAGACTGCAATAAATTTCTACCATGAGATGCTGATGATGTGTTCACCTTGCCATTTTCCTTTTCATGGAAGGGATGTTAATCTGTATAGTTTAGAATGTTTTAGGTTTGATGTTTCTATCATCCTCAACATGTCAAATTATATTGATTTTGTGTATGTTATTTAGAATCATAATAAGTTACTGTAACATGTTAGAGGTTAGAACTCAATACAATGAAATAACATACGTGGAGTATGAAGATAATATATTGTGGATGGTGGCAATTGGAAAGATGAACTCCCTAGCTACCTTTGTGGGTTGTTAATCGCAGGACGGTGCATATGTGCATGGCTAGGAATACCTATATGAGAGCGTGCCAAAATTTGTCTAATAAAAAGAACTGAAAATTTTATAATAATAAGAACTGAAATTGGAAGTAAATTATGTATGACACCTACTAAATTAACATTGGACAATCTCCAAGCAGAAGGTGAAATAATTGGTGGGATAACCTGTCTTTTATTTCCTTTTCTTGGTCCTGTGTCATAAGATTCTTAAAGTGATAGCATGATGTACTGATTTGTATAAAGGCAGTGTTCCGTATTAAAGAAAGGAAATAGGAATTTGGAAAATATCACTAAAAGTTATTTTGCATATAATTCTTAAAATATTAAAAGGAATATACACATACCTAAACCACTGTTTGATGTTCCCGACTGAGTCGTGGAAAGTAATGTAGACTAACTTCCCAACAGAGTCCAATTTAGATTCCCTGTGATAACTAATGAGTTATATTAGCAATCAAATTCTTGCAGATTTATGTTGGTTTCTGGGCAATTTTTTGCAAAATTTTGGAGTAAATTTAGGCAGCAGATTTTTGCAGAATTCTACATTCGATTTCTGGAAAAATCTGCAACACATTGCTCCAAAACTCTGAGCAGATTTCTGCTGTAGTTTGCTACAGAAATTCTGTAGTTTTTTTGCTGATTCTGAGAAGCTTTTACTTGGTTTCTGGGTACTTTTATGTAAATTTTTGGAGCAGTTTTATGCATTAGATTTTGCAATATTCTACATTTGATTTTTGTGAAATTCCGCAACAGTTTTTTGATAAATTCTGATTAGATTTCTGTAGCAGTTTTCTAAAGGAATTCTACGATTTATTGCACTTTATGTCGGGGAGTTATTTTCAGTTTTCTTGATATTTCAGTACTTTGTCTCTAGAACCTTAGAAGCTGTTGTGTTCCTATTGTATACTATTATGGTGCAATTGTCCTAAATTTTCTTGATTATCTTGTTTAGAGTTTTTAAACTATTCAGTTGGGGTTAAATGTGGACCCTAATATGCGTGAAAGAGATGCTGAAATTCAAATATCCAAAATTTTTACCACATAAATTAAAGACTAATATAATACCGATAACATAAAATATATTTTAGTAAAGTGTGTCAGGTAACCTTTTTTTATGTCACTTGCAAATGATGATACAATTAGAGGAGTACTTGTAATACTCGATGGAGTACTCTTGATGTTGCCTGACAATAGAAATATTTAACAAAAATTAAAATTACAATAATAATATATCTAAATATGTCAGAGTACATGATACACCAAAGATTCAACTACCATTATCATTTTGCACAGTTAAGTTGATCGATTTTGGAAAGGTAAGTGATATAGACTTTTGAGTACTTGTGGTGAACGACAAAAGATTGTTTTGTTAAAATTTTACAAAGTTGTATTTCGTTATAAAATTAATGTGTGTAACGTTGTTCATAGTTTTTCAATTTACCTGCATAGTTGTTGTTTGCAATGTTTGGTGTAAGTGGAAGGCTTCTTGTAGAAATTGTTGGACTTTGTTGAGATACAGCTGTATAAAAGAATAAGATGTAGGTAAATGCTATTTTAAATCGTAACACGATAGTTGTAATTTACAAGAATACCTGAATGAGTTGTTCCCGAGTACTTTGGTGTAAGCTCTGTTCTTTTCAAGTGGGAAAGAGACTTTCGGGAAAGAGAGTTGAGATCCAATTGAGAGAGTGGCTTACCTAATAGATAAAAGGACGAAGATTACCACTGCAATAGTTGGTTGAGTTATTTTTTTAAAAAAATCCATTTAAATAAATCATAAACTAAATATACCTGATGGAGTTATTTTTAAGCTTGATATTCCACCTGATAAGTCAACTGGTTGCAAGACATTTGGATCACGTACAGGAGTCGTACGATGAATTTGTGTCTGGACAGCATAATCTATAATTGAATGTTTGTAGGTGTTGCCACCATTAAATTGAGAAAACCCATTGTTAAGAAGTATATAATAGAATAACGTAGTATTGAAAACGGTCCCTCGTGTTAAGATAAGTCACCCTTTTGGATAAAGTTGGTTGTCAACTTAGAGGGTTTTAAATTCTCTTTATTTTGAATTCCATTTGTATTGAACGTTTGACTAGCAAACTTTTCAATAAGATTCATACGACGCTTCAAAACTGTGAAATTTAAAATAAGATTAAAATGTGACGGACTTAGTGTTATTATAACAAATGACAATATTAACATAGACATACCAGGTTTAGTCGAATTTGGCGATAGCTGATTAGACAAAGCTCTCCTCTTGGAACCAAAATTAACAGTATCTGTTAATAGTGTCAAGACTTGTTAACCGATTTAGCAAGCATTATAGGAAGGCTTTGTCTGAAAATAATATAACAATACTAATACTCACCTTCAAATCGAAAATATATATTCTTATTATTGAAACTCGAAAATTTTAATCTTGTTGAATATTACTCTTTTTATTTATTTTCTTAATGACTTTGGTTATTATGTTAGATACTTGGTACTTTTTCTAATCAAAGCTCTGGCAGACTTATTTTTTATGATTTTAGGCCAAAATCATAATGTACTATCATCTCATTAACAGTTACATTATGGCCACAGTTATCTTACCCAATCAAATAGTTTCGAATAATTATGCTAGTGAAGAAGTCTGCATAGGCTTGGCTATTGGAGAAAATCCACTAATAAACGGAGAAAATTCAATATTCTAAAAGTATTTAATACAGTAATGTAATACTGAAAACGGTTCCTCATGTTAAGAGAACTCACCCTTTTGAATAAAGTTGGTTGTCAAAATAAAGGGTTCCAATTCTCTTTATTTTGGATTCCATTTGTATTGGAGGATTGACTGGCAAACTTTGCAATCGGATGCATACGATGCTTGAAAACTGTAGAATTTAAAATCATTAAAATGTCACGGACTTAGGGCTTCTAACAAATGACAGTAATTTTAATTGTTGCAAAATCAACAATGAAAAACCCAAAATTGACACAGACATACCAGATTTAGTCGAATTTGGTGATAACTGATTTGACAAAGCCCTCCTTTTGGAAGCTACCAGAAAAATTTAAAAAGTGGCAATTACTTTAACAAACTGATAAACTAACAATTGAAGCAAAACATGTAAATTCTCGAAAGGTAAACAAAACCAACCTGTTTGTATCCATGTTTGTGTCGCTATGCTAGTAATTGTCTCCACTAAATCAATCAACAGGAAACTGAGCATGAGTAAAACATGATGTTTATTCGACAAAGATGAGTGCTTAACAAACAATAGAGATGCTAATTTTGATGTGAAAATATTCCAATCCATCTGTAGAGTTCAAATTGAAACCAATGATAACGAATTCTCCGGCTTAATATTTGGGATAACAAACCGAATGCATATGTATCGCTGGTAGCGTTGGTAGTCTTTTGTCCAGACCGGGTCTTGGGTTCATGGGTAACCAATTTTACTGAACAAAATTACGAAGATAGCCCTATTTTAGGGATAAAAAAGTAAATTCCTTGGTATATAGCAGTAGCAGGAATTTAGTTTTATGAATCTTTGTATCGCTGGTAGCGCTGGTAGTCTTTTGTCCAGACCGGGTCTTGGATTTATGGGTAACCCATTTTACTGAACAAAATTACGAAGATAGCCCTATTTTAGGGATAAAAAAGTAAATTCCTTGGTATATAGCATTAGCAGGAATTTAGTTTTATGAATCTTTGTATCGCTTGTAGCGCTGGTAGTCTTTTGTCCAGATCGGGTCTTGGGTTTACGGGTAACCCATTTTACTGAACAAAATTACGAAGATAGCCCTATTTTTTGGATAAAAAAGTAAATTCCTTGGTATATAGCAGTAGCAGGAATTTAGTTTTATGATTTTACAGATCTATTTATCAGTTCGGATCGAAATTTTTTGTACACAATTTTTTTACAATTTGGATAAAATAGATTTTCTAGATTTCGATATATCTAAATTTTCTAGATTTGTATATGTTATGTTGCATTCTAAATGTATTATACTCTATACATGTAACATGTGATGTTTTGCTTGTATTTTTATTTTGTACCGTTGCATATCGTACTTAGGTATAACATAATAAGAATTGTCACATTTGTTATATATATATATATAGGCCTTTGCTCCATACCGAACACTCTTATATAACAAACAATAAAGAACACTATAAAATCATTTATTCTAATAGATCCATTGGCCCCGCCAGGGGCACCCAATACAAAAAGTTCTTATTTTTTTATCTTCTATCCATTCAGCAAAAAAAAATTAAAAAAAATTTTTTTTTGAAAAAAATCACTGTTCATGATGACGTCACTGCTGATGTCATCATGAACAGTGCTTTTTCAAAAAAAAAATTTAAATTTTTTTTTGCTAAATGGATAGAAGATAAAAAAATAAGAACTTTTTGTATTGGGTGTCATGACGGAATTCTTATATTGAATTAAATATGAGGTGTTCTTTATTGTTCTTTATATAAGGTGTTCTTCATGGAGTGCAACTCTCTCTCTCTCTCTCTCTCTCTCTCTCTCTATATATATATATATATATATAATACATTTAGAATATATATGTCTATAGTTTTTGAATACAAAATGAATGTTACTACAGTACAATATTAATACATAATTGGCACAAATTATTTCTTAATATAAGTCGCACATTAAAAGATCTATAATTTAACTACTTCAACATAGAAAACAACTCTGTATTAGCACATATACAATTTGTATGATAAAATGATTTTGTATGATAAAATGATGATGAAAAGAAAAATTGTATCTCGCTTAATCCTGGACCAAGATTCCTAGTAATATTTGAGAAATCTCGACCTTGTTTAAATTAAAAGATTTTGATCCGAACCAAATTTAAATTTTCTTATTCTCAAATTTAAATTGGTGCAATTCTTTATTAACGGTACATAGGCTTATTATTGGGAACTAGTTTTTTAGCCCGTGCAAGGCACATGCATGTTCTAAATATGAATAAATTATTATTTTTCTCTGAAGTATATAATGTATCTACATGCTAAAGGTACGATAAATGAAGGAGTAATATGATCGTTGATCTTTAGTTGCCTTGTTTAAGTGGTATATATATATTACAATTCGATGTTTGTTATATTATTTTGTGTGTTTGCCTATTAAAGATATGATTGATGAGTTTTACGATAGTTACTATTAATACAAATCTGTATTATATTTATATACACATGAAGGTTCCTTTTTTGTATTGATTTGAATTTATTTGTATCTTGTAAACATAACACTTAAAGTATGACATAACTTATATACTTTGTTATATTGAAGGTATGGATGATTACAATGCACATGCATATTTGATATATAGATTTTTTTCTTGTGATATATTTATGATATATAATTTATAAATATTTACAGTAGATCAAATAATAGCATGATGAAATATGGTATATGTTAGCGAATATTATCATATATTATTATATATCCACATAAATGTTTATATGCATGTATATATGTATGTATGTATGTATGTATGTATGTATGTATGTATGTATGTATGTATGTATGTATGTATGTATGTATGTGTATAATTAATATTTTTAATGTTATTAAATTCTTAAATATTTATAGTAGATCTAAATAATAGTATAAGGAGATATGATATATGTTAACGAATATTATCATATATTATTATATATCCACATAAATGTATATATGTATGTATGTGTATGGGTATGTATGTATAATTAATAATTATATATTAATATGTATTTATGTATGTATTTATCTTTGTATGTATGTATGTATGGATAACTACTAATAAATATACATTAATAAATATTAGACATTAATATGTAATAAATATGTTAATGTTAAATTACTAAATAACCATAAAAAAATATAATAAAGATAAGGGTAAAATGGTCCATGAATTAAATTGCTCAACAAACCTCTTGCTGTTGTATTAGATAGATAATAGATTGTTCTAAAATTTATGAATACTAGCTTATAACCCGTGCGATGCACGGGTTTCTTTTGATATGAAATAAATTTTATTTTATATTATAATTATATTTTTATATAATTATTATTTTTAATAATTATTTTAATTTAAATTTAAAGAATTTATATAAATTTAATTAATGATATGAATGATTCAAAACTTATATTATGAAATTTTAAATTAAATATGTAGTTGACGAAATTCGAATCTTGAATGTTTTGTAAAATAACATAATCATATAAAAAATTTAATCATTAGATCTAACGTCAATTATTCGTTGTATACGAATTTCCATTATATACTTTTATTTGTGATTGAAAGATATGCTGTGATATTTTTGGATAGATATTAATGATTGCAAGATTATGTTTTAAATTAAAAAATGTAACATTATGTTTTAATTAGAAAAGGTATGTTAATGATTGGAAGATTATGATTTAAATTAATGAGTAGAAAGGAAAAATCAATGATTGGAAGATACGACATTTTAGGTGTTTAAAAAGAGTCATATCTTCAAGTAAAAGTAAACGTCTTTTAAATTGATTGAAAGATACGATATTTTATGTGTTTATTAAAGTTTAATTAATATTTGCTTAAAACCCGTGCGATGCAGGGATTTTTTTAAATTATATACATTTTTGTCATTAATTTAAATTATTTTTTTAATACATGATTTTGGAGTCTTAAATTTTTATATGAGATGATTTGATAATAATTGTATAAATGTTATTCGTGATATTTCTAGAAAATAAGGGATTTTAGTTAGAAAATATAGAAATTATGATAGGTTTTAGTTGAAAAAGATAATTGGTTAATTATTAGTAATTATAAAATTATTAGTAATTATAAAATTATTATTTTATTTTATTAAATAGAATTCCCGTGATTTGATTAGAAAAAATAAAGGATTTAGTTAAATAAAATTAAAAAGGTAACACGTTCTAGGTGAAAAAGGTAATTGATTAATTATAGTAATTATAATTTAATTACGTTATTTTACTAAATACATTTGCTCATAATGTTTTTAGAAAATGAGAAATTAATATTATTCGTGATATTTCTATTAAAAGAGGGATTTTAGCTAAAAAAATATAGGAAAGGATGATACGTTTTAGCTGAAAAAGATAATTCGTTAATTATTAATATTAGAATATTATTAGTTTATTGTATTAAATAGAACCGTCCGTGATATAATTGGAAAAATAGATATTTTAGCTATAGAAATAGAAAGACAACGTGAAAATTAAAAAGATTATACGATTTATGTGAAAAGGTAATTGATTAGTTTATAGTAATTATAATTTAATTAAGGCAATCGACTACTTACCATTATTTTAATTTAATATACTCATGTTTACGGATTATAATAATGTTTCCTTATTATAAACAACGTATACAAATTTTTAATATATTTTTATTAATAATTGAAAAATATGATGTTTTTGGGTATATATTAATGATTGTAAGATTAGTTTTAAATTAAAAAGGTAACATGTTTTAATTTGAAAGGAAATATTAATGATTGTAAGATATGATACGACTGATGTTTTTATAAACAACGTATACATATTTTTAATATATTTTATTAATAATTGAAAATTATGATGTGATATTTTCGGGTATATATTAATGATTGCAAGATTAGTAGGTGTTTATAAAAGATAATATCTTCAATTAAAAGTATATGTGAAAAAAGGCAATCGACTACTTACCATTAATAATATTATGTTATTATTTATTTTAGGAGTTTTAATAGTATAGATAAAGGATAAATAAATAAATTCACTTAGTAACAAAAAACAGGTACCAAAACTCTTTTATTGTTTCGGCTTTTATATAATAGTATAGATATTTGTGATTGTAAGATTAGTGGGTGTTTATAAAGATAATATCTTCAATTAAAAGTAATTGTGAAAAAAAGAAATCGACTACTTACCATTAATCATATTATATTATTATTTATTTTAGGATTTTAATAGTATAGATATCATATATATATATATATATATATATATATATATATATATATATATATTTCTTTATATTAAAGGGTAAATAAGTAAATTCACTTAGTACCAAAAAATAGGTACCAAAACTTTCAATGTTTCGGACTTTATATAATAGTATAGAACCGCCCGTGATATAATTGGAAAAATAGATATTCTAGCTATAGAAATACAAAGGCAACGTGAAAATTAAAAAAATTATACGATTTATCTGAAAAAGGTAATTGATTAGTTTATAGTAATTATAATTTAATTAAGGCAATCGACTACTTACCATTATTTTAATTAATTAATTTTAATTTAATATACTCATGTTTACGGATTATATTAATGTTTCCTTATTATAAACAACGTATACAAATTTTTAATATATTTTTATTAATAATTGAAAAATATGATGTTTTCGGATATATATTAATGATTGTAAGATTAGTTTTAAATTAAAAAGGTAACATGTTTTAATTTGAAAGGAAATATTAATGATTGTAAGATATGATACGACTGATGTTTTTATAAACAACGTATACAGATTTTTAATATATTTTATTAATAATTGAAAAATATTATGTGATATTTTTGGGTATATATTAATGATTGCAAGATTAGTAGGTGTTTATAAAAGGTAATATCTTCAATTATAAGTATATGTGAAAAAAGGCAATCGACTACTTACCTTTAATTATATTATGTTATTATTTATTTTAGGAGTTTTAATAGTATAGATAAAGGGTAAATAAATAAATTTACTTAGTAACAAAAAACAGGTACCAAAACTCTTTTATTGTTTCGGCTTTTATATAATAGTATAGATATTTGTGATTGTAAGATTAGTGGGTGTTTATAAAAGATAATATCTTCAATTAAAAGTAATTGTGAAAAAAAGAAATCGACTACTTACCATTAAACATATTATATTATTATTTATTTTGGGAATTATAATAGTATAGATATCATATATATATATATTTCTTTATAATAAAGGGTAAATAAGTAAATTCACTTAGTACCAAAAAACAGGTACCAAAACTTTCAATGTTTCGGAATTTATATAATAGTATAGATAAGACAGTAGCACTTATACTTCTCAAGGTAAACAACAATTTGAAAAGGGAAAATTGAATTAGTTGGAAGGTATTTAGATTTTATTATTAAAAAGTAACAGAGAATTTGAAATAGAGAAAAAGGAATCTAAGATGTATCTTTGATAATTTTTATTAGATATTTTGAGTAAAATCATTATATTTTAATAAATCCAATTTTTTTATAAACATAATTTTCTAAAATATTATTTTAATATGAAAAATTTTCTATAAAATGAAGTAATTTTATTCAATATCTCAGAAAATTTATCTGAGATATATCCCAAATTTTTTATTCTCTTTAAAATATGAGTTTCTAATTTTTGGTAACAATGTCAAAATTTTGAGAGATGTAATTTCGAAACATTGTTCATATGTTTGTGAATTGTGATACATCCTAAGGGTCAAGACGGATCTCAGCGCAACTCCAATAGAAAAAAAAATCTTAATTTAAAATTCAATTAACTTGTCATAATTGAAACTTATAGAGTCTCATTAGCCAAAATTTTAGTCCAACGATGTAATTGCTGAACCTCTAGACCTTACTCTTGCAGCATAAATTCACATCATTTGTTAACATATTAAAATAATACATTATATTTGTAACAACTTGAAACAATAATAACATAATATTTTTGGAATATAAAAAACCATTATAGCTAACTCTATTGAATTAAAACAACTTAGAGCATCTCCAATGATGTTGGCTAAATTGGTTGGTTAAAATGATATAAAATACTGATTATGTAAAATTTACTGAACCTGTAAGGCATTGTGCTCCGATGGTACTAGCTATAATGTTTGGCTATATTTTAAAAATGGTATGTTATTATTATTTCAAGTTGTTATAAATAGAATGTATTATTTTATTATGGTAATAGATGATGTGGAATCTTCTTACAGGTCTCTAGAGGTTCGACAAATATAGCCAACATTACGAGGTTGGCTAAATTTTTAAACAACAGTAATGTGTGGTTGGAGTGGATTTTTTTTTACATATTCTCTATAAATTTTATTTATGGTATCAATTATCCAATTTTACCTAAGGGTTTTGGAGGGTCGGAGATGCTCTTATAGGTTTAGTAAATTTTATATACTCGATATCCTTTACCGTTTTAACAAACTATTTTAGCTAACACCATTGGTGATCAATGCTCTAATATAATTGAAAATTGAATCATCTCTAGCTCTTTAAATGGCACAATAATACCCATTAATCAAACCATGCAATGTGAATTTAAGGATATCTAAGATGATCTTATTTCTTTGTAGCAATTGAAGGAACACGAGGTCATCCCGGGAAACTGGCAAAGTGAAACTCTAGTGTCCAAGATACCGAAAAATCAGTTTGGTTAAGAGGCACTCCTAAAAAACGAGCTCAATCTTGTCAACACCGTTGACGCAGTAAGTACAATGCACATTATATGCAATCCCAAATTATTGACAAAAGTCTACTGTACTCAATTGGTGATGCATAATGAACCAAGAATGAAGCGAGAAACAAGGCAAACTGAGTTTTTCCAAACAGAATCATGCAATCAAACCATGTCTGAAGGAGTCTGCATGGACCTTCATATATCAAATTCGAATTTTTAGACACCCATGTAGGAATAGAATTAAAATTCACAATTCTTGGTAGGAAAATAATTACACATCACGAAAATAAATGTGTGAGAAAGAACCACCAAGAAGATCAGTAGAAATCTCCAGAATCAGAGAACAAAAAATGTCTACAGAAGCAACAAAGTAACACAAACATTGGCTGCTAGATTACTGTCGCCATTTGTATACCATAATTCTACACATGCAAACTTGTGATTAAAATCAAATACATAATTTAATTTTTTTTCTGTAGAAAAGAAAAAACTGTAAATATTATAGCTATTACAAGTTCTATAATCACATATCGTCATCCTTGCTTTCTATGTCTCCGGTAACTTCTTCATCCTCGTGTTGCAGCAAGATGGTTTCTCCATCTACTTCATCATGAGCTGCTGCCTCTTGAGAGCTCGTCTTGCTCTCGTTAGTAAAATTGTCATTTGGTTCCGTAGAATTTACCACTGGTTGCTTATCCATCATCCCAGACAATGCCAATCTTGGATTCCACTCCAGAACATCATCAATAATATTGGAGACCCGCTTTTGGTACCTGCAAAGGGAAAGAGATGACTTGAGCCAAATGCGTTGCTAGAAAAAATTGTTCTTGAACTTTGTAGGAAAAGAGTAAGAGGAAAGAAAAGGCTTTCGATTTGTTCATATGCTAAAATCCCTTAACTGCACCAAAAATTAAATATGGTTCCTAGTTATTAGCACCACACACGACTAAGGCCTTTCTATGCTTGTTTCTGAGATAGGGCCTCAGGTTTTCCAATCCAGCATGACAGGCAGAAGGCAAGAATAACAAAAAGAGGATTCAAATTGTTCTTCTGATTGAAGGAGTTAACCATACAACTATATCAGGGGAAATAAGTTAAGTTATGACATGACACCTTGGTGCGGAAAAGAGGAATAGAAGAGCACCCTCTTTGACAGTTTAACCAACTTTCAAGTTTTCATTTCTATTAATCATAATATGTCTACTGAAGTAGTTATAGATTCTATCAACTTTTCGCAAAGATATCTCAGAACCAACAATGCAAAAGATATAAGAGCCCTGGTCCTTCAAATTTCTATAAAACCCTACTCAAATAAATCTCCTCCCATGTTCCAAAATCACTACCAAAGTTTTAATAACCCATCCCCAAAACGGAGCAATTTATAAACGTTCAATTTCATGCAGCAATATGAATCTACACATGCACATTGCTCCAAATAATTCATTAAGTTGTTTACACATTGCTCCAAATAATTCATTAAGTTGTTAAAACATTAAAACTGACCTGGCTCTAGCTGCCTCATCAGGGGCATGATGTCGCAGTAAGATTATCACCAAGGCAGCCACTGCTGCATAAAAAAGTCTTGAA
Organism: Saposhnikovia divaricata; assembly: GCA_036435485.1. Taxonomy (NCBI): domain Eukaryota; kingdom Viridiplantae; phylum Streptophyta; class Magnoliopsida; order Apiales; family Apiaceae; genus Saposhnikovia; species Saposhnikovia divaricata. The sequence goes on along the minus strand of JAZHRN010000145.1, from coordinate 9,495,104 downwards.
GTCCACTTTGGTCCCTCCTCCTCATCTTTTGGGGGCCAAAAACGGAACAAATCTTTTAGTGTTGCTTCCTCTGCAAGAATGTTAGGGAAAATCCAGACCCGTTTTCCAAGAGCAATCCAAATAGCACCAAATACCAGAGCTCTCACTGCAGACAGAAATTTGAGAAATATCGTAACACAGCAGATAATATAAAAGAATCAAGATCTTCTACATTTCATATATTAGTTGTGCAGTAACTTACCAGCAAGCAAGCAAAGTATAAGAAGAAGGACCCCGGCACAGGAATAGAGTATGAGTAGCTTGCACTGATGAGGATATACAGGAAACAAACAGATTGCAAGAGTTAATACCGGCCAAAAAAATGATAGAAGAGTTTGCCACAAGGGGTTTCTTTTGACAAATGTCCATGCAAAGAACGCATCATTTTCAGAAAACACTTGCTCCTGCAAAGCACAGCGGGAGAAGTAATAGGGTTAGCTCATACTAATACAGATAGACAGCTGTATTAAAAAACAACAGTATTAATTCACATTTGCTTTTTCCATGAATGCAAATTATAATATGTGCTACACTATTATTGTCATTAGATGGTTTATGGGAGGTAGTTACGGAAGTAACACAAACTTAACAGGGGACACAAGTACAGTTAACAGACAACCATATGGCAAATACAATTTGCTACACGAGGAAGAAGCTCATATCGATGCCTTGGTATCAGTGACAGTTCCATTCTTGGTAGATTGTACTAATTCATGAAGAACAGCAAGAATTTTAAGCACTAAAACAGCCTTTATTGTTTTTATATATGATTTCTTCTATCTATTATTTTCGAAAACAATTTCAATAGAAAACCCTGATCTTATCTAGAATTTAATAAATTTATTTTTTATAATTTTGAAATTCATGCAATATGTTGATAATCTCATTTGCATTTGTAGCAAATTATATAGCTACACAATTTAAATGAAACTATACACTTTTTTCTTTCATTAGTAATACCAACATTATTGAAATGATATTCTATTATAACAGTGTTGTACTACAATCACAAGGATAAAGCAGCTTTTACTATTTTCTACCTCCGTTCTATTGGTGACATTGTGTAATTGCAGTGCTTTATTACCATCACTTATTAGCTTTCTGATTAGCAACAATTTTTGTTGTCAACTAATGTACCCTCTAGATCATACAAAATACTAGCAAAATGGAAGTGTAAGGTCCCAAGTATTTTAAGCCTTACTTACAAAACAATGTTAGAGGTTCTTGTTATTGCAGCATATGAAATAGCCTGATATGAATATCACGAACCAGATTAAAGAAAAGGAATAACAAGATATATGGTGCTGGACAATAGAATGAAAAAAAAAAGAAAGAACCCAACCACTGAAAGCAAGGTGTAGGTATACTTACAAGTAAAACACCACTAATGCAAATAAGGATTATGTAACAGCTCTTATCAGAACAGAACAAACAACATTAGTAGGGATTCAACTAATTCGTTAAGTGCTAAAGGCCCCACAAGATTACTATGTAATTTACACCGTAGTTTAACTACCTACTCCATTGAACTATATAACATGTCGCCAAGAGAAAAGAATCACTATCAATTTCTAAGATATACAGCCACAAGATCCTTTTTTTAAGGTAAGTAGCACTACCAGATTAGTTATACCTCACAGTACATGCTAAGAAGTCAAAATCAGTACATGCTAAGAAGTCAAAATCCAGTAACTAAAACTTAATATAAGCACTTGCTGCACATTCAAAATTGAACCAGAACCTTACAGGGAATATCTCTAAATGTGCAGGCCAAGTAGACAGTTTTTTCTTCCCAGGACGAACAGTTTTCACCACACGATCACAGCGTACTAAAAGATTCTTTTGCAGCAGGACATTAGCAATATCATCTACTTCTAGGTTCCTATCAGATTCCAAAATATCTTTCAGCTCAGAGTGGTTCCTGAGAAAGCTAGCAAAATCCTTTCCACGGAAATACTCCACACGCGTTTCCTGCAACACAGCCCACCTAGACACCAGACCTTTATGATCTCTCAACTTCTCCGCAAACAACTGAAAAACATCCTTATTGCTAGCTTTCTTCTGCAAATTTTAAAAATTTAAAATTAAATAAAATAAATAAGTACAAAATCACCCAAATTTGATAACAACACATACTAGAAATAAAATAAAGATTTAAAAGTCAATAGAAATGGAAGCAAAACTCTATATTAAAAAAAAAAAACATTTCTACAGTTAAATTTAATCAAAGTGAAAAATGCAATATTTCTGTTATATCTGAGACCGAAAAAAAAATATCCATTCGACGAGATTATTCGTTTATCAAAAATTCATTTATCCGGATTCTACCAAAAAATGAGAGCTAATAGGTGCGATTCACGAGTGCAGAGCGAATACATACATGTTTGATCGCAAAACAGATTTGAAACAATTATAAATCTACAATTAACACAGATCTTTAATTTAAATAGAAAATAAAAACCCTAAAAATTGAAGCTTTAGATAAGAAAATATGTAAGTATAGATAAAGATAAGGGTAGACCTTAGGGGTAGGATCGGAGTTGGAATTGGAGCCATTTTGAGGGGCGCCGGAAGAACGCCGGACTTTCTTCTTCTCCACTCCTCCGGCTTTCTTCATTGTGTGTGTGTGTATTTTTGCTTTGCTTGACGGGTGTGTAAAGTGAGGTGTACTAAAGTGTTTCAGGAGGCCTTTGCTTTCGTTTATAAGAAAATCTACTTTTGGGGAAATGTGAACACATCAATTCAGTACATATATTTTTTTTAAAATATAATTACGGGTATGTTTGGAACCAATTTTTCAGAATAAATGAATTTATTTTAAGATAAAGTTATCTTAACTTTTTTTTTTTCTGAAAAACTTAACTTTTTTCTATAACTTATCAAATTTCAAATATATATTAAATAATTGTATAAAAAAATTATCAAAATATGAAATTTTTACTCAAAAATAAATTCATAAGAACTAATTTTAAGTCGTAGCTAAACAGACCATACATCTTATCTGTTACTTTACATCCTGCTCCCGAATTTTTTTGAGGAAGGAAAACAAGTGAAAAGGAAAGAAAGTAATAAAATTTATATCCGTGTTTGTGCTCCCGAGTTTTTTTAGGAGCGAAAGCGAGTGAAAGGTAAAGCAAATTTTGCTTACTTTCATTCCAAAATTTTTATCCCAAAATTCGGATGAAAAGGAAAGCAAGTGAAAGTAACTTAATTAAAAACATTTGATATTACAAATATACCCTTATCATTTAAATGAAACATTTTATATTTAAGGATAGAATTATAATTTGACAATCATTTACATGTTTTCCTTCCAACTCGGGAGCACGTGAATGAAAGTAGTTTCACTCTTTTTTTATTTACGCTCCATCCAATTCGGAAGCAAATTGATGAAATATATTTCACTTGCTTTACTTTAATTTTACTTATATTACGTTGCTTTTCCTCCCTAAAACACTCGGAAGCAAGGGCATAATCAAATTTGAGTGGTAGTACTAATTTAATTTTGCTCTAAGCCATTCAGGATTACCCTTGGATAGTAAATGTTACGGTTTTAAAATGAAGTCTAAAATGGTTCGTAAATACAGTACTATGTATTATCTTTTAACAAAGAGTTAGCAATATTAAATAAGGTTAATTTTTACATTCACAGGAATGATGTTAATTAAAAAAAGCAAAACGGGCACCTCACATATATCACGTTATTTAAAAATAAATTATGATATTTAATATGGAATTTGATGTACCTTGAATAAATGTTAAATTATCTAATTTGTTGAAAAAAAATTCAAATCTAGGACTTTGAAATTGTTTTTTTTAATCCAAAAAGCCACAAAAATGGTATAAATTACAAAGGACAGGGATAGGGACATATCCAATATATTGTTAGCGGGTGCAATTGACCTCACTGAAACTTTAAAATTTTTAGTTTTATATGTAAAAAAAATTTAAATTTTTTTCTTTAGTATTAAATTTAATTTTTGACCCCACTAAAAGAATATATTTTTATAATATTATACTTTGAGTTTGATTCCGATACTTGAGTAATTTTTAATTTTTTTTGACAATTTTGACGTAAATAATTTTTGATCTCAATAATTTGAAGTCCCCGGAACAATTATGTAATCTATCCTCAACATTATGTCAACTTTTGTCACTAAAAGGTGTCCCAATTGGTTGAACCATAATTTTAGGGCTTACCAACATAATGTCATAATTAATTCTAGGAGGGCGTGAAAGTAAATGAATTATCATGCTCGATGGATACGAGTGTACTCACAATCTTTCAAATTAATTGAGGTGCACAAAACATGATCCCGACACCGAATTCTAAAAACATAACTTTTGGCACTAAAATTAGAACCTCATCATTGTGACCTACTTTGAAATTGTATGCTTTTTGTGAACTGAAGTCGACCACAATTCTATTTTTCTTTTTACAGGAAGTAGACCACAATTCTAAAGAGTATGTATTCGATTTAAGTTTCTAAAGAATATGTATTCGATTAGGGTCGTTTGGAAAATCTTATATTTTTCAGAAATAAATTATTGGAAAAAAGTTAAAAAATATGTACTTTTTTTTTGAAATAAGTAACTTATTTTTGCTAGATAACGAATATTAAACTCCCCATACATATTTTTCTCTAAAAAAAGTATGCAAATATAATTTTTTTTTCAAAATAAGTAACTTATAAATCGACCATAAGATTTTTCAAACAAGGCCTTTTTGTTCAATTTTATGCATTTTGTCGTATTTTGTATGCATTAGCATACCGAAAGTCAACAACAAAATAAAAGGGTGTATTTGAAATAAATTATGTCTGAGTTTTTAAAATGTTTTAAATAACATATTTAAATTTTCAATAAGAATTGGGATGGATTCTACAAATATTTTAAAAAATACTTTTAAATTATGATAACATTCAAATAACATTTTTAATTTTTTAAGGTAGTCGATTCATATAATCAAAAATTCTGAAAAATATAAGTGCACGGAATATGTATTATAAATAATATTTTAAAATTTGATTGTATTTATAAATAATATTTTTAAATTGATGAATTGTATGACATTTTTTCTCTACATTTTTCTCTTAGCAGCCGCCCATTGATTTTCACTGTGGAAAGTTCCGACCTCTTTATTTTTCGTTTTCTTTGTTTAAAATTTTAATTTCCTTCAATAAGTTCCCAATTTATTTGGGTTTTGTTAGTTTCTTCTTAACAAAGTTTAGTGTTTGTTTTGTTGTGTTTTGGTGTTCTCCAAGACCAAGATTATAGATCGGTAGATTTTTCATGGGTTGATTTAAGAATGAAGGTTATTATGGAATCGCATATATGATCGATTGCACAGAATAGTCGGGTGAAAAGAAGTACATACATTCAAATCATCTTCAAATTGTCTGGTTGCCTCTAAAGGAAGGATTCAAAAGCGATATTTTTAAGTGTCTGTCCAATTGTATTTGTAGATGTCGTATAACTTTTGATTAATGACTTGATTTCTCTGTTTTTTAAAAAAATTAATGAATTGTGTTGAAACTTGAATTTCATAATCGACTATATAAACAAGATGTAAAATTATACTGCCTTCAAGATGTTTACACTCTTGGTGGGCACGGAGACCAATATATACATATATATATATATATATATATATATATATATATATATATATTTAAGTAGGTAAAGTAATGAAAAGTGATGAAAAGTGGGTAAAGTGGTGGGACCTATAAATATTTTTTAATAATAGATTTGAGAAAGTGGAGGAAGTTAGTAGGTGTAATAGTGTTTTATACTATTACGGAGTAAAAGTTTATTATTTTTGGAATGTAAAGAAATAGATGGGGTGACCCAAAAGGACGGAGGGAGTATTTAACAACATATTAAATTATATTTAATACTAAAAATTATTATATACAAAGATGTAAGGTTCGAATTTTTCCAATAACATATTAAAATTAAAATTATAATATTATATTACACAATAAATAAATTATAAAAAATTAAAAATAACCCATATTTTGCACGACTATAAATTAATATATTTAATATGTATAATTGCTAGTACACAAAATTTTGAGTCGCTTGATATTTATAATTTCTCAGAATCGAATCGACCCTGCCAACATTCACCATGAAGAAAATCACTGTAATCTTTTGCAATTGAGGTGTAATCACGGTTTAAACTTGAAAACCATGTGCTAATGTGTTTAGCTTTAGAACCATGTACAATTGTGCTAGGACCCGCAAAAAATTTCATGCCAAAATTTGTTAATCAATCATGTACCAGATTTTTTTAGACTTTGTCGACATGGTCACAACCCAAGGCTCTATTTGAGATTGCCGTAAAAAACTACTGTAATTCATTCTCAGAAAAAGTTGCTGTCAGAAAAAGCTGCTGACTGTTTGGTAAAATTCATAATTAATCTGCTGTTAAATAAAAAGCTGATAAATAAGCGTTTGGTAAATAATTTTTAAAAATTTGTTATTTAATAATGTCTTTACAGGACAAACTAGCTAGAACAATTAAAAATATAAAAATGAACACTTTAATAAAATTAATGTTACATAATAATTCTCACATTCAGTTCAGCAAAACAAAGTAAATTAAAATAATTGAAATGAACTAGGATGATATCATCAAAGTGGATGCAATTTGATTTCGAAGCAAGCCCACCTCACTTGTTCTACCATTTCTTTAGCTTTAATCCATTGATGTTGATATGCGATCTCTTGGCACAAATTCTGGCCCTATACAATAGGGAGACTGTTTCCGAAGGACCCCCGGCCATTACAAATACAGAAATACAAATACAGAAAGAAAACCTAATACAAACTAAGAAACTCACGCACACGCAGGAGTTGAACCCCTGACCTCCTTCAAAGGAGGCGAACGGCTCAACCACTGCACCAACATGTTGTTGGCAATGATTTAATTATAAATGATTTAATGAATGATGTCTTGGCAGTTACAATATATATTTTCTTTGCAGTGTTGGACCAATCGGCAGAAGGACTGAAACTAGTGTGTATTAGCTGCCAGATTTCAGCCAGTGCTGCTTTAGGACCTAAAAACAATGACTAAAGCCTACCATGCTCACTGTCTCGTTAGAGCAAGTCCAACAATGTCCTAAATATTGTCCTAAATAAATATTTAGGACATATATTCACTTTTTGTGCTCCAACAATGTTCTAGTGGTGCCTTAAAACACTAGGACATCCATCTCATGCCCTACTTTTAAGGCACATCTATACTTGTCCTAAATCATTTTTAACAATAAAAAATTAACTTCCCTCCTTTCTACACTTTTCTCTCCTCTCTTTTTTCCCTTCCCTCCAATTCTAATTCAAATATATTATTATTTTAATTTATAAGGCACAAGTACAAGACATATTGTTGGAATTGATACACAAAAATCATGATTAAATAACTAGGACACTATATTTTATTATATTTATAGGGCACCAACCAGGAGACTTGCTCTTAAGTTTATAATAATCAACCTTTCGTTCCAAGTCACCAATGATATCAAGTCTATATTCAGTTCATGGATAAATCATGTGTTACTTGGGAATATCCCTACAATCATAGAAGTAAAAAGTGCATCATGCTAAAGAACTTGAATGAAACATAGTGCCGAAATATTAAAAGTACAGACCTGAATTAGAATTATGTTCGCACCTTCTTTACAAGCAGCTCTAACTAGCCTGCACAAAAGAAGCCTCATTAGAATTGGTAGACCTAAGTCACAAGATCTGAACGTAACACATTGATTTTCTTCAGATTCGCAATTATTGATAAAAGAGAAAATATATCATACTTGTCCATTGTTCTAAACATTACCCAACTGAAAACCAAGTCTATGCAATTGGAATTTTAAGAGTAATTTTATTTCTATAGAGCGGCATTAAATCGTAAAGGATTTCAGACGTTCTTCAGCTTCAGTATCATACTCTGTAATGTATCATTAAGTTGCCAAACATAGCTTAGAAGTTTTCGACTATACTGGATAATCAGGATGGGGTGGTCTCATAATGTTTGACATACATTTGCGATGCATTAATTTAAAGCTCTTACTGTGTTTTTTGCCTACAGTTTTAGGAATAACATTTTATGTCATTATAAGATTTCTAGCCAGATAAGTATGCAATATTCCAACAATCCTCTCATCAAGAACCTACTGGCCATCTTTAATAAGTGAAAGGTTCTAAGCTGGATCAAGATTGCCTCAGCTTCTTGACACGTGAGCAACCGGCATAAAATCTTCTCAACCAAAATCACAGAATGTGTTGATTTATGTAATTGGTAAAGTAAAATATCTGATATTTGTTTCTGGAGTTTCATTGACCTGTGTATTTAATCTTATGTATTCTTATTTAACAGTTTTGTTGTGTATCTTCCATAAATGCTCTGCCAATCATATATTTGCACCCAACTAATGTTTGTGATGACAGAGATTCTTGTCTAACGGGAAGCCTACCAGGACTGGTGGAATATCTTCTGGAACTTCTGGTTCAGTTTCATTAAGACGCGGTTCTGAGAAAAGAAAGGTCCGTGACACTTTTATTCCCATTTGTGAAAAGAAAGGTGAAAATTTTTAGAGAAAATGCCCAAAATGGCACAAAAATTGGGTTGGAAGTCCAAAATAGCACTTTCTGGAGAGTGTGCCCTGGAACATACATAACGCAGGACTGAAGTGCGTTAGGGCTGTAAAGCATGTTGAACATGCGTTACCAGTGTTATTGTAACACTACCCAGCAGAAAAAGCCACAGAAACGCATCCCACACATGCGTTTAGGGTGTAACGCATGTGCGTCACGCACATGCGTTACACCCTAAACGCATGTGTGGGATGCGTTTCTGTGGCTTTTTCTGCTGGGTAGTGTGTAAAATGAACGAGTAACGCATGTAGGAGATGCGTTACCCCCTAACGCAGATGCCAAATGCGTTATGTAAGTGCCAGGCGCGGGCACACTCTCCAGAAAGTGCTATTTTGGGCATTTTTCTCTCAAATTGTGCCATTTTGACACTTCACCCAAATTTTTATACCTATATTACCGGAGACTGATTGGAAAATCTATTGGATGCAGAAGAATTTGAAGATGGAGGGGGCGTAATCACGAATCCAAGCGTGATAATACTGATGGAGTTAAGGGGCTTAAATGAGAAGGCACCCTTTCCAAGCTCAAGCAGAAGAGGAGTTTGACGATGAGGCTGCTGAAGCAGCAGAATTATGTAGACAGATACATGATAATATAGGTGTGTGTGTGTTATATTACACTCTGCAAAACTGCCCTAAGACACTAACCAACCAGTCACCAAGTCACGTAAATAAGAAGTTCACAGAAAAATCATGAATAGCCTGAATTGGGTAACTCATTATTTTATTAGTACTTGTTAGAGACAGAAGACTCTGTTCGTTTCTAACGGTTAAAATTCCTAACCAGTTTGTGAGCATCGACATGATCAAAAATAAAAACAATAATAAACAATCATATATATAACGAGACAAGGTTTATTGTATTCAAAGCAAACAAGACAAGCATGTGTATTATAAGCGGGATATATGCATCAGCATGATAGCATCTACCGTCTACGGTTTACATATTTGAAAAACACCAATGCAACATATATATGCTAACTTGAAAACATATGAAGGTACCGAGTATGGGATATAGAAGATCATGTAAAAGAAGGAAGAAGAGTACCAGGTTGAACCAGGGCTTGAACCTGCTACATATAAACCCTAACCGAGTTTATTTATATATATATATAGTGAAGTTTGATTTTGTATATGATTATATTACCTTATTTGTTATCTGTATAAACAAACAAACGTAGAAGAGTCAGTAAAATTGTTTTAAAAAAAAGATGCAGGAGCTGGGGTTTGATGGTGGCAGGTATAAACCCTAACCGAGTTTATTTATATATATATAGTGAACATGAGTTTTGAGTTTCATGGATCTCAAGCCACTACAAGAAGAAGTAGAAGATGGAAATTGAAAGAGAAAACATAAACTGAGTGTAGAGTGTTTAGATGAGATGGACCAGCCATGTCTGTGGTGTATCTAATGCATTTATAAGGTCAGGTCATGTTTACCAAACATCAGCTGGATGTTAGGTAATTATATAAGTAGAAATTACATTCAACAAAATCAATAATTCAACTTTCATCGAAAGTAAAATATGTGTGTGAGTGTGCTAAATTAAAAAAAATGACTTTGGGCAAAATAAAAATGAACTTGAAATTTCCTGTATTTTTCTTGGGTTGACACTAAGGCTTAAGGATGCACGATTTTTCCAAATTAGTTGTGCTATTTGACAAATGTGAGCGATATTATCACATCAAAAGCTAATTCTTAAATCAAGATTTGCCTAATAACACCCAATTAACTTGTAGCTCATACGGTACATGATATCTGTTGAAGGGCCACTAGAAATGGTTTACAGGTCTAAACTGATGTGGTAACTAAAGTCTGATATGTGCTTAAGAAAGACTTCATATCTGTAATTTATTTAAGTTCAAAATCAAGAAGTCTTTCCAGTTTATGTTATTCAATAGAGACTCCTTATATTAATCTGTAACTCAGATATCACATCCTACTAAGTAGTTATAACCAATTAGATACTCAGTAGTCAATGCCCTAATTTGAAGTAAGACAAGTCAATATGTACATGATATCAATCAGATGCTAGACATTTTTATTATATATTTCCAACCAGCTGCTTCCAAGAATTTCAGGTCATGTCTCCTAGATGTTGTTCTCTTCTACTTGGAATTAATATAATCAAGACATTATATTGAACATGACTAAAGTGCAGCACAATAATTAACTAAGCTAACTTCATTGCAAGACACTGACGAGATATTGTTCATTTCCGTACTTTTAATTGGTTTGCACCAAACACCGTAGACCTATTCCACACCCAAACTGACACAACCCCTGTTTTAAGACATTAAGTTTCCCCGGCAATCCATGATAAACTGCCTAGTATTAATAATAATATTATATATATTAACTAGTAGATACAATGTAAGAGGAGTGCTTCAGAACATTAAATCGACATGGAATCTGAACCGCGCGAGTCAAGCTGAGATGAAGATGTGGTGCGGCCAACATACATGCAGTTATTGTTAAGTTTTTCCAACTATTTCATTGACATATATGAAGTGGTAATTGAAATGCAACTTCACCAAGAGTACCCTATAAATATACAAATATACAAAGGTCCTGTTTGGAAATTAGCTGATAGCGGGTAGGTGTAACAAATTGAATTAGCTGTTTTGACTAACAGATTGAATTAGCTGTTTTGACTAGCGGATTTAAATTAGCTGTTTTGAATAAAAGTGTTTGGTAAATAGTCTTTTGAGTAACTTTTTGTGACACATAGCAAACCTCTAATTGAAAAACCTTCTAAAATGAGCTTTTTCAAAATTAGCTTTTTGATCCCAAATCTCTAACTCAAACCTCTAAGAGCAATTCAAATGCAATGCTATTCTTGGTGCTATTGCTATATTATAGCACCAAGTGCTAAAAAAACTCATCTTCAAAAGTGTGCTATAGTTGGATGCATCCTTGGTGCTATTGCTATATATTATTCATCCTTGATGCTAAATTTGAAACCAATGATACATTTATGCATCCATGCTATATCATCATTTAACTAAAATGAGATGAGTTTGTTGAGAATATTCAATAGAAATTAAAAGAGTTGGGTAAAATTTAAAAGAGTTGGTTAAATTTGAAACTAGTTATAGAACTAGCTTTGGAGGGTGAGTTTTATTTTAGCACCAAAATTCACTTTTTGATTCTATATTATAGCAATAACAATTTAGCATCTAGCATTGAACTTATCTAACAACCAAACACTCACATTAAAGGTTTCATTTGGTTAAATCTCTAATCTATCCCAAACCTCTAATTTCACCCAAAATCCCTAACTTCCAAACACTCCCAAAATGTAAAACGGCAAGAGATATGTAGAGGTGTCCTCGTCTCACCCTCCCTGAATAAACAATGATTACTAGATTGCAACTTAAGTAGAACGAGATGTTGATGACGTGGACTTGAAATTTAAATCTACGCCATCACAATGCTAAGTTTCGTCGATACTTGATAAATACTTCAGAGTTCAAATTGGAAATCAGCATTAGTGATTGTTGGAGGACAAAGTCATGTGTGTCGATCTACCAATTAGGTTTGTGTGTATAAATTTGGGTATAACAGTAACTGTTGTTAATAGCACAACAGATTAGTGTGGTTCTTAATAGTAATATCAGTATGTCGGACAAGAATAGTGCAAAAAATTGGGTCAAATATTATTATTTTCATTAGGGTTGATCTTAAAATATGACTTAAATTAATTTAAAATTAATTTTGGATTAATTGATTTGGTAAAATCAATTCCATTTTAATTACAAATTTTTGCCACCGACTTAATTAACTAACGCGATTAATTAATTAAGGAAATTGTGCAGCACACAAGTTATCCGGGTCTATATATACTCATAATATAACGTTAGGGTTATCCGTTCGAACACAGCCTCTTCTCAAACACATTTCTGTTCTTTTGCTCCGATGATAGTTCTTACCTTGTTTCACGTTCGTTGAGAGTGACATTCGTTCGTGACCTCACTGCAATCCGTCACTACAAGAAAAAAGGTCAAAATCGACCAAACAAAACGTATCAAAAAAATGGTCGGAAATGAGGGACCATTTTCGACCATTCACGAAATTGGTCTTCCTTGATCTCTGGACTAATATAAATCTTCATCTAATCCTGACCAGCTTCCAATAATGATAACCCCTAATATTGACGTTGTACTACTGATGACATCAGCATCAGTATCTGATCAGCAGTCCAGATCCTGATATCACTTGAATCAATATCTAACAATCTCCCCCAATTTGTACTTTGTAAAATAAAGCACAAATTTCTTGATTTAGTGATGTAAAAACTCAAAACAAAATATCTTCTAAAAATCATCAAGAACAGTTTCGTAAATTCTTTGATAGAAAAGATTCAACTTCAAGAAATCTGATAGCATCTGATAAGTGGATTTTATATCCACTATTTGCCTTCCGTTCGGACTCAAAACGTTTGCAAGTTCTCAAGTTTCGTTGTCATTTGATATGTCTTTGTGCTATTTGTTTAGGTTGAGTCGTTGGAGGCATTATGGTGTTCAAATGAATTAATGGTGGTGTTTGTTGTTGAGCGAAGAAAACGAGTTGTGGAAGAAATGCATAGCAAGAAAGCAAGTTAAGGGGCAGAAGAAATTGAGTGTTCCAGGAGGTCATAGGCGCAAGGGCGCCCGTTTGGGAGCTAGAGCGCGAAGGAGGCATCATTTTCAGGGCCAAGCAAGCGCAGGAGCGCGCATTGGAGCGCAGGAGCGCAGCATTGGAGCGCCTTCAAGCGCTAGAGCGCGCGGAGCCAGCAATTTTCCAGGGGTTTGCAAGCGCAGGGGCGCCCTTGAGAGCGTAAGGGCGCTTGTGCGGGTCTTGGCAAAAATATGTTGCTTGTTTCCTCCGGGTCGTTTTGGTTTTGATCCATATTTTTGTTGGGCTTATATAAATACTTTGTAACCTAAAAACCAAGTGGATATCTTTGTAGTGGCAGCCTCTAGTTTACTTTGCTATCAACATTTTCATCTTAATTTGCAAGAACAATTTCAAGGAATTTCTCCAAGCTAGTGACAAGCAAGGATTATTCTTTGGAACCTTTGTACTCTTCTATTTTGGGGATTTATTTCTAAACCTTATTCTTCTTTCTTTTAATTATTTGTTGTCTTAGAATTATGTTATCATTTGAACCCATGATGGCAATTAGGTCGATTATGGGCTAATTCGTTATCATGGGGTTTTAATGGATTTTACTATGGATACTAGTAATTGAGTGTTCTTATGCCTTAGTGTGTGATGGATTAAATTGATTTCCTAGTATGATTATGCTTATTCGTTATGGGTGAGTCGCGAACACCCGTAATTGTGTGTTTGATCCTGGTGAATGCGAAAGTGGATCTAGGGTTTAGAACAATTCATGCTAGCATAGGTTTTTGCATGTGAAGAACATGTATTAATTTGTGGTGTAATTCTAACCGTCTTGCATTGACTATGTGATAAAATGGATGCTTGATTTTTAACCGGTGAGTGTTCAATTGCTATAGACATATAGGGACTACACGTACTTGGTGACTACTTGACTTCTATCAATTGTGGATGATCAGTAGGATGGTATATGCACAACGAAAGTTGGTGTGTATCAGTTTAGTGCATCTAATCAGTAATCAACTCTGTCACATACTGGGTTAACGCGCATAAGATTCTAGTTGAAGTGGTTAATGAAATTGAAATTCCATGTTTGTTTATTATAAAGTAAAAGTTAAGTTATTCCCTCGTAATTTCCATAGTTGGTAATTAATCATTAGTTAATAAAAACCAAATTTGTTATTGTCTTGGCAGTGAGTGTAAATCATAAGCTGGTGTATAAGTGAACAAAACGAACAATTTGAGTCTCTGTGGGAACGAATCCTATTTACTCTATATTACTTGTCGACCACGTTCTCTTGCGTGAATAAGTGCGAACAAGTTTTTGGCGCCGCTGCTGGGGACTCGGTTCATTGTTTGTTTAGTTTATGATCTTGTCATCAATTTGGATTAAATTCATTGACTCGGACGTTTTCTCACTCATCTACTTTTGGGTTTCTCAGGTACTATCTTGAGCGTGTATGCGTACTCGATCTCAAGTTCGTAAAGAGAATCTGGAAGAAAAAGAGCAAGAAGAGGTATTAGTGGAAGAAGTTGAAGAGGAGTTGGAAGTTACTGGAAAAATGGCAGATAACAAGGCGCTGAAGGAATACTCTCAGCCAAAGATTGTTGATATTCAGTCGAGTATCGTGCGGCCGGCTATTGCTGCAAATAATTTTGATATCAAGCCGAGCACGATTCAAATGGTCCAGAACTCAGTCCAGTTTGGGGGTTCACCTGTTGAGGACCCCAACATGCATATCAGAGATTTCATCGAGATTTGTGACACCTTCAAAACCAATGGAGTTTCTGAAGACGCTGTCAAACTAAGGTTGTTCCCATTCTCTTTGAGAGACAAAGCAAAAAGCTGGTTGCATTCACTTCCAGTAGGTTCCATCACTACATGGGAAGATCTGGCACAAAATTTCTTGACTAAATTCTTTCCTATGGCAAAGACTGCTGCCATGAGGAATGCTCTTACACAATTTAGTCAGCATTCTGGTGAATCACTGTGTGAAGCTTGGGAGAGGTACAAGGAGATGCTTCGGAAATGTCCTCATCATGGGATGCCAAATTGGATGGTCATCAATAGCTTTTACAATGGGTTAAGTCATTCTCGAGCAATGCTTGATGCAGCATCTGGAGGAGCTCTGTGGGCCAAAAGCTATGAAGAGGCCTATGACTTGATTGAAATGATGGCTGCAAACGAGTATCAGAACCCGACACAGCGTATTCCACAAGGTAAGGTTGCAGGTATACTTGAAACGGATGCCACGACAGCTATAGCAGCTCAGCTACAGGCTCTATCCATGAAAGTGGATTCATTGGCTAAAGTGGGGGTTCAACAAATCGCCATGGTTTGTGAATTGTGTGCGGGGGCTCATGACACTAATCAATGTGCAATTTCTAGTGAGTCAGCACATTTTGTCAGCAATTATCAGAGGCCTTCACAACCTGCTCCTAATACATATCATCCCAACAATAGGAATCATCCTAACTTCAGTTGGAGCAACAATCAGAGTGCTATGCAACAACCATCTCAGGGTAAGCAGTATGGTTCAAAGCAGTTCAACAATTCGGGTTATCAACAACCCTATGCCCAAAGGCCACCATACAATCCACCTGGATTTCATCAACAACAACCAGGGAGTCATGTGCAATCTAATGAGAAGTCAGAAATGGAATAATTGCGGATGATGTACAAGAGTCAAGCAGCATCTCTGAAAACTCTTGAAAACCAAATGGGCCAACTGGCCAATGCTCTTTTGAACATACCTCCAGGGCAATTACCTAGTGACACAGAAGCAAATCCGGGTAAAAAGGAGGTCAAGGAACAGATTCATGCTGTTACGTTACGTTCTGGAAAGGTTACAGGCGATCTGGAAGTCAAAAAGCAGTTTAACGAAGAACTTGAAAATGCTGTGAACAGTGATTTGGGCGCGGGCGCGTCTGAGGGGTCTATCCGTTTTTCGAATTCTGCTCTTCCGGACATTCAGAAGGCATCAGGTAAGGAAGAAAAGGAGAAGTCAGTTGGGAGAACAAGTTCAGAGATTACGGAAGCTAGCAAGGAAGTTTTTCCACCTCCGCCATTCCCTAAAAGGCTTCAGAAACAGAAGTTTGATAAGCAATTTGCAAAGTTCTTGGAAGTGTTCAAAAAGTTGCACATAAATCTACCATTTGCTGAAGCCCTGGAACAAATGCCAAGTTATGCCAAGTTCATGAAGGGCATACTTTCGAGGAAATTGAAACTCGAGGAGTTAGAGACTGTCGCTTTGACGGAGGAGTGCAGTGCTGTCTTGCAACAAAAGTTGTCGCCTAAGCTGAAGGATCCGGGGAGTTTTACCATACCGTGCATCATTGGGAATGTTTCTTTTGACAAGTGTTTGTGTGATTTAGGGGCAAGCATCAACCTCATGCCCTATTCAGTTTTCTTGCAACTTGGCCTTCCGGAGCCTAAGCCTACAAATATGTCACTCTAGTTAGCTGATCGCTCAATTACCTACCCTCGAGGAATTGTAGAAGATGTTCTAGTGAAGGTGGACAAACTCATCTTTCCAGCGGATTTCGTCATACTTGATTTTGAAGAAGATAAGAAAATCCCTATCATTCTAGGGAGACCATTCTTGGCTACAGGTCAGACCTTGATTGACGTGCAGAACGGGGAACTCACCATGAGGGTGCATGATCAAAATGTCACCTTCAATGTTTTTAAGGCTATGAAGTTTCCAACGGAAGAAGAGCAGTGTTTGAATATAGACATGGTTGAGTCGACAGTGCAATCAAAAATTGAGCATCTGCTCATGAATGACACATTAGAAAAAGCACTGATTGGGGATTTTCATTTGGAAGAAGATGAGGTAGATGAACAACTGCTATTTCTTGATGCTACTCCATGGCAAAGGAAATTTGAGAGACCAGTGGAACCTTTAGGTCTATCTGAATTGAAGGGGTCACATCAGCGGTTGAAACCTTCCATTGAAGAAGCTCCAACTCTAGAGCTCAAACCACTACCTGATCATTTAAGGTATGCCTCTCTTGGTGAATCATCTACTTTACCTGTGATTATTGCTGCTAACTTGTCAGATTCTGAGGAAGACAAGCTCTTGAGAGTTCTTAGAGAATTCAAATCAGCTATTGGATGGACCATAGCAGACATCAAGGGGATTAGTCTGGCTTATTGTCAACATAAAATTCCATTAGAAGAAGGGAGTAAACCAACAGTGGAACATCAGAGACGACTAAATCCGATCATGAAAGAAGTTGTGAAGAAAGAAATCATCAAGTGGTTGGATGCAGGGATTATCTATCCCATTTCTGATAGTTCATGGGTAAGTCCAGTTCAATGTGTGCCAAAGAAAGGTGGCATGACGGTAATCACCAATGAGAAGAATGAACTTATCTCCACTCGCACGGTCACTGGTTGGAGAATCTGTATGGATTACCGGAAATTGAACAAGGCCACTAGGAAAGATCATTTTCCTCTACCCTTTATCGATCAGATGCTAGACAGACTTGCAGGTCATAAGTACTATTGCTTACTGGATGGATATTCTGGGTATAACCAAATCTGCATTGCTCCTGAAGATCAGGAAAAGACAACATTCACATGTCCATTCAGTACATTTGCTTTTCGGCGAGTTTCTTTTGGTTTGTGTGGTGCACCAGGCACTTTTCAACGGTGTATGATGGCTATCTTTTCAGACATGATTGGTAAGACCGTAGAAGTCTTCATGGATGACTTTTCTGTAGTCGGTTTCTCTTTCGACGAATGTTTGCAAAATCTGGGTGCGGTTCTGAAAAGATGTGTGGAGACTAATCTAGTGCTTAACTGGGAGAAATGCCACTTCATGGTGCAGGAGGGAACTATCCTTGGGCACAAGGTGTCACGGAGAGGTTTAGAGGTGGACAAGGCAAAAATAGAAACAATTGAAAATCTTCCACCACCTATTTCAGTGAAAGGGATTCGCAGTTTCCTTGGGCACGCAGGCTTCTACAGGCGTTTCATCAAAGATTTTTCAAAAATCTCCAAACCATTGTGTAAGCTCTTGGAAAAGGGCGTTCCTTTCAAATTTGACGAAGAATGTTTGACCGCTTTCGAGACTCTGAAAAAGAAATTGGTTTCAGCACCAGTGATCATTGCTCCTGATTGGAGTGAACCTTTCGCTATGATGTGTGACGCTAGCGATTATGCAGTGGGGGCCGTTCTTGGCCAAAAGAAAGAGAAAGTGTTTCATGTGATCTATTATGCAAGCAAGACTCTTAATGAGGCTCAGTTGAACTACACTACTACTGAGAAGGAGCTGTTGGCCATAGTCTATGGCTTTGAAAAATTTCGTTCTTACTTGCTCGGCACAAAGGTAATGGTTTTTACAGATCATGCGGCTATTAGATATCTGCTCTCTAAGAAGGACTCCAAACCTCGGTTGATTTGGTGGGTACTTCTGTTACAAGAATTTGAAGTGGAGATTAAAGATAGAAAAGGGACAGAAAATCAAGTAGCTGACCATCTTTCTCGTCTGGAGGACACGGTTAAATCTTCTCGAGACGGTACCATCATTAATGAATTCTTCCCGGATGAGCAGTTGTTTAGGTTGCAAGAAGAGGAGCCATGGTACGCAGACATTGTGAACTTTCTGGTTAGTCAAGTGATTCCACCCGAACTCTCTTATGCACAAAGGAAGAAGTTCTTGCATGAAGTCAAATGGTATCGTTGGGATGAACCATATCTGTTTAAGCAAGGAGCTGATCAGGTTATTAGAAGATGTGTGCCGTATAGTGAAACAGAAGCAATTCTGAGGGATTATCATGCTACGACATATGGAGGCCACTACGGAGGTGAAAAGACGGCTACTCGAATTCTTCAAGCAGGTTTCTATTGGCCTTCTCTCTTTAAGGATGCTCATCAGTTCGTTTTAAGGTGTGACCGTTGTCAGCGTGTTGGTAACATATCGAGGAGGGATGAGATGCCCCTTAATGTAATGTTGGAAGTGGAAATTTTCGATGTTTGGGGAATCGACTTTATGGGACCGTTTATCTCCTCATGCAACAATCAATATATCTTGCTAGCCGTTGATTACGTTTCTAAATGGGTGGAGGTCAAAGCACTTCCGACCAATGACGCCCAAGTCGTGCTTAATTTCCTTCAGAAGAACATCTTCACTAGATTTGGCACTCCTCGAGTCATTATCAGTGATGAAGGCACTCATTTTTGCAATCGCAAGTTCACTAATCTTATGGCCAGATACAATATCAATCATCGGGTGGCTACAGCATACCACCCTTAGACCAATGGCCAAGCTGAAGTGTCTAATCGTGAAATCAAGCGTATTCTGGAAAAGGTGGTGAGTCCCTCAAGAAAGTATTGGTCTCTGAAACTCGATGAAGCCGCTTGGGCTTATCGAACTGCATATAAAACACCCTTGGGTATGTCGCCATATCAGCTAGTCTATGGAAAAGCTTGTCATTTGCCGGCGGAATTGGAGCACAAAGCTTATTGGGCTTTGAAGAAGCTAAACTTTGATCTTAAAGCCGCGGGTGAGAAGAGAATGGTGCAACTCAATGAGATGGACGAGTTTCGCTTGCAAGCCTATGAGAACAATAAACTCTACAAAGAAAAAGTGAAGAGATGGCATGATCGTCGTCTAGTCAACAAGGTATTTGTTCCGGGCCAAACCGTGTTGTTATTTAATTCTCGCCTTCGTCTGTTCCAGGAAAGCTTAAGTCGAGATGGTCAGGACCATTTGTTGTCAAAACCGTGTTTCCGCATGGAGCGGTTGAGATTTTTGAGAAATCACCTGATCAGTCATTCAAAGTCAATGGTCAGAGATTGAAACCGTACTTTGGTGAGGTATCGAATCGTGGGGCTGAAACCGCGGTTCTTGCAATTACTGAGTGAATCATGGAAGTCACGTCAAGCTACTGACGTAAAACAAGCGCTCCGTGGGAGGCAACCCACGTTTTGGTATTCCTATCTTTCTTAAAAAAAAAAACAAAAAAAAAAAACAAAAAAAAAAGTGACTGGAACGCGCCCCTGCGCCCTGTATTGCGCAAGAGCGCCGTGCGTTACCTGCGTTTCCAGGATATCCCTCGCGCAGCTGCGCCTTGGCCACGCGCAAGAGCGCCCCTCCCCTTCTGTTCAGCCGTGGGTAGTAATACCCAAACACAACACCCCTTGAAATTTTGTATGCTCTACACAAACCCCCCCCACCTCTCATTATTTCTCCCTACAAAACCCAAGTGCATCTAATTCTCCTCCATAAAATCAAACTTCACCTCTTATACCTAATTCCTCCACCAAAATTCCTATATCTAATTCCTCCCAAACACCCATTCATTCAATTCCTAGATACACCCAATCTCAACAACAAATAATAATCCCTAACTCAAACAAAATTCTCTTTACCCCCACCTATATATACACCTCTACACACAAATCCCCTCTCTATTCCAAATCATTCAACCTCCATTAAAGCTTCAAAGGATCTCTAATTCAAGTTTGGGGGAGTGCTTTCAAGGGTTCTCATTTTCAATTCATTGGGTAACATTCTTCCTATCTCAATTAATTACTTTGAATTGAATTATTGGAATTGGGATATTGTGTTTGGTGGAATATTTTGGGGTTGTTGCTATTTATTGAATTTGTGTTGCTTGAGAGTGTTATGGCTCCAAAGAGAGTGCGTGAAGTGAGTAGTAGTAGTAGTTCGGAGGAGGTGGAAGTGGATTATGATGTAGATAAATTTGTTTCTAAGGCGGCCGAGCTAGAGTTCGATAATCTTTTGACAAAAGCCGTAATCAAGGAGAGGGGTTTTTCACCTTCGGTCGAGGATGGAGAGTTGTTAGCTATGGTTTCGGAGATGGGTTGGTGGCCGTTTTGTGCAAAGCCTGTGGCGGTCCCATTGAGCATAGTTAGGGAATTTTATGTCAATGCTAAGGACCTGAAAAATGGAGTTACTATGGTTAGAGGCAAGGCGGTGGGTTACACGGTTGGACCTATACGTCGCATTATATCTCAACCGGCGAGGCCTAGAGGTGCCGAAGATTGGGTGCAGAAAAACCGAGATGACATTGACCTAGATGCTATCATAGCGGGGATGTGTATTCCGGGTACGGTTTGGAAGTACAAGGCCGGGTCAACCACGCCGAGCACATTTCCTGCAGCTGCGTTGACTAGGTATGCTCGTGCTTGGTTCTTGTTTATGTGTGCACGAGTAATGCCAACTTCCCACGTTACGGATGTTACAGTGGAACGTGCCATTATCTTATGGGGTATTCTGAACGGGAAGTACATTGATCTTGGTTACTTAATCCATCAGAATATCATGAAGTTCTTGCGGGGTGGCACTACAGGGGGGATTCCACATGCCGTTATTATTGCTGAGTTGTGTGTTAATGTTGGTGTCGCTTGGCACAATGATGAGACTCTGCACAGACCGATGGGCTCTATCGATCATCATTTGATTCAGAGGTTAACGGAATGGCCGGGTGGCATTCCTCACCCTAGGGGCCTTGGCTATGTTGAGATTGTTGAGGGAGGTAGCATTCCGCCACCGGTGGAGAGAGTGCATCGTCAGGCAGACAGAGCGGGACCTTCTCATGCACAGACGAGCCAGGGGAATGTGATTTTTAGTGATGCACAGTTCAGACGCTTGTTGAGGCGTCAGGATACTACGAATGCCATGCTACACAGATTTTCTACAGATTTGACTCAGGCATTGGACGGAGTGTACCAGCAACAGGGTATTCAGGTTACATGGCCCACTTTCGGCGCTCACCACGTCTATCCGCCACCTGACACACCACCCGAGGAGGGTGAAGATGACGACGAGTAGGGGAGTATCTCTTGTACCCTTTAAATTTACCTTCAATGAGGACATTGAAATTAATAAGTTTGGGGGTGATCTTAGGGTATCAAGAGTCATTGCATTGCATATAGCTGCATATTCATGATAGTTCATGTTAGTAATTTTGCATTTAGTTTTGCCATGTCATTTAGTTGCATTTAGGATGCCATGTCATATAGATTTATTTAGGAGTGTAATATCATTTTGTTCATGCATATCACATGATTCCATATGAGTGTCTGTTTCTGGCTCGATAGGTAGACGTTAATTTGAGTGTGATGACAATGAATAGAGGGTTGATTTAAGTACCTATGAAATTGACTTGCGTGTGCGGGAACACAATCTTTTCACGGTCTCACTGTGTGCTCTTGGGCTAGATCGAGTCATACCTTGTTTGGCTATTGAGATTTAATCACCTATTTATATCTAGAATTTTCGTTATTCCCTTGATGGCATAAAAGCACTTAAGTATAAGTTTGGGGGAAAACAAGGAGGATTTCTTGCTAAGTGTCATGTCGTGTCGTAGTGTAATAATGGCTAGGCGTCAAATGGCTAGTAGCCGGCTCATATTTAATATGAGTAGTCTAGGAGGGTGAGATAGTGCACCCATGTTTAAAAAAAAAACAAAAAAAAAAGAATAGTGAGTGAAAAAAAAAATGATGAGCGTTGAGAGAGTGTGTGTATGCTAATTGGCTAGGGTGGGCTCTTTAGTACTTGAGCAAGTAAGTTCGAGGGGATTCAATGCCTAGTGACCTAAGACTTTTCCGGTCTGGGATCCACTAACCTAACGCTCGTTACATGAGTGCTATTGTATAAGCCTTTAGGGGTCTCACCCATTGCACGACCAATAAGCATGTGTGTTTGGTGTTTTGTGTCGTTTTGTATAGTAAAGCATGAATCCTTGTCTACCTTGAATGATGATGGCGGTGTCTTGGAGTCATGGAGTGTCTAAAGTTCATTTTGTTTATAAACATGTGATTGTTTTGGCGAAGGATGAGTTATGCCTTTTATCTAGTTTCGAGAGTATATCTAGTGAGAAATGCACACACCACGTTTCCGAGCATGTAGTGTTAGTATACGGGGCCTTAGTCGAGCTCTGTTTGGAGTTGTTGCATTCGTTGAGACGTTTGCTTGTTGAGTTGGTTTCGGATACTTTGTGTGGGATCATTGCATTAGGACACGTTCGCATTATCATGTCATTTAGTTATTAGTTGCATTCATTCATCATGTTAGGTTGAGTTTGCATTGCTTGAGGATAAGCAACGGTTTAAGTTTGGGGGTTTGATAAGTGGATTTTATATCCACTATTTGCCTTCCGTTCGGACTCAAAACGTTTGCAAGTTCTCAAGTTTCGTTGTCATTTGATATGTCTTTGTGCTATTTGTTTAGGTTGAGTCGTTGGAGGCATTATGGTGTTCAAATGAATTAATGGTGGTGTTTGTTGTTGAGCGAAGAAAACGAGTTGTGGAAGAAATGCATAGCAAGAAAGCAAGTTAAGGGGCAGAAGAAATTGAGTGTTCCAGGAGGTCATAGGCGCAAGGGCGCCCGTTTGGGAGCTAGAGCGCGAAGGAGGCATCATTTTCAGGGCCAAGCAAGCGCAGGAGCGCGCATTGGAGCGCAGGAGCGCGGCATTGGAGCGCCTTCAAGCGCTAGAGCGCGCGGAGCCAGCAATTTTCCAGGGGTTTGCAAGCGCAGGGGCGCCCTTGAGCGCGCAGGGGCGCTTGTGCGGGTCTTGGCAAAAATATGTTGCTTGTTTCCTCCGGGTCGTTTTGGTTTTGATCCATATTTTTGTTGGGCTTATATAAATACTTTGTAACCTAAAAACCAAGTGGATATCTTTGTAGTGGCAGCCTCTAGTTTACTTTGCTATCAACATTTTCATCTTAATTTGCAAGAACAATTTCAAGGAATTTCTCCAAGCTAGTGACAAGCAAGGATTATTCTTTAGAACCTTTGTACTCTTCTATTTTGGGGATTTATTTCTAAACCTTATTCTTCTTTCTTTTAATTATTTGTTGTCTTAGAATTATGTTATCATTTGAACCCATGATGGCAATTAGGTCGATTATGGGCTAATTCGTTATCATGGGGTTTTAATGGATTTTACTATGGATACTAGTAATTGAGTGTTCTTATGCCTTAGTGTGTGATGGATTAAATTGATTTCCTAGTATGATTATGCTTATTCGTTATGGGTGAGTCGCGAACACCCGTAATTGTGTGTTTGATCCTGGTGAATGCGAAAGTGGATCTAGGGTTTAGAACAATTCATGCTAGCATAGGTTTTTGAATGTGAAGAACATGTATTAATTTGTGGTGTAATTCTAACCGTCTTGCATTGACTATGTGATAAAATGGATGCTTGATTTTTAACCGGTGAGTGTTCAATTGCTATAGACATATAGGGACTACACGTACTTGGTGACTACTTGACTTCTATCAATTGTGGATGATCAGTAGGATGGTATATGCACAACGAAAGTTGGTGTGTATCAGTTTAGTGCATCTAATCAGTAATCAACTCTGTCACATACTGGGTTAACGCGCATAAGATTCTAGTTGAAGTGGTTAATGAAATTGAAATTCCATGTTTGTTTATTATAAAGTAAAAGTTAAGTTATTCCCTCGTAATTTCCATAGTTGGCAATTAATCATTAGTTAATAAAAACCAAATTTGTTATTGTCTTGGCAGTGAGTGTAAATCATAAGCTGGTGTATAAGTGAACAAAACGAACAATTTGAGTCTCTGTGGGAACGAATCCTATTTACTCTATATTACTTGTCGACCACGTTCTCTTGCGTGAATAAGTGCGAACAGCATCTCTTCTTCCTTGCTTTCGAGAATTTGAACCAGTTTCTTCTTCAGATTCTTGAGTTCTTCAACTTCCTCATTAATCTGATAAATAGCTGCCCTGAGATTCTGTATTGAGCTTCTAGGTAAATCTAATTCGCCCAATAGTATATATGCAAACTCCTTTCCATCAAGATTAAGAGACAACTGTTCCACACCAAGGTATTCTTCCTTAACAGCAGTGCCTCTCAGCATTTCAATTTCTCTGCCTCTAGAATTTAAGAATATGGGAATATAGTTACCATCATACCTTGTTCCTCCATCCAAAAATCTCTGTCTGATAGTTCTGAGAATCATACTATACCAGTTCTTGTAGACTTCAATCTCCTTAACTTTGATTCTTTTACCCTTGAGCAGATAAAGAACATATTCCAACTCCTTTGTAGATTTGCATAACAACTCATCAATAGTTAATTTCTTGACAGTCTTGTCTTTCATGAAGTACAACAATATCTCCACCTTCTTAGCACTTGCATGACAATCAGCAATAATAGCAATAGCTTTGAGTTTCCACAGATGATCAACAGTTAATTCTTCATCAAACCTGTCAACTAGAGCATGTTGATCTGTCTGTGCAGTAGAGATAATTTGAGCTTGATTGTAACCAATACCTCCTCTGGTTTTAGGTTCCAAACCCTTCAAGCTAGACTGAATATCTGCCCTAAGTATTGGTAATTATATCCTTTTCAGATTATGATTTTCGTTTTAAAAATCAATTCTAATATAACTTTTTTTAATAATATTCTTTTTAGATTATAATTTTTTTTTTCTAAAATTCACTTCTAATGCAACATATTCTAATTATATTCATTTTAGATTATGATTTTCTCTTTTAATATTATATAATCTTGATCGTTTATTTTTAAAAATATTAGATTTGACGGTTGAGATTATTTTGGTAGTACAGTGACGAAAGTAAAGGATAAGATCGCTCTTACGCTTATTATATATAAGGATATAATGTTATTTTTATTGATTTTTTAAGCAGTGAGCGTGCGGGATTGTGCATAGACAGACCCTGCTATATGCGAGCTGGGAGTAGAGCCGGCCAAACGGGCGGTTAGGCACGGCATGCACGTGAATTATTCGTAGAAAAGCACGTTCACCCCGTCTATAGAAAAAACCGGCACAACCCGTTTAGCCCGTTCCAACATACGTGCCGTGCACGAATTCATTTTCTGTGAACCGCAGCACGTTCGGCACGGCACGTGGAAGACCGTTTATAAATAAAAGGCACGGCACGTTCAGCACAGCACGGCACGTCATCTGCACTGCAACACTGACATTTCAATATATACATTACCATTTTAAATCAATGTTTATTTATCTTTCTACAGCCAAGTATTATTTTATGATTACATAAATCAATGTTTTATGATTACATAAGAAAGAGAGCTTTGTTGAACTAAGTGGAGTATTATTTTATATTATTTTATAAAACTGGTGGCCACCTCTACTAAAGCTTTGTTGAGCTTTGCTGTGCCTGTGCGTGCTTTATTCGGCACGCTAGAAAAAAAATGAATTTGGTGGACCGTAAATAAATGACTACTTAGCAAGCAAAAAAAAAAAAAAATATTACAAATCGACATTTCATATTTTGACTACTTAAAAATTCGAAAGATTTTAATATGAAAATAAAATTAGATCGAAAAAAGTTACAAATTGACATTTCATATTTTGAGAATATTAAAAGTAAATATTAAATTAACAAAAAAATTCAAATTTTATTTCGAATTTTTCTTTTTTTTTTTAAAAAAAAACCCGCCAAACCCGCCTAGCTCGCGTGCCGATCACGGGGCTGTAAAGTCGAGGCACGGCACGGCACGACACGGCACGTCCAACCCGCGCGTGCGTGCCCGTGCTTTGTTTTGGTGAGCTCGGCACGTGGCCAAACCGGCACGGCCCGCACGGCACAGCCGTTTGGCCACCTCTAGCTGGGAGTCTTGAGAGCGAGGCATTGAGCCAAAACATATATTGATTTTTCAAATGCTAAAATGAATAGTTTTTTTGCTAAATAAATGTTGAAATGAATTTTGAGTATTGGAATTCATCTTTTATTTTCTTTTACTAATTCTAATTTTTTTTAGACCACAAAAGTCTCATGTCAAACCGAACAAGACATGCTTTTTTTAGTTAAACACACTTGCACATCGATTTTGTCTTTGATAAGGTTGAAACACATATTTGAACTTTAATTATAACAAAATTTCAAGTGAATAAATGAAACAAAATTTTAATAGGTTAAAATATCCGAATTAATATATATCTTTAAAAAAATATTTGTTGTCCTCGAAAAAAATATCAATATCATAGATATGCACCTGGTTACCGGTGCAAGCAGAAGCGTATATTCACCTATTGAACATACGCTTGGCTCGTTCGTTTATGCAAATAGAGTCTTTGTTTACAGGTTCTTCATGTTGCTGCATTACGATCATGTCTCCACAAATAAAATCTTGATTTTGTATCTTCTATCTTATGATATGTAAGAATGTCAAAAATAATCAAATTTCCTCCTCTTTAATTGCTATTATTTTTATATTATGTATCAATCTTTTGGGTACGCATATTATCTGTGAAGCAACATTCAATTTGTTGTATGTTATCTGAGAAACTTCTCTCGGTGCAATGAGTACATGCGATTAATCTTTAATGTTGCAAGATACATAAATAAACGAATTGTAGCTCGTAGAATAATTGATTTTTAAAACTTCGAATAGAATTACCATATTTACTCAAAAGACATGTTGTTGCACCACCATGACTGAAGCTGGTCTGTTAATTTCTGCTGATGCCAAAATATCTCCTATTGTCCCCAGCTCTGGTATATCATTCCATTGCGATAAACCTGCTAGCAGCGGCGAATCCTCTCTATGGCGTCTCCCTACCAGTATCAAATCAAAGGAATCAGCCATTGAATTTACTATCAGAGCTGTCTCTCCCCCATCACTAGTAACCTTCTCTCTATAAACTATATTGTTATGTTCCCTGCTCAGCATCTTTAACTCCCTCAATATTTCTCTGTCAAGACCAGTGTCCCATTTTTCTTCACTCAGTTCAGAAGGAACAAGCCTAACAACACTCAATTGAACTTTCATCGATTTTGCCATACGCATGGCATACGCTAAAGCCTCCCGGTCATCATCATCTCCCAAGAATATGACTGCAACATGATACCTCGATTCTCTACGATGATGGACAGAAAGTTCGGTGCGTGTTTTACGTCGATCAACCAAAATGCCTACGGAACAAGGAGCTACTCCCAGTACTTCCTGATTAATTGTCCTTTGCCGATTGCTTTCGAATATAATTTTACCATGCTGATTCCATTTCCGATGAAAAGGAAGTATGATTAGTGACGTAAAATAGTCAAAGGCGACAGAACAAACGTCAAAATGCATGAATCTCGGAAGTGACATTGAAGTGAAGGCCTGGATGTAAACCATTTCAGAATACCGTTGTTCAAAATTTTGCCATAGCTGAATTATTTTTCGGGAAATAGTGTCTCCAGAGGAATTCTTTTGACCAAATCCGTGATTGATTATGAGTGGCGTGGCTTGTCCAACAAGTTCAACGAGGTTTAGCGCATAGATCTGAGTGGGAGCTTCTGTGGAGCTTGAAGCTTCTAAAAGCTTTATAGCAGCTATGGCATCGTCAGATCGCTGAGAGCATACTAATAATCTGAGCTGAGAATTTCTTGAATTTAGAATGTTTCTTTTAACATAGCCCCTATATATCTTTGAGTAATCATACAGGTATTTCACAAAGAGGTGTGCACATGCTGCTAGTACCGCCATCCACATAATAACCACGGAGAAGGTCTCACCATCTATATTCTGCAATCCAATTACAATAAAATGATAGAATTATAAGTTAAGTTCAGAGAAGTTTCATTTCGTAATACAGATTCTATCATTTCGTCACAAACTTAAAAATGTCAAGTCCAAGCACTATATTCTGGCATGTGCAACAAAGAAAGATACATTCTCTTCTAGCTTTGCTGTTAAGCCAACAAATTCCCTTGGACTTTACATTCAGAAAGTTACAGACTTTTATAAATTAAATTTAATTCTTGCTTGTAATGTATATACATACCTGGTTCCTATGTTCCATATCATATAATGCACCTTGAACCATTCCTTGGGCACTCATGATTATGCTGATAGTAATAGCATCTCTTATAGGCAGATTGTTTAGCAATGCTTGTCCTAAAACAAAGACAAGTTTAATAGCAACTCCCACCAGTGTGAGCACACTTATTATTTTCAAGAATTCGATGTCATAAAAATCTATTAGATCAAGCTGTAGTGAAAAACTGCTAATCAACAATGGAGTCAACAAGCCTGATACAAATGTGTCCAACTTAATTGCAAGTGTCGAACCCAGAGGAGGACCGATTGGGATGCCCAAACCAAGCAGAAAGGGAATATAGAAATCTGGGAACCCCAAGTTGGTGCATAAAAATGATGTAAAAAGAACTGCCAAGCATATAAAAGCAAGGTACTCTTGCTTCACAGGCTTCCCTTCTGGTGTTCTTCTGATAATTCTTGAAAACCATGGCCTTGTACCCACCAACACACACATAATCATGACAAAAGACTGAATGAAGCTTTGCCATGCCAAATATTTACTTGATGTTGCTCCATAGATTCCGTAAACATTTGTTGCTACGGCAGCTACTAAACCGACCAAATCAGCTACTAATGCTGCTGCCAAAGAAAGACGGCCAATCTCTGTATTCATGATTTTTAGGTCAACTAAAAGACCGGCAATGACTGGAAATGCAGTAATAGATTTTATTCTGATAACGGTCCAAGCTGCTGATCTTTTATAAAGTGGGAAATATGGAGCTATATTTGCCCATATTATGCCAGCAGTGATCATGGGAGCAAGTGATGCACACAAGCCTATGTTTATGGCCTTTCTCCCAACTTTCCAAATCATGCTCAAATCCATCTTCACACCAACCATGAACATATAAAAAATAAATCCAAATCTCGACAATGTGTACAGGAGAACATCGTCTTCTGGGAAAAGTTTTTTCTGCATCTCTTTAGATAAATTACCAAAAATTGTTTTCCCTAGTATGACTCCAGCCTGCATGCATGTTGAGACAACACTTCGTTATTATTTACAACTTTTTATGCGATCATATGGTTAGCAAAAATATGCACATTAGATTACTAACATATAAAAAAAACAACCATCCAGTTTTGCTACATTTAGCAAATCTGAAACCAAAAAAAAAAGAAGTTATATTACAACATTATTAAGAGAGAAATAATACCAAGATTTTAGAAATAATCCGAGGCAAACTGAGGCGCCTGAGAAGAAGTACATGAAGGGAGTGAGTGAGGATGAAGATTAAGGATAACTGTAATAGCAGGCGCGGCAATGCATAATTGAGGACATAATCACTTGTATCTCTTAATGCAAATAAGCCCAGAGAATGTACTTTAACAGAAAGCGCGCAGTTATCTTCTTCACCAGGGTTAACCCCGTCTCTCAGTAATTCGTTCTGGTCCATAATACGTCGAGGCTAGCCTTCACGAAGAAGGGGGAAGCGAAAATGTTCCTTCCAATTCCTGCATTTTATGCAGGAAGCTGATGAAATAAAGTTGTTCCAAGTTGTAACAATGAACTGACAATGTGGCCAAAATATTCCAGTTAGGTAATTCTTGCATTTTACTATACATATACAATGATAGGTAATAACATAAATGGACATGGGTTTCATTGTGCCTGAGCGTCAGGCCAAGTTTTCTCCATGAACATACTATGACCATATAGCTAAAAAACATTATCCCCAACTTGTTTTCATTTAATTAAGGTAAATGTAATGTTTATTATTTAGAATAGAATATGTATTTAAAAGTTACGATGAGGATGCCACTTTTAACGGGTCAATGGTAAGTTGTCTCATGTACATGTGTATATATGTTTAATCAAATTTAGACATGAATCTTAGAAAATTTTATGTGTTTGGTCCAATAAATTTCAAACCTATAAATAATACATCCTATTACAGTTAGGAACTACAAAATTGTAGTACCGTCGTCCCTATAGAAACAACAATACCCTCCTATTTTAAAATACTAACAACTGTTATATATTATTGTATGACTCTTAACTTTACAACTACCATTATAACTCCAACCCTTAGCTTTTCATTATCCTTGTAACTCCTCCAACTCTTGACCTTTCAATAGCATTGTAACTTATGATTTGATAGGCTATATATAGCCTCACATGTACATTGTTTAGATATGAGAAATAATAGAATGATCTCCCTTCTCTCTTCTATCTAACTTTCTCTCTTACTCTCTTATACTCACTATATTATATATTATATACATAACACGTTATCAGCACGATTGCGAAAAAAAATCTGGGAAGTGCAAGAAAACTTGGAGCTATCCAGAAGGTACGTATAATATTATTTATTAGCATTGATCTATAATATGAGTATACAAAAATGTTATGTATATAATATATAATATAGTGAGAATAAGAGAGTAAGAGAGAAAGTTAGATAGAAGAGAGAAGGGAGATCATTCTATTATTTCTCATATCTAAACTACATGTGAGGCTATATATAGCCTATCAAATCATAAGTTACAATGCTATTGAAAGGTCAAGAGTTGGAGGAGTTACAAGGATAATGAAGAGCTAAGGGTTGGAGTTATAATGGTAGTTGTAAATCTAAGAGTCATACAATAATATATAACACTCCCCCTTGGATGACTCGCACAAACATAATGCCTCTTTAAAACCTTACTAGGAAAAACCCCGTGGGAAAAACCCTAGTGAAGGAAAAAGAGTACATGTGTTTGTACATAATGTAATGTAAAAGAAGTATCATGTCTCCCCCTCATTTCAATATATCTCAATCTTACGCATTCCAATCTTATTTACCAATTTCTCAAAAGATGATGTAGGAAGTGCTTTTGTGAACAAATCTGATGGATTCTCTGATGACAGAATTTGACAGACATCAATTTCTCCCCTTTGCTGAAGCTCATAAGTGAAGAAAAACTTTGGATCAATGTGCTTCGTCCTATCACCTTTAATATCAGATCTCCAATCTTAACCATATACATAGATGACCATCATCATGGGTTGCCAGAATCACGATACAGTCATAAGAAGTGTCTGCATTTGTTAATTTTATAGCATACAAAATAATAATATCTCCACCATATGTTAGTACATATTCAATATGAGATCAAAATTATGAGAATTAGAGTAAACATTTTGCTCCCGAAAAATCTGTTTAAACCCTTAGGTTAGTAGAGATCAAATTTTTCTTTATGTACCTTTAAGATTCTCATACCTTCAAACTGGATATACTTTAAAGTCTTCTAGTAAATTTATTAATTATATCGGGACATATACAATTAGTAAGATAAATTAGTATCTTACTGCATTATGTGGTACTTCAGGACTAATAATTTTCTTTTCAAGTCTTCACAATAGTGACTAATCTTACTTCACGGAAGAAGTTATGTTTCTCCCACAAAATGTTTATTGCTTCAAAAAAATTCCAAAGTATAAACTTCATAGCTTACAAAACAAATAAATAATCTCAATGTATTTTGTTTATGAGGTGAAACTCATTTGAATGTCAATTAGAAACACATTCTAATTTCCATCCACTCTGGCCAGAGATTTTTATGAGTTATCACCTATAATCTTAGAATACATAAAACATCTCATTCCGGAATAATTTAATGTTGGACTTCTGGTCCATATCCATTTATAATTTGAAATGATTAGTTCTCGAGAATTTAATTCACTGCTTCCAGCAGTTTATATCCTTCCAGGATTATGTCAAGTGGGTCTTGTAAAATGTTCACATACTCAATCTTATATTGCCAGACTTTACCCATCATATAATTATATCCACCACAAGATAAAATCTCTTCGTAATCAATACAAGATCATTGTACAACTACGTGAGCTTATCTTTCGTAAATAATTTCTTTCCTTTCCACACATGTATCTGCTCACATCCCACTAACATGACACCTTTAGGTGTGTAAACTGCAGTTCTAAAAATATTTCTCTACTTTTAATAGATAATATTTCTTACAGAGTGTCACATTCACAACTTCAGGTGTGCGGACTTCAGGTCCAAATATTTTTTTTCTCTTTGCAAGAGATTTTGCCTCGATTTAATCATTTTTCTTATATCTTTGGCCAATCTTTTCTAAATTCAGAAGAGATTATTTTCTGATCCTCGTTATTATCCATAACCTCAAGTATTAAATTTCATATTGTCGACGTCGATTTGATTAATGGTTCCATATTATTCTAGACATGACACAATTTATTGAGATCTCGCAATTTTTCAGGTACCTTCATCATTTTTTTCATGTAAAATCTCTTCTGGTGGTCATTCAAAAGTTATCCACTTTTCGATTTAGCCATCATCAATCACTGCTCCATTTTACTTTTAAGGATATACATAGTTTTGTTATGGAACCCGCTGGTCTATCACGCTTCAGGCGTTCTTTAGACACATTAGCTTCTTGAGGTTGTCCTTATGGGACGTATTTATTTGGAGCATGTGTAGCTGGTATATGTAATATAGCAATTCTTTCAGGTCAACATATGTATGTCTGGCAACAATTAAAAATGTAAATAAATGAACTTCTAGTTCGTATTCTTTACTATGAGGATCAAGACGAGGCAATGATAACTAATATATTATCAGCTATTTAGCCTCTCCCCCTGATTTTTGGAAAACAAACACATTAGACCGAGTCATAAACATATACACATAGATGGTACCAAACTAATAACCACTCATGTATAATGTATACCCAATTTAACCATCAATTTCAGTGTTATGGTGGAACAATCTGAGCTGACCAAAAATTTGTTCATGACAGGGAGAAATTATGATAATTAGATAGCCAGATATGAATCAAAATGAGCTACAATATATTCGACAATTTTCAATGGACGATAAATTTCATTGAGCACTTGATTAGTAGGCTCACCAAATGCATATTCTTGTTTTGATTAATCAGATTCACAAACTTCAGGTTGTGAGTATATAACAACTAGACATTTAACCATATAGTTCATGATCAATTTGCCTTATTAACATATATTTTGAGAAGAATCTTCTAGTTCTTCGATAAACGTCCATATAAAATTTCAATTAATATTCACATCTTTTATAAAATTGGCATGGTTTAGTCATACCAACTATAAAGTTATCAGTAAACTTCTGATTTACTTTAATACATATCTCAACGGTTTTTCAGTGTAATATGAAATATCATAACTGCATATTCGATTCTCTTTCACTTGGGAGAGTATAATAACATCAATAATATTAGATTTTTTTCTCACTCAATACCATGATAATAATATACCTGCTCGATGTAACGAGACATCCAATATATACAATACTCCCCCTTTGGATGGCTCATGTTTTGTTGTATAGTACCGACACAAGTCATCTTTATTCTTTAGAGGATGTCCATTTGAATTTTCAATAATTCTTCGCATCATTGTTGAACCCGGATGACCTAAGCGATCATGCCAAATAAGAAAATTTTTCGGGTTTGCTAATTTTTGACTCATTATCATATGTGTCTCTACTGGATTAATAAAGGTATAATATAATCCAGATTTATATAATGAGAGTTTTTCTATTATTTGCTTCCTCCCAGAGACTATAGACGTGATACAGAGATATTCATCGCCATTCTCATTTGTTGTCTCAATATGATAGCCATTATGGCGTATATCTTTGAAACTCAAAAGGTTTCTTTTTGATCGGGTGGAGAACATGGCATTTTCAATAAATAAATGTGTACCATTAGGTAACACTATACTTGCTCTTCCAGAGCCTTCAATAATATCTGATGCACCCGATATTGTATTAACATTAGCTTTAGCTAATATGAGATGCGAAAAATATTCTTTCTTTTTCAAAATTGTATGTGTTGTTGCACTATCCGCCAAACAAAATGATTCTTCATCTTTCATAGCACATAATGAGAAATTACTAGCCATAATTCTTAATAAACAAATATATAAAAGAAGATTAGAATAATATTCAAAACAACTCATTCATGCTAAAAGAGAATTATATAGAATGCATAAAGCAAAGCCAATCATTATAGAGTTCGAACAGAAATATGAAATATTCAATAAGCAAAAGCAAAGTTTTAAAAATATGGTATAATTATTGCCACCACCAGATTTGACCATCTGATCATTCCCATCTTCATAGAAATCACCAACTTCCATGTGAGTGAGGCCCGAAGGATCAACTGGATCTGCACCACTAAGGTGTGTTTCAAGATGAGCAATTCCCAAGGGATCATTTTATTCAGTAAAATTAGTTTCAACATTTTTCAAAGAGGCTTGATAAAGGTCAGAAAAGTGCTTGATAACGTCTCCAGTGACCTTTTATTCCACAACGATTACAAACACTTTCACCCCTTTTAACCATCGTACTTCCCTCGGGTTTTTCCTCATTTTTTGTCCACTTCTGGTGGTGAGGTTTCCTTTTAAAGTTGGTGAAATTTTGATAATTATGACCTCGACCATGTCCAAAATTACGGCTACGGGCACGTCCATATCCACGTCCACGCCCACGTCCAAATGACTTATTATTTCCATATTCATTATTAGTCACCGCATTCACTTCAGGGAATGGTGTTGAGCCAGTTGGACGTGCTTGATGATTTTTCAGCAAAAGTTCATTATTTTGTTCAGTAAGAAGCAAGACAGAAATTAGCTCAGAATATTTTATGAATCCACGTTCACGATATTGTTGCTGCAAGAGCATATTATTGGCATGGAAAGTGGAATATGTTTTTTCCAACATATCTTTATCGGTGATATTCTCGCCACATAATTTTAGTTGAGATGTAATTTTAAACATAACAGAGTTATACTCGCTCACACTTTTATAATCTTGCAATCGCAAGTGTAGCCAATCATAGCGAGCTTTTGGGAGTATCACCGTTTTTTTTTTGTGGTCATATCTTTCTTTGAGATCCTTCCAAAGAGTTGATGGATCTTTAATAGT
The DNA here is from genome assembly GCA_036435485.1 of Saposhnikovia divaricata. NCBI lineage: Eukaryota > Viridiplantae > Streptophyta > Magnoliopsida > Apiales > Apiaceae > Saposhnikovia > Saposhnikovia divaricata. Next base: position 9,459,076 of record JAZHRN010000145.1, on the reverse strand, counting down.
TAAATATTCAGTTTTTAGGCCTTCATCAAGATGGTGGCGGAGAAATATCATAGCCTTTGCCTTTTCTTGTTAGGAGGTTTTATTTCCCTCTTTTATGGTGTCACCAAGACCCATAGCACTAAGATGGATTTCAGCATCAAGAATCCATGTCAAATAATTTTTTTCGGTGACATCAAGTGCATTGAACTCGAGTTTTGTAAGATTCGACATTATCACTAAAATATAATTCCAAACAGTGTCAATTTATAAAATATGCATAAATACAACATGTGTTACTAAAAACATTATATTGACATGGACACATATAATTTGATAACAGTATTCCATCAGAAAATCATGCATAATTAAACAATTAGACATATTAATATATGTAATTTTCGCTTTGCACACATATGAAATTAATCCATTTTGCTAAGGTTTGTCTACTTTTAATTAGATAGAGATCTCAACGAGCTTCAAATAAGCAAATATAAACATGTTGCATGCAGTTTATTTGCTATATAAACTAAGAGACATAATAACAAATAGTCAGTATATAAGGTTGAATTCAATTTACTGTGTCTTTATAATCAGTCTACATTTACACGGTAAATTGAATTCAACCTATCGTGTAAATGTAAGATAACATCAAATCTTTTGTATACTCAATACCATGATAATAATATACCTGCTCGATGTAACGAGACATCCAATATATACAATACTTAAGCTTATGCTATGTAATCCCTTTTATTATGAATGAAATATTTTCTATTTTCCTTGTGAAGAAATATGGCGAGAAGCCTCTCACTAAATGCAAAAGATGAGGAATCATTTTGTTTGGCGGATAGTGCAACAACACATATAATTTTGAAAAAGAAAGAATATTTTTCGCATCTCATATTAGCTAAAGCTAATGTTAATACAATATCGGGTGCATCAGATATTATTGAAGGCTCCGGAAGAGCAAGTATAGTGTTACCTAATGGTACACATTTATTTATTGAAAATGCCATGTTCTCCACCCGATCAAAAAGAAACCTTTTGAGTTTCAAAGATATACTCCATAATGGCTATCATATTGAGACAACAAATGGCGATGAATATCTCTGTATCACGTCTATAGTCTCTGGGAGGAAGCAAATAATAGAAAAACTCCCATCATATAAATCTGGATTATATTATACCTTTATTAGTCCAGTAGAGACACGCATGATAATGAGTCAAAAATTAGCAAACCCGGAAAATTTTCTTATGTGGCATGATCGCTTAGGTCATCCTGGTTCAACAATGATGCGAAGAATTATTGAAAATTCAAATGGACATCCTCTAAAGAATAAAGATGACTTGTGTCAATACTATACAACAAAACATTAGCCATCCAAAGGGGGAGTATTGTATATATTGGATGTCTCGTTACATCGAACAGGTATATTATTATCATGGTATTGAGTGAGAAAAAAAAAATATTATTGATGTTATTATACTCTCCCAAGTGAAAGAGAATCGAATATGCGGTTATGATATTTCATATTACACTGAAAAACCGTTGAGATATGTATTAAAGTAAATCAGAAGTTTACTGATAACTTTATAGTTGGTATGACTAAATCATGCCAATTTTATAAAAGATGTGAATATTAATTGAAATTTTATATGGACGTTTATCGAAGAACTAGAAGATTCTTCTCAAAATATATGTTAATAAGGAAAATTGATCATGAACTATATGGTTAAATGTCTAGTTGTTATATACTCACAACCTGAAGTTTGTGAGTCTGATTAATCAAAACAAGAATATGCATTTGGTGAGTCTACTACTCAAGTGCTCAATGAAATTTATCGTCCATTGAAAATTGTCGAATATATTGTGGCTCATTTTGATTCACATCTAGCTATCTAATTATCATAATTTCTCCCCGTCATGAACAAATTTTTGGTCAGCTCGGATTGTTCCACCACAACATTGAAATTGATGTTTAAATTGGGTATACATTATACATGAGTGGTTATTAGTTTGGTACCATCTATGTGTATATGTTTATGACTCGGTCTAATGTGTTTATTTTCCCAAAATCAGGGGGAGAAGCTAAATAGCTGGTAATATATTAGTTATCATTGCCTTGTCTTGATCCTCATAGTAAAGAATATGAACCAGAAGTTCATTTATTTACATTTTTAATTGTTACCAGACATACATATGCTGACCTGAAATAATTGATGGATCTTTAATAGTTAAATACTCCGTTTTCAATCCTTCATCAAGGTGATGACGGAGAAATATCATAGCCTTTGCTTTTATCTTACTCGGAGGTTTTATTTCCCTCTTTTATGGTGTCACCAAGACCCATGGCATTAAGATGGATTTTTATCTTTGGATCCAATAGGTCTACCACACTTCTGGCGTGCTTTAGACTCATTTGCTAGCATGCTTTTATTTTCTTCATCAGGGAGTTTTATTTTACAAGGAACGTTGACATCCGGTATATGTGACTTCGTTAATGTCTTGACATCAGTAAATGAATCAGGCAATTTATTTGCAACCTCTTGTAGGTGGATAATCTTTTGAACTTCAAGTTCACATTGATTTGTGCGGTGACTAATGATTCTTTGGAAGGATCTCAATGAAAGATATGACCACCAAAAAATTGTGATACTCCCAAAAGCTCGCTATGATTGGCTACACTTGCGATTGCAAGATTATAAAATTGTGAGCGAGTATAACTCAGCCATGTTTAAAATTACATCTCAATTGAAATTATGTGGCGATAATATCACCGATAAAGATATGTTCGAAAAAACATATTCCACTTTCCATGCCAATAATATGCTCTTGCAACAGCAATATCGTGAACGTGGATTCACAAAATATTCTGAGCTAATTTCTTTATTTCTTCTTGCTGAGCAAAATAATGAACTTTTGATGAAAAATCATCAAGCCCGTCCAATTGGCTCAACACCATTCCCTGAAGTGAATGCGGTGACTAATAATGAATATGGAGATAATAAGCCATTTGGACGTGGGCGTGGGCGTGGATATGGACGTGGACGTGGACGTGCCCGTGGTCATAATTTTGGGCATGGTCGAGGTCATAATCATCAAAATTTCACCAACTTTAAAAGGAAGCCTCACCACCAGAAGTGGATAAAAATGAGGAGAAACCCGAGGGAAGTACGATGATTAAAAGGGGTGAAAGTGTTTGTAGTCGTTCTGGAATAAAAGGTCATTGTAGACGTACATGTCGTACCTCCAAGCACTTTGCTGACCTTTATCAAGCCTCTTTGAAAAATGTTGAAACTAATTTCACTGAACAAAATGATCCCTTGGGAATTGCTCATCTTGAAGCACACCTTAGTGGTGCAGATCCAGTTGATCCTTTGGGCCTCACTCACATGGAAGTTGGTGATTTCTATGAAGATGGGAATGATGAGATGGTCAAATCTGGTGGTGGCAATAATTAGACCATATTTTTAAAACTTTTCTTTTGCTTATTGAATATTTCATATTTCTGTTCGAACTCTATAATGATTGGCTTTGCTTTATGCATTCTATATAATTCTCTTTTAACATGAATGAGTTGTTTTGAATATTATTCTAAATCTTCATTTATATATTTGTTTATTAAGAATTATGGCTAGTAATTTCTCATTATGTGCTATGAAAGATGATGTAAGAAGTGACTTTGTGAACAAATCTGCTGGATTTTCACATGAGCGAATCTGATAGACATCAATTTCTTCTCTTTGCTGAAGCTCATGAGTGAAGAAAAACTTTGGATCAATATGCTTCGTCCTATCACCTTTAATATTGCTTTTTCTGTTAATTTATTGGCAAGGCATAGTTCTGCTCCAACTCGAAGACATTGGACTGGTGTAAAACAAATTTTTAGATATCTTCGAGGTACAATGGATATGGGTTTGTTTTATTCTAAAGACTCAAAAGTAGAATTAGTTGGTTATGCAGATGCAGGTTATCGATCTGATCCCCACAAAGGTAGATCACAAACAGGTTATGTATTCACATATGGTGATGCCGCAATATCTTGACTCGAAAAGGTTACATTAAAGGTGATAGGACGAAGCATATTGATCCAAAGTTTTTCTTCACTCATGAGCTTCAGCAAAGAGGAGAAATTGATGTCCGTCAAATTCGCTCATGTGAAAATCCAGCAGATTTGTTCACAAAGTCACTTCCTACATCATCTTTCGAGAAAATAGTACACAAGATTGGAATGCATAGATTTCGAGATATATGTTGATATTAATAGTCATGTTACAATGAGGGGGAGACATATACGATACACTCTTTTTCATTAGTACAACACATGTACTTTTTTTCCTTCACTAGGGTTTTTCCCACAGGGTTTTTCCTAGTAAGGTTTTAACGAGGCATGATGTTTGTACGAGTCATCCAAGGGGGAGTGTTACAACTGTTTAATTTTAGATATTAAATATCATATTCACAAAATTTTCAATTCTATGTAAAGAAAATCTCTTTTCTGCGATGGAGGTTTAGGAACGAAGTTTAGTGCTAGTGGTAGGCTGGTAGCATCTCAACGTTGTTATATACATTTAATATTAATTATTATTATATCATTTTATATATTTGAGATACATATCAAACAAATAAACAAAATGATCACCCACATAAAAGCCACAATTTTGATTTATTTATTCGAATCACAATCTTACTTTTTTATTAAAATTCTAATATATTTATATATATATATATATATATATATTCTTTATTTTTCTTATAGTTTTTAAATTTTATTTATAATATTCTATATTTTTTATGCAACTAAAATATTTTTATATTTTAAATTTTCAATATATTTGTACTTTTAAGTTTTGCTTAATGTGATTATTTTAATTTTTGAATTTTGAATTAAAAATCCGATTTAAACCCGAATCCGATCTGAAACCCGATAAAACCCGATGATTTGGATTTTAATTTTAATTTTCAAACCCGAATCTAGACCCGAACCGATCCGAAAACTTTGGATTTGAATTTAACCAAGCCCGATCCGATCCGACCCGTTGCCGTCCCTACTAGGAGCCTGTTTGGCTCGGGCTTAAAGGATAATAACTTAAAGTTAAAAAAATAACTTAAAGTTAAAAGTTGGTAAGAGATACCTTTTTGAATGATTTATTTTATTTTGATGATTTATTTGATAAAAGTTAATAACATCATTCAAATTAATTATTTATCAAATTTATTTTTATTTAAAATTTTTAATAATTCATAAGTTACCCATAATATAAAATTACCCAAACAGATATTGACTTAAAATTTTTACTTTTCACTTATCACTTTAAGCAATTTTAAGTCATACTCCCTCAGTCCCCCTTGGTTCTTTACCTTGGGGGACGTAATTCTGGCACGGATTTTGAGGTGCATTTTGAGGATAGTTTCATAATCTATTTTTAAAATTTTCCTTTTTTGTATAAAAATAGAATTGTTCTATTTTTCTACAAAAAAAGAAAATTTTAAAAATAAGTTACGGAACTATACTTTTTAGGAGCCTTAAAATGCGTGTCAAGTAGTGAAAAAAAACTTTAAAGAAATGAGAGGGACAGAGGGAGTAAGTAATAATTTTAATTTAGTCAAACGAGCTGTAGTTGGTACAGCTCGTTGGATTGTTGGAGTTTGGTATAATTTTAATTTTGGTTGATCTTAATGTAAGCTCATCTTTTACGTCAATTGTACTTGCGGCGTTGCTTCGTGTTTTTAAGGGGTAAATGGGCAAAATCATCATTATACTATTTTAAAACTTTCACTTGGGTTTAGTCCAAAAAAACTTTCAGTCAAATTATTAAACTCAATATAGCTTTCAATTTGGTCATTGTACATTAAAAATATTTCACGTCCGTTAGATCTTAGTTGACTTAACGGAGGGACGTTAAATATTGCCAATTGGGCCACGTCTCTGCCCTATTAGCGCCATGTCACACGGTCACCGAAATTTGGGCAGTCCAGAATCTGGCCACCGCCGACCAAACTCTGGCGATCCCAAAAACGTACCAAAACATAGAGTTTTTGGTACCAAAATGCTCAGCATAACACAATAATACAATTAATACTAATGAACAAACTCGAAATAACCCAACCTAAAACTCAAACAAAACTCGAATTTTCAATCTAATTATTGATATGTAGGTGACAACACTCATATATATATTCATCTAAACATACATAATAATACAAAATCATGATCACCGGCTCGCCAGAGCTCATTGCCTGTGATCGGTGACCGACCTTTCACATGCAACCCCCAATGAAAAATTGCGTCTACTTGGCCCCCAACCTCCATACAACACAATTCAAACATCACAACCACCAAATTCGTAGCAAAGATCAAACCCGAACAAAACTCCAAATTTTAGAATTATATAAAACTCGAATTAAAGACTATGGACATGTAGATAATTGATTGTTCGTTAATTTGGTTATTAAAACTTTGATTTTGGACAACAAAATCATTAAAAAACTAAGGTTTTTAATTTCGAAAATGAAGAAGAAGAAAGAAAGAGAGAGTAGAGACAGACATGAGAGAAAAGTATGAAAAGGAAAAAGAAAAGAAATTTTAGAAACTATTTAACATTATATTTTATAAGATTAATTTGAAAGTTAAATTTGAAAGTTATTACAAATGGAAATATTGGATATTTTAAATTTTAAAATTTTGGTAAATGGAAATTTTGGAAATTATAATTTAAAATAGAAACTTAAAATGAAAATTATAATTTTGAAAATTATAAATTTAAAATTAAAATTAACCGATGACCTAATTGAAATTTGATACAAAGTTGAGTGATTAATTAGCTATTGAACCTTATTTCGTTGTGCCACGTCAGCAACCAGCCAACCACGTCAATATTCCATCAGTTTTTTTAACGGAATTAAAGGCAGAAACCCAAATGAGATGTTTTAGTTGTACAAGTGTTTGACTGAAAGTTTTGAAAGTTTTTTTGGATTGATTATCCAAGTGAAAATTGTCGAATAGTATACCGATTTTGCTCATTTACCCTGTTTTTAAGTATAATTGTTCATCTCAAAAGGAGCTTTGGTGTACCAAGTTTCGAAGTCATGTTGATTGTAATTGTAATCTCGAACTAAGAAAGTGTTTTTTAAATAAGAGTAAATGACGGAGTTGTGCCTAAACTTAATTCAAACTTGTCTTTTAATTATCGAAATTTAAATTTTGCAATATATAGATCAGACATTATTTTTATATTTTAATTTTTGTATTTCAAAAGGGTGGCTAAGGATTAAGGGCCACTTTTTTTTTTTGAGAAAAAATAGTTCAAAAAATTGGTCATTAGTCATGCTTTTGAAACGCAAAAGCAATGCATAACCAATATATTGCAAATTTCAAATTTCAAATTCCATTTTAAAATTTACTCTTTAAATCATTTACTCGTAAATATCGAGACCTTTAAAACAAGATTAAATTTTCTTGTGAATTAAGGACGTCACTAATTTTGATTACAAATTTGTTTAATTTCTTTTTTGAGAAAGATTACAATTAATTTGTAACGGATTGAGTATTAATCATCCCTTTTGGTCTCTTAATCCCTTTGTACACACTCACAAAAACAAGTTGCACTATTGTTTTACGTCATTTGAATTTTTGAGCTTCTTGTATTCAGGCATAAAGAAGATGTCTTGAATCCTATATCTCCAGAGTAAAAAGCTTCCAAGTAATGTGTAAGCCTCTTCCTGTGCTTGCATGTGAAGTACGTTGCATATGTTTACGTTTGTCACTTTAACTTGATTACCTATAATTTCTGGGTAATGCAGACCAAATACTTCATCTGAGCTTTTCTTCAAGTACAATACTGCATTGGGGCCGCCCTATCGGGTGTTGGTTAATACCAATTTCATCAACTTATCAATCCAGAACAAAGTAAGTTCCAGATTGTATTTTCCAAAATAGTTTGACATTAGAGTAAAGATGATATTTATTTCATGACTACAGAAACGTGTTAATTTACGTCAGTGACATGTTACTGTTGATACAAAAAATATATTAAATTTGTATCCAAAGCATGGACCTCTATGTTCACATCCGAAGGTTATTTTTATATGATCTTGTCTGAATCTAATGAGTTTGATCCACTGTAACAGCCCATGAAATTGAGCCCAATGCTTAAGACGGTGGAAAGAAATTATATGATTGGAGACCAAATTCTAGAAGGATCCAGATACTTAGAATATTATCTCAAATATGGAAATTACTTGCCGCCGAAGACAAAAGGCTGGGCTGGGCCAAGCCAAATATTGTCAGGAATACAATCTTAAATTGGATAGAACTACGTGGACTTGATCCCTATAAATAGGGTACGTAGGCACCTTGAGATGGATCCGAAAATCATACACCCGATTACAAACTCTCAAGAGCAGTCCCAAATATCTCAAAATCCTAATTGTATTCTTATTTTTACATCTTTATTCTTATTATCTCTATCTGAATACCCAAATATAAATTTAATCTTGAAGTTTTGTCCTTGACGAAAATTGGCTTCAACATTTGGCGCCGTCTGTGGGAACCGTTTAGAGAAAAAAGAAGAAGATAAATCTGTATTAAGTCAGTCACCGATGGCTCGTCAAACATCCTATCAAACTTCTATTCGTACCTACAATCCATTCGGCAACTTTACTGTCGGCGAAACGTCTCAACATGTCAGATCTACCATCACCCGAATCGTCGCTGACAACAATGGTCGTACAATCCCTCGGGATGGAGCTTTCGATGATGGGCATCATCATCAAGGTGAACAACAACCCCCAATTAGGGATGCAAGAAATATCATCTTGGCATTAAGAGGCAGATCCAATACTCAGGAGGGAAGAGAAGATATACCCGTAAGGGGAAGAAACCTGGAAGCAGAGTTCAATCGTACGTCGGGCGACGTGAATCGAGAAGCATCGGAAGCAAGGTAGCGTGAAATTGTAAGGCTCCGTGATGAAGAGATCCAGAGGAAAATTCAAGAATTGGAAGATCGTGAAACCGAACTAGCAGATGAACGACGTCGACTTCGAGAGAACCTAGGCGGAAGAACACCCCCACGTGGTCGATCACATAATGGACGATCTCCTGCAGGTGACCGATCACCAAGGAGGAGAAGATCTAGATCAAGGGATCAACATCATACAGCACCTGGAGGATCACCACCCCGCGGAGGCACTCCACCCCGTGATGATGATGATCGTAGAAACAGTGGTAGAGGAAATAATGGAGGCCGTGGTGGAGGACATGGTAATAATGGTGGAGGTCGTGGAAGCAACAATAATGATGGTTATGGGGACGATGATGATGATTACCATCGTTGACATAATGATTACCAAAGGAACGGGTATGATACTGATGATAGAGGCCATAATAACAACCAATCTGATGAAGCAACTCTTTTACGAGAGTAATTGGAAAAGTTGGAAAGAAAGATGCGAGGAGGAGGAAAAGAAGATTACTCAATAGTATCACCATTGATCAAAAATATAAGAGACTATGTTCCAAGGGTTGGTCATGCTATTCCAAAGATGACTTATTACAATTGAAAAACTGATCCTTATGAACATGTGACCCATATGAGAGGCATATGAAGTGTGCTGGCCATGATGAAATTACCATGTGTAGCATGTTCGAAGTTTACTTGAAAGATGGTGCGCAAGGCTGGTACCGGACTCTTCTCCCCAACTCAATCTATTCCTATCAACAACTAAGGTCTAAGTTCCTGAAGCATTATGACTACAACAGAAGGATCGGCCAGATGACTGCTTCTCTCAACAATGTGAAACAAAGATCCGATGAGTCTTTAACATCTTATATGAAGCGTTACAAGCAAGAATGTGAAAAAGTGTCATCGTTGGATGAAAATCAAGCTATGAGATTCTTTTACAGTGGCCTAGACAACAAGAGAAGTAGAAAGTTATTGAAATCGCTATTTGATTTTCCTCATGCAAGCTTGAACGACATGTACACCAGGGCAGAAAACATACGCCGAAGAGAAGAAGCCCTTGGCATGGGAAGCCCAAAAAGTAGTGATAAGTTATCAAAGAATGATAGATCTCCAAACCACAAGAGGAACTCATCACCTGATCGTTCAAAGATTGACCGATCCAAAGATAAATTCTATGCAGATTGATCAGCGGAGAGGAAAAAGAATAAGGACGAGACTGTTTTCATGTTGCTCAACACAAACGAGTAATTCATCATCATTGTCAACATCAGATAAGCTTAAATAAAATGATGTTGATGAACCAATATTCTACTTATCTTAGTAGGATATTTATTTCAGTATTTATTAGGATTTCCATTTTGTTATGTGCTATGTGCTAAGCATGCTATGTGTTATATATCAGTAAAATTTTAATTTCTTTCATATATGTTGTTGTGCATGTGTGATTTTTATTATTATGATAAAACTTAGTGGCTTAACTTTATTATTATTGACAAGCCATTGGGGACAATAAATAATCCAACCAAAACGAGTGTTCACCGAGGGTTACTTAGGGGCAACAAATTCGACAAAGTTTAGAACAAGTAACCCATCATCCAACACTCGGGGGGATCAAACTTCTCTCATCCTAGACTTGTGACCTATCGATAACCAACTGGGGGCAACAATTTAACCAAGTCCCGACTTATGATTTATCGACACTCACAAAACTCGTGACCCATCGACAATCAATTGGGGGCAAATACCAATTTAAGTCCCAACTTTGATTTGTCGACACTCACTTGGGGATAAGAGAATCTTCCATCCTAGACCAGTGATGTATCACTTCAAAATTGAAGCAACAAATCACTTGGGGGCAGGGGATATATCGGGCCGGATATATGCTTCAGTGCGAAGCTATGATGGTCCAAACGAGATGAGAAAGTGGTGATCTATAGTTTTTTAGATTTAACATTTTTATAGATCACAGAGTCAATATGACAATATCTCATCGTGCACAATCCGAGGATTTGATGCATAAGCTGAACCGAAAAACTGCTTTTAATGCTATGATGGTTCAAAGCCAAAAAATTGAAAGACAAAGCTCCAAACACGCATCGGCTATATTGAATCAATGTTGACGTATCGGCTACCAAAGCTATTGGACTCCACCTCCAACTTTAGCTTGCTCTAACTGCCATTCTTCCAAATTCATAATCAAGCATGCATTTGGTGTAGTCCAACTTAGCATCCTTAACCATTTGACGACTTTTCTCGAGTCCGGCACCATACCAGTTAGCCTCGACATCAAGTTTATCATTTTCAGAATCTTGTAGCTACCTCTCTAAAGAGGAAAATTTCTTCTTGAACTCTTCCTCGTGAGCAGTAGCGTTAGCTTCGAGCTCCTTCAAGCGTGTTTCGACAACAAAAAGCTTTTGCTGATCAGAATTCGCCTTATTCTTGGTAGCATTGGAAACATCTTCCAGTTTGGATAATTTAGTAAGCTCAAGCTTGGTCTTCGCCACTTGCTCACGTAACCAAAGCAAAAGATACATGATTGGAAACAATTATTCTAATTTTATTGGAAACGCTAAATTGAGAGTGAGATTGGGGACAAACTACAAAATGGAGGAATACATTACAAAGATAAAGTCAGTATATGTTCTTGTGAAAATGGTAGTCGATCAAACCCAGCGGTGCATAGGAAACAAATATGTAGCCGATGAACCCAGTGGTGCGTAAGAAACAAAGATGTAGCCGATGAAACCCAGTAGTGCATTGGAAACGAAGATAAAGTATTCAATGAAACAAATGAAGATCTTAAACGAAAGTCGAGACCTTTGAATATGAAGCCCAGTGTAAGGGTATCTCATAGATCCAAAGGTGTTGATCGGAGATTAAAAAGAAGGAAACTACGAAATTATCAGTGCTCAAAAAACAAATTTCTGCTTCCAAAGACTATGTTGCTTCGAAAAGGTTAATGGAAACTTTTGTTGCGTCCAATGACTTCTCTGCATTTTTCTGCGTCCAATATTTTTCTGCATCTTGCTGCATCCAATGACTTTCCACCCGACATGTTTTATTGATTCCAAAGCACGTGAAGTCAAGATGACGATATAAATGAAGTCCTTATGCGTTGGAACTATTGTTGTGCCAGAGGCTTTTTTGCTTCCGATGATCAGGGACTAGAGTTCAATTTTGTGTCCAAAGGCAATGCTGAATTCAGAAGTAACACTGCATCCAATGATGTCGGATAATTAAATAAAATAATTTTTATGGGCTTTGGATACCGATCAGGGATAAAAATGGAGGCTACAAATTACTTTAAGTATTTATTGAAGCCCTCCTCTTCAAAAAATACTGGGGACCTGTTGATACAAAAAATATATTAATTTTGTATCCAAAGCATGGACCTCTATGTTCGCATCCAAAGGTTATTTTTATATGGGCTTGTCTGAATCTAATGAGTCCGATCCACTGGAACAGCCCATGAAATCGAGCCCAATGCTTAAGGCGGTGGAAAGAAATTATATGATCGGAGACCAAATTTTAGAAGGATCCAGATACTTAGAATATCATCTCAAATATGGAAATTACTTGCCGCCGAAGACAAAAGGCTGGGTTGGGCCAAATATTGCCAGGAATACAATTTTAAATCGGATAGAACTACGTGGACTTGATCCCTATAAATAGGGTACGTAGGCACCTTAAGAGGGATCCGAAAATCACACACCCGATTACAAACTCTCAAGAGCAGTCCCAAATATCTCAATATCCTAATTGTATTCCTATATTTACATCTTTATTCTTATTATCTCTATCTGAATACCCAAATATAAATTTAATCTTGAAGTTTTGTCCTTGACAAAAATTGGCTTTAACAGTTACATAACCACAAGCTTCTACATTTTTTCTTTTATCCCTTGTACTGTTGTACATGTATATCTTGCAAATGGTTAGGCGTATATGAAATTATTGGCTGACGCCTGTAGGTACGAAGAGGTTTAAAGTTTTCTTAGGGAACTGATTGCTTGCCAACAAGACATAGCAATTGGGAAATTTCAAATTGTAATTTTTATAAGTATTTGAGACCTTGAAATTTTTATAATTAGTTGAGACCTAAAGTATTTTCTGTTGTCTATCTAGGACAAGAAAATGATGACGGTGAAATAACTTAGATAATCAGTGTTTATTTGTCAGGCTTGTTCGGCTTGCTAAACAGGCCTTAACTCCACATTAATATGATATTGTCCGCTTTGGACGGCTGAGCCCGCACGGATTTGTTTTTGGGTAACTCCCAAAAGAAGGCCTCATTCTAACGGAGTTAATCTGGTTACTTATAAACTAGCTATCTGCCCCTCCCAAAAACGATGTGGGACAACTCCTAACAATCTCCCCCTTCACACATCGGCCTTGACACCTGCCGAATCTACCTCCTTACGGATCGTTACAACCATAGCTCTGATACCACTTATTGGGCTTGCTAAGCAGGCCTTAACTCCACATTAGTATGATATTGTCCGCTTTGGGCCGAGCCCGCACGGATTTGTTTTTGGGTAACTCCCAAAAGGCCTCATTCTAATTCTAATGGAGTTAATCTGGTTGGTTATAAACTAGCTATCTGCACCTCCCACAAACGATGTGGGACAACTCTTAACAAGTCTTTTTCCTTTTCTGCTTGTATATGCTATATTGTTAGATTGTTCTTACACTTACATTTTTTATCAGCTCCATGTTGGTGTAATTGGACTTGGAGAAAGGAATGATGGACTGTTTATACGCGAAATGTAAGCTTTGGTGTCCTTGCTATCTTATTCAAGAATTGCCTTCTGCTACTAAATTCTATTGCGCATACATTGAGGTGATGTCTTATACACTGGTGATTGTCTGATTGATAATGTTACATACGATTTTTTTTAACAATCATAATATTGAAGCACCTAAAAACTTGTGATGACTTATTAGATCTTAGCACTCAATGGCCGTGTCAAGAGGGGCATCAACTGATTACTGCATAAAACAGAGTAGATTAAAGGATTTAAAAACATAATCACAGAGTAGATTAATTTTCTCATATGTCCAACTAATTTATTTGCTATCAAATTCTTCTGTGCATGTTTTAGCTAAGTTGGCCTAAAATTAGTAAGTTACCTAAAGGTGTTGATTAATTTGATCACTAAGTTGCCTATTATATATGTAGGTAAACCATGTATCACTGATTGTGTGATGGAAGAATTTAAAAAGCTAGGACAGAAGTATCGCGTTGCTTTGAGGTATTATATAGTGCTCTCTATGTTCTTGCTTAACAAGTTACAGATTATCACTTATTCTGCTTGTTTTCCTTTCTGTAAGTTTCCTGTTTTAAATTAAAAATTTACAGGAAGATTTCGACCTTCATTTATTTAAATGAGGATAGGACATATGCAAGAATGTCGAGAATTATAGCCCACTATTGATGCATGTGAACTCTTTTTGTAACTTGTAGACATTCTGGCGTTCTCCTTAAACCCACTACAACAATTTCTGAATCAGACGACACACATCAGACAACGCTTCGACGAAAAAGTGTTGGCTAAATTTTTCACACAACGGTTTTTTATTCAAGCTTTTCTGTGTGTTGTCTGATCATGAACTTAACGACAGTTTTAAAAAGTGTTGTCTAGAAGATCAAAATTGACAAACATTTTACAATGGTTTTGGAAAGCAGTGTTGTCTAACAGGTTGTCTTACAACGATCCTGAAAAGCATTGTAAAACTTAGACGAGTGTTTTTATCAGATATTGCTTCAAAAGTAGTCACACAACGGTGACTAAATACTATTGTCTGATTTTAACAACGCTTTTGGAAAGCATTGTCTGAAGAAACTTTAGGCAATGCTTTCCAAAAACGTCGTTAACATCAGACAAGTGTTTTGATAGGACGTTGCATAAAATGTAATTAGATAATGGTTTGTGAATACTGTTGTCTGAATTGCATGCAACACACAATGGTTTTATACTTTAAATCGTTGTCTTCAACACTTTCAGACAAGCATTTAAAAATTTAAACTATTGTCATAAACTTATTTATACAAGCATTTTATAAATAAACCGTTGTCTCATGTGACAGCACGTGATTGGCAGAAAATCTTTCACCTGGATTGCTGCGGTGGCGAAATATAAGCCCTTGATTGAAATGAGATTAGATATTAGCCGTTAGATTAAGAAAATATATATACATGTTCACACAACGGTTTTGTATATTAAACCGTTGTCTTCAACACTTTCAGACAAGCTTTTTCAAATTTAAACTATTGTCGTAAACTTATCTATACAAGCGTTTTACAAATAAACCGTTGTCTAATGTGACAGCACGTGATTGGTGGAAAATCTTTCACCTGGATTGCTGAGGTGGCGAAATAATAGCCCTTGATTGAAATGAGATAAGATATTAGCCGTTAGATTAGGAATAAATATATATATGTTCACACAACGGTTTTATATATTAAATCGTTGTCTTCATCATTTTAGTCCACACCATTGTCTGATATCATTTTCAACAACAATATTTTACAAATAACCATTGTAACGTGGATGTGTAATATAAATGTTAAAAAAAACATAATTAGTGTCAGACAACGGTTATCTATATAACATATCGTTGTCTGAAACTTCACATTACAACTGTATTTGTTAAAATATTGTTGTCTATTATCAGACAACGGTTAATTTGTCCAAAACCATTGTCTGGTATCACTCGAGACAACGGTATTTGACAAATAACCACTTTGTTTAGCAAGACCACTTCGTTTATTAAATATTAAATTTTACAAACCAAATTAACTTTTTATTTTTTAAAAATTTGTGAATATCATTATATTAGATATATCTTGACATCCTTATGGTTAGATTGTCGAGAAATATTTTTAAAAAAATAGAAACAATAATTCGTGATAAAGCACTAGTTACGGGTACTAGTCAATATACTAGTGATCTACTAAGATCTCCAACCAAATTAATTTTTTATTTTTTGAAAATTTGTGAATATCATTATATTAGGTATATCTTGACATCCGTATAGTTGGATCATAGATAAATAGTTTTTAAAAAATAGAAACAACAATCAGTGACAAAACACTAGTTACGAGTACTAGTCACTATAGTAGTGATCTACTAAGATCTCCAGCAAAATCAATTTTTTATTTTTAAAAAAAATTGGGAATATCAATATATTAGATATATCTTGACATTCGTATGGTTGGATCGTCGAGAAATGTGACCAAATATATCACTAAAAATTTTCAAATTTATTATGTTAATTTATATTTATGTTCAAACAAAACATAACCAGTGTTAGACAATGGTATCTTTATAACATGTCATTGTCGGAAACTTCACATTACAACTGTATTTATTAAAATACCGTTGTCTGTTATCAAGCAACAATTAATTTGTCCAAAACCGTTGTCTGGTATCACTCGAGACAACGGTATTTGATAGATAACCACTTCGTTTAGCAAGACCACTTCGTTTATTAAATATTAAATTTTACAAACCAAATTAATTTTTTATTTTTTGAAAATTTGTGAATATCATTATATTAGATATATCTTGACATCCTTATGGTTAGATTGTCGAGAAATATTTTAAAAAAAATTGAAACAACAATTCGTGACAAAGCACTAGTTACGGGTACTAGTCAATATACTAGTGATCTACTAACATCTACAACCAAATTAATTTTTTATTTTTTTGAAAATTTATGAATATCATTATATTAGATATATCTTGACATCCGTATAGTTAGATCATAGAAAAATAGTTTTTAAAAAATAGAAACAACAATCAGTGACAAAACACTAGTTACGAGTACTAGTCACTATAGTAGTGATCTACTAAGATCTCCAACCAAATCAATTTTTTATTTTTAAAAAAATTGGGAATATCAATATATTAGATATATCTTGACATTCATACGGTTGGATCGTCGAGAAATGTGACCGAGTATATCACTAAAAATTTTCAAATTTATTATGTTAATTTATATTTATGTTCAAAAAAAACATAAATAGTGTCATACAACTGTATCTTTATAACATATCGTTGTCTGAAACTTCACATTACAACTGTATTTGTTAAAATACCGTTGTCTGTTATCAGACAACGGTTAATTTGTCCAAAATTGTTGTCTTGTATCACTCGAGATAACGGTATATGACAAATAACCACTTCGTTTAGCAAGACCACTTCGTTTATTAAATATTAAATTTTACAAACCAAATTAATTTTTTATTTTTGAAAATTTGTGAATATCATTATATTAGATATATCTTGACATCTTATGGTTAGATTGTTAAGAAATATTTTTAAAAAAAATAGAAACAACAATTCGTGATAAAACACTAGTGTTACGGGTACTAGCTAGTCAATATACCAGTGATCTACTAAGATCTCAAATCAAATTAATTTTTTTTTTGAAAATTTGTGAATATCATTATATCAGATATATCTTGACATCCGTACAGTTGGATCGTAGAGAAATAGTATTTAAAATAGAAACAACAATCAGTGACAAAGCACTAGTTACGAGTATTAGTCAATATAATAGTTATCTACAAAGATCTCCGTCCAAATCAATTTTATATTTTTGAAAAATTTAGGAATATCATTCAATTAGGTATATTTTAATAGAAAACTAGTTACTTTAATATTTCATAAATAAAAATTAATTTGAAAAATTATAAAAAAAATTATTTTTATAAAAATTTTATTTTCATTTCCCTCTTCTATTTCCCCCCTTTTTCTTTCCCCCTTCTAACAAAAATTTCCCCCCTTACAATATTTTACAAGTCCCGCTTCTCCATTACAACAAAATTTCACCCTTAAACAAAATTTCCATTCCCCCATTTCCCCATAGTATCTCTCTCTCAGCCCTCTCTCTCTCACAGTGCTCTCTCTCTCTCTCTCTCTCTCTCTATGAGTTATCTCGCATCTCTCTCTCCAACAATCTCCTTCCCCCATCTCAGTCTCGCGATTTCCATATCCTATCTCTATCTTACTATCTAAAAACCTAATTACTCAATTGTAGAATACATAAACCCTAATTAGCATTCTCCATCTCACAGATTCAAAGTAAAAATTTTAATTAAACATGAAACCCAACTTAAAGTTTGTTCTATTTGTGCTTGGTTACAGCTTGTTTGGTTCGATTTGTGTATATTAGTACTTTGTTTCAAATTTATTTTCAAATCTTATTTTTTTGATTTTTAACAGAGCTTTGTTCACAGGTGTAGAGCTTCGGATTGGGTTTGTTCACAGTAAGGTATTCCTCAAATTTTGAGGTTTCATTGGATGCATATATTATATATATATATATATATATATATATGTATAAACTTGTATATATACATATATTTATATTTATATATTTTCCTGTTTACTTACCTGCAATAACCTTGAACTCTAAATGCAGGACAAATCTCTGGAGTGTTGGTGCCATTTTGTTTCGGCCTGTGACTAGAAGAACCCAATTTACAGGGAACAACCAAATACAGGTTTTTTCTACTTGCCACTATATCAAGTCTCTTATATTGTTGGTCCCTACACCTAGCCTATGTAAATTTCTATGCTAATCGGAATTTGCTGCTTCTCATAGCTTGTTAATTCGTCATGAACTTCTTTTCTTATGTGCTTTTAGTTGCTGCAAAATATAGTGAGGTCAACTAAATTTACGATTTCTATCAGATGTAAAGGATTTGAGTTTTGAATGCATAGACTTGTGTATAAGATTGTTAGAATGCAATCCAGGTACATTCATACTAATTTTTAGATTGAGTATTGTATGGGACACAAATTATTATCTTTCTTAAACTATCACAAACAACTAATATATTTACTAATTGTTGTTTGTGTTGTAGAGCTGGGCCATCACTTAGTGCTTACAATTAAGACAGCTCATACTTCTCCACTTGTTTGTAGGCTGCATCGATGTTGCATAGTGAGAAGATAAAAGATATGACTGCATCCTCGAGTACAGGCCAGGTTCTATGAATCTAGGAGAGAATGGCAGGGAAGAAGGTACTATCTTTTAGCAAGTGAAGGGTAAAAACTTCGTTTTGAAGTATATTAGTACTTTAGCTTAGCATAAAGACTTGACCTTAACTACTCTTCATGGATTTTAGGTCTTTTGGAATGTTTAGAATTGTCCGTCCTACTGTGGGTGAGGTAGTCAGGTAGTGTAAATTTATGCACGGTCCCAACTATAAGCATGGTGATTACTGTACCACTGGTAGACGATTACAAGAAGTGAAAGTACTAAGTGGCTTAATACTTCCTGTTTGGGGAACTATAGAAGATTACGTGTACCATACTCTTGCGGCTAAAGCTAGTGGAGAGCTATGCTTAAAGTATATATTCTCCTTTGGAGCATTCGCCAGGAGTCCTCTCTTGCAGAGGTAACCACTCCCTTTCTTAAAAAGTTTGTAAATAGTTAAAAAAAAGGTGCTTTTTTGTGTTCATTTAACACTAGCATCACTCTTGCACATTATATTGGAATTAGAAAATATAAAAATAATACTTTGAAAGATAAGATGAACCATTAAAAGAACTTTTGCCACAAATTATCAGGTTAAAAATTTACTGGTTTTTTATTTATGTCCATTCGTGATTAAATTTTTTGATCATCACCTTTGCTTGCCAAGGTTTCGTTAGTGTTTGGTGTATCTGTTCCAAGATCTATCAGACTGCTGAAACGAACATGCCTAAAGTAGTGCCTGGTGTATAAATGTTTAGAACATTTGCACATTACATGTTCAACTTGGTCCGAGCACGATCTACTATGAAGTGATATTTTAGGTGTGATCTCTTAAAGTATGCATAGAGGATTCTGCAGAGTCGACCTTAAAAAGTTATTAAGATCTGTATTATTTTTGGTCGTTGTAACTAATATTTACAACTCGTCCAAATAATTGTAGTTAAAAGTATGCCTAGTTTTGGATATGGTTATAGAATTAAAGCTAACCTGTTAGCAAGTTTAACATATAATTTTTGGAAATATTGTTTAAAGTTGCATGATGATTTCTTTATGCTGTGTGCACATCTGAAAATTGTAGGTAATACTCATTAATGTGATTTTGTTCCAAGTGTAATTGATTAAAAAAAATAAAGCTCATTGTCAAAGTGGCTTTCATTGAATTTGAAAAAGAGCCATACAGGTTACTCATTATATTTATAGTTATTTTATACATAATTTGTCCTCTCTTTTGTGCAGTGCCCCGGAATGGAAGGATATTATGATATTCAGTTGATCAATCTGACTTGTAACAGATCTATATCGTAATTGCTGGGTAAAGTTGAGAAGCAACAGCTGTACAGAGAATTTAGAAATTGTCTTGACATTTTGGAGCCAATTGATGCAGAAAACCATTGGATGAAGTTGTGGGTTTCCATAACTAGACTATATAAGTGAATTGTTATTTCATTGACTGGTGTTTTCACTAGTGTTCATATGAATATTTGTTTTCAGGTTGAGAGAGCGAAATCTGCAACATCATCATTACAAAGGATTCTTGTTGTCAATGGTTGAGCTTGAAAGGCTGCTTTGAGAGATGTCGATGGTTGAGCTTGAAAGGCGAGTAGAATTCAGAGGCTAACCAAATTGATACTTGTTTCATGAAAAAATTCAATTCCTGGTTTGGGTGAGTCATCAGGGAAGTCTTTCTGTTGGCAAGGGTGATGTAAGTTTCCAATGTACTCATGTGATTTACTCACATTAGAAAACTGATATTGTGGTAATTTGTGTAATGAACCAAAACTGTTACTTTGTTTTAAAATTTAAAAAGCTTATATTTAAGTTGTTTAATTGACATAGTTAAATAATTTATTTTGAGTTCTCATGTATTTCTTCCGTGTAGAAGCTGGATGCTCTAGGCGATGACTCTGTGCTAGTGGATGGTGAAAATCAAAAGACTAGAGGAACCGAGTCTTTTAATCAGAAGACAAGTTCTAGTATGATAGGGCTTTGATTTTGTCCTTTTATTTTAGTTTTATGGACAAGTTTTGTATTTATAATTTTGGTAATATTTGGATTTTTCTAGTATGTAGCCAATTAGGGCATTGTCTGGAACACTTGTTATTCTATGTAACAGACAATGCTTTTTAATACCTAACATGCTTTTAACAACTAGATCGTTGTGTATAGAAAATTCGCACAACAGCAAAAAAAATGAAAATGTAGTATCCTATATATTCAGAAAACATGTTGTAAGCACCGAAAGTGTGGTGTAGTTATAACACATACAATAGATCAAATTTTAAAAAGCATTGTATGATACAGGTATTACACAATAGACATGTCTGAAAACACCCTTGTTAAAAATATAATCAGACAATAGACCAAATTTTAAAAACCGTTGTATGATTCAGGTAGTACACAATAGACATGTCTGAAAAAACCCTTGTTAAAAACATAATCAGACTATAGACCAAATTTCAAAAACCATTGTATGATCCAGGTATTACACAACAGACATTTCTGAAACAACCCTTGTTAAAAACATAATCAGACAATAGACCAAATTTAAAACACCATTGTATGATCCATGTATCACACAACATTTTTAAAAAATGTTGTCGTTGTCTTCACGTAATACACACAACATTTTCAAAACCTTAACCGTTGTATGACCCAAGCTTCTTACAACAGTTTTGAAACCACGTCTGTTGTCTTTCTACAACAAAGACAACGGTTAAGCTCCTATCGTCTGATACGCGTAACAGACGGCATTCCAATAGACAACGAAAAATGAGGGCTTCAGACGATTGATAAAAACCGTTGTGTGGTCGATTTTTTCTTGTAGTGACCACTCACTATTATACATTTATGCTATCATTAAATCAGTTGTTCCTAAATGTGTGAAATTGATTAGATGTTTGTTTGATGTCCATTGATCCTAAGCTTTTATGTTAAAGCTCTTCTAGTAAGGGTTATCGGGGTATTGCATATTTGTCAAGAATACTGACTATTTTAGTTTCAGAAGTCAATATTGGCATATGTTGGTTAACATTTTCATTCGTCAAATAGAATTGCAAAGGATCCCCGATTTGAAAGGCTGCCATGCACTCACAACGGAACTTATGCTGATGACTATCTTGTGGAGAGGGTTACCCAGGTATTGAATATCCAACAACAGTTTGATCTCAAGTCTTTATCACCAAACATATATTATATTGTTTTGGGTTTTAGATATATGTTAGAAATACTTGTACAAGTCTTAACATAAGACGTTACATAGTTCTCCCACAAATCACCTCATGGCCAAAAATGTGAATCCAGCTATTAATCTTGACAAAAAATGTCACCACATGGTGCACGACATTTGTTACTTGCAGTCCTAGACTCCTAGTTGCTAATTCCTTTGTCATGCTTTATATACAGTAATAGGTTAAAGGTTGTCTTAATTAGTTATATCGTATGCATATCTCATTCCTTGGTCGATTGCATCTGAATATCTGATATATATTTTTATAAACAGCATAAGTGTAGCAACATGTGACCGATATTTGAAGAGAAGAATTCGCAAGTTATGAAAACGTATGTATCTTATGAACATTCTTATTGTACATGTAACTGCAATGTGTATTTTATCACAACTGCAACGTGATTGGTAATCTGATTCGTCTAATTTAGATACCTGGAGTGTTAATCACGTACAATACCAAACACAAGTATTCGGTCGAACATTTGCCTGAAGCAACAATGCACTACACCATAAACAGCCTACTGTAACACAAAAAAAATGTTACAGCAGGTACATTATATGTTGTCTTAGGTCCATAAAATAGCTAAGATAACATTTTTCTGGTGATAGCTCTCAGCATGTTGCCTTAGGTGTCTAAGGTAACATCTTTGATCCCTAAGGTAACATGCAGTTTTATGTTACCGTAACTTGCTATAGCAACATAAGTGAGTTCTATGGCATCTTAATATTTGTGTTACCTTAGATATTCAGTTTTTTTTTTTTAAATAGTGGGTCCCACAGTAGAACCCACATTGGGATCCACTATGAGACCCACACTGTATGGATGCCAACTATGTGGGACCCACTTTGGTTGGCAACAATTTGCTAAAAATAATTGAAAAAAGCTACTACAAATATTATACATCCCTAAATGACCTGTTCAATTCGATACACCATTCCAAAAATTACATCCATAATCCAAACATACAAAACAACTCCCAAACACGCACCAAACATTCTAAACTAATTCACTACTACATAGTCAACAACACACTAACAGTTCACAAACTTAATTAAAAATAACTAGTTAACATCTAAACATTAATAGTAACAAAAGTTGATCAAAAAATATTATAATTTTGTATTGTAGAATGCAGGGAGTATTGCCAGCCATTTTTTCTCCCTTGATCTTTTCCAAATGTTGAAGTCATTTCCAAATGCTGACCACAACTAAGGGATGCCACCATTGCTGCTAAATCTTATTATTTCCAGAAAGGCTACAGCCAATAAATAAGTTGCCCTGACACCTATTCTCAACAAAAGACAAGCTAGTTTAGCTTTGGAGTAAATCTTAAATAAAGAACAAAGGTATATGTTAAAAACACTTCAGCAGTAATAAACTTGAAATTAAAAAAGCAGCTAAATACCCTAGGTAACCAAAACATACCAATATCTAATTCACAGACAAAATTCACCCAATTTTACCATAAAGAATTTTACCAATGTCTCTGTATCATTACTGATGTGCAATGACACTCAGAACAAAGTTTTCCACCATCACTGAGGTTGATATATCTCGTGTTTCCTAACTAGACAGAGCAAGCAATGTTCAGTCTCAATATATGGGATGCTTTTTGCAGAGAAACCATGGAAAAAACTTAAATATGGCAAAGAAGAAGGATTAATTTTTCCAGCTACTATCATTTTCGTATTTTGTTGTTCAACTTGCAAACTGATTTAGTAGTTTGAGATATCGCAGAAGTTTGGTAAACCTGTTACCAATGGCAAACACTACTTCTACAAATTGAAAGGAGGAGAGCGTTTCAAACTTTAACAGACTTCTGGAAATTTTGTAATATGCACAAACACAATGGAAGACAACTCTCTTTGTTCTACATCTATAGAGAAAGCTCGTAAGAAGATAATAGATCAACAGAATCAGGTTACCTACGCAAACTTAAAATGAATAACAATCAGGACAGCCATAAGTAGACATCAAAACTGATTTAATTGGTTCGTAGCTAGCAGTAAACAAGAACACATTATAGTTATTTGTATAGACCAAATTCCAAAAGAAGCCTTTTGTTCTTAGTTTGCAGTAACTAACTGAAGATAATCCTATTATGTAACAATAATCAACTCAATAATCATATAAACATCAGCAGCCCTAGGGCACGTGTACTTCAATTACAGGCACAGGGGGTCCAAGGGTTCAAATCATCAATTATTTAAAGAGGAAGTCAGTATGCCTAAATCCAGATTTACCATCACAGATGAGACTGGTAAGAAAGAAAGAACTGGCAGGGGAAAAAAAGACCTATGCATCCATGCAAGTATTTGACAACATGATAAAACATAGAGTATAATAGCAAAAATGGTACAGTAAAATATAGAGTATAATAGCAAAAATGAGCCCATTCAGAACACTACAGTAATAAAAACGTTGATAATGCTATTCCACAATCAACAAAAGAGTGATAACAAGGGTTCTTAAAGCACTCGTTTTCAGTATCTTTAATACCTGCAAGATAGCTTCTTTTAGCTTGGAGTGAAGACATGTTCTGAATCTTTAACCATTTTAGAAGGCCATATCTGCAACAGAAAAAACAGAACAACTTCAGGCAGAAAAGTTTAAAAGTCTATAAACATGACACAAACTGCTCTTCATCCTACTAAAAACTCTTTCAAATTTCGTGTCATCACAACATTGATGTCAGAACAATCTTATAGTACCTTTCACATGGAATCATATAACTGAATTCTCAGAATCACATGGAGCTTGGACACTCAGATTAATAAACCAATCTTCAGTTTCATCACCGCCCTCTGTACTTATGTCTTGGCACGCTCGGCTTCTTTTCTCAGCTTCCCAAGTGCGAAAATGAAAAGGCAAAAATGACATATCGAAATGCTAAAGAGTGATTTGATTTTGTGAAAGAATCCCGATTAATTAAAGTAAAACATACCAATTAATTAAATTAAAAATATATGCACAAAACATTAAACTATTAAACTTCAACAAAAACACAAATTGAAAGCTCCAATTGAAACCCCAAACTAAAGCCCTAATTGAAGTCCCCTGAAGAGAAAGCCCCAATTGAATCCCTAATTAAAAATTAAAATAATAGAGTAAGAATAGCAAAATCAAACAAGCAACAACATAATCAAAATAAAAAATTGAAAGAGTGCTTACCAATTAATTAAATCGAACGAGGGAATCCCGATTTATCACCTGCAAAATTAAAAATAATGAAGCCCTAATTTGAAGAGAAGAGAGAAGAGAACAGAATAAAGAATAGAAGTGAGAAAAGAAGGGAAGAGAGAGTGAGAATAGAATAAGTCGAGTTCTTCAATTTGGTACATAGCGAGTCGACATAAGTATATTCAATTGAGCAGCATAATTTGTATAACGTACTAATTTAGAGAAGATTGAGAGGGAAAGAGAGGTTTGAGAGAGAGAGAGAGAGAGAGAGAGAGAGAGCGTACAATTTTGTTTATTTTGTTGTAAGTGTAAAATTTCAGATAGGCGGGATAATTGGCCGCTTAAACTGTTAGGTCCGATAAGATTGTAGAAGGGGGGTTGAATACAATCTATACCATTTTCTCAAAATTTATTCGTTAAATAATTTTCACTTAAACGAATATTTTGTGCGGAATAATATAACACAAATTTCAAGTTGAATATAACAATATATTAACTTGATGGGTGTTACAAAATCAGTCCAAATGATTATCAAGTAATTAATAACTAATTAGAAAATTCAACATGAACTTTGCTAATTTAGTTAATAAAATCAAGATATCAATTTGTGAACTAGGAAACTTAATTCGCTAGTAGTACAAGAATCACAAGTAAACAAGTTCCAATGGATAGGATATTACAACTAAGATGAACTTGAATTTACAGAATTAAATTTGGAGGTGTTCATGAGCTTGAGAGAGAGAGAGAATGGCTGCTGTGTATTTTTCTTGTGTTTTGCTCGACTGGTTATTTTCCTTCTGCATTCTGCTGCCTTATATACACAGCCATAGTCATATTACTTGATTTAAACTGATATGACAATCATTTTACATTAATATGACAATCGGTATGACTATCAAATCAATGTAATATGACTGTCAAGTTTAAATATGACTTTCGGTATAACAATCCAGCTCAATATGACATTCGGTATAACTTACCATGTCAATATAACATTCGGTATAACTTACCATTTGAATGAAATATGACTATCTCCTTTGAACTGTATATGACTATCTCCTTTGAACTGAATATGACTATCTCCTTTATAAACTGAATATGACTATCGGTATAACTATCAGTTTGATAGTTATATCATCATATTTTTCAGTTTATAATTAATTAAATGACTTATTAAAAATCATTTAACTAATTAATCCTTTTTCATATTAATTCTTATTTAATTAATCTAATAATCACTTTAACAAATATATTAATTCTGATAGAATTAATTTATTTATTAACTTAATTACTTGACTTAATCAATTAAAATAGAATTAATATAAATTCTTTAATAGTCAATACTCCGCTGAAAACCACGTATTTATGATAAGGAACATACACTGGCATGATGTTGACGCTCGATGTACTGTCTGGTTCATGAACGACTAACTCCAATCTCTGTTCTTCATCGTGACTTTTAACACTGTGGTCTTTTTATACTGTGGTCTTTCTTGTCACTAATAGAAATCTCTGTCTTCTTAAATGAATCCACTTGTTTCAATGCTACCTTGAGGCCTGATCAGATATCTGAATCTTCTTCCAGTGTAAAACATCAAAACTATAGATTGACTTGTTGATTTTTCTTCTGACGGTTATCATCCTTTGAGATTCCTGTGACAGTTGATATTATTTACTTATTACAATCTAGTTTAATTGGATTAGGATCCTCGAACTACAAATAGGCTGAGTCATATGCCTTTCAATCTCCCCCTATTTGTTTGTTATACAATAACAAGCAAATACCTAGAGGATTCTTCAACTAATCCCAATTAAACAAGTAAAAGAAAACACTTTAAATGCTAAGTAAATAATGTAAAAGTTCTGGTTTATATTAACATTGTCCAGATTCAAACAAAAAAGATAAATACAAGATAGATGATCCTCTAGACTGATCATATAAGACAATTATCCTATCTTGTTCTATCAAAGCTCTAATGATATAACTTGTAAAGCTAATCTTCATTTACCACCTTCTTCCTCATTGATTTCTCCTTCTTCTTGTTCATCCATATCAGGTAGATTCTTGATCAATTCTGAGTCAACAAGTAATTCCCTTCTGGATGACACATCTGTAGGATAAACCAGTGGTATTCCAAGTTTCTTTCTCAACTCACCTTGATACTGCTTGTAGTTTTTCATGTTGGTCTGAGCATAGGATCGAATATGATTTGCAGCTTCAATCTTTTCTTGTGATGCAAAACCATGATTTCGAAGAGCATATTCAACATATACCAAATGTCTGGCAAGGTGTGTATACAATTCGTCTGTCTGAAGATTAACAGTATGAATAACTTCTCCCTTAAGAATTTTAACTTGTGGAGGGTCATTTATAACTTCAGGACCAGTTCTTTCAGCAAACTCTTGAAATTTTTCATGAAGCAGTATGCCTAGTTCAGAAGATGTTCTTACTTTGAGTAGTTCAGAAGATGTTCTTGAAATTTTTCATGAAGCAGTATGTCTTGTCATTAAAGTCGAATGAAAATGATCTTTCATCTGAGACAGCTGTAGTACACATTAATTTGAGTTGACCAAATTTCATTGGAACATTTGCAGTTATAGAATGACTACAGAGATTTTGTTCGTTTAGGAATTTTATCCAGGACTTGAACCGATCCACTGGGCAATCCTCGGGATTAAAATATCCAATATAATTGTGATTCACAAGCTCAAAATTATTATAAGCACCAGCCATTGCAAATCAGGGATTAAAATTAATAAATCTGCAAAATTCAACAATTTAACCCAATTAAATTACAAAATTCGAATTAATAAATAAATAAAAATTCGAAAAATCAAGATCTTTATCAAAAATTCTGAAAAATTTAGGCAAAGATCTTGATTGCAGTACAAACACACATATATTTTTAGATTTTACAAAATCATCACCATTTGTTCAGAATTTTAGATCAAAAATTCGAACTTTTCAAACTCAAAACTCAAAAACTCGACCAAATCTTACATTTTAACCGTGGTTTTGAAGATTATTGACTGGGTAATCGATTAATATCCTTAGAATCGTGTTTTGAGATGAAAATTGGGCAGCAATTCGATTGAAAAACGTGTGTATATGTGTATGTATAGTGTTCTCGGTGACTTAACACGCGAGAGAGAAGAACAGAGCAGCAATATAACTATAGAATATAACTTAGCTGTAATATGACTACTGATTTATATATTAAAACAGCTAGATATGACTATCGGGTGATAGTCATACCGATAGTTATATTACGTGTAAACGTAATATGACTATCTTTGTTATTTAGTTATATATCACTTAAATCTGTAATATAACTACCGAAAAACACATAATATAACAATAAAATCACAGTTATACCGATAGTTATATTACTAGAAAAACACACAATATAACTATAAACTAATTAACAGTTATATTTAAACAAAAACAAAATTATATCTATTTTATTACTAAGTTATATTATACTACTTATCACTAATATAACTAACACAAATTCGAATATAACAATCAAGCAGATTGTTATACCGATAGTTATATTCTAACAAAACAGTTAATATAACTAACCAAAATTTAGAATATTAACAAAATTTTAACAGGAAAATCACATTAACTATTTACACAAGCCAAAAAATAGCAAATTAATTTACACTAAAATTATAAAACCTAATAAAAATTATAAAAACGATCATATGTAGTCCCTTTTACGAAATCAAACATTAATAACAAAAGGACAAACACTACAAATCAAATAATATACTAAATATTTACATAATTATTTCTGATGAGTTAATAAATCTATAAATTTTCTAATAAAACAATTTCCATATAGAAAATTATTCAAAAAGAAACTATGATTTATTTAAACAACAAAAAATAATTAAACTGAATTAAAAACTATAACATTTTCAAGAAAAATAGATTTCTCATAAATTACAGCTTGTAAAATTTGAGAAAAATATTTTTAAAGAAAATGAATTAATCTAAAAATACAATAAGTAATTAAAAATATGTACAGAAGATAATAACAATGATTTAAGATGAAACAAGCAAGAGTATAAGTTGATAAAATAATTATACAAGTGATTTAATAAGAAATATTAACACATCAATCACTTGTAAATTATTAAAGATCAAACCTCAGATATTAACCAGTTTAATTACTAGGACTGTTTAACATACCCAATTCACCAACAATTCTGGTAAATGTGGATTCGTCAAGAGACTTAGTAAAAATATCTGCTGTTTGTTCTTCCGTGGGTACAAAAAATAACTCCACGGTACCATTCATGACATGCTCTCGAATAAAATGATACCTGATGTCAATATGCTTTGTTCTTGTGTGCTGCACAGGATTGTTAGAGATTGCTATGGCACTTGTATTATCACATAAAATTGGAATTTTATCAAGCACAAAGCCATAGTCTCTCAGCTGATTCCTGATCCACAAAATCTGTGCGCAACAGCTTCCAGCAGCTATATATTCAGCTTCAGCCGTTGAGTTGGAAACTGTTTGTTGTTTCTTGCTGTACCAGGAAACTAGTCTACCACCTAGAAATTGACAACTCCCAGATGTGTTTTTCTATCCACAACACTTCCTGCATAGTCAGAATCTGTATATCCAACAAGATTAAAACCAGAATCTTTAGGGTACCAGATGCCTAGGTTAGGCGTACCCTTAAGATATCTCAGAATTCGTTTAACAGCAATGAGATGAACATCTCTAGGATCCGATTGGAACCTTGCACACAAACACGTAGCATGCATAATATCAGGTCTACTTGCAGTAAGATAAAGTAATGAGCCTATCATACCTCTGTAGCTTGTGATATCTACCTTGGCAGAATTTTCACATGCTCCAAATTTGACAGCTGTGGATGATGGTGTCTTTGCTGAAGAAGAGTCCTCCATTTGATACTCCTTGAGAAGCTCTTTGACATACTTGGATTGACAGATAAATATTCCATCTGTCCTTTGACTTATTTACAATCCAAGAAAGAACTTCAGCTCACCCATCATTCTCATTTCAAATCTACCCTGCATTAACTTCGCAAATTTCTTGCACAAAAGATCATTAGTAGACCCGAATATTATATCGTCCACATAGACTTGGACTATAATTGTATCATTCTTATGTTTCTTTTTGAAGAGAGTTTTGTCTATGACACCTCTAACAAAATCATTTTCAAGTAAAAATTCAGAGAGAGTGTCATACCATTTCCTTGGTGCTTGCTTAAGACCATAGACAGCCTTGAAAAGGAAGTAGACATAGTCAATTAAATCTGGATCTTCAAAGCCAGGGGGCTGTTCTACATAAACCTCTTCATCTAGCTTGCCATTCAAGAAAGCACTCTTGACATCCATTTGATAAACTTTAAAGTTTGAAAATGCTGCGAATGCCAAGAATATTCTTATGGCCTCAAGTCTAGCCACTGGAGCATAGGTCTCATCATAGTCAATGCCTTCAGATTGGGAGTAACCCTTTGCTACCAGTCTTGCTTTATTTCTCGTCACTGTGCCATCTTCATCAAGTTTGTTTCTGAATACCCACCTTGTGCCAACTACTGGTCTGTCTGTAGTACCAGCTTCCAAACTTCTTGTTGTTTAAATTGATTGAGTTCATCTTGCATAGCAATCACCCAATCAGGATCAGAAAGAGCTTCTTCAGTTTTCTTAAGTTCCATTTCAGATAGAAACCCTGAATAATTGCATTGATTCTGAAAAGCTCTTCTAGTCTTTACACCAACAACTGGATCACCAATAATTAGATCAAAAGGATGAGCTCTATTCCAAACAGTCTGTCTGGGAAGATTAGATCTTGATGATTCGCCTTGACCTTCATTGGGATGTTGTGTGTGACCAGTTGACCCTTCATTTTCTCCCCCTGAGTTGTTGCTAGGTTGACTAGATGATGATTGATTATTAGAGTCAGGGGAATTTTGACTACTATCATTGATTTCATCACCATTACCCTGATCATCATTGTTGTCATTAGCATCAGCAAAAATCTCAGGTGCATTGTCATCATCTGAATCTGTATCTGTCATGTCATCGAAAGATAGCTTCTCGGATGGATTCTCAGTTTGGATACTAGGGAGTTTAGTGTCTCGAATGTTACATTGACACTTTCCATCATCTTCTGTTCATCAATCACATACACCCTGTATGCTCTCATTGAATAACCAATAAAAATTGCTTCAAATGCTTTGGTATCGAATTTACCACCTTGATCATCACCTTCTTTAAGCACAAAGCACTTTGCTCCAAATACATGAAAGTATTTGAGTGAAGGTTTCTTATCAGCCATAATTTCATAGGGTGTCTTCATTTGATCTTTATTGATTAGAGTTCGATTCTGGGTATAGCACGCAGTATTGATGGCTTCAGCCCAAAAGTACAATGGAAGCCTTGATTCACTTAGCATAGTACGTGCAGCTTCAATCAAGGTTCTATTCTTTCTTTCCACTACCCCATTTTGCTGAGGAGTTCTTGGAGCTGAATATTGTCTGGTTATACCCTTCTCAATGCAAAAGTCATTTAGAACTGCATTCTTGAATTCAGTTCCATTGTCTGATCTTATAGCTCTCACTGGATACGTAGAATCTCGCTCAATTAATTTAATGTGATCAATCACCAGTTGTGGAGTCTCATCTTTAGAATTCAAAAACAGAACCCATGTGTATTTTGAAAAATCATCAACAATCACTAGAGCATATCTCTTCCTTGACATAGACATCACATTAACTGGACCAAACAAATCCATATGAAGTAATTGTAATGGTTCAGTTATTGAAGATGTATCAGTGCTCCTGTGACTTGCCCTTTTTAGCTTGCCCTTTTGACATGCATCACACAGTCCTTCTTGAGTGAATTCCATTGAAGGCAAACCTCTCACCAATTCTCTTTTGACCAGAGAATTCATTGTCTTAAAATTAAGATGAGAAAATTTCTTGTGCCATAGCCAACTCTCATCATTAGATGCTTTAGTGTAGAAGCAAGTGACTTCTTCAGTGCTTCCTGAGTTCATATTGGCTACGTACAGATTGCCTTTTCTAACTCCTGTCAGTTGTGGCTTTTCATGTCTCTTGTGTGAAACTAGACAATTCTTCTTGTTGAAATGAACTTCATAACCTTTATCACAGAATTGACTGACACTGAGCAAATTGTGCTCAAGTCCTTTCACAAAAGAAACTTCATCAATGATAACATTTCCAGCTTCAAGTCTGCCATATCCATCAGTTCTACCTTTGCTGTTATCTCCAAAGGTAACTACTGGGCCGGCCTTCTCCACCATATTTGTCAGCAGGGTTCTATCTCCAGTCATATGCCTTGAACATCCACTGTCCAAGATCCAGGTTACTCGATCAACCTGTTCAATACCCTGCAATGACAAATGAGTTAAACCTTCTTCGGGACCCAAATTTGATTGGGTCCTGCGTATTTAAAGTATTGACCTTTATCAAGCAAAACAACATTTTTAATTTTAACCTCTTTAGTCAATAAACATTTAACCTTATAAACAGATTTGAAAATCTTTTGTTTAATCTTGGGTATCCATGTTTCTCTCGCAGCAGTAACACTTGTGTCATTGACTGGACATTTGATCGAACATTCTTGGTAATCTTTTGTTTAGTCTTAGGTGCAAATGTCTCTATCCTAACTTGAGGAGGAAAAGCAGTCTTAGATCGAACATTATTGTTCCTGTTCATGTGCTGTCGAGGAGCATTCTGTTTAACACATGCATAATTACCATTAAAATAAGCACGCATACTGTTAAAAGCACAAGACATACAATTGATAATACCACATGCTTTATGATTAGAATCAATAGTAGACATGGTATTTTTCTGTTTTAACTTATTACTACCTAATCCAGTCTTAGAGGAACTAGCTGATTCAACAACTTTGACTGGTACTTTAGGTACATCTTTCTTGAATGAAACATTTGTTGTGTTAACGTCCTCAACTGATTTAGCCTTAACAAATACTGTGACATTTTTCTTGGATGACACATTCTTTGTATTATAGTTCTTAACAGTTTTATCCTTAACACATTTATTCTTAACAAGAACTGTGCCATTTGCACTATCCTCATTTCTCATTTCTTCTTGTATAACCATAGAACGAATATCTGGTGGGCCAGCATCAGATTTTGTAAACATTGGTTTTTCAACATTCTTGAGAATATGTGGTATACCTCTTTCGTTAGCTGGGATAGAATTAGGAGAATGATTACTCAAATAACCAACAGCTTGACTGTAATCAAATCCTATTCCTACAGTTCGTTCTACTGCTTGTTTGTTGTAGAAATCTTTAGAAACTTTAACAGTATTATAACAAGCTCTAACCTGTATTTCAAGTTCTCTAATCTTGGTTTCTTGTTCAGTAATCCTATCAACTTTTTTTACCATGTATTCTCCTAGACCCTTTTCTCTGTAGTTAAGTCGAGCTATTTCTTCTATATTATTATCTTGATTAACCTGCACCTTTTTTAAATCTAACATTTGATTTTCAAGGTTAGTGTTAACAAGACTTATTCTCTCGTACCCTCTTTGTGCATTATTCAAGGAACTACGTAAACTATCAATTAACTGAGCATCAGTAAGAATTACCGGTGTGGTACAATAAGTTGAAGATTCAGCATTTGCCACCAACGCAAAGTTTCCATATTCTTCATCTTCGCTATCTGTGTCATCCCAGCTTTTACCAGCAGCTACATAAGCTCTTCCACTTTTCTTCTTTTCAGAAGCATAATCTTTCTTCTGTGCTTGCTTGGGTTTCTGACACTCAGTAGCAAAATGTCCCAACTCATTACAATTGAAACAACGGATTTTGCTTCTGTCAACAGTTCCAGTTTTATAACCTCCCCTGTTACTAGAGGATGAAGAACCTCCTCTCTGAAATCTGTTATTTGACTTAAACCTGAACTTTGGATTTCTTCTGAATCTGAAGTTACTGAATTGTCTCACCTTCATTGCCATAGATTCATCTTCCAATTGATCCAGCTCTTCAAGTGAATAAAATTCTCCACCATCCTGAGTAGCTGGTGTTTGGCCAAGTTCTACTTCAGTTTGTTCCATGTTGAAACTGTTAGGTTGAACAACTTTAGTTTCCACTTCCTTAGGAACCTCAACCACTAGAGCTGTAGAAGAATTTGCCATTCTGCCTTTGCCATAGAATTCCTTTTGCTGTACTTGTTCTAATTCATATGTTTTCAGAACACCAAACAGCCTTTCAAGAGCAACCTGAGTTAGATCTCTAGATTCTCTGATGGCAGTGATTCTATGCTCCAAGTGAGTAGGCATAGTTAGTAGAAACTTCATGTTGATCTCCTTCTGAGTATATTGCTTGCCATGAACTTGCAAGTTGTTGATTATCTTGTTATACCTTTCGAACACTTCTTGAATGCCTTCATTAGGGCCAGCTCTAAAGTGTTCATATTCAGAAGTTAGAATTTGTAGTCTATTTTCCTTGACTTCATCAGTCCCTTCATTAATGACCTCAATAGTTTCCCAGATGTGCTTAGCAGTTTTACAATTCCTCACATGGCTATACATTACAGCATCTAGGGAATCTAATAGAATGAGTCTCAAATTTTTATCCAATCCAGCTTCCTCCTTATCTTCAGAGGTATAGTTCTTAGGGTCCTTTCGATAGGATTTGGCAGGGACTGTTACAGTTCCATTTACAACTGTTTCAGTATCATGTTGCATGGGAGTTACTGGTCCATTTTCCAAAACCCACAAAAATCTTGGGTTTGCTACATCAAGAAATAACTCCATTTTGTTTTTCCACATATCATAGTTATCTTTATTAAAGATAGGAATTTTAACATTGCCTTTGGCTGACATGATGAATTTTTAAGAGAGTTAAAAATTCGAGCTTGATTTTTGATTGAGTAAAAATAGGATCTTGATTTGTGTATCAATCAATAGGCTCTGATACCAATTGTTAGGTCCGATAAGATTGTAGAAGGGGGGGTTGAATACAATCTATACCATTTTCTAAAAATTTATTCGTTAAATAATTTTCACTTAAACGAATATTTTGTGCGGAATAATATAACACAAATTTCAAGTTGAATATAACAATATATTAACTTGATGGGTGTTACAAAATCAGTCCAAATGATTATCAAGTAATTAATAACTAATTAGAAAATTCAACATGAACTTTGCTAATTTAGTTAATAAAATCAAGATATCAATTTGTGAACTAGGAAACTTAATTCGCTAGTAGTACAAGAATCACAAGTAAACAAGTTCCAATGGATAGGATATTACAACTGGGATGAACTTGAATTTACAGAATTAAATTTGGAGGTGTTCTTGAGCTTGAGAGAGAGAGAGAGAATGGCTGCTGTGTATTTTTCTTCTGTTTTGCTCGACTGGTTATTTTCCTTCTGCATTCTGCTGCCTTATATACACAGCCATAGTCATATTACTTGATTTAAACTGATATGACAATCATTTTACATTAATATGACAATCGGTATGACTATCAAATCAATGTAATATGACTGTCAAGTTTAAATATGACTTTCGGTATAACAATCCAGCTCAATATGACATTCGGTATAACTTACCATGTCAATATAACATTCGGTATAACTTACCATTTGAATGAAATATGACTATCTCCTTTGAACTGTATATGACTATCTCCTTTGAACTGAATATGACTATCTCCTTTATAAACTGAATATGACTATCGGTATAACTATCAGTTTGATAGTTATATCATCATATTTTTCAGTTTATAATTAATTAAATGACTTATTAAAAATCATTTAACTAATTAATCCTTTATCATATTAATTCTTATTTAATTAATCTAATAATCACTTTAACAAATATATTAATTCTGATAGAATTAATTTATTTATTAACTTAATTACTTGACTTAATCAATTAAAATAGAATTAATATAAATTCTTTAATAGTCAATACTCCGCTGAAAACCACGTATTTATGATAAGGAACATACATTGGCATGATGTTGACGCTCGATGTACTGTCTGGTTCATGAACGACTAACTCCAATCTCTGTTCTTCATCGTGACTTTTAACACTGTGCTCTTTTTATACTCTTCACTCTCATCAATCATTCGGTACTGAAATTGTTTCTTGTCACTAATAGAAATCTCTGTCTTCTTAAATGAATCCACTTGTTTCAATGCTACCTTGAGGCCTGATCAGATATCTGAATCTTCTTCCAGTGTAAAACATCAAAACCATAGATTGACTTGTTGATTTTTCTTCTGACGGTTATCATCTTTTGAGATTCCTGTGACAGTTGATATTATTTACTTATTACAATCTAGTTTAATTGGATTAGGATCCTCGAACTACAAATAGGCTGAGTCATATGCCTTTCATAAACATTTCACCGGGAACCGTGCATTCTTTTTTTTTTCCAGCTTTTACAATGGTTTTTCTGTTTTTTTATTTTGTTTTTTATAATATGCATTTTACATTTAATAAATATATAGAACCTAAAAAATAATAACAATTAAATACCTTGATATTCAAAAAAACCTTTGATTGGTAAACTCTTACTTTTTAAAAAAATCAAATATTATAAAGGTAAATGTGATTTTTAAATAATTAAATAATTTTTTTTTAAAAAAATTCAAAATTGAGTTTATTAATGATCTAAAGTAAATCATGTATGTTGCTAACGTCCAACACTTTAAAGCTAAGGTAACATCGCGTTTGTGGCTAAGGTAACACAAAAAACTAAATGTTATATTAGGTCCACAGTTAACATGCTAAGGTAACATATTCTAGCAACATCCATGAAAAAGATGTTGCCATAGCCCATCTATAGCGTAGTGATGGGTGGAGGTTGTCTAAATATTGCAATCATAACTGAAATTTAGTGTACCTCAAGAAGTATGCGTGTCTCCAACGACGGTGTAGCACTAAAGTCCCAATGATTCCCCAAAAGTGCTGAAACCAAGTACTGTACTTATATATAGCCACCTCTCTCATATTCACTGTCGTCTCCATCAACATCATCCTTGCCGGATGGACGGATGTCATAATCTAGTTCATCTCCAGGACAAATATTTGTAACTGGTTTACCGCAGAGTCCAGGGTTTTCCTCATATGTGGAATTACCAAACCCTTGGAGTTGAGTACCAGATGGAAATCTTCCCAAAAAATTGTTGTTTGAGAGATCTAAATATGCAAGAAAATTTAATCCAGACATGCTTTGAGGAATTTCACCTGAAAATTTGTTTGTGGACAAGTCTAAGCATTCCAACACTTTCAATTGACCAATTTCCTGTAGAACTTTTCCGTGGAACCTGTTTCCTGACAGATTCAGTCCTTTGAGATCTGAAAGTCTTCCAGTCAATTCATTTGTTGACAGATCGATCATCTTCAAATATGAAAAATTTCTTCCATACTCAAACTCCTGCCCTTTCCATCTTGCCAATCCATTATCAAGATAAATAGATGTTGAAGAGTAGCCTGTTGAATTTATTGTTGCAGAGTAGTAATGCTCTGCAACTTTAGTTGCTTTCCGAATCATGGCAATAAGATTACCAAAGCATGGAGGAAGAGTTCCAGAAATGTTGTTAACGGACAAGTCTAGGAAATGAAGATTTGATAGATGACATATTTCATATGGTAAGCTTCCATAAAATCCATTAGATTTTAGATTTAGAGAATACACTGTGGTAGGGATTCCCTTATCCATGACGGTACCATTCCAGATAGCTTATTTAACCAAAAATCTACAAAACCAAGGTTGCTGCAATTTCTCATCGATACAGGCAGTTCACCGTAGAGCATATTGTTTCGCAAAATCAGTGTCTGCAGAGAAACTAGTTGTTGAATTGCCTTGAATTGTTTGGCCACCAACCATTAGTTAGGCCACCAACCATGCATGATAGTCAAAGATTGGTAGGTGGTGTTAGGCCACCAACCATACCTACCCCTTAGTTTATGTCTATAAATAGATATGCATGTAAGGATTGTAAATATCATCTGAAAAACCTCTGTAATCTGTTTATCCTCTCAGATCTATAAACTTATTTCTCTTCTGCATATAATCTTTCTTGCTTCCGTTATAACAAATTGGTATCAGAGCTTTGGTCGAAACTGGTGCAAAATTTTTTGCCGGAGAAGACGACACTGTTCAGGCGGAGTTACTGTTCATCGCCGGAGAAGACGACACTGTTCATCATCGGGAGAAGACGACACTGTTCATATGGTACTGTTCATACGGCACTGTTCATACAGTACTGTTCATACGGTACTGTTCACGGGTACTGTTCATGGTACTGTTCACAGGTACTGTTCACGGGCACTATTCACAGGAACTGTTTGCATATACGGTTCTGGGAGAAGATGTTTGGTGGTAGTAACGTTAAGGTCGACAAATTTACTGGGAGAAATAGTTTCAGTCTGTGGCAAATCAAGATGCGTGCCTTGTTAAAGCAACAGGGGCTCTGGGCGCCGTTGAACACAAAAACGGCTGCTTCTGGAAGCGCTGAGATGGCCAGTCTAGAAGAAAAGGCACACTCAACAATTTTGTTGTGCCTTGCAGATGATATTATTACTGAAATCGCGGAGGAGGATACCACGTCTGGTCTGTGGTTGAAGCTTGAAAGTCTCTACATGACGAAGTCTTTAACAAACAAGTTGTTGCTGAAGCAACGTCTGTTTAGTCTGCGAATGCAGGAAGGTATGCCTCTTCGAGATCACTTAGATCAATTAAACACAATTTTATTAGAATTGCGTAATATTGATGTTAAAGTTGAAGATGAGGATGCTGCTTTGATTCTGTTAGTTTCTTTACCATTATCGTACGAGAACTTTGTGCAATCGTTTATTGTTGGTAAAGATACTATTTCTCTAGAGGAGGTAAGATCTTCTCTTCATTCTAGAGAGCTGCGCCATAAGGCGGCTGGTACAGGTGCAGACAATCATGCTGCTGGGTTGGTAGCTAGCGGGAGTACCGTACATGGAAAGTCGGGGAAGTATAAATCCAAGAAACCAGCTTTTAAGGGTTCGAGAGCTAATGATGTCTGCAATTACTGTAAAGAGAAGGGACACTAGAAATCCGACTGTCCCAAGAAAAAGAAGCAACATGATGCTGCTGCAGATACTGCTGCTGTAGCTGATGCTACTTCTGAAGAAGATATTGCTCTAGTTGCTGTCAAGGACACGCATCACTCTGATGTGTGGATTCTTGATTCTGGAGCGTCTTATCAAATATGTCCGCACAGGGAGTGGTTTACAACCTACGAGCGAGTAGACGGTGGCAAGATTTCTATGGCTAACAGTTTTACTTGTGAGACGGTTGGAATAGGCTCGATTAAAATTCGGACACATGATGGTAAATTCTGCACATTGAATGATGTTAGGCATGTTCCACTTATGACAAAGAATCTGATATCTTTGAGTATGTTAGACAGCAAGGGTTTCAGTTTTCAAGGTGAAGGTGGAGTTTTACATGTCTGCAAAGGTTCTGATGTGATTCTGAAAGGTCTTAAATGTGGTACCTTGTATCTTCTTCAAGATTCTACGTTAACAGGTTCTGTTGCTGTTGCGTCTTCGGAAATTGAAAAAGAAAACATGACCAGGTTGTGGCACATGAGGCTCGGTCATATGAGTGAAAGGGGGATGCAAATTCTGTCAAAAGCTGATCTTCTTTGTGGTCATAAGGTCACAGGTCTTGAGTTCTGTGAACATTGTGTTTTTGGAAAGTTACATCGCAGCAAGTTTCCTAAAGCAACACACAGAACAAAAGGCACACTTGATTACATCCATTCTGATTGTTGGGGACCTTCCCGGGTGGAGTCTTTAGGGGGTCACAGATATTTTGTGTCAATGATCGATGATTTCTCAAGAATGACTTGGTTGTTCATCATAAAGCACAAAAGTGAAGCCTTCAAGGTTTTCAAGCAGTGGAAGGTACTAGTGGAGAATCAAACAGGGAAGAAGATTAAGAGGCTGTGAACAGATAATGGCCTGGAATTTTGCTCGTCCGAGTTTGCAGATTTCTGCAAGAATGAGGGGATTGCTAGGCATCATACAGTCAGGGATACACCACAGTAGAATGGTGTAGCAGAGCGTATGAATCAGACACTTCTGGAGAGAGCTAGGTGTATGCTTTCTAACGCTGGACTAACTAGAAGATTCTGGGCAGAGGCGGTTAGTACTGCGTGTTATTTGATTAATCGTGGACCTCACACAGGTATCCATCTCAAAACTCCTGTTGAGAAATGGTCTGGTAAGCCTGCTGATTACTCCAATTTAAGAGTTTTTGGTTGTACTGTTTATTATCATGTAAATGAGGGTAAATTGGAGCCACGAGCTAAAAAGGGAGTATTTGTTGGCTATGGGGATGGGGTTAAAGGTTATAGAATCTGGTCTCCATCTGAAAATAGGGTTATACTGAGTAGAAATGTAGTCTTTGATGAAAATTCTATGTTTAACCCTACTGTGAAGTCTACGATTGGTTCAGAAAGTGGTGGTGTTGAGAAACAGGTGGAGCAGGAAGTCATTCAAGATGAGAGTGAACCACAACAAGAAGTTCAACAACCACAGTCAGAATCAGAATCATCAGTACCAGTAGTAAATCAGCACAGTTTAGCTCTTGATCGATCGAGGAGAGCTAAGTATGGAGTGCCTCCAAAGAAATATGGTTTTGAAGATATGGTGGCATATGCACTACAGGTAGCTGAAGAAGTGGACCCTAGCTCTGAAGAGCCATCCACTTACAAAGAAGCAGTGACATGTACTGAATCTACAAAATGGTTTGCTGCTATGGGAGATGAAATGGAGTCACTTCAGAAGAATAAGACTTGGGAATTAGTCAAGCAGCCTCGAGACAGAAAGATTGTTACTTGTAAATGGGTCTACAAGAAGAAGGAAGGAGAAACATCGGTTGAGGGTATCAAGTATAAAGCTCGGTTAGTAGCTCGAGGGTTTACTCAAAAAGAGGGAGTAGATTACAATGAGATTTTTTCACCAGTGGTCAGACACACTTCCATCAGGGTGCTACTAGCAATAGTTGCACATCAGAATCTGGAGCTTGAACAACTCGATGTGAAGACAGCTTTTCTGCATGGAGAGCTGGAGGAGGAGATATACATGACTCAGCCAGATGGTTTTCAGGTTCCTGGCAAAGAAGACTATGTGTGCAAGTTATTGAAGTCCTTGTATGGGCTAAAGCAGTCTCCGAGGCAATGGTACAAGAAATTTGATAGCTATATGATAGGTATTGGCTACACCAGGAGTCCGTATGATTGTTGTGTTTATCACAGTAAGACAACAAATGATTCTTTCATTTATCTGGTCCTGTATGTAGATGATATGTTGATAGCAGCAGAGAACAAGTCTGATATTCAGAAGTTGAAAGGTCTCCTCAGTGCTGAGTTTGAAATGAAAGATTTGGGTGCGGCTCGGAAAATTCTGGGAATGGAGATTTATAGGGATAGAAACAAGAGAAAGCTCTTCTTGTCACAGAAGGGATACATTCAGAAGATTTTGTCAAGGTTTGGCATGTCTACAGCAAAGCCCATAGATACTCCTAGTGCTGCAAATGCACATCTGTCTGTTGCTTTTGCACCTAAGTCTGCTGAGGAAAAAGAGTGCATGTCTCGAGTTCCCTATGCTAGTGCAGTAGGGAGCTTGATGTATGCAATGGTCTGCACTAGACCCGATCTTGCACAGTCTGTCAGTGTTGTTAGTAGGTTCATGGGTGATCCAGGCAAGGAGCACTGGCAAGCTGTGAATAGGGTATTTCGGTACTTAAAAGGTACGTCTGATGTTGGTCTCATTTATGGAGGCGATACTGAGTGTTTGGTGACAGGGTTTTCAGACTCTGATTATGCTGGAGATGTTGACAGTAGAAGGTCTATGACTGGTTATGCTTTCACTCTGGGTGGCTCGATTGTCAGTTGGAAAGCTACTCTGCAACCTACAGTGACTTTGTCTACTACAGAAGCAGAGTACATGGCATTGACAGAAGCCGCAAAAGAAGGAATGTGGTTGAAAGGATTGATCAGTGATCTAGGTTTACATCATGATCAGGCTACAGTATTTTGTGACAGTCTCAGTGCAATCTGTTTAGCCAAGGATCAAGTCCATCATGAGCGGACTAAGCACATAGATGTGAGATATCATTTTCTAAGACGTGAGACGAGAATTAAGGTGAGAAAAGTGGATACTGCTGATAACCCAGCTGATATGCTCACCAAGCCGGTTCCACATAGCAAGTTTCAACATTGTTTGAAATTGCTAAATGTTCGGAGTTGTTGACTGCCCTTTTGAGGGCAAAATCTGAGGCAGAAGAGTTTTATCTGGTACATCTGGCATTATTATAATGCGTCTGGTACATCTGGCATTATTATGCATCTGGTACATCTGTTATCTGTTTTTATGAGAGGATTCAAGTCAAGGTGGAGATTTGTTGAATTGCCTTGAATTGTTTGGCCACCAACCATTAGTTAGGCCACCAACCATGCATGATAGTCAAAGATTGGTAGGTGGTGTTAGGCCACCAACCATACCTACCCCTTAGTTTATGTCTATAAATAGATATGCATGTAAGGATTGTAAATATCATCTGAAAAACCTCTGTAATCTGTTTATCCTCTCAGATCTATAAACTTATTTCTCTTCTGCATATAATCTTTCTTGCTTCCGTTATAACACTAGTTCCCCTATTGACATCAGAATTCTACAAGAAATATAGTTATATCCTAAGTTGAGGAACGCTAGACCTCGAAGATGCATCCAATAATCAGGAAGTGCACCAAACAATTGGTTATGTGAGATATTAAGAAAGCTTAAAGCTAAGCTTCAAATACAGATAAGGAAAGGAGTGTTCCTGAAAACTTGTTTTAGGATAGATTTATTTTCAAACATTCTGCAGGAATTGGTGGTAGTGGTCCATCAAAATTATTTGAACTCAAATCCATCTCTTTAATACGACCATATTTCCAGGAAACTTTACCCCTAATTTCATTGGAAGAGAGGTTTAGCAGCGACAAGTTGCTTGAGATGTTCCAGAACCAGAAAGGGATGATATCTGAATTTTGGCTGTTAGAGATATCAAGAATTTGAATGTATTGTTGATTTCGAATCCAGTTGGGGACTTTTGGCCCCAACTTGCATGATACCAAAGTAAGTTCTTGAACTTGGAAAGGAGGAAGCCATTCCGAATTGAACTTAAATGTAAGAGGATTAAATGATTTTTGCATATACTCTAAGCTAGAAAGATTGAACAAATGTGCTTCAGAGATTATACTGTGGATGGAGTTCATTGAAAGGTCCAGCTCTTGAATACTAGAGAGGTATCCGGTTGACTGAGCTTCCCATTTTGTAAATTCATTAGAATTAAGTCGCAATACTTGCAAAGATGTACATTCAATAAAATTAGGAAGGCTACCAGAAAACTTATTACTATAGAGATATAAATCTCTTAAGGATGGAAATCCAGTAAAATCGGGAAGACTCCCAGAAAACTCATTACTATGAAGAATTAAAGTTCTTAAGGATGTAAATACTGAAAAATCTGGTAAAGAGCCTCTGAGATGATTATTGGACAAATCAAAGAATTGTAGAGCTGAGTGGTGCATGTTCAAAAACTGTTGGTAGATATCCATTTGGCTGATTGGAGTTGGCTTCCAAGCATCTGAGGGATGGAAGTAGTGTAAAATTAGGCAGTACAGCAGTAAATTGATTTCCATATATTAACAATTCTTGCAATAGAGCAAAAGGTCTACTTGTAATAGAGCAAAAGGTCTACTTGTAAGATCTTCAAGATTCCTTGTTAAATTGTTATTACTGAAATCTACGACCCTCAAACTGGATAAATTGCAAAAGGATTTTGGAAGCACGCCATTAAGTTCATTTGCAGAGAGATCCAGAAAAGTTAGAGCAGTCAAAAGAGACAAAGAGTTTGGAATTGGACCATCCAAGAGGTTGAAGCCAAGATTCAGAAGAGCAAGAGCAGTCAGATGACCAAAAGACTGTGTAATTCTGCCTTCTAACACATTAAAACTCAGGTCAAGTACTTATAAACTGCCATTTAAGTGGGAAAGCCAATGAAAGATGAATGAATTGATGTAATTATTTTGGAGATGAAGGGCGGAAATAGAGGAAGAAAACTACTTGAAGTAGAAGATGGAGCCAAGAGATTACACCTTACTAGACTCATAAATGAAATGGAAGGGATTCTCTGGATAAAGCCTACCCAAAGACCGGGAGGAGTAATTTCGGTTTCACTCAAGTCAAGATGTATCAAAGAAGATAGATTAAACGACTCAATGTTTCCAAGCATATATGGAAAAGCTTTTGGAAAGGGACTGCCAGAAAGATCAAGGTTTCTTAAGCTGTTGAGTGAGCCAGTAAACTTTGGGATAGGATTATATAATTCATTAGATCTGAGACTCAAATACTGTAACTTGGAGAGATTTCCAATCTGGTATGGAACTGATCCCCCCATTCGAGTCTCTGA
Organism: Saposhnikovia divaricata; assembly: GCA_036435485.1. Taxonomy (NCBI): domain Eukaryota; kingdom Viridiplantae; phylum Streptophyta; class Magnoliopsida; order Apiales; family Apiaceae; genus Saposhnikovia; species Saposhnikovia divaricata. The sequence continues at coordinate 9,414,238 of JAZHRN010000145.1, read as the reverse complement.
AAGATCGAGATGAACTAAGTTTGTGAAAGAACCTATAAATTCGGAAACTCCTGCAATCGAATTGCTACTGAGGTCCAAGTAGTAAAGATATGGTAAACTGGACAACGAATGACCAATCCTCACCCAGGTTGATTTCACGGAAAATTGTGAAATATAAGAGAAGAGAGATAAAGGTGAGTTACTTGACCGGTGCAATTATCACAGCGAATACCTATCCATCTGCAGCAATCTTCTTCTTCCTTCTTCCATGAATCAAGATAATGATGTCCGTTTGCCGCGACAATGTGTTGTTTTACCATCAGCAGAGCTTCTCTCTCCCTCTCATTGCACATAATCATGTTGCCATCTTTGGATAAGGATTCTGTTCCAAACGACGATGTTATCATGCATGGCAGAAAAACTACAACTAGTACCCGTAAAGATGATGAGTTGCATTCAGCATCACGGTCATTTTGGATTTATGGTCAATAATAAGAGGGGTAAAGATTAAAGAAGGTAAATTAATCACAAGATTTCGACATGAACACCTTTTTTTCTTTTTTTTTTTTTTGATAAAATCGTACTTGCATTAAAATATCTCAAAGTTACAGATGATACAATCTCGAGCAGAAACATTCCACTCTGAAAGACCTGACATAGAATATGTCGCCCTCGCTAAGCAATGAGCTACAATATTCGCAGACCTAAGTGTGTAACACACTAACACTTCATCAAAGTGTTTATCCATATTATCCGTACAAGCCTCCAAGATAATATAATCCAGTACCAAAACTCACACAAACGGTGAGAGAAAAGCAAGTTCACACAAACAAGCGGTGAGACAATAACAAACTCACACAAAAGTGAGACAATAAAAAAACAAATTGATCTTACAATCGGAAAAGGCTTAGAAACCTTAGATCCGAATTAAACATAGATCAACTAAAACAAGCAATCCAAGCAAGCAAAGCGGAGGGACGGCGGGTGACGCGCGGCGGTGCGGCGGAGCGGTAGTTTGTCTAGTGTTTATATGATTGGTTGCATAGTGTATCAAGCACAGCAGTAAACCTCAGGCGGACAATTTTGTTCACCATAACTCTCTTAAAGTCTATATATCTGACCATTTTGTTTGACATTAGCAACTCTTTAAAAGTCTATACATCCGACTATAGTGTTTTACCTCTTAAGCCAGTTGTAGTTGGAAGATTAATGCTCTACTACTTGTCTACTTCACTGTTCAGATGACTTGAAGTCAATTTGAAAGCAACCAAATTATAGCAAAAGTTGGAGTTTAAGAGCTTGTTCTGTTAAGCTAACATCCAAGATAATCAAGAAACAATACATTTTTCCCCCAATAAACATATCTACACTAGATGTTCAGCCTTATAATTTCTCATATACTCTGTAGTCAGTAGGATGTGATTACCAAATTATCTGCAAACTTTTGTATCCCTAAAGTTTAAGTAGCCTGTTTATAGTATACTTGCGACAAAAATACAAACTATCAGTTCATCCGATTACTGATATCTGAATATCACTTGCACATGTTTTTCTTTTAATTATTTCCCTTAATATATCATGTTACTGAAAGAAACAAGGTATAAATCGGGTTAAGTCTGAAAATAACAATTTTTTGATTTGAATTCTGAAAATACCAATTTTCGGGAGGGGGTGCAGAAAATACCCATTTGAATACGCATTTGGCATTTGGGTAATGCGGGTTACGCATTTGGTGTTTGGGTAATGTGGGTTACGCAATTATCAACAGGGTAACACATGTATGGGCTAGCTGGGATACGCATTTCCAACTTGCGTATCCCGTGTCACGCATTCTCAGAATGCGCAATGACGTCATATGACGTCATTGTCTTCTCCAACAGACGGGAGCTCTCTGCCGGCGAATTAAAGGCGATTCCGACTTATTTTTTCGATCACTTCTTTCGTCCACCTCCGGGACTTTCCAAACACACACGATATACCATTGTAATCGCCCTTAAAATCTCTACACATCTATAATTCTCTTTTTACGTTTGGTATGCAGGATTGAGAACGCCCAAATCGTCCAAAGTTTCCGATTTAAAGCTCCGGTGAGCTTCAACACGCCCCTGCGGGGCCAGGTATCACGAAACCAGCTGGGAATAACGATAGAGTGATCTGTGGCGATTCGTTTCATAAGCTCAGATTAGACGATAGTCGAGAGATGGCCGAGAACGACGAAGAACGACGGGTCAGGCAATTTTTCGGTGAGAGAGACGACCGGAGTGCTGGTGGCAGAATGACGTCAGATGACGTCAATACGCATCTCAGAGATGCGTATCAGCTTATACGCATTACGAACATGCGTATCCCCATTACGCAAATGCCAGTTGGGTAATCAAATGGGTATTTTTTACACCCCTTCCCGCAAATCGTTATTTTCATGTTTTTTTTCAAAAAAAACGGTATTTTTAACAATTTTTCGTATAAATCGTTGTTTCTTTAAAATCTTTTACACAATGTAAAACACATCTTCAAAATAAATTAGAAATTGGTATTCAAAGTTCAAACTTGAATTCTGCATTTCAAAAATTATACATATCAATCGCGGCCAATGCTTATAAGGCTACGAGAAGTTAAAGGGTCATCCTTCTCACAACATTAGTTTCTATATACACGTACAAAATATGATATCACATAGCAAGTAGTAGATAAACTTTACATAACCTGTATCATTCTACAGATTTTAAACACAAATTGAATAAAATAATTAAATCCGTACTTATACACTCATTTTGAAATATTACATTATTTAGTATCACAAAAAAGTTCGTTAGTGAATCAGCATGACTTGTGTTTCTATGTGCCTTTGTGCTTCACTGTTAGTGCACAGAGGCTTGATACGGTCATACTACCAGTAAGTGAAAAGTGTCATAATGTATTCAACAACATAGGATTCTTGTTAGGATACTGAAGTTCATGATATGTTGCCAAGGGGGGACTCGGAAGCATGATCATCCACCAACCATAGGCCATAATCTTTGAACCGTTTTATTTTCTTTTCAAAACCAACAATGTAGTTATTGTGAATGATAACCTGCATTCCCTTTGTTTCCTTTACCCAAGTTCTGTTCTTGAAGTATAATCCACCTGTTGGGAATGCTGCCTGAGGGAGCAGATACAGATCCACCTGAAACGATTTCATATATATATGAACATAATGCTTTTAAGTTCTATTGCAGGAAATATAAGAATTCTTAAAGGAAGTCTGTGCATAAGGTGAAATGATAGCATTTATATTTGCAACTCATACAAACTTTCGGCTACCTTAAGTTGAATACTTGAATTGAATGCACCACCTTTCAGAACAATAATCGCAGGAATTCAAAGGAAGAAAATAAAAAAATAACAAGAGCTATCTTACACTACTTGGTGGGGAATGGAAGTGGAAAACTTACATATTTGTCATTGATTAGTTCATCTATATTTAATATTTATTGTAGATATAAATAGTATATTTATCCATATGTTTTGTATATGGGGTTGGTAGATTATTAAATATATAGTTTCTATATAATCCACCTAATTATTTACGGCCTTATCCATGAACAGTGGGTTATGTTTTAGGGTTTCTCTTTCCTATGTAAGTCATGAAAGACCTCATATTAAATTAGACTTGATTACTGGAAAATAATTGAATATTGAACTGGGTATCTTTGTTCATAGGTTGCGATCCATCTTAATTTCTCCCTTTTGCGGTTGGGGAACCCTTGGGATAGTGATTCTTCCTCGGTTGAATCACCCAAGTTACTGTTACACTTGTTTTACTTCATACATTCCATCTTTCTCTATAAGCTGTCCTGCATCACTACTGCGTGTGTTTTAATATATAACACAACATGTCTTTATAGTATTTATGACGCATCCAATAAGATTTTATCGAGAATGTAAGAGTACGCGAGGGCTGAGAATAAGTATATGGAATATATATTCTTCGTCCATTATATTCATTTTCTAGTCACCTCTCTCAAATGTCTCCGTGAAGTTAGTTAGCAGCCATTGCTGCTTAACTATATTATCTCATTTTCTGTTAGACTATTATCATTAATGGACTTGTTTCCATTTACAGCCGTATCTAGTTTCCATTGAGGTTGCACTGGTTTTGATTGTTAAGCTCACTTGCTCCATGTATACTATATGCAATTAACTTCAAGGTTATTAGCATTATTCACAAACAACAGAATAAGAAACAACAAGCATACCTCTCCTGCAGTTTTCATCAAAGCCCAGTTAAAACCTGGTTGGTCGTTAGCTTTCTTTGCTTTTGACCATGGCTGATCCTGAAGTTCTTCAATCCACTTTTTCATGACCAGTTTTGCGCCAGTAGTTGGTCGCATGTATATCATGCAGCTGCAAATATAGGGCCTTCCTTTTTTCCCTGGAGGTGGCAAAGCATTAGAGTGGTTCAGAGGTTTCACCTGATTGCAAATGAAATTTAGATCAATAGTTAAATCATTAACTGTGACAAAGACAAGTAATATGCACATGACCATATGGTATCACTTCCCAGCATCTTTTTGAACCAAAAATGAACTTAACTAGAGTAATGCAGTTATTTAATGGATACATACTAATATCAAGTTTCCATTTCAAAAGTTGCATAGAAGGGCAACGTCTTAATCATCTCAAAGAGCATCCTGGCTGGACTATTTCACTTCTAAAGATAACTTGTAATTTCTTCAAGGATATATGCACCCTGAAGAATATAAACTCATGACAAATAAAAGTAGTTCCAAATTTATTTATTTTTGCTAAATAGTTTCAAATAGTTCCAAACTTTTTTTTTGCTGAATAGTTCCGAACTTTCTATCACTAGGTTTTCTTCTAATTTTCTTATCACTTAATTACTTCATAATAGATAACTTGTACCTACGTATCTGGTAACATTCTAATACTTTTCCAAATTCCGTTTGTTCTCCCTATGGCTAAAGAATTAATCTATGTATCTAAATATGAATGTGCATGTGCTGTAATGAGAAGCAAAGTAGTCATCCTTACTGCAGTCATGTCATCCATGAAGTACACATCATGTTTCCCTTCTAAATAAGGAAATGGATCTGCTAACCAAACCATATCGACATCATTGTACATGACGCTATACCCAAGCTCCAAGATCTGCAGTAGATGGCGTGGCCTCCGGGATGTAAAATTAAAAAATCCCTGTAATTAAGGTAATCAGATTAATTCTATAAAGTGAAAATTATTATAAATTATAAATATATTATAAAGTCTATACAAACTTGACACAAGGTAGCAAGTTTAATGTACAACTGAAAACACATATAGGTTAAGAAAATGGTCAATCCCTTCTAGCCAAAGATCATGAATTGGAAATACACGAGAAGAGAAAACTGTGCTTCCCAGTCTAGTGACCACCAAAAAACAAAAGTTTTCTATGCTAATTACTGTATTAGGCTTTTCTCGAGTGAACTTCGTCTAAGGTACCAGTAGTAGGAAACATGTTATGCAGTCAAATAGTCAACAACCAACCAAAGTGTATACAAGAAACAACAGAGGGGCAGGAAGGTCATTGGAATAGAAGAGTCAGCTGAAAAGGGGTCAAGGGGCAATTGAGTCATTGCAGAAGGAAGCAAGAGGTAAAAGGAGGAAAGAGAGCTAGGGTTGAGGCATCTGATTTGGTGTAGCCGCTTGATTAGATCTCTGGAGAGTTAGGGCCTCTCGAACGTCCCTTTATCATTTTGTAGTCTTTTATTCAGTATTTACGTGTGTAATCAAACATTCGTATTGCCATTGTTATCAATTAGTTGGTTATCTGTTGAATGGTGTTTAATTTTATTATAAGTTAGCTTGAATCTATTACAAATTGGTATCAGAGCACTACGGTACCATGGGACAACCGACGGTGGCGCAGCGTTTGGAGGCGATAGAGGAGAAAGTGAATGAGGGAGAGGAGTCGGTAAAACATATGGTTGACAAGGCGGTAGAGGCGATGAGACATTCGTTGACGGAAGTGGTAATGGAGGGACAAGCTTTAGCTAACAAGAAGATGGGGGTGGAGTTTGAATCGTTGGCTGGGCGTTTGGAAGGAAGGGTGAATCGGAGTCGAGAGTATCACGAAGCCCTCATCAACACGATGCGAGCAGATCAATTGAAGTTTCAAACAGAAATGAGATCTACACTCACAGGCTTTCAATCGATGCACGTTCCGGGGTTGGATAAGGCGGAGGCGAGTGTGAATCGAGGGGAGTTTGGGTTTGCCAGTCCTAAGTCAACGATGGGGGTTAATAATCGCGAAGGTGGAGAAAGAGAGTGGGCTGGAGATATGTTTGTGAACGGAACTGGGTTTGGAGAAGGCCATGGTATGGGGTTTGGACCCGGGTGTAATACGGGCACGGGTCAGGGAAATTGGCGTTATCGGAAGTTGGATATGCCCATATTTGATGGAACCGATCCAGATGGGTGGATTATGAGAGTAGAGAGGTATTTTGCTTTCTATAGGTTGTCTGAGAGGGAGATGTTGGAAGCGATAGTAGTAGCCATGGAGGGGGAGGCATTACGTTGGTACCACTGGGAGCACAACAGGCGACCTATTACGCGTTGGGTTGATCTCAAGGGGTTTATACTGAGGCAATTCAGACCAGTTGGGGGAGGCTCTCTCTATGAGCAGTGGTTGTCCACCAATCAAACCACTACAGTAGAGGAGTATCGAAGGCGTTTTATTGAGATTGCAGGGCCACTTGTAGAAGTATCGGAGGAGATGTTGATGGGGCATTTCATAAACGGGTTGAAAGAAGACATCAAGGTCGAAGTGAGGCTATTGAATCCGATGTGTATAGAGCAGGCCATGGAGCAAGCTATACGGGTAGAAGAGAAATTGAAGGTGACAGGGGCGAGAAAGGTTAATGTGAATGCTACAAAATTCAGTCAATACTCCGGTTACAGTAAGGGGAATAGCTCGATTGGACCTTATTCTATGTCATTTCCATCAAGCCCACGTTCAAACCAGAGTTGGGGAACCCGGACAACTGAATCCCAGGCATCTGTGCAGTCTCCTAACCGTACTAGTCCAACATTTCAGGTGGGGAGTGATATAAAACGGCTGACAGAAACGGAGTTGAGAGAAAAGAGAGTCAAAGGGCTCTGCTATCGTTGCGATGCTAAGTGGAGCATGGGGCACAAATGTACTAAAAAGGAACTGTGTGTCATGTTGATCGCAGATGATGAAACAGAGCAGGACGGGGACGAATTGGAAGTGCCACCATCACCAACCGAAGAAGTCGTATCGGAGGTATCTCTGAATTCTGTCGTTGGTATTTCTAATCCAAAAACTATGAAATTGAAGGGGTTGGTTGGGGACAAAGAGTTGGTGGTGATGATTGATCCAGGGGCTACCCATAACTTTATGGCCCTTGGAGTTGTTGAGGAACTGGGAATTCCGGTGGAAAAATCAATAGGGTTTGGAGTATGCTTGGGGAATGGTGAGGCAATTCGAGGGGAAGGAATTTGCAGGGGAGTTACTTTACAGTTGGACGGAGGTTTAGAGGTAGTGGAAGATTTTCTTCCCTTGAAATTGGGCAGTACTGATGTAATTCTTGGGGTGGCGTGGCTTGAGAAGCTTGGTATGGTGTTGACCGATTGGAAAAAATTAGTCATGAAGTTCGAAATTAAAGGGGAGCCCATAACCTTAGTTGGAGACCCTGCGTTGGTGCATTCTCAGGTGTCTCTCAAGGCCATGATAAGGCTTTTACGAAAACAAAAGGGGGATCTGTTGTTAGAGTGTAATGGCGTGGAGCAAACAGAATATGGCGTGGAGCAAAAAGTCGCACAGAATGGGACAGGGGAGTTAGAGCAGTCTGGGGCACCCAAGTTTTTGGCAGCCACCCTCCAGAAATATAGTCGAGTTTTCGAGACGCCGGTCGGGTTACCTCCTTCAAGAAATCATGAGCACACAATAACCTTAAAAGAGGGCAGCAATCCCATCAGTGTGCGTCCTTATAGGTATCCCCAAAGTCAGAAAACGGAGATTGAGCGCCTTATTGCTGAGATGTTGGCGGCTGGAATTATAAGACCTTCAACAAGCCCGTTCTCCAGTCCCGTCTTACTAGTGAAAAAGAAAGACGGGTCGTGGCGTTTCTGCGTAGATTATAGAGCTCTAAATAAAGAAACCGTGCCGGACAAGTATCCGATTCCGATCATCGATGAATTGTTAGATGAACTCCATGGAGCCAAATTTTTCTCGAAGTTAGACCTTCGCTCCGGTTATCACCAGATTCTAGTACGAGCAGAAGACACCCATAAAACTGCGTTTAGGACGCACGACGGGCATTACGAATTCCTTGTAATGCCGTTCGGACTCATGAATGCACCGGCTACTTTTCAGTCCTGATGAATGACCTGTTCAGGCCTTATCTACGAAGGTTTGTACTCGTTTTTTTCGATGATATCCTGGTGTACAGCAAGTCTCGGGAAGAACACCAACAACATTTACAATTAGTACTGGATAAGCTGTTGGAGCAGGGGCTGTTTGCCAATAGGAAAAAGTGTGAGTTTGGGAGGACCGTGATCGGTTATTTGGGCCATGTAATATCAGAAAATGGGGTGGAAGTTGATCAATCCAAGGTGCAGTCCATGTTAGAGTGGAAACCACCTCAAAACTTGAGGGAGTTACGAGGGTTCTTGGGACTAACCGGATATTATCGAAAATTTGTATCCGACTATGCTCAATTGGCCCGACCACTAACTGATTTGCTCAAGAAGGACCAGTTTGTGTGGAATTCAGAGGCAGACACAGCTTTTGCTCGATTAAAACTAGCCATGACTAAACCACCGGTGTTGGCTATACCAAATTTCAACCTGCCCTTCACAATAGAAACAGACGCTTCGGGGTATGGAATTGGAGATGTACTACTTCAAGAAGTGCGTCCCGTTGCGTACTTTAGCAAGTTACTTGGGATGAGAGCTCAGCAAAAGTAAATTTATGAGAAAGAACTTATAGTCATTTTCTTGGCAGTGATTAAATGGAAACCATATTTATTGGGTCAACATTTCATTGTACGATCAGACCAACAGAGTCTCGGGTTTCTTACACAGCAAAGGGAAGTGAACCCAGACTATCAGAAGTGGGTAACGAAGCTTCTAGGCTTCGACTTTGAGATCCAATACAAGGCAGGAGTTCGAATCATGTGGCAGACGCCCTTTCACGAAAGCAGGAGGGGGAAGTGGTTTTGAATTCATTAGTCACCATCCCAGCCATTTCTTGGAAGGTGTTGGAAAAAGAGATTCAAAATGACCCGGTATTCAAAGAGCACCCAGGGTACAAGGTGATAGACAACAAACTCTACTACAAGGGACGGTGTGTGATACCTCAACAGTCTTCTCTTAAAGCAGCCTTGCTCCAGGAGTATCATGACAGTGTGGCAGGAGGACACATGGGGGAGTTGAAAACCTATCTTAGGTTGGCAGTAGACTGGTTCTGGTTTGGTATGAGGAAGGAAGTGGCAGAGTATGTGCAGAGGTGTGTCACATGCCAGCAAAAAAAAGCATTAAAAACCCTCAAATCATTTCTGACCGTGATCGTATCTTTTTTAGTACATTTTGGAAGGAATTGTTCAAGTTGCACGGTACTGAGTTGAGGAAAAGCACGTCGTACCACCCTCAAATCGACGGGCAGTCCGAGATTGTTAAAAAAGGACTCGAGACCTACCTCAGATGTTTCATTGGTGGCAAACCCACCACTTGGGCTAAGTGGTTACATTGGGCTGAATACTCTTACAATACTTCGCCCCACACTTCGACAAAGATAAGTCCTTTTAAAGCTTTATACGGAAGAGATCCCCCCCATTTAGTGCGAATTGGAGTTGGTCACACCCCTGTGGATAGTTTAGAAGAGTTACTTCAAGAACGGGATGCCATATTAGATGACCTCCGTTTCTCTTTGCTTAAAGCTCAGCAGCTGATGAAAAGAAACGCAGACAAGAAGCGACGTGATGAGGAATTTGCAGTCAATGATATGGTGTACTTAAAGCTTCAACCATATCGACAACACTCTCTGGCAAGACGCCCGTTTGAAAAACTAGCAGCGAGGTATTATGGGCCATATTGTATTGTCAAAAAAATGGGTAAGGTCGCTTATCAGCTGCAGCTTCCGGAATCAGCCAAGGTGCACCCGGTTTTTCACATCTCACAGTTGAAACGGTCAGTGGGACAGGCACCAGTTTCTCAGGAAATACCTCCACAGTTATCAATTGATTTGGAACTCTTAGTGGAACCAGAATCTGTGTTGGAGGTACGTCAGGGTAAGGTTGGCAACTCTGTACGTCTCGAGGCTTTAATAAAATGGAAAGATATGCCAGCTTTCGAAGCCACCTGGGAAGTTGTGGAAATTTTGAACAACATGTTCCCTGCTTTCCACCTTGAGAACAAGGTGAAACTTTGGGCCGGGGGTATTGTTATGCAGTCAAATAGTCAACAACCAACCAAAGTGTATACAAGAAACAAACAGAGGGGCAGGAAGGTCATTGGAATAGAAGAGTCAGCTGAAAAGGGGTCAAGGGGCAATTGAGTCATTGCAGAAGGAAGCAAGAGGTAAAAGGGGGAAAGAGAGCTAGGGTTGAGGCATCTGATTTGGTGTAGCCGCTTGATTAGATCTCTGGAGAGTTAGGGCCTCTCGAACGTCCCTTTATCATTCTGTAGTCTTTTATTCAATATTTACGTGCGTAATCAAACATTCGTATTGCCATTGTTATCAATTAGTTGGTTATCTGTTGAATGGTGTTTAATTTTATTATAAGTTAGCTTGAATCTATTACAAAACACAATAGGTTTACTGTTTAGAAACTAAACGGAAAACAGAATCTTGCTACAAACTCAACCTAACTATTGTAGAGAAAGCGTAGCCAGCAGTACAAGCCTTTGACTGAGTGGAAAATATACTAACTGAAAAAGGATTTTCCTATATTATTCTGTTGATGGATAGAAGAAAAAATGGGAACCATAATACACATAAAAAAAAATTCAAAAGAACAGAGGGAAGCACAATTAGTTATTCATTTATTCGTTGATGTGGGAACTGATAAATTGGCATCAGACATAACAAGTTGTTAATACCACCGTAGTGATAACAATCTTGTTTTATCCTTGCAAGAGGAAAAATGGGTTAAAGACGAGCAGATGAGGCTAACAAAGAATTGCTGTTTTGCTCGTTGATACCTAAGAAGGGCACATGATATTTCTAAAGTCAGCATTTCATATATCAAGAGAGCTATAGTAGTTAGCTTTTTAAAAAACTTATATCATGCTCCTGATCCTTTTTGTGTACTTGCTACAACTATACTAAGCGTTAAATCAAGCTAAAACCATAAACCTCCTAGCTTTAAAAGTAACTTCTTAATATCTCGATAGCATTGCTTTATTAAAAAATCACAATCATAGCTCAAACTCAAATTCCTCTCCCCTTTATTGAAATTCAAGATCAATCAAGATCACAAAAATTGAGCTGAAGATCAAACTCAATCCTCATATCACACAATGCCAACCAAATCCAACACAATCACCACCAAAAATCACTACACAAAATTTACCATCCAAAATCGACAAAGATGTACCTGAGAGCCAAACTTATGAGCAATCTGAGCATCGGGGGCGGGCGGAACAAGCACAGCATGACCAGGCCATCTCTCATTAACCTTGAACAAGGTAACATAATCCTCAGCAATAACAAGCACTTTGTCCTGATGCTTTTGCTTGACAATACTAATCAACCAATTATTCAAAAAGGGCAAGTAAGGCTGACTCACTGCACAAACAATAACAGTCCCATTAGTCCCCACAAAAGCTACAGCCTCAGAAAGTGTATAAGCCCTCCATTTAGACTCAAAAATCTTGGAATTTGAGGAAAAGAAAGAAGAGGGTATTGAAGTGGAACTGTATGGGAATAAAAAGCCAAGAATTATGAGGAGAGAAAAGAGAGCTAAGAGGTTGGTTCGGGTCAAAAAAGATCCGGGCTTTTGGGTATTTGATTTGGGTGATTTTGGATATGGGTCAGTGAGTGTGGTTGGGAGTGTTCTTTGATGTAGAGATGTAGACATTCTTGAGATCTTAATTCAATCAACACAATTTAGAACTGTACATGAAAACACACACAAGATTAAATATGTGTGTGTTTCTGTATGTAATAATATGTAAGTGATTTATGTATGTACAAAAGTAAGATTTGGAACTAAAGATGAGATCTTGAATCTTGATCATGTGTGAAGAGGTTTTGGCGCTATTGCAAAGAGTTACATGTAAATAGTAGTGGGCCGAGGCCTGCAGCTGATTTATATGGAGGACCCAATGCTGGGCTGTGGGTGTTCTTGGGTATATATGTATAAGCAAGTTTGAGTTCATTTTTTGAGGAAATGACTGTTTTTTTTTTTTTTTGCTAAATATGTTTTTTTTTAAGGGCAAATGATTAAATTTGATAAAGAAAAAAGTTAAAATTTTAAGATTATTTTTTTTTTTAATAATCTTATCATGAAATGGCACTTTATGATCTATTGAAAATTGAAATATATAAAAAAATATATATCATACACCTAAGTGTTGGGCCGTCACAACTATTTCGGAGGTCCTGAATTATATATAAAATTAGCATATATGTTCGTGCTAGGCACGGATACTGAATTAATTTCTCGTTCAAAATTATATATATTTTAATGATTTTATAATTAAAAATATGATAAATGATAAGATTTCGATTTATCGAATATTTTATAGAGTAATTTTGTAATATTGCATACCAAATTTTTGAATCAAATATTTTATAATTTGATTATACTTCATAAAATATGAATAAATATGTTAGTCACAAAGGCATGCTTGTATATATCTAATAACAAACCTAATTGTTTGTAATACTTTACATTACTTACATGACTCTTTAACTGGAGGAACCTCTAATTGTAGAGTTTCTACTTGTATTTAGTACTTGTAAGAGGCATCAGAATTCTATCTGTGTAACTGTAAATTAAGTCATGAAATAATGCTTAGAAGAAGATCCAGAGATCATGCCTCAAGCTTGAAGAACAAGGCTGACAAAATAAACACAGTTGGATTTTGAAGAATGAAGATTTGCCTAAGTATCAATTCGAGAAATACTTTTGTCTACTAAAGAAGTCAAAGCTTCGAGAACTCAGATTCGATATCTCAAAAGACATTGTTCGATAACTCAAGGAGTCGACATGTCTGAAAACATCATTCAAGTTCTCAAGGGTCAACAAGTCAAAGCTGAGTTCGATATCTCAAGGACTCAGGAAGCTATTTGACATCTCAGAGATTTGACAAGTCAAATGCTCTATTCGACAACTCAAGGAACCTTAAAGAAAAGACTATTTAGAGAAGTGGTTCGACATTTCAATGATGCAATATTCGAGAATTAAGAGTTATCTATTAAGTCACTTCTAGTACTCGAATCAATCACTCATTCACTTCTCGAATGGACTCTTGAAGACAAAATACTGAAAATTGTACAAGTTAAAAACCTGCATCAAGCCAAGACACTGTCAGGACCACTGTACTGTAAAGTGTTCATGGACAGTCTACAAAGAAGCTTAGAGAGTTGTTAATGGAGACAAGTTGCTAAAGAAGTGGATCTGGGCAGGTTAAAGCAAGTCAAACTACACACTGCCTGCATGTATTCCAAAATAGGGATAGACAAGTTAGAAAGTAGATTTGTCAGTTCTACCTTTTGTAGTAACTAGGGTGTACACATGTTCTATAAGTGTACAACCCCACTTCTCTAGCAATAAGAGTTTAGAAGTTTTCTGTTCATAACTTAGAACAACTCCCTGAGAAAAAGATAAGCTGAGAATACTAATTTCTGTATTCACAGGTTGTAGCAAAAATCTTGATCTAATACAAAGTTAGATTAAAGTGAGTGCCAAAATGAAAATTAGTATCTGATACTAAATATTTCGTAATAGCTTTTATTAAAGTCCAATTTTAATTACACATGAATCAAAATTAAAATCCAAAAATACAAAATCCAATTTTAATTAAGTGATGTAATAGCTTTATTTCATCTATTCTATTATAAATCGGAGATGGGAAAAAAATGGATATTATGAATGGTACCCTTTTGGTATTGGTTTTTACGAATAGTACCATTGCATATTTTTGACTTATGAATGGTCCATCAAGGTTTTAGCTTCTCATTAAAAATGCCCCTCCATTATTAGAACGTTAATGAAACGTTAGTTGAACAGTAATTTTAATTAAATATATAATCTGCATTAATAAAAACTATATAGAGTCGTAGTAAACAGATCGGGTAGCTTCATTTTATCGGGTAAACACAAAGGGTTAGGGTTCAAGTGAAAAAGGCGATTACTACTAGGGTTACAATTCGGGCAAATCAAGTGATTAATTAGAGGATTATTACTGTCATTCACCTCTTCATTCACTTCTCTCAACTACAGGTATGTATTTCTTGTTCTTATTTCATATTCGTCATATATATGTGTATTCGTATGTATTCTTGTACGAATGTGTGTATTCGTATGTAATTGTAAGTTTTTAAGTTTGTAAGTTGTTATGTGTGTATTTATATTTGTCATATATTTGTTCAATTGAATTTGCAGAATGGATAGTAAGATTTTGGCAAACCTATAGCTTCAACATGAACCCTGTCCCTGATGATGATCAATGGCCAACATATGACAATCTTCTTGTGTTTATGCCACCTACAATGAAGAGGGGGGTTGGAAGACCTAGCAGAAATAGGAGAAGGGAAGAGCAGAAATCAAAAAGATCCAAGACTGTTAAGTGTACCAAGTGCAACTTTTTTGGACACAATGCAAGGACCTGCAAAGGTGGGTTGACTGAAAAAACAAAAGAAGAAGCTGCGGGCAAGTGGTAGGCCTTTGGTAATCAAATATCCCAGGGTAAGGGACCAATCAAAGGCAGCTAAAACAGCAAAAACAGCAGCAAAGGCAGCAGGGGCAGCTGGAGGATCTAAGGCATCTATCAACATTTCACAACCACCTGATTCTCAATCTCAACAACAGATTTGATCCTTAGATTTGATCTTTTGTTGGTAATAGCTTTTGTGGGACTAATTATTATTTTTTGGACTTGTTATGTCTTATGATCTTATTGCTAGAATGTAATTTCTGGTGTTTTTAATGTATTAGACTGGTGCACAGGTTAAAAGTGCGGAAAATTTGAATTTCTAGTGTGTTTGCCGTATTAGACTAGTGTTTTTAATGTAGTAAATGTTTTATTAACGTTTTGGTCAACAGAAGAGCATTTTTAATGAGAAACTAAAACCTTGATGGTACCATTCATAAGTCAAAAATATGCAATGATACCATTCATAAAAGTCAATACTAGAAGGGTACCATTCATAATATGTCAAAGCCCAATTGCAAGTTGGACCAGAACAAACCAAACTACTAAAAATAAATAAAACCCCAATTAAATCTTCACTTTGTTTAAAAAAAACCCTAACCCGAGATATGGAGTCTGGATTGTGGAACTGAAATCATGAGAAAGAGGCGAGTGAGAATCGGAATTTGTAACTAAAGCAATTTTAAGTTTTATTTATTTAAATTACGAATAATGGTGAGACGACGTAGTTTAAGTAAATGTTACTCCCTCCGTCCCACTTGATACTACCCATTTCTTTTGGACACGGAAACCAAGAAAATGTATAAAAAATGAGTAAAGTTATATGAAAAGTGGATAAAGTGGTGGGAACTATCAATATTTAATAATAGATTTGAGATAGCGGAGGAAAGTAGTGGGTGTAATAGTGTTTTATATTATTGATTTGAGATAATGAGGCCGTTTGGGATTGCTTAAAATAAGTTACTTTTGACTTAATGGAGGTATTTTTAACTTAAAGAAAAAAGTAAAGTTGTTTACTTTAAGTTGAATGAATGTGTTTGGGTAATTTTACTTAAAGTTAAATGGGGGTTTAATAATTTTGACTTAAAGTGAAATTTGACTTAAAAAAAATTTAAATTCATAATATTTAAACTTTACAAGAATCATTAAAAAAAAACTCAATAAGTCATAAGTCATAAGTCAAAAGTACCTAAATGGAGCTTATGACTTTAAGCAGTTTTTTAACTTAAAGTCACACTACACAAACAGGCCAAAAATGACTTAAAGCCATTTTTCGCTTTAAGCCAAGTTTGCCAAACAGGCTGAATGGAGGAAAGTTAGTGGGTGTAATAGTGTTTTTTATTATTAAAACTTTACTATTTTTGGAATGGGTAGAAATGATGGGACATCCCAAAATAGTAAATGGGTAGAAATGAATGGGATAGAGGGAGTAATGATTAATTGAACCGACCACGTTTCAATTAATTGTAACGGTACTAAATGCAGATAACAGTACAAGCAGTACTTGGGATGGTGTTAGGCCTGTCAATGGATCGGAGTAGGACTGTCAATGGATCGGATCTGGATCGGATCAAGTATGATCCATATCCGGATCCATTTAATTTTATCGGATTCGGATCGGATCATAGCCGGATTTTTTTCAACATGATCCATATCCGGATCCGTTAGGATCACGGATTATCGGATCGGAGCTCCGATCCGTTTATATGTAGAAAAAAAATCTTTAATTTAATTCAACAATTTACGAATAATAATAACAACATTTTGAAATGTAATGTACACAAATAAAATATTACAAGTTTTATAAATCCGAGAAACCTAGAACATTGCAATACATTTAGAAAATTACAAATATTTGTAATAATAAATTACATTTAGAAACTACACAAATAAATTCAACGATTTTGTTTTAAGAGCAATTATTACTAGGCTACTACAACATGTTAGTAGTAGGACATTATCTTTAAATATTTCGCACCATAAATCCATATATATATATATATATATATATATAATAAATTATATATATAAATATATACACAATAAATTATATATATAATCGGATCGGATTTTTAATGGATCGGATCGTATCAAATCCATATCCGCTCCATTAGCTTTCGGATTTTTTCCTGATCGGATTTTTTTCGGATCGGATTTTTTTTATATGATCCATATCCGCTCCATTAGCCTTTGGATCGGATCGGATCGGACCGGATATCCGATTCATTGACAGCCCTAGATCGGAGCTCCGATCCGATCCGATCTGAGACCTTATAATTGGATATGGATTTATATAAAATAAATTCGATCCGATAAGGGTCCGATCCATATAATATGGATATGGATTTTACATGATCCGATCTGTTAAGAATCCGATCCGAATAATTATAATATATAATTATATATTTTATTATATATTAATATCCATATATTTACAATTATACAAATAATGTATAAATTTCAAATCATATGAGATCCAAAATCCTTCAGTAGTATTTTATACTATATTTTGAAAAAAGTGTTACGTTTATAATACATACGTTATCATTGTATTGCATCTAAAATTGAATTCATATTTTAATTTGAATTATTTTTATTCTTAGAGTTCATTTCTTGATAATTCTAATTTTGTCTGGTACATTTCAGTATTAATAGATATTTATTTTTGATTTGCAATGTTCTATTTTTCTTGTATTTGGATCTTAATGTGTACTTTTACATCTAAAATTTTTTTATTTTATCATTTTAGATTTTAATAGATTTTAATATTAATATAAAACTTTTTGAAATAAAATTTAATTGGAATGGATATCCGATCCGATTACCCGTAATCATAATGGAGCGGATATGGATTGGTCTTAAAAAAATCAAATACTTAATCCGATCCGATCCAGAAAATTAAATGGATTTGGATATGGATTCAGGTTGATATGGCAATTAATTTGCGAATCGATAAGGTCGAAGGAAGCTTGGAAGAGATTAAACAGTTGCTAATCAGTATGAAGACAACAAGAACAGAGGAATTGTCAAATTCTCAGCGGAAACCGGATCCAAATCCGAATTATACTCGGACTCCGCAGGAGGAAGTGAATGTGTTTATTCAGTTTGTTGCTCAGATAAAAAAACAACGGAAGCACCCGGCCCCGACAGGTTATGTATATGCATCTTCTGGTCCTGATTTTGATTATAATAATCAAGATAGGAGGAGGTTTGTATATATTGAAGAAGCGCTCAAGGGAGCAGAGATGAATCCGACGTGGAGGCGGAATATCTTCTCCCAACGCCCGGAAGATGATGATGAAGACCTCAAGGCAATGATTTATAGGCGGAATATCTATTACTCATTTGTATGGTCTCGTTACTCATGCCATTCAGATTTATAATTCCAAAGAGCAAACATCTTATTCCGTTGCCAATGTAATCAAGGCAATTACAGCTGTTGCTGCTGGCACTTGGTACTACCTGACATTCCAAGCATCAATTGGTGATCATCTCTGCACATTTGAGGCCAAACTGTTTGAGAGTATTTCTCGCCCACAGCCAGATATTGAAGTGAGCTTTGTCAGGCTCAAGATGGAAGCAGGATCCTCAAGCTTCATATAGGAGCCTAATGCAGCAAGCTTGATACAGGAGCCTCAAGCATAGCATCTTTTTTAACCCTTTTGAGAGTAAAATTATCCTATCTTGCAAACTCTCTTGTTCTTTATTGACATTTTCATATATTAATGTGTAAACCAGCATAGCTTTTCCAAAATTTTAAAATCTAATTGTTGTGTGGCTGGTGACCCTTTAGTTGTCACCGATCTATTTGAATGTTGGTCACCTCATGGTTACACCTACTTAATCATACTTTGTGTTTATACCTTGAATGTTCCCGACTCTATACCTTAAATTAGTTCAAATTATGATAGCACCTACAGTGCCATTGGTAGAGTTAACCTTGGATGAGAAACTTTTATCTCCATGGTCACATACAAAAACAAGCAATTCACATGCCACATTTGTTCATGTATTATTATTGTTATTATTCCTCACATGATGAGGGCATACTCCACTCCACTTCATCTGCACACATTTCTCTCCGTGGTCGGATCCTTGGATATGGTACTACATCTTGGAAATTGTCTTTATAATTCACTTTCATATCAACTGAACAGTTAGATAAAAAGTAAAAACATATCGATTCTACAATAACACTTACACGACTTACAAATATTAACTAAGCGATTGTCAAAACAGTGACTCCAGCCATGTAGGTCAATACTCAATAGTATGCACCAGCCACTAAGGCCAATGTCGAAGGCCAATTATATACTCATGCCACAAATGCTAATAAACTGTCCACTGGTTGACTCAATAGTGGCTCCATCTCAGGAATGACTCAATCCAGTACCCTTTGATTCTATGCATTTAGGCCTGATAGTACATTGTAGGATCCAAACCTGGCACCTTTTTAAAACAAATAATATGTGAATATTGAAATGTTTCATATTATTTAGTTATCCAGACGTTGTTACAGGTTTGTTTTTATATAACTGCTATCAGTCATTAAACTTTTTTAATAAATCATAATCATAATGTAAACTTGGATCTTTCAGCCTTTGGGATTAAGTTGTGTAATAGTGTTAATGACATACGTTAGTTGTTTAATAGTGTAATAGTTCAATTGTGTTATTACATGTCATAGTGTTTTAGTATACAATACGAGGTGATAACTGAGTAAACTTTTTGGTGATTTCAGGTCAGTGATAATATCTTATGGATTATGGAAGGGTTCAACTAATTTATGAATTCTGCCGATAAGCTTTGGTTCGATATTAAGTTGGTGGTTATTATTAGTTGTTAGTCGAGACTTCTTTGATAATGGTGATTGACTTGTGTAATGTTTTTTCATATGCATATTTGATGTTACATTTGGTCGTTTACATGTCATGCCTCTGTGGTTTCTACTAGTTAACTAAATTTGTATTCAGTGCCTTGGATGCGTGATAATTTTGCTGTGATCCTTGGATTCTGCATTAGGACTATGTGTAATATGGTATATACTTCCTCCACATGAGAAACAATATTAATGGATATATCGATACAGTCTAAATTAAAAGAGCAAAAGCAAAACTAAAATATAACTGGCAGTTTGGTGAAGTGAATTAGGAGCGATAACCTATCTAATAAGGATCCCGGGGGGGTTACTTTTGGTAAGCTCTAAGTGGAAGATAACCTATCTAATAAGGAGTGGGGATAGGAGTATAGGACCACACATTCTCCCTCTCAAAAATATGTTAACCTACTAGAAAACAGATTAAGACGAGCTACATTGCAAGAGTAGGAATGGTCTAAAATCAAAGATAACCTACCTTTGGGGGGGGGTATTTTTGATGACCTTTAAGGAGGCCATACAATGCCTAATCACTTCCTCATTCTGATCATACGAGCTGTTATAAATGGATAGTCCAAAGACCTGGTCTGATAGTTGTGTTACAATCTTTTTGGTCTGATATTTTTAAAGCCTTAATCCTTTTTAGCCCTCGTGTAATTATGTAATGACTCTTCAACCAGAGGCTTGGTTGTTAGGTTAGGGGCTACACAAATAACGAGATTCAAACAAACAAACAAAACAAAGCACACACACAAATATACTTGACGCGGAAAACCCACGTCCCAAACTTGTATTATTAATCTTAACAATATCAATAATACATCAAGACAATAACACCTTAACGGTGTCCCAACCCGATACTTGAGCCAACAATGCTTAAGCATCCCCAAACAATACTTAACACTACATCTCTTAAGCTTTCACCTCCCCAAACAAATACAATATGACTATGTATATATAGCCATCACAAACTTAGCCACCAAGATATCCTAATCATACTTGGTTTCCAATTACAATCCTTATCATACTTGGTATCTAAATATACCATCTATAATAATTATCTAAACATATAATTATTACCCAATCCATATATGTTTTGGATCACCAAAACCCATATCATATTGGGTTGAAACCCAACATTGGTCTGATAGCTGCATTGTTATCCTTTTGGTCTGATATTCTTAAAGCCTTAATCCTCTTCAGCCTCCCGGGATTATTGACCCATAATACAAGTACCCCAACCAAAGATGAGCGACATGTTTCTGTTGACCAAAGAAAAAAGAAATGCTATCGAGAGCATTATTTGTTCTATGGAGATACTTTTATGAATAGTATTATCTAGAGTGTGTTATCTTTTATGTATCTCAACATTATCTAATAATTAAAGTTGCTTTCGCCTGTTTCATTTATTATAACAATTTTATTGGTTATCAAGATTTCCCATGGCGCCTCTGAGTTGTCCTTGTGAGCTCAACTATAATAGTGCTTCAAATTTTTGATAGATACTGCTGCAGGTGAGACCTGATATTGATGTGAAAGTGCAGTTTAGCTAGTGTCTAGACAGTAATCGCTAGTTGCAGATTTCAGTCACACATGTCTAGTAAATCGAATTAGCAGTAATTAAGTGTCCATTTGATCTCCTAGAAGCTCCATTAAGTACTCTTAGATAATTATCTGTATACCATTCGGATCGGCTACGCCAACATTTCTAGGTACTGCATAGAACATACCCGGGTATTCTATTGTATACCATGCCCTTTTCCATATTTTGAGAACCAAATATATCCTGAGGCTGATTAGGTGTTTGGAGAGCCAATATCCCTTTATTAGATACAAAGGTCTCAGTTCAAATTTCAAGAAACGAAAGAAGGCAGTAGAGTATCACTTCATAGGCACGCGTATATACACTGGAAATTGCAATAATATAGGCCTCTTTCTTAGCATCCTACCCTCATAAAGTGGGGGTATGGTCTGCGTACATCCTCCCCACTCATAAAGTGGGGGTATGGTCTGCGTACATCCTACCCTCCCCAGACCCTGCTCTGAGCGGGATATACTGGGTATGTTTGGTTTGGTTTTGGTTTGGTTTTCTTAGCATGCTAATAGTAATTAGAATGCAATTGATTTTTAATGGAGACAATCTTAACTACGGAAGTTGTATGGATGCATGTGGGCGTTCTCTTTTGTTGCTACAAACTCAGGCATGTACTTTACCATTTCGCTTTATTGATCTCTTCTACTATGATAAGGAGACACTTTGAAATCATGCTCGAGCGATTTTACGGAATATCCTCATATTCTATTCATGAAACCATATTTTTTTTCTTCTAACTTTTTATATGCCAGGTACGAAAACTGCTTTGTATTATTAATTGTGTGCCTTCTGACACATAAAAGTGCAAGAGCACGCTAATATGAAGTTTTTGCGGTGTTTTAAAATCAATATCTATTGCCTGCCAAAAAAGGAAAAGAAATGAGTATCTTGTCATCGATGGTGGCAGTGAATAATTACACTAAACAAAGTTATTCATTTTTGAAATATCTGTTATGGTTTTGTGATAAAACCTATTAGTAGTTGCCTATGTGATCTGGTACTTAAATATTTTTATTCTCTTTTGCATCATTCGCTTTATTTGGAATTTGTTTTCTGTTGATTTTGGTATCTTTTGCTAATTTGCATATAATATGGTTCATATGTTATCATAAATTAGCATAATAGCTCGTGCGAGTCATGGATCATTCTCTAGCATGCATGAAAATGCTTATTGTTCTGAACTTGTGATGTTAACTTGAAAAGGTTTTGTTAGGTAATGTAATTTATAAGTTCTTAATCATGTACGGTAAGTCTGATGTTGAAGCCAAGTAGCCAAGAAGAATGAAACTGCAATAAAGTCTGATGTTGAAGCCAAGTAGCCAAGAAGAATGAAACTGGAAGCTTACCATTGCAATTATCCGGGACATACACAATTGCACCTATAGGTGTTTTAGTTTTAACGAAAAGTAAAACAAATGAAATGCAAAATTTTGAAACATGAATGTAGAGTATATATTATCTTTTTATATTAAAGGAAAGAAATATCTTTTTGAGATAATTTAAAGCATTCTTTTATTTCTTCTTCAAGTTAGTACTGAATCAATATCATCTCAATATTTGCATGTGATGATCACTTTGAATTTTGAGTTGAAGATCTAACGATTGTGAATGAAGATAAAAAATAGGGGTATAACCAAACTATAAATTATACCCCTTTTTGTTTTATTATAGTATAGATATAGATATATAGACTGTTTTTGTAATCATTACAGGATGATTCAGCTTCATCCTCAAATCGGATCTCAGACATCCCTCAAATTAGTTCATGTACTGTGGGATGATTCAACAAACTACCAAAGCACATGAGCAAAAATGTTTTTCATTCGAGCATTTAAAAAATTAATAATATATTAGAACTATAAATCTTATAAGTTATATAAAATTTTAGCATAGGGGGTTAAGAATAACCCATAAAGCTGGAGGTTGCATAGTACCAAGGAATCATATGACATTACAATCATGAAGCTAATAAAGAAAGTCCTCTTCTTCACCAAATAAATGAAACCATTTCGATTTGGCACGAGTAGCTTCTGAAATCCTCATCCATGAGTATTGACAGCTTCCCACAGCAATCCCCTGGCCTGAAGAGCAGCAGACTTCAGTGTCTTAAGAGTTGTCACATTAGCCTCGTAGAATGACAAGCTCCTGTAAGGCATGTTGTGCTTCTTGCAAAGCTCTTTCACTAGAGGAGAAATGCTCCTTAATTGTGCTCGAGGTAGACGAGGAAACAAATGATGCTCGAGCTGAAACTGCAGCCCTCCGTAAAACCAATCCATCCACGGATAGCATGAAATGTTTATCGTGCCTCCTGATTGTTTTTCAAACCAATTATTTCCCTTGGGAGGACCTAGATAAGTATCTCCAGCAAAATGGTTCAGGGTGAATTGTACATGTTGGATTGCACAGACACAGAAGCTTACTAACACAAACATGACTCTTTCTGTCCAATTAGGCAGGCACGAAACAAGTAGAGGAAACCAAGTCCAGAAAATCAGTGTTCCGAGTATGTTAAGTCCTCTATCTGGTATCTTTCTCTTTGAGCAAAGCAATAACAAAGTCTGCAAATACAGATTGACCCTTGCGACACACATTACTGGATAGTAGGTCAAATGCTGATAACTTATAAAAAACTTAGCCACCCGATCAAATTTCAATTTCCTCTCATAAAATTTTGATGTTATCGACCAGAAAAAAGTATCCGAAACTGCAAGCATTGGCAAATGTTGGAGGTCAGGGTCATAGTCCAGGCTATTGCAAGCTATGTGATGAGCATTATGAGTCCACTTCCACCAAGCAATGCTTATACCAGTAATACAGTTTCCAATCAGAATTCCAGCTATTTTGTTCCATCCGCGAGTCGCCATTGCTTGATAATGCCCTGAATCATGACCCAAATACGCCACTTGAATCCACGAAAAACCCAACAATGCAGCTGATAACATATGAACACCAAAGCTGTCTGAGTTCAATACGCCATACACACATCCATAAAGCATCAAACTAACAAAACAGAGATTATAGATAACAATATGGCCTTTGTTCTCAAACATCCCAGCTTTCACCAGCTCAGAAGCAAGTTTTCTGTAATCCTTCGAGATATCAGAAACCTTGTAATCTTTGATGTAATACCCATTAAAGAACGTTTCAAGACGTCGCCAGATAGTACTCGGATGAAAAGCGATGAATGCATCAGTCACATCCTGGCCACCCATATTCAAAAGTGCGACTTCTCCACCAGGGTGTACCTTGGACCATTGTGTGACATTGTACACCTTGCCCTGGATAGAAATCCACAGGTCATCAGGCTTGTTATGCTTCTCCAACTCTTCTATTGTAATGTACTTCTTCTCACTATCCATAGAGCTCATTTCTGGGAACAAGATACATATGAGTTATCATGCAAGATTTAAAAAGAATTCAACTACCAATAAAGAAACCACCGAGACATGACCAAGATATACAGAAACCTTGGATTTTTTACGGTGCTTAACCTAACACTCAGTACACACATTTCCACCGAAATTTGAACCATCAAATTTTTTTTACCAAAACGATGCTAGAGATAGAAACACTTGTATGACTAGCACTATTTCTATATAAAAAAAAATCATACAATACAATTGAGTTAGATTCAAATTTTTTTTTTTTTTGTATAATTTCTTGTCACAATATACTCTGTTTTACTATGGGCGGGTCTAACGAGGGTGACAAAATACTTAAAAATAGGAGTATAGTCACAAATACATTGGGCACTGCTGCTAAGAAAAACCACATGACTCATGACATAAGGTCCCCTTATATTTTTGGAGAAAGGGTCAGCTACCATGTGATGATAATCACACATAACTTATCATGTTCATTTTTACTATAAAAGTGTAATCTTAGTTCATCTGAAGGATATACCTAACTGAGCTAATTTCTTTACAATTTGATTGTGTGATCTAAATGCTTTCTTGTGTATGGGATTGTCAAATCTTTAAATCTCACACAACTATAAAAATCTATTTTATTAATTCCATATTGTTAATAAATCACATAATATGTTATATTATCTTTATTTTATTAGCAAAAAATCATGAACCACACCCACTGAACAAAAGTAGAGAAAAAGATATTGGTAAGAAAATCAAAGATGATTAGCTACTAAAACAAACAAAATAGATCATCTGTCCATCAATTCCCTACTAAAGTCTCATTCTACTTTTTTAAAATACAATCTCATTATTCTTATGAAATGATATTTATAAATATTTAACTCTCATAAAAATATCAAACAGATCTATCAATAAAGAATAAAGATAGTGTAATCAGAATAATTCACATATGTGCTCTGTCTAACAAGGAGAAATGAATTTCAAATAATAAAACAACCCAATAATATTATCCATAAAAGTTCTCATTTCTTTCGGATCTCAATCAAGACAATAAATAAATATACACAGAAAGATCCAAGCTTAATATTCCAAAATTATTGTATTATAACTCAAGTAAACAATAGTCTATATATGGCCATATGATATATTAACCAAAAAAAGAAAATGCACAACCCATTTGCAAAACACCATATTTATATATATACATCAAACCAAGAGTATAACATCTACGGCTCTGGGAAGGACGTATAATCAAATAAACTCTAAAAGAAATGTGTTTTCGCGAAGACCTCCGACTTGAAACATAGATATATACAAAACATGATGAATACATAATAAAAAGTGCATTACCTTCAACTAGAGTAGAAGGAGGAGAGATAGTCATTGAATAAAAACTGTGTTATCAAAACATCCACAAAGTGTACAAGCAAGGATCTGAGAAACAGGGTGTTTAAATATGAAAAGACAAAGAGAGGGATATATGAGTTCTTGAAAGAGCAAGTTAAAGAGAGAAAAATGAGAGGAGAGCCTGCTAAAATTTAATGTTTAACTATATTGAAATGTCCCGTCATTTAAGAAATGTGAAATGAAACAAAGGAATGGTTCACTGAAATGCATGTGTATGCTAATGTATTGTGTGTACTAGATAGAGAGTATCTACAGGACAGGCTTGCCTTCTTTCCATAAATATCTACTACTCACGTACAGACACTGTATGTATACAGTGGGGACCACATCCATAAGTGGGCCCATGCTGGTTTGTACTCGTTCGATATTCGACGAGCCGTTTAAAAATTTGAACACATGATTCTTTTAGGGAAATATTACTATTATAAGTGACATAGTGATGTGCACATAGTTGAGGTACAAAATATATACATAATTATGTAACGAAATTGTGATTTAGTAAGTAGCCTTAAATTCGACGTCAACTGTGTATTGGTTACACTTTGATTAATTATGTTGGCACATGTAGTAATATTCAAAATTTTGCAATTGATTAACTAAAAGTTACTAAACTTTGTATTAAGATTTAGCATAGAGTTCTACAAGCCACGTAAATATCCCCGAGTATAATAAAGATGTAGGTTTTATGGTAATCACATCAGAATATCAAGTTGCAATAAAAAAGCAGTTGAAGAAGGCCCTCTTCTCGATTTCTTGCCTAACCAATCAATAAATCCATAAGTATTCGGTAAGACAGGCTTTCGAAATTCTCATCCATGAGTATTGACAGCTTCCCATAGCAATCCCCTGGCCTGCATTGCAGCAGTCTTTAGTGTCTTGAGAGTTGTCACATTAGCCTGATAGAATGACAGGCTCCTGTATGGCAAATTATGCTTCTTGCAGAGCTCTTTCACTAGAGGAGAAATGCCCCTCAATTGTCCCCGAGGTAGACGGGGAAACAGATGATGCTCAACCTGAAACTGCAGCCCTCCGTAAAACCAGTCCATCCAAGGATAGCACGTAATGTTGATTGTGCCCTCGGATTGTTTCTCGAACCAATTGGTACCCTTGGGAGGACCTACGTAGGTGTCTCCAGCAAAATGGTTCAAAGTAAACTGAACATGTTGTACTGCACAGACGCAGAAGCTTACCAGCACAAACATGATTCTTTCTGGCCAATTAGGCAAGCACGAAATAAGTAGAGGAAACCAAGTCCAGAAAACCAGTGTTCCAAATATGTTAATTCCTCTGTCTGCTATCTTTCGCTTTGAGCACAACAATAACAAAGTCTGCAAGTACAGATTCACCCTTGCAACACACATTACCGGATAGTAGCTCAAATGCTGATAACTAATGAAAAATTTCGCCACCGGATCAAATGTCAATTTCCTATTGTAAAACTTTGATGTTATCGACTCGAACAATGTGTCTGAAACTGCAAGCATTGGCAAATGTTGGAGGTCCGGGTCATAGTCAAGGCTATTGCAAGCTATGTGATGGGCATTATGAGTCCACTTCCACCAAGCAATGCTTATACCAGTAACACAGTTTCCGATTAAAATCCCAGAAATTTTGTTCCATCTGCGAGTTGTCAATGCTTGATAATGCCCTGAATCATGACCTAAATACGCCATCTGAATCCACGAAAGTCCCAACATTGCAGCTGACAACATATGAACACCGACGCTGTCTGATTTTAACACACCATACACACATCCAAAAAACAGAAAAGTAGCAAAACAAAGTAAATAGGTAAAAAGGTGGCCTTTTTTCTCAAACAACCCAGCTTTCACCAGCACAGAAGCAAGTTTTCTGTAATCTTTCGACACATCAGACACATTGTAATCTTTGATATGGTAACCGTTAAAGAAGTTTTCAAGGCGTCCCCAAACATTAGCGGGATGAAAAGCGATGAATGCATCAGTCACATCCTGGCCAGCCATATTCAAGAGAAGGACATCTCCACCAGGGTGTACCTTAGACCATTGCGTGACATCGTAAACCTTGCCGAGGATAGAAATCCAGAGATCATCAGGCTTGTTATGCTTCTCCAACTCTTCTAATGTAATGTACTTTTTCTCACCAACCACAGAGCCCATCTCTGTGTTAACAAATTCCAAATTTGTTAATATGTGAAATATTTAAAATTCATGCAAGCTAATTCAATCACCAATGAAAAAACCTTTTACCAAATATGACCATGAGATAAGGAAACACTTGTATGGCTAGATCATATAACCATACAATCCTGTTGATATTAATATGTGTTTTGTTTTCTATTACACATAATTCATTGGTTAAGCCTTATAATCTGGTTATCGGTTCGATTATCCTCGTTCGAGAATAATCAGAATATAAATTATACCCCCTCCGTCCCATTTTGTTTGACCCAGTTCTTTTTGCACGCATTTCAATGTGCTTGGATGAGGTATTTATAAATGATATTTTTTAAAAAAAATTATACTGTATAAAAATATAGTATCTATATTTTTAAACAAATTGAAAAATATCGAAAAATATAACTTATCAGTACCCGATCCAAACACATTGAAATACGTGAAAAAATTAGAGGATCATATTTTATGGGAAAGTAGTACTACTACTTAAAAGGAAAATAATTTACAACTGTTTAAAGATATTATTGAATCCAGAATCCAGATGGGCCAAAACACTTGCTGTTAAGAAACCCCATGACTCGTTGTCAAAAAAAAAAAAAAAAAAACCCCATGACTCATGACATGTGGGTCCCATCTGATATGACAGAAGAGGTCGGCAAACCCTGTGATAGTCACATATAACTTATCATCGTAAATTACCAAAAATGGGATCTTATTATTACAATAAAGGAATATACCCACTAATCTTTTCATTAACCCAAAAGTAGGGCTTTCTATTAAAATAGACTAAAAGTATTTGTATGCTGCTGAAGTCATGAGCAAATAATTATCGGCCACAAACTTTGTTGATATGGAATATGGATGGAGAAATAGGTACCCACTTGTTTAAATTCTACCCCACTGACCAAAAGTAGAAAAAACAAATTTGTAAGGAAAGGCCATTTATGTACTACTATACTCCCTACGTCCCAACCAATTGTTTACACTTTCCTTTTTGGGACGTCCCAACCAATTCTTTACGTTTCCTAAAATAGTAAGTTTTAACACTATTACACCCACTACTTCACTTATTTTAACAATACTTTACACTATTACACCCACTACTTCACTTATTTTAATAATAAAATCACTATTACACCCACTACTTCACTTATTTTAACAATAAAATCACTATTACATCCACTACTTCACTTATCTTAATCTTAATTCTTGGTCTCCGTGTTAAAAGCAAACGATAACAAATCGTTGGGACGGAGGGAGTATCACTTTGTTACTGTAAATCAAACTTAAATTAATAATTAAGTGGAGTACCAAATAAAAAAGGACAATTATTGCAGCAAAGAGGTTTTATACAAGTCCTTTAAAACAATGAAATAGCTATGAAATAGATCCCACGAGAATCATCAATCAGATCTTTCTTTTAGATATTTGTTGACAGCAGTTGTGAACGAGAAAATAACTTTTGAGAACATATTTTATCAATATTATTACAATCAATCTACATATTTATTATAATATTTATAGAAATTAGGGAGTTATATAATGAGATACCTATCCTTTATATGATGAGATCTATCTCAAAATCTTTTTTCTCATATTTACAACTTCTGAGAATCAGGTGAAGTTGGAATCATGTAATAAAAAAATATAAATATAAAAAAAATCTTAGGTATCGAAATGGTTCGCAAAATTCATATATCATGATTACTACCGTCTCAATGACGTCGAGTATCCAGTATTCATTCACATAAATAAAGTGAATCATGATTTTCGAAATATTTTGACAACTTTAACATTACTCATCAATTTAACCACTACACCTTGATGTTTTGCATATTAAGATCTCAATCAAACACTTTAAATATTATATATACTCCACACAAAGATCCAAACTTGACATTCCAAAATGTGCTCAACTATAACTCAAGTTCAAAAGTCCAGATTTGAGAACATCACATATTAAAAAACACGTTCCACCAAGAAACAGCAAAAAAAAGTAAAAACAGGACAATCCATCATACAGTATATAAAACCAGAGATTCTTACAAAGCAATAACAAACAATAAATAAGAATATAAAAAAGAGTCATTACCTTTAACAAGAGTGTAAGGAGGAGCTGGAGTCATTGAATAAAAAAGCTAAATGCATCCACAAAGTGTAAAAGCAAGGATCTGAGAAAGATGGGTTTTTGAAAAGATGAAAAGAGAGAAAGGGAACAAGAGTACTTGAACAGTAAGTAAAGAGAGAAATGAGGAGTACTATATAGAGGAAGTGTAAGAAATGAGAATCAAAAAAAGGAAAGCTTCACTGCAATGCAAGTGTATACTAATGTATTGTGTGTACTAGATTACGAGAAGAGGCTTTTGCCACCTTCGAAATAAATATCTAGTTATCTACTACCTAAGACTTGGCACGTAATTGCAGACAATCATGTGCATTTTTACACACATTTGTGCAACCGCGTCCTTACGTCGATCTTTGACGGACATTTTCGTCTATTTTTGTATTTTAGTGCAACCATATTTCATTGGCGAACCTGTTGTTAACCAAGACCAAGATATAATTATACTATATATCTGTGACAAGCACCGGCGGTATCTGTTATTAAAATCCGTCAATTTTTGAAAAATTACTGATAAATCGGTTAAAAATTAATCAAAACTAGTTGATAAAGCCGCGCTTCGCGGCGGCATTACAATATTTTTAAAAAAATTCAATACATTTACGTAATATTATAATATTAATATTAAATTTTAATAATTAAATAATCTTCTCTAATGAATCAATTTCTTGTTAAATACGATTCTTTCAATTGAGCCGCTCTCTCGTTAAAACCGAAATCCCAACTTTTTAACATATATTATAAAGACTTATATAATATTTTTTATCTATAAAATTGAACCGTAAAAATAAAAAAAAATTATAACTTCAGTATCAAATTCTAATAGCTAATACAATCTTTTCTAGCGAGCCGTCTTCCCGTTAAATACGTTTCGAGCCGCTCTTATTTGGAACCGAAATTCTAACTTCATTACATAAAGATAGTAAATTCCAATTTTTATATTTTTTAAACTTTCTAATATTTATGGAGTTTTAAAAGATGAAAATACATCTTATATTTTCTGTATATTATAGATATTCTTGTATTTATTTACAGTTTCCGCATGGAAATGTCTTTCTGTTATGTTAACATATCAAAAAAAAAAATACGAAGACTTTTCGTTACGGAAATAATATTACATTTATGGATACATTTTTGTAATGCAAGTACAATTAACTTGTATAAAAAGGTTAAAATAAAGGATTTATAGGAAAAAAGATGTATAGTTTTAAAAAATCGTATAAGACGTCTCCACCGCCCTCGTATTCTACTTCTAATAAAACTTTTTATTTGATGTATTAATTATATATTTAAACATCTTTTATACGGTCTTATCTAATGAACCGCTTTCTTATTAAACACAGTTATTACTATTGATTCGCTCTCTCGTTAAGACCAAAAACCTAACTTTTACATATATTACTTGTATGATGATATTTATCCATAAAAATCAAATTCTAAAAATAAAATAAAATTTATAACATCATATGATATTTTAATAGCTAGTACAATCTTTTATAGTGAGCCGTCTTCTCGTTAAACACGTTTCGAGCCGCTCTCGTTTGAGATCGAAATTCTAACTTGATTACATATTACTGATGTTACTTATCTTACACAACAATTTTTTTCCTTAAAATCAAAACTTAAAATTAGAGTGAATTCCAATTTATACTTTCTCTAGATTTTCTAAAAGTTTTGGCGTTTTAAAAAATGAAAACACATCTTATTTTCTCTTTATATTATAGATACTTCTGTATTTATTTAGGATTCCTGCATGAGATTGTTCTTTTACTCATTGTTCTTTTATTATGTTAACACATCAATTCTTTTCTTTTTAAATACGGTGACTTTTTTCATGACAATAGTATTGGATTTATGAATAAATTTTCCTAATATAAGTATAATTAACTTATATAAAAAAATATATAATTTAAGAAGATCGTACTTTCTATAAAGTATTTAATTATATGTCAGCTCTATATATTCAAACACCTATTCTAGTTCTAGTAGAACTTTTATTTATATATTTTTTCTATAAATTCGAACTCTTATTCACTATAAATTCGACTCCAATTCTACTTCCAATAGAACTTTTAATCGTATGCCTTATAAATACTAATTATACTTTCAATAGAACTTTTAATCATATGTCTTCCCTATAAATTCAAACTTCTCCTTTATAATTGATATTTTATATTATTAGTATTTAAAATTCTAGAAAATTAGAAAAATCGATTGAGACGATATTAGAGCGCCACCTAAACTCCCGTTATCCATTCAAACTTCTCATTTATAATTGATATTTTATATTATTAGTGTTTAAAATTCTAGAAAATTAGAAAAATCGATTGAGACGATATTAGAGCGCCACCTAAACTCCCGTTATCCTCCTTTATATATATATGAACTCTTATTCACTATAAATTCGACTCCAATTCTACTTCCAATAGAACTTTTAATCGTATGCCTTATAAATACTAATTATACTTTCAATAGAACTTTTAATCATATGTCTTCCCTATAAATTCAAACTTCTCCTTTATAATTGATATTTTATATTATTAGTATTTAAAATTCTAGAAAATTAGAAAAATCGATTGAGACGATATTAGAGCGCCACCTAAACTCCCGTTATCCATTCAAACTTCTCATTTATAATTGATATTTTATATTATTAGTGTTTAAAATTCTAGAAAATTAGAAAAATCGATTGAGACGATATTAGAGCGCCACCTAAACTCCCGTTATCCTCCTTTATATATCAATATATATATATAAAGGAGGATACGCAGGCGCTTAGGTGGCGCTCTAAAATCATCTCAATCTATTTTTCTAATTTTCTAGAATTTTAGAATTTTAAACACTAATAAATGTAAAAATATCATTTAACATATTAGAAGTAGAATAGGTGTTCGAATTTATAGAGAATAAGAGTTCGAATTTATAGGTAAGACATTTGATTAGAAGTTCTATTGGAAGTAGAATAACTATTTATAATGCATATGATTAAAAGTTCTATTGCAAGTAAAATAGGAGTTCAAATTTATGGAGAATAAGAGTTTGAATTTATAGAAAAAACATAAGCGTTCTTTAGATTACAAGATTAGCTTATTCATGTAATTAATATTTCCATTAAATACGGTTATTACTATTGATATAAATTTATAGTTCTAAATAATTAAATTATACGAAAATTTGTACTTTCACATATTTTTGTATGATTAACATCCATACGGTTGGATTTTTTAAATAATAATTAATTTATCATATTTTAAGCCTCACTAATAGATAACTTCTCTATTATGTGATTTAGATACTCTTTTCCCATTAACTATATGTTAATATATGTGGGAAGATTATGTGGCATCTCTTAAATCCTCTCAATCTATTTTTCTAATATTTTAAAATTTTAGGGTTTAAATTACTGAAAACAGAATTTCTTTTAACATAGTAGAAATAGAATAGGTGCTCGAATTTATAAAGGAGAAGAGTTCTAATTTATAGAAAAACATATAATTAATTTTTTTGTTGGAAATAGAATAGGTGTTCGAATTTATAGAGGATAAGAGTTCAAATTTATATGTATTTTCATCTTTTAAAACTCTATGAATATTAGACAGTTTAAAGAATATAAAAATTAGAATTTACACTCTTTATATAATAAAGTTAGAATTCAATTCCAAATAAGAGTGGTTCGAAACGTATTTCACGGGAAGACGGCTCACTAGAAAAGATTGTATTAGCTATTAGAATTTGATATTGATGTCATAATTTTTTTTATTTTTGCGGTTCAATTTTATGGATAAAAATTATTATATGTTAAAGTTCGGAATTTGGTTTTAACGAGAGAGCGGCTCAATTGAAAGAATCGTGTCTAATAAGAAATTGATTCATTAGAGAAGATTATTTAGTTATTAAAATTTAATATTAATACTATAGTATAATGTAAATGTATTGAATTTTTAAAAAAAATATTGTAACGCCGCCGCGAAGCGCGGCTTTAACGACTAGTATATATATAAAGGAGGATACGCGGGAGTTTAGGTGGCGCTTCTAAGATCGTCCCAATCTATTTTTCTAATTTTCTAGATTTTAGGATTTTAAACACTAAGATTTTAAATTTAAATATTTAACATATTATAAGTAGAATAGGTGTTCGAATTTTTAGAAGAGAAGAGTCTGAATTTATATTGAACACATATAATTAGAAGTTCTGTTAAAATAGAATATGTATTTATAAGGCATATGATTAAAAGTTTTATTGTAAGTATAATAGAAATTTGTATTTGAAATATATAATGAAAAGTTCTATTGGTGTATTATTAGTGAATATATCCTAGACTCAGTAGCCAACAACATGTTGGTGCAGTGGTTGAGCCACTGGCCTCCTTTAAAGGAGGTCAGGGGTTCGACTCCTGCGTGTGCGTGAGTTTCTTAGTTTGTATTAGGTTTCCTTTCTGTATTTGTAATGGCCGGGGGTCCTTCGGAAACAGCCTCCCTATTGTACAGGGGCATGGTCTGCGTACAGCTACCCTCCTCAGACACCACTTTGAGTGGCATTATAACTGAGTAAGCTAAGTTTTTTTTTTTATCCTAGACTCAGTACAATGTTTTCGTTGGCTGAGCCTCGGTCGAGTCTCCCAGGTCTGTTTATTTTCTTTAGTCTTCATTCTAACATCATGCATCAATTCACTTGAACTTGCATGATTGAAGCGAATGACTGATTATAACGGATATATTCTTTAATTTTTATATGACTTTTTGTTATATTATTCTTTTATATGTAATTATGTATGTGTTTTAGAATTTTTTGAATATATTATTTTGTTGTAGACTAATTCACTTTTTAGCAAATGCGATTACAGTACTTTTTTGGTTAATTAACGTGTATATTGAACATGTGAACGAGATAGAAGCGGGAAAAAAGAAAAAGAAACGTCACTGTGATTCCTTTTCTTCATCAGAACGCAAATTTTCAATATATATTCGTTATGATTATATCCCGTGTAATTTATTTATTATTAAGGAAATTTTGATTACCATCTTTGTCCTGTTTGATTTAAATTGTTTGTAAGGTGATTAAGACTGGACATACGGTCAAATTCAAAATCAAAAGCAATAATAAATATTAAGATTGTATTTATTAACAAAATTTTTAGAAAGCTTAAATACTAAGATCATATTTATTAACATAATTTTTAGAGCGCTTAGGTGGCGCTCTAAGATTGTCTCAATCTATTTTTATAATTTTTTTAAGCACTAATAAATATAAAAATATCTTTCAACATATTAGAATTAGAATATGTGTTCAAATTTATAGAGGAAAAGAGTTCAAATTTAAAGGAAAGACATATAATTAGAAGTTATATTGGAAATAGAATAGAGAGGCATATGATTAAAAGTTATATTTGAAATATAATAAGAGTTCGAATCTATAGAGAATAAGAGTTCGAATTTATAGAAAAAACATATAATTAAAAGTTCTATTGGAAGTAGAATAGGAGTTTGAATATATAAAGGAGACATATAATTAAATATCAATATATATATAAAGGAGGATAGCGGGAGTTTAGGTGGCGCTCTAATATCGTCTCAATCAATTTTTTTAATTTTCTAGAATTTTAAACACTAATAAATATAAAAATATCAATTAGCATATTAGAAGTAGAATAGGTGTTCGAATTTATAAAGGAGAAGAGTTCGAATTTATAGGGAAGACATATGATCAGAAGTTTTATTGGAAGTATAATAAGTATTTATAAGGCATACGATTAAAAATTCTATTGGAAGTAGAATAGGAGTTCGAATTTATAGATAATAAGAGTTCAAATTTATAGAAAAGATATATAAATAAAAGTTCTACTAGAACTAATAGGTGTTCTAATTTATAAAGGAGAAGAGTTCGAATTTATAGGAAAGACATATGATTAGAA
Organism: Saposhnikovia divaricata; assembly: GCA_036435485.1. Classification (NCBI taxonomy): domain Eukaryota; kingdom Viridiplantae; phylum Streptophyta; class Magnoliopsida; order Apiales; family Apiaceae; genus Saposhnikovia; species Saposhnikovia divaricata. Next base: position 9,377,935 of record JAZHRN010000145.1, on the reverse strand, counting down.
GTTCTATTGGAAGTATAATAAGTATTTATAAGGCATACGATTAAAAGTTCTATTGAAAGTAGAATAGGAGTTCGAATTTATAGAGAATAAGAGTTCGAATTTATAGAAAAAATATATAAATAAAAGTTCTACTAGAACTAGAATAGGTGTTTGAATATATAGAGCAGACATATAATTAAATATTTTATAGAAAGTACGATTTTCTTAAAATATATTTTTTATATAAGTTAATTATATTTATATTAGGAAAATTTATTCATAAATCCAATACTATTGTCATGAAAAAAGTCACCGTATTTAAAAAGAAAATAATTGATGTGTTAAAATAATAAAAGAACAATGAGTAAAAGAACAATCTCATGGAGCAATCCTAAATAAATACATGAGTAACTATAAAATAAAGAGAAAATAAAATATGTTTTCATTTTCTAAAACTCCAAAAATTTTAGAAAATCTAGAGAAAGTATAAATTGGAATTCACTCTATTTTTTAGGTTTTGATTTCAAGGAAAAAAAATTGTTGTGTAAGATAAGTATCATCAATAATATGTAATGAAGTTAGAATTTAGATCTCAAACGAGAGCGGCTCGAAACGTGTTTAACGGGAAGACGACTCACTATAAAAAATTGTACTAGCTATTAAAATATCTTATGATGTTATAAATTATATTTTATTTTTAGGATTTGATTTTTAGGGATAAACATTATCATACAAGTAATATGTGTAAAAGTTAGGTTTTTGGCATTAACGAGAGAGCGAATCAATAGTAATAACTGTGTTTAACAAGAAAACGGTTCATTAGATAAGACCGTATAAAAGATGTTTAAATATATAATTAATACAAAAAATAAAATGTTTTATTGGAAGTAGAATACGAGGACGGTGTAGACGTCTTGTACGATTTTTTAAAACTATACATCTTTTTTCCTAGAAATCCTTTATTTTAACTTTTTTATACAATTTAATCATACTTACATTACAAAAATATATCCATAAATGTAATATTATTCCCGTAACGAAAAGTCTTAGTATTTTAATTTTTTTTTGATATGTTAACATAACAGAAAGACATTCCCATGCAAAAACTGTAAATAAATACAAGAATATCTATAATATACAGAAAATATAAGATGTATTTTCATCTTTTAAAACTCCATAAATATTAGAAAGTTTAAAGAATATAAAAATTGGAATGTACTCTCTTTATATAATGAAGTTAGAATTTCGGTTTCAAATAAGAGCGGCTAGAAACGTATTTAACGGGAAGACGGCTCGCTAGAAAAGATTGTATTAGCTTTAAGAATTTGATACTGAAGTCATAATTTTTTTTTATTTTTACGGTTTGATTTTATAGATAAAAAATATTATATAAGTCTTTATAATATATGTTAAAAAGTTGGGATTTCCGTTTTAACGAGAGAGCGGCTCAATCGAAAGAATCGTATTTAACAAGAAATTGATTCATTAGAGAAGATTATTTAATTATAAAAATTTAATATTAATATTATAATATAACGTAAATGTATTGAATTTTTTTAAAAATATTGTAACGCCGCCGCGAAGCGCGGCTTTAACGACTAGTATATATTGATTTTGGAATCGATTTGGCCGATTTTGCAAAAATTACCGATAAATCATCAATTTTTTAACCAAATCATCCGATAAATCGTAAATCAATACCTTAATTGAATAGTTCCGATTTCCAAAATCTGTAACATTTTGACGGTATTTGTGGAACATCAACTACCTCACCATTTTTTTATTCGGATCTAATTGATGCCGTGACTTTGAATTTATCACGGTAATCTTGTAATGATTAATAATCGGATTATGACAAATAATCGATTCGACAAACATTCTCGAAACTTTTATGTTTTTTTTAAACGAAAACTTTTATGTTTAATAGTTTTTTAGTTAATTATAATTATTCCTACACTCGTTAGAAAGACTAGCAATATGCCGGGTATATTTTATTTTTTAACTTTAGTAAATTTAACTATAAAATTTGACATTTAAGCAAAAACTATATAACTTTATTCTACTTATTTTTTTTATTTCTAATATGTGCAAAGAAATTACTTTATGATCAATGTTATAAAACTTGAATATCGAAATCAACGTCTTAAAATTCGATTAATTGTTTAATTTTTTAAGTATTTGTTTTAAATATCCCAATAATTGATCGAGCATTCATTTTGATCCGATTAGATTGACCTCCGATTAAGAGTGCTCGTTCGATCAAATCTATCAATTTTTAGGATATTGATTATTAAATGTGTGCTCTCTTTATTATTAAATAATAAACAAATATTTTGAGAATATGATTTGATAAAGGCTTTATCGGAAATAAAAAAATTGATGAAGGTTTTATTCGAGGACATGATTTTATGAAGGTTCCATTTGAGGACATGATTTTATGAAGGCTCTATTTGATGAAGGTTCTATTTGACATTGAAATGGTTAGCTATTTCTGTAAAAAATAAAAAACAAATTTTTCTTTTTTTTCCTGACAAAAAAAAGACAATTTTTTTTTTCAAAAATAGGGGACCTATTTTTTATAAAAGTAACTTTTTATCCAAAGCACTTTTCAAAATTTATTTTAAAAAAATCCCTAATATTTATTAAATAATTTTTTACCTGATTTTCAAAAAAAATTGTTCTTATTATGTGCAACAACAATACAAACGTAGTCTAAACAATATTTATCACAAACTTGTATAAGATTTTGAGAAAAAATTTCATCTAAAATTTTAAAAGGTGAACTCAATTTCTATAATTTGAAGGATACGAATTAAATGTTACTAAGCAAATCAACTTGGTGAACTTAAATATGAAAACTTAATCAAATATGAATTTAATCAACTTGGTAAAAATTGAATACACTTCCACTACTAAATCTTGCATGCACTTCCTCGCATTCTGTCAGCATGAACAAACGAACATATTGCCAGACTAACTGAATTGCAAATCACGAGTTTTGTGTTACTGATCCACTGCAGGCCACAACATTTTTTAAACAACTGTTGTTACTTGTAACCAGTAAATTAAACAAGCATCAATAAAAACAGGGTTCAACCATTCACATATAATAAATACTCTGCACAGACCAATAGTCGTACATAAACACAAGTATTGACCCAAAGCTCATATAAAAGATAATGTTCACTCCAGTAACAGGACACAACGAATGCATGTTGTTGAAAAGATCGAATTTAGAACTACTAGACATGATTCTTGATGGAAGCACTATATCCACTCTGATCATCATAGTACTTGGACCAGAGCATAACTCCGCCATACTTGGAAGACCCTTTGATCGCTGGAAGCACTTGAGAAGTAAGATCGTTTACGGGGATGAAGCCACTTCCAGCTGCATCAGGAGCTGCTGGTAGTCCAAGAAAGATCTTTGTGGCAGGAATATCGGTAGTCCATTGCTTCCAAGAGTCTTCAAGATTACTGGCAGCACTAGAAGAGTACTGACAAGGAGGGTTGTTGTAGAATTGTACCCAAACATAGTCAAATAGTCCAGTCTTAAGGGCACCTCCAACCCATGCATCAGGATAAGGACACTGAGGAGCTGCAGTTAAGTAGACTTTCTTTCCGCGCTTGCTGTATGCAGAAAGGTATCTAGCAAGGTCATCCCAGTGTTCACTTGTTCCTCCTTCGATATCAAAATCAACACCATCTAAAACAGCATTGCCTAGAGGTCGCGAAGCTGAATGTCCTCCAAGGAAATTGTTCCATATATAAGTTGCCACATCCCTGGCATCTGCAGCAGATACAAGAGAGTAACTCCCAGAAGCTCCACCTATAGAAAGTATCACCTTGATTCCTTGTGCTTGACACGACTTTATGTCTGAGCTCAATGTAGTGCAGCCATTGCTGTAAGGATCACAGTGACCAGCAAGATTCAACTGGGGCTTTTGGCCATTACCGAAGGTACTTAAAAAAGCTAAGTTAACATATTTGTAGTTCCCTGTGGCACAAGTCTCTGCCAAGGTTCCTTCTTGTCCGTTTTGACCCCAGTAGATCGAAATGCCACCAGCATCAGAATTTGCCGCTAGTAATAGTACTAGTGAGTAAACAAATGCTAGAGAAATTGCTAAATGAGATGCCATTATACTTAAAATGAACAACCAATGTTTTTTTTTTGTTTGTAAAATAATGTGACTGTATCTGATTTATATAAGAGGAAAACTTATTGTACTTTCGAAGGCACTGTTATATATTTTGTGCGTAACGTGGAATTCATTCAGGATGTATTATACAATACATAGATAAGTTTTAGGTTTACATGAACCGAGATGTTGATGTACACAAGTGTCTGCCCATTGCTACGGATTTAGATAGCCATATATCTTGTATCTATGCAAAATTATAGACTCTTATAATGTCCTTTTTCGCACTAGAAGCACCCCGTTTGGATTACTGTCCTGTCCTTACAGTAACATTGTTATCAATCTCAAACATTCAACCATCTATCACATACTTAAAGAATTACAAATGTATGGTTGTGAATGATGCTTCACGATATTGCCATATATTGATTATTAAATGTATGATCAGCTTTGATTTAATAAAACAAATACATCGAGTCGTCTTGGTCTAAATATTTATGAAAAAATAAAATTATAATATTTGTTAACGTAAAAAATACGTTAACACGGTGATGCAATAGTTGAAGGAAACTTTCTCTAGTCTCTACAGCCTCAATTTTGTCAGAGCAGTTTAAGGCTTTCAACCTTGTTATTTGGGTGTCCAGACTCCAGAGTCGGTAATCTGTAGTGGAAAACCAACCAGAGACCAGATAACTGAACTGATGGATTTCTTAATAATAAATAGTTCAAATAAAGAGGAATCTTCCTGAAACATTAGTTTTCAAACAAAGAGGAACCTTCCTGGGACACCAAAGTACTAGTAAAGTCCACTCTCGAATAAAAATTGGAGGGTTGAAATACAGGTGTTTCTTATAATAATCAGAATATGATAATGAGATCATGGTGAAAACCATCAGGAAGTGCCCAAGGGGGGCCAAGAGGCATGTCATAGTGGTAGCAACCTTCGCATCGTGGGGAAAGCTACAGCTGGTAACGGCAGAAGAGCGAAAAAATCTCTGATCATGCCACAAATATCTTGCCATAGCCAAGTCTTGCAACCATTATCAATAGATAATCAACGCAGCATTATTATATACTTAAAATAATCCGATCGACAAAAATTTGACAGACTCTCAAGCACTAATGACCCTTCAATCTTCTTTTATTTACTTTCGTTAAATTTTCCTTCACATCTAGCAATGCCCACTTAGAATACTATTTAAGTGGTTTGAAAAAATTCAGAAGCTATGCATAACTGTAATCTTATCTTGAAACTTGGTTTAAAGCCGGATTTCCGGTTTACTAGTTTACTTCTTTAATTGTAGTTGTCATGTATAACTATAAGATTCTTATGTTGATTGTTTCTAGGTTGAAACGATGGTAAACATTTCACGTTTTGAGGACTGGATTATAGGACCACAGAACATAGTTCTCAATTTCTTAAGGATTGTTCCTTGCTCAAATTCGTAGTGCCCTATTAGATTGAAGTACTGATCTTGTCATAGATAGCTCTCACAAGCCATGCCATTATCTTAGATAATTATTATGGTCAAGTACAACAGATTGTAAAACTTATTTATGCAAGCATATATAGTTCAAATATCAATAGTTTCATAATGCTGTGACCATCAATAAATATTAACGTTTAAGCGAGGTTTTTATTTTAGCTAGTTAAACTAGATGCTCAATCGGCTGATGCCAGATTATATGTCAAAAGTTCTGTTGTAACCACTTGCCAGTAAATCGAGAACAAATACATTAATAAAAACAGGGTTCAAGTGTTCAACCATTCATAGATGTAAGCATACATATTGGCACAAAGGATATAAACAAGATAATGTTATCTGAAGTGCTAAGAACGGAATGCATGTTGCAGGGGGGACTATACATCTTTCAGACATGATTCTTGATGGAAGAGCTGTATCCACTTTGATCATCGTAGAACTTGGACCATAGCATAACTCCGCCATACTTGGAAGACCCTTTTATGGCTGGAAGCACTTGAGAAGTGAGATCATTTACGGGGATGAAGCCACTTCCAGCTGCATCAGGAGCTGCCGGTAGCCCAAGAAAGATCTTCGTGGCAGGAATATCAGTAGTCCATTGCTTCCATGAGTCTTCAAGATTACTGGCAGCACTTGAAGAGTACTGACAAGGAGGGTTGTTGTAGAATTGTACCCAAACATAGTCGAAAAGACCAGTCTTAAGGGCACCTCCTACCCATGCATCAGGATAAGGACACTGAGGAGCTGCAGTTAGGTAGACTTTCTTTCCACGCTTGCTATACGCAGAAAGATACCTTGCAAGGTCATCCCAATGTTCATTTGTTCCTCCTTCGATATCAAAATCAACACCATCTAGAACAGCATTGCCAAGAGGCCGTGAAGCTGATTGTCCACCTAAATAATTGTTCCATATATAAGTTGCCACATCTTTCGCATCTGCAGCAGACACAAGAGTGTAACTCCCGGAAGCTCCACCTATAGAAAGTATCACCTTAATTCCACTAGCTTGACACGACTTTATGTCCGAGCTCAATGTAGTGCATCCATTGCTGTAAGGATCACAATGACCAGCCAGATTCAATTGAGGCGTTTGGCCATTTCCGAAGGTAGTAAGAAAAGCCAGGTTAACATATTCATAGTTCCCTGTGGCACAAGTCTCTGCCAAGGTTCCTTCTTGTCCGTTTTGACCCCAGTAGATCGAAATGCCACCAGCATCTGAACTTGCCAATAGTAAAAGCACTAGTGAGGAAACTAATGCTACCGAAATCGCTAGATGATATGTCATGGTACTTTGCAGATAATCAACAATCTATGGTTTTTATGTTATGCTTGTGTAAAACATTGCAAATTCATCTACTTTATATAAGAGAAAAACTCATTGTACATTTGAAAACACTGTTGTTTTGTAGTTTTTAACCTATTATGTGCAGTACCGTGGCATTCATTCGACATGTGTATCATAAATGAACTAGTAATTTAAACTTGCATCAATTGAGATGTTAATACACGCAAATGTTAGCACATTTCTACCGTTTTGTCTATATTTATGTTCAATGCTAGACTCTGAAAATGTTTTTTCTGCATAATACTGGGACCTTGTACACAATTCTCCTGTCTTTTAACGGATTGTTGTTTGTTATCAATCTTAAACATCAAACTATCAGTAAAAAACTGTAAGAATTTTACTTCACATTTTAATTAGCAATCTTCATATAGAGCTTGGCTTAACTTTCCAAATTTAGGGATGGGCGTAGAATCACTCAATTATCTGGAGTGCAATTCCAGTCCTCATCTCCCCAAGCCTAAGTCACTCTTCTAACCCGTCTCGGGATCTTGCAAGGAATCGGAAATTTTTAATTTATTATATATTTTATAGTACATATTAGAGTTAATTGCAAGAAAGTGACTAGATTTTATACTGATTTTCAAAAAAGTGGCCAGATTTTCAATTTTGTAAAATGGTTGTCAGACTTGCCTTTTTCCTTTCAAAAAAATGGCGATTTTCAGCTTATTTGGCAGGGATAAAATGGGAAAATATGTTATGTATTAGTCAATTTATGTGCATGCATGGGGGCATTATTATTATTATTACGAATATTTTCCCATTTTACCCCTGCCAAAAAGCTGAAAATCGCCTGCAGCCACCTTTTTGAAAGGAAAAAGGTAAGTCTGGCCACCCTTTTGCAAAATTAAAAATCTGGCCACTTTTTTGAAAATGAGTGTAAAATCTGGCCAATACTTTGAAGTTTACTCTACATATTATGAAAAACTAGTTTAATAATGAGGTTTTTTCATTAATATCCAAACCCAAATTTTTTTTGCAAAAGTATCTTTCTTAAAAATAAATTGCAAAAATACCAACTTTTATAAATATTTGCAAAAATACTTCCTCCAACTTTCAACTTTGCAACCGCAATTACATGTAAACTGCTACACAACTACATATACAAATTTAACTCTAAAATTTTCACAATCAACCAAAAACAACTAAAATCTACCAACTGTGATACCAAATTTACCACCAAAATATAAACTTGAAACAACCGACATCAACTTCAATTTAGTAAATTCAGAACTATTACTCACAATACACACATATATATATATATATATATATATATATATATATATATCAAGCTCAACATTGGCTTAATTATTTTGGTGGATTGATATGTTTAAGTGTGACCTTAGGTTCTATCTCATGTTAAAAAAATTTCAATAAATTTAAGGATATTTAGATAAATTACTAAAAAAAATTGATATTTACAAGATTTATTTTATAGGCTTTTTATGTTATAAACTCCGGAGAGATCCATGAGGACAATCACATGCCCAATTTTCTCTTATTTTGGATTGTTATTCATATATTTGGAAAAAAAATTAAAAAATTTACAAAAATAAATTATATATACATATAAAATGAAAATTGATATGTGAATATATTTACAATATTAATATAAATTAAATAAATATAAACATTAATTAAATTCTAGTATTATTTAACTAATTTGGATTTCTTTCCTACCAGGAAAAAGAAAAAAGAAAAAATAATAAAAATCTTCATAATCGTAGTTTTTTATTCAAAAACAAAAATTGAAATTGATCAAAAATGAAAATACAAAACACTGAAAAAGGTTCCTACTACGACAGAAGATCATGAATAAAAATAGGGCTTAATGATCCTATAGTTAACTATAGGTAAAGTTCCTACAGTTAACCATTGAAATCACGACACATCACGTAGTTTCCTAAATAAAAAGATACATCATTAATGCCCCTGCGGGGCCCTTATAAATAAAAGATAATAATAACATGATTTTAAAGGTTAACTATAGGAAATTCTCCTACAGTTAACTGTAGAAACATTTTTCTCATAAAAATATAATACAATCATAATTTGCGGAATATATTTTTTGTAAGATAGAATTTGCTATTCAAAATTGTGACATTACTTATAATTTATTTGTCTCATATATTTGTATAAACTTCTTTTTTTATTAATATCATTTTTTTACAAGAACAACATACAAATTTCACAAAAATAGATTTTTATTTTATATAAAAAAATAAAAAGATAATAAAATAGAAGGGAGAAAAGAAAGAAACACACGAAAACAAGGCCACGTATCTCTCTTGTAAGTAAATAATCTTACAGATTGAAATTCTTCGTTATCTTCAGATAATACACCGCCGATCTGCTTCATCGTTCAATTCACTCCGGTTATTTCTCTTCTCAATTATATCATTTATAGAATTTTGTTACTGTATTCGATTAATAATTGTATATGAGATTGATTGTTTGTTTTGTGTTTAATTGATTGTGTGCACATTAACTGGTTTTGTGATTGTAATGTCAATTTAATTGTATGTATTAATTTGTAGTATCAACTGAATTTCTTGAAGTTGATTTGTTTATCGATTTTCGGTTGGGGATGTTATGCATTTGGATATCTGCACGAAACTGTTATGTTGAATTACGGAAAGAGTTTGCACTGTTGTTTTGTTTTTCGGTTATTAGTTAGTTGCTTAATTTTATGTATTAGTAAACTGCAAAGCAAAGTATGTATTTGTTCATTAGTTGAACAGATGATACACAATCGATTTAAACTGTTATACATAATAGAGAGATTACAATTACACAGACTATTGTAGTGATGCTTTTGGTTGAAACTTATTTTCTGTAAATTGTTTCTCGTATCCTCTCCTGTGTGTATTTTGTGCGTGTCTTCTGGTTGGTTGTTAGGATAAAAGAAATACACGAGCTGATAACTTGATATATTAATTGAACTAACGTCATGCTTATGATTAGTATGTAGCAAGTTTTATGTCACTTTGCCCGTTTGTGCCACCAACATGTTTGAATTTGGACTCTTATGGGTTTCTTACGTTTGTGTCTTTGGACTTGCAGTGATCAATAAATTGCTTGATTTTGTTTTGACGGTATGGCAACCTCAGTGTATCTGTCTTTTTGGTGTTAATCGCTAGCTGTTCCTTTTAAAAACAAGGACTACTGCTCCTTCATATTTTCTTGGAAATAAATATATTAGATTTGGGGTTGCAAGAAAGTAAATATTTCATCTTTATTCATTCAATTCTATCAATTTGTCTTCTTCATATTCGTAGCTCAGTTAATACATTGATCAGCTACGATGCAACTCTTATATATGTATCTATAATTATATATTAATATTCTCGCCAATTAATTGAATTAACAAGTTTATACATTACGATTTTCAGCTCTTATGATGAATCAAATCAACTCGTTGCCGACGATGAGGCCTCCGCCGCCGCAACAGTTTTTTCCGGCATTGCCACCATTCCCCCCACCATCTAGTAATTTTTGGGAGACTAATAATGTAAAAAACCGGCTCACAGAGTTAAACGATACGGTTCGTCTCGCGAAAGCAATGTGAGCAATTCTAATTCACATGTTTATAGTAGTTTAATTCATGTGTTATCTTAATTTTAGTAGTTAATCAGTTGCTTATTTGTTTGAATATTTATGTGTAGTTTTGGTAATTTTATTGATTGTTTGTTTATGTGGATTTACGTGTATTTGTAATTTTAATTACATAACAGGCAATGTGAGTTGGAAATGTTAATTGCAATGAAAGAGAAAGGAACTGACAAAGGGATGGATAATGAGTCGATTAATAGTTCAGTTTCTGAGTTTTCGGATTTCTTGGAGAAAAATAGGATTGATCTGGCTACGCAAGAGTTGAGGTCGTTAGAAGGTGCGAATGCTTTGATATCGAAATTAAGTGCCGAGGTTGAGCCGTTTAGGGTTTTGACTGATGATACCAGGCAGTGGGAGGAAAAATCTGCAGCAGTTAGATTTGCTAATAAAATACAGAAACATAAGAGAAATAAGCTTTGGCGGAAGAGAAAGAGGAAGCGTGTTGCAGAAATGGTTGCAAAGGTAACGACTAACGAGGGTGTTTTTTGATAGAAGTTCATGTGGATTTTGTTTATGCCTATCTGATATTCATGAGTGGTGATGATTAGGAACGTGAGCAATTTGATCAAGCTAATCAAGAAGCAGATGAATGGAGAGCTCGAGAGATTGCAAAGGACATTGCCAAGCGGAAGGTACCACAATAGAAGTGCTAAGAGTTTATATGTAATTAGTAGTTTTTTAAGTTACATTACACTCCTACAACCATGCCGTGAGTAAATATTTCTAAACTAATCAATTGTATTTATCCAAAATCAGGATTTTAGGGTGTTAATGATTACAGAAAGTACACTCACAGTATCAAAACTTGCGAAGCTTCATGCTTCTTAAAGCACATAACCACATATACTTCTGAGTACAGTAGGTTCTAATATAGTGCATAGACTTTCAATTGAGGAAGAAGACTTCGGTTTCAAACGTACAACAATGAAACTCACTTATATTGGTTGTTGGAGGGAACATACTTATATGGCTCACAACTTTTTATACCCAAGTTTTGTTGTTTGTTTGTTCTTGTTGTGTCCTAATTATAAATTGCTAGTGCTTTGGCAAGGTAGCATAGTATTTTTTCAATCAATATTTCCTTTTGTTGTACAGGTGGAAAAGATGAAAGAAATTGCCAAGATTAAAGCAAAAGAGGAAAGAAGGAAATTCGAATCTGAGGTAAGAAATATAGAAACTGAATTTAGTGATTATTACAGGAAATTATCTAGGTCTCTAAATTTATTCTCATTCCTGTTTCCCGGCACAACCTGGAAGCAAAAAAGCGCTTCTTTATAGGAACTCATTTGTAATATCAATTCTATTCCGCTTTCTGATTATTAGTCTGCAATATTTTACATCACAAATGAATTGGTTCAAGATTGATGCCTTTAAAAAATTGACAGTTGAGTTATGCTATGAACTGTATACACTAAGCTTACTTCTGTTTCAATACAGCTTGAACTGGTTTTGACTGTGGAGAAATTACAAGAATTGCGGTCAATAAGGATACAGAAGTTGAAAAAACAAGGTGAGGAATATGATTTTAAGTTTGATTACTTTCCCTTCGGTTCTCTTTTTGGTAACAGTAGTAGGCTGCAATATTCTTTACAAAAATAACTTGTTATAGTATAGATTGCAAGATCACAAGTTTCGGTACATTCTAAAAGAAGCTCACATAGTAGAGTAGACTACGTTGAGCTTGCTTTACCACATGTAGGCCAGCCAAACAGATCAGCTCGGTTAAATATATACATGTTTTCTGGCTTACTTCGTAGACTGAATGTATTTGAAAATTCATTTGAAAACTAAATTGTGAACCATAATTAAATAAATCATGCATATTATTACTGAAGAGACAGTGAGGTATATATATATATATATATATATATATATATATATATATATATATATATATATATATATTTGTATGTACGCTGTTGCCTGCATCGACTGCATCTCTTCCTCTCTTTCTTAGCTTCAAACAATCATAGGTCTCTTGGTCATGCAGGTCATTTTCTCCCGGAGGAGGACGACAAGTTCATTGAAAGAGTCCGAGCTGCAGTTGAAGAAGAGGAGCGCCAAGCAAAAGCTGCAGCTGCGGCAAGTGCTGCTAAGGATGCCATTGCAACTGCTGAGGAATCCAGGAAAGTAAATCAGAGTCATGGTCAACCCGCAGAAGATCTGAGCAGTAGACTTGAAGATAAAGAAAGTCAGGACCGGATATTTAAGAGTGAAAATGCTAAAAGCTCAAAAGCGACTGTCGATACTGGAAAGCAAGGATCGGAGGGACCAGGAGCATATGATTCCCTAGCAAACTTGCCCCTGGAATTTTATCATTATTACCATGGCAGCAATACTGATATGGGGACTCTTATTGAGGTAAATTCACTGAATGTCGTGCTCTAATTCTTTGTATCATGCGGGTACTGCCATGTACTTTCAGACAATCAATCCTAGTCACCTTATATTTAATGGCAGTTTGTGTACATTAAACACACTTTAGTACTCGTGAGCGACAGTCATGAAATAAGCACATACAATGATCTTTGTTAAGAATAACTAGCAGCTTCTAAATTTTTTTGTCTAATATTTACGTAGTCATTTTTTTTTGTTTAAGATAGGCTTTTCTTGCTATATGGTCTGCTTAGGATTCACACTTGATTGTTTTTCAATTTAATGATACAGGCTAATCAAAATTGTTCCAGTTTACTTGAGGTAACTTTATCCTTCAATGCAGGTTCGAAGATCATGGGATGCATATATTAAACCTGGAGGAAGGTGAGAACAAATCAAAAGTTTATGACTTTCATGATTATATTGGCAACTGAAAGGCCTATATATTATTTTACCATTTTCCTTACTCATCCCTTCCATCTAGTTGTGTTAATGTCTGAATGTCTTTATATAAAAACCTGCAACTTTGCTACTGAGTGTAAGCACGTAGATTTCTGGCAGACTTGGGTCCTTCACATTAATTGAGAATCTGCCGCAATCTTCTTAGTTGTGGCTTTAAAACCATATAATATGTTGAAGATTCTGGCGAGAACATGTTGGAGGCTCTAATATTATTCTTGAACTTGCATTTAAAGGTTAACTTATACAGTACAGGCTCAAGCTTATAGATTAAGCCTCGAAGTGTCTTATATTGTGTGTTGTTATGTTTGAATTCCATAACAATTTATCATTCTATCATGGAAGTTCTATGAGAGTATCATGTAGTTGTTTCGTTCTTTTATGTTTATGCACCCACAAGTTAGAAGAAATAAACCAAGGCAGTTGTTTCCTATGAAATAGTTCTATGAAACAGTATCTGAGTTTCTCTCAGTTTGCATAATTCAATTCGTATAATGTTTAGAATGAGTTAGAAGAGCGTAATATAAATTGGGTAGCCACGTGTACGTAAAACAACTTCTGACCATATGTATTTCTTTCCGCAGCCGGATACCAGGTCACTGGGTCCAGCCGCCACCTCCAGCAGATGAGATATGGGCATCTTACCTGGTGAAACCTAAATGATCCCTGTTAAATGCTGGCTTGCGCTTCCAAGGCACAGAAGAACCAAGGAATCCTGCATGTATATGTTACAATCATTCACATAACGTATCAAAGCCTACAAAGGACTTTAGAGAAGACAATGATGAATGTGCACTTAATCAGACATCCAAGTCGGTCCAACCAGGGCAGATAAGGGATTGCTAATCCAGTTCAAGGTTGTTTGGGGTGGGGGGGGGGGGGGGGGGGTAGCATGCAAAGGGACATGGGAGTTCGTAGACTATTGATCCAGAACTGAAATCAGGATGATATGTAGTGCTAGCTATTTCATCCATTATTGGTATGTAGTCTACAATATTCCCCAGAAATTTATACCTTCGCTTCTACATAAATGTATTACTGGTTACATGCATGAAATACCATGAAATTTTAGTGCTTGATGCCCACTCCTTAATTACAAACATTGGCAGAACACCTGAAATAATTTTGAGGTTTTGCATCTGAAACCAGCAAGGAATTTATATTTAACTTGCCACTTTTTTGTACTTATATTTTTACTTGCCACTTTTTTGTACTTAATTTTGGAAACAAATGAAGAGCAAACACACACGACACAAATGATTCATCCTGAATGTCTACCTCGTTTACTTTAGTGTAATGCTCCTCTTAGATTGCATTTACTCAATTTAATAAAAGCACAAAACTAATGTGCATCTAGGATCCCAGGTACCATGCTGCTAGCCCCAAGATTTGCTTGTCACTAGAAGAAACAACTTCCTAGTCCTTTACTAGCTAAAAACTTTAACTAGAAAAAAAAAAAAAAAAGGACAGATACTAACTTGTACAAAAAGAATATGACCCTTAATTAACACTTAGTAAACTCCTGGAAATGGTAAGATTGAGAAAGAGAACCCTCGGGTCGAGAAACTGTAACAATCATCAATAACCTTGGGCAAGAATGCAATTTAATTTGGCTTGAAATATGCACATAAGCCAACATATACCCAGGTCCACCCCAAAGGCCCAAACAAACGAAACAAAACAAAAATAGTGAATAAACAGTGCACAAAGCAAACATGGGAAGTACTGGGAGGCAAAACTGCTAAACAGTTCACATATTTAAAATCTACGAGTAAGATAATGCAGCCGGTCACCGCTTGACTCGCAAGAAGGTACTCAGAACTCAGATGCGAGCCTGGCTCATAAAAAGTTTCAGATACTAGCTGTCCCCCAGAAAAGAAAGCACCAAGAAAAGAACAAAGAGAAAAACAAGAAAAAAAAAGAATTCGTAGACGACATTTTCTCCATCTACCCCATCACCACCAGAAAAAAAAAGAGAGGAAAACTTTCAAACAGTGACAACTGAATTGAGCATCAAATTAGCAATCCAAAGATTAGCAGAAGCACTAGAAACATTCAATATCCACAACAAATTGCATGCCACTGTCGACTCGTGTGCACATAAACTACAATGAAGATATTAGCATGCACTAATGTACTATCTGATAGCAAACCGGAACACAAGAAGCAAGAGCTTAACTAAAGACTTCACTATATTTGTAACTGGTACAGAAACACCACCACACTCTGAATACCAACCACCACCTATGTCTTATCCATAATAAATTCTCTAAGCTTTCTTTTTGTCTTTCAACGTTCCTCTAGGAATTTTACTCAGAACCTTAGCATCAAATACAGCATACTGCTTTTTGATCTCGATCATTGCTTTTTCCGCAAGGGGATCAATTTTGTCCTCGTACTTCTCATAGAGAACTGGCACTGTGTGCAGCAGCACAAAAGCTGTTTCACAAGAAATAACCAAAACCATTATAACATAATTATAGGAGAAACCATGACTAAAAGAGAACCAAAGTAGAATAAATCAGTTTAGATATTACTTACTCATGTAAAACAGTGTCAAGAAATTACACCAACTTCCGACAATTGAGAGAACCCATAAACCAGCAATTATCTGAGACATAAGAGAGAGACTTAAAACATATTCACTGGTCCAGAAAGGTTAATCAAGTTTTAAAGATGACATCTTTGGACCTCGCCTACTCGTAAAATAACCAAGAAACCTCAAATTACCAAATCAAAATCAACTCTCCGTATCGGCACCAAGCCGTCTCAGGAATCCAGCTTCATTTAACATTATTGTTGTTTTTGTGATTCAATGGGAGCAGACAAAATTTAAATTTATAGTATTTAGACTTTTGTATTAGCAGAATATATACATGAAACAGAAAATGTTAATTAATACAGGAACGTACAGCCAAGAAACCCTTGATCTCCCTTCCGGATGCTACATTTCGCAACATAGCAAGGGCACGATTGATTTCAATCCTCAATTCAGCAGCAAACTGAAGAAACAGATCTTCTGGAAGTTGAACTTCTGGGATGCGAGGAGGAGACCTGTTTCCAAACTTGTCAGTCAATGCACAAGCCAATTATAATCGTAACTATTAAATATATATATATATATACATATATATATATATATACACATCATTACACTTACTTGTTGATAAAGGTGGACACGTTGGACCATAAGAACATGACTGCAAGGGCCAAAATAGAAATGTGGCACACCAAGGTAATCAAATGGTACTCGAGCAGCTCAAAAAAAGCATATAGTGCGGTAGCTCCACCGAGTACAGAGGCGGATATCTTCTTGTTCCTCCACAAAAACACATCAGCCGCTACACCAAATAATTGCAAGGATTATGGTAATTGAACACAGAAGTACAAATACATACCCATTACTCAATATTATCTATTGCATATTTGGATTTACACCCTTAATTTCATCTCCAAAACTGAATTTCAAACATATCACATGCCTTTTTAGAAAAAAAGCACATCCATTGGTTCCACCTCTACAGTTTTATAGAAAAAACATATAAAAACAACCGAGAGAATTACACTATGTTTTGCACTGATATGTTGCTAAAGACAGATTATCAAGCACGATATAAACCATCAGGCAGAAAACCATGTCGTTATCTTAAATCTTTTAAAGCCCTAGCAATGATACTCCCTCCGTCCCATTTTGTATGACACTCATTCCTTTTTGGGTCGTCCCAAAAAGAATGAACCTACTAAACTTTCTATTTTTGAACACTACTTTTCACTATTACACCCACTACTTCTCTATTTTATACTCTCTTTTTATTAAATAAACAATATTACCCCACTACTTTCCTATTTTACCCATTTTTTATACATCCACTTTCACACCCAACCAACCACATGTTACCACCTAGCAAGTCAAACAGAATTTTCTTAATCTCCGTGAAAGTCAAATAGGCTCTTACAAATTGGGACTGAGGGAGATATTCCTCATTCGAAATTTGTTTCTAACTAAAGATGGTTGGGTAAAATAACAGTAACTACACTTGAGCCCTGAACAAGTAAAATATTCTAAAACCCCAAAAATAATCAATTGCTAGATAAAAAAGTAAAATTAAAATCAAATCATTTCAAAAGCAGAAACAACATCTACAAATCAATCACTATACATAAATACAAGTAGGTGTGGGTAATAAATCAAAAGGAGTAAAGTAACTTTGTATGTGCGAGAGAGAATGAGAGAGAGAGAAGAGAGTGTGTGAGGGAGAGAGAGAGAGAGGGAGAGAGAGAGAGAGAGAGAGAGAGAGAGAGATTACGTTTGCCACCGCCAAGCACCTTATGAACAGGCTTCTCTCTCCCAAACAACCTATAGATCCTGGATTTCATCGACGACTGCTGCGGCGGCGGGGAAGAAGCTTTCACCGGCGACTTATTCTCGAAATCGACGTGCGAAGGCGAGGAGGCGCCGTCGCCGTGAAACTTGTCCGAGATCTTATCCATCATAGACTCGGTTTTCACCTCGGGAATCTCGTCGTGCTCCGTCATTTCTACTCTCCACACACACACTAAAAGCTCTTAACTGTGTGAAAAACACTAAACAAGTGATGTACTTGTGGTGTAGTTTTGAGATGTGAGGGGTTTTGGGGATTTCGAGGCTAAACGGCGTCAAGTAACGGTAAAGGCAAATCATATGGTAAAGTGGGCCCGTTTTTATTTCTTGCGCGGTCAGGATTTTTTTACTCGCCTTCCCTTTTTGACTGTGGTGGTAGTAGTCTTCAATTCTCATACCGTACCAAGTGGTTTTGAAATACGAGTAATAAGCTGGTTTTATATAAAAGTGATCATCCCCATTACACTCGAATGCATCAAGTAAAAATCCAATTAAAAACGATATTATTTAAATCATTAAAGTTATAATAAATAGGGAAATTCTCAATGGTGTCCATCTGTTATTGACATTTCCAAGTGGTACCATTTCGTGTTTTTGACTTACGAGCAGTGTTCTAAAAATCGGTCTAGGCGACCGATTAATCGTCGCCTAGGCGCTAGGCAGCCAGAAAATGCCTAAATTGTGCAAAAATCGGTCATTTGACGTTTTCTTATTAGGCGGCGCCTAGGCGGGCTTAGGGAGGTTTAGGCGATATTAGGCGGGATTAGACGTTTAATTAGTTAGGCGGGAATAATCGATTAGGCGACGATTAATCGGTCCTAGGCGGTATTAGTTGCGATTAATCGGTCAAATTTTAAAAAAAATAGTCAAATTAAGAATAAAAATTTAAAAACATAAAATTTTTAAAATAAAAAATATATTTTACACATGAAAGGGTAAATTCACTCATAATATTTAATAATAAAATGAAGACAATTATATTTTTTCTTATATAAAATATATTTTAAAATATTAAAATTAAAATATTTACTATTTATTTTTTATTTTATTGTCATTTTCCTTGTTTTAATTAAAAATAGTTTTAAATAAACTTTTTAAATTTTAAATATATTATCAAAATACTAGAATTCATAACCTTTCATTTGATTATAGTAGTATTTAAGAAAAATGTGTAGAACTCGATGAAAAATTACTTTTACTTTCCGAGTACAATAATGGGTGGCCACTTTGATATTTATTATTAATTTAATGATTCAAATGATATCGTTTTTGAATGGGTGGTAGATCTACTTGATACATTCGAGTGCAATGAGTGGTCACTTTGATATAAAACCCGTAATAAGTTTAACAGTCGAATTATTTCATTATTAATATTTAAAATCAAATTTAGTCATTTCAATAATTACCTTTTAATTTTTTTTATTAATATAATATAATTTATGATATGGGCCGAAAGTAAGCCCTAAAGACACATTTAATGTTACATTAAATGAACTAAGGTTGGTCCAAGGTTAAAGCCCAATTATGAGGCCCAAAATCCTAATTACAATAATAAATTCGTAATAAATAAATCAGCCAATAAAAAGACTCCGTTATTGAGTCCAAAGGGGAACCAATTCGTACTAGGAGTGGCCTCCAAGGCGTACGAGCCCAACCAGAATTAGCCTTCCTCATGGAAGGATCCAGAATTCCATCCATAGTGGGTAACTTGTCCACCAACTTACCAAACCCTACCCTAATTCCAAGGCTCCCGAGGCCTATATAAGGACCTGATCCTTCACACTCAGAACTACGTTTTTTGGCTTGATTCTCAGCATTCATTAAGATACGTAGGCATCTTGTGAGGACTCGAATTAGGTCACGAAACACGAGAGCAACCATTAAAGCTCGAAGATCTTTCCCTAACCCTAGCAATCAATAAGCAATAAATACACCCTACTTTTCATTTCATAGCATTTGGCACCGTCTGTGGGACCCGGATATCAACTATGGTTACTGTTCACTATTTTCTACGCAAGTATACGCAGTCAAAAGTAATACGGATAAATAGGGATCGTTCCCACGAAGACTCGGTGAATTATGTAAATGTGCCTATTCAACAATGTATGGCTAAATTACAATTGCTTGGTGTAGTAACAAATTTGTGTTGTTTTATCTAGATTATATTACTAAAAACTTAATAAGGTGATTTTACTTATATGAGAGAAACACAGGGTTCCAACTTCATGAATTGTTTCATCTAGATTAATCGTCAAGACTCAATGCAATGTGATTATTAAGGAAGCTAGCGGGAACACTAAGGTAGTAAGAGCTATCTTTCAATAAACTCACACCAAACCATAAAAACATCCACAATGAAGATAGAAGTTTTACGGGCATCAATTACGTCCAAATCACTATATGTCTATGAGATTGGGTGACACAATCGATTTAATCACAAGTTCCACTATCAACTACATAGGGGAGTAGTGTTCTTTCGAATCTATACTACCGATATGCGGAGAAGCCGTCATAAACCTATGCTGACATGGCAAGCCTTAATCTCTAAATCCACTTTCGCATTCATTAGAGATTGACAAAATAGATGTTAGCTATGCATCTATATAAATTAACTCAACCACATCAGGCAACCTTATTTTTAATCACAAGCATATATTATCAAGACTATCAATTACTAGAATTCACAAATCACTCCATTAGAACCCCATGAAAGTGTTTAGTTCATGATTGAACTTAGCATCAACATGGGTTCAATTGATAACATAATTAAAACAAAGAACTGAAAACAATTAATGATTGAGAATAGAATACTTGATAAAAATCCAATAGATAATAAAGTATTAATTTGAAGATTCAGGAAAAAAAACAATATAGAAAACCCTAGATCTTGAACTTGAGTGTGATTCTTCCTTGTCGTCACCTTGGAAGTTGTTTCCCTTCTTGTTCTTGACCTCTCTACTGTGTTCTACCGACTCTCTATATGTTTTTACATGACCTAAAAATCGATTTTATAAGGTCCAAAATAAAACCCAACTACAAAAACTGGCCCAGGAGGGAAGCTGAATTTCGGGCAGAAAATTTACTCCTGGCGCGGCCGCCCCATGCCTGGCGTGGGCGCCTCAAGCACCGCGCGGTCGCCCCATGTCTGGAGCGTGCGCCCCAGCTCTGAAATTTCTGGACTTTTGCTTTCCTTAGCTTATTTTCTGCATTTCTTGATCCTTCTATGCAGCCTCTTGCCACTTAAGCTCTCTAGCGACTTTGTGCCACCAAATGCCAAGCGTCAAGCCCACTCGTCGCAAGTCACCAACTCGAGTATACGAATCGAATTCCGTCAAGCATCGTCCATACATGCTACACTATGCCACCTACAAAAACAACACAAAACGCATCAAGTGACACTAAAAACTCAAGAACCCCCAACAATTCAAGTCCTTTAGGAGCCTCAAAAGTGGATATAAAATCCACTTAACAGTTACCACCAGGAGTTTCTGAAACCACTACCAGCACCACCGCACCCCCGGTTGGGGAACAGGTACCCCTAGGAGCGGGCTCCTAACCACTAATCACTCAGCCCCAAAGGACTGAAACGCAAACTCATGGATCGTTACCTTTAGTGACGAATCCCTCCACCCAAGGGACGAATCCCCTGCAGATGGTAGTCTCCCCTCTTGGAGGCCAATACGTCCCCCCTAGAGCCCAGATCTCTACTACTATGATCCCCGTAAGCACGAACCCAGTATATGGGTTGCCCAATTATCCCCATTACCAGGCTGGACCAAGCGGTCATGCCCTTCAGATACACGAACCGTACAACCCACCTTACATCAGGGGTTTAGGACCCGACCAAGGCCACCAATACCGCAACTATTCCGGCACGTACTCTGATGATTCATCCTCGAAGGAAGAGGATAGAGATCAACCCCCGAGAAGGCGACGTCCAGGTAAGGAACCTATGGGACAAGCTCACTGAAGGATCCATGATGGACCCCCCTAACAACTGCTGAGAAAATCAAGGCTCATGAGGCTGAGATCCAAAAGCTGAAGGACGATATAGAAAGAGAGCGACATAGACAGAATCAGAATCGACCCCCACCAACGACGGGAGGAGAAATCCCTTTGTTGATTTGGAGAGAACCCCGATGAGAGAGAGAAGGGCCGAGGTCCCGAGAAGAGGAAACACAAGGGTCGAAATCCCCAAGGGTGATCCTAAAGACCTGATGCAACTGGGAGATCCTATTGATCCAACCCCTCCATTCACTGAGGAGGTAATGAATGCACATATATCTTGGAAGTTTAAGATGCCCACTGTTGATGAGTGGATTTCGTAACAACTTTTGAGAGGTTTATGGTGAGTTGTAAAGGCTAACGATCAACTAATCTATGGAGAATGGAAGTTTTTTGTGGGGGTTGAACTGAGCTCGAGAGCCTTTACAAGAATCTCGCAAGTTCCCTTGAGGCTTGTGTCGCGTGTTCTCAAGAATCTCGTAGGTGTATCGCGAGGCTTGTAAAACATGTTCTCAAGGTGCCTACGTACCCTTGTATATATAGGGATCAAGCTCACGTAGTTCTTTTTAGACTAGAAGTCTGGTTAGGCAGCAATATTCTAGGTTCCTAATTCGTGGGGAGCTCCTTTTCTCAAGATTTCAGCCACGAATAGGCAACCTAAGTCGAATAGAACTCAAGTTCTAGTCCGGCTAGGAGTGTCTTTACTAGTTCTAGTCCTATTAGATGTATTCAAGGATCATCTGCGCCCAAGGAATACATTCCAATAAGGAGTTGATGTTCATAACTCGCTTCTAAAGAATAGGAGGCTTAATTATACTATAAATCTGCTGGCATAAATCTGTTCTCGTACAGGAAGCTGTCTCTAAGGAACCTGTCGGTAGGAACCTGTCTCCCGGGAAGCTGTCTGCAGGAAGCTGTCTCTCGGGAACCTGTCTACAGGAACCTGTCTCTCGGGAACCTAAACCTGTCCAGATCTATTTCACATGCTATTTAGCCCCATTTAACTTAAGGGACCTCAATCATAACCCATATTAATCATACGGATTGGATCCTTAAGCCTAATGGGCCTAAACCTAGCCCATGGAGATTTTGGGCACAACAACTATCCCCCGGTGCCTCGAAGTCATAGGATGCGAGAGGAACCTAAATAGCGTGATATTTTAAGGTCCAATCCCTTCAATGCTCCCATGTTTCTTCTGAGTGAAACATGCAGGTCTTTATCTTCTTGCTTGAACCATGATAAGGGCACAAAGTGAATCCAATTAGGCGCTGAGTGAATCCTTTGACAAGGGTATAAAGAGAATCTAATTGGGCACTGAGTGAACCTTAATAATGTCAAGGGAACTAAGTGAATCTAACTAAGGGCATTAAGTGAACCTAATTGGGTGTTATGTGAACCTTTGCCGAGGGCACAAAACGAATCCAATAGGGCACTAAATGAATCATTAAAAGGAACAAAAATCTTAAGGATGTCAAGGGAACCACGTGAATCCAAATAAGGGCATAAAGTGAGCCTAGTTGGGCATTATGTAAACCTATGCTGAGGGCACAAAACGAATCCAAATAGAGCACTAGATGAATCATTAAAAGGGCACGAGGTTAACCTTGAAAATCATAACTTGATTTCTCGAGTGGGTGCTTTCATCTAATAAGCTGCTTTTCATTTGACTATCTAATGTTTGTCTATTAGAGGTAATCTAGGATCAGCTGCGTCCTAGGAGTACTTTTCAATAATGAGTCTGCTTCTATCTAGCTGGCTTTTAGATCTTTCTGTTGTCTATTCTCAAGAACCTGGTGCTCAGGAACCTACATCTCGGAACCTGTTTCACAAGAACCTCTATCTCGGAACCTGGTTCTCAGGAACCTCTCTACAGGAATCTGTACCTGCATAAATAATAAATTTGTTAGTTTGGGGAGCCTTTCTGTGGTTCCCACGTACTTCTTGCTGTCCTCATTACTGCTGCTAGGCTGACCCGGACTCTTCTACGGGGAGGAACCTGGTCCATTCGTAATCTGCCCAGCTACCAGTTCACCGGGAACCTCTTCATACTCATAATCTCTCGATTGTCTTCTCAGCTAATGCTCATTTCTCCACATTTGGTCTTCATATCTGGTACTGGATATGCCTCCTGGTTCATACACTGTTTGTGGATTGGATCCTATGACTTAATGGGCCTATATCTAACCCTTGGTGATTTTAGGCACAATACTAAGAAAACTAGAAAAATATGTTAGTAATACAAGCTAAAGAGCTCACATATAAGTGATGCATGTATGCAAGTATGAATGATTATCTGCATTTTATATGTTGCTGCCTTCTCAAGTGGCACATCAATTATCTAATAGTTTGTTTCAACTAACACATTCGAGATCATAAACTAAGCATATATGTTGCGTAAGCTGTAAACCTATAGGGCATGATAACATCCTAAGTATAAGCTCACATAAATTTCATTTCTAAGGATCATGCAATATGCGTATTAAAAGCTATATGTATCTAAGCATGACAGAATATAAGCTCTCATTGACAGAAAATGTGCATGAAAGTTAAAGATATAATGGCATGAAAGTAGAACTTATTTGTGCATCATTGTGCTGGTTTGGATTGAGGTTCTGTTACTGAACCGGGAAGATGGAAGCTCTTCTCTTTGCATGCTCACAATAATAAGACATAGGGGAATTGAGCTACCCCCGAGCCATCATGACGCGTGAACCTCCTATAGCATGTTGAAGCGGTCGACTGAAAACTGCTTGTTTCGTCTGAATATCACTGAACTTGGAAGCTGTAGCTATAAACTGTCACTACGCCATAGGTGACTTTATACAACATTTTTGCATGGTGTTGCCATCTAAAAAAGTGATGCCGTAGCTATTTTCATTCGTACCTATTACAACACCGAGTATTTGTGTTAGCGTAGACATGATTAGTGTTGCCGTAGATGTTTTATAATGTATATGATTAACTAAAATATAAATTAAAGAATCATTTTACATGAAAGTGATAAAAATTCTTAAAGAGTGTCATACCAGGCTCTAGGTGCTTGCTTCAGGCCATAGAGTGCTTTGAGCAAGTAATAAACATATTCTGGGAAGTCTGGATCTTCAAAACCAGGAGGTTGACTTACATATACCTCCTCCTCCAGAATACCATTTAGAAATGCACTCTTGACATCCATTTGATAGACCTTGAAATTGGCATAGGCTGCATAGGCTAGGAAGATTTTGATTGCTTCTAACCTTGCCACTGGTGCAAAGGTTTCTTCAAAGTCAATTCCTTCTTCTTGACAGTAGCCTTTGGCAACAAGTCTTGCTTTATTCCTTGTCACTATACCATTTTCATCCATCTTGTTCTTGAATACCCACTTAGTATCAATCACTGATTTGTCCTTTGGCTTGGGTACAAGTTTCCATACTTTATTTCTTTCAAACTGGTTTAGTTCCTCTTGCATTGCTAGAACCCAGTCTGAATCTAGAAGAGCATCTTCGATCTTCTTAGGTTCCTCTTTAGAAAGAAAACTACTATACAAACATTCTTCTCGAATTTCTCTCCTAGTCTGGACTTTTGCATTGGAATCACCAATTATCAGCTCAAAAGGGTGATCCTTAGTCCATTTTCTTTGTGGTGGTAGGCTTGACCTTGATGAAGTTACTTCAATCTCTTGATGTTGATCATTTTGATTCGTTGTTGAGTGTTGACTATGAGAAACTCCCCCTGAGTGTATGGACCTCATGTTGAGCGGAGTTCTAACAGAGTTGTCAACAGATACTTCTCTTTGATTCCCAACAGATGCTTCAACATGATCTTCACCAGATGGAGTGTGTTGCTCTTCTACAGATGGTCCATTCTGCACTTCTCTTGATGGTCCATGTCCGTTCTCTACACACATTGTTATTCTTTCTTCATCATCATCTTCACTTGCCTCACTACATGTCTCATTCTCGAATGAGAGTGACTCATGAAAACCTTCATCTACAAGACCAGATATTTTCTTGTCGTCAAAGACAACATGTATGGACACCATAACAATGTTGAGTCTTAGATTGTAGATTCTGTAAGATTTTCCAGCTGAGTACCCAACAAATATAGCTTCATCTGCCTTTGAATCAAATTTCCCGAGGTTCTCACCATAATTCTTCAATACAAAACATTTGCATCCAAATACATGCAGAAAGTTAGTTGTTGGCTTCTTGCCTTTGAATAATTGATAAGGAGTCATGCCTTTTGCTTTGTTGATCAAAGATATGTTCTGACTGTAGCATGTAGTATTAATAGCTTCAGCCCAGAAATATGTTAGCAACTTTGATTCCTCAAGCATAGTTCTTGCAGCTTCAATAAGTGTTCTATTCTTTCTCTCCACCACACCATTCTATTGAGGTGTTCTTGATGCAGAGAATTCTTGAGTAATTCCTTCTCCCTCATAGAACTTTCTTAGCACAGAATTCTTGAACTCAATTCCATTGTCGCTTCTTATCCTTCTTACTCTGAAGATTGGATTGTTGTTGATTGCCTTGACATGTTTGATAATGATTTCACCTGCCTCATCTTTCGAATGAAGAAAGAAGGTCCAAGTGAACTTGGAGAAATCATCAACAATCACAAGACAGTATTTCTTGTTGGCTATCGACAATACATTGACTAGTCCAAATAGATCCATGTGCGGAAGCTGTAAATGTTGATCAATTGAAGACATTGACTTAGATTTGAAAGAGGTCTTCCTTTGCTTCCCTTTCTGGCAAGCATCACATAGTCCATCCTTGGAGAAATCCAATTTTGGGATGCCTCTAACCAAATCCTTCTTGACCAATTCATTCATGGCTCTAAAGTTCAAGTGTGACAGTCTCTTGTGCCAAAGCCATCCTTCATCCATTTTTGCCTTGCTGAAGAGGCATGTAGCAGAGTTGGCACTTGTTGAGTTGAAGTCAGCAATGTACACATTTCCTTTTCTATTTCCTGTCATCACTACCTTGTTGTCATTTTTCTTGAAAACAACACAAGCTTCAGAGGTGAACCACACATTTTGATTTTTATCACATAGTTGACTGATACTCAACAAGTTGTGCTTGAGTCCATCAACCAGTGCTACTTCTTCAATGACAACATTTTCTTATGAAATCAAGCCATATCCTCTAGTATATCATTTGCTGTTGTCTCCAAAGGTAATGCTAGGGTCAACTCTCTCCTCAAACTTAGTGAGCAAGGTAGAATCTCCAGTCATGTGCCTAGAACAACCACTATCCAGGTACCAAAGATTCTTTCTGTCTCCCTGCACACATCAAAATCAAATCAAGTTGATTTTGGTACCCAAGTTTTCTTGGGTCCTGCCTTGTTAGCCTTTTTCCTGTTTTTCAAGCCCTTACCACCCAAGGGTTCTGACTGAGTTAAATTAATCTTAACTCTTGGTGTGGGTCTCTAAAAGACAGGTTGTTCCACTTGCTCATATGCATTAAAACTAGATGTGGAATTAGGCATAGTCTGTGCAAACATGTTATTCATCATCCATGGCAACTGAGTCATGTTATAAGCATCATGATATGGATTATGCATGAATGGCATATTGGCATAATGACTAAATGCATGAGCAGGCTGGAAAGACACATTTGGCATAACATTCATGGCAGGCACAGGCACTAACTTAGGCATATTAGGCATGGAAGTATTCTTAACATATTTACAGTTGGCAGAGAAATGATTAGCACTACCACAGTTCACACATTCCTTTCTTGGAGCATATTTATCAGGTGTGTAGTTACTGTGTTTGTTAATTCCTACCTTGCCATTCCTATTCTTCCTGTTAACCTTAGCCTTAGGTTCAGTCTTCTCTAACCTATCCTTCAAATTCTTGGTGGATAAGTGACCTGTGTTTTCTTGTTCAACTGACTTGGTTTTGCTACATTCTCCTAACACAAAGTTTTTGCTGACAGGACCATACTTCTTATGCAATTTAATCAAGGTTGCATTACTAACAGGTTTCAACTCCTTTGGACAATCATCATCCAATGAGTCACTGTCCGATGCAACTTCCCCATCAACTTCCAACTTTGCTTCTGCTAATTTGCAAAAAGAATCAATTCCTTGCTTACTGCAAATTTCTTCAGTTTTAGCCTTTGATCCTCTCCACTTAGCAATTAAATCCTGTTCCTTTTTCAACTGTTCTTTTAAACAATCTTCTCTATCTAAAGCCTCAAGTAGTTTATCTTTTGCATCTTTGTAATCTCTTCTCATTGTCTCAAAATCAATTAATTGAGTCTCTAACAGAGTATTCCTATCACTTAACCTAGCATTCAGCTCCTTAATCTTGCTATTCTCTTTGTTAAGTGATTTCAGTGTAACATGCATGTTGTACAATTCATTTGACATTTCATTAACAACATTATCACATTCATCTTTGGAAAGCTAAGTTAGATTCGTAGAGTATACCTGATTGCTTGATGAACTAGCTTCCTCATCATTCCAATTTGCCATGAGTGCAAGGTTGACAAATTCTTCCTCTGCATCTGAGCTTCCTTCAGCTGCCCAATCATCATCTCTTGATATGAATGCTCTCTCCTTTTACTTGAGAAGATCAAAGTACTTCTTCTTGTAGTCAGTAGACTCAAACTGCTTCTTTTCATTCTCAGCTTTGGATTTTCTGCATTCATTGGCAAAGTGACCAGCAATTCCACAGTTATAGCACTTGATCTTTGATCTCTCAACCATGCCCTTATTAGGTTGATAGCTTTTCTTGAATTGTCCAGCTCCTGCTGTTTCTTCTTGAACTTCAACTTAGAAAATCTCTTTGACAAAAATGCCAAGTATTTATCTAGATCTTCTGATTCATCTCCACTCAGTGCATCAAGTTCCTCTATCATCTTGCTTTTGCCTTTGCTAGTTCCAGCTCCACCTTCACAGGTTCTTTGACTCGATGTGGCTTCCACATTCTTCATCTTCTCTCCATCTTGATTGTTTGGAATATTGGCCACTAAAGCTACATTTCCACCTTTCATCTGGCTCTTCTCAACTTCTTCATCTTGTTGTAACTCGAGCTCATAGGTCTTTAGAATTCCATACAGTCTCTCAAGTGTATAATCTTTATAGTCATGAGAGTTTCTCAATGAGACTGTCACTGGCTTCCATTCTTTAGGCAAAGACCTTAGAAATTTTAGGTTGGAGTCTTTGGTTTCATAAACTCTTCCATACAACTTTAACCCATTTAACAGTTTTAAAACCTGCTAAATATATCAGTTAAGTTTTCACCTGTATTAAAGTGAAAGTGTTCATATTGTTGTATGAGGAGTTGTTTCTTATTATCTCTGACTTGCTCAGTCCCTTCACAGAGTGTTCGAATGGTGTCCCACACTTGCTTAGCAGTGGTGCAGTTGATGACATTATTGAACATGTCTTGATCAATACCATTGAACAAAATATTCATGGTTTTCTTATCTTTCTGGACTTCCTCTTTGTCCCCGTCTGTGAATTCTGCTGGCAGTTTGGGAATAGGCCTTCCAGCAACTCCAGTTCCAGCTACTTCTCCAACTGCAGTGTTAGCCTTCATAGGAATATGAGGACCTTTCTCTATGCAATTGACATAACCTTCATCGATGGATAAGAGATGTAAATGCATCTTTACTTTCCAGTGAAAGTAAATATCTTTGTCGAGG
Organism: Saposhnikovia divaricata; assembly: GCA_036435485.1. NCBI lineage: Eukaryota > Viridiplantae > Streptophyta > Magnoliopsida > Apiales > Apiaceae > Saposhnikovia > Saposhnikovia divaricata. The sequence goes on along the minus strand of JAZHRN010000145.1, from coordinate 9,348,517 downwards.
ATTGGTATTTTCACGCCTGTATCCTTCTTTCCCATGGTGGTGATCTTTAGACTTCTTGTATTCTAGAAGCTCGCTCTGATACCAATTGTTATTTCCCAGTTATGCACCACAAGATTGTAGAAGGGGGGGTGAATACAATCTCAACTAAATTCTTTCAAAATGATGAGGCTTAGATCAAACTATATAAAAATAGAAAGAAAACAAGATAAACAAATTATCTAATCATACATACAACATGAGATATAAAAAATCTCAGGTGGGTTGGCTTGAAAGCTTAATCCACCTGATGGTTGTATTTGAAGATAATTCTCTGTGTAAAAATACACAGCTGCGGATTACAAAGTTTTAGTGTTTACAAGAAAACCTAAAGCTATCAGCCTTGTGATCGGTGTTTTCTTCTCTACCAAAACTATGCTGTTCATACAACTTATTTAAACTATATGAAGACAAGTAAAAGTTACATGAAATGTGATGATACATTTCTGGTATAACTTGTCACACACACATGCTCGAAGTGGTAACCATTTCTAGAATTATCTTGAAAGTCTTCTTTACTTGATTTGGACAATCCCAGCATGCTTCAAGTCAATGTATGTTTCTTTCTTCAAAAGTGACTAAGTTCTTGAAATGACTTCCAAGCCCACGCGATGCTTTATGCACAAGATCTTTTTGCTTTGGATTTCTGTCTCTGAAAATAACTTTAATCAAAAAGATAATCCTTTTGAAAGTCAATAAGCTTTTCTGCTTATTGAGCTGTGCTCGAACTTCACAGATATAACGACTGATCCTTATGCATTCATCAAGATATCCTTTGAATCTTTCAGTAGAAAAGTAATCATGTTGGAGGTTGCTTCCACTCTTATTGTTGCCCTTGAAGTCGGATAAACAGTGACTGATTGCACCTTTCATTTGGAAGAGTTTGAGCCTTCAAACATTTACAATTTGACTCCCTACTCGTAACATCCTCTGTGTAATTGATCACTTTCTATAAGTCACGGGTTGCAAAGTAATTCTGGGTTTAATCTTCATTCGATATGTTCCATTAGAGAACTCTGTAATATTGTGGAAACAGGTTGAGTTCTCGAACAGATAAATCTTGAGTTCTCGAATGATGATTTTTCGAATAGTTCCTTAAAGCGAGTTCTCGAATGACTTCTCGAATACCCTTCTGAGAGGACTTCTCGATTAGTGCATGTTGCAGACTTCTCGAATAGAGCAATCTGAATTCTTCGAATTAGGACTTCTCGAATAGTTCATTTTACAGACTTCTCGAATAGAGCAATCTGAATTCTCGAATTAGGACTTCTCGAATAAACCCTTTGTGTAGAGTTCTCGAATGACTTCTCGAACTCTTCTTTCCTTGATTTCTCGAACTTACTTGGATGGTATTAACAAACTCTCTTTTGATTACTGATATTTGACTTTAGCATCTCCAGGCTTGTTACTGAAATAAATCCTAACTGTATGCAGAGTTTCATCCTTAAGATATTGCTATAGTTGATCTGCATTTTAGTTAACTTCCTGATTTGTTCATCAGCTTCGATTCCTTGATTCATTTTCTACCTTGTGGTATTTGTTATCATCATCCATATGCATGCATGTCTCAACAAACCTGTCTACAGGAACCTGTCTCTCGGGAACCTGAACCTGTCCAGATCCATTTCACATGCTATTTAGCCCCATTTAACTTAAGGGACCTCAATCATAACCCATATTAATCATACGAATTGGATCCTTAAGCCTAATGGGCCTAAATTTAGCCCATGGAGAATTTGGGCACAACACCCACCATAAAGACCTATGATGGAACGGGTGACCCCGCTAACCACGTAAGGACATTCGCTAACGCATTACTGCTGCAAGCCGTCAGCGATGCTTTGAAGTGTAGGGCGTTCCCCCAAACTCTAGCGGGCATGGCACAGCGCTGGTATAGTCGCCTACCCCTGAACTCTATTGCCTCTTTCAAGGAGCTGAGCACTGCCTTTATCAGCCAGCTCATTGGTGGAAGTATTCATGAGAAGGACTCCGCATCCCTTATGCCCGTAATATAGGGTAAGAATGAAAGTCTTAGAGATTATCTCCAGCGGTTCACTAAGGAGACACTTGCTATTACTGATTTGGAAAACAAAGTGGCCATGGTAGCCCTACAGAATGGAACATCAAATATTTTCTTCAAAATGTCATTGCTAAGCACCGCCCCGAGAGCATGACTGAGCTCCAGCAAAGGGCAAGTAAGTACATCAAAGCTGAAGATAGTCTAAAGAAGGAAGCATCAATGGGAAACACCGGGAATGGTGACAATTCTAGGAAGCGAAAAGTGGAGCAGGAATATGAGGGAAAAGATAAATACCCACGTGTGAACAAAGATTCTGATTCGGCTCCTAAAAAGGGGAATCCATGGCAAAGGTTTACGGAATATGCAAGATTGAACGCCTCGAGGAGTCAAATCCTGATGGATATAGAGAAGGATAGGGACGTACAATGGCCAAAGCCACTAAGGACTGATCCTGAGAAAAGAAACAAGAACCAGTACTGGCGGTTCCACAAAGACGTGGGACACGACCCCGAGGACCGTAGACAGCTGAAAGACGAGATTGAATTCCTAATCCGGAGAGGAAAATTGGATAAATTTTGCAAAGATGGGGATCGAGGGAACCCACGATGGGATTATGATAGGAAAGATGATGATCGTAACCGTAACCCTCAGCCCCGAGGGCCAGTGATAAATATGATTTTTGGTGGCCCGACAGCGGCCGGGTCAAGTAGAAATTCTAGAAAAGCGTATGCATGAGAGGTGATGCACATCGTTGGGGATGCACCGAAGCGTGCAAAGACAGAAGTTGTAATAAGATTTGATGACTCGGACCTTGAAGGGGTGAAGTTCCCCCACGATGATCCGATGGTGGTTATCTAACCTATGAATAGACCTGGCAAATTTGGTCTGTATCCGAAGAACCTATCCAAAATTCATGGAACCGAGATCCGATTTTATATCCGAAATAGATTAACCAAAATTTAACCAAATTTGAAACAATCCGATCTGAACAGAAATTCGATCCGATATAGTCAAATCCGATTCTTGTCCGAAAACCGATCTCATCCGATCCGAAAATTACCCGAACCGAATATCTCACCGATAATAATCCGAAATACTTGATCCGATGATGATCCGAAACCGATCAAATACGACTACTAAAACCCAGATTTCGATCAACCAAACATTTTTCGACGAGTCAAAACAAATTTGAAAAAATCTCAATTTAATATATATACGAGCATGCGACGATATATACAATAGTCAAAATAGAAAATTAAAAATAAATTATAATAGCCGATTCCGACAACCTCAAGAATTTTTCGACGAAATAAAAAGTACCCAAAAAATTATGAAATTAATACTAAGCATAAACAAATATTGATATACAACCTTGCACGCTCAAATTGAATTAAACTCCAAATATTACCCAGAAAAATATTTGTTCGAAATAAGAAAATATTTATATCAATGTATAAAGCTCGATTTGTAGAACACATACATATGTAAATCATTAATTTTGGATGAGTAGATTAAGAGATATAAATTTCTGAAGATTAAATTTTTATGTATACATGAGAGAAAGATAGAACTACTGCTTGGGTGGGGGTGATGTAAGAACCCCAAATTTTGGATATAATTAAAACTTTTTATTAAGTAATGATAAAATGAGGAACAATGATTCCGACAACAAGGTCACCAGCTCTAATGAATGGTGGTTTCAAAGAACAATGATTGTAATGAATGGATATTGCTTTGGACAATGATCCTGATGCATTGGTATATTGTCAGAATAGAGTAATTCGATGGTTGAGGACCTAGATAAGAATAATCTACCATCCAGGAAGGAGCTAATGGGTCCTTGAAGGGAAATGAGTACGTGCATAGTGTTTCCCCTACGTGCATAGTATTTCCCATACGTGCATAGTATTTCCCGTACGTGCATAGTGTTTCCTGTACGTGCATAGTAATTTGGTGGATGAATAGTGATTTTGTAAGTTGGAAAACTTTTCACTCCACCCTATGTACGGGACGTGATATGGATGTTTCGAAGTCATATTAGTAATACGCGGAGGAAATAAGTGAATGCAGAGACGATCGGAATTCAGAAATTCCAAATTCTTTTCGGTATAATATTTGACCAGGCAGTGGATTAAATATTATTATAATCCAAGAATTGAGATATTAACTTTGAGGATTTGATATTTTGGGATGTTATTATATTTGATTTAAGAATGAAGGTAGGAAACCACTGAGGAGTGGTTATGGCTACAATGTAATAATTGATATTTGGAAAGAATGAATGGAATTCGACTTTATTATTTCTATGTCTTGAAGAATGCTAAAGGGTAACAACATAGGTAAGAATAATCTATCTTCTAAGGGAATAAGATATGGCAATTTCAAGCAGGAGAATATTCTCATGTCATCCAGATCGGTAACGATTAATCCAGTAGTTCCGTAAAAAGGATAAGGAACGATCGAAAGAGAATACGGACAATTGTACCACCCTAAGAGAACAAGTAAAGAATACAGAATGAATAGTGTTTTGGTGGGAGTATATAATAATATGAGACGACACTATATAGAAGCATTCGGAACGGATTTCCGAGTTCGTATTAGTGATCCAGGGGGAAAATAAGTGTATGTAAAAGCTGTCGGATTCTGAAAAAACCGCACTTTTATTTTCTCCGAGAGTTCCCTGGACACTGATAGCCTTAAGTAGTTAACGAATGGATTTAAGGAATATAAATTGGAAAGTTAGAATGAAAGATGGAGAATGAAAGTATTAATATTAAAAAGGATTCCCGGTAAACCCTAATTAGAAATCCGTGAAATATTCCTACGAACGATCAATCGAAACGGGCAATAACCGGACACAGAAACAAGCAGAGGAAGCAAGAGTCTTGTGCAAGCTACTAGTATAAAATATCTAGTAACCAAACTAGAATCAAGGAACTAGCACCCTAGAGAATGCAACTAAGTACTTAGCAAGGCAACCATGTAGTTAGGCTAAAACCACCACATTTTCAACACTTGTCATGGTATTTCCTCATCCAACACCTCATCACTTTAATAAAGTGAATTTATACAAGATATTATCTTGATAATAGATGAGAATGGATGAGATTAAAACAAAATAAACCAAGCAACTCTCCCCCCTTGAAAATTCCATTCGGCCATACCCTTAATTCCAAAATCAAAACCCCTCTTCCCACCATCTCTTGATCTTGTAAAAATTATGGTGAGTCTTACATTTCCTAAAAGTGATCCCCTAAAAATTTCAAAGCCAAACTCTCTTGTTTCCATTTTCAAAGAAATCATCAAAGACTAGGGTGAATAGTGATTTTCAAGAACAACTCTTGATTTTCTTGATTTCTAGGATGATCTAAGCTTGGTTATGGGTATACAAGGACTATGCAAAGCTTAGCAAGGTCTTTACACACTCCAAGGAAGGTATAAAGCTCTTGAAACCCTAACCCTTGTTTGAGATTTAAGCATGTTTATGATAGTTATAACTTAGTTATGGTTATGTTAAGATTATAAGCATGATTATGTATGGATTTTGGATTAATGATGTAAATAGCTAGATGAACGGAAAGGCATTTCTTGGCCTCAGTTCATGTATATAAGTTATGTATATGTTGTTTGGGTTGGATACTATGTTTATGGGAAGATTCGAAATTGGTAGATATTCGATTTACAGCTGTTATAATGCCCGATTTTGCAATACCATGTTTTGTATGCCATTTTCCATGTCGAACCCCTACTGTCCAGAGACCTTATCTGCCATGATAGGATAGGTAATATTCTAAGCTTCGTTTTGATATAAAGATCACGTGAAACGGACTTACGGTTTAGGATTTATGACCAATTTACTAAAAGTAGTTCGAATCCGTAAACGAAAGTTCGTAACTGTAATTGAACCCTCGTAAACTATGTAACGTCATGGCGAATCTTGGTAAATAAATACTAGAGGTAAAAAAGGAAGGCGTGAAAGAAAACCGTATGTCAAAAGGATCATTTTTCGATTTATTAAAAATGTTCGAGTCGAGGTTAAACGCGAACGAACCCCTAAAAGACGACTCTTTTATAACTTCGGTAAAACACTTAGAAAACGGGCGATAAAACTCGGAGTATAGTATTGGTTCGTAACGATCGACTTTAGAACTCATATGACTTAAGTATGTCCCAAGTATAAGTACAATGACATGTCGTATTAACGAACGAATGTCGGGTCGGATCAGTGATAAAAGTAATCCACAAAAAAGGGTATAACGAGATAACTCGAGAACGTGTTTCGAATTAAGTATAACTTAACTTTTAATATGTTAAGTGATTAATCCCGAATGCCTTGGCTATTTATAGATCACCAAGCTGAACCGGGACCCGCTACCACTACCCCTTACCGTACTCGACTACCAGGCAAGTTTCAATTCCCTTCTTTTAGGTTGTTGTTGTGATTGAATAAATATATATATGATTGCTGATATACATATGCCATTGCATGCATGCCTACTTTCAAGTTGAATTGATATACTTGTTCCCTGAATGTTATTGTTGGCTTATAAGCTAGATAGTTATATATCAGTTATAAGCCGGTTATTGTAAGACCCTCATAGAAGGGCGTATACATCTTATTAATCAAATATAGACAGGGAGTCAATATTTCTTGATATATCGAGATTACCTCGGAGGAAAATATTTAAGTAAATATTTTCTATTATTTGGGCGACGAATATTATTTGAATATTCGTTCGAGACTAATTATTTTAACGATCCTTACTTCAAATAATTATTTGAACGTAACTATTCAACGAATAATATTTCTCAATATTCATTCAGAGTCGAATTGATTATCGATTATTATTTCGAATATTCTTCTAAAGATGTGACTACTAAATGAATATTATTTGGATATTCTTTTAGAATATTATTTTATTAAATAAATATTACTTTTGAATATTCATTTAAGATATTGAATACTTGATGAATATTATTTTAATATTCATCTGAAGCTTGATTTAATTATCGAATATTATCTCGAATATTCCTTAAGGCTTGGATTACTAAATGAATATTACTTGATATTCATTTAGGATATTATTCATTAAATAAATATTACTTTTGAATATTCATTTAAATTCCTAATTAATTATGAATATTACCTTAAATATTCTTTTCAGGTCTTATTAATTAATGAATATTGTTTTGAGTATTCATTTAAATATTTATTTATTCAATAAATATTCTCCTGATATTTCTTCAGGGATTATTTTGAGAAATACTCCGATTAAAGATATTCTTTCATATTCCCAAATATTCTTTAAATATTTTAACTCAATAAATATTCTTTGAATATTTATTCCATACTTAGAATAATCTCGATAAGGTTTATCTTCTTCGATTATTACAGAAAATATCTCGGAGTCATATTATTATTAATCTTATATCAAGAAAGGTTCTCAGACATCATTCTTCTTTGAGTCTATCTCCTTAATAATAAGGGAACCTTACTTGGAAAATGTTATTTATCTTGTCGACTTCCCGGTCAGAAAGTATTCCCTTCACCCGCAACTCGGGTGCTGTTGACTTATTAAGGCTTACCTTCTCATCTTTCGAGGGGTAAGATTACTGGAACAAGTTGATATCCGTTACCAAGTAATAGCTTGGGAGTTATTGGTAAATTTTCCTTTCCAACTAGATACGACTACTTTGTGGAGTCTTATCAACAAGTATTATACTTGGGGAAAGGGGGTCGAACGTTACATTCAGAATCATGAATTCTATTTGAACTAGGAGTCGTGTAAGAGGCCGAGTAGCGCCGGTCCATCCCTTTTGGCCCAACCGTTGGCCGGGGAGAGCTAGTAAGGCGGTATACAAGTAAAGCCGTCAGTTCTTCCTTCTACCGGTAGTAAATCTAAATTGAGCTGTACGATCTCGACTGATCATCAAGATTGGAACAGCGGGCGCGGTGAATACTCCATCATTGGTTCATCATCCAAATTTATTTATTTCCTGCAAACTGTTGGCAGAGTTGGAAAAAGGGTCATAACTGGAATTGGGACCTTTTCTTGCAAATTCCTCTTCTTAATAACAATAAGAATATCTCGCTTACTTTGATGTAGCAGATATTTCTACAAACAAATACTTTAAGTTACCTTGTAACTTCATCGTTCATATTATACTGGCATCATTTCCGTAAATGCATGGCATATGGTTTGAAAGATACTTTTGAACTGTTATACATTATCGTTCAGTTATATATTATTGTTGGTGGGCTATTGCTCACCCTTGCTTTATTATTATATCACAACAACAGCTAGACCAGATGACTCGCACAAGGCGCACTCGATGCGGGCGAGGACGATGAGACTACCAGAGCTGAAGAAGAAGCTATTGGTAGGGTATATTTATTCTTTCAGTACCAAGAATATGGTCTAGTATGACTTATGTAAATGGATGGCAAAGAGTATGTATTTATATTGAAATTCTTTTGGATTGTAAGAACTCATAATGTGATTAATAAAAATTTGATTGTTACTCTGATTTCATCTCTGGGACTATAATGGGTGTGTTTTATATTGTTGTGTTGGGTTATAGAGACGTAATTTATTTTATGTTAAGGAAAGTTCAATTGTTGTGGATAGAATTGGAAACCGTAACCACCGAATCCCGGACCCCGGATCTGGGGGTGTTACAGAAGTGGTATCAGAGCGTACGTTATAAACCCCAGAGATGAGGTGACGTTAAAACAATAAATTCAATAAGATAATAAGAACTCTTGCCAAGTTCATAGTCGGACTACTTAATGTAGTGATGACATATAAAACCCTTATGGGAACTCGTAAGTATAATGATAGTAACTTAGCTCGATATCGTATCGACGAGTAAGGCGACTGACCTTGAGGCATACGAGCAACAGCGCGATGATGCTTTATATGCTGAAGATCAGCGGGTAATTCGATGGAATACCCTACTGGAGACCCGGAAGAGGTTCCAGCAGATAAGGAAAATCCTGTTAGGATAAGGAGCTTACCCATGGGTAATGAGGGTCGCAGCCAGAATGACTGTGATGATTAAGATATGGTGCTCAGAAAAGTGAGTATAAAGAACCGAGATATTATTAAGAGATCTGAAGATGCATGTTGAATTCATAGCCGGACTACCAGATGTAGTACCAGCAAGAAAGAAGGATTGGAAGAATTACTTGAGATCTTATACGGAAATAGATGAGAATCCTTAGAGATTTTCATCTTAACAAAGAAAGAGCTAGAGGGATGTATGATTATCAAAGACATCGATTTAGGGCGAGGAGCAGAGTCCCTAGGAATAGTTGAGAAGGAGGCAGTAAGTGCCATATCATTTGATAAATGAATTAGTATGAATATGGTCAGTAATAATTCGCCATGAGAAGGTAGGTGTCGTAGGTTGTAAATTATGGAACCAAATTAAGGTTAATAAGGTGGTTTTATTAAGGAAAATGTTCATTTTATGAATGAATCATTTAGAAAGTAAAGACATTGGGAAGTGATAGCATGATTGGGTAAAGTTATATAAGGAAGTAGTAAGCAAGACGATGATCTCAGAACCTACCGGAAGATAAGACCAGTGAGTCAAGATGAACTCGTAATGAGACTACTGCCAGAGACTGAGTATAGAGTTAATTCAACTCAGTTAAATGATGAACCAGAAACGTTAGATGCATGTGATTCAGAGGAATATTAAATTCCTTCTTCTCTTTGAATGGATTATAGTAGTTACCTTAAGTTTACTCCGACACGGAATTATAATAGATCAAGTAATACGATCAGCAGTTAAAGAGAAAAATGTGCGAAAATCTTCCTGGAGCTAAAAGGTGAAATTGGTAATGACCAAGAGCTGGCATTGCTGAATGGAAAAAGGAGACTTTGTGCTTCCAATGACGCTTCGCATAAAGGGTTAGGTAGACCGACATTTGGTAGTATTGAATATCAGGATGTTGTGACAGGTTTCAGTTTGAAACTATTGATTCCCTTCTAAGGGATGGATATAATTGATTCCTCTCCAGTGGGTAAACTTCCAATCCGATGATGATTATTTCGTTAACTATGACTGCTTATGATTCCACCTGCTTGGAGGTTCATAGAACTATTCTTCAGGTTTCGAAACTGGTCTCCTTAATGTTACCAGTAGGTGGGTAGATTGATCAAAATTTCCCTGAGTCTGGAAAGGAATTCGGTGAATTTTGGCAAACCTTGTCTTTCTGATTATCAGAGAATGTCATGGAAGAGAGTAAAAATTGGAGCAAACCCTGTGATTTGGGTAAGGATGCTGTAAAATGGGTTAGTAAACAGACCCTGAGCATTACAATCGACGGTGGTGATAAAATGATGAAGTGAGATTGGACGAAAATAGGAAATGTAAGTAAGAAACCAGCCGGACTGAGAAATTCCAGGATTGACTTAAATGAAAAGGCTGTTATGCCAGGAATGGTAAGCTTGTGTGGCACGCAGGATTGATAAGAATAGTTGAAAAGATAAAAGTGGAGGAAAGGTGACCGGAGACGGTGCCGAGTAGTCGATTAAGGCTTATATGGAGTAAAGTTTTGGAAAGGTAGAAAGGTATCAAAGAAGAAGGCACTATGCCGGCAATTGCTAGAAAAGTAATGCTATTATCCAACCCCTAAAATCATATATTTTTATGTGTGGCCAGTTGAGGCCAAGTCACAACGGACTATAAAGTGACTAGACCAGCAATGAAAAGACAAAGCAGGGTTGCTTCTAAGAAAGCACCGACTGCAAGGGCTTCTGATATAAAGGAAACATTAATGAGATCATTTGAATCTTCTGCCGAACAACCCATGTTTTGATTGGGAATTCACTAGACCTTTTTGGGATGGGGTCACCCGTACTAAAGTGACTCATGTGTATATGGTTGTCCAAGATTTCGAGTAAAATGGAAGTATAGTGACTTGAGATGTATGATGTTAGGGTATCATGAACACCATGTATATATTATGACGGAGGAAAGTAAACAATGAAGGTATATGAAGAGGGTATAGAAAAGGTCAGAAATTGAACAGTATGCTGTAAGAATTTTGTCTGAGGCAAGTACCTTTGCGAAGAACGATAAGCACTAAGAGATTCACGTTGAACTCGACCAATATCTTCCAGAACATCCTTGCTACCATTAACAAGTTCGGTAAGAGAAGAGATTGGCATATGTTGCCTTTTTGGAAGGCCAAATAGGCTGACAACTATCTGAAAGAAGAGGGTGGCATTAAACCTCCGATCGATTATCAAATGAGAATGATTGAAAAGAGACCTTTATTAAGGATACATGATCTGATTGCCAATTATAAGATGCAAGAATTCCTTGGCAGTTGAATTAAGGATAGGATATCCATAAATTAAGACAAACCCTGGGGAATGCACAAGGGGTGGCATTAACCCTAATAACGACATTATGACTTCAGATGATATGAGCTGGACTTGCTAAGGCAATAATGACCGGTAAGGATTATTAAAAAGAGTTCTGGAAAGAACATAGATAGAATTATTAGAGTATTGATCAATGACATTTTGATATACCCGGTACCCAAAAAATACCGGAGGAATGATAAGGATGGCCTACGAAACCTTACAAGGAAAAAGGGTAATATTCCGAACTTCAAAAATGGAAGTTTGGTAAGGAATGTATGACATCGTAACAATAATGCCAGATGAGGCATGTATGAAACCCTGAGGAAGTATGGGTTGAACCTATAAAGGTTGAGATTATCCTAAGATAAAGAAAGAACTAAGAAAAGAAGTATCCTAAGTAGGATTGGGAATAAACGTGATAAAGTTCCCACGGGTAGGTGGAAGCAATGACTTATGGAAATGACTGATAGTTATATTTTCTCCTTCAGCAGAGCTTAAGGGAGAATGCTTTAACCCAACAGTGATGGGAATGAGGTAGAAAAACTTGAGCTGGAATGTACCCAGAAAACATGGGTTACAAGAAATCATTATCATCAAGAAAGGCCAATGAGGTGGCCGACAATCTAAGTATAAAGGAATAATTACAAATGTTCATACCGAAGAAACAGGATGATATTTGGAAGGACCTTGAAGGTCATATCGGAATGGAGGAATTTACATTCCTTCTGATGACTGTGCAAGAATTAACAGTAATAATAGTTTAAGTAAAGATTCGATTCCTGATGGAGTCTTAAGCATAGTACGTACCTTAGAAGGTCCCGTTTTGAGGCAAACCAGGACCATGGTACAAAATTGATGAAGTAAACCGTTAAGTTTCCAGTCTTTTATGGAAGATGCATAAGTGATAGTTTCATCAACCGGACCTAGCTGCGATGCTTGAAACCCTTCTGCAATTCTATCTGCTTCACTTTATATCTACATCAAGTTCAGGAAGTGTTCCTTATGGATAAGGAATAATGATTACTTTGTCTCCCTAAGGGATTTGAAACCCGTAGGGTTAGCTATTAACGCACTACGTAAACAACAAGCGATGGTGATTCTTCTAAGAAAGGAGATGACAACGTAAAGATAAAGAAAGTGCTGCTATTGATAAGCTAAATGGCATGTTGATGAATGATAAGCAAGTTTGTGTTAGTGTACTTCTGCACAAACAAGATAGAGAATATGAGGTTGATAATTCGTGATGCTAAACGTATTCCCGTAGAAAGAATTAATGAGACTTGGAGGGAAGGGCGGTTGAGCCCAAGACTTATTGGGCCACTTGAGAGTTTAAAGTGTTCGGACGGCGGTATTCGAGCCAGCCTTACCCCCAAAATTATAGCACGGTCATAACGGATTTTCATGTGGTCAGGCTACGCCAGTAAAATGCAGATGTTCAACAGATGATAGGAGTACGAGCATGTAGATATACGACCTGGTCTGACTTACGAGAGACAACCTGTGGAAAACCACGGATAGAAAAGAACAAGTAATGAGAAACAAGGTTGGCAGAAGTAGATTATATGAATCTAAGTTAAAGGAATCAGGCCAGATTCATTTCGGAAAGTTTAAATTGAAATAACGTGATGATTATAGAATAAATGAGACGGAATACCGATAAGGAGGTACCAAGTGCAAAAAGGTGTCTCAATAAAGAGGTGAAGGTGAAAGTAAATAATAGAAATGAGTAAGAATCAGCTAATAAGAAGGATGTGATTGATAAAGAAAAGGCTGGGGAAGCAACTATGGAATGAGAAGCAAGGAATGTTATGAATGGGTTTTCTAATGAATTCTCAGGATGACAACCTGATAATGTCAATATTATAGTTATGAAAAAGCTAGTAACATGATATGGGATGTCAGTAATAATGATGTCAAGTGAGAAATCTAAGATTTAACCTGAAAGGTTGAAGGATTTCCCGAATGTGAGTATCGCTAAGATTGAACAAGAGTATTTGTCCATAGAATAATGGACAAAGCAGCAAGATATGTTGACACGTGAGATTGCGATCAAATAGTATTGGATATAATTATGATTAATTTCTTCTTTGATAAACCTCTATAGTTCAGAGGTAAATTCTGAGTATGATATTCTACAATCATGAAAGCTTTCTATAATCCTTTAGAACTCTTTTCTCTTCTTCTCTCTTATTCATCTTCTTTATGAATTGAGAAGAACAACCCTTTTAGGAGGGGAGGTACTGCTACGTGACTATCTATCTATGTGATAGAAGTCTAAGTGGAATGCCATGACTTGTTTAATTGCTTGTCAAGTACTAAAGGCTGGCCCCCTTCTGTACTAACTATGCAATATAACAAATGTTCAATTGATCATAGTGATCTCTCAATAAATCTTTCCACTTCTCTGTATTGATCGAGATTGCGAAGATTAAAGCGATCAGGAAATGCACAATACGAGCGAGGTTACCTCCGAATCGTAGGGTGATAGTGATACCAATGTTACTGCAGGTATCAATAAGGATAAGACTGAGTAAGAGTATAACCCGGATAGTGAGTTGTACGAAAAGTAGCAACGTTGATGGAAAAAGGATAAAGTATGAATTGTAGCACTAGAAGATGCGCTGAGGAAGGGTAGAACGACTAAGAATTGACCGGGAAGCTAAAGAGTGAACGGCAGGCAAACGACTCTTTGCTTCCTACCTGATTCCGGGACGGAATCCTTTTAAGGAGGGGAGACTGTAAGAACCCCAAATTTTGGATATAATTAAAACTTTTTATTAAGTAATGATAAAATGAGGAACAATGATTCCGACAACAAGGTCACCAGCTCTAATGAATGGTGGTTTCAAAGAACAATGATTGTAATGAATGGATATTGCTTTGGACAATGATCCTGATGCATTGGTATATTGTCAGAATAGAGTAATTCGATGGTTGAGGACCTAGATAAGAATAATCTACCATCCAGGAAGGAGCTAATGGGTCCTTGAAGGGAAATGAGTACGTGCATAGTGTTTCCCCTACGTGCATAGTATTTCCCATACGTGCATAGTATTTCCCGTACGTGCATAGTGTTTCCTGTACGTGCATAGTAATTTGGTGGATGAATAGTGATTTTGTAAGTTGGAAAACTTTTCACTCCACCCTATGTACGGGACGTGATATGGATGTTTCGAAGTCATATTAGTAATACGCGGAGGAAATAAGTGAATGCAGAGACGATCGGAATTCAGAAATTCCAAATTCTTTTCGGTATAATATTTGACCAGGCAGTGGATTAAATATTATTATAATCCAAGAATTGAGATATTAACTTTGAGGATTTGATATTTTGGGATGTTATTATATTTGATTTAAGAATGAAGGTAGGAAACCACTGAGGAGTGGTTATGGCTACAATGTAATAATTGATATTTGGAAAGAATGAATGGAATTCGACTTTATTATTTCTATGTCTTGAAGAATGCTAAAGGGTAACAACATAGGTAAGAATAATCTATCTTCTAAGGGAATAAGATATGGCAATTTCAAGCAGGAGAATATTCTCATGTCATCCAGATCGGTAACGATTAATCCAGTAGTTCCGTAAAAAGGATAAGGAACGATCGAAAGAGAATACGGACAATTGTACCACCCTAAGAGAACAAGTAAAGAATACAGAATGAATAGTGTTTTGGTGGGAGTATATAATAATATGAGACGACACTATATAGAAGCATTCGGAACGGATTTCCGAGTTCGTATTAGTGATCCAGGGGGAAAATAAGTGTATGTAAAAGCTGTCGGATTCTGAAAAAACCGCACTTTTATTTTCTCCGAGAGTTCCCTGGACACTGATAGCCTTAAGTAGTTAACGAATGGATTTAAGGAATATAAATTGGAAAGTTAGAATGAAAGATGGAGAATGGAAGTATTAATATTAAAAAGGATTCCCGGTAAACCCTAATTAGAAATCCGTGAAATATTCCTACGAACGATCAATCGAAACGGGCAATAACCGGACGCAGAAACAAGCAGAGGAAGCAAGAGTCTTGTGCAAGCTACTAGTATAAAATATCTAGTAACCAAACTAGAATCAAGGAACTAGCACCCTAGAGAATGCAACTAAGTACTTAGCAAGGCAACCATGTAGTTAGGCTAAAACCACCACATTTTCAACACTTGTCATGGTATTTCCTCATCCAACACCTCATCACTTTAATAAAGTGAATTTATACAAGATATTATCTTGATAATAGATGAGAATGGATGAGATTAAAACAAAATAAACCAAGCAACTCTCCCCCCTTGAAAATTCCATTCGGCCATACCCTTAATTCCAAAATCAAAACCCCTCTTCCCACCATCTCTTGATCTTGTAAAAATTATGGTGAGTCTTACATTTCCTAAAAGTGATCCCCTAAAAATTTCAAAGCCAAACTCTCTTGTTTCCATTTTCAAAGAAATCATCAAAGACTAGGGTGAATAGTGATTTTCAAGAACAACTCTTGATTTTCTTGATTTCTAGGATGATCTAAGCTTGGTTATGGGTATACAAGGACTATTCAAAGCTTAGCAAGGTCTTTACACACTCCAAGGAAGGTATAAAGCTCTTGAAACCCTAACCCTTGTTTGAGATTTAAGCATGTTTATGATAGTTATAACTTAGTTATGGTTATGTTAAGATTATAAGCATGATTATGTATGGATTTTGGATTAATGATGTAAATAGCTAGATGAACGGAAAGGCATTGCTTGGCCTCAGTTCATGTATATAAGTTATGTATATGTTGTTTGGGTTGGATACTATGTTTATGGGAAGATTCGAAATTGGTAGATATTCGATTTACAGCCGTTATAATGCCCGATTTTGCAATACCATGTTTTGTATGCCATTTTCCATGTCGAACCCCTACTGTCCAGAGACCTTATCTGCCATGATAGGATAGGTAATGTTCTAAGCTTCGTTTTGATATAAAGATCACGTGAAACGGACATACGGTTTAGGATTTATGACCAATTTACTAAAAGTAGTTCGAATCCGTAAACGAAAGTTCGTAACTGTAATTGAACCCTCGTAAACTATGTAACGTCATGGCGAATCTTGGTAAATAAATACTAGAGGTAAAAAGGAAGGCGTGAAAGAAAACCGTATGTCAAAAGGATCATTTTTCGATTTATTAAAAATGTTCGAGTCGAGGTTAAACGCGAACGAACCCCTAAAAGACGACTCTTTTATAACTTCGGTAAAACACTTAGAAAACGAGCGATAAAACTCGGAGTATAGTATTGGTTCGTAACGATCGACTTTAGAACTCATATGACTTAATTATGTCCCAAGTATAAGTACAATGACATGTCGTATTAACGAACGAATGTCGGGTCGGATCAGTGATAAAAGTAATCCACAAAAAGGGGTATAACGAGATAACTCGAGAACGTGTTTCGAATTAAGTATAACTTAACTTTTAATATGTTAAGTGATTAATCCCGAATGCCTTGGCTATTTATAGATCACCAAGCTGAACCGGGACCCGCTACCACTACCCCTTACCGTACTCGACTACCAGGCAAGTTTCAATTCCCTTCTTTTAGGCTGTTGTTGTGATTGAATAAATATATATATATATGATTGCTGATATACATATGCCATTGCATGCATGCCTACTTTCAAGTTGAATTGATATACTTGTTCCCTGAATGTTATTGTTGGCTTATAAGCTAGATAGTTATATATCAGTTATAAGCCGGTTATTGTAAGACCCTCATAGAAGGGCGTATACATCTTATTAATCAAAAATAGACCGGGAGTCAATATTCCTTGATATATCGAGATTACCTCGGAGGAAAATATTTAAGTAAATATTTTCTATTATTTGGGCGACGAATATTATTTGAATATTCGTTCGAGACTAATTATTTTAACGATCCTTACTTCAAATAATTATTTGAACGTAACTATTCAACGAATAATATTTCTCAATATTCATTCAGAGTCGAATTGATTATCGATTATTATTTCGAATATTCTTCTAAAGATGAGACTACTAAATGAATATTATTTGGATATTCTTTTAGAATATTATTTTATTAAATAAATATTACTTTTGAATATTCATTTAAGATATTGAATACTTGATGAATATTATTTTAATATTCATGTGAAGCTTGATTTAATTATCGAATATTATCTCGAATATTCCTTAAGGCTTGGATTACTAAATGAATATTACTTGATATTCATTTAGGATATTATTGATTAAATAAATATTACTTTTGAATATTCATTTAAATTCCTAATTAATTATGAATATTACCTTAAATATTCTTTTCAGGTCTTATTAATTAATGAATATTGTTTTGAGTATTCATTTAAATATTTATTTATTCAATAAATATTCTCCTGATATTTCTTCAGGGATTATTTTGAGAAATACTCCGATTAAAGATATTCTTTCATATTCCCAAATATTCTTTAAATATTTTAACTCAATAAATATTCTCTGAATATTTATTCCATACTTAGAATAATCTCGATAAGGTTTGTCTTCTTCGATTATTACAGAAAATATCTCGGAGTCATATTATTATTAATCTTATATCAAGAAAGGTTCTAAGACATCATTCTTCTTTGAGTCTATCTCCTTAATAATAAGGGAACCTTACTTGGAAAATGTTATTTATCTTGTCGACTTCCCGGTCATAAAGTATTTCCTTCACCCGCAACTCGGGTGCTGTTGACTTATTAAGTCGTTGCTTACCTTCTCATCTTTCGTGGGGTAAGATTACTGGAACAAGTTGATATCCGTTACCAAGTAATAGCTTGGGAGTTATTGGTAAATTTTCCTTTCCAACTAGATACGACTACTTTGTGGAGTCTTATCAACAAGTATTATACTTGGGGAAAGGGGGTCGAACGTTACATTCAGAATCATGAATTCTATTTGAACTAGGAGTCGTGTAAGAGGCCGAGTAGCGCCGGTCCATCCCCTTTGGCCCAACCGTTGGCCGGGGAGAGCTAGTAAGGCGGTATACATGTAAAGCCGTCAGTTCTTCCTTCTACCGGTAGTAAATCTAAATTAAGCTGTACGATCTCGACTGATCATCAAGATTGGAACAGCGGGCGCGGTGAATACTCCATCATTGGTTCATCATCCAAATTTATTTATTTCCTGCAACATGATTACTGTTGGCAGAGTTGGAAAAAGGGTCATAACTGGAATTGCGACCTTTTCTTGCAAATTCCTCTTCTTAATAACAATAAGAATATCTCGCTTACTTTGATGTAGCAGATATTTCTACAAACAAATACTTTAAGTTACCTTGTAACTTCATCGTTCATATTATACTGGCATCATTTCCGTAAATGCATGGCATATGGTTTGAAAGATACTTTTGAACTGTTATACATTATCGTTCAGTTATATATTATTGTTGGTGGGCTATTGCTCACCCTTGCTTTATTATTATATCACAACAACAGGTAGACCAGATGACTCGCACAAGGCGCACTCGACGCGGGCGAGGACGATGAGACTACCAGAGCTGAAGAAGAAGCTATTGGTAGGGTATATTTATTCTTTCAGTACCAAGAATATGGTCTAGTATGACTTATGTAAATGGATGGCAAAGAGTATGTATTTATATTGAAATTCTTTTGGATTGTAAGAACTCATAATGTGATTAATAAAAATTTGATTGTTACTCTGATTTCATCTCTGGGACTATAACGGGTGTGTTTTATATTGTTGTGTTGGGTTATAGAGACGTAATTTATTTTATGTTAAGGAAAGTTCAATTGTTGTGGACAGAATTGGAAACCGTAACCACCGGATCCCGGACCCCGGATCTGGGGGTGTTACAGGTGAGCTTTGGTGGGGATGAGCTGCGGAACATGTGCCGGGGGGGTGGTTTAACAGGTGGGGGGGTGGTTTAACGTGTGGGGGGGGGGTGAGTAGGTAAGCTATGTATATGTATTATTGATAGAATATATTTTTATATATATTTTAGATGATTTTATTCTCATATTTATTGTGTTTTGCATTGATTTGGATTTTTATTTAATAGATTTGATTGTTTTATTGTAGGAAATAAAGAATTCATAACTTGGAAGGATTTGGAGCAAAAAGAGCAAATTTGGAGATAAAATAGATGAAATTTCGGAATTATTGGACTGGTTGCGCAGTCTACACTGTTTTGGCCATATCTGGAGTTCTATAAGTCCGTTTGAGGCCCGTAAGCTGTCCACGCGAAGCCTGGAAGATTTTCTACAACTTAGGACAGTGATCGCGCGCGCAGGTTGCGTGTTGTGGGCGCAGATTGCGCGACAAGCAGACTGATGGGAGCAGAGAATTTACTGTTTTGCCCTTTTCAAGTTCTAATTGTATTTTGGGCAGTTTTTGGTATCTAAATTGAATTCTAATTGTATTAGAAGGTAATTTATTGCTGGGCAAGAGATCTAGAGCCTATATAAACACATTATTAAGGATGTAATATTAGATCATATAATATAGTTTAGAGTAGATTATTATTATTCATTGGAGATGTAGAGAAACACCATGACTCTTCTTTTGGGTGACAACATTGAAGTTTGAAGGTTTTGTTCTCTTAATCTTTTCTTTGTTCTTATTAGTTTAATTATGTTTTCTTGTTTTACTAGTTGTTTTACTTATTTAATTATTAGCGAGTAGTTATTTCTAGGGCTTAAAGGGAAGCCATGTTTGCACTAATATTGGCATGATTTTCATAGTGGTTTGATTGGTTATGATTAATTCTGATTGATATGTTTTAATCATTAATTTGTGTAATCGGCCGATATCATGAATTAATTATATGCAAATAGGGGTATGGATCGAGAGATTTACTTACTAGAGGCACACATACGATTAGCAGAATTGAATTTGAGTGCAGAAGCATTATTGGATTTCTGAGAGCGTTAATGCTTGGAAGAGATTAACTTGACTCTAATTACCTGATTGATTGAATTACTAAAAGTGGTTAATTGTGTTGAATGTTTCGAGAGTGTTAATGCTTGAAAGAGATTAACATACTCTAGTTATAGGATCACATTGATTGCTTTAGCTTAAGAGCCAATTGTGTAAGCACGGTGGACCTGATTGCCCTAGGTTTTAAATAATTTGTTTATCATCTGTTTAATTAGTGTTAATCTTGTTTAATTACTTAATTAATATTCTCCAATATTCGTCTGACCCTTGAAACAATTAACGATAACTGAAAAGGAATTAGTAGAACCTGTCTCCTTGTGGATTCGACCCGCTTGCCATCTGTACTAGCAATAGACACCGTGCGCTTGCGGTTAGGTATAATTTGACACATCAAGTTTTTGGTGCCGCTGCCGGGTAGACAGCGAGTTTCTGTTAATTTTAATTTAGTTATTTAGATTGTTTCCATTGTCTCGTTGGAACCTTTGTTCCAATTGAGGCAGAGTTTACTGCGTTTTCTTGGCTTTGTTGAGTGTCTACAGGTTTGCAATGGGTGAAGTTGATACTTTTGAATTCTTATCTTCCCTAGTAGAGGAACATACTCGAGAGATTGCCATGTCGAAGACTACAGAGCCCACTATGCGTCCAATGAGTATCAATGAGATGTCACAAGTGGCCTCTAAAACTTACAACTTCTGTCAAATTTGCGGTGTGCAGGGTCACTATGGTTTTGAATGCTCTTACAATGTCTATAATTCTCAGAGTGCTCAGTTGGGACAAATGAATTCTTTTGAAGAAGGATATGGGTACAATCAGTATTCAAACACTTTTGATCAAGAATGCGTGAATCAACCAGATTTCTACTACCAGGACAATGGTGCTCAAAATTTCTCATATCATAATCAACAACAGTTTGAGCAACAATATTATCAGTCATATGAGCAGCCGCCACATCAAGAATATCAAGATCCTCCTCTACAAGAAGATCTACATGTTTCTCAATCCAGCATAGATGTGCAAGCTGATCAGACAAATGAGATGTGGGATATCTTGAATAAACTGCTAAAGAGTTTTCAAGAATTAGAAACTTAAAGTTTGGCGATTGAATCTCAAATTGCAAAGTTGGCTAACTCTTCTACTACAGGGCAGCTCGACTATTTACCATCATCATCTATCCGATCCGAAGAGGACCTGACTGCTATCAATCTCACAAGCGATCAGGAATATGATAGTTTCTCCATGTATGTTATTGATGAGGCCATTGATAAAGAGAAGGAGCATGCCACCGATGATGAGATCAATGATGTTGCTGCTACCGAGAACAATGTGACTGATGATGAGGCTACAAAGGAAAGCAATACAGAGATGGTTGTTGTTTCTCTTCCACAATCTGTCCCTCAGCTACCATGTATTGATAAATTTGCTCTCGATCTAGCCTCTACTTACAAGGCTTCTTTGCTCAAGAACACTTATTTCAAGGTTGATGTGATAACAAATATTGTCCAAGATGATATTTCTCAAATTCTGGTTGAGGATCCATACAAAGTGGCTCCTACGTTTCAAGCTCGAGAAGAGGGAGAAGATGAAAGTGTCTTATTAGCCAATGATGTGATAAGCCAAGATGTCCGAATGGCTCCAGTGAAAGTGAGGAGTGAAGAAAAGACACCACCAGAACCTCCACCTTATGTCCAGGGAGTTCAATATTTTCATGGTGTCGAATTTTATCGTTGTTTTATCACAAAGTTTTCCAAAACTGCACAAGCATTCTCTCTATTGCTTTTTAATGACATATTTTATTTTACTGATGCTTGTTTGGAGACTTTCTGCAGGATAAAGACAACCACTAACACTCTTGATACTTTTCGTGGTGACGAGTTTATGATCGAGAAATTGGATCTTCCGTTTCCATCGGAGTATTTTTGAGGAGGTCAAGCTAATGACTCTAAAAAAAGCGCTTCTTGGGAGGCAACCCATGGATCATGCTTCTGCAAAGGGGAGTTTTTCTTTCCTTCTATTTTATATATTGTAGATTTCTTTGTTTAGTTAATGAGTCATTGAGGACATTGACTCGCTTAAGTGTGGGGATGAGTTCTCAATGATAAAAAATCCAAAAAACAATTATATATTATAAAATTCAAAAAAATTAAAAAAATTGAAAAATACCAAAAATAATTCTAGCCATGCAATTTGATTAGTTGTTGTATTTTGCTTGATACACCCATGCATGCGTAGAATTCTTGTGTTCTTGACGCTTTTGTATGAGAAGTGACGTGCTTTGTTCTTGTGCACACACGTACACTAGCAAGTTGAAACTGGTAGACTTAATTGAATGTAGTAAGTGATTAGAATGACATGAATATGTGCAAGATGACTTGGTTTCCATGCTTTGAGTACAAGTAGGTGCGTTAGAGAGTCTTGTTACTTGGGATTGATTATGTTTTGTCACACCAAGCGAGTTTTGAGCCTATATGCATATATTTTGCATGATTTTCGTTTGCTTGAGTGTCCACTTGTCGTTTGCATTGCTAGCACTTGCTTGAGATCTTTCTTGAAATGCATGACATTAATTGATGATAACATGATAAAGGCAATTAGGTATAACCTCATATTTCCTATATATCCAAACCATTTATACATGATCCATTAGTTAACCCTTTGAGCCTAATCTTATTCTTTCGGTGACACACCAAGTTACTTGCCATTATCCTTTTTATTGTATTAGCCTTACATTAAATTTGAACCTAATTGTCAAAGGCTAGTATTGTGCTTAAGGGAGTAATAAGGTGTGCATAAAAGGGGGGGTTATTGATGATCATACCATTGGGGAATATTGATTTTGGTTGTTGCTTGTTAGTCGAAATTCATAATAATATCTATGGATCATTGTGCTTATTCCTTAGCTCTAAAAAAAATAGAAAAAAAGAAAAAAAATAGAAAAATATAAATAAATTTGAGAGCATTTTTATGTTTGTATGATCCTTCTTCATTCGACTAGTCAAGTTATTTATGTAAGGGATATTGAAAAATCCAAGTGTGGGAAAGTATTTGTGGTTTTAATAGAAAGGGAATGGAATGAATTGTATTGTTGGGTACTAGCTTTTGGCATATTAACCTGTTTTAGCTTTACTTGACATACCTTGTCCCTAGCCCCGTTACAACCTTAACAAAGACCTTTTGATTGTCATTGATGATGTATGTTGCGTTAAAGGTTAGATTGATAACAAGGACGAAGCATGTTTATGATATTGTTGGAGTTGAGTGAAACACTTACCCTTTGTTTTGAGTGAATATTTTTGTGAGTGAACGGTGAGTTGCTGCTTTTGCATAGGATATCCCAGGTTGTGTCTCAAAGATGTGCTCTTGTGTGCTTAGCATGTTTACCAACCTATTCTTACATTTGACATGAATTTCTATGATCTTATGCATCTTCTTTGAGTAGACTATGTGGATACTTGCACTTTCGACACCAAGACATCGTATGTTTGCTTTGATTCTTAAGTCGAAGTGGCATGAGAGGACGGGTGTGTGTGATGTTGTGTTAGCATTGATCTTTTGCATGGTTAGATGAATTTTGTGGGTATATTCACTATAAACCCTCACGAGACAACACTCGTCCTACTAGGGCTTCCTAGGGGTTTAACAGCTTGTTGCATATGCTCAATGCAATCGTGTCATCTACGAAAGTGATGTTTGTTAGGACTTAGTTTTTATTTCACTTATTTGCCCGAGGACGTGCAAATGTTTAGTGTGGGGATGTTTGATAGAATATATATTTTTATATATATATTTTAGATGATTTTATTCTCATATTTATTGTGTTTTGCATTGATTTGGATTTTTATTTAATAGATTTGATTGTTTTATTGTAGGAAATAAAGAATTCATAACTTGGAAGGATTTGGAGCAAAAAGAGCAAATTTGGAGATAAAATAGATGAAATTTCGGAATTATTGGACTGGTTGCGCAGTCTACACTGTTTTGGCCATATCTGGAGTTCTATAAGTCCGTTTGAGGCCCGTAAGCTGTCCACGCGAAGCCTGGAAGATTTTCTACAACTTAGGACAGTGATCGCGCGCGCAGGTTGCGTGTTGTGGGCGCAGATTGCGCGACAAGCAGACTGATGGGAGCAGAGAATTTACTGTTTTGCCCTTTTCAAGTTCTAATTGTATTTTGGGCAGTTTTTGGTATCTAAATTGAATTCTAATTGTATTAGAAGGTAATTTATTGCTGGGCAAGAGATCTAGAGCCTATATAAACACATCTTGGGACACATTATTAAGGATGTAATATTAGATCAGATAATATAGTTTAGAGTAGATTATTATTATTCATTGGAGATGTAGAGAAACACCATGACTCTTCTTTTGGGTGACAACATTGAAGTTTGAAGGTTTTGTTCTCTTAATCTTTTCTTTGTTCTTATTAGTTTAATTATGTTTTCTTGTTTTACTAGTTGTTTTACTTATTTAATTATTAGCGAGTAGTTATTTCTAGGGCTTAAAGGGAAGCCATGTTTGCACTAATATTGGCATGATTTTCATAGTGGTTTGATTGGTTATGGTTAATTCTGATTGATATGTTTTAATCATTAATTTGTGTAATCGGCCGATATCATGGATTAATTATATGCAAATAGGGGTATGGATCGAGAGATTTACTTACTAGAGGCACACGTACGATTAACAGAATTGAATTTGAGTGCAGAAGCATCATTGGATTTCTCAGAGCGTTAATGCTTGGAAGAGATTAACTTGACTCTAATTACCTGATTGATTGAATTACTAAAAGTGGTTAATTGTGTTGAATGTTTCGAGAGTGTTAATGCTTGAAAGAGATTAACATACTCTAGTTATAGGATCATATTGATTGCTTTAGCTTAAGAGCCAATTGTGTAAGCATGGTGGACCTGATTGCCCTAGGTTTTAAATAATTTGTTTATCATCTGTTTAATTAGTGTTAATCTTGTTTAATTAGTTAATTAATATTCTCCAATATTCGTCTGACCCTTGAAACAATTAACGATAACTGAAAAGGAATTAGTAGAACCTGTCTCCTTGTGGATTCGACCCGCTTGCCATCTGTACTAGCAATAGACACCGTGCGCTTGCGGTTAGGTATAATTTGACACATCACCCTACCATCGATTCAAAGTTGGTCGCACCTATTGGAGTCAGGGAATGTTGGATAGATCCCATAAAAGCACACCTCGAGACCGGTTGACTCCCGGCCAGTGTTGTAAAAAGCGGTAAGCGGTTCTAAGCGGCGACACGACCTTCTAGCACCTAGTCGGTTAAGCGGGTGCTTTAGCGGATTTTTAAGCGGTACGTTAAGTGGATTGTGAATATATACATATATTTATTAATTATTTAATTATATATTTACATGTGAATTATACAAATTTAATACATATATTATTTTATAATATAAAATTTGAAAAATAATTAAATAAATAATAAACATAAAAAAATAAGTAAAAAAATTTAATTTTTTTAAGGGTCAAAATTTGGTCAAACCCGCTTAATCCCGCCTAAACCCGCTTAATCCCGCTTAAACCCGCTTAATTCCCTGAAAAACGCTTAATCCTCCGATTAGTAGAAAATCGAGTCGGTTAGTGTATATTTTCCGCCTAGGCAGCCGCCTAGGCGGTCGCTTAGACCGCTTAGAACACTGCTCCCGGCTAATGCCATGGAGGCAGGAAAATTGTCTGTGAGGGCCTTAAGGTATGTTGTTAGGTCCAAATGTGTTGTAGAGGGGGGGTGAATACAACTTTTCAAATATGAGAAGCAATAAATACAATGCAATAAACGAACACACAGATTCAAGGAATATATGTCTTATATATAACTTGAAGTGGTTGCTACAACATTCATTACAAAGTATAACAGAAGTTCAGTGTAAGAACCCCAAATTTTGGATATAATTAAAACTTTTTATTAAGTAATGATAAAATGAAGAACAATGATTCCGACAACAAGGTCACCAGCTCTAATGAATGGTGGTTTCAAAGAACAATGATTGTAATGAATGGATATTGCTTTGGACAATGATCCTGATGCATTGGTATATTGTCAGAATAGAGTAATTCGATGGTTGAGGACCTAGATAAGAATAATCTACCATCCAGGAAGGAGCTAATGGATCCTTGAACGGAAATGAGTACGTGCATAGTGTTTCCCATACGTGCATAGTATTTCCCGTACGTACATAGTGTTTCCCGTACGTGCATAGTGTTTCCTGTACGTGCATAGTAATTTGGTTGATGAATAGTGATTTTGTAAGTTGGAAAACTTTTCACGCCACCCTATGTACGGGACGTGATATGGATGTTTCGAAGTCATATTAGTAATACGCGGAGGAAATAAGTGAATGCAGAGACGATCGGAATTCAGAAATTCCAAATTCTTTTTCGGTATAATATTTGACCGGACAGTGGATTAAATATTATTATAATCCAAGAATTGAGATATTAACTTTGAGGATTTGATATTTTGGGATATTATTATATTTGATTTAAGAATGAAGGTAGGAAACCATTGAGGCAGTGAAACAAGCGTTCTAGAAACCGCTAAAACGTTATAACGAGATTAATCAATCAAGCGAACGAATCCTAGATTACGGATTAAGTTCGTATCGAGATTAAATATCCTACATGGTCATCACGAGGATTATATTAAGGATTGGGGAAGGTATTATGAATATCGAGAAATTTCCCGGTAAACCCTAGAGGTGAAACTACTTAGTTATTCGTCCGAACGATCAATGAATTGAGCAATAACCGGACAAAGAAACAAGCTGAGAACCAAGAGACAACCATGTGCAAGTGGATGAGATCACCACCATGGCAACATCACTTTATTAAGGTAGCTTTATGAAGATATTATCTAAGCTAAGTTAGCTTCTTCAAGAAGCTTGTTTTTCTATCAAACTAGAGGGGGCAACTTGCATTTGTGTCAAACAAATATCTTCCTAAATAATTCACTCATCCTTATCCCTTCTTCATCACAATAATGCAAGGAACCAAGCAAGTTTCATACATACAAGTATCATTGGAGACAAACTAAACTAGTTAGCATGAGGGTGTAACATAAGGCACCAATACATGTCCACATGGAAGCAAATCCTTAACCAAGCCTTAACCCATCAACTAGACTATAGTTAGCCAAACAAATATCTTGTTTTAATGATCACTTTATGCAATCAACCAAGCAAAACAACTCCACTTCTCTCATCCATGGAGCATTCGAATTTTTCAAGAAATTCAAAGGAAGAAATCAAGCTTCCACTCCTTGTTTGATCTCCAAATTTTTATCCTAGATCCTATATTTCATAAAAATGATACCCTAGAAATCTTAGCCTCAAAATCCAATGTTTCCATTTTCAATAAAATCATCAAAGTAGAGGGTGAATAGTAACCTCAAGAACAAAACTCTTGGATCTTGATTTTGGTGGATGATTCAAGCTACATGGAGGCTATACAAGGACCATACAAGGATTATTAGGGCTTGTACACTCTCTAAGGAAGGTATAACTCTTAAGAACCATGGATCTCATTTTGAGTTTTTAGCATGTTCTTGATGATTTGGCTTAGTTATGATTATGGTAACATTATAAGCATGCTTGGTTAATGATTTAGTGATTTAAGTAGCATAATGATTATTATGGTAAAGCATGATGTTCTTGGGCTTGTTGAGATGAGAATCATGTATAAATGATGTATGGATGCCCGGTGTGGCTTGGCTTGATTGTTGTGAATTTTAGAACGTCCGATTTATAGCCGTCGTAATGCCCGATTTTTGTTAACCTTAAGAAATCGTGGTTGACAGTAGCCATAAGTCACTGTCCAGTTTCATGTTCTGCCATGGCAAGATAGATCATGTTATAAGCTTCGTTTTGATATAAAGATCATGTGAAACGGACTTACGGTTTAGGAATTATGGCCGATTCACTAAAAGTCGTTCGAAACCTTAAGTACGAGTTCGTTATTAAAATTGAACCCTCGTAAAATATGTAAAGTCATGACGAATCTTGGTAAATAAATACTAGGGGTAAGAAGGAAGGTGTGAAAGAAAACCGTATGTCAAAAAGAGCATTTTTCGATTTATTAAAAATGTTCGAGTCAAGGTTAAACGCGAACGAACCCCTAAAAGACGACTCTTTTATAACTTCGGTAAAACACTTAGAAAACGGGCGATAAAACTCGGAGTATAATATTGGTTCGTAACGATCAACCTTAGAACTCATATGACTTAAGTATGTCCCAAGTATAAGTGCAGTGACATGTCGTATTAACGAACGAATGTCGGGTCGGATCAGTGATGATAAGTAATCCACAAAAAGGGGTATAAAGAGATAACTCGAGAACGTGTTTCGATTTAAGTATAACTTAACTTTTAAGATGTTAAGTGATTAATCCCGAATGTCTTGGCTATTTATAGATCACCAAGCTGACCCGGGACCCGCTACCACTACCCCTTACCGTACTCGACTACCAGGCAAGTTTCAATTCCCTTCTTTTAGGCTGTTGTTGTGATTGAATAAATATATATATATATGATTGCTGATATACATATGCCATTGCATGCATGCCTACTTTCAAGTTGAATTGATATACTTGTTCCCTGAATGTTATTGTTGGCTTATAAGCTAGATAGTTATATATCAGTTATAAGCCGGTTATTGTAAGACCCTCATAGAAGGGCGTATACATCTTATTAATCAAATATAGACCGGGAGTCAATATTCCTTGATATATCGAGATTACCTCGGAGGAAAATATTTAAGTAAATATTTTCTATTATTTGGGTGACGGATATTATTTGAATATTCGTTCGAGACTAATTATTTTAACGATCCTTACTTCAAATAATTATTTGAACGTAACTATTCAACGAATAATATTTCTCAATATTCATTCAGAGTCGAATTGATTATCGACTATTATTTCGAATATTCTTCTAAAGATGAGACTACTAAATGAATATTATTTGGATATTCTTTTAGAATATTATTTTATTAAATAAATATTACTTTTGAATATTCATTTAAGATATTAAATACTTGATGAATATTATTTTAATATTCATCTGAAGCTTGATTTAATTATCGAATATTATCTCGAATATTCCTGAAGGCTTGGATTACTAAATGAATATTACTTGATATTCATTTAGGATATTATTCATTAAATGAATATTACTTTTGAATATTCATTTAAATTCCTAATTAATTATGAATATTACCTTGAATATTCTTTTCAGGTCTTATTAATCAATGAATATTGTTTTGAATATTCATTTAAATATTTATTTATTCAATAAATATTCTCCTGATATTTCTTCAGGGATTATTTTGAGAAATACTCTGATTAAAGATATTCTTTCATATTCCCAAATATTCTTTAAATATTTTAACTCAATAAATATTCTCTGAATATTTATTCCATACTTAGAATAATCTCGATAAGGTTTATCTTCTTCGATTATTACAGAAAATATCTCGGAGTCATATTATTATTAATCTTATATCAAGAAAGGTTCTCAGACATCATTCTTCTTTGAGTCTATCTCCTTAATAATAAGGGAACCTTACTTGGAAAATGTTATTTATCTTGTCGACTTCCCGGTCATAAAGTATTCCCTTCACTCGCAACTCGGGTGCTGTTGACTTATTAAGTCGTTGCTTACCTTCTCATCTTTCGAGGGGTAAGATTACTGGAACAAGTTGATATCCGTTACCAAGTAATAGCTTGGGAGTTATTGGTAAATTTTCCTTTCCAACTAGATACGACTACTTTGTGGAGTCTTATCAACAAGTATTATACTTGGGGAAAGGGGGACGAACGTTACATTCAGAATCATGAATTCTATTTGAACTAGGAGTCGTGTAAGAGGCCGAGTAGCGCCGGTCCATCCTCTTTGGCCCAACCGTTGGCCGGGGAGAGCTAGCAAGGCGGTATACAAGTAAAGCCGTCAGTTCTTCCTTCTACCGGTAGTAAATCTAAATTGAGCTGTACGATCTCGACTGATCATCAAGATTGGAATAGCGGGCGCGGTGAATACTCCATCATTGGTTCATCATCCAAATTTATTTATTTCCTGCAACATGATTACTGTTGGCAGAGTTGGAAAAGGGTCATAACTGGAATTGCAACCTTTTCTTGCAAACTCCTCTTCTTAATAAACAATAAGAATATCTCGCTTACTTTGATGTAGCAGATATTTCTACAAACAAATACTTTAAGTTACCTTGTAACTTCATCGTTCATATTATACTGGCATCATTTCCGTAAATGCATGGCATATGGTTTGAAAGATACTTTTGAACTGTTATACATTATCGTTCAGTTATATATTATTGTTGGTGGGCTATTGCTCACCCTTGCTTTATTATTATATCACAACAACAGCTAAATCAGATGACTCGCATAAGGCGCACTCGACGCGGGCGAGGACGATGAGACTACCAGAGCTGAAGAAGAAGCTATTGGTAGGGTATATTTATTCTTTCAGTACCAAGAATATGGTATAGTATGACTTATGTAAATGGATGGCAAAGAGTATGTATTTATATTGAAATCCTTTTGGATTGTAAGAACTCATAATGTGATTAATAAAAATTTGATTGTTACTCTGATTTCATCTCTGGGACTATAACGGGTGTGTTTTATATTGTTGTGTTGGGTTATAGAGACGTAATTTATTTTATGTTAAGGAAAGTTCAATTGTTGTGGACAGAATTGGAAACCGTAACCACCGGATCCCGGACCCCGGATCTGGGGGTGTTACATTCAGAGAGAAGTGAATGATACTAAGCTCTGTGAATACACACTCTCTCTTTTACATGTGTTTCTCTCAAGAATTGCTCACTAATTAAAACATTACACAAGTACTTCTATTTATACTACATGTAATCTATGTCCTGTAGTCTTCAAAGACTAAGATATACGTGGCCCAATGATGTCCACATAAATCTTTCCTTATCTTGAAAGCTTGGAAATCTGCCAATCAGAAGATGCCATGTGTCATGTTGAAGCTGCACAAGTAGAACTTCTGCATGAGAATTTCTACTTAGCCATCTCGAATTTCTAAGTAGAACTTCTACTTAGAAACTTCTACTTGGTCATCTAGAATATTTAGTACTTAGAAAATATCCTGGTCTTCAACTTGAAACTTCAATGCACATCTTGAACTTGTTATATCTTCATGTCTTCTTTATTCTTCACCAAGCTCTTGAACATGGATCTTTATTACTGACATAAACTTGCTATCAATGTCCTGACACTTGATGCACTGGTCTGGTTCATAAGTGACTAGTCTTGATAGTGTTTTTGCTTCTTGAATAAATTACCATATCCAATTAGTAATGTGGCTTTCCAATATTTGCTTTCCTTCTTGTTCACTTGAAATCAATTTGTCTTATTGATACTGATAGTTATGATCTTGATTCTTGGCTTTTCAAATCACTGAGGCATGAACAACTTTGACTTGAACTTCTCTCAATGATTTCTTCTTGGCTTGATCATAGTTAACATGTTGAATTGTATCAATTACCTTGTCTTCATTTAATGTTGATTTATTTGTGACTTCTTGTTCTTGATTGTCTTCTGGTTAAGTATCTTTTCCTTTAGATGAGTTACATTAGTTATAGTGTTACAAGTTTACACACTCTGCCTTTCAATCTCCCCCTATTTGATTGTCTAACAATGACATTCAAATTAATGAAGGATAACTCAACTAAACAATGAGACGAGAAAAGATAATTAACATTAAAGTCTTGAATACTTTACAATTAAAATGTACTTGAAAACAATACAAAGAACTTAAACTAGAAACAGAATTCGAACTTCGAATTAAAGATCATTTGAGTGATTCCTATCACCTGGATTATTTCATACCTTTTAGTCAAACTTATATCACCTTATTGGATTCACTCTAAGGTGAATTTTCCTCAAGTGTGTTAAATCAACCGAAAGACATGAAGTTTTTCCAACTTCAAGTTCACACCACTCTGACCTTTAACCCTAATTCCGTTTCCTCTTTCTAGCTTCAGCAGCTTGGTCTTTCTCTTCTTTCTGCCTTCTGCGCTTCTCCTTCTGCTGCTGTTCTTTCTTGTACACTGGATCGTGAAGCTGCTTCCACCTAGCATTCAACAGACTTACAGCTTCCATTTCTAGAGGATTCTTGGGCTCTGGATGAGGATGTTTGAAAAGCCTTCTGAGTTTGTCCACCTCCTGAGTAGTCCTGATCTTTGGAATGTCCTCAAAGTTCTTCATTATGAGCTGAGGTTTCCAATGTGTTTTATCAGCTTTAAACTGACAATAGATCATCTTGGGGTAGCCCATGACACGGTTAGTATTGTGGACACTAGCCGCATCTCGCTCCATCCGCTTCTTTTCCACCACTATCTCAGACAGGTAACTCATGAGTCTCTGCTTTTCTTCCACATACTTATCTTCCACTTCGCCCCATTTGAATACATGTAATACTCTCTCCAGAAATGCAGCATCTTGAGTCTGTAGCAGCCATTTTCTACTCATATGCAAGAGTGTTTGATTCTGGTCTGCATCTATGAATACTAAGGCATCAGCTGTATCTTCAACATAAGCGTGTATCCAGTATACACTATCACTTCCTGGAACACCAATTGCCTCCCTTATCTCTCCTTGTTCCAGTGCTCCAGAAGGAAGAGTCAGAGCTTCATCTACATTCTTCATTGCTTGAAGAATATTCCATTTCTTCTCCATCAGCTCCGGCTCAATCTTCACGTTATCTAGAGGGTTTGGAGCAATGATATCACACTTCCACACCTCATTGCTCTTCTTGAATATGACTCTTTCAATGATCTTCACGGATTTTTCTTTAAGTTCAGAAGCGAATCCCTTACTCATCATTTGTCTACAGACAGCTTTGAGAGATTCCACTGAAAGCTCCATTAAATCATTTTCCTCCATGCTAACCCTCTTCATCATCCTGTCAACTACCATCCGGACAAAATTATGATATGCTGAGAATTCTGGACCCTTGTCCTCTGCTAGCTGCATTAACTGATCCCTATACAGAATGCTTAGCTCCTCAGATTGAGAGTATTGAATTTTTGTTGCTAGCAAGAACAACTCTGACGCAGATCTTCTCGTTATGAATTGGTCATCCACATATAGGAAAGATGTTGGGACTCCTTCTACCAAAGACAAAATAACCTGCCACTCCTTAAGTGTTGCATTGTATCCAACCCTGACTTTAGAAATTAATCTCTTCAAAGCACTTATATAGTCCACAGTCATTGGATTCTGCAAATTCAGGTTGTAGAACAGGTCATCTGCCTCCTTGTTATGAACTTCTTTCGCACAGGGTCCCATCAATATCTTCCTTGCTTCATCCCATTTCTGTCCTATCCTTCTCTTGTCGAGATCAACTTGAGGATCAGCTAGCCTTGCAAGCTCATGATCATACTGCTTCCCTTGGAGCTCCACTTTCTTTTCTAGGAACGCAGCATGTTCTTGCATCATCTTCATTTTATGGAACTGAGCTTGTTCCAAGGCTAACTGTTGAGCTTTAAGGGTTTCCTCATCAACAGGAATTTCTTCAGGCATTCCGGAAGACATCCCAGCACCTCCACCTTGTTCCTTCAAAGATCTCTTTATAGCATGTGCCAAAGGTACGTCTTCCATATCAGAATCTGAGTCAAGTACCTCCTGTACTGTTTCCTGATGACTCAGGTCAACGAATGGCTCATCTTGCTCAACCATCATTGCCTTACCCTTTCTCCTCCTCAGAGCCTCTTCATCAACAGACGGCTCAATTTCTATTTCCTTGAAAAGATCAGCAAGTTCTTCAATTTCTTCGATATGAACTGCCTGCTGTCTCGTCTCCTTTCCACTCTCCCCCTTAGGTGAGTTATCCTGAAAACCACCTTGGTCGTCAAATCCACCAGCAGCATAAGAACCTCCAAAACCAGACCCGGAGGCTCCCGCTCCACTAGCACCACCTGCACCAGCATCGGGGGGAGGTTGTTGCGACTCGAAACACTTTGGGGGCACAAAACTCCTGACTGCGAACATCATTCTACTGATCTCCACAGCCATTGTATGCATTGTAGACTCCATTGCCCCCATCCTTTCATTCAGAGTGCTTCCCAAGACACCACCAGCATGGCCCAAGTCATTGACCTTGTTTGTCAAAGCATCAAAAGCTGTAGCTTGACTTGCCATTCGTGTTGCGTAGTCATCAAGAGCCCTTTGATTGTTTCCAATGTTAATCCCGAACTGCCCCATCGTCTGCCCGAACTGCCTCATCTGATTTTCCATAGAAGTCATACGTGTATCAAGATTTTCAATATTAAGGGACGGTGTTTGGTTTAGGTGACCTCGCTCTAATACTCGTTCTGTTAGTATTTGGCGCTCGGTTTCGGGCCTTAAAAATGAAGGTCCCTCTCTCCCTAACCTCTCACACACACTCCCTGTCTCACGCTCGTGTATGTCTTCAATGATTGATCCAAAGTATGAAGCAGTACCTGCAGAAATTGGATAAGCAATATAATTGGCAGTTATGGGATCTATTTCTGTTATGTCCTGAGTTGGAATCTCAGGCTGAGGGGCTGCAAAGTGTTCTTGTACGACATCAGAACCGATCCTCTTTGCAGCATCATTACGTACCGGTGAAGGTATGGCTGAAGTTGTTAAAACTTCATGTCCTTTTGAAGCAACAGGATCTTCAAAAGGTACATAATCCTCACCAAAATCCCTATGTGCAGATTGTTTAAGGGGAGAACCACTCTCGTGAGGTGGAGTGGTTGCGTGTGAAACACTAGGGTTTGACTGGACTTTTGAAGTAGCAGCATGAAAAATTTTGGCTTTCTTTCGAATAAGATGCTGCACTTCGGGGTCACTCTCCTCATCATCTCCTACATATACATGTGCTGGCTTTCTGACTTCCGTTAACAGGGGTGAAAGAGAATAAGAATGTGTATCAGGCTCAGAAATATAGCTCTCACCCTGGGATAGATTCTGCGGGTTAGCAGTCTCTTGGGTCTCGGAATCAGATACATAGGAGGAGGAATGAATAGTATGCAGGGAGAGATTACCTGATTCATTACCTTGTGCCTCATCGCTTTGCTCATTAGGAATCCCATCAAATGCCTCAGCATGAGCAGACGGATTCTGAGCATATGAAGAAACTTGCGATGATTCCTCCAAATTGGTAACTCCTGCATCATATGTAAGCCACATTTGAATGTTTTCAGGAATTGACATCGGTTTACCTTGATGTTTATCCTGATTAGCAATGGTTGAAAGTGACTTAGTGCCCATCCCTAGCGGTGCAGATGTTGGGCTTCTGGCAAATCCCTGTCTAACAGCAAGAGCATCCTTCGGTATTAAATCATTAATCAGCATTTGTAGGAACCGAGGAAACCAGCAGACAACATCAGTTGTAGTGAGGTCTCTGCTTGCAGGAGATCCCATTGTAGCCACTATCTCAGAGAGAACTATGCGTCCATAATTTATATTTAGTTCTCTTGCTAGGGCAACTGCAAAGGTTTGCATTGGAATTGGAATTTGATGAAAATCTTTTTCGCGTGCCCGAAAACATCTTGTGATGGCCTCGAAAAAGTAATTCCATTCCACATGGAAGAATTGTTTTTGGATGTTTCCAGTGATCCGGCCAGTCGGAGGATAACATCCTATTTCTTCAAAGAATGTGAGTCGTTGTTCCACTGTAGGTTCTGGATCATAAGCATCTTTGATCGGGAATCCCAGAACCCTGTTGACAATTTTTTCAGTCACCTCATATTCTTGACCCGCTAAGGTAAACCTGAAACCGTAGGGGGTAGTTTTGCTCCCAAAAGTAACCGCACTAGTCCATAATTGCTGTAAAGCATCATGTACTAGTGTAGGTTTAGCAGTAAAAGCATGGCTAGCCTTGGAGTACAAATTAAGAAATCGTACCCAAAACTTAAACCGCGAGAGTTGATCACCAATTTCCGTAGAAATATTATAAAAATTGTTTTTAGCAAGTGAAAATTGGTGAGCCATTTTAATTAAATGTTTTTCTTTAAGAGATGTGAAATTTTTAATTTGAAAAACAAGTAATTTACGAATTAACAGTTTTATCCCTTTTAATTTTTCGAGAATACCAAAAAGCAATCTGAAAAATTAAACTACGGGATATGAACAGTTGCCAATTACTAAATCTGAATATTCAAAGAAGATGAATATTCGTGTGTATACCAGTGAAATCGTGTGTGTATATGGATGAAGAATATGGAAATCGTGTTTTGAACAGTTACACAAACACTTGATGTTTGTGTGTATGTATATGCGCGTGTATATGAGTGGTTACAAAACACACCAACACAAAGATTAATGATAACACAGACAATAGTAGTCAAAAAAATTGGCAGTAATTCGTGATTAGTATGAGTTTAATCACAAAAACACGGATTAGTGGTATGTAATTTGTGAAATCGCCTTGTTTTTGTGAAGCGGCTGCTGTAAAAATGAAATTAGGTAAAGTGAATGATGCATCGAGTTAGAGATGTATATATAGATGATTGTGAAATGACAAAAATGTCCCTGTTAAAAAGAGTGAAAAATACTAAGTCCATACAGGGAACACCTAAGTCGAACTCTATCTCGAACATCAAGTCGAACTTCGAGATGAAGTTCGAGATAGATGTTAACTCGAACAAATAAGCACAAATAAGCACTTTAACCAATTTTACAGCAAAGACTACAGGGAAATCCTATCTCGAACTTGATTGACTTGTAGTAAACTTGGAAAATTCCCCTCCAGAAAAAAAAACAGGGAAATTCGAGATACGTTTCGAGTTAGGAGTGTAACTCTATCTCGAACATCAAGTCGAAATTCGAGTTGAGTTTCGAGATAGAGACTAACTCGAAGCTATTCTCAATTCTTTCCAAAATATCCCCTTGAAGCAAAAACTACAGGGTAATTCGAGATACGTTTCGAGATAGGAGTGTAACTCGAAAAATTCCCCCTAAGCAACTGAGAACTCTATCTCGAACATCAAGTCGAAATTCGAGTTGAGTTTCGAGATAGAGACTAACTCGAAGTTATTTTCAGTTCTTTTCAAAATATCCCCTTAATGGAAACCTCATCTCAACCTTCGAGATAAAGTTCGAGATAGACCTTATCTCGAATATTTTGAAGATAGAACTAGGCACACTGGTAACTCGAACTCGAACTCAAAGTCGAATTTCCAGATGAATTTCGAGATAGACAACTCGAAATTCTTCCCAGACTTAGAATTTTCAAAAACTTCACTCTGGCAGCTTAAGTCGAAATTCAAGTCGAATTTCTAGATGAGTTTCGAGATAGAAACTAACTCGAAATTATGAAGATATTCAATTCTAAGGCCTCTAATTACATGAAAATCATAGGTAAATTCATCTAAAAATCATGCAAAATTTAGAATACTATGAATTTAACTCCCCCTATGATCATGCAATCTAACAAGCATAAATTCAAAGATTTGTGCTATTAAAGACACTTAAAACACAATGAATTCATGCAAAATGACATTATATGCAACCTATAACAATCATTAATTAGGCATTTTAAAGTCTAAGCACATAATGATTGAGTAGCTTGCACAAACAAACATAAATCTGGATTTTACAGATAGAAGGCTTTACTAACTTGTGTTAAGCATTCCCAATTCACCAACCAATCTATTGAATGTTACTTCATCAAGAGGTTTGGTGAATATATCTGCAATTTGTTGCATTGTGGGCACAAAATGTAGCTCCACAGTCCCTTCCTCGACATGTTCTCTTATGAAGTGATACCTGATGTCGATGTGTTTGGTTCTTGAGTGATCTACAGGATTGTTGGTTATGGCAATGGCACTTGTGTTGTCACACATAATTGGAATTTTCTTGTGCTGCATGCCATAATCCTTCAATTGGTTCCTCATCCACAGTATTTGAGCTACACAGCTTCCAGCAGTAATGTACTCAGCTTCAGCAGTAGAAGTAGATACTGTATGTTGCTTTTTACTTTGCCAGGACACCAATCTTCTGCCAAGAAATTGACAAGCACCAGATGTGCTTTTCCTATCAATCCTGCAACCTGCATAGTCTGAATCCGAATAGCCAATTAGATTAAAACCTGTATCTCTTGGGTACCAAATCCCTAGATTTGGTGTGCCCTTGAGATACCTAAAAATTCTCTTGATGGCTACGAGATGTGATTCTCTAGGATCCGCTTGGAACCTTGCACATAAACAAGTTGCGAACATTATATCGGGTCTACTTGTAGTTAAATAGAGGAGTGAGCCAATCATACCTCGATAGCTTGTGATGTCAACTGGTTTACCTGATTTGTCTTCATCAAGCTTCGTGGCTATTGCCATGGGAGTCTTAGCTGCTGATGCATCTTCTAGATTGTACTTCTTGAGTAAATCTCTGACGTACTTGGATTGACAGATAAAGATACCATCTTTTCTCTGACTGATCTGTAATCCAAGGAAGAAGGACAGCTCTCCCATCATGCTCAACTCATATTTTTCCTGCATTAGCTTAGCAAATTTCTCGCACAAGCGCTCATTAGATGACCCAAAAATAATATCGTCCACATAGACTTGAACAAGTATTAAGTCATTTCTTACATTTTTATAGAACAATGTTTTATCAATTACTCCCCTAGTAAAACCATTTTCAATTAAGAATAAGGATAGGGTTTCATACCATCGCCTTGGGGATTGCTTGAGGCCATAGACAGATTTGAAGAGAAGATACACAAAATCTACATGTTCTGGATCAATGAAGCGAGGCGGCTATTCCAGATACACTTCTTCTTCTAACTCTCCATTCAGGAAGGCACTTTTCACATCCATCTGGAAAACCTTGAAGTTCTTATGTGCTGCAAATGCCAAGAACATCCTGACTGCCTCAAGTCTTGCAACCGGTGCATAGGTTTCATCATAATCAATTCCTTCTCGCTGAGAATAACCTTTTGCAACCAAACGAGCCTTGTTTCGTGTTACAAGTCCATTTTCATCCAGTTTATTTCTGAATACCCACCTAGCTCCAATTACTGATATGTTCTTTGGTGGGGTACCAGTTTCCAAACTTTCTGCCTTTCAAACTGATTGAGTTCCTCTTGCATTGCAATCACCCAATCAGCATCACCAAGAGCTTCTTCTATTTCTTTAGGTTCAAGCTTGGATAAGAACCCAGAATATAAGGAAATATTAGCCAGGTCAGCTCTTGCAGTTCTTCTAGTAGTCACACCAGCATCTGGATCACCAATAATTAATTCAAACGGATGATCTCTATTCCATACCCGTTCTCCTGGAAATTGTCTTGATGATTCAGCTTGACTTTCTGAGTTGTGATGCTGACTACTTTGATTATTCTCACTAACTCCCCCTGAGTTAGTGCCAGCTCCTACAGAACTACTGTCAACTCGTCTCGAGCCTTAAACAGTTGTCCTTGAGCTGCTATTTACTCCCCCTGAGTTATTGCCGGTTCGTACTGAAGAAGTCTCTTCTGATCTTGTAGAATTAGATTGTTCACTAGACTCAGGTTCTTCACGTACACTTGGAACATTTAATGGGACAACTAACTCAGGTTCATCTTCAAGTTCATCTAAGTCCAGATTCTGAAATTTTAGGGACTCAGGTTCACTAGAATCTCTAGAAATTGATGGGAGTTTGGTATCGTCGAATATGACGTTGTAGCTTTCAGTCACTTTTCGATCATTCACTAAGAACACCCTATAAGCTGCCACCACATCTGTGGAGTAACCAACAAAGATTCCTTCACGAGCTTTTGCTGCAAACTTGCCTAGATTTTCATCATCTATAAGTACATAGCATTTTGCTCCAAAGACATGAAAGTATTTGATTGTTGGTCTTCTGTTGTTCATTAATTCACATGGTGTCTTTTCTTTATCTTTTATGATCAAGGTTCTATTTTGAGTGTAACAAGCGGTACTCACTGCTTCGGCCCAGAAGTACAGAGGAAGTTTCGAATCATACAACAAAGTTCTTGCTGCTTCAACCAAAGTTCTATTCTTCCTTTCAACTACTCCATTTTGCTGTGGAGTTCTCGGGGCTGAATACTGACGACGTATTCCCTTAGATACACAGAAGTCATTCAGCACTGCGTTTTTGAATTCAGTGCCATTGTCTGATCTAATCGTCTTCACAGTAAGTGTTGAAACATTCTCAATTTGAGTGATATGATCAATGATTAAGAAAGGTACTTCGTCTTTCGTCATTGCGAACAATACCCATGTATACTTGGAGAAGTCATCCACGATTACCAATGCATATCTTTTCCTAGACAAAGATAGGACATTCACTGGGCCAAACAAATCCATATGAAGAAGTTGCAGAGGCTCAGTAATGCTAGAAATTTCTTTGCTTTTATGCGATGCTCGCTTCGACTTTCCCATTTCACAAGCTTCACAGAGTCCTTTCGGAGCGAACTCCATTTGAGGTAGATCTCTCACCAATTCTCGCCTCGCGAGAGCATTCATCGTTCTGAAGTTTAAGTGAGATATCTTTTTGTGCCATAACCAGCTTTTATCATCCGAGGCTTTGCTGTAGAAACAGGTGACCTCATTCTGATTTACTGAATCCATGTCTGCAGCAAAAAGATCTGCCTTTCGAACTCCTCTCAAAGCTAATGAGCCTTCCTTGATGTGAGTGATTGATACACCTTTCTTGTTGAAGACAATTTCGTAACCTTTGTCACAGAATTGACTGATACTCAACAGATTGTGCTTCAGTCCCTCAACATAGGAAATATCTTCAATGATGACATTACCAGTCTTCAGTTTGCCATATCCCTTTGTCACACCTATGCTGTCATCTCCAAAGGTAACATAAGGGCCAACCTTCATAACCAACTCTGTAAGCAGGGACTTGTTTCCAGTCATATGCCTCGATGCTCCACTATCTAGCACCCATATAACTTTATTTCTATTCTGCTTAACGCCCTGCAATGACAGATTGGTTAGACATTCTTCGGAACCCAACTTTGATTGGGCCCGGCTTTTCGATAAGATCGAGAATCAACAGATTTAACAACCGGGGATGCACTTTTCTTAACATTACTAGAGCTTTCGACTTTCTCCTTTCCTTTCTCAGACTTGACAGATTTGTCAGTCTTAGGAGAAGGTTTGTCACTCCTAACTTTAGGAGGACTGACAGTCTTGGCTCTCACATGCTTTTTTTTTATGTTTGAACTAGCAGCAGTATTTGAGCATGACTGGCTAGATGCATTCATTAAATTCACAAAAGTTTGCATGACGTTAAAAGTGCATGGCATACAATTAGGTTGACCACACTGTGCATGATTCTGATGCAGATTATTCATTGTATGTGTGGTAGGCATGGCATGTGCAGCAGAAACATTTATGTTAGCTTTACATGCATAAGAAAGATGTTCAGTAGATTTACAGTGATAACATGCTTTCTTTATTCGTTCTGCCTTAACCTCTTTTATGCCTTTTTCTTTCTTTCCTTGTTGTTTAACAGCCTTAGCTCCTAATCCTTGTCTAGATTCATCTCTAGGAAAATTGATTTTAACTTGTTTGATAGGAGTTATAGGTTGTGCTTTCTGGCGATCTTCCATCTCAATCTCATATCTAGCTATTAATTCAGTCTCTTCTTCTTCTATTCTAGGAACAAGGTGTTTGTAGATAGGTTTGACAGCTGATTTAAGAGGGATAGGAATTTCCTTTTTAAGGGCACTGGAACTAGTGTCGATAGGTCTCTTTCCTTCTTTCTTAGGAAGGTCAGAATAATCAAGTCCTATACCTACTCCAGTTATCTTCTTAAATGTGTCATTATCTACATACACTTTACTAGCAGCTAGTTTGTAAGCTTCGCATTTAGTTTCTAACTCAGCTAGTTTGTCCCTAAGACATGCTTCTACTTCTTCCTTAAGGATGAGCTTGTGTTCCAGAGATTTAATAAAGTCTCTTAGGGAAGTATCTACAGTGCAAGCAGCCTCTGACTCTTCCACTTTTGCCTCAAGCATTCTGCGTTTGGCAACAAGTGTGTTCTATTCCTTTTGAGAAGAGTCTAGGCTTTTGCACAACATATAGATCTCTTCACAAAGAGCCCCGTTCTGTTCCTTATAATCATCAATGGACATTTCTACTTTAAGGGTTAGAACTGGTACCTCTGGTTCCTCTGATGTCTCAGCCATGAGGGCAAAATTTGCTACATGAGTAACATCTTCCTCATCTGAATCATCCCAAGCTCTTCCTTCTGTCACCAATAAAGCTCGTTTTCCATGTCTTTCCTTCACCAGCGATTCATACTTGCTTTTGAGGGCTTCATATGTCTCTTTTGGATAAGTCTGTTTAGGCTTTTTGCAGTCGGTAGCAAAATGTCCAGCTTCACCACAGTTATAGCATTTGAACTTCATTTTGAAATCCAAAGGAGATTTGTAGCTGGAATTCTTGCCTTTTCCTTTGTAGCCTGACGAACTACCACCACCCCTAGCAGCCCGATAGTAAGATGAAGAATTTCTCTGTGGTCGGTTGCTCTTTCTGAATCTCATGTTGCTGAACTTCCTTGCCATGTATACCACGACACTATCGTCCATGTTGTCCAGCTCTTCTTGGGTGTAGTAGTCATCATCACTGTTAGATGTGCACTCGTCATCATTATCAACTTGATGTGGTGCATGTGATGATTTAGTCTTTTATGCAACCATTGCCTTCTTAGACTCTTCCTCATCAGCAACTAATCCTGATGCAGTTTCTTTTCCTTTTG
The DNA here is from genome assembly GCA_036435485.1 of Saposhnikovia divaricata. Lineage (NCBI taxonomy): Eukaryota > Viridiplantae > Streptophyta > Magnoliopsida > Apiales > Apiaceae > Saposhnikovia > Saposhnikovia divaricata. The sequence continues at coordinate 9,305,405 of JAZHRN010000145.1, read as the reverse complement.
AATCATTGTCCCATGCTTGATCTTGAAGTGTTTCCAGCTCATAGGTCTTTAATATTCCATAATATTCTTCCAGAGAAGTTGTATGCAAATCTCTGGTTTCTCTAATTGCGTAGACCCTATGTTCAATGCTCTTTGGCTGGTTCCTCAGATATCTCGTATTAGTTTCAACCATGGGGAGAGTTACACCTCTCAGATTCAAATCCAATACCAACTGACTGAATCGTAGATAGACGTCTGTTATGCCTTCTCCTTTTCGTATTCTGAAGGTGTCATACTCCATCTTGAGTATGAGTGTCTTGTTACTTCTAACCTCTGCAGATCCTTCCATGACAACTTCTATCTTGTCCCAAATCTTCTTTGCTGTAGTCAGACCTTTGACTATGTTGAACATTTCATGATCAAGAGATTCCATCAAGGTTTGTCGTACGGCAGTATCATAAGCTATTTGCTCCTTGTCAGCATCCGAAAAGTCCGCTGCCTTTTTAGGCTCAGACTGAGGTGCTATAACCACCCCTCCTTCCGTATGCGCAGGAATAACCACCATTGGAACAAATTTACCCTTGTCAATGACTTCCAGATATTCAGGGTTAACAGTCTCTAAATAGAGTCTCATTCTGAAAACCCATTCTTCATAGTGATCTCGGTTGAACATTGGGATCTTGAATGCATTTTTAGGAGCCATTTCAATTCTGGTCACTAAAAGTTTCTAAGTACCCAAGACTAGGCTATGTAGAATTTCTGCCTAAGTCGAAATTTCTCTAAGTAGAAATTATTGCTCAAGTCGAACTTCACCAAGTAGAAGTCCAAGTCGAAATTCTATGTAGAAAATCTCAAGTAGAAATTCTATGTAGAACTTTTGTCCTTAGAATAATTTTGCTGCAGATCACTTCAATATTGAATAAACAATATTATCTCTTTAACACCTTTTTGACTTTTGATGCTTTACTCACCTAACCCACTTAACCCACGTGCTAGGTACTGAGTATGTTTTGATATACTTTCGGCCGTGAATAATGCAAATCAAAAATCCAAAAACACCTTTTTATTCTTTTACTATTTATCTGTTTGAAAAGGAGATCAAAAAGTTGTTGGGTCGTCTTCTTTGATAAGAACAAATGATGAACACTCAAGAACACCAAATATCAAAGTACCCAGATTAATTCAAAAAAATTAATTAAAATACACCCAAGCTAAATAATCACACCTGGAGTATTTAAATAATTTTTTCGGATGAGTTTTCACTACAAACGAATTAAAGCTCACTTTTCGAGAAAATGAAAAGTAGATCTAGAAAATGAAAACTCACGATTCTTCTACTAAACACAAGGATCTATGTTTTGTATGTTAAACATATAGCTCTGATACCAATTGTTAGGTCCAAATGTGTTGTAGAGGGGGGTGAATACAACTTTTCAAATATGAGAAGCAATAAATACAATGTAATAAACGAACATACAGATTCAAGGAATATATGTATTATATATAACTTGAAGTGGTTGCTACAACATTCATTACAAAGTATAACAGAAGTTCAGAGAGAAGTGAATGATACTAAGCTCTGTGAATACACTCTCTCTCTTTTACATGTGTTTCTCTCAAGAATTGCTCACTAATTAAAACATTACACAAGTACTTCTATTTATACTACATGTAATCTATGTCCTGTAGTCTTCAAAGACTAAGATATACGTGGCCCAATGATGTCCACATAAATCTTGCCTTATCTTGAAAGCTTGGAAATCTGCCAATCAGAAGATGCCATGTGTCATGTTGAAGCTGCACTCTAAGTAGAACTTCTGCTTGAGAATTTCTACTTAGCCATCTCGAATTTCTAAGTAGAACTTCTACTTAGAAACTTCTACTTGGTCATCTAGAATATTTAGTACTTAGAAAATATTCTGGTCTTCAACTTGAAACTTCAAGGCACATCTTGAACTTGTGATATCTTCATGTCTTCTTTATTCTTCACCAAGCTCTTGAACATGGATCTTTATTACTGACATAAACTTGCTATCAATGTCCTGACACTTGATGCACTGGTCTGGTTCATAAGTGACTAGTCTTGATAGTGTTTTTGCTTCTTGAATAAATTACCATATCCAATTAGTAATGTGGCTTTCCAATATTTGCTTTCCTTCTTGTTCACTTGAAATCAATTTGTCTTATTGATACTGATAGTTATGATCTTGATTCTTGGCTTTTCAAATCACTGAGGCATGAACAACTTTGACTTGAACTTCTCTCAATGATTTCTTCTTGGCTTGATCATAGTTAACATGTTGAATTGTATCAATTACCTTGTCTTCATTTAGTGTTGATTTCTTTGTGACTTCTTGTTCTTGATTGTCTTCTGGTTAAGTATCTTTTCCTTTAGATGAGTTACATTAGTTATAGTGTTACAAGTTTACACACTCTGCCTTTCATATGCACTGATTGAAGGGATACTCTACAAGAAGTCTTTTGTGATTCCATATCTAAAGTGTTTAAGGCCTGAGGAGGCCAAATCAGCTATTGAGGAGGTCCATAAAGGGATTTGTGGACAACACTTAGGCGCAGGGCCCTAGCTAACAAGATAGTTAGACTCGGGTTCTATTGGCTTGAGATGATGGCCGATGCCAAGGAGTACGTGAAAAAGTTCGATCAATGCCAGAAACATGCACCAGTGGTCAGGCAACCACCAAAGATGTTGACATCCATTAGCTCCCTCATTCCTTTCGTTATGTGGGGGATGAATATACTTGGGCCTTTTCCTATGGCCATAGCTCAAAGGAAGTTTTTGATTGTAGATATTGACTACTTCACTAAGTGGATTGAGGCCAAACCCTTGGTTAAAATCACAACCAAACAAGTTGCACAGTTCCTATGGGAGAATGTCATGTGTAGATATGGAATTCCATATGTCCTAGTTACGGACAATGGACATCAGTTTAATAATGAGGAATTCAGAAAGTATTGTGATGAGAATGAAATTGAGCTTCGGTTTACCTCAGTTGCCCACCCTCAATCCAATGGGCAAGCTGAGGTTGATAATCGAATCATCCTTGATGGACTCAAGAAAGGGTGAAACGCTCTAGAAACACATGGGCAGATGAGCTATTGCCTATACTTTGAGCGTACCGCACCACCTGCAAGGTGACAACTGGGGCGACCCCATTCATGTTAGCCTACGGGGCTGAAGCTGCGGTACCCGTGGAAATCATGCATGTATCTCCACAGGTGGAAGCCTTTGAACCTGACACTAACGAAGAAGGGATGAAGCTGGCCCTCGACCTGATAGATGAGGTGAAGGATGAAGCCCATGCAAGGAATGTAGAACATCAGAAGAGAGCTTCCTTCTACTATAACCTAAGGGTGAAAGAAAGATTCTTCCGTCAGGGAGACCTGGTACTCAGAAAAATTGAAGCATCCGGTGTTGGACAGAAGGGGAAGCTGGCCCCGAACTGGGAAGGCCCGTATCGGGTCAAAGGAACGCTGGGACGAGGATCGTACAAGTTGGAGACTTTAGAAGGGAACGAGGTGCCTCGCACTTGGCACGCATCGAACCTCAAGGTCTATAATGTTTGATTATCCTAAGTAGGACATAGCTAATATTATTAGGAGAATAGAAATAAGGTCAGCGAAACCATTTCAGAGTTTGAAAAATCCGAGTAGGAAGCAGAGTATTATGTAAGGGCTGGACCCATTTCAAGATTTATTTATGCAACTTGGTTTTCAATATTTTCTTTGTTCATTCTTTTCTATGTCTGATTTGTATCAATGCATATTTAGAATTGCAAGTTAAGAAAGGCCAAATACAGTTGACAAAAATAACGAAGTAAAGGAAATCGAGAAATGCATAAATAAACAAACGAGCCCGAAGGCTATAATTTATGGTTTACAAACCGAGAAAGCAAAATAATAAAGTCATAAAAACATATGCCTCGCAGGGCCAAAATGAAATATAACTAAGTCTCCTTCGAGGAGACTGACCTCTCCTCACCATCTTTGGTCTTCGAAGACCTAGCAGCAGCAACACTAACTGAAGTAGCTGTAGTATCGGTACCCGTAGGAGAGGCCTACCGAAGAGGAGAAACACCAGGATCAAGAATCCTATCTCCTCCCCCATACTCTCATCCTTACCCTCATCCTTCTCAACTGGGGAATAACAAGATGGCGAGGGCTCGGGAAGTCAGCCGGGGAGAAAAGTCCAGGGTTCTTTTTCAGCACCGCATCCAGGGCCTTGCTCCACTCATCTGTGAACTGGGTAGGATAAAGAACCTCATCGTGCCTCTCCATCAAAGTCTGAAAGTCAGTAGAATCCATGTAGGCATCGATGAGGTCCTCCTTCTTCGACCTTAGATCCACCAACTCGGCATGAGCAGTGGCCAGCTCCTCCTCCTTCCCTTTTAGCTTCTCCTCGACCTCATTGTTGTGAATCTTCTCCTTCTGGCATTCAGTCTCGAAAGACTTGGCATGGTTTTTCAAGGCCTTGACCTGATGGACCATGCTTTGAAAATGGACGTTCGGTTGCAAGAAAGGTTAATCCAACAATTTAACATACTGCAAATAGTATAGGTAATCTTTAAAAAAAGAAAAGAAAAAGGAAAGTAACATTACCGAAGCCAAGGCCTGTGCGCCCATGGACTTAGCCTCCACCATGTTGCCTCCCGATACAAAGTCCTTGTAGTCATAAGGGGTGATGGAGTTCAGGGACCAGTCCATAGAGTGCTTGGTAGATCCCACCACAAAGTCCTGCTTCCTAAAGCCCCAGGGGACCCTAAAGACAGTGGACTGCACAACCACTTGTTGTGGCCCTTCCAAGTCAATAGAGACCATATCTTGATTTTGCACCTTGTGAGGGCGTAGGAAGGAAGGCTCGTTTGGTTTACCCCTAGGGTCTAAAGCCCTCTTCGCCCTCCTCATACGGGCGGTCTCATCGTCATCAGGCTCAGTAGCCTGCATTATCCTCTTCGCAGTTGCACAAACAGAAAGGGAGAACGTTGGCATAAGATAATCTAGATGTTCAAAAATCACAAGGGAGTAGAAATTACCCTGGTCAGTGACCTGGAAAGGCCAAAGGCCCTCAAAGATTCCTCATTGATGAGGTCCCAGCATAGAGTTTGCCCATTATCCCTAGTGAGGAAGTCATAGGCATCTTGCTCCTCCGTACTTAGGATAATCTTATTAGGGCTGCCATCAGATACTTTACCAAAAGATTTTCTGAAGAGGGTGCCCCAGTCACCCCCTTCCAAAACCAAATACATAAATTCTTCTTTCCACTTAAGGTTATTGTCAACAACCGAGTGGCCATTAAAGATGTGTGGAATTTTGGGGCGTTGTCTAATATAGACCCACCCCGGCTGAATAGAGGAGCTGTTATAGAATTGAAATATTTTCCTAAAAAGAGGGACGGAAAGTGGAAAATTGTTTTTCAAACATAGCACCATAAAACAAAGAATGGAACGCCATGCATTTGGCGGCAATTGACATGGGCTTACTTGTACATCAGCTAAAAGACGGGGAACAAACTCGTGAAAAGGAAATCTAAGCCCAGCCAAAAGGGCATCCCTAAAGATACAAAGCCCATTGGGCCTCCAATGGCAAGGCCTGTCGCCAGGCCCGGCCTTAACTAGTTTAAAGAAGGGTTTAACATTATAAATTTTGTTGTAGCTTTTAATAATATCTTCTTCATGGAATTTGGTACAACAGTTATAAGCATCTAAATCAGCTAATGAAGGATAATCATCTCCACAAAGGTTGATCATTTCACTTAAATTCATGTAGGAGGAACGAATTTCGATATTGTTACCTCTTTTTGATGCAGAATTCATCTTGGCAAGGCGTTGTGCTGCTTTGTCCGCCATTAATCTTCAAGGGAAGGAAGCTTGAAACCCAAAAAATGTGAGGATGGAGATGAAGATGCAACAACAACCCAGAAATCTTCAAAGAAACCTAGAATCCGGTGAGAAAATCGCCGGAAAATGCAAAAGAAACGCTCGAAAAATTCACCGAAAATCTCCTTCATTAAGAGAGAAGTTTATAAAATTTAAGTGATTGTTAAGAGTGAAGTAAGAAACGAACTCTCATTTCACTCATTTATAGAAGTTTCTAACCGGTCAGTAACCGGTTGAAATTTCAGGTAACCGGTAATAATCGGTTAAGCCCATAAAAAGACCCATATGCCCAAGTCTGGAAGGTTCTGGAATGAACCAGAAAATTCTAGAAAAATCTGAAATTCACTTATAAATTCCAAAATGCAAGGTGAATTTGGGCTAGGCTAATAAGGCCCAATAAATCCAAGAAGGATATATATGAAAATTTAAAAATAAATGGATTATCGACTAGAATCGTGATCGAATTCGATCAAGAATTCCAATCGAAAATGCTTCGACCAGAATGTCAAAAATGGACTTGAATCGATCAAGATTCTGATCGATTTTGATAAGGAATCCGGTCGAAAAATCTTCGACCAGAGTGACAAAAAGGGACTTAAGTCGACCAGGATCCTGATCGATTTCGATCAGGAATCCATGAATCACATCCCAAAAATGGTTGGCCCAATTTGTCCTAGAAACAGACCCAGTTCGAGTAACAATAAAAAATTAGGCCCATTATCTTGAAAAGGCCCAGGAAAAAGAACCCAAAGAAAAATATTTGGAAAATAAATAAGAATGATCGACCAGGATCCTGGTCGAAATGCCTTCGAGCAGGATGTTCAAAAATGACTTAAGTCGACCAGGATCCTGGTCGAAATCGACCAGGAATCCTGGTCGAAATTTCTTCGATCAAGATGATAATTTAAAAGATAAGTCGACCAGGATCCTGGTCGAAATTAGATCAGGAATCCTGGTCGAACATATTTGTATTTTTGATGATTTTTTCTGAGAAAATATGAGAAAATTGATTAAAAATGATATTCTTTGAGGAATATTGAAGAAAGGTTACAGGAAATTCCAGAAAATATGGGATAATTTATGAAATTATTTCCAAAAGCCATATGCCCAAAATATTTTTGGAAAAATTACTCAAAAATAGTGAAAAATATCTATGAGTACATAGAAAATGAGTAAAAGTGCAAGAAAATTGTTTATCATTTTCCTTAAGACACTAATACAATTAGTTAGCCTCGAATAAAGCAAATCGTCGTAAATGTGTAGGTCGCTCTACACTTTACATTCATGGCGGTATCTGTGAAACACTAGTGTACTTCAGCTTTTTAACTTCAAAGAAAACCTGATCAGTTTTCTCAGAAGTTGGGGGGCAAATGATAAGGGTAGAAAGTAAGCCCTTAAGACACATTTAATGTTATATAAAATGAACTAAGGTTGGTCCAAGGTCAAAGCCCAATTATGAGGCCAAAAACCCTAATTACAGTAATAAATTCGTAATAAATAAATCAGCCAATAAAAAGATTCCATTATTGAGTCCAAAGGGGAACCAATTCGTACTAGGAGTGGTACGAGTCCAACCAGAATTAGCCTTCCTCATGGAAGGATCCAGAATTCCATCCATAGTAGGTAACTTGTCCACCAAGTTACCAAATCCTACCCTAATTCCAAGGCTCCCGAGGCCTATATAAGGACCTGATCCTTCACACTCAGAACTACATTTTTTGGCTTGATTCTCAACATTCATTGAGATACGTAGGCATCGTGTGAGGACTCGAATTAGGTCACGAAACACGAGAGCAGTCATTAAAGCTCGAAGCTCTTTCCCTAACCCTAGCAATCAATACGCAATAAATATACCCTACCTTTCATTCCATAACAGTTTATATTATGAAATTAAATTATTTAATGGTCAACCAACTAATTAAAGAGGTCCGTGTTCCTGTAAAAAAAAATGATGTTCCATGTTGGAATTGAGGTTCTTATTTGCTTTCAAGTGTTTATACAGGTGTTTTTCTTAACTTTAAATGAGGCAATCCTTTTACATGCTTTTTATATGGGCTATATTGCTGGGCTGAGGCCCAACACATGTGTTTGAATTTCTCTTGTTCGAAAACAATGCTAAGCTTTTATTCTTGAAAATAATATATTTAATTGTTAAATGCTAGAGATTGAAAACAATGTCCTCACAAGACAGGACATGAATCATATAAGGTGTCATTTTAGTGCAGATAAAGACACTGTTGGAGTCTAAATGTTTAAACTTGTTGTTTATTTGTATGTAGGCTAGAACAACGTTACAATCTACATATAATAGCTTACAATTTGTACATAACAATGCCTTCAGAAGTACGATGAGTTTTGCCCTTATATATAGTAGATAGGAGTCACAATGCTTAACATTAAAAAAAAAAAAAAATCCATAGCATGTATATCATTCTTTCATCCATTATTATGACATCTCATTTTGCGATTTCGCTAGCATTTCTTTGCACACTAGTGCTAGTACTTGCGACAAATTCAGATGCAGGTGGCATTTCGATCTACTGGGGTCAAAACGGACAAGAAGGAACCTTGGCAGAGACTTGTGCCACAGGGAACTACAAGTATGTTAACTTGGCTTTTCTTTCGACTTTTGGAAATGGCCAGAAGCCCCAGATGAATCTTGCTGGTCATTGCGATCCTTACAGCAATGGCTGCACTAAATTGAGCTCTGACATTAAATCGTGTCAAGCGCGAGGAATGAAGGTGATACTTTCGATAGGTGGAGCCTCTGGGAGTTACTCTCTTGTATCTGCTGCAGATGCCAGAGATGTGGCTACTTATATATGGAACAATTTTCTCGGAGGACATTCAGCTTCCCGGCCACTTGGCAATGCTGTTTTAGACGGCGTTGATTTTGATATTGAAGGAGGAACAGGTGAACACTGGGATGACCTTGCAAGGTATCTTTCTGCATATAGCAAGCGCGGAAAGAAAGTCTACTTAACTGCAGCTCCTCAGTGTCCTTATCCTGATGCATGGGTTGGAGGTGCTCTTAAGACTGGACTATTCGACTATGTTTGGGTACAATTTTACAACAACCCTCCTTGTCAATACTCTTCCGGTGCTGCTAGTAATCTTGAAGACTCATGGAAGCAATGGACTAAGGATATTCCTGCTAAGAAGATCTTTCTTGGGCTACCAGCAGCTCCTGATGCAGCTGGAAGTGGCTTTATCCCCATAAACGATCTTACTTCCCAAGTGCTTCCAGCGATCAAAGTGTCTTTCAAGTATGGGGGAGTTATGCTCTGGTCCAAGTACTATGATGATCAAACTGGATATAGCGCATCCATCAAGAATCATGTGTAGAAGTTCTGAACTCAATTTTCTCAACGACAGGCATTCGGTGTGTTTCAGTAGTTGAGAGAACATTGTGTTTAATTTTACCTTTTTGGTCCATATTGATGTTTACCTCTGGGCGGAGTATCTTAAATAAATAGTTGCACCCTGTGTTTATTGAATAAATTTTCCGCCTTTAGTGGATACATTTCTGGAACCAGTTCCATCAAATAATGCGAAAAGCTAAACTATTTCACCATGAATCTGCCTCGAGCTCAATATTGAAGTCTGGAGAAAGCTATATCAAGATCCTTCTTTAAAGAAACTATGATGAGCAATGTTCCAAAATTAGCCCAAATGAGATTGTAATAGTTTTAAACGAAGCAATGTTTCATAATGTAGCAATATTCCAAACCAGCTGAATCAAACCAAAAGTTATGAATAAGTTAAATCAGTTAAAAAAAACTACAAGATCAACAAGACACCGTCATTTACTAAGACTGCAATGAATCTCCATATTCGAATCATTAATACCAGAAACAAGAACACAAGAATCAAACTTTCTAATTTCAATCCATTTAAAAAAAGGATACGATTCCTTTACATTCAACTCAACAACAATAAAAGAACAGACTAAAAAATGCCACAATAAATATTAAACCCCTGCCAATCAACATCCATGAAATAGAATCACGATTCACGACAAGATATCTAGATGTATTCAATTCTTCATTCTTCCCTTCCAACTTATAACTACTCATGTAATGGTAATATACATGAATGAATCTCTACATATATTTGTGTCTGTGTCGTTCACATGTAAAACTCCTTGGGGCTCGTTATTTTTAGAAATATATGGCGATTGGCTTCTAACCGTTGATGTGAAAATATGCTCTGCTATAACCGCTGTGAATACGTACGACGAATCGTTATCCAACTACTCTTTGCATAACCACATGCATGCACTGAAAAAACAGATAGTAAAATGACTAGAATAAGTGAACCGCTGGAAAGTTTGGTAGGACTTGGTAGAATGCTGATTTGAGCTCCTTGGTAGGTTGATTTAGTTTGCATCAAGAGTCTCTTAAAGCATGTTAACTAATTGAATTCGGATACTAATTTGAAAGAGCAATGTTAGCGACAAAAAAATCTCCAAAATTCTTTTCCAAAATGAAGTGCACAACATATGGAATATTTTAATTGGATAATTTATGTCAATACAGGGGCCTCATCTCATTATTATTTTCAAAATCAATTAAAATCAAACATGTGGCCAGGGTTGCACATGGGTAGGGTTGGGTCGGGTTTTTGTTAAACCCAACCCAAACCAATTAGTTCGGTTTTATAAGAAATCAACCCATTAATTGAAAAAAAAATCTGTATCCCAACCCTGACCCAACCCAATTAATTCGGTTTAGTTCCGGTTAAATTTGCTAATCAAAAGAACTTTGCAGAAAATCCCGAACATTGTAGAAAATTCTGCACTCCGCAGAAAATGTTGCAGAAAGTGTTGCAGGATGTTGCATAAAGTGTTGCAGAAAGTGTTGCAGAAACTTTATATAGTGCAGAAAATTTATAGAATGCAACAATTTGTAGAAATTATGCAAAAAATTCTACATTTTATGTAAACGGGTTGGGTTGGGTTGGGTAAGGGTTAAAATTTGTTAAACCCTTACTCAACCGAATTAGTTCGGGTTTTTTAAAAATTAACCCATTTAATCCATGGTTTTGGATGGTTCAGTTTGATCGGTTAAAAAGAGGATCAATTTGGATCGGTTTAATTGGTTTTCGGAATCCATGTACCGTCCTACATGTGATATTTGAGAAAGTTTTTGGTAAAATTTTTTGACTCTTTAGCATTTTTCAATTTGAAACTCGACGCAAATTTTGAATTCTATATGCTGGAAAGAGAATAATGTAATAATTTATCGGTGCAGATGTCAGGCCGCGGAATGGGTTAATACACGCATTACCAGTTTCAAGTTTCAACTTTCAACACGTAAATGATTCATACCAGGGGTAACGGGCACAAGATAATTTTATAATTTATTTAAATGAGTTCCTGTCGAATTGATAAATGTGTAATTTATACATTAGTCCATTACCTTTTTTAATTAAAATACATTAATTTTTAATTGAAAATATTTCATTTTATAAACATAAATATCTATTATACCATTTTTTCTAATAATTAATATTTTTTCCCAAATAAAATATGTTACCATTTAATTTAAAACATAATCTCAAAATTATTAATATATACCCAAAGTATCCCACCTTATATTCCAATCATTAATAAAATATATTAAAAATTCGTACGTTTATAATAAATTAACATGAGTATAATTGTTTATTTTCTGGTTCAGCGGTGCAAAAATACAACGAATAATGATCATTAGATTTTTATCTAATGATAAAAAATATTATTTATTTAAATTATTCTATTAAAAACCCAATGTTCGAATCCCATCAAAAACATATTTGAATTAAAAACTTATAATACAAGTTTTATAATATATTAAATTATATTATATTAAAATAATTATTGAAAAAAATGATTATATAAAAACATGATTGTAATAAAATATAAAATTTATAAGATATTAAAAAAAACCCGGTACATCACTAATCACACGGGTTATTAACTAGTAAGCATTACTAAAAAAGTAAGTGTTAGTAGAAGTGTGTGTATTTAATAAGATTTATAGTAGAAGTAGGTGTGCCTTCTACCGTGTATGATTATATATTTAAAATAATAAATAAATATAATAATAAAATAAATAAATAAATATAGTGATGGTTAAAATTTGGTACCATTGCGTTCCAACGAAAAAGGATTACGCTTATAATATATTAAAATTAAAATAATTATTGAAAAAAAATGATTATATAAAAACATAATTACAACATAAAATAAAATTTATAACATATCAAAAAATACGGTGTATGACACGGATTACAAGCTAATAAAGGAAAAGTAGGTGATATGGGTGAAAAATAATCCCTAAAGACGTAATTAATATAGTATTTATTGGCTCATAAATAAGGCCCGAAACCCTAGTTGGGCATTAAATTTGTGGTTAATGATTAAGCCCAAAAGAACAGGCCAAACCGGGGACGCCCGGTATAAGCTTGTTTATAACATGGGCCTGATCCACAAATCGGGAACGTTCTAGAAACCAGGAACGTTCTAGAATATCCTAGGGATATTGTGTAGCCTCCAAGGCACCTAATTCAACATGGAAACTAATTCCTATAAGGAAGGAGTCATAACCTTCCTCAATAACGGTGACTTGTCCACCAAGTCTCCAAACCCTATTACGATTCTAAGGCTCCAACAGCCTATATAAAGGGCCAGACCCCTCATCTCAGAACTACGTTTTTTGGCTTGATTCTCAACTTTGAGATACGTAGGCATCTTGTGAAGACCCGAATTAGGTCACGGTAACACAAGCGCAGCCATTAAAGCACGAAGCTCACGAACCCTAGCCGCATTTCGATAACCCTACTTTTTGTTCCACAACATTTGGCGCCGTCTGTGGGAAGACAACGTCAACCATGGTTCAAACACGAAGGACACCAGTCTCAACCGAGGCTACCACCGTCACCTCTGTTCCACAAGTCGTTACTGAACAAGGGCATGTACCCCCATCAACGGAGACAACCACTCAGCCTCAAGTTTCTCAACCCGTAGGGACGGATCTCCATGTTGAGAGAACCTTACCAGTGGACGTCCACCAGGGACGGGAGACTAATCAGCTTCAGATGGTGATCTCACCATTAAATAGCCGTCCCCCAAACTCATGAGTTCAGATCTCCACCGCTACACTCCCCGTGAATACTGATCCGTTATACGGATTGCCTAACTACCCTCCAAATCGTAGGGATCCGGGACCAAGTGGTCACGATCTACAGATACCTGAGTCGCATCAGCCTCCCTATATTAGGGGTTTAGCCCCTCCTGAGCAAGGGTATTATGATTACTCCGGACCTTACCCGGATGATTCCTTGTCTGAGGATGACGATCGTGATGAAGCCCCGAGGAGGCGACGTGCAAGCAAGGAGCCTATGGAAAGGGCTCGAAGAATCCATGATGGACCTCCTCAAACAGCTGCTGAGAGGATTAAGGCTCACGAGGCTGAGATCCAAAGGCTGAAGGACGACATAGCCAGGGAGCAAGCAAGGCAGAATCAGAATAGGCCCCCTCTAACTTCGAGGGAGATTCCCTTCATTGATTTGGAAAGATCTTCAAGGAGACCAAGAAGGGCTGATGCCCCAACTGGAGGAGCTACAAGGGTGGAGACCCCCAGGGGTGATCCCAAAGATCTGATGCCACTCGGAGACCCTGACGATCCCACACCCCCATTTACTGAGGAGGTGATGAACGCTCGTGTTTCCAGAAAATTTAAGATGCCCACAATAAAACCATACGATGGAACGGGTGATCCCTCGAATCATGTCAGGACGTTCCCAAACGCGCTGTTATTACAACCCGCCAGTGACGCTCTTAAGTGTAGGGCGTTCCCTCAAACCATGGCAGGCATGGCTTAAAGATGGTATAGCCGGTTGCCCGCAAACTCAATTGGCTCCTTCAAGGAGTTGAGCACTGCTTTAATCAATCAGTTTGTTAGTGGAAAGGTCCATGAAAAAAGCTCTGCATCTCTCATGCAAGTGACACAAGGTAAGAACGAGAACCTGAGGGATTATCTTAAACGCTTCACCAAGGAGACATTGAACGTCCCGGACCTGGAGAACAAGGTAGCTATGATAGCCCTGGAGAATGGAACAACGAACACCTACTTTCAGATGTCATTGGCAAAACATCCCCCGAGAGCATGACTGAGCTCCAGAGAAGGGCGAGTAAATACATAAAAGCAGAAGAGAGCATGAGGAAAGCAGAAGCTCCTACAACAAATAGAGGGAACGGAAATTCCCGGAAGCTGAAGCAAGAGCAGGAGTACGATGCTAGGGACAAATATCCCCGGACTAGCAAGGACTCCGACTCTGCCCCTAAGAAAAATTTGGGGCTAAGGTTCTCTGAGTACGCAAGGTTGAATGCCCCTAGGAGTCAAATCCTGATGGATATTGAGAAAGATAAGGATTTTCGATGGCCGAAGCCACTCAGGGGTGATCCCGCAAAGAGAAACAAGGATCAATACTGTAGGTTTCACAAGGATATAGGACATGACACCGATGATTGCAGGCAACTCAAGGACGAGATCGAATTCTTGATCCGAAAAGGAAAGTTGAGCAGGTTCACGAAAGGCGAAGATCGCGGAAATCAAAGGAGAGACTATGATAGAAGTGATAATGATAGAAAGGATAACGATTGTGATCGTAACCCCCAGGCACGAGGGCCAGTTATTAACATGATTTAGGGAGGCCCGACTGCGGCTGGCACAACAAAGAACTCTCGAAAGGCATATGCCAGGGAGGTGATGCACATCGTGGGAGAGGCCCCAAAACGTGCAAGAACTGAAGTAGTGATTGGTTTTGATGATTCAGACTTGGAAGGGTTGAAGTTCCCCCATGACGACCCGTTGGTCATAACTCCAGTAATTGGAAATTCAGAGGTGAAGCGAGTCTTGATAGACAATGGTGCTTCTGTCGATATTTTGTTTCATGATGCATTTTTGAAGATGGGATACAACGACTCGCACTTGACTCCTAACAATATGCCTATATATGGGTTCAATGGAGTCGAATCCAATGTTGAAGGGACCATCCAGCTACCGGTTACTATTGGACAGGAGCCCAAGGAAGCCACTCAGATGTTAAATTTCCTGGTAATCAAAGCAGCTTCCACGTATAATGCGATCCTCGGAAGGACTGGACTTCACGCGTTTAAGGCTGTTGCCTCCAGCTACCACATGAAAGTTAAGTTTCCAACTAGGTATGGTGTTGGAGAACAGAAGGGTGATCAGAAGATGGCCAGAAGTTGTTATGTGGCCGCATTAAGAGCTGATGGAGTAGGGGGCAGGTCTTCCCGATTGAAGACATGGATGTCCGAGGGGATGATGAACACCGCGGGAAGCCGGCAGAAGATTTGGTTCCTATACCTCTGGATTGCCGAGACCCTGAAAAAGTTACGTATGTTGGAGCGTTTTTAAAAGAACCCTTGAAGGGCAAGTTAGTAGAATTCCTACAAGAAAACAGAGATGTGTTCACTTGGACGGCAGCTGATATGCCAGGGATAGACCCCCAACTTATAACTCACAGGTTGAATGTCGACCCCAAGCGGAAGGCAATAAAATAGAAGAAGAGGAACTTTGCTCCGGAAAGGCAAGAGGCCATTAAGCAAGAGGTGGACAAGCTCTTGGAAGCTGGTTTTATTGAGGAGATTCAGTTCCCTGAATGGTTGGCTAACCCTGTGATAGTCAAGAAAGCCAACGGCAAGTGGAGGATGTGTATAGACTTCACCGATTTGAATGATGCATGCCCGAAGGATTGCTTCCCTTTACCAAGGATTGACACACTAATAGATGCCACGGCAGGGCACGAAATGCTGAGTTTCATGGATGGTTTCAGCGGCTACAACCAGATTAAGATGCACAAAGATGACATCCCAAAGGTATCTTTCATAACCGACTTTGGTGTTTTCTGTTACCTTGTCATGGCTTTTCGACTAAAGAATGCAGGAGCTACTTATCAACGACTGGTAAATAAGATATTTGCCCATCTGATTGGGAAAACCATGGAGGTCTACGTTGATGATATGTTGGTCAAAAGCTTGTTACAGCAGATCATGTTGAACACCTCAGAGAGGCTTTTGAAGTACTGAGGCACCATAAGATGATGTTAAATCCGGCCAAGTGTGCTTTTGGCGTTGGATCAGGGAAGTTTTTGGGTTTGAGGGTTTCAAAACGTGGCATTGAAGCCAACCCGGATAAGATTAAGGCGATTCTCGACATGGAACCACCCCGTTCTGTGAAGGACGTGTAGAAGTTGACTGGTAGAATAGCTGCATTGGGAAGATTCATCTCAAGGTCTGGCGATAAATGTTTGCCCTTCTTTCAGGCTTTGAAGAAAGTGAAGAATTTTGAATGGACTTCAGAAAGCCAAGAGGCTTTTGAACAGCTGAAAAAGTATATGGCTGAGGCCCTGTTGTTGGCCAAACCTAGTCCTGGAGAGACCCTATATTTATACCTAGCGATATCCGAACAAGCATTGAGTGTCGTTCTCGTTCGAGAGGAAAACAAGGTTCAGAAGCCTATCTACTATGTGAGCAAGGTATTGCACGGAGCTGAGTTGAATTACTCACCCATCGAGAAGTTTGCTTTGGCGCTAGTAACAGCTTCAAGGAAGCTACGACCTTACTTCCAGGCACACAAGATTGAAGTCCTGACGGATCAGCAATTAAGAAGTATATTGCATAGCCCCAAGGCCAGTGGGAGGCTAATTAAATGGACGATCGAACTTGGGGAGTTTGATATCACATATAAGCCTCGAACAGCCATCAAGGCTCAGGCATTAGCTGACTTCGTGGTTGAATGTACCATAGACAACCAAGTAGTCGGGGGGCAGGATATAGTACCAAGCCCAGAAGGTGAAGGTGAAGTTGAGGAGCTTGTACCTGATCAGAAGGAGTATTGGGTGCTCTATTTTGATGGGGCATCAAAAACAAAGTCTAGGGGTGCAGGCCTGGTCTTGCAAAGCCCCGATGGGTTTTTAGTAGAATATGCTTTGAAGTTGGACTTTCCAACAACCAACAACGAAGCTGAATATGAAGCCTTGATAGCCGGATTAGGCTTGGCCAGAATATTGAGAGTCAGGAACCTTAAAGTTTGTGGAGATTCAAGACTCGTAGTATCGCAGGTGAATTATGAGATAGAGAATTATGCAGGGAGTGTTTACTTCCAGGTCTTGAAGGCCCCTACCATCAATTCGAAATTGGTGGCACCCATTAATATAGGAAGTTGTTGGATAGATCCTATCAAGGCACATTTGGAAACGGGATGGCTTCCCGAAGACGCCTCAGAGGCGTGGAAACTCTTAGTGAGAGCATTGAGATATGTCTTGATTGAAGGCATCCTCTATAAGAGGTCTTTTGTTATCCCGTACTTGAAGTGTTTGAGGCCCCAAGAGGCAGAAGAAACATTAAAGGAAGTTCATGAAGGGATCTGTGGGCAACACTTGGGGGCAGAGCCCTAGCCCATAAGATCACCCGTCTGGGATTTTATTGGCCACAGATGTTGGCAGATGCACAAAGTTATGCCAAGAAGTGTGACAGGTGTCAGAAACACGCTCCGATTATTAGACTGCCTCCAGAGATGTTAACTTCGATTAACTCTCCTATTCCGTTTGCCATGTGGGGGATGGACATTCTAGGTCCTTTCCCTGTAGCTTCAGCACAAAGGAAGTTCTTGATAGTGGATATCGACTATTTTACCAAGTGGATTGAAGCTAAGCCATTAGCTAAGATAACCACCCAACAAGTTGCCCAGTTCTTCTGGGAGAACGTAATTTGCAGATACGGTATCCCACGAATCCTTGTGACGGATAATGGGCGCCAATTCAACAATGAGGAGTTTAAGAAATATTGTGAGGAAAACGCCATTGAACTTCGCTTCACTTCAGTAGCTCACCCTCTGGCTAATGGGCAAGCTGAGGTAGCGAATCAGATTATCCTTGATGGACTTAAGAAAAGGGTCGAACGTTCAAGAAACACGTGGGTGGACGAGCTGCTGCCTATACTGTGGGCATATCGTACCACCTGTAAAGTAACAACAGGAGCTACCCCGTTTTTGCTAGCCTAATGGAGCAGAGGCAGTAGTGCCCGTGGAGATCTCTCATGTGTCTCCAAGGGTGGAAGCATATGAGCAAGAAACTAATGAGGAAGGCATGAGGCTTGCCCTTGATTTAATTGATGAAGTCAGGGACGAAGCAAACGCCCGCAATGTAGAGCACCAGAAGAGAGCATCCTTTTATTACAACCATAGGGTTAAAGAAAGGTTCTTTAAACAAGGTGACTTGGTTTTAAGGAAGATAGAAGCATCTGGAGTTGGACAGACAGACAAGTTAGCCCCTAATTGGGAAGGGCCGTATAGAGTCAGCAAAACGTTGGGAAGAGGTTCTTACAAGTTGAAAACCTTGGATGGAAATGAGGTGCCTCGTACTTGGCACACCTCGAATCTCAATATTTATTATGTTTAAGCTCTCCTAGTAAGGACTTAGCTTTTTGCCTATCTAATAGAAATAGAAATAAGGTTTATATAAAACCATTGCAGAGCATGTTGCTCATAGTAGGACTTATCATTTTATGTAAGGGCAGAGCCCATTTCACGTTATTAATACAAGTTTGTTTTCCATTCTACATTTCTGTGATTTTAATGATGTACCAAACACCTGATGTGTGTAAGTCTAGGATGACCAAGTACCGTAAAAAAAGGAACGTATGAATTAAAGGAAACAAGCATGTAGATAAAATACCCCTAAGGGACAGAGTTATAAGTTACAAACACACCGAATAAAAATATAAGTCCATGAAGGACCATGAGCAAAGTCAGGATAAAACGAGAACTGGATAAGAGCCACATGAGGCAAACATAGGCCATGCAAGGCTCAAAAGATAATCACTTCTTAAAAGAAGCAGTCTTCACCAACCGTTTCTTGGTTTTGGGAGGAGCAACCTGAACAGGGACTTCTTCTTCACTGGATGACCCCATCTCACATTATTCATTGCTCTTGGAAGTTGAAGTCGAGGAACTGGTAACACTCACCGATCTGGGCTCACGAATTCGGCCGGCTAAAGGGCGCTCTGAACTGCCACTTTGATCCTTCCCACGGGATTTTGAAGGGTGCCTCCCGGAACTAGATCCTGAGCGTTGGGGAGTGGCCTTAGTCCCAGAGCCTGAAGCACGCCTGTTTGCATGAGAGGAACTTCCAGCACCCTCAACAAGGTCATCAACATCAGTCACCTTCCAAGGACTTGGATAAAAGGAAGGAAAAACGACCCCTTTGTGGTCATGGCTAATTTTATTCACAGCATTTTCCCAACCTATAGTCATGCTGTCCGGTTGGACCTCCCTGTCATGTTCGTCAATGAAGGCAAGGAATGTATCCGAGCCCAAGTAGTTCTGGATGATGGAATCCTCGTTGTTCTGGGTTATATTCTCCAAGGCTGCATATTTTCCCCTAAGGGATGAGAGTTGGTCTTCGGAGGTGAAGTACTTAGCCTCCCATTCTTGAGATTCTTTCTGATGCTTCTCCACAGCCTTGAGGGCAGTTCTTTCCTTATCCTTATATGATTTCCCAACTTGGATAGCGTTCCGGAAATGAGCATTCAGCTACAAGAATAAAACACCATAAAAAAGTTATGTTAAACCATGATGGTCAATATTTAGCAAGAGTAACAAAAAATAAGGGGAGATAAGCTTACGTTATAGGCGTGAAATGCCCCAAGCTTTCATTTTCCCCAAGGTCCGTTTCTGTTGCAAAATGAACCTTGTCAACCGGGGCTATGGCATTCCGAGACCATTCCTGAGCAAGAAGATGGCTATCTCGGATAGCGTCCTGCTCGCATATCCCCCACTCAGGCATAAACGCAGTTTTCATACTCCCGTCCGAACTCCTGATCCTTTTTCCAGCTTTTGAGCAATGCTGAAGGAATTCAGGAACTGGAACGTCGTCAAGGTTGACCTCTTTCTCAGCCTTTTTAATCATCCTTTTAGTAATCTGAGGAGCATGACCTGGCAGGCTGTCAATCTCCTCAGCAACTGCAAGAAAAGACAAAGAAAACAATGTTGGAATAAGAACAAGTATGATGAGAATAAAGGAGTTAAAGTAAGAATTACCCTCGGGAGGGATACTACTAAGCCCGGTCTCTATCAAGTTATGCTCAGTCATGACTTCGTGGTAGTGAACATTTTGAAAGGTTGAAATAAGCCAATCCCGATTGGCTACTTCTTCACTTGAGAGCTGCAGCTCACTAACACCCTCATCGTTCACGTGATTGAATTTAGACCTGAAAAATTCACCCCAGTCTCCTCCTTTCCATCTAAGGATGAAAAATTCGTGCCTCCAATTATGGCATGAATCAGGCACGGAGGCAGCGTTGATAATCATTCGGGACTTTGTACGATATTGGATGCTTACCCATCCTTTCCTAGTGTCAGGGCTATTTTTGAAAGCAAACAAATGTCTAAATAAAGGAATGCTAAGGCGGACGCCTCCCTTGATGCATTCAACCATAAAAATGAAGATAAATTTCCAGGAGTTAGGATATAGTTGGCACGGGTTGATTTTAACTTCAGCTACCAACCTAACAATCCAAGGGTCAACCGGAAACCTAAGGCCAACTGTGATATCCCCTTTGTATACATATAAATTCTCAGGGTGCCAATTTCAAGTTCTATCTCCTAGTGAGGGGATTCTGAGTCTCAAACCAGAAGGAAATTCATATTTGAGTAGGTCGTTAATATCTCCTACGCCTAAAGTGCTAGGGAATATGAAAGAATCAAATTCCGCATTGTTTGGAAACACGTCCCCGGGCTCATCTAAGAGTTGGGGTAAAGTTAACTGATAACGAGGAGGAAACACCTTACCTTTCCTATTCTTGTCTTTGGTCCTCCTTTTGATTGCTTGGAGAAGGCCCTTAGAAGGAACTACGGTGCTCTGACCACCTTCACTTGCCATCAGGTTTATCTGAAATTGAAAGAAGTGCTTGAATCTTGAGAGCTCTTCAGAGAGAAATTTTCTTTGAGAGAAGAAGGAAATGTGAAGAATGACTTCCACCCATACTCTTTTATATGGAAATGGGCGACCCCTCATAGCAGGTCATCTTTCCGACGACCTGCGTTTACAGGTTAAATAGCCAAAAACAGCAGGAAAAAGGCATTATGAATTCGAAATTGGGTCAAATAAATGATCTAGTTCGTGAAAATAAACGAAAGAAACGAATGGAAATGCAGGCTGGAGCAGCAACATAGTTAACAACCTAAGAGGTTGAATTAACTTATGCTTAATGAGCCTAAACAGAGGATTAAGCCAAAAATCCATGATTAAGGCACTAAATAGAAAGATTAGCTAAAAAGCTAATACTTTATAGAAATATGGAAGATAGATTCTAAGAAAAATGGTGGGAGTTTTGAAACCCTGCCCAAAATATAAGCCCAGATGGCCAACGAGGTTGTATCTCCTGAATTAAGCCGGTTGATTGAATTCAAGGCCTAAAATTTAG
Organism: Saposhnikovia divaricata; assembly: GCA_036435485.1. Lineage (NCBI taxonomy): Eukaryota > Viridiplantae > Streptophyta > Magnoliopsida > Apiales > Apiaceae > Saposhnikovia > Saposhnikovia divaricata. Next base: position 9,284,039 of record JAZHRN010000145.1, on the reverse strand, counting down.
GAACCATTGAATAGAATCAAGCCAAGGCACGACCTTACAAACAAGGTAGGAGTTTTAAATTCCTTGAGAATGAAATCGAGGATAAAAACTGACCATAGTACCCTAGACTTGAGGTCAGGTGTTGAAAACAAGAGAAATCCCTATACAAACTAATAAAGAAACAAAGACCTCCATGGCAATGGGGGCAAGGCCAAGGTTGTTTAAAACACCCTATTGTAAGTATGAAAGGGTGTCAGCAAGCCAATGGCCATAGTATAGCCCAAGGTTATTTGAAATTAAGAGTTCAAGAACAAGTTAAAACCTAGGAGGTCCTGAAAACTAAGAAGAAGGTTGTTTGTGATTAAGGATCACCAAATCAACCATGTTGTTGTAAACTCACTCTAAAAACAAGGAGGGGAGTTTAAAACAAGTTTTGGCTTTGGTCAAAGTCAAGGTCAAAAGTCAAAGTCATCGATCATAGTCAACTAGTCAAAATTTGACAAAAATTCAAAAAAAAAATTTCCATGGGGCCCAGCCGACCAGGGGTGGCCGACCAGGTCCCCTTGGCCGAATGGCCGACCAGGGTAGGCCGACCAGGATACCTTGGTCAGGTGTTTTGAACACCTGGACCCCTAGGTGGTTTCATGACCCTCCAGAACGCTAAAAATGCTCCGTTTGTGCCCAAATTTGAGATTTGGAAACCTTGCAAGGTTCTCTACAAGCCTAGGTAGGTCTCTCAGTGGGTTCAAGAAGTTGAAAAAAGGAAGGTGTTTGAAACATGGTCTGGTTTGAAAACCAGCTCAGAATGAGGTATTTTGCCTCTAAAACGTTCAAAAATGCATATTTTCATGTGATTCTTGCTCATACCAGGAGATTATAAGAATCCCTATCATATAAGCTCAACTTCAAAATTTGAGTTTAGAAATGTCAGCGGTGTTTGAAACCAGGAGGGTGTTTGAAATCAGGAAGATGTTTGAAACACCTTGCCCAGAAGGCCGTATTTCTTGCCTAGACAACTCAAAAATGAGAATTTTTACGTGATTCTTTATACAACCATGAGGTTATAAGAATCTCTCTTAGATTGGCTTGACTCCAAAATTTGGGATTAGGGTTTCGCTAATCGCAATTAGGGGGTGATTAACCTCAATTATCGACGTTTAAGGACTCCAACTCTAAAATTAACCTATTTCAAGGTTAAGGGTGGATATCCTAGTAGTAATCACGTAAAATATGAATTAGTTAGCCTCGATTAAGGCCTTTGTAGCCCCGTTTAGGGTTGTTTAGCCTCGATTAGGGCTGAATTAGTGTCTTTTGCTGAAAAATTATCCCTTATTAAGGCTTATGAGCAATGACCGTCTGATATTAACCCTAACTTAGATAAGTTGAGGGAAATAAATCATTAATGAATCTATGATAAAGGATCCTATGCATGAATTGCACTTGGATTAGTGTCTATGAGCCCAGAAATCTTAAGAAAAAGGTTCAAGAGGCCAAGGAACGTTTAACTTTCTTAAGTATTAACTTGGGAGAGAATTTTAGTCGTTGTGAATGTGTAGGTCGCTCCACACTTCATAATAAGACGATACCCTGGTAGGGCCGATGTGACTTTAAACTTCTACGAAATCAAGTTTTCCTAGAAGTTGGGGGGCAAATGATATGGGTGAAAAATAATCCCTAAAGACATAATTAATATAGTATTTATTGGCTCATAAATAAGGCCCGAAACCCTAGTTGGGAATTAAATTCGTGGTTAATGATTAAGCCCAAAAGAACAGCCCAAACCGGGGACGCCCGGTATAAGCTTGTTTATAACATGGGCCTGATCCACAAATCGGGAACGTTCTAGAATATCCTAGGGATATTGTGTAGCCTCCAAGGCATCTAATTCAACATGGAAACTAATTCCTATAAGGAAGGAGTCAGAACCATCCTCAATAACGGTGACTTGTCCACCAAGTCTCCAAACCCTATTACGATTCTAAGGCTCCTACAGCCTATATAAAGGGCTAGACCCCTCATCTCAGAAATACGTTTTTTGGCTTGATTCTCAACTTTGAGATACGTAGGCATCTTGTGAAGACCCGAATTAGGTCACGGTAACACAAGCACAACCATTAAAGCACGAAGCTAACGAACCCTAGCCGCATTTCGATAACCCTACTTTTTGTTCCACAACAGTAGGTATTAGTAGAAGTAGGTGTATGTAATAAGACTTATAGTAGAAGTAGGCGTCTTCGTGTATGATTATATATTTATAATAATATAATAAATAAACAAATATAATAATAAGAGAAAAAATAAATATAGTGATAACTAAAGTTTGTATTACTACATTCGAAAATGGAGTTTTGCTTATTCATCTATATCTATACTATTATATTAAAGCCGAAACATTGAAAATTTTGGTTTTCGGTTTGGTTATCCTATTTATTAAAATAAATAATAACATAATATAATTAATGGTAATTAACTGATTGCCTTTTTCACATTTACTTTTAGTTGAATATATTGCCTTTTATAAACACCTAAAAAATCAATCGTATCATATCTTTCAATCATTAATATTTTCTTTCTCAATTAAAACATGTTACCATTCAATCGTTAATATTTTCTCTCTCAATTAAAACATGTTACCATCTTGATTTAAAACTAATCTTATAATCATTAATATATACCCGAAAATATCACACCATATTTTTTAGTTATTAATAAAATATATTAAAAATCCGTATACAATGTTTATAATAGGGAAACATTAGTATAATTTGTAAACATGTGTATATTAAATTATATTTAATTAAAATTAAAAAAATATTAAAAATAATGATTATATAAAAACATAATTGTAATATTAAATAAAATTTATAACATAATAAAAGAAACACGTGCATCACACGGGCATTGAAAATTTGCCGGTTCGATTTTCAGCACGGTCATCCAAATTATTAAAATAAATAGTAAAACAATATAAACAGTGATAATTAGTCGATTGTCTTTTTTTAATTAAAAGAGGTTTACTTTTAACTGATTGATGATATTACCTTTTATAAACATCTAAAATATCGTATATTCCAATCAATAATATTTCTTTCTAAATAAATTACGTTAACTTTTATTTTAAAACATAATTTTATAATAATTAATATATACCCACAAATATAAAACTATATCGTCTAATCACTAACAAAATATAATATAAATCTGTATACAACAAATAATAACCGTTAGATTTTTAGTAAAAAATCAGAACCGTTAGATCTAATGATTAGATATATTATATGTTTAAATTAATTTACTAAAATTTCAAGGTTCGAATTCTGTCAACGACATATTATTTTTAAAATTTTATAATATAAGTTTTAAACTACATAATTTTGCAATCATTAATGTATACCCAAAAATATTAAACAATTTTGCTGTTAGATTTTTAGTAATTAATAAGAACCGTTACATGTAATTATAAGGTATATTTTATGATTAAAGTACTTTACTAAAAATTTAAGTTTTGAATCCCGTCAACGATATATTTAACTTGAAATTTTATAATATAAATTTTAAATCATGCATATCATTAACTAAATTTATATTAAATTATATTAAAATAATTTTTACAAAATAATGATTGTATAAAAACATAATTATAGCATAAAATAAAATTTATAACATATTAAAAGAAACCCGTGCATTGCACGGGTTATAAGCTAGTTATTATATAAAAGTCGAAACATTAAAAGTTTGGTTGGTCTGTGCCTATTTAATTTACTTATTTACCCTTACTTAATTACAAATAAAAATCTTCTTTAATATTTTATCTAACTTCTCTTTCATGTTAAACATATTATCTTTTCTTTTAATAACTAAGCACTTTCCTTTTCTCAGATAAAATATAATATCTTTTATATTTTATCTAACTAAAAAGTATATTATAATTACTATTAACTAATCAATTAACTTTTTTCAGTTACCTTTAAACTTTTATCTAACTAAAATATCTCTTTTTCCAATTATATCATTGGTTACTTTTTTCAGTCAAAACAAGTTAGCTTTTTTATTTTTTCCAACTAAAACCTCTCATTTTCATTTTTTTAATAAGTAAGCACTTTCCTTTTTTCAGATAAAATATAATATCTTTTATATTTTATCTAACTAAAAAATAAATTATAATTACTATTAACTAATCAATTAATTTTTTCAGTTACCTTTTTTCTTTTAACTAACTAAAATATCTATTTTTCCAATTACATCACGGGTTACCTTTTTCAGCCAAAATAAGTTACCTTTTTTAATTTTTCTAATTAAAACCTCTTTTTTTCAAATTATATCATGAATGATTCTATTTAATAAAATAAAATAATAATAATAATATAATGCTATTAATTAACCGATTACCTTTTCATTTATAGATATATCACGGGTAACATTAATTTCTCATTTTCTAAAACACTACGAGCAATTTTATTAAAATAACAATTAAATTAACTTTCACCTAAAATATGTCATCTTTTTAATTTTCTCGTTATCTTTTTCTATTTTCTCAAACTAAAATATCTCTTTTTTCAATTATATCACATACTGTTCTATTTAATAAAATAATAATATTATAATACTAATAATTAACTGATTATCCTTTTCAGCTAAACGTATTATCTTTTCTATATTTTCTAACTAAAATCCCTCTCTAGAAATATCACGGGCAATATTAATTTCTCTTTTTCTTAAAAACAATATGAGCAATTTTATTTTGTAAAATAACATAATTAAATTATAATTACTATAAAGTAATCAATTACCTTTTTCACCTAAAACATGTTACCTTTTTAATTTTCTTTAACTAAGTCCTCTCTTTTTTCAATTATATAACATGAATTCTATTTAATAAAATAAAATAATAATTTTATAATTAATAATAATTAACTGATTACCTTTTTAAGTAAAACCTATCACATTTTCTATTTTTTCTAACTAAAATCACTGCTTTTCTAGAGATATCATGGATAACATTTATATAATTATGATCATCATCTCATTTACAAATTTAAACCTCCAAAATTCATATTTTAAATAAATTAATTCAAATTAATAAAAAAAATTAATATAATATTAAAAAAAGATCCGTGCAATCGCAGGGTTTTAAGCTAGTTAATATTAATTAATAAAGAGTATAAATATGTCAGACATACCGTCCCGACCATACCGTCCAGTTGTAAAGTTGGATGACCTCTTTCTGGTTGTCAGGATAATGTTGCAGATCTCTGAAATACATTGACAGTAATGGCTGACAAATCCAATTTTTCTACTTAACATATAATTATATAAATAGTGGGAAGAGGAGGCATTATTTGCCTATATGTAGAGAGAACAAACTTATAACTGGACAATTTGTGCTAAAATGGTGAAAAATGTAGCCATAGTTGGGGCTGGCATAAGTGGTCTTCTGGCTTGCAAGTACACTCTGTCTAAGGGTTTCTGTCCCATCGTCTTCGAGTCACGAAGCAGCATTGGTGGAGTTTGGATTAATACACTTGAAACCACCAGGCTCCAAACTCCTAAATCGTTTTTTCAGTTTACAGATTTTCCATGGCCATCTTCTGTCATCGAAGATTTTCCTAATCGACAACAAGTCTATGACTACGTTCATTCATATGTTACGCATTTTGACTTGCTAAAGTATATCAGATTCAGCTCCAAGGTTGAGAGCCTTGATTATGAAGGCCCATCTGATGAAGAGATGCAAGCATGGTCTCTATGGGGTGGCACAGGCGAGCCTTTTAGCTCTAAAGGCAAGTGGAACCTCTCCGTGCAGGATACTCAAACGCTTTCAACCCAGGTACTACATGCATCTTCCTAATGCCTTAAGTTTTAGCTTTCTGAATTTTTCTTCTAAAGTTGGCTTATATTAACCGTTTTTCATTCTTTGGTTCTTTTCTCCAAAACCAAGTGTTCAAGATTGTATAAAATTATTGATGTATAAATTTTGTATATGCATGTTCACCTGAATCCAACGACGAGGAATAAATATATTTAACAAGGTATTTGAGCTCTTGTATGACCTGAAGATCTGTAAGATTGAAAACAATCAAAAATGTAATTTATGGAATTGCAGTTCTGAAGAAAGTAAAGAAATTGTTCAATAGTTAACTTTATGTTTTATTTTCATTTTCAATCTATGCAATCCAATCTCATGATAAATGTATGTACGTATAACTACTATTGCAGGTTCATCAAGTCGATTTTGTAATACTATGTGTTGGAAGGTTTAGTGATGTGCCAAACATACCTGAATTTCCTCATGACATGGGACCCGAACAATTTTATGGTAAAGTTATACACTCTATGGACTATGCTGAAATGGATAATGAAACTGCAGCTAAACTCATCAAGGGGAAGAAAGTTACTGTTGTCGGGCTCCAGAAATCTGCACTCGACATTGCCATGGAGTGCTCATCAGCAAATGGTGAGAAATTAACACAAGATTCCTTAATTAAAATAACTAATTAATTTGTTTCTCTTGTATTATGAACTGGCATTAGAAGATTAATTTTATTTAATTCTTTTGGTAATTTTGTAGGAATATCTCATCCATGTACAGTGGTTTACAGAACAGAACATTGGAACATTCCTGACTACCTTCCATGGGGAGTTCCCCTAGCATATCTATACCTTAATCGCTTCGCGGAGCTTATGGTTCATAAGCCTGGTGAAGGTTTTCTACTTGCTCTTCTTGCAACCATACTTTCACCACTGGTAAATGATAAACCCTACAATATTACTGAAAATATTTCAAATTCTTGTTATGTCAAACTTTTTAAGTAAATAATTCGTATTGAGATGCAGAGATGGGGGATCTCAAAATTTGTGGAATGCTACATAAAATGGAAGCTCCAGCTGGAGAAGTTTGGGATGGTTCCAAAACATAGTTTCTTAACAGAAGTGAACTCTTGCTTGATCTCAACTGTGCCCAAGGACTTCTACAAAAGTGTGGAAGAAGGAAGCATAAATTTGAAAAAAGCTCAAAGTTTTTGTTTTAACAGGGAAGGAGTTTTGCTAGATAATGATAAAGCTGAAGTAGTGAAGGCAGATTTGGTCATACTGGCTACTGGATTCAAGGGTGTCGATAAGCTCAAAGATATCTTCCGATCACCAACATTCCAAACTCGGATTAGTGGTAGACCCGAAAATGCAGTTCCATTATATAGGTCAGTGTTTAGTCATGCATATCTCAAGTCTCAGCTAGAAGCAGAGGAACTTATATAAAAGTGATATGCACACAAACTGACACACAGTGCACAAATTTAATTTTGCAATGTCCTCCATAATTTATGGCATAACATGTCCTCTACACGTTACATCGGACCATATACTTCTAAAAAGTTTCGTGCATAATGCTAAAATCTGCACTTCAATTTTTTTTTTCAAGGGAATGTATTCAGCCACGAGTTCCGCAATTAGCCATTATTGGATTCTCTGAGAGCATTTCAAATCTATACACGTCGGAATTGAGGTGTCAATGGCTAGCAGAGCTTCTGGATGGGAGGTTCAGGCTACCAAACATTTCAGAAATGGAGAAAGACATAGCAAAATGGGATGAGTACTTGAAGGAATATTCTGGTAAAAAATACTACAGGAGATCATGCATTGGCGCCTTGCACATATGGTACAATGACCAATTGTTCAAGGACATGGGTAGGAATCCTAAGAGGAAAGATGGTGTCATTGCTGAACTATTCCAGCCATATGGCCCTATGGACTATGCTTATGAGTGATTGGGTGCATGACTAGTATTTTAGATGCATGGTCTATCTGATAATTGCTTCTGCTAGCTGCAACAGCACCCAAGCAAAGGATACAATTGTAGTATTTTCATAAGAATTGACATGGTGTTCAAGTATATTCGGCATTCTTGTCCTCTTTTTTATCGGTATGATCAATTAGAGAAATTTAAACATTCATGCATGACTCAGCTTGAACCACTGTCCTTTATTATGAAGAGGAGAAGGGTATGCGATAAGTTAGGCCCTTACGAGTTACGACTATGTCGAGTTATATAATAAGGAAGAATAGTTGAAGACAAACAAATACAGATGTTAAAATAAAAACCTTTCTCTTTCTTCTTCTTATTATCACTCCCCTCTTCTCTTTAGATCGGTCATTGTCCGTCGGTAAAAGTCTTTGCAATCAATGGGTTGCTGAGAGAGTTTAAACATTGTTTGATAAATACAATAAAAATATTTCTTTTTGTCTAAATTAAGCATGAAACTAAAAAGTACAATTTTTTAAAAACAAAGATCCTTTAACATGTTAGAATCTCGTATAAGTTTCATTGATAGAATGATTTAGAATGGATAAGAAAGAGTTTCATTGATCCATGGAATTATTTAGAAGAGAGTTGCAGCGGAAACAGAGTTTCCGAGAGTTTGGTGAAAAATGTGGCTTATGAGACTGGTCTATTCGTGTAGGTGGCTTGAAAATAGTCGAGGTATCTGATGAGGATTCAAATTGATCAACCAAGGGAAAACAAATTATTTTATTAAGGCATCCCGAATGAAAATTTATAAGAGATAGCTTTTGAGACAAAGGATGACATCCTGTAGTACAAACAAATCCATTTCATATATAAGCAGGGATTTACAAAAATTACATCATGAAATGAAACACCATACTTAAATTTTACATTAAACTATGTTCTGCGAACAAAGACGGATAAATATGGATGGAATTTGCAGTTCATGTAAGTAATGCATTACGCACACATGCAAGACCACATACAATACAAGGACTATATTAATCTGGTAGCATCATAAAACTTCATAACAATTATTCTTCATAGACATAGGCGTAGTTCTTAATTTGCTCCATCGATCTCTGGCTCAGCTTTGAGCATTATGAATCAGTTTTGTCGCTCTGAAATCTCCATATGTAATCCATTTGGAAACATCAGCCCTGGCTTTCGAATTATTTCCCCTCCTTTTGTCACCTTCCACCTGAACAATTGACTTCGAATATTATGAATGGCAAAATAAAAAATTGACTTATGAAATCGTATTTTGTTCAGTCCAACTAGCTTCTGTGAATAAAAACGGCAAAATGGACCTGTATTTGGTGACCAAATAATGAAGATAAATGGCTAATTGTAACTTTGCGAAATCAGCTCCCACGCAAAGCCTCACACCCCCACCAAAAGCCATGAATTCCTTTGATCCCAGATGTAATTCTTTACCCTTGATTATGTTATATGTATACATACAAACAAAGTTAGTTCATCATGGATATAGCTAGTCTCATGTGTGTTCTATTCTGGATTAGTTGTTTAACTACCTTCCAACGCCAAGGGTTGAAAGCAAGGGGATCCTCGTATTTTTGGGAATTCAAATGGACTGTTGATGGGCTCACCATCACAATCATTCCTTTCGGGATGGTATATCCTGCGTATATAACAAATGAAAATACCTTAACATGTAGTAGAATATATACATGTATGTACATTGTAACCGGTCACTAGCGCCCACTGCCGAATGAATATGTACTTAATTATTTTTGAGTTAACTCATCTCACATCGTCGGTTGGATAGAGGTCTACAGTTAACTTACCTGACGCTGAGATTTTGAGTCACCTTCAGCAAAATAATCTACTTAAAGGTAGGTCGGATCTTCATAGCATCCGTAAGTTCACGATCATCACAACCATCAAACATCAATGATGTAAGATGGATTGAATAATTTTGAACCACTACTTAACTGTGGAGATCCCAACTCTTCACAGATGATACATATATTAATGTAACTGCAATATCAAACTACAGTTACAGACGTACCCTTTAAGTTAACATCCTGGATAACTCTTCTAAAAATTCCAGGGACAATATTAGCAAGCCTAACTGTTTCGTTGATCACCTACATATATTGAAATGTTGCGATTAGGATCCATATTAAAACAAAACAGACATATCACAAACTTACAGAGTTGAAAATTTTGATTTATAAATGTGTATTCTTCATAAATACAAAACCCAAGATTTACTACAGAATCCAAACAGTACATAAAAGATACAAACAGATTTGATTATACGAGGAAAACATATAAAACTCACCAATAGCTTTGTTTGCACACTACATATGTATATGAACCAACCCCCTTAACATTTAAAACAATAACCAAAAGGTCGAAAAAAAAAAATGAAACAATGAAATTTACCATGTGTGTGAAAGTCATGGACTTGTATTCTTTCCATGTTATTCCAGTATCCTGTTCACTACGGTTCTTGAGGATATTTTGATGCTCCTTCTGTATCAGATAATTCGAAAATTTTAAACTAGTAATTATGAATATATTTGGATGGATTTATTTGATAATAATATTGCTTGTGTGAGTGTGACTACTAAGAAAGTAAGAATGATAGTAATATCAGTTTAGAAAATTTACTGTTAATTCTTCTAGCACATTGGGATGATCAGCCAGAAATTTAGTGGCCATTGTGATGGATGTAGAAGTGGTTTCAAAAGTAGCAAACAGAATCACAAACACCAAGTCTGCAGCAATCGCTTGATTTAGAATTGTATCTTTGTCGTTTATTTCTTTGATCAGATAATCCAAGAAATCTTTATATTCTTTAGGCTTGTTAATTGATTTTTGTCTCTCAATGAAAGCATCTGTAATCACTTTCATCGCGTTTTTTCGTCCCTACAATATTCCATTGGAATCAAGATTAAACTATTCAATATATCATTCATGCATCGATGAAACCATGGTGTGTGTTTTTCATTCTGTTCTTTTGGAGGTGATCAATAAAATTATTATTAGTAATACAAATTCTTACTTGCAGACATGCATGAAATGCCGTTCCGGGAATATTAATAGGAAATGAGATGAGTCCATCCAAAAAATCTTTGAAACTTCCTCTGAGATTATTCTGCTTTACCTTTGTTTCATCGTAGCTCATCACCAATTTGGCAGCATATGCAAATACCATCTGCATGTTATTCACAATTTACGCATACAAAGTAGCTGATTCTTTATATATATATATATATAGTATGCTTATTCAGGGTTTAAGAGAAACATATTTTAATTAATCTTTCTACTTATAACCAAAACATATATTTCACCTGTGTTCTAAAAGCGCTTTGATCTTATCCTAATCGGATCATTAAGCATTTCCAGTACTAACCCATATGACTATATCATATGATCACTTCCATTTTTTTCAGTACTGGTCCGTCATATATAGCAACTCCACCAAATGTCACAATTTAACGAAGTAGCAACAAATTAATAAAAATGTGCACAATGTAAATAAAGTGGTAGCAGGAGAGTTTTAAACCATTTTTTTTTTTTACTAAACTCTAGTTATGTATGATAACAAGTTACCATCTACAAAATCCAGTGTTCTAAAAATACCTAAACAGAAACTAATCAGTTGAGAGGACATTTTATATCTCAAAGGATGGTTTCAAGCGGATTATTTGTATAGGCAAAAGTTCAGTCTACAACTCCCTAAGAGCAACTCCAACCCAACACTAAATCACTATAATAGTGATGAATATAGTGTCAAACCTACTCCAATGCAACACTAAAATAGTGACCCAAGATCACCATATGAGTTTTGAATCATCAAATTTGGTAACAAAAGTATATTTGGTGATCCTTGCTCACCAAATTTGATGACTTTCAAAATTCCAACAATGCCCCTATATTTGTTAACAAAACAAGTTTTTTTTCCATCTATGTCCTACTAAACTTATTTGTTCTTGTAATATTTAACTTTAAATTTTTATCAATTGAAACTTCTTTTCTTCTTAGCTCTTGTTAATTCTAAAATATTTTTTTACTTTAAACTTTCACACAAAACTTTGAAGAAAATTCTTAATCATGAATTATAAACAACACACCAAATTTAATTATAAAAATAACATCATAATGATAAATAAGAAGTTGCAAGATAACATTATAATTTAAAATATAATAGCTATTAATAATGTAAAAATTGAACAAAGTTAGAACATTCTATTTTATTGGTGAAATATTTTTTTTAGTGTCAAGTATAATGACCATGGATTGGAGTGCATTTTGTAAATGGTGTAATTTTGTCACCAAGCAAGATAGTGTCCCTTGGACACTATTTTGGTATCTTGGGTTGGAGATGGTCTAAAGTTAGTGCTTGAATATACTACAATGTTATGTAAATATGTATATATTGTACACATGACAAAATACCAATGCTAACCGGGACATGGATATAAGCATTTAAGATTCTGGGTAATTTTTAATGCTTTATAAATTCTCAACCACATAATTTTAATCTCAGCTCATCATCGTCTTAAATAGGCTTCAATTCTTTAACAACCTCCAGTAACTTATGAGTCTTTCTTTGTTGAAAAAAATAAAATGTTGCTACTAGAAATTTTTATGATATCTTTTTAGACCAAATTTATTAGAAAATTAGAACTAGAAGTGAAAGAGACAATATATAAACAAGGACCGAAAGAGAGAAAAAATACATACATCAGCTGATTCTTCCTTGACCTCAACACTGCCATGACTACTCCAAGAGCGAAATGCATTTTGGGTATTTAAGTCCATTCCATGAAGGAGATTTTCTTTCAAGTTTTCGGGGCTGACAAGTCGAAGAATTATATTCTTAATGTATTTATGAAGATTACCATGATATGCCAGTATACTTTCTGTTCCAAGAAGCTTAACAAATCCATCAGTATAAAAGCATTCAAATATTTTGTCTTCCTGTTGAAATATGTAGTTGTTCACTTCAGGATCAGTTGATACCACTATCTTCTGTCCAACAATGCTAGTTAAAAATATGCTTCCATATCTGTAAAACATTGTGCATAAAGTGCTAAACCAATCCATATTAACCAGTTGAAGTTTAGACATATAATACCAAATAGACCAAAAGAACGAATGCATTCGAGATACTAGATATATATATAGTGATGGAACCAGAAAATTTTAGGTGTTGATTATATATATATAATACGGAATGATCATTTGGAAGTGCATAAGATAATTACCTTGAGACTCGTTTCTTGATAAATGGTGGGATATCATACAAATTATATGGAGTAAAGAACTGAAGGGTCTCTCCAATGTATGGTAAACCAGTTGAACCAGGTGGTAAATTGGCTTTGCTCATGGGATAACTCCATTTGTATACCTTATAGCTTATCCAAAGGACAAGTGTAGTTATCAAATATGAGACAGTAAAAAACTCCATATATTGACCTGCCTAGTATTTTCGGTATCTAGTCTGTGTTGCGTAAAACTCTCTTGTTGCATGGCTATTTATAGAGAGACAGAGAGCATACAGTTGGTAGCTAGGTACATACGAGGGGACACTGTACGTGTAAGTATATTTTATTACGTATCCTATGAAGTTTAATCTTTGAAACTCCGTCTACCAATCATATTTACGAGAAATCTGCTAAGAGCATTGCTAGGGAATCAAAAAATTCTTCCAAAAAATTTGTACAAAATGATGTGGCAAATATGTGAAAGGTTTTAATTGGATAGTTGGTGTGAATGTAGGAGAGTCCCATCCCATTATTATTTTTATAACCAATTAAAAGTAAACACATAACATTTTGGAGAATTTTTTAGGACACTTTTTTGGTTCCCTAACATTTTTCATTAACTACAGCACAGTTCATATACGTATGAGGAATCACAGGCTGATTGGGACCCACTTTTTATCCAAGCCAACCGAAGTTGAAATATGACGGCCAGTATAATTCCAACCAAATCAATTATAATGCGAATCGTGTTTGTATATAATAATTTTATTAAAAGAGTTCCTGAGATTACCTTACTTGATGCAAGTATTTTTTTAGTATAAAATAGTAATGACATTAAAAATGTATATAATTTTCTTTAATTACAATAATTTTAGGATGGGCATCGGGGCACTTTGGCACCGGGAAGTGCAATCCCCACCCCTATCCCCGAATGAATTCAAATCCGATTCCCGTCCCCAGTCCGATCCCCGTGGGGATTATGTTTTATTCCCAGTCCCCGGCCCAAACGGGTAACGGGGATCCCCGCGGGGAATTGGGGAATTTCATTTTAAATAAAAAAATATTTTAAACAATTTTAAACACTAATTAGTGAGTTTGAAATAATTTTTTTGTGATATATAGTGAAATTAGAAACTATAGCTAGATTAGACGTTAAGTTACAACGTCTTTTCATCACCATTAATCTCATAATAAGTATATCGTCAAATTCTCAAGCATCTATGTTACCTCTTAAAATTTATTTTTGAAATTTAAACATTACAAAGCAGCAGCTCATATGCATTAAATTAAGAACAAAAAAATATTACTTAAATAAACAATTATAAATAACATGAAAGTGAAGTTATTTAATTATTAGAAAGATAAACATATAAGATTAAAATATCATTTTGTTTCCAATATAAAGTATTGGAAATTCGTATATATTAATTAATGATTATTAATATATATATATATATATATATATATATATAAATATATTATATTCTATATATTATAATGTGGTGGAAACGAGTTGGGGATTGAGAATCGGGGCGGGGGTCGGGGATCGGGCGGGGAGACATAGAATCACGGTCCTGGCCCGCTCCCCGTTTTTTTTTTGAAAATTGTCCTCCCTGCCCGGCCCGTACCCGAAAAAATCCCCGATTCCTCGTCCCGTTCGGTGCGGGGATCGGATCGGGATCGGGCGGGCCGGGGCGAATGCTATCCCTACTCGTATCTATTTATCTATCTATCTATCTATTATAAGCAAAACAAGGTATATTTGGTTAGTTAGTTGGATGGTTAACACCTTCCAAAAATATTGTTAACACCTTCCTAAAAATAACAAGTTAAAAAGATTATATTGAAAATTTTAATTTATTTATTATAAACAACAAAATTTACCATTAAGGTTGTTAACACCTTCCTAAAAAATAACAAATTAAAAAATTATATTAAAAATATTAATTTATTTATAATAAACAACAAATTTACCAATAAGGTGCAAAAGTACATATATTAATTTATTTATTATAAACAACAAAATTTACAAATAAGGCGCAAAAGTAAATTTTTAAAAAATTAAAAAAAAAGTATTAAAATTCCAAATTCAGTTAAATTATACTCCCTATGACCCCCTTATATTAGTCATCAATCAAAAAATACGTATTTAACAATCAAGTAAACACCGCCAAACTTACTTTCAATTGTTTACATATTTAGAAAAACTTAAGATATTTAATCCTTAATTTGTTTCACTAAAGAAACATAGTCAATACTTTTGGGACATGCAAAAAAGGAATTGTGACCACTATAAATGGGACGGAAAGAGTATATAATTTATTAAAAATAAAAAATCATATGTTTTATAGAATTACAAATGTTTTCAGTTATATCCCGATTAGAATCATCGCCCGCACACACTTATTTTTGTAATTCTTTCTTCTACGATTTTAGTTTACACTAAATATTTTAAAAAAAATATCTATTGAATTCTTAAGATATTTAATAATAAATTTAAAAATAACGTAAAATTATTCATAATTATTGATGTCATTAAATTAATTGGTTGGTTAGTTAACACCTTCCAAATAAATTGTTAACACCTTTCTAAAAATAACAAGTTAAAAAGATTATATTAAAAAATTTTATAAATAACAAAATTTACCACTAAGGTTGTTGACACCTTCCTAAAATTAATAAATTAAAAATATTAATTTATTTATTATAAACAACAAATTTACCAATAAGACGTAAAAGTATATATATATATATATATATATATATATATATATATATATTAACATTCTAAAAATAATAAGTTAAAAAGATTATATTAAAAATTTTATAAATAACAAAATTTACCACTAAGGTTGTTAACACCTTCCTAAAATTAATAAATTAAAAATATTAATTTATTTATTATAAACAACAAATTTACCAATAAGGTGCAAAAATATATATATTAATTTATTTATTTTATACAACAAAATTTACCAATAAAACGCAAAAGTATATTTTTAAAAAACTAAAAAAAACGTGTTAAAAATTCCAAATTCAGTTAAATTATACTCCCTCCATCACCTTTATATTGGTCGTCAATCAAAAAATACGTATTTAGTAATCAAGTGAACACTGCCAAACTTACTCTCAATTATTTACATATTTGGAAAAACTTAACATATTAATTAACCCTTAATTTGTTTCATTAAAGAAACATGGTCAATACTTTTGGGACATGCAAAAAATGAATTGTGGCCAATATAAAGGGGCGGAGGGAGTATATAACTTATTAAAAATAAAAACCCACATTTTTTATAGAATTATAAACGTTTTCAATTATCCCGATTAGAATCATCACCTGCACAAGCTTCTTGCTAGAATTTTTTCTTCTACGATTTTAGGTTACACTAAATAATTGTTCAAAAGAATATCTGTTGGATACTTAAGATATTTAACAATAAATTTAAAAATAATGTTAAATTAATGATATTTATTTATGCCTTGAAATTAAGTATGAAACATATGTAAATTTAAAATTAATAATAAAATTTATTATCATAAATTAAAATTTTATATTAAAATCAAATAATTAACATATTCATTCATAATAATAATATATGTCCGTGCAAACTATACTATTATAAGCAAAAAAAGTACATTTTTTAGTTGGTTGGTTGGTTAACACCTTCCAAAAAAATTGCTAACACCTTCCTAAAAATATCAAGTTAAAAAGATTATATTGAAATTTTTAATTTATTTATCATAAACAACAAAATTTACCACTAAGGTTGTTAACACCTTCCTAAAAATAACAAGTTAAAAAAATTATATTAAAAATATTAATTATTTATTATAAACAACAAAATTTACCAATATGGCGCAAAAGTACATATATTAATTTATTTATTATAAACAACAAAATTTATCAATAAGGCGCAAAAGTACATTTTTTAAAAATTAAAAAAACTTGTTAAAAATTTCAAATTCAGTTAAATTATACTCCCCCCGTCCCCTTTATATTGGTCATCAATCAATCAAAAAATACGTATTTAGCAATCAAGTGAACATTGACAAACTTACTCTCAATTGTTTACATATTTATAAAAAACTTAACATATTTAACCCTTAATTTGTTTCATTAAAGAAACATGGTCAATACTTTTGGGACATGAAAAAAAAGAATTGTGGCCAATATAAACGGGGCAGAGGGTGTATATAATTTATTAAAAATAAAAAAGCACAAGTTTTATAGAATTATAAACGTTTTCAATTATATCCCGATTAGAATCATTGTCCGCACACGCTTCTTCCTACGATTTGAGGTTACATTAAATCATTTTTCAAAAAAATATCTATTGAATACTTAAGATATTTAGAAATAAATTTAAAAATAACATTAAATTAATGATATTTATTTATGTCATGAAATAATGTATTAAACATATGTAAATTTAAAATTAATAATAAAATTCAATAAAAATAAATTAAAATTTTACATTAAATCAAATAATTAATATATTCATTTATAATAATAATATATGATATGCCGTGCTTTGCGTGTATATTTATATGAAAATTGGTAATCTCAGAACTTATTAAAATAGTATATATTCTTCTTAATGTTTAGTTATTTAATTTGTTGTTGAGATTAATTCTATGTTTGGGCTTAACCTATATGTTTGGCTTTTTGGACTTAATGGCTTTCTACTTCTATACTATTTATACTATACTATAATAAGTGAAAGGGGGTATAATTTGTAGTTTGGTTACCCCTATTTTGGTTATCCTCCAATCACAATCGTTAGATCTTCAACTCAAATAGATCATGACCGTTAGATATGACAATACTAAAAGTTGGAGGTCTAAGGTTCGAATCCTGCCAACAACATTTTAATATAAACTATACTATAATAAGCGAAAGGGGGTATAATTTATAGTTTGGTTATCCCTATTTTGATTATCCCCAATCACAATCATTAGATCTTCAACTCAAATAGATCGTAACCGTTAGATACAACAATACTAAAAGTTAGAGCTCTAAGGTTCGAATAACGCCAATAATATTTTAATATAAAATTAATCAAGATTGTGTCAAGATAGAACTAATATAAAATTAATCAAGATTGTGTCAAGACAGAACTGATGAAGATATGTACACAACCATAAGTTTAATGTGTCCGCCAACATCTCAAGACTTCTTATTCAACACATTTTGACATTTGAACAATCATTAATCATGTTGAAGTTGCGGATATTTTCTTTACAGTATTGAGTTATCTATTTCCATTTCTTAAGTGTGATATAAGCCTTCAGTATCCATTATCCAATACTACTGAATATTTATATATACATATTGAATTTCATTCTAACACGCAAGTATGTCACATGAATTCAATGAGATTTCCATTCTTTATGTAGTAAAATGTGTTATATAATGGAAAAATATATACCGGTTTTATTATTTTAGTCTCTGAACTAAAGATTCCGTATTTTACGTAATTAAACTTTTGAATTTTTCGGGTTTTGGTTCAGATTCTGACGGACATTAAACTGAACTAAAGATTCCGTATTTTACGTAATTAAACTTTTGAATTTTTCGGGTTTTGGTTCAGATTCTGACGGACATTAAACTGACCGTAATCTGGAAAATGACCAGAAACCGGTCACCGAAAATTTGGAAAACAGTCTCAAAATTTAAGAAATTGAACGTCTTACAATCTATACACCCTTATAAACGACTACGACCCATAATTACATCAAAATCCATTCATAATAACGATAAAATTCGGTGACACATCCATTTTTCGTCGAACAAAAAACAAGTCCAAAAATTCTGAAAAACTAGATAACCTTCTAACTACATGGATCTAGACGTATATACAAGCAAAACCTTCAAACTATTAAATAAAAATAAATTCAGGTCAAAAAAAGAACTCCGGTAATGCCGAAAATTAAAGATTATCTAAACTTGATTTAGATGATAGGGGTGGAGAGACGACTGTTTTGGATATTCACACGCTCGATTTGGACACCAAAATCACTACGAAAAGTCAGTTTGATTTTATATTTGGTGAAGAACTAAGATTCCATTAAGTAAGATTCTAACGTCCGTTAGAATCTTTTTAACGGAAGGACTTAAATCAGAAAAATTCAAAAGTTTAATTACGTAAAATACGGAATCTTTAGTTCGGGGACTAAAACAATAAAACCGGTATAGTTTAGGGATTAAAGAATTTATTTTCCCTTATATAATACTAGTTTATAGCCTGTGCTTTGCACGGGTTCCTTTTATTTTTTTATAATTTATTTATAATATAGTATAATATTATAAATTTTAATTTTAATAAGTTATTGAAAAGATTCGAACCTTACAATTTTGTATATAACAATTTTTAATATTAAATATAAATTAATATATTATTAACGGAAATTAAATTTTAGAACCCTATATATAACCTCGCATGATTTCTTATGGTCATGTTCGTTGTAATAGTTTGTTGTAGTACTTTTGCTGGTTAGTAGTAGTTGGGAGTCTGTGTGCAAGTTATAGTAAACCTCAGTCTTGTTGAGGTGCTCCTCTATATTGTATTATTTTCGATCTTAATATAATGTTTGGCTTATTTTAAAAGAAAATATAAGTATAGATAGTACAGATAACAATATATATATATATATATAAAAATATAATTGAAAGATTTTTGGCAATTCACTTATGTTTTTTGTTCATACATTGAATATAAAATTATATGTAAAAATCTTTTGATCGTTTTTTTGCAAAATAAATCGGTAATGATTAAATAAGAATTGATAACACGATTATCAATTACTTAGATATCGAATGTCCCCAAAGGGACATCAATTACCTAGATACATAAATCCTAACCAAACATGTTGTTTAGAACCTTTAAAGGATTATAACATTTACAAATAATAAATATTATATTTAATAGGCCTTTCCTAATAAATTTAGAACTCGTTGTATAAAAATTAAGTTTATACAATATATTGTCGTTCGTGAAAGTCGAACCTTTGACCTGTGGTAGTACTCTTTTATTATCCCTCTTACTCTTATTATATAATAGGATGTAATATGTAATGTTGGCTTATATGCAGTTATTAATTAATTTTATTAACAAATTATGAATAAATATATTTTTGAGATTTGAAAAAAAAATCGAGTATTTGAATGAATGGATTTTATCTAAATTATTTAAAATCTGATTTCAAATCCGATTTTGTCAGATTTCTAGTTGGGTTAGATTATAATTATTTAAAATTGGTTATAATTGTACAATATATATTATGAAAATCAATTTATTATCTGTGATAATATGATTGTGATTGACTTTATATTAAAAGAGTGGTTTATTAATGAATGATTAGTTATGAAATTTAATTTAAAATATAGAATACTATATTGTGATTGATTTCAAATTAAAATATTGATTTTTTAGTAATTATTTTTTTATTAAAAAATTTGTATTTATGGATACGTTAAATAAAATCACTATTGTACTTAAATTAGAAGTGTTAACTAACCATGGTTAATGAGGTATTGTGAGAATGTAAATAAGGAAAATTCTTAGTATAACATGATTGGTCTAAAATTTAGGAGTCAGTTTTGATTGGTTCAAAAATAATTTATAATTTTCTGATTGGCTAACTGTACATGGGTAGACTCGGGTATTATAATAAAGGATATGATTAATGTAAAAATTCGTAATTATATTTGTTCTTGAGATTCTGAGTGCTTCCATTTGAATAATAATTATTAACTCATCAATAAATTAAAGGTAATTTTATGAGCTTCGCGTGGATTGTAAAATCATCCAATTCTGATTTCTAGATCTCAAGATAGAGCCCAAATAGTAAATATGAATTTTTTTTAACACTAATAAAAAAATAAATAAATTTCAATTCTAATACAACCTTTTTCAATTATATATACTTTTAGATTATAATTTTCTTTTTAAATTCAGTTCTAATACAATCTTTTTTAATTATAATTTTCTTTTTAAAATTTATTTTAATGAAATCTTTTCTAATTATATCCTTTTTAGATTATAATTTACTTTTTAATATGATATAATCTTGGTCGTCCTATTTTTAAAAACATTAGATTAGACGGTTGAGATTATTTTGGTGGTACAGTAACCAAAATTATGGATAAGATCCCTCTTACGCTTATTATGTATAAGGATATAAAGGATATAATTATTGTTTAACATGTATTTTTATGTTATTAATTATTTTGTAAAAAAATTATATATGTAACTAGTAATAAGTTATTTTTTGACTTTTTTGTTACATTTTATTATCCTTATTTTTTTTTTCAAAATTAACGTAAATTATATGCACATATGAAGTACAGAAGACAAACATGATTTTTTATTTTTGAACCAGAACTATTTAGTAGTTAAAGGTAGGTTTGATTTAGATAGTTTCACGAAAGCTAATGCATAGTAGTTTTCTATAGAAGATATGAGGGTTGCATCGTGCTTAACAATTTTTCAATGCTATCTTGTAAACTAAATTTTTGGCTTGTACTAATATCAAATTTAATACATGATTAATGAGTTTCTAATATTGAATTTAATAGATGATAAATGAGTTTTGAAAAGTAAATTTTATCATATATTTTATTAGTATATTTAAAGTTATAAATATTAAATTTAATTAGTATTGTTGGGATTTATGGGTGATAGCTTAGAGACAACTTAACTAGATTTTATAATACTTAGTTTTTGCTAAGTAGAACATACTGTCACAGCCAGAGTATGTTCTTGTGACCAAAATAATTGTTGTAATTTAATAAGTATGTATCTTGGAAGAAGTTCATTCAAATGTTCAGGCCTCAAGAATTACATCAGTTCGACAGCAAGAATAAGGTTACTGTCAATTGCACTCACAGTAAGGTTACCAAGAAGACAGCATGTTGCAAGTCATGACAGAATATCCAATCTGACAGCAACATTGGCGGAAACATGAAGACAACAACATTCTTACACTTTGACAGCAAGTCTGGAACTCCTGATAGCAACATTGGCGGGGACTCATACTGTCATCCAAAGTACATTCCCATGACAGCAGACTTGGCGTCAAAGGTTACTGTCTCAATGGAATATTTGAATTGGGGATTTATCTCAGTCAAACCCGTGACAGTTTAGATGTTCATGAAACAGATTTACTGCAACTTGTCAAAGATTGTAGCAGAACTGCAAGACTACGACAGAAGCTTGAGAGATCACAAGACAAGGCTCGTCAATTCAAGAGTATGACAAATCCACATCTACTAGAATTGTGTTAGCTTTATTTAGAAAGTATCCAGATTTCTTTATGTAAAATGTTAACTCTGTTTGTATAGCAATTTAGGAAAGTCACATGGGTGTGTAAATTGTAAGGAGCCGCCACTTTAAAATGACAGCAGCTCCACAACCCATGTGACAGAGATGTTAGAGCTGTTTAGTCTATATAGAGATTCATCTCTCATTCTTTCTGTAATCACCCAAGAAACCGAAGCTTGAGAAAGCACTTTTTCTCAAGGTTGTAGCAACACTTTGCAAAATAAATAAAACATTTATTTTGTGAGAAATATCTTAAGTTACTACTTGTGTTTGCAATTCTTGTACTGATAGTTTAGAATCTTTATTTATTGTTGTTGAGATAAAGATTTGAAGTTATCAGTATTGCATCAACTTCCCCTTTCTGCAATACTTCGGGACCAACAACTGGTATCAAAGCTTACATATTGATATACTAATCTGAGATCATAACGAGTATACAAAAATAAGTGGTATCAAGATTCCAGTATTTGATAAAGAGAACTACAACTTTTGGGAAAGAAAGATTTTGTTATTTATCAAAGTTGCACATCCATTGTACTTGAGAATCCTTGAGAATGGCCTCTTCATTCCCCAACAGGAAATAGCAGCCTCTACAGTTGGGGACACTGTTATTCCAGCACATTGGGTTGCCAAGAAAGTTTCAGAATACACAGATTCTGAGAAAGAAAAGGTAGCCCTAAATGATTACTTACAACTTATCTTGCTTGACTCTCTCACCTTGGACAAGGCTTACAACTTATCTTGCTTGACTCTCTCACCTTGGACAAGGCCATGTATGGAAATGTCATGGGATGCTTATCTGCAAGAGAAATGTGGAACAAGATAGAGTTGCTTTATGAAGGAAGTGAAGAGGTCAGAGAAAATCAAAGACAGATTCTTGTGTCTAAGTATGAAGCCTTCATGGCTAAGCCTGGTGAAGAGCTCACCTACATGTTTGAAAGATTCAGTAAGCTGATAGCTGAGCTACAAATCCATGGAAAGTTCTATGAGAAGAAAGAGGTAAATGTCAAGTTCTTGCTCACTCTTCCTGAGCACCTTGAGAAAAAAGTAATTACCATTAGAGAAGGGAGAAACTTGAATGATGTTTCTCTTGAAACTCTCTATAGTGTGCTCAAGTCATATGAACTTGAACTCTTTCAAAAGAGAGCTATTCAAACTGGAGCCAAAGGAAAGATGGCAAACATGTCTGGTGCCCTTGTAGTCCATGAACCACATGTTTCTCTGCCAAGTGAGTCTTCACAAAGTTCACAACCAACACAAGTGCCATCTCTGAAAATTGAAGAGGAGTTGGATGATGAGAAGAAAGTGGTTCTATAGCTTAAAGATGTTGAAGATAAAGACTTCTATTCATTAGAAGAGATTGAAAGCATGGATAATCTAACCATGGCTTATATGGCTAAAATATTTAAGAACATCAAGTTCAGAAAAGATAAGTCATATAAGCCACAGGGTCAAACATCTAAGTTCTACAAGGGAAACTCTTTTAAGGCTGGTGGAGGTGCAACTAGAGGAGGTTATAAGACAGGGATGGTGGACAGATCAAAGTTTAGATGCTACAACCGTAATGAGCTTGGTCACTTTGCAATAGAATGCAGAAGACCAAAATAGGATCAAAGAATGGAGAAAGGGTCTGGAAGTCAGTTTAAAAGAAATCAAGGAAGAGGCTATGTGGTTGAAGGAAAATGCTGGGATGATTCTGATGATGAGGAAGAAGAAGAGTTTGTGAATGTAGCTCTCATGGCTAGATCTGATGATGAAGCATCAAGCTCCTCAAATCAGGTACTATCTCTCATTTTACTTGATATGTCTAAAACTGAGTATAACCAAACTATTGAGGAATTGAGTACTGAAATCTTTAATATTCATGTTAGTTTATCTGCTGCTAATGAAGAAGTTGCTAAGTTAACTAGACAGAATGAAACACTCAAATATGAGAATAAAATGCGTTTGCTCAAGAGTATGAGTATGAAATGCTTTTGCTAAGGTTGACTTTGACATGATGATTTGTAATATCTATCAAAAGAAGGATGGAAGCCTTTCTTTGAAAGGAGTTAGAAAAGGAAGCTTGTTTGTTGTAGACTTGAACTCTGCTAATAAAGACAAGGTCTACTATTTTTACAGTAAGGCAACAGTTGGTGACAGCATGCTTTGGCACAAGAAACCCTCCCACCTTAATTTCAAGACCATGAATATGCTGATGAAGAAGGAACTGATGAGAGGACTACCTTAACAGGACTTTTGTCAAGAAGGACTGTGTAAGGACTGTCAAATGGGAAAATTGAGAAGATCTGTGCACAAGTCAAAGCAACTGAATACCAACACTGAATCACTCAAATTGATTCACATGGATCTCTTTGGACCAGTAAATGTGCCATCCTTAGCAAGAAAGAGATATGCTCCAGTCATGGTGGATGACTATTCTAGGTACACCTGGGTAAAGTTCCTAGAATCAAAAGATGAAGCTGCTCAGGAGATCATTGATCACATCAGAGTTCTTGATAAAACCCCTAATGTAAAAGTTCAAATTCTAAGGAGTGACAATGGTACTGAGTTCAGAAATCCAACTCTAGGAAATTTCTGCAAAGATGAAGGCATTGTGCAACAATTCTCTGCTGCCAGAACACCACAGCAAAGTGGAGTGGTAGAAAGGAAAAATAGGACTCTCATTGAAGCTGCTAGAACTATGTTGAATGATGCAAAGCTGCCAACATACTTCTGGGCAGAAGCAATCAACACAGCTTATTACACAAAGAATAAGACCTTAATCAACGAGACTCATGGAAACACTCCTTACTATCTATTGAAAGGAAAGAAACCTACTGTCAAATACTTTCATGTATTTGGAAGTAAATGCTTCATGATGATAGACAACCATGAAAGAAAAGGAAAGTTTGATGCTAAAGCTTATGAAGGCATTTTCATGGGATATGGGTTAGAAAGGACTGCCTATAGAGTCTATGTCATAGAACATAAAGTTATTGAAGAAAGTGTGAATGCCACATTTGACGAAACCAAGTTTCCAGGACTGCAGGAAGATGGTCAAATGCAGCCTCTTAGATTTGAAAATCAAGGATACCTGGAAGAAGAGGAAATTGTTACTGAAGAACCTACTTGTACTCAAACTCTTGAATTTGAAAGAGATGCTGTCAACACCAATGATGTTATTCAGACTCCAGCTCAGTCACAGACAGTAACATCTAATCATCAAAATGAGGATGACTCTAGAGATATTGAAGAACATGAAGGAGATAACAGCACTAGTGGAGAATCAATTCCCCAAAGAGGAACTGATCAAACAGATCAAGATAGAAGCTTACCCAGATCCACAAAATGGAACAAGGATCACACCTCTGATTTATCATTTTGGAGTAAGAACTAGAAGGAATGTAAGAACCCAGATTTTGGGTGGGATTAAAACTTTTATGTATTTAATGATGTAAGAATGAATAGTGGTTATGACTGCGATGTAACGAAGATCTATTAAATAAATGGAACGGATTTGAATTCAATTACTTATATGTCATGCAGAATACTTTTGGTTGACGGCATAGATAAGAATGATCTATCTCCTAAGAATATAAGTATATTACTTCAAGTAAGATTATTCTTATGTCATCCAAATCAATATCTATTATAAGTCCAGCGGTTCCGTAAAAAGGTTAAGAAGCACTCGAGAGTGAACCAGGTTCATTTTCCTAATTATAGGAATTAAATAAAAATAAGTGATGAATAGTGATTTTGGTGGAATTTGGAATATTATTATAATAATGATATACCCGGTATTCGGAACGGATTTCTGAGTTCGTATTAGTGATCCAGGAGGAAAATAAGTGTATGTAAAAGCTGTCGGATTCAGAAAAAGAGCACTTTTATTTTCTCCGAGATTTCCCGGGACACTGCAAGACTTAAGGAATTATAAAAGGGATTTAAGGAATTTAAATTCGAGAAGTACTAAGAAAGATGAGGAATAGTATTATAAATATTAAGAAGGTTTTCGGTAAAAACCCTAACTAGAAACGAAAGAGTTATTCTTACGAACGATCAATCGAATCGAGCAATAACCGGACAAAAGAGCAAGCAGAGACTAAGATGCATGCATGTGCTATGTATAAAATATCTACTAACCAAACTAGAATCAAGGAACTAGAACCATTAGAGATCAACTAGTACTTAGAAAATCAAATCACTTGGTTAAGCCTTAAACCATCCAATCTTCAACACTTGTCCTCACAAATACATCATTCTATACATCACCACTTTATTAAAGTGACAAGGATGAGATATTATCTAAAACAAGTCACTTTATGCATTATTTTCAAGCAACCAAGCAAGAACTCATCTTTCTCTCCAAAGAAACAAAGCATTCGGCCTCTTGGAAATTCCAAATTCAAAATCCAACTTCCAACCATTTGTTGATCTTGAAACTTTTATGGTGAGACTTACATTTCATATAAATGATCTCCTCAAAATCCTAGCTTCAATCTCTTCTTTTTCCATTTTCAAAAAAATGATTTAAGAGGAGGGTGAATAGTGTTTTCATGAACTAATCTTGTTTTTCCTTGATTTCTTTGGTTGATTTAGCAAGCTTAAGCACTTCTAAGGATCATACCAAGCATAGTGAGGCTAGATCATACTCCAAGGAAGGTATAACAACTTTAAACCCTAGGCTTTACCTTGAGATTTTGCATGCTCTTGATGGGTTTTAGTATAAGATGTGATATTAGCATGATTATAAGCATGAATATGATGTAGTTTTGATAAATGTTAAAAATAGTTTAGATGAACGGAAAGGCATTGCTTGGCCTCAGTTCATGTATATAAGTCATGTATATGTTGTTTGAGTTGGATGCTATGTTTATGGGAAGATTCGAAATTGATAGATATTCGATTTACAGCCGTTATAATGCCCAATTTTACAATACCATGTTTTGTATGCCATTTTCCATGTTGAACCCCTACTGTCCAGAGACCTTATCTGCCATGATAGGATAGGTAATGCTCTAAGCTTCGTTTTGATATAAAGATCACGTGAAACGGACTTACGGTTTAGGATTTATGACTAAATTACTAAAAGTAGTTCGAATCCGTAAACAAAAGTTCGTAACTGAAATTGAACCCTCGTAAGCTATGTAACGTCATGGCGAATCTTGGTAAATAAATACTAGGGGTAAGAAGGAAGGTGTGAAAGAAAACCGTATGTCAAAAAGAGCATTTTTCGATTTATTAAAAATGTTCGAGTCAAGGTTAAACGAGAACGAACCCCTAAAAGACGACTCTTTTATAACTTTGGTAAAACGCTTAGAAAACGGGCGATAAAACTCGGAGTAAAATATTGGTTCGTAACGATCAACCTTAGAACTCATATGACTTAAGTATGTCCCAAGTATAAGTGCAGTGACATGTCGTATTAACGAACGAATGTCGGGTCGGATCAGTGATAATAAGTAATCCACTAAAAGGGGTATAACGAGATGACTCGAGAACATGTTTCGATTTAAGTATAACTTAACGTTTAATATGTTAAGTGATTAATTCCGAATGCCTTGGCTATTTATAGATCACCAGGCTGAACCGGGACCCGCTACCACTACCCCTTACCGTACTCGACTACCAGACAAGTTTCAATTCCCTTCTTTTAGGCTGTTGTTGTGATTGAATAAATATATATATATGATTGCTGATATACATATGCCATTGCATGCATGCCTACTTTCAAGTTGAATTGATATACTTGTTCCCTGAATGTTATTGTTGGCTTATAAGCTAGATAGTTATACATCAGTTATAAGCCGGTTAATATAAGACCCTCATAGAAGGGCGTATACATCTTTATTCATCAAATATAGACCGGGAGTCAATATTTCTTGATATATCGAGATTACCTCGGGAGAAAATATTTAAGTAAATATTTTCTATTATTTGGGCGACGAATATTATTTGAATATTCGTTCGAGATTAATTATTTTAACGATCCTTACTTCAAATAATAATTTGAATTTAACTATTCAACGAATAATACTTCTCAATATTCATTCAGAGTCGAATTGATTATCGACTATTATTTCGAATATTCTTCTAAAGATGAGACCGTTAGATGAATATTATTTGGATATTCTTTTAGATTATTATTTTATTAAATAAATATTACTTTCGAATATTCATTTAAGATATTAAATACTTGATGAATATTATTTTAATATTCATCTGAAGCTTGATTTAATTATCGAATATTATCTCGAATATTCCTTAAGGCTTGGATTACTAAATGAATATTACTTGATATTCATTTAGGATATTATTCATTCAATGAATATTACTTTTGAATATTCATTTAAATTTCCTAATTAATTATGATTATTACCTTAAATATTCTTTTCAGGTCTTATTAATTAATGAATATTGTTTTGAATATTCATTTAAATATTTATTTATTCAATAAATATTCCCCTGATATCTCTTCAGGGATTATTTTGAGAAATACTCTGATTAAAGATATTCTTTCATATTCCCAAATATTCTGTAAAATATTTTAATTCAATAAATATTCCCTGAATATTTATTCCATACTTAGAATAACCTCGATAAGGTTTATCTTCTTCGATTATTACAGAAAATATTTCGAAGTCATATTATTATTAATCTTATATCAAGAAAGGTTCCCAGACATCATTCATCTTTGAGTCTATCTTCTTAATAATAAGGGAACCTTACTTGGAAAAATGTTATTTATCTTGTCGACTTCCCGGTCATAAAGTATTCCCTTCACCCGCAACTCGGGTGCTGTTGACTTATTAAAGTCGTTGTTTACCTTCTCATCTTTCGAGGGGTAAGATTACTGGAACAAGTTGATATCCGTTACCAAGTAATAGCTTGGGAGATATTGGTAAATTTTCCTTTCCAACTAGATACGACTACTTTGTGGAGTCTTATCAACAAGTCTTATACTTGGGGAAAGGGGGACGAACGTTACATTCAGAATCATGAATTCTATTTGAACTAGGAGTCGTGTAAGAGGCCGAGTAGCGCCGGTCCATCCCCTTGGCCCAACCGTTGGCCGGGGAGAGCTAGCAAGGCGGTATACAAGTAAAGCCGTCAGTTCTTCCTTCTACCGGTAGTAAATCTAAATTGAGCTGTACGATCTCGACTGATCATCAAGATTGGAACAGCGGGCGCGGTGAATACTCCATCATTGGTTCATCATCCGAATTCATTTATTTCCTGCAACATGATTACTGTTGGCAGAGTTGGAAAAGAGTCATAACTGGAATTGCAACCCTTTCTAGCAAGTTCCTCTTCTTATTAACGATAATAATATCTCGCTTACTTTGATGTAGCAGATATTTCTTCAAACAAATACTTTAAGTTACCTTGTAACTTCATCGTTCATGTTATACTGGCATCATTTCCGTAAATGCATGGCATATGGTTTAAAAGATAGCTTTGAACTGTTTTAAATTATCGTTCAGTTATATATTTGTTGGTGGGCTTTCGCTCACCCTTGCTTTGTTTATATTATGTCACAACAACAGCTGGGACAGATGGCTCGCGTCAGGCGCACTCGGCGCAAGCAGGTTACCCGACCCACCGGACTACCCGCTGAGATGCTAGCCGCCATTGCTGAGGTAGCATAGTTAGACAGCTTTTGTTTCCTGTTTAACTATATGTATAATTAATGTAATCAACGGCAAAACTTTTAAACCTATGATGTTATCCTTTTGGGATTGTAATAACTTTTATTCGTAAACCCTTTAATGTAAGACTTATTTCAATTTCATCTCTGGGACTATAACTGTTGTGTGTGTGAGTGGTAATTATTGTGGGGTCACAGCATGTGATTTATTTATTATGGACTCAAGTCAAGTATTATGAATGGATGTAAGACCGTAACCACCAGATTCCTGACCCCGGATCTGGGGGTGTTACAGAGATGGTATCAGAGCGAGAGTTATATATCCCAAGAGATGATACGACGTTATATAATAATAAATTCAATAATATAATAAGAACCCTTGCCAGGTTCACCTAAAACCCTTACGGGAACTTTTTAAGTATCATGATAGTAACATAGTTCGTCTTGTGTAGGCGAGCGACTTGTCGGCCCAGGAGGCAGCTGCGAGACAGCATGATGAGGACATGTTCCGGACTAGGGACCCATACTATGAGCACTTGCCTGAGGAGGATACTGAGCCTGAGGAGGAGGACGCTGAGGAGGTCCAGGTTGAGGCTGATACTGATGTGATCGAGTCTGAGGAGGAGGACCCTGAGGAGGTCCAGGATGATGCTGACACAGATGTTGTTGAGACTGAGGGGGAGGAGGACCCGGAGGGGATCCAGACAGGACAGGATGCTGAGTTAGTGGTTGAGGATGATGATTATTGGGTTATGACTGAGTTTAGGACTATGGGAGATGACACTGACATGACCACGGATCAGGTGGTGCCGGTGGATGAGGGTGTTGAGGGAGATATAGATGAGCCAGTAGTTGGTGCTGTAGGGAGTTCTGGACTTTTTGTGCCACTCCTCCCTGTTGAGAGAGCCCCTACCCCACCACCACTACCTGTGAGCCCCTACCCCGACGAGTTTGAGGAGCTTACCCCAGAGCCCCAGCAGACAGAGACTGCCGCTCCAGCTGAGCCATCCACCCCACCTCATGCCCCGATAGGAGGAGTCCCAGTATGTGTTCACAACTTGATTGTGAACGGGCTTTATAGAGAGTTGTCTGTGGCAGATGCCAGGTTGGCAGAGTCTAGGAGTGAGTTAGCAGCAGAGAGAGCCGCCCGGATGAGGGTGCAGGGCAGGAGGACTATCAGTGACAGAGTTGGGTATAGGGCTGTGACCCGCATCGAGCTGAGGGCTCGGGTGAGGGTGCGACAGTTGCCTACTGATGGGCATGGTAGGGTAGACAGAGCAGCGGCTGAGGAGGTTTTCCGCATCGCCACGGGGAGGGTTCGGAGGATGTTTCGTCGTGGCGGCTGATTTCAGATGTAGTGATGCAGTGGTCTAATTGTCTAGTCATGTACGGACATAGTAGTGCCGGCTTTTGTAGGGATGGTTTTCTTGTACTTGTTTTCCCTTTTTGCAGACTAGACAGATAGACAGCATATTTCACTTTTGACTTGTTGTTGTTGTTAGGATGGCTGTACTTTAAACTATCGTTGTAACTCGGATGTTGTACCTTTTCGGTACCTGGTATATATTTGTTTCCATTTCAGTCATTACAATTTTGTTGGGAAGTGATCATGAGTTTATTAGCATATGTATTACTTTTCGATTAAGTTTCCATGAGATATAAAACTGTGGGATTTTAAAACCCAATCATGTAAAGAAATGTGCAAGGAAAAATCCTTTAAAACCGGTAAGTGAACCTAACGTATAATTTTCCAAATTTTCAGTAAAATGCCTCCAAGACGGATGGGCACTAGGGCTAACCCCCGCGAATCTACTGACCAAGAGAGTCACAACCAACACGAGGAAAACCGTGGAAGTAGTGAGGAACAAGATCAGGACTATAATGAGCAAGAAGATTCCCAGTATGGAGCAGAGGATGAACCCCTGTACTCTGAAGAATTTGAAAGGGAAATAGAGGGTGGAGAAACTGAAGTAGAACAGGAAGGGGAGAACCAGGGCGGAAACCCCATGGGCCAGTTTATGGATCTACTTAGGCAGAATTTGAACCAATACCCCCAACCACCACCAAGCAACAACACTTCAGTGGCAAATTCCTTTAGGGCCTTTAAGTCCCTTAAGCCCCCAGAGTTCCACGGATCGGCTGATCCCGTTGAGGCGAGGGCCTGGATCAAAGAAATGGAAAAGTCTTTTGAGATTCTGAGTATCAATGAGGCTCAGAAGACTGTTTTTGCTACTTACCTACTAAAGGGAGAGGCCAATTATTGGTGGGAAGCCAAGAAAAACATGGAGACTGATGCTGTCATAGCCTGGGAAAGGTTCAAACAATTATTCCTGGAGAAGTACTTTCCGAAGTTCATGAAAACCCAGATGGAACTTAAGTTTTTGGAACTGAAACAGAACAATATGTCCGTGGCGGACTATGAGGCCAAATTTACTGAGCTATCGAGATTTGTGCCAGAGTTTGTAGACACAGAAGAGAAGAAAGCTAACAGGTTTCAACAAGGGCTGAAGCAGTGGATCCAGAATAGGGTGGCTGTTTTAGAGATTACAGATTATGCCACCTTGGTGCAGAAGGCAACCATTGTGGAGGCTGGTAGTGATCAAATGCAGAGAGAGAGAGAGAAAGGGGGGATAAAGAGAAAGCATGTTAGTATGGGCGGAAGATCCGCTGGAGGAAAACCCCCAACCAAGTTTAATCGAGGAGTGGTTTCCCTACCAGGGAGGAATGTAGGGTTTAAACCATCTG
The DNA here is from genome assembly GCA_036435485.1 of Saposhnikovia divaricata. NCBI lineage: Eukaryota > Viridiplantae > Streptophyta > Magnoliopsida > Apiales > Apiaceae > Saposhnikovia > Saposhnikovia divaricata. The sequence goes on along the minus strand of JAZHRN010000145.1, from coordinate 9,251,336 downwards.
CTAGTGTAAGTGTGAACCAGGGCGGCCATCAATCAGGAATGTCCCGTTCCAACCCTTCTCGACCTCTATTGCCATTGTGTGCTACTTGTGGGAAGAGGCACTCCGGGGTGTGCAACCTGAAGCAGATAAACTGTTATAAGTGTGGGCGAGCTGGGCATTATGCCACCTCTTGCACCACGGTCATCCCTAACAGCACAACCTGTTTCCAGTGTGGACAGCGAGGGCACATGAGGAAGGATTGCCCAAAGAACAAACCAGCAGCATCAGGAGCAAGCAAGGTTGCCTCAAATAGGCCACCAACTGCTAGGACTTTCAATATGTCAGTACAAGATGCCGTGAGGGACACAGATGTGATAGCAGGTACTTTTTCTCTTAATTCAGTCAGTGCAAATGTCTTATTTGATTCAGGAGCAACTAAGTCTTTTATATCTAGAGATTTTGCGCATAAGTTGAAACTTAAAACCCAGCAACTAAGAGATTCCTTACAAGTAGAAATAGCTAATCAGGAAATCGTACCGGTTAATCAAATTCACCCCGATTGTAAGCTAGAAATAGGAGGACGATCCTTCTATGTCGATTTAATTCCTTTTAAGCTAGGGGAATTCGATGTCATTTTGGGTATGGATTGGTTGTCTCGCAATGATGCGCAGATAGATTGTAAAGGGAAAAAGGTTAAGTTGAAAACCCAAGGGAAGAAAGAAATAGTGTTTAAGGGGATGCGACAGACCCAGAAAATTCTGACCATGGCGCAAACCAAGAGATTGTTACGAAAAGGGAACGAGGCTTATTTAGCCTACGTTATAGATACTCAGAAGGAAGTGCCAAGATTGCAGGACATTCTGGTAGTTAATGAGTTCGAGGACGTGTTCCCACAAGATCTTCCTGGACTACCACCTGATAGGGTAATTGAGTTTGCCATCGAATTAGCCCCGGGGACGGCGCCAGTTTCGAAGGCCCCGTACCGACTAGCCCCAGTAGAAATGAAAGAGCTAGCTAAACAATTACAGGAATTGTTGGATAAGGGCATGATAAGGCCCAGTGTGTCGCCTTGGGGCGCACCAGTGTTGTTTGTTAAGAAAAAGGATGGAAGTATGAGGTTATGCATCGACTACAGAGAATTGAACAAGCTAACCATAAAGAATAAGTATCCATTGCCCAGGATAGACGATTTGTTTGACCAGCTAAGAGGAGCTGAATACTTCTCTAAGATTGATTTGAGAACAGGATATCACCAACTGAAGATCAAACCTGAAGATATCCCGAAGACTGCATTCCGCACCAGATACGGACATTATGAGTTCTTAGTTATGTCATTTGGATTGACCAACGCCCCAGCAGCCTTCATGGACCTAATGAATAGAGTGTTCAAGGAATATTTGGACAAATTCGTGATAGTTGTCATTGATGATATTCTCATCTACTCAAAGACAGAGGCAGAACATGCTGAACATTTAAGGATAACCTTAGAAATACTCAGGAAAGAGCAGTTATATGCCAAGTTCTCCAAGTGTGAGTTTTGGAAAAATGAGGTACAATTCTTAGGGCACGTGATCAATAGAGAAGGAGTGTTGGTTGACCCCTCCAAGATAGAAGCAGTTTCAAACTGGGAACGGCCAACTACTCCAACCGAGGTGAGGAGTTTCATTGGACTGGCCGGATATTACAGGAGATTTGTCCAAGACTTTGCGAAACTCGCAGCTCCATTAACTCGACTTACCCGTAAAACCGAGAAATTTGAATGGACTGAGAAATGCGAGAAGAGTTTCCAAGAGTTAAAGAAGAGGCTGGTGACAGCCCCAGTGCTGGCATTACCTGATGGAAAAAGGAGATTTCGTGATTTACAGTGATGCTTCGCATAAAGGACTGGGATGCGTGCTTATGCAGCACGGCAAGGTAATAGCATATGCGTCTAGGCAATTGAAGGATTATGAAGTCAGATATCCCACGCATGATCTAGAACTAGCAGCCATAGTCTTCGCCTTAAAGATTTGGAGACACTACCTGTATGGGGAAAAATGCGAGATTTACACAGATCATAAGAGCCTCAAATACATTTTCACTCAGAAAGAGCTTAACATGCGCCAGAGGAGGTGGTTAGAGTTAATCAAGGATTACGACTGTGAAATTCGATATCACCCGGGTAAAGCCAATGTGGTGGCTGACGCCCTTAGTCGGAAAGAGAAGCTCAAGATGATAACTTCAGAGAAAGAGCTAGTGAAGGATTTTGAGAAGTTGGAAATCGAGGTTAAGTTACCTGAAGAGGGCCAAGAAAAGTTGATGGAAATTAGAATCCAACCTCCATTGCTAGAAAAGATTAGACTGTGCCAGGAACGGATGATGGAGGAAGAAAAGAACTCCACAGAAGAGCTAATGACCGGGGAGGAAATTAAGTGCGAAAGAGACAAGGAAGGGATCATGAGGTACACGTACAGGATATGGATCCCAAATGTTCAGGAGCTCAAGGATGAGATTTTAAATGAGGCACACAACTCAAGATACTCAGTGCACCCCGGTAGCACTAAAATGTATAGGGATTTGAAGGAGTATTACTGGTGGCCCAATATGAAAAAGGACGTAGCAGAGTGGGTAAGCAGATGCTTGACCTGCCAACGAGTGAAGGCAGAGCACCAGAGACCCAGCGGACTTCTACATCCCTTAGAGATTCCAGAATGGAAATGGGAACATATAGCCATGGATTTCGTAGTAGGTTTACCCAGGACCAAGGCTAATCATGACACCATATGGGTAATTGTAGATCGACTGACGAAATCGGCTCACTTTCTCCCGATCAACGAAAGGTACACGGTCGATAGACTAGTGGACATCTACTTAAAAGAGATAGTGGCGCGACATGGAGTCCCAGTCGCAATAGTATCCGATCGAGATCCTAGATTTAACTCCAGGTTTTGGAGAAGTTTTCAAGAATGTGTAGGGACCCGGCTGAACATGAGCACAGCCTACCACCCCCAGACAGATGGGCAAAGTGAAAGGACCATCCAAACGCTAGAGGATATGTTGAGAGTCTGCGCGATAGACTTCAAGGGGAGTTGGGATGATCACTTGCCATTGGTTGAGTTCTCCTATAATAACAGTTATCATTCAAGCATTGGGATGCCACCTTATGAGGCCCTTTATGGAAGAAAATGTCGATCTCCCTTGTATTGGGATGAAGTTGGAGAGCGGAAGATGCTCGGGCCCGAAGTGGTCCAACGAACTAAAGATGCAGTAGATCTAATCAGAGGACGGTTGGTAGCAGCCCAGGATCGACAAAAGAAATATGCCGACTTAGCTCGGAAAGGCAAGGAATACGAGGTAGGGGACCTAGTGTTCTTGAAAGTGTCACCTTGGAAAGGTTTAATGAGATTTGGGAAGAAAGGAAAGCTGAGTCCCAGATACATTGGACCATTTGAGATCTTGAGGCGGATTGGGGAACTAGCCTATGAACTCGCATTGCCCCCGAATCTACAGCAGGTGCACAATGTGTTCCATGTTTCGATGCTGAGGAAGTATAATCCGGATGCTAAGCATATTGTAGAGTATGAGCAAGTGGACATGCAACCAGACCTGACCTATGTGGAGTAACCTATGGAAATCATAGACCGGAAAGAACAAGTGCTCCGAAACAAGGTCATTCAGCTAGTCAGAGTTTTGTGGCAGAACCACAATGTAGAAGAATCCACCTGGGAACTTGAAAGCGCAATGCAAGAAAAGTATCCCCACTTGTTTTCAAACTGATTCCGGGACGGAATCCTTTTAAGGAGGGGAGACTGTAAGAACCCAGATTTTGGGTGGGATTAAAACTTTTATGTATTTAATGATGTAAGAATGAATAGTGGTTATGACTGCGATGTAACGAAGATCTATTAAATAAATGGAACGGATTTGAATTCAATTACTTATATGTCATGCAGAATACTTTTGGTTGACGGCATAGATAAGAATGATCTATCTCCTAAGAATATAAGTATATTACTTCAAGTAAGATTATTCTTATGTCATCCAAATCAATATCTATTATAAGTCCAGCGGTTCCGTAAAAAGGTTAAGAAGCACTCGAGAGTGAACCAGGTTCATTTTCCTAATTATAGGAATTAAATAAAAATAAGTGATGAATAGTGATTTTGGTGGAATTTGGAATATTATTATAATAATGATATACCCGGTATTCGGAACGGATTTCTGAGTTCGTATTAGTGATCCAGGAGGAAAATAAGTGTATGTAAAAGCTGTCGGATTCAGAAAAAGAGCACTTTTATTTTCTCCGAGATTTCCCGGGACACTGCAAGACTTAAGGAATTATAAAAGGGATTTAAGGAATTTAAATTCGAGAAGTACTAAGAAAGATGAGGAATAGTATTATAAATATTAAGAAGGTTTTCGGTAAAAACCCTAACTAGAAACGAAAGAGTTATTCTTACGAACGATCAATCGAATCGAGCAATAACCGGACAAAAGAGCAAGCAGAGACTAAGATGCATGCATGTGCTATGTATAAAATATCTACTAACCAAACTAGAATCAAGGAACTAGAACCATTAGAGATCAACTAGTACTTAGAAAATCAAATCACTTGGTTAAGCCTTAAACCATCCAATCTTCAACACTTGTCCTCACAAATACATCATTCTATACATCACCACTTTATTAAAGTGACAAGGATGAGATATTATCTAAAACAAGTCACTTTATGCATTATTTTCAAGCAACCAAGCAAGAACTCATCTTTCTCTCCAAAGAAACAAAGCATTCGGCCTCTTGGAAATTCCAAATTCAAAATCCAACTTCCAACCATTTGTTGATCTTGAAACTTTTATGGTGAGACTTACATTTCATATAAATGATCTCCTCAAAATCCTAGCTTCAATCTCTTCTTTTTCCATTTTCAAAAAAATGATTTAAGAGGAGGGTGAATAGTGTTTTCATGAACTAATCTTGTTTTTCCTTGATTTCTTTGGTTGATTTAGCAAGCTTAAGCACTTCTAAGGATCATACCAAGCATAGTGAGGCTAGATCATACTCCAAGGAAGGTATAACAACTTTAAACCCTAGGCTTTACCTTGAGATTTTGCATGCTCTTGATGGGTTTTAGTATAAGATGTGATATTAGCATGATTATAAGCATGAATATGATGTAGTTTTGATAAATGTTAAAAATAGTTTAGATGAATGGAAAGGCATTGCTTGGCCTCAGTTCATGTATATAAGTCATGTATATGTTGTTTGGGTTGGATGCTATGTTTATGGGAAGATTCGAAATTGATAGATATTCGATTTACAGCCGTTATAATGCCCGATTTTACAATACCATGTTTTGTATGCCATTTTCCATGTTGAACCCCTACTGTCCAGAGACCTTATCTGCCATGATAGGATAGGTAATGCTCTAAGCTTCGTTTTGATATAAAGATCACGTGAAACGGACTTACGGTTTAGGATTTATGACTAAATTACTAAAAGTAGTTCGAATCCGTAAACAAAAGTTCGTAACTGAAATTGAACCCTCGTAAGCTATGTAACGTCATGGCGAATCTTGGTAAATAAATACTAGGGGTAAGAAGGAAGGTGTGAAAGAAAACCGTATGTCAAAAAGAGCATTTTTCGATTTATTAAAAATGTTCGAGTCAAGGTTAAACGAGAACGAACCCCTAAAAGACGACTCTTTTATAACTTTGGTAAAACGCTTAGAAAACGGGCGATAAAACTCGGAGTAAAATATTGGTTCGTAACGATCAACCTTAGAACTCATATGACTTAAGTATGTCCCAAGTATAAGTGCAGTGACATGTCGTATTAACGAACGAATGTCGGGTCGGATCAGTGATAATAAGTAATCCACTAAAAGGGGTATAACGAGATGACTCGAGAACGTGTTTCGATTTAAGTATAACTTAACGTTTAATATGTTAAGTGATTAATTCCGAATGCCTTGGCTATTTATAGATCACCAGGCTGAACCGGGACCCGCTACCACTACCCCTTACCGTACTCGACTACCAGGCAAGTTTCAATTCCCTTCTTTTAGGCTGTTGTTGTGATTGAATAAATATATATATATGATTGCTGATATACATATGCCATTGCATGCATGCCTACTTTCAAGTTGAATTGATATACTTGTTCCCTGAATGTTATTGTTGGCTTATAAGCTAGATAGTTATACATCAGTTATAAGCCGGTTAATATAAGACCCTCATAGAAGGGCGTATACATCTTTATTCATCAAATATAGACCGGGAGTCAATATTTCTTGATATATCGAGATTACCTCGGGAGAAAATATTTAAGTAAATATTTTCTATTATTTGGGCGACGAATATTATTTTAATATTCGTTCGAGATTAATTATTTTAACGATCCTTACTTCAAATAATTATTTGAATTTAACTATTCAACGAATAATACTTCTCAATATTCATTCAGAGTCGAATTGATTATCGACTATTATTTCGAATATTCTTCTAAAGATGAGACCGTTAGATGAATATTATTTGGATATTCTTTTAGATTATTATTTTATTAAATAAATATTACTTTCGAATATTCATTTAAGATATTAAATACTTGATGAATATTATTTTAATATTCATCTGAAGCTTGATTTAATTATCGAATATTATCTCGAATATTCCTTAAGGCTTGGATTACTAAATGAATATTACTTGATATTCATTTAGGATATTATTCATTCAATGAATATTACTTTTGAATATTCATTTAAATTTCCTAATTAATTATGATTATTACCTTAAATATTCTTTTCAGGTCTTATTAATTAATGAATATTGTTTTGAATATTCATTTAAATATTTATTTATTCAATAAATATTCCCCTGATATCTCTTCAGGGATTATTTTGAGAAATACTCTGATTAAAGATATTCTTTCATATTCCCAAATATTCTGTAAAATATTTTAATTCAATAAATATTCCCTGAATATTTATTCCATACTTAGAATAACCTCGATAAGGTTTATCTTCTTCGATTATTACAGAAAATATTTCGAAGTCATATTATTATTAATCTTATATCAAGAAAGGTTCCCAGACATCATTCATCTTTGAGTCTATCTTCTTAATAATAAGGGAACCTTACTTGGAAAAATGTTATTTATCTTGTCGACTTCCCGGTCATAAAGTATTCCCTTCACCCGCAACTCGGGTGCTGTTGACTTATTAAAGTCGTTGTTTACCTTCTCATCTTTCGAGGGGTAAGATTACTGGAACAAGTTGATATCCGTTACCAAGTAATAGCTTGGGAGATATTGGTAAATTTTCCTTTCCAACTAGATACGACTACTTTGTGGAGTCTTATCAACAAGTCTTATACTTGGGGAAAGGGGGACGAACGTTACATTCAGAATCATGAATTCTATTTGAACTAGGAGTCGTGTAAGAGGCCGAGTAGCGCCGGTCCATCCCCTTGGCCCAACCGTTGGCCGGGGAGAGCTAGCAAGGCGGTATACAAGTAAAGCCGTCAGTTCTTCCTTCTACCGGTAGTAAATCTAAATTGAGCTGTACGATCTCGACTGATCATCAAGATTGGAACAGCGGGCGCGGTGAATACTCCATCATTGGTTCATCATCCGAATTCATTTATTTCCTGCAACATGATTACTATTGGCAGAGTTGGAAAAGAGTCATAACTGGAATTGCAACCCTTTCTAGCAAGTTCCTCTTCTTATTAACGATAATAATATCTCGCTTACTTTGATGTAGCAGATATTTCTTCAAACAAATACTTTAAGTTACCTTGTAACTTCATCGTTCATGTTATACTGGCATCATTTCCGTAAATGCATGGCATATGGTTTAAAAGATAGCTTTGAACTGTTTTAAATTATCGTTCAGTTATATATTTGTTGGTGGGCTTTCGCTCACCCTTGCTTTGTTTATATTATGTCACAACAACAGCTGGGACAGATGGCTCGCGTCAGGCGCACTCGGCGCAAGCAGGTTACCCGACCCACCGGACTACCCGCTGAGATGCTAGCCGCCATTGCTGAGGTAGCATAGTTAGACAGCTTTTGTTTCCTGTTTATCTATATGTATAATTAATGTAATCAACGGCAAAACTTTTAAACCTATGATGTTATCCTTTTGGGATTGTAATAACTTTTATTCGTAAACCCTTTAATGTAAGACTTATTTCAATTTCATCTCTGGGACTATAACTGTTGTGTGTGTGAGTGGTAATTATTGTGGGGTCACAGCATGTGATTTATTTATTATGGACTCAAGTCAAGTATTATGAATGGATGTAAGACCGTAACCACCAGATTCCTGACCCCGGATCTGGGGGTGTTACAAGGAATGTCTCTCCTGACAGCATGCTCTCTTGTTTTCTATCTCAAAATGAGCCAAAAATAATTGATGAAGCATTGTTGGATTCTGATTGGGTGATAGCTATGCAAGAAGAGCTCAACCAATTTGAAAGAAACAATGTATGAAAGCTAGTCCCAAGACCAAAAGGGAAATTAGTTGTTGATACAAAGTGGGTATTCAGAAACAAATTGGATGAAAGTGGAAATGTGACAAGGAACAAAGCAAGGCTAGTGGCCAAAGGGTACTGTCAACAGGAAGGGATAGATTATGATGAGACATTTACACTTGTTGCCAGACTTGAAGCTATAAAGATATTTCTAGCCTATGCTGCTCACTGCAATTTCAAGGTGTTCCAAAATGGATGTCGAAAATGCCTTTCTAAATGGAGAGTTAGAGGAGGAAGTGTATGTTGAATAGCCACCTAGATTTGAAGATGCTGAGTTGTATGACTTTGTTTACAAGCTATTCAAGGCATTTATGGATTAAAGCAAGCCCTTAGAGCTTGGTATGATACTCTCTCCACCTTTTTGCTGGAGAATCAATTCATAAGAGGTGTTGTAGATAAGACCTTATTCTATAAACATCATGGAAAGGACATCATTTTGGTACAAATCTATGTTGATGACATAATCTTTGGTTCTACAAATGAGAAACTGTATGAGAAGTTTTCATCTCTCATGAGGAACAAATATGAGATGAGTATGATGGGAGAACTATCATTCTTTCTTGGTCTGCAAATTTATCAAAAGAGTGATAGAATCTTCATTTATCAAGCAAAGTATGTCAAGGAACTGCTCAAATAGTTCAACTTGGAAGGTACATCACCTTCCAAGACACCTATCTCCACTGCAACCAAACTTAAAACTGGTGCTGAAGGTAGTTCTAAGAGTGTTGAGGGAGAAACGGCACATGATGCAGCAAATAAGGATGTTAGTCAAAGTGAACCCACATTGGTTCTTCTTGAGCCTAAGAAGAAGAGAACTAAGAGGACCAAAACCACTGTCAACCACCCCACAGTCTCACAAAAGGCTGTGGAGGATGAAAGGGAAACAAACACATCCCTAGATGCCCCTTCTCAACAAGAGGCACCTATTGAAATTGGCCTGTCTCCCAAGGCACCTTATAAAGAGTCTGCGCAAACTCATGAGCACACTCATGAGGAGCCCCAACGTGCAGATACACATATGGAGTTGGGGCACAGTGAGGATAAAACTTCTACTATTGATTTTCCATAAGCTACCTCTGTGGAACATGTGACGCCCTCCTAATCTGGGGTCTGGATCGGGGAGTCACTAACACACTGGATACAAACACCCTAAAATAAATAAATATAAATAAAGCTTGCTGACTGACCCCAACTCTACTTACCTGGATCTTTCACAGGTAATGGTATGAAACAAGCAAGCCAACGTCTAACTATTTATTATTACAAACCAGATTCAAATTAAAATCATTATTACAAACCCTTGATCAAAAGTTCTATCTACCAGTTCTCACAACTAACTCAAAAACTCTCCTCACTGAGCTGTTATTGCATCTACCTCGGGATATATTTCAAAAGAAATCACAACGGGGTCACGGAAGGTACGCTTCCTCGCTGTCTGAATAGTACGTACCATGATATCAAGCTACTATCAAAAGGGTTAGACAAAATAACAATGAACTAACGCTCAGCAAGTAACTAGAGTACTCAACTGGAAAACAGTAATATCAAGATATAAAAATGGATGACAGTAGATTAAGAGATAGCATATGAGTACTGGAAACTGAAAAGTAAAACTGGTACTTGAATATAACAGGAAATCAACTGATAATAGAATCTCAATGGATAGCAGAGCATGTGTAAAGCAATTGACATTTCCAATGGTAAGCCAATTTCATTTCACATTATATAAAATTTTTCATTCACTTTAAGAAAACTGATTGGAGGTTTTACTTCACACATACAGTACGGGTGATCAGCCCATAAAGTCCCCATAACGGACACAAAGTCCCTCTGGACATTAATCTTCTCATTAGGATAGCTTGGGTTTCCAAGAGGCAACACATTAGCCTATAAGGGTGTTGGACTCGACATACCAAAACTACACCATAATATACACAAACAGGCGGAACCGGCATTACCCGTTCGCTCACACCTCTCCAATCGTCAGGAATCCGTATAAACCATTTTTGACGGAGTTCCTAACATTTTATAAATCATATTCTGAAAACATTTAAAATTTAGAAAACCCTTTTTAAATTTGGAAAACACTTGTGTACTTAAATCCTTTCAAAAACCTTTACTCTGAAGCACCTTCGACTCACTGATAACAAATCAACCCAGTATAAGTAACTTCAAAGTATTTTAAGAAAATAACTCATTTTGATTTGCAGCGATAAAAGTCAAAAGGTTTGACTAAGTTCTCTGACATCAAGAAAATAGAAATATAAGTCTGAATCAAGAAGATATAGACTCAAAAGTAATCAGGGCTTTGATCAAGATACAAGGAGAGAAACTCAAGTCAAAGGTCAAAGGTGTAAGTTATGACTAGTTTTATGACAATTAATCAAGTTATCAAGTTTAAGGAACAATAATAGGGGTGATCCGGTTTTTAAAATAGTGATTAGGTCACAATGAATTTTAATAAGATGTTAAGGTCAACATAGGTTCAACTGATCACGGACATAGGTAAAGTAAAACACGGGTTTATCTGTCAGTCAATATGGTTTAATTATGGCAAGTTGTTGGACATAAATGGTCAAGAAGCAATTAGAAAGAATTATGCTGTTTTAGGGTTTATAGGTTGTTTAATAGTTGATAACAGAACTCTGGGTACATGCAAAGATAGGTTCAACAAGATTTATGATCAATATGATATAAAATAGGCATGCTTGAGTCAACAAGATATAACAGTTAAAGAACATAAACTTCAAGAACAGATAGAGTTACTTGCCTCTGGTAGAATGCAACAACTAACAGCTCAATCTACTGAATCTCTGCTTTAGCCTTTCCTCGATTGCTAGGGCCTAAGTCCTTCGTATCTAAAAAAAACATAATTACTATTTTAGTATACTATACCTCTTACACGTCTAATCCTATTCTACCCCAACAATTCTAATAACGCGCTAGCACTTAACATATATAACTCATACCAAACTTACTTACCAAATAACGCACTACAATCAGATAAGCACTTAATCACATAGCATCTTTAACATGCAACCATATAAGCCACTTAAACACTTAACACATAATACTAACTTAACTTGTAATTAGCTTATAACTTCACACTATAGACTTTTCGATTTATAATTCTAACAAAAATCGGGAAGCACTTCCTCTTTTTTATTAACTAGCCCGTCGAAACATAACCGACTCAAATCACAATCAAATCAATCCGATGGATTTTAAATCCACCTACAAGTCCCAATTCATGCCATTTAAACTACTATGCAATCTGAATTCACTAAACAATTACCGACAACTAATAACTTAACTTATTCTCGAATAAAATCACTTAATCGTATATAGTAAATCACAAAATCATGTAATTCCAATTTCAATCGAATAAACTCAAATTCAACTTGTGAAGATTCTGAAAATTACACTCTTATGTTAACTAATTAACACTTAACATATAATCAACACCAACTTATCTAGCAATTAACATATAATCATCAACATCAACTTTTAATTATACCAATAATTCATAAAATTCGAATAATCTATATTAATGTACAACAATTCGTTTTAAATGCATATAAACCTGAAAATCATACATGAATGCTAATTATTAACTGATTAACATCACCAACATCTCCAATAGCAAGAATCAAATATATAATCATTTATTTGAATTATAATTTTAACAATTAATTCGAATAATTCGAATTACATATAAATAAATTACAAAAATCAACATGCATCTCCATATAATCATATTACACATATCTACAATTTGTAATTAACAGCTAACATCTAGATTCATAGATTATCAAGTAATAAGTTCGAAAAATTCAAAGTAAATAAATATATATTTCAAAAAATTCAAAAACATAAGAAATCTTTACATGCAACTTAATTAACCCACATATATGTACTTTAAAGCACTTGTAGAAGCTGTTAAACTAGCAGACCACCACCACCGGCCGGCTAGTCACCGGAAAACTCCATGACCTCCGGTGGGGTTTGATAAAAACTCAAATCCAAGCCACAATTCACTCCACAAATTCCATTTATATTCATAATAATCATCTTAACACTCATTAATCAACAAATTCGAGCCTTACAACCATTGCATGCAGAAATTGTGCATATATATATAATTATATACATTCAAACTCTTCCCAAAATTCAACAAAACACTACATAAACACCAGAACCATTAATGGAGGATTAAGACATGATTTGTAGCTATAAAAGATGATTAAAAATGAATGGAAAAGAAAAAGAAATGAAAGAGTACCAAGAGAGAGCTGATGAACATACGTAGAGGAGAGAAAGAGGGGCGGTGCAGTTGATATAGCCCCCAGGGGCAAAACAGTAATTTCATAATTGCTGAATTCTATTTTCTTTTCAAAAACTGGTTTTACTCATTTTAAAATCGAATTAAAATAGGAAATTAAGAGAAAAGAAATTTTTAAAATTCTATAATGAAATTTATGAAATTACAAACCTTCCCATATTTTTAAAATAATTTTTGAGTCAAAAATGAAATTTTGAAATAAAGAACCTTAAAAGGAAATAAAGCTTTTTAAATCAATTTAAAATACCAAAACATACAATTAAATACCCACATCAATTTTAAAAACTAAATAATATCACAAAGATGATAATGAAAAAGATTACATGAATTTAAACGACTCCAATGATTTTATAAAATTTTTGGAAGATTAAAAATGCATGTTTAAAATAGTTTTAATGCACCAAAAATGCAAATAAAATTCTACGAACACGTACGACACATACCAGTCATCATATAAGCACATAATCATGATTCTGCACATAAATTGACTTTACAAAATATACCCATCATATATATCACATAATTATCGTTTAAAACTATTTAAACACTTAATTAAATACACGTAAATTTCTAGGTCGTTATAGCCTTCTCCTCTTAAAAGGATTCTGTCCCCAGAATCTCACCTAGGTAAACAAATGAGGATACTTGGCAAGCATTTCACTCTCAAGTTCCCAAGTCGACTCTTCAACTTTAGGATTCCTCCACAAAACTTTAACCAAACTAACAGTCTTATTTCTAAGCTTCCTTTCTGTTCTATCTTGAATTTCTAATGGTTGCTCCTCATACGATAAATCTGGCTGAATCTCGATGGGTTCATACTCGATCATATGACTCATATCTGGATTATATATCTTAAGCATAGATACGTGGAAAACGTTATGAATATGGTACATGTGCGGTGGCAACGCCAATTCGTAAGCAACTTTTTCGACTCGCTTTAAAATCTAAAATGGTCCTACATACCTTGGACTCAGCTTTCCTTTCTTACCAAATCTTGTAACTCCTTTCCACGGTGATACTTTTAGCAACACTTGATCTCCTACTTCAAAACTCATATCCTTTCTATTCAAATCAACATATTTTCTCTTTCGATCCTGAGCAGTAATCTACCTCTTCTGAATAACTTCAATCTTTTCCTTTGTCTGCTGGAGCAACTCTGGTCCTAAAATCTTTCTTTCACCAACTTCTTCCCAATACACAGGTGATCTACACTTTCTCCCATACAAGGCTTCATACGGTGGCATTCCTATACTCGCATGATAACTATTGTTATACGAAAACTCAACCAATGGCAGATGTTCATCCCAGCTTCCTTTGAAATCCAATGTATAAGCTCTTAACATATCTTCTATGGTCTGAATAGTCCTTTCACTTTGTCCGTCCATTTGTGGATGGTAAGCTGTACTCATCTTAAGTTGGGTTCCTAGGCATTCTTGAAATTGTCGCCAAAATCTCGAATTGAATCGTGGGTCTCGATCAGATACTATCGAAACAGGAACTCCATGACGTGACACTATCTCCTTCAAATACAAGTGTACCAACTTATCCAACGAGAATCTTTCATTAATCGATAGAAAATGTGCTGACTTCGTCAATCGGTCAATAATAACCCAAATCGCATCGTGATTCGCTTTAGTCTTTGGCAATCCTACTACAAAATCCATGGCAAGGTGTTCCCACTTTCACTCAGGGATATCCAATGGTGTAACAGTCCACTTGGTTTTTGATGTTCTACTTTAATTCTCTGACAGGTATAACACTTGCTTATCCATTCAGCAATCTCTCATTTCATATCTGGCCACCAAAAATTCGATTTCAAATCTCAATACATCTTCGTGCTTCCAGGGTGAATTGAATACCTCGAACTACGGGCTTCACTTAATATCTCATTCTTCAACTCCGAAACATTAGGAATCCATATCATCTTACCAAATCTCAAGATACCTTGATTATCTTTCTGTGTACAAATTTCCTCTCCAGTCAACGTGTTCATCTCACAACTCATAACGTCTTCCTGACATCTCCGAATCTTCTATAACAATTCTGGTTGGAAAGTCATCGTACTAAGAAATTCATCAGCATCCTTCAATTCATAAACTTCTAAGCTTAACTTTTCAAACTCTCGAAACAACTCCTTAGGCATGGACAATGTATTCAACCTCTCTTTCCTACTTAGCGCATTACTTACAACATTCACTTTTCCTGGGTGATAACGTATCATGCAATCATAATCTTTAATCAACTCCAACCATCTCCTTTGCCTCATATTCAACTCCTTCTGGGTGAAAATATACTTCAAACTCTTGTGATCTGTGAAAATCTCACACTTCTCTCCATACAAATAGTGTCTCCAAATCTTCAATACGAATACAATTGCAGCTAACTCCAAATCATGTGTCGGATACTTTTGTTCGTGTAGTTTAAGCTGTCTCGAAGCGTATGCGATAACATTTCCATATTGCATCAAAACACATCCTAATCCCTTATGTGATGCATTACTATAGATAACTATAGATAACAAAATTTTCTTGATTGTTAGGCAAAACTAGCACTGGTGCAAAAACCAATCTCTTCTTTAACTCTTGAAAGCTCTATTCACAATTATCATTCCAAATAAACTTCTCATTCTTCCGAGTCAACTTAGTAAACAGTGTGGCTATCTTTGAAAAATCTTGAACAAATCTCCAGTAGTAACCAGCCAATCCTGAAAAACTTCTCACTTCGGTAGGAGTTCTTGGTCTACTCCAATTCACTACAGCTTCAATCTTCGCAGGATCCACTCTAATTCCTTCTTTACTAATCATATGTCCTAAAAATTGAACTTCTCGCAACCAAAATTCACATTTAGAAAACTTTGTGTATAATCTTTCCATCCTTAAGGTTTCTAATGCGATCCTCAGATGCTCGACATGTTCTTCGGGGGTTCTCGAATATATAAGGATGTCATCAATAAATACAATTATGAACTTATCCAAATACCTCTTGAATACACAATTCATTAAGTCCATAAACACAGCTGGCGCATTTGTTAATCCAAAGCCATTACTAAAAACTCATAATGTCCATATCGCGTGCGAAATGCAGTCTTCAGAACTTCCTCGGGTTTGATTTTCAACTGATGGTAACCTGATCTCAAATCAATCTTGGAAAAACAAGCATCATCCTTCAGTTGGTCAAACAGATCATCAATTCTTGGCAATGGATACTTATTCTTAATAGTCAACTTGTTAAGCTCTCTATAATTGATACACAACCTCATACTTCCATCCTTTTTCTTAACAAATAACACAGGTGCTCCCCACGGGGACACACTTGGCCTTATAACTCCTTTATCCAACAAATCCTGTAGTTGAGTAGCTAACTCTTTCATCTCTGTAGGTGCCATTCGGTAAGGTGCTTTAGATGCAGGCTCGGTTCCAGGTGATAAATCAATCGGAAATTCTACTTCTCTATTTGGAGGTAATACGGGCAATTCGTCGGGAAATACGTCAGGACACTCATTTACAACTGGTATATCCTCCATCCTTGGAACTTGTTTCTCCACATCAACCACATATGCCAAATAAGCTTCACATCCTTGTTTTAACAATCGCTTTGCTTGTATAAATGTTAGAAATTTCTTGTCTTGCTTCTATCCTTGAAATACTACTTCACTACCATCTCCAGCATGCAACTTAACTTGTTTGTTCTACACTCAATCTGCGCATCACACTCGGTTAACCAATCCATTCCTAGAATAACATCAAATTCTCCCAACTTAAAAGGTAATAGATCTGCGTAGAAAAGATATCCTCCAATTTTTATATTACAATTAGGACACTCTCGATCTACGGAAATCTTATCCTGATTAGCCACTTCTACGACTAATGCCTTTTATAATGGGTGAATGTCACAGTGCAACTTATCAAGAAATCTTTCAGATATAAATGACTTAGTTGCTCCAGAATCAATCAATACTTTAGTTTAAAAAGAGTTGACAGAAAGCGTACCTGCAACCACATCTGCATCATGAATAGCTTCTTTGACAGACATGTTAAAAGTACGAGTTCTGGGTTGAGGTGCTTGATACAGTGCTTGTTGTGGTGCTGGTGGTACGGTGATCCTCAAAACATTGGAAGTCTGAACAGGCTCCTTGCAATTACGAGCTATATTTCCAACCTTTCCATACTTATAACAAGTCATTCCCACTGGTTTCACTCCTGGACACTCATGAGCATAATGTCCCTTCTTTGGACATTTGTAACAGACAATATTAGGCTTGTTGTAGATACCCGGGTGCTTCTTTCCATAAATCTTGCAGTCTTGTAGTACGGGTCTTGCTATAGCCTGAGGGTTAATTCCTTGAGGTCTACGGTCTTGTCCTCCATTACCATTCCTAATTCTCTGGAAATTCCTATTTCCTCCTTGCTAATTTCCAAACCTTCCTTTGTTCTGAAAACTCTTCTGACCTTCTGGTTCTTGACTCTTCTCTACTTTCTCTTCTTACCAGCCTCCTTTTTCTGATTCAAATCACTTTCACCTTCAATAATCATCGCCTTCTGAACAACAGTCGTATAAGTTCTCAACTCAAATATTGCTACTCTGCTTCTCAACCAAGGCTTTAGTCCATGTTGAAATTTCTTAGCCTTATTAGCTTCATTCCCCACATACTATGGTGTAAACCTAGACAATTCAGTAAACTTAGCTTCATACTTCGCCACGGTCATTCCTTCTTGCTTTAACTCTAGAAATTTAACTTTTAACTGATCATATAGATATCCTGGTAAGTACTTTTCATTAAATAACTCCACAAATCTAGGCCAAGTGATCAATTCTCCTTCTGCAACCTTCACTGACTCCCACCAAAAGTTGGCCTCTGATCTCAAATAAAAACTACAAAACTCCGCCTTCTTGTCCTCTTCAACCCTAACTAACGTAAAGGCTTTCTCGATATCCATTAACCATGACTTAGCCTCTATAGGGTTTAAGGTACCTTTAAACTCAGGCGGGTGCACGGCTTGAAAAGATTTAAAAATTATTGCTAGTTGGGCAGCTTGGTACTGTTGATGTTGAACAAAGGCAGCAGTTTGTTGTTGTAGTAGTTGAAACATTTGGGCCATTGTAGGGTTATCTTGATTCTGTTGATCTTGGTTTTCTGTATTAGTGTTTTGACGGTTTCTTCTGGGAGGCATCTTTATGATAAGAAAATAAACAGTAGGTAAACAACATGTAGGTTTATATGAAAAAGAACAGGTTTCAACCGTCTGGTACCAATAGACGATTGGTTCCGTTGAAGCAATATATTATGGGTACAGTTTAAAGTAAGGCAACAGGTTAATACGTAAACAGGTTAATAAGTATGGAAAGACGGTATGTAAGGACAATATGTAAAAGCGATGAGTAAAATAGTTGACACAAGGATATACAAAATATATGCATACGTCACCAAGGACGAAAATGATCCAACAACATAAGTTAAGGGTATTCAAACCCTTCAAGGTAAAATCTCAACCTTCTCTTTCCATGCATGTTAGTACTGCTCATACCCATGCATCTAGGCTGAGTGAGGGAGAGAAAAAGAAAAGAGAGATAAAAGAAAAGAGAGGTGAGCATAAAAATGAGACGCAGCCAAATGAGCTGGCAAAAGGTGAAGCATGTCCAGAGTGAATTTGAGGGAGCCCCACAAAATCAGGCTCTAGACCTTGAGAGTTCTTCTGTGAGGAGTGATGAGATCACTCAGAAAAACACTGAGAGTGTGAGAAACCCCTTAGCCTCCTTGCCCCAGTCTTTTCCTTTACCTCAAAAAGGTTATGATTTGGCGGTCCTTCTAAACAAGCTAAGTCAAGGTTCAAATCCCTTGAGGGCAGATGTGCATCTATGGAAGCTAAAATTGACACTCTGTCCAATATGACCACTGCTGGTTTTGCTGAGATTCAAGCAACTCTTTTGTCATTATCTACCCTTGTTGGTGCTGTCAACTTAACTAAGGGGGAGAAAGTGATAAATCAGAATAACCCAGAGCAAACAAGCAAGTGGGAGTCTTGTAGAAAGGGGGAGCAAGAGAAAAATGGAGTTGCATCTAAGGGGGAGCAAATTGCAGAAGAAGAAGAAAGAAATTTTGGTGAAGAATTGAAGGCTAGTGGAGCTGGTGATTTTATTGAACAAGACTTGGATGGTGAGTCAGTGTTGGTAACAAAAGAAGTAATGGAGCAATTACAAGGAACTCAGAAATCTAAAAGACCAACACTGCCTCCTGTGAAAATTAATGAGCCAACTCCTGAAACCATGGAAACTCCACTACAAAAATTATGGAGAGAAAAGGAAGAGCAAAATAGACTGGGTAAAGGCAAAGAGAAGATGCCTGAGTATGTAAATTTGAATACTAGAATCACTTGGTCTGATGAAGTGAGTATAGCCCAGATGAAGCAGGATCAATGATAGTTAGCTACATGGAGAGTACTTTGAACAATAAGGATGAAGAATTCCGTATGGTGGTGGATAGGGCATTAAGAGAAGCAGGGGGAGTATTTAGCAAGCTGGCACCAATACTGAAGGATAAAATAATAAGTATCTCTATGAGGATTAATTTGGAGAAAAGATGGGCAATTGATGTATACTTGAAAACTGGAATATCAATATTCATCACAATGGAGCTATTGCAAAGTCTGCAAGCAAGAATACTACAAATCTTAGCAACCAAAGTGAAACTCAACTCAACAACTTTTGATGAAAGTCTGTTAGTACAAATCGAGAAGATTATTGAAGAAAAGATCCCAGAAGTAATCGACGATCCATATGATGTTTGCTACAAAATGGTTATAAAATCAGGAGCAAGGAGAGTTGGCTTTGTAACCTTAAGTGGAGTAACAAGATTGACAACTGAATCAATCATGATGGTACTAAGACAGATCCTTAAGTCCATAAATAAACAAGGATAAGGTCAAAGCTGTCAAAGACATTCACAAGCTACTGGCAAGGAGAGATGAGAGTCTTAGCTCTCAAGTAAAGAAATTAATTTTTGAAGCTAATGCCAAAAGAGGTGAAAAAGGAGGAAGTTGCACATATGATGACACCCTTGATAATGATGAGCTTGATGGAAATAAAGGATCTGGTGCACCTGAAAGTGGTGGAAAAGCAACTGCTGAGATTGTTGAAAATCAAACTCATGAGGAAACAAAAGAATAAACTCCCAAAACTGACAAGAAAGATTCTGGTGCGACAGATGAAGGGGAGATAGACATTCTTGAAGCCTTGGAAGAAAATATCTTAAGGTTTGCAGTTGACTGCTTAAATGCTGAAAAAGATACTGTCAACAAGGAAGCTGTCAAGAATGTTGAAGTTACTATCGAGAAAGATACTGTCATGGAGGACACAATTAAAGAAAACACTGTCAAGAGCTTAAATGAAGAAGCTGTCAAGGATGCTGAAGTTACTGTCAAGGAAAATACTATCAAAGATGATACTGTCATGGAAGATGCTATCATGGAGGACACAGTTAAAGAAGACACTATCTTAGACAATACTGTCAAGAGCCTAAATGAAGATGTTGTCAAAGATGAGGCTGCTAAGGCACCCAAATCTAGAAGAAAGAAGAGTAAGGCAAGGACCTGGGCTGCAATCCCAAGGAGAGGCAAAACAATATATTGAGGAAGGAAAAAGGCTACAAGTCTAGGTGTAAACAGACCCATTGGGAAAAGGAAACTAAATAACTTCGATTGCATGAAAGAACAAGCTGAAAGAGACATTACATTTGTTTTAATGGACCTAGATGCCTCCAAGGAGAATGCAACCAAATATATTCTTTGGCAAGATAGGGGTAGACTCATGGATGTTGAAAAGGACTTCACTATGGTAATAGAGTCAACACTGGTAGATAGATACAGCCTCAAAATGAGATCTAAAGAAGTGAGGCACAGAGTTGGTTTCTTTATGTTGGAAAGGATGGTGGAGCTTATGGAAAGTTATGACAATGTTCCCAGAAAAGTCATCGAACATATCCAGAAATACTATGCTGAAATATACGCATAATTCTATGAACGATATGGTGACTGGAGAGCACATGATGATGCTGATTTAGGTATCAGCTCAGATGAAGAAGAATCCTTTCCTGAACATGATTTGGGAACGTATGAATCAGAAGAAGCATTTAAATCTGTTGAAGAACCACCTAAGCCTACTAAACAGACTGCTGATGACTTGGAAGCTCAACTGAAAGAAAAATGCAAGAAAGTTAACAAGATGAACAGTGGAGAACCAAATTATCAGCCCTGTGTACTGGACAATCCTCTCAAAATCATAGATGGGAAAGAAGAAATCTATGTCGATAGTTTTCACAAGCTGAGGACCAGTGTACTAAAGAATCTGTATTGAAAAGTGGTTGGATCATCTCACAAGCTAGAAATGCTCTGTGCTTGGGAACTTGAGGAGATCTTTGGTCGAAGAAAAGGTGAAGATCCAAATCTGGACAGAGATGAAGAGTATCTCTAAATACCTTTCCCGGAAGAAGATTCAAAATTGTCCAAGACACCTTAAAATTCAGAACATACACCTACGATTTCAAAACTTGGTTTGACATTAATGATGCAAAGATGGTCTTTTCTCGACAAATCCAACAGTACATTGCTGAAATAGAAGATGATGTTGTATCTCCAGAAGAGCTGGAGTTAGTAAGTAGACTCAAGGTCTGTGCCAAAGAAGCTCTCAGCAGAAAGGAAGAAGCCAGGAAGAAAAAGAAAGCTCAATAACAAGTTAAGTAAAGCTCTGCATCTGCTTAATTTAGAGGCCAACTTGTTTTTGAAATTAGATCATTTTCCTTTGTAATGCTCAATGCTTGGAAATGTTCTAGAACTCATTTCACATTTATCAAAAATAAAGTTTTAACTATTCTGATCTATGTTAGTTAAATTATCAACATGCTTTAATTGAAAATTTGTTGTTATTGTCCATAAGAACAAATTGGGGGATATTGTTGGAATTTATGGGTGATAGCTTAGAGACAACTTAACTAGATTTTATCATACTTAGTTTTTGCTAAGTAGAACATACTGTCACAGCCAGAGTATGTTCTTGTGACCAAAATAATTGCTGTAATTTAATAAGTATATATCTTGGAAGAAGTTCATTCAAATGTTCAAGCCTCAAGAATTACATCTGTAAGAACCTTAATTTTTGGTAATATTTCCTTTTATTTAATATCTTGTGACATTATCATTATGGAACCTTTCTAGTCATCCCTGTTGATTTATAGAATTGATTGTCTGAAAAACTGCGTTGTTGCATTTATGATGTAAGATATACAGAGAGATTGTGAAGGCAAGAGTCCTGTTGTTAGTAATATTTATAAAACTTGGAATTTGAGAATGGTTAGAGTATTAAAGGATTTATTAAGAATTATGACGGGGAATTATGGACATTCGAGGAATTTACACAATAAGTACTTAAGGAAGTATAGGGGAAATCTCTACGTGACGAAATATTATTACGAGAGAATAATTAAGTTACGATACGAAGTAAGGATTAAATGACAAGTATTGGTGGGAGAATAATATTACAAGGAAAGAAATTACATGCAAGTGCCATGTAACTAGCTAGTTAGAAAAAGGAACTAGAAAACATAAAAGTAAAAGTGAATAGTGACTAGCATGATGGATGATGTACTTAGGGGACAATAGGGCATGGGAGGCAACCTAGGCTATAGCTTGGCAACATGTGACTACTCTTATTAACCACAATAATACATAGCATACTTGGCATTTCTTTTACCATTCCAAAACAAAACAAAAGAAAAACACTCCCCCCCCTTAGAAATAGCTCTCGGCCGAACCACCTTGGGAGAGAGGGAGAGATTTTCTCTCCAAGATTTCTTCATCTACAACCTTGATCAAAATTCCTAGGGCTTCCTTGCATCATATTAGAGGTATGGTATCAATTTCAAAGCCTTCCATCCATTGGTTCTTGAGATATAAATTGTTGAAAGTTAGAAAAGTGTTAACATAAGTTTATTATCTTTTAGATCTTGAAGGATTAAGGTGTGTGAGGGCTCATCCAAGTATTCTTAGTTGTTGTAAAGCTCATTCAAGGTCCTTAGCTACTCAAGAAGGTATAAAATCTCAAACCACCCTTGGTTATGTGTTGTTCATATAGTATGGTAGTAGATCCATGTATTTTAGGGCTTATCTTGAATGTATATGTATTGGATAGCATGGATCTTGGATTTTGATGTTGAGATTGTGATTTTTATGACTATGGTTAATATATATATCTCCATGAGTGTTATGATTCATGATCTAAGTGTATTAAGTGGTGTTTATGTTATGGAAGTATGAAAAATGGTTGATCTAAGTGATTTGAGCTTGCTGAGTTTGTCCAGGAACTTTGATCTGTGTTGTAGCACGATTTTGAACACCCAAATGATGTCCCCTGATGTCCTACCTTATATTGTTGGAAAGATAATTGAATGTAGTTTCTGAAAATGTAAGATTCATAGCTAGGTGATGTGTGGATTTTTAGTTATGGCCGGAGGAGTGAATTTTGTTTCTGGACTATGGACTGCATTAAGTGACCCCCTTGTGAACCTTGTTTAAACACCTTAAAATATATTTGGGATCATGGAAAAATTTGAGAATGTAGGTAATGCAGTGGTGAAGATCACCCAAAAGGAGTTGGATTAAAATATGAATTTTTGGATTTTATAAAAATGCTAGAGTAAAATTCGCGCAATGGAAAAAAGTCGATTAGTGGAACATTATTCTAGGGTTAGTGGTTATGGTTCGAACGTGGTAACTAAATTAAGTCGAGTAAGTGACGAGCGTAAACGAGTGATGTCATGGACCTATAGTGGGGCTAGGGAGTCATAAGACGAAGTCGTTAAGTTAATTTCGTACCCTCTTAAAACCCCGTAATTAGAGGGAAATTGTTAAGGTACTAACGAACGATTATTGTTTATGTATAGATCGTTCGAATTCGCACGCTCGACCACCCCAACCAAACCAAGGCAAGTTTACTTTTCAAAACTTATCCATATACAAGGACTTTCACTGTTGTGTTTGTAGTTTTCAATTATATCAAATGCTATGTTTATCGAAGTATTGATGCAATTGAGATTGAATAAGTACATATATGCTTATACCCCTTGAACTTAGATTGAAATGTTTTCTTCGGACAACGACTCTAGCAATAGAGGTCGTAGCGGTCCGTATATACTATTGACCGGGGAGCGGTATATTATTATATCATATCTAGTTTGCGAAAACCCGAAGGGTCATTCGGGTAGTATCGTATACTCAAGTAACTATTGTTATATCTTCGTAAATACTCGAAACCCTATCTTGGATTAAAAGTTTATTTTATCGAATAATTATTTTATTAATTATTAATATTAAATCTTAAACTATTATTTATTAATTATTGTTCATTATTTAAAGACAAAGTTAATCCAAGATACATTTTAATACTTTCAAACTCGAACTCATTCGAACTCAAAACATTTTCGAAAACCCCCGGTCAGGTTCTGCTTCTTGTATGATTTTGAGAATCATCGGTCGACTGATGTCGAACCTCAATTACTCTGTTTTCAATCAAAATCAAGTTTTTAAAAGAAAAAGAAAAAGGGACTCTGGCAGGTGTGGGAACCGTTGACGAACGATTCCCGGGATGTGTAAGCGGCCGTAAGCCAGGCGGTCCATCAATTATTATTCCGGCCCAGGTGTTGCCGAAGGATGATTACGGATGTAGTTTTCATCGAGGGTGATTACGGATGTAGTTTTCACCCGAGGGATAGTTACGGATGTAGTTTCTATCCTTCTACCGGTAGAGAAGACCCGCGGATTATTGGACTTGGATGTGGCGACTGATCATCGTCAATCCTTGTCAGGTTTTTATGTTTTCTTTAAGTCCCATTCCTCCATTTTGGAAAAATGCTTGGACACTGCTTCTTAGGCTTTTGTGCCAAGTTGCTGATAGTGTTCTATTTCGATGAGAAAGATGTTGATTCAATGCAGTATCTAGAACTGCAAGTCTATTTTGAAAACAAGGGCACATATTGTTGCACCTTCGAGATTTATCAACTATGACAAGTGATTTCATAACTGATTGATACAAACAAATATATCAACTGCCAATCATATGAGATGTATATTGCTTATCTTATATATATATTTCTTGCTGAGCTATAGTTGCTCACTCTTGCTTGTTTTCAAACTTTACAAACACAACAGCTAAGCGAAATGGCAAGACCCAGGCAGACTGCTCGAAAGCAGGTGACTAGGCCCGAGCCTCCACTTGAGATTCCACCGGTAGGTCCCATTAGCCGGATTGGTTGGCAGCTTTTGTTAGTACGTTTTATTTATCAGCATGACCTGTGCAAGGCAGTGTATCGTAACAAACTTTCAAGCCGCCAGCTTCGCTTCATATCGAAGTGTTGCTGGTAGCATAAATACTATTTAATTCGGTCTGTAATAACTCTGATAACTTTATTACTGTTTAATCAATGTGTGACGTTTCTGAGGCTCTAACCTGTGTGTGTGAGTGTGGTGTGAGTTTATTGTGGGGTCGATGGCTGTGTTATATATATTGTGTGCAAGAACAGGTATGTTACTAATGGAAAATGGACCGTGAGCGCCTAGATCTCCGACCCCGGATCTGGGGGCGTCACATAAATGGTATCAGAGCGAGGTTACAGTTCTCAGAAACGGTAGTAATTTAAGAAAGCAACCCTAATAATAATAACAATAACGATAACCTTAATAACAACTTCAATAATACTTAGAACTCTCATCGAGTTGGTAGTCGGGTTATCGGATATAGCCCTGACTTTAAGGCCCGTGAGGGAACTACTCCTAAACCCTTCTTTTATGGTTAGTGACCCACTTTATTTCCCTTGTGTAGATGGATGAGATACCAGACCCTGAGGCTTTCGAGAGGGAGCATGATGAGGCCCTGATGCGAGAGACCGAGGACTCTGAGGAGGATATGGGTGCTGACTCCGAGCTTGGCCCCTGGATTACAGTGATAGATGATACTGATGATGAGGATCCCGTTGAGGAGCCCTTTGAGCCCGAGCCAGAGCCTGTTACCCCATCTCCTGTAGCTACTGATGAGGAAAGTGTGAGATCCGGCGAGGGCCGTGTTGTGTCACCCCCACCTTCTCCACAGACATCTAGCCCTGTTTCATCGGACGGTGACTCTGAGGATGACACTTCTGGCGAGGAGGAGCTTGACCCTACCCCTGCTCCTGCTCCTGCTGCTGCACCTACGCCTGTTCCTGTCATACCACCTCCACCGGTGGACCTGCCCCCAGTGTCTGGTACTGAGCATGCTTACGTGGTACAGTTCCTGACCCGAGACTTACTATCTGCAGAGGCCCGACTTAACGAGGCGAGGCGGGCACTAGTGGAGGAGCGCGAGGCACGCTTGAGGATCCAGGCTGAGATGAGGACCACTGTTGCTAGGAGGACTAGGGCTCGACTCCACAGGATCGAGATGAGGAGTCGCGATAGGATTCTTGGTTTAGGGATCCGCGGGGGCGGAGTGATTCAGGCTAGGGATGCTAGACGTGTTGTGCGTCGTGCATTTACCCGAGTGAGGACCTTGCTCCGTCGCGGCGCGGCCCCGTGATGTGTACTTATAGCTCAGTCCCCTAGGTTCAGATGACATTAGTGTGTCGATTTTGCGGGATAGTTGACTTGTGCAGTGGTATCCTTTCTGACCAGTGGATGAGTAGACTGACCTACAGATATGTAGATGTGACTTCGGGTAGTATGTATGGATGTAGCCCTACTTCTGTGTAGCCTGACTATTCGGATGATGTATTTGTATTTGTTCCACTTTTGCTAGACTTTGACATCGGAACTATGTATTTGGCTCTAACATCCAAACTTGTGATAACCCTTGTACCGTACTTATTTAGTTTCAGTTTCTTTAATATTGCCGCAACTGCTTTACTTTCCGATGCCATGCTTTACTGTTTTGATATACAACTGTGATTATACAATTGCTACAAGCCACAAATACAACCATACCGTTTCAAATTTACGATATGCAATTTCAAATTGTTTTCTACAATTTCCAAAAATGTTCCTACAATCTTTAAAAATAAATTTTTCAAAAAAAAAAATGTGTTTTGAAATTTTGAAAAATATTTTTGAGGTTTCGAAATTTTGAAAACTCTTGTAAATGTTTTCGCATCCCAAAGGGATCTTTTCCCCCAAAAATGTTTGACATTTTATCTCCAACAACGGATTATTAAAACTTTTGCACTTCCACCCTTATGAGGAGGAACGATACGCTCCTGAACCGTGCAAACGCTGTCAGGTAATTGGAAAACCCTAACCCTTTCTTGTTTTATTATCAGAATCATGCCACCCAGAAGAATGAACACCCGAGCCCACCCGATCAGTTCTGAGGGCCAGGGTAGCCACCATGGAGCCGGAGGCCACCAGAACCGTGAAGGGGAGAATGTCAACCTGAGTGATAATGAGGGCAACGATCATAACCTGTTTGACGACTCTGAGTATGAAGAAGAAGAAGCTGGTGATGATACCCGAGAGGTAGAACATCCTAGGGGAGGCCCTATGGAACAGTTCATGGAGTTACTTAGGTAGAACTTGGACCGTCCCCCAGTTCAGCAACCACCCCAGAATGCTAATGCTAATGCTTTCCGGAACTTCAAATCCCTGAAACCCCCAGAATTTAAAGGAACTGCCGACCCTGTCGAGGCAAGGGCCTGGCTGAAGGAAATGGAAAAATCTTTCGAGATACTAGGTGTCGCTGAAGAGCAGAAGACTGTTTTCGCCACTTACCTTCTGAAGGGTGAGGCGAACTATTGGTGGGAAGCTAAGAAGAATTTGGAAGGAAGAGGTGTGGTAACCTGGGAGAGATTTAGCGAGCTGTTCTTGGAGAAGTACTTTCCTAGGTTCATGGAGACACAAATGGAGCTGAAGTTTTTGGAGCTGAAACAAGGAAACATGACAGTGGCCGAGTATGAGGCCAAATTTACTGAATTGTCAAGGTTTGTGCCGGAGTATGTGAACTCTGAGGCAAAGAGGGCCCGAAGATTTCAATTAGGGCTAAAACAATGGATTCAGAATCGTGTGGCGGTTCTTGAGCTGACAGACTATGCCACCCTGGTATAGAAAGCGTCAATTGTTGAGGCTGGAAGTGAACAGATGCAGAAGGAGAGAGAAGGAAAGAAGAGGAAGTTGGATAGCCGAAAGGGAAACTCTGCTGGTGGGAGCTTTCCGAGCAAATTTAAGCGAGGAACGATGTCCCAACCCAGCGGGAACTTTGGAACCAAGAGAGATGAAAGTTGGAGTGTGGGCCAGGGCGGCCGACAACAGGGATCGTCTTACTCTACCCCATCCCGAGCCCAACCCCCAGAATGCAACAAATGTGGAAGGAAACATGCGGGCGTGTGCAACCTGCAAGATGTGAAGTGCTTCAAGTGTGGGCTGACAGGGCATTATGCTAACGCCTGTCGCGGAACTAGTAACAACCCGAGTGTCGGAGGTAATTGCTTCAAGTGTGGGAAACCAGGGCACCGAATGAGGGAATGTATGTCCTCTGGGCCAGCTGCATCGAGAGTGAGTGGAACTGCTTCTAACAAGGCCCCTACTGCAAGAACTTTTAACATGACGGTACAGGATGCCGTGAGGAACACGGATGTGATTGCAGGTACCCTATTACTCAACTCAGTTAAAGTAAATGTTTTATTTGATTCGGGAGCTACCAAGTCTTTCATATCTCTAGATTTTGTATGTCGGTTAGGCCTTAAGACTGAACCATTGAAAGACAGATTGCAAATAGAGATAGCTAATCATGAAATTATTCCCGTTAGCCAAGTATGTCCAGGTTGTGACTAAGAAATAGAAGTACGACACTTTCGGGTAGACTTAATACCTTTTAAACTAGGGGAGTTTGACGTAATAGTAGGTATGGATTGATTAACAACCCATGGAGCCCAGATTGATTGTGTCAAGAAGAAAGTAAGTTTGAGACTGCCAGGGGACGAGGAAGTAGTATTTAGTGGGAAACGGCAAAACCAAAAGTTCCTGACTATGATTCAAGCTAAGAGGTTGTTACGTAAAGGATGCGAAGCCTATTTAGCCTATGTGAAGGATACCAAGAAGGAGGCACCGAACCTACAGGAAATCCCTGTCGTCAATGAGTTCGCGGATGTATTTCCGGACGATCTTCCCGGACTACCACCCGATAGGGACATCGAGTTTGCTATAGACTTAGTTCCGGGTACGGCCCCAATTTCAAAAGCCCCATATCGGCTAGCCCTAGTGAAAATGAAAGAACTGGCCACTCAGTTACAAGGGTTGTTGGAAAAAGGGATGATAAGACCTAGTGTGTCACCGTGGGGAGCCCCGGTGTTATTCGTGAAGAAGAAGGACGGCAGCATGAGATTATGTATAGACTACAGAGAGTTGAACAAGGTGACTATCAAGAATAAGTATCCCTTGCCCAGGATAGATGACGTGTTTGATCAATTGAAAAATGCAGTTTATTTCTCTAAGATTGATTTGCGGACCGGGTACCACCAGTTAAAGATTAAACCAGAAGATATGCCAAAGACGGCCTTTCGCACCCGGTATGGACACTATGAGTTCCTAGTGATGTCATTTGGGTTAACGAATGCCCCTGCAGCTTTCATGGACTTAATGAATCGAGTCTTCAAGAAATACTTGGACAAGTGTGTTATAGTCTTCATCGATGATATCTTGATTTATTCCAAGACGAAGGAAGAACATGCAGAGCACTTAAGGATTGTATTGGGAGCATTGAGAGAAGAAAAGCTGTACGCTAAGTTCTCGAAGTGCGAATTTTGGTTGAAGGAAGTTCAGTTTTTAGGACATGTGATTAGCGAACAAGGTATTCTAGTAGACCCAGCCAAAATAGAGGCTGTATCAAATTGGGAGAGACCAACCACTCCGACAGAGGTGAGAAGTTTCATAGGACTGGCTGGCTACTACAGGAGATTTGTCCAAGACTTTGCAAAGATAGCAGCCCCTTTGACCCGACTAACTCGCAAGACCGAGAAGTTTGTGTGGACTGAAAAATGCGAAGAGAGCTTCCAAGAGTTGAAAAAGAGATTGGTGATAGCACCAGTACTAGCCCTACCTGACGATAAGGGAGATTTTGTGATTTATAGCGACGCATCCCATAAAGGTTTAGGGTGGGTGCTTATGCAGCACGGTAAGGTGATTGCGTATGCGTCCAGACAACTTAAGGAGTATGAGATAAGATACCCCACCCATGATTTGGAATTAGCAGCGATAGTTTTTGCTTTAAAGATCTGGAGACATTATCTGTACGGAGAAAAGTGTGAAATCTACACGGATCACAAGAGCTTAAAGTACATATTCACTCAGAAAGAGTTAAACATGAGGCAGAGGAGATGGTTAGAGCTAATTAAAGATTATGATTGTGAGATTCATTATCACCCAGGGAAGGCCAACGTGGTGGCCGATGCACTTAGCCGAAAGGAGAAGCTTAAGACGATAACGTCAGTGGACGAATTGATCAAGGACCTTGAGAAACTAGAGATTGAAGTGAGGCTACCAGGAATTGGACAAGAGAGTCTAATGGAAATAAAAGTCCAACCACCGTTATTGGAAAAGATTAAGTTGTGCCAGGAAAAGAAGATGGAAGAAGAAAAGAATTCGATGGAGAAAATCTTGACTGGCGAAGAAATTAAGTGTGAGAAGGACGGGAATGGAATTATGAGGTACGCATCTAGGATATGGATTCCGAACGTTCAAGAGTTAAAAGATGAGATTTTGCAAGAGGCTCATAGTTCGCGGTACTCAATTCACCCTGGAGGCACTAAGATGTATAGGGATCTGAGAGAATACTATTTGTGGCCTAATATGAAAAAGGACGTGGCAGAGTGGGTAAGTAAATGCTTGACATGTCAAAGAGTAAAGGCCGAACACCAGAGGCCCAGTGGATTGTTGTAACCCTTAGAGATACCCGAGTGGAAGTGGGAGCAGATTGCGATGAACTTTGTGGTCGGATTACCAAGGACCAAGACGAATCATGATGCCATTTGGGTAATTATCGATAGGTTGACCAAGTCAGCACATTTTCTTCCAATCAACGAGAGATATACTGTCGACAAGCTGGCAGATATTTACCTAAAGGAGATTGTGGTTAGACATGGGGTTCCTTTGAGCATTGTATCAGATAGAGACCCGAGATTCAACTCCAGGTTCTGGAGAAGTTTTCAGGATTGTGTGGGGACCAAGTTAAACATGAGTACTGCATACCATCCCCAAACAGACGGACAGAGTGAGAGAACCATCCAGACCATCGAGGACATGTTGAGGGTATGTGTCATTGATTTTAAGGGAAGCTGGGATGACCACTTGTCGTTGATCGAATTTTCCTACAACAACAGTTACCATGCGAGTATAGGCATGCCCCTATATGAAGCTTTATACGGACGAAGATGTCGGTCTCCCTTGTGTTGGGAAGAAGTTGGAGAGCGGAAGATTTTAGGGCCTGAACTGGTCCAACAGACAAGAGAAACTATCGAGCTCATAAGAGGACGGCTGGTAGCAGCCCAAGATAGACAGAAGAAGTATGCGGACCAGACCCGCAAGGACAAAGAATATGAAGTAGGAGAGTTTGTTATGTTGAAGGTATCGCCGTGGAAGGGATTGATGAGATTTGGTAAGAAGGGAAAACTAAGCCCGAGATTTATTGGACCTTTTGAGATCTTGAAACGAGTTGGGAAGTTAGCCTATGAATTGGCTTTACCCCCGAGCTTACAGCAAGTACATAACGTGTTCCATGTGTCCATGCTACGACCGTACCATACCGACTTCCGACATGTGATAGAACATGATCAAGTGGATCTGCAACCAGACTTAACATATGTAGAGCAACCCGTAGAGATCATGGATAGAAAAGAACAGGTGCTGAGGAACAAGGTTGTCAAACTAGTGAGAGTCTTGTGGAGGAATCAGAATGTCGAAGAATCAACATGGGAACTCGAGAGCGCAATGCGTGAAAAGCACCCCCAACTGTTTTCAACCTGATTCCGGGACGGAATCCTTTTAAGGAGGGGAGGCTGTAAGAACCCTACTTTTTGGTAATATTTCCTTTTATTTAATATCTTGTGACATTATCATTATGGAACCTTTCTAGTCATCCCTGTTGATTTATAGAATTGATTGTCTGAAAAACTTCGTTGTTGCATTTATGATGTAAGATATACAGAGAGATTGTGAAGGCAAGAGTCCTGTTGTTAGTAATATTTATAAAACTTGGAATTTGAGAAAGGTTAGAGTATTAAAGGATTTATTAAGAATTATGACGGGGAATTATGGACATTCGAGGAATTTACACAATAAGTACTTAAGGAAGTATAGGGGAAATCTCTACGTGACGAAATATTATTACGAGAGAATAATTAAGTTACGATACGAAGTAAGGATTAAATGACAAGCATTGGTGGGAGAATAATATTACAAGGAAAGAAATTACATGCAAGTGCCATGTAACTAGCTAGTTCGAAAAAGGAACTAGAAAACATAAAAGTAAAAGTGAATAGTGACTAGCATGATGGATGATGTACTTAGGGGACAATAGGGCATGGGAGGCAACCTAGGCTATAGCTTGGCAACATGTGACTACTCTTATTAACCACAATAATACATAGCATACTTGGCATTTCTTTTACCATTCCAAGACAAAACAAAAGAAAAACACTCCCCCCCCCTTAGAAATAGCTCTCGGCCGAACCACCTTGGGAGAGAGGGAGAGATTTTCTCTCCAAGATTTCTTCATCTACAACCTTGATCAAAATTCCTAGGGCTTCCTTGCATCATATTAGAGGTATGGTATCAATTTCAAAGCCTTCCATCCATTGGTTCTTGAGATATAAATTGTTGAAAGTTAGAAAAGTGTTAACATAAGTTTATTATCTTTTAGATCTTGAAGGATTAAGGTGTGTGAGGGCTCATCCAAGTATTCTTAGTTGTTGTAAAGCTCATTCAAGGTCCTTAGCTACTCAAGAAGGTATAAAATCTCAAACCACCCTTGGTTATGTGTTGTTCATATAGTATGGTAGTAGATCCATGTATTTTAGGGCTTATCTTGAATGTATATGTATTGGATAGCATGGATCTTGGATTTTGATGTTGAGATTGTGATTTTTATGACTATGGTTAATATATATATCTCCATGAGTGTTATGATTCATGATCTAAGTGTATTAAGTGGTGTTTATGTTATGGAAGTATGAAAAATGGTTGATCTAAGTGATTTGAGCTTGCTGAGTTTGTCCAGGAACTTTGATCTGTGTTGTAGCACGATTTTGAACACCCAAATGATGTCCCCTGATGTCCTACCTTATATTGTTGGAAAGATAATTGAATGTAGTTTCTAAAAATGTAAGATTCATAGCTAGGTGATGTGTGGATTTTTAGTTATGGCCGGAGGAGTGAATTTTGTTTCTGGACTATGGACTGCATTAAGTGACCCCCTTGTGAACCTTGTTTAAACACCTTAAAATATATTTGGGATCATGGAAAAATTTGAGAATGTAGGTAATGCAGTGGTGAAGATCACCCAAAAGGAGTTGGATTAAAATATGAATTTTTGGATTTTATAAAAATGCTAGAGTAAAATTCGCGCAATGGAAAAAAGTCGATTAGTGGAACATTATTCTAGGGTTAGTGGTTATGGTTCGAACGTGGTAACTAAATTAAGTCGAGTAAGTGACGAGCGTAAACGAGTGATGTCATGGACCTATAGTGGGGCTAGGGAGTCATAAGACGAAGTCGTTAAGTTAATTTCGTACCCCCTTAAAACCCCGTAATTAGAGGGAAATTGTTAAGGTACTAACGAACGATTATTGTTTATGTATAGATCGTTCGAATTCGCACGCTCGACCACCCCAACCAAACCAAGGCAAGTTTACTTTTCAAAACTTATCCATATACAAGGACTTTCACTGTTGTGTTTGTAGTTTTCAATTATATCAAATGCTATGTTTATCGAAGTATTGATGCAATTGAGATTGAATAAGTACATATATGCTTATACCCCTTGAACTTAGATTGAAATGTTTTCTTCGGACAACGACTCTAGCAATAGAGGTCGTAGCGGTCCGTATATACTATTGACCGGGGAGCGGTATATTATTATATCATATCTAGTTTGCGAAAACCCGAAGGGTCATTCGGGTAGTATCGTATACTCAAGTAACTATTGTTATAACTTCGTAAATAATCGAAACCCTATCTTGGATTAAAAGTTTATTTTATCGAATAATTATTTTATTAATTATTAATATTAAATCTTAAACTATTATTTATTAATTATTGTTCATTATTTAAAGACAAAGTTAATCCAAGATACATTTTAATACTTTCAAACTCGAACTCATTCGAACTCAAAACATTTTCGAAAACCCCCGGTCAGGTTCTGCTTCTTGTATGATTTTGAGAATCATCGGTCGACTGATGTCGAACCTCAATTACTCTGTTTTCAATCAAAATCAAGTTTTTAAAAGAAAAAGAAAAAGGGACTCTGGCAGGTGTGGGAACCGTTGACGAACGATTCCCGGGATGTGTAAGCGGCCGTAAGCCAGGCGGTCCATCAATTATTATTCCGGCCCAGGTGTTGCCGAAGGATGATTACGGATGTAGTTTTCATCGAGGGTGATTACGGATGTAGTTTTCACCCGAGGGATAGTTACGGATGTAGTTTCTATCCTTCTACCGGTAGAGAAGACCCGCGGATTATTGGACTTGGATGTGGCGACTGATCATCGTCAATCCTTGTCAGGTTTTTATGTTTTCTTTAAGTCCCATTCCTCCATTTTGGAAAAATGCTTGGACACTGCTTCTTAGGCTTTTGTGCCAAGTTGCTGATAGTGTTCTATTTTGATGAGAAAGATGTTGATTCAATGCAGTATCTAGAACTGCAAGTCTATTTTGAAAACAAGGGCACATATTGTTGCACCTTCGAGATTTATCAACTATGACAAGTGATTTCATAACTGATTGATACAAACAAATATATCAACTGCCAATCATATGAGATGTATATTGCTTATCTTATATATATATTTCTTGCTGAGCTATAGTTGCTCACTCTTGCTTGTTTTCAAACTTTACAAACACAACAGCTAAGCGAAATGGCAAGACCCAGGCAGACTGCTCGAAAGCAGGTGACTAGGCCCGAGCCTCCACTTGAGATTCCACCGGTAGGTCCCATTAGCCGGATTGGTTGGCAGCTTTTGTTAGTACGTTTTATTTATCAGCATGACCTGTGCAAGGCAGTGTATCGTAACAAACTTTCAAGCCGCCAGCTTCGCTTCATATCGGAGTGTTGCTGGTAGCATAAATACTATTTAATTCGGTCTGTAATAACTCTGATAACTTTATTACTGTTTAATCAATGTATGACGTTTCTGAGGCTCTAACCTGTGTGTGTGAGTGTGGTGTAAGTTTATTGTGGGGTCGATGGCTGTGTTATATATATTGTGTGCAAGAACAGGTATGTTACTAATGGAAAATGGACCGTGAGCGCCTAGATCTCCGACCCCGGATCTGGGGGCGTCACAACATCAGTTCGACAACAAGAATAAGGTTACTGTCAATTGCACTGACAGTATGGTTATAAGAAGACAGCATGTTGGAAGTCATGATAGAATATCCAATCTGACAGCAACATTGGCGGAAGCATGAAGACAACAAAATTCTCACACTTTGACAACAAGTCTGGAACTCCTGACAGTAACATTGGCGGGGACTCATACTGTCATCCAAAGTACATTCCCATGACAGTAGACTTGACGTCAAAGGTGATATGGGCTGAAAATAAGCCCTAAAGACACATTTAATGTGGCATTAATTAGGCCAAAAATGGTCCAAACGTGGGGCCCACCAGGTGGGCCCAAAACCCTAATTATAATATTAATTTCGTGATTAATATTGGGGGTAATAAACAGCTTAGCAATAAGAGTTGGATAAGGATATTATTTCCACCAGACTTAGCCACCAAGGCATCCAATTCAATATGGAAATTGATTCCTACAAGGAAGGAGTCTAGAACCTTCCTCAAGGCGGTGGCTTGCCCACCAAGTATCCGAATCCTACCATAATTCTAAGGCTTCTCATCCTATATAAAGGGCCTGACCCCTCATTCTCAGAACTACGTTTTCTTGGCTTGATTCTCTAATACAGAGATACGTAGGCATTCTGTGAGGACCGTTCAGTCTCGTAACGCAGAAGCAGCCATTAAAGCACGAAGCTCACGAACCCTAAGCATTAAATACACAAACCTTAGCCGTAATAATCGTAACCTAGTTTTTGTTCCACAACATTTGGCGCCGTCTGTGGGAAAACAACATCAACCATGGTTCAAACACGAAGAACAACATCAACCGAGGCCGTGCCCCTTAACTCTGCTCCACCAGCCACTTCTGATCCGCTCATCGTCACTGAGGAAGGACAAATACTCCCATCAACAGGGGCGGTCATTCAACCTCTGCCCACTCAGCCCCCAGGGACGACTCCCCATGTAGAGGGGACCCACTCAGTGATTGTCCATCAAAGCCAAGAAACTAACCCTCTCCAGATGGTGGTTTCTCCTCTTGGTAACGTTGATCGCACAGGGGTACAGATCCATACTACGGATCTCCCTTTGAACACCAACCCTATGTATGGGCTGCCTAATTACCCCCCTCGACGAAAGGAACCTGGACCAAGTGGTCACGCCTTACAGATCCGGGATCGAGAATATGATGACTACTCTGGTCCCTATACTGATGATTCATCATCATATGAGGATGATGATCGAGATGAAGCCCCGAGGAGGCGACGTGCTAGCAAAGAACCTCTAAGAAGGACACGAAGAATCCATGATGGACTCCCCTTGACAACTGCTGAGAAAATCAAGGTTTATGAGGTAAAGATCTTAAAATTGAAGGACGATATTGCAAGAGAACAAGATAGATTGAATCAAACTCAGCCTCCTCCAACTGCAGAGTGGATTCCCATTATAAATTTGGAGAGGCCTTCAAGAAGGCAAAGGAGGGCTGATACCCGAACCGAAAAATCGACAACGGTAGAGACCCTAGAAGCAACCCTAAAGATC
Source organism: Saposhnikovia divaricata (assembly GCA_036435485.1). NCBI lineage: Eukaryota > Viridiplantae > Streptophyta > Magnoliopsida > Apiales > Apiaceae > Saposhnikovia > Saposhnikovia divaricata. Next base: position 9,214,412 of record JAZHRN010000145.1, on the reverse strand, counting down.
TGATGCCACTTGGGGACCCTGACGACCCCACACCTCCGTTTACTGAGGAGGTGATGAATGCCCACATCTCAAGGAAATTTAAGATGCTGACTATTAAGGCCTATGATGGAACGGGCGATCCCGCAAACCATGTCAGGACATTCTCAAACGCACTGCTGCTGCAGCCTGCTAGTGACGCCTTAAAGTGTAGGGCATTCCCTCAAACTCTGTCAGGCATGGCTCAAAGATGGTATAGCCGTCTACCTGCAAACTCGATTGGCTCTTTTAAAGAGTTGAGCGCTGCCTTTATCATCCAATTCATCAGTGGGAGAATTCATGAGAAAAGTTCTGCATCCCTTATGTATGTGGTGCAGGGAAAGAATGAGAACTTAAGGGATTATCTCAAGCGATTCACCAAAGAGACGTTGAATATCACCGATTTGGAAAATAAGGTGGCCATGGTAGCCCTGGAACACTGAACCACTGACCTCTTCTTTAAAAGGTCCTTGGCAAAACACCCTCCTGAAAACATGGCCGAGCTCCAGAGAAGAGCCGATAAATATATCAAGGCTGAGGACAGCATGAAGAAGGAAACCACAGGAGGCAATGGCAAGGGTTCTAATGATTCAAAGAAACGAAAGCCAGAGCAAGAGTACGATGCTAGGGACAAGTATCCCCGGGCTGGCAAGGATTCCGAGTCATCACCCAAGAAGGGTTTTGGGCCGAGGTTTTCTGATTACGCAAGGCTGAACGCTCCTAGGAGTCAAATTTTGTTAGATATTGAGAAGGATAAGGACTTTCGCTGGCCTAAACCACTCAGGGGTGACCCCGAAAAGAGAAACAAAGATCTGTATTGTAGATTCCATAGGGATGTGGGACATGACACAGATGACTGCAGACAGTTAAAGGATGAAATTGAATTTTTAATCCGGAAGGGAAAGTTAAACAAGTTCACCAAGGGTGAAGATCGTGGAGCCCAAAAAAGGGATTATGATAGAAGAGACAATGATAGGAGGGATAACGATCGTGATCGTAACCCACAGCCTCGATGGCCAGTAATCAATATGATTTGGGGAGGACCAACAGCGGCCGGCACTACCCGAAACTCTCGAAAGGCCTATGCCAGAGAAGTGATGCACATCATAGGAGAAGCCCCGAAGCGTGCTAAGACTGAGACAGTGATTGGTTTTGATGATTCAGACCTTGAAGGGGTGAAATTCCCCCATGACGACCCGTTGGTCATAACTCCTGTAATTGGAAACTCAGAAGTGAAGCGGGTCCTGATAGACAATGGAGCTTCTGTCGATATCTTGTTTCATGACGCTTTTGTGAAGATGGGGTACACTGACTCTCAACTAACCCTGACTAACATGCCTATCTACGGATTTAATGGAGTTGATTCCAAGGTTGAAGGGACCATTCAGCTGCCCATGACAATAGGGCAAGAACCTAAGGAAGCCACCCAGATGTTGAACTTTCTAGTAATTAAGGCTGCCTCAACGTACAATGCAATCTTAGGGAGGACCGAACTTCATGCATTCAAGGCTGTTGCCTCTACCTATCACATGAAGGTCAAATTTCCAACCAGGAATGGTGTTGGGGAACAGAAAGGAGATCAGAAAATGGCCAGGAGTTGCTATGTGGCTGCTTTGAGAGCTGATGGAACCGGGGGGCAGGTACTCCCGATTGAAGACATGGATGTCCGTGGCGATGATGAACACCGAGGAAAGCCAGCAGAGGACTTAATACCTATCCCTCTGGGGCTAGGCGACCCTGAGAAGGTGACTTATATAGGAGCCTATTTGAAAGAACCTCTGAAGGGCAAGTTGATAGAGTTCTTACAAAAGAATAGCGACGTGTTCGCTTGGACAGCAGCTGATATGCCAGGGATTGACCCCCAACTCATAACTCATAAGTTAAATATTGATCCCAAGAGGAAGACAATAAAGCAGAAGAAGAGAAACTTTGCTCCGGAAAGACAAGAGGCCATTAAGCAAGAAGTGGATAAGCTCTTGGAGGCTGGTTTTATTGAAGAGATTCAGTTTCCCGAATGGTTAGCAAACCCTGTGATGGTCAAGAAAGCGAATGGGAAGTGGAGGATGTGTATAGACTTCACTGACCTGAATGATGCATGTCCAAAGGATTGTTTCCCCCTGCCAAGGATAGATATGTTGATAGATGCCACAACTGGACATGAGATGTTGAGCTTCATGGATGGATTCAGCGGCTATAATCAGATTAAGATGCACAAGGATTACATCCCTAAGGTATCTTTCATAACTGACTTTGGTGTTTTCTGCTATCTAGTTATGGCTTTTGGTCTAAAGAATGCAGGAGCTACTTACCAACGACTGGTGAATAAGATATTCGCCCGTCTGATTGGAAAAACCATGGAGGTATATGTTGATGACATGTTAGTCAAGAGCCTACTCAAGGCTGATCATATCGAGCACCTCGGGGAGGCATTTGAAGTGCTGAGGCACCATAAGATGATGTTGAATCCCGCCAAGTGTGCCTTTGGCGTTGGATCTGGAAAGTTTTTAGGGCTGATGGTTTCAAAGAGAGGCATTGAGGCCAATCCTGACAAGATCAAGGCGATTTTAGACATGGAGCCACCATGCTCTATAAGAGATGTGCAGAAGTTGACAGGCCGAGTTGCAGCTTTAAGAAGATTCATCTCCAAGTCTGGTGACAAATGCTTGCCTTTCTTTCAAGCGTTAAAGAAGGTGAAAAATTTTGAGTGGACACCTGAGAGCCAAGAGGCCTTTGAGCAACTGAAGAAGTACATGGTTGAAGCCCCGTTGTTGACCAAACCAAGTCCTGGGGAGACTCTTTGTCTATACCTGGCGGTATCCGAACAAGCCCTGAGTGCTGTCCTTATTCGAGAAGCGGAGAAAGTCCAGAAACCTATCTACTATGTGAGCAAAGTGTTGCATGGGGTTGAGTTGAATTACTCACCCATAGAAAAGTTTGCTTTGGCATTAGTAACTGCCTCAAGGAAGTTGCGGCCTTACTTTCAGGCACATAAGATTCAAGTTCTGACAAACCAGCAGTTGAGGAACATATTGCATAGCCCTAAGGCCAGTGGAAGGCTAATCAAATGGGCGATTGAGTTAGGAGAGTTTGATATCACATACAAGCCTCGGACAACCATCAAGGCTCAGGCATTGGCTGACTTCGTGGTTGAATGCACTATTAACAACCAAGAAGTCGGGGGGTAAGAGATAATGACTACCCCTGGGCAAGAGAAAAAAGAAGAGGAACTTACACCTGATCTGAAGGAATATTGGGTGCTCTATTTTGACGGAGCATCAAAAACAAAATCTAGTGGTGCAGGTTTGGTTTTGCAAAGCCCCGATGGGTTCACAGTTGAGTACGCTTTAAAGTTGGATTTTCCTACTACCAACAATGAGGCGGAGTATGAGGCATTAATAGCTGGTTTGGGTTTGGCTAGAATCATGAGGGTCAAAAATCTCAAAGTTTGTGGAGATTCAAGGCTTGTGGTATCACAAGTAAATGGTGAATTCGAGGCTAAGGATGAGACTATGGCGAAATACCTGAGAGTAGTAAAGGCTGTTATGTCTCAGTTTGAGGAGTGCTATGTTGAGCACATTTCGAGAGAAGAAAACATTAAGGCCGATGCCCTGTCTAAATTTGCTTCTTCCGAGATAGAAAATTATGCTGGGAGTGTCTACTTTCAGGTCTTGAAGGCCCCGACCGTTAACTCAAAGTTATTGGCACCAATTGATATAGAAGGCTCTTGGATAGATCCTATCAAGGCACACCTTGAGACCGGGTGGCTCCCAGACAATGCCTTGGAGGCACGAAAACTTTCAGTAAGAGCATTGAGATATACTTTGATTGAGGGCATTCTGTACAAAAGGTCGTTTGTCATCCCATACTTGAAGTGTCTAAGGCCTCAAGAGGCAAGGGAAGCATTGGAGGAAGTTCATGAAGGGATCTGTGGGCAACACTTGGGGGGCAGAGCCCTAGCTCACAAGATAATTCGTTTAGGGTTCTATTGGCCGGAGATGTTGGCTGATGCACAAAACTATGTCAAGAGATGTGAGAGATGCCAGAAGCATGCCCCAATTGTGAGGCAACCGCCTGAGATGTTAACTTCAATTAACTCTCCCATTCCATTTGCGATGTGGGGGATTGATATACTTGGACCTTTTCCCATGGCTTCAGCACAAAGGAAATTCCTGATAGTGGCCATTGATTACTTCACTAAGTGGATTGAGGCTAAACCTCTAGCCAAGATAACCACCAAGAAAGTTTCCCAGTTCTTTTGGGAGAACATAATTTGCAGATACGGAATCCCACGAATCCTTGTAACAGACAATGGGACACAGTTCAATAATGAAGAGTTCAAGAAGTATTGTGAAGAGAATGCGATTGAGCTCCATTTTACCTCAGTGGCACATCTACAAGCCAATAGGCAAGCTGAGGTAGCTAATCGAATTATCCTTGATGGACTGAAGAAGAGGGTCGAACGCTCTAGGAACACTTGGGTAGATGAATTGCTGCCCATACTTTGGGCATATCGTACCACTTGTAAGGTAACAACTGGAGCAACCCCATTTTTGCTGGCTTATGGAGCTGAGGCAGTTGTGCCTTTGGAGATCATGCAAGCATCACCTCGAGTCGAGGCATATGAGCCAGAAACTAATGAAGAAGGGATGAGACTTGCCCTTGACTTAATTGACGAGGTTAGAGATGAAGCTAATGCTAGGAATGCTGAATATCAGAAGAGAGCCTCTTTTCATTACAACCAGAGAGTTAAGGAAAGATTCTTTCGACAAGGCGACATGGTTCTAAGGAAGATTGAAGCCTCAGGAGTTGGCCAGAAAGGAAAGTTAGCACCAAACTGGGAAGGACCGTATCTAGTCAGAAAGGTGTTAGGACGAGGATCCTACAAGTTAGAAACCTTGGATGGGGTTGAGGTGCCCCGAACTTGGCATGCTGTGAACCTCAAAGTTTATTATGTTTAAGTTCTTTTGACAAAGGCTTGGACTTTTATCTATTTATTACTAATAAGGTTCGAATGAAACCATTATAGAGCATGTTGCTCCCAGTAGAAGATAGAGTATCTATGTAAGGGTTGAACCCATCTTATTGATGTCCTTTGACAGCATAATGGAATTTATTCTGTTTTCTCTATTATTTATTCTTCCTTGTTAAAACAAACGAAAGACGAATGTTGAACCAACTTGTGAGTTTAGTACCAGCCAGGAGGCCAAGTACTCGAAAATTCTAAAGTTTAACGAACTATGAGCAAAAATAAGAAAAATGAACAGAAACTAACTGCATAAATAGTTAAGTTAAAAGTTACACAAACAAAGGCCCGAAGGCTATCAAGTCAAATGGCGGAAACCAAGAGTTCAGATAAACAAAAGATAAATAAATAAAGCTTAAGGGGCCTTAGGGGCCTCCTTAGCAGGAGAATCATCCTCAGAGCTAGTGTCAGTAGTGGACCCATCCTCAGCAGAATTAGCAGCACCAGACCGAACTAGAGGAAGCTTAGGATCCAAGGCTGAAGTGGTGGCGGTAGCATGCACTTTGACCAAAGCATCATCCTCCCCGAATAGCTCTTCACTGGAACCAGGCTCATGTATCAAGGTACTGGGAAGATGAGGGCTAGGAAAAGCAGAAGGCAAGAATAAACCTGGATGCTGCCTCAGAACTGCTTCAAGGGCTTTGGTCCACCCATCAGTAAACTGGCTAGGAAAGAACATCTCATCATGCTGATCCATGAGAGTCTTGTACTCATCCGAATCCAGATAGTCATCAATCTGCTTCTCCTTGTCATCCTTCAGAGCAACTAGCTCCGCATGCATCCCAACCATCTCTTCATCTTTTTTCTTTAGCTGCTCTTCCAGCTGGTTAATGTGGAGAGTCTTCTTCTGAGACTCAGTCTCAAAACCTTTGGCCTTCTCCTTCCAAGCTTTGGCTTTATGAACCAAGCTCTGAAAATGGACGTTAGCCTGCGTGAAAGGTTAGCATTAAAATCAAATAATGAATCTAAGCCGTCAAGGTATTGAAAAGACAAAGTTCGAGACTCACCACAGCAATAGCCTGAGCGCCAAGCGACTCTGACTCTCCAATACCTCCATTAAGGACCATGTCCTTATAGTCAGGAGTGGTGATTGAGTTCAAAGACCAATCCATAGAATGCTTGGTAGAGCCCACCACAGAATCCTGCTTTCTGAAGCCCCAGGGAGGCCTAAAAACTGTCGACTGGACGTTAACCTGGGAGCTCCCCTCCAATCCAGCTATGTCACCATACCTCAGGTCTCCTTTCTGGACTTTGTGAGGGCGTAGAAAAGAAAGTTCCGTATTTTTCCCTCGAGGGTCAGCAGTCCTCTTAGCTCGAGCCATCCTGGAAGTCTCTTCATCAGGAGAGGGCGCAGCCTCCACAATCAACTTCGCAACTGCAAAAATAAACAAAAACGAGTTGGAATAAATTCAGTAAAAAAGTAAATGGCAAAGATTATTAAGAAAATTACCCCATTCAGAAACTCTTGAAAGGCCTACTTTCTTCAGAGATTCCTCATTTAAAAGGCTTAGGCACGTAATAGAACTGCCATCTGCCTGGGTCAGAGTATTATAAGCGGCCTGTTCCTCGGTATTAAGGACGATTCCCTTAGCGCTTCCGTCTGAAACTCTCGCAAAGGTCTGCCTAAAGAGAGTGCCCCAGTCACCTCCGTCCCACTCTAAGTATGCAAACTCATTTTTCCAGCCCGTATTATTATCAGGGATAGACTTGCCATTAAAAAGTGGGGGAACTCTAGGGCGGAGTTTAACATATACCCAGCAAGGGTTCGTGGCAGGACTATTGTAAAATTGAAAATTTTTGCGAAAAAGCGCAACAGATAAAGGGAGTTGTTGTCTGAGACACAAAACCATGAAACATAAGATAATCCTCCACGCATTTGGCGGGAGTTGACATGGACTAATCTGAACATCAGCTAAAAGTCTAGGAATGAATTCATGAAACGGAAAGCGGAGACCGGCTACTAAACTCTCCCTATAGACACACAAAGAATTGGGTTTCCAGTGACAAGGTCTGTCACCTGGCTCAGCTGGGACAAGTTTATAAGGTGACTTGATCTTAAAAAGTTTGTTATATCTAGTGATTTCCTCAACATCATGATATGAGCTACAGCAGTCATACGCATCTAATTCAGACAAAGAAGGGTAATCGTCTCCATGTTGATTTAACATGTCTACGAGAGATGTGTAAGAAGAGCGAATGGTGATCGTACCTTTGGAGGAGGCGGAGTTCATTTTTGCAAGACGGGACTTAGCTTTGTCCTCCATTGATGCTCTTGGAAAAAAGGTTTGAAGCTCCACTAAAACCCAGAAAATATGAAGATTTGAAGAAATCTTCAAAGAAAACCCAGAAAATATGAAGGTTTGAAGAAATCTTCAAGGAAAAACCCAGAAACCACCGTGAGGGGGAGGAGCTTCGCCAAAAAACTCTCACCGGAAATCGCCTTAAAATAAAAAGAACTATAGAGAGAATCTCTAGTGAAGTGTTTGAGTAGAAGTGAGAATGAGAAAGTGAACTCTCCACTCTCACTCTTATATACAACTATTCAGCCGGTTAAAATTCTTCCAAACGGTCAGAAAACCTACAGTGACAGGTCAAAATTTCAAAGTTGACCTACTAAGGGCCCATGAAACTGGCCCAAATTAAGGCCCAATTCTAGAACATTCTTAGAAAAATATCTTGGAAAAATATCATAGATATTTTGAAAAAATATCATAGACAAAAAACCCTAAATTTGGATTCGAATTAAGAATAGCCTGGACAGGCCCAATGACAGCCATGAGGTCAAGCCCATTCTGAAAAGAAAGAAGGTATTTTTATAAAAATACGCATGCCTGAAAAAAGTAATAAACCTATGAGGCCCAATAAGGATAGGCCCAAAGCCAAAGTGGCCCTTATTTCGACCAGAATCCTGGTCGAAATGACCAAGAATCCTGGTCGAAAAACTCTTCGACCAAAGCGTTGGAAACGCCCTTATTTTGACCAGAATCCTGGTCGAAACGACCAAGAATCCTGGTCGAAAAACTCTTCGACCAAAGCGTTGGAAACGCCCTTATTTCGACCAGAATCCTGGTCGAAACGACCAAGATTCCTGGTCGAAAAACTCTTCGACCAAAGCCACTCTGAGGCCCTTATTTCGACCAAGATCCTGGTCGAAACGACTAGGAATCCTGGTCGAAAATTCCTTCGACCAAAACAAAATTGGACGCTTATTTCGACCAAGATCCTGGTCGAAACGACCAGGAATCCTGGTCGAAAATCCCTTCGAGCAGGAAACTAAAGAAGGCCTTATTTCGACCAGAATTCTGGTCGAATTCCTGGTCGAAATTCTGGTCGAAAAGGCTCAATCCTGGTCGAAATTTGCTATGAAAAATTGATTCTTTGGCAGCAAATCTTCATGGACATGGAATTTTGATGAAGAAAATACCTGTGGGTACCATAATAGGATAAATATGGAAATACAAGGAATTTCATAGATAATTCCTTGAGAAAGATATTCTGTAACTGAAGTTATGGAAGATAAATTGCTTAGCCTCGAATAAGGCATATCGTCGTAAACGTGTCGGTCGCTCCACACTTTGCATCAAGACGACATTTGTGAAACACTAGTGTACAAAACCCTGACCCAAGTCTCGAGAAAGGCAGTTAAAACTTCAAGGAAAACCTGATCAGTTTTCCTAGAAGTTGGGGGGCAAATGATATGGGCTGAAAATAAGCCCTAAAGACACATTTAATGTGGCATTAATTATGCCAAGAATGGTCCAAACGTGGGGCCCACCAAGTGGGCCCAAAAACCCAATTATAATATTAATTTCATGATTAATATTGGGGGTAATAAACAGCTCAGCAATAAGAGTTGGATAAGGATATTATTTCCACCAGACTTAGCCACCAAGGCATCCAATTCAATATGGAAACTGATTCCTACAAGGAAGGAGTCTAGAACCTTCCTCAAGGCGGTGGCTTGCCCACCAAGTATCCGAATCCTACCATAATTCTAAGGCTTCTCAGCCTATATAAAGGGCCTGACCCCTCATTCTCAGAACTACGTTTTCTTGGCTTGATTCTCTAATACAGAGATACGTAGGCATTCTGTGAGGACCGTTCAGTCTCGTAACGCAGAAGCAGCCATTAAAGCACGAAGCTCACGAACCCTAAGCATTAAATACACAAACCCTAGCCGTAATAATCGTAACCTAGTTTTTGTTCCACAACAAAAGGTTACTGTCTCAATCCATATTTGAATTGGGGATTTATCTCAGTCAAACCCGTGACAGTTTAGATGTTCAAGAAATAGATTTGCTGCAACTTGTCAAAGATTGTAGCAGACCTGCAAGACTACGACAAAAGCTTGAGAGATCACAAGACAAGGTTCTTCAATTCAAGAGTATGACAAATCCACATCTACTAGAATTGTGTTAGCTTGATTTAGAAAGTATCCAGATTGCTTTATGTATAATGTTAACTCTATTTGTATAGCAATTCAGGAAAGTCACATGGGTGTGCAAATTTTAAGGAGCTGCCACTTGAAAATGACAGCAGCTCCACAACCCATGTGACAGAGATGTTAGAACTGTTTAGTCTATATAGAGATTCATCTCTCATTCTTTTGGTAATCACTCAAGAAATCGAAGCTTGAGAAATCACTTTTTCTCAAGGTTGTACCAACACTTTGCAAAATAAATAAAACATTTATTTTGTGAGAAATATCTTAAGTTACTACTTGTGTTTGCAATTCTTGTACTGATAGTTTACAATCTTTATTTATTGTTGTTGAGATAAAGATTTGAAGTTAACAGTATTGCATTCAACCCCCCTTTCTACAATACTCCGGGACCAACAAGTATGTTGTTAGTGAGAGTCGAACCCTTGACCTATGGTAGTACTCGCTTATTATCTCTCTTACTCTTATTATTTTTGGCGTGTAGTAATATCAAATTTAATACATGATTAATGATAATAGATGATCAATGAGTTTTGAAAAGTGAATTTTATCATATGTTTTACTAGTATATTCAAAGTTATAAATATTAAATTTAATTAGTATGTTGTTAGTGAGAGTCGAACCCTTGACTTATGGTAGTACTCGCTTATTATCCCTTTTACTCTTATTATATAATACTAGCTTAAAACCCGTGCGATGCACGGATTTTATTAATTTTAAATAATTTTTTTCATTAATTTGAATTAAATTTTTTAAGACATGAATTTCGGAGGCTTAAATTTTTAAATGAGATGATTTGATAATAATTATATAAATGTTGTCCAAGATATTTCTAGAAAAAAACGGATTTGGGTTAGAAAATATAAAAAAGATGATAGGTTTTAGTTGAAAAAGGTAATCAGTTAATTATAAGTAACTATAAAATTATTATTTTGTTTTATTAAATAGAATCGCCCGTGATATAATTGGAAAAAGAGAATCTTAGTTAGGGAAAATTAAAAAGTTAACATGTTTTAGGTGAAAAAGATAATTGATTAATTTATAGTAATTATGTTATTTAACTAAATAAAATTGCTCATAGTGTTTTTACAAAACGAGAAATTAATGTTGCCCGTGATATTTCTAGAAAAATAGGGATTTTAGTTAGAAAATGTAGAAAAGATAATACGTTTTTACTGAAAAAAGTAATCGGTTAATTATTAGTATTATAATATTATTGTTTTTTTATTATTTTATTTTATTAAATAGAACGACGCATGAAATAATTGAAAAAAAAAAGAGATTTTAGTTAGAAAAAGTAGAAAAGGTAACGTGAAAATTAAAAATGGCAACATGTTTTAGGTGAAAAAGGTAATTGATTAGTTTATAGTAATTATAATTTAATTATGTTATTTTACTAAATAAAATTGCTTGTAGTGTTTTCAGAAAAAGAGAAATTAATGTTACCCATGATATTTCTTGGAAAAAAAAAGATTTTAGTTAGAAAATATAGAAAAGATGATACGTTTTAGCTGAAAATGGTAATCAGTTAGTTATTAGTATTATTATTTTATTATTATTTAATTTTATTAAATAGAACCTCCCGTGATATAATTGGGAAAAAAATTTAGTTAGAGAAAATTGAAAAGGTAACGTGTTTTGGTTAAAAAATGAGAAATTTTATTTAGATAAGATATAAAAGATATTGTTTTTTACCTGGAAAAGGAAATAATTAGTTTTTGAAAAAGAGAAAAGGTAATATGTTTAACCTGAAAAAGGAAATTGATTAGTTGTAGAACGAATTTTATACGTAATTAGGTAAAATCAATAGGTACCGTACCGACTGATTGACCAAAATTTTAATGTTTCGGCTATTATAATATAGTATAGATACTGTAGTAATAAAGTAAAACAATTAAATAAGTAAAACAATTAAATGAGGTACCGTACCGTACCAAAAAACAGGTACCAAAACTTTTAATGTTTCATCTTTTATAATATAGCATAGATAGTATAGATATAAACCCGTGCAAAGCACGGATTTTCTTTAATATAATGTGATTTTTTAAAAAAAATTGAATGATTTTTTTATTATATGAATTTTGTAAGTTAAATTTTTAAATGATATGATTTGATAATTTGTTTTAGCTGAAAAAGGTAATCGGTTATTTATTATGAACTATAATATCGTTAATTTTATAAAATAAAACAACATATTTTTACCAATAATAAATATTTAAGTAAGGATAATTAACTAAAAAAATTAAATTTGAAAATGAGATATTTTAGTTGAAAAATATAGAAAAGATATTACTTTTTATCTGGAAAAGGTAATCGGTTATTTATTAGTAATTATAATATTGCTAGTTTATTTCATTAATTAGAACGAACATAATTTTGGAAATAAGAGATTTTAGTTAGAAAAGATAATAGCTGAAAAAGGTAATTGGTTAGTTAATATATAAAAGAAAGTAATATATTTTAGTTAGAAAATGTAAAAAAGATATTACCTTTTAGCTGTAAAAGGTAATTAGTTAGTTATTAGTAATTATAATACAATTAGTTTATTTCATTAATTTGAACAACCATAATTTTGTAAAGGATAGATTTTAGTTAGAAAAGTTGGAAAGGATAATAGGTAATTGGTTAGTTATTATTTAAGGAGAAGTATTGGGAAAAGGTGCTTATAATATTTTTTGAAAAAATTGTGTTTTGCTTTTTTATAATTAAGTAAAATAATTAAGGGTAATAAAGTAAAACAATTAAATAAGGTAAATACCGTACCATATCAAAATTTTTAATGTTTCATCTTTTATGATATAGTATAGATAGATAATAGATTAGGAAATTTATATCATTATTGTGATCCAAATTGTAAGGTGAAATGCGTAAAAGGGTGAGATCGCAATTTTGTATTATGTATTTTAATTGTTCAACCTACCATTCTTATTTTCAGTTTATCAATGATGTATTATATATAGCGCGTGTAGGTTCATTCAAGAATATTGTTCAATTTTTCATGTAAGAAGGTTGATGGGATGAGACAATAGTATTTAGACAAAATTTGTAAGAGAATTAATAATGATACTTAAGATAATATGAATTTCAAATAAGATGTCCAATCCATTTATTTTAATATTTTGGACATGTGTTTGGTGTTGAAACATTATGTTATAGCAGTTTTATTATATTGCCAAAATTTATTTTTCTTTTTTAAATTTCGGAAGAATAATTTCAAATCTTGTATTGTTACAATTTAATAGCCGAGACATTAAAAGTTTTGGTACCTATTTTTTGGTAATTCGTGTTTTTACTTAATTATCCTTACTTAAAGCATCTCTAACCATATCTAGCCTTTAACTATAAGTCTATGTGGCTTTCAAAAAATAAAACTTATGCATAATATGTAAAAAATTAGCCATCTTTATAGGACAAAATCCTTGTCTATAATTATAGATAATCTCTTGATGTTGGCTATATTTGTCAAACCTCTATATACTTGTAGTGAATTGCCACATCACTTATTTCTATATTAAAATAATATATTCCATTAATAACAACTTGAAATATTAATAAAATATCATTTTTAAAATATAGCCAATCATTATAGGCAATACCCTCAGAGCACAATGTCTTAAAGGTTCACCAAATTTTACATAATCAATATTTTATGTAATTTCGTCAATCATTTTTAACCAACGTCGTTGGAGATGATCTTATATATTAACATACCTAAATACCCTTACCTATATCTATCTATATTATTAAATTAAAGCTAAATATTGTAGCCGAAACATTAAAAGTTTTGGTACCAGTTTTTTGGTACTTCATGTTTTTACTTAATTACCCTTACATATATATTAGCATGTAAATACCATTACTTATATCTATCTATACTACCATATTAAAGCCAAATATTGAAAGTTATAAAAAAAAATTATAATCCTAAATAACTAAACAATTTCCTCTTTTATGTAAAGTATGTTACCTTTTATATTTTTTCAATAGCTAATCAATTTCTTTTTTCAGGTAAAACACATTTTCTTATATATTTTTCCCAACTAAAATTTATCTTCTTATTAAAAATAGTACGGGCAATTCTATTTAATAATATACAATAATAATGTTATAATTAATAATACCAAACTAATTTACTTTTCAGCTAAAACACTACCTTTTCTAATATTGCAATCGTTAATTACTTATCGATTACCTTTTTCCGATAAAATGTATTATCTTTTTTATATTTTCTAATTAAAATTTCTCTTTTTTTTTGAAAATATCAAGGACGCCGTATATATAATTATTATAACTAAATCATATCATTTAAAAATTTTAAACCTACAAAATTCATATTTTACCATATTTTCATGTCATTGATAAAATATATTTAAAACCCATATATATCTAAATCTATACTATATTATAAAATACGAAACATTAAAAATTTTGGTACGGTACAGTACGGTACTTACCTTATTGAATTGTTTTACTTTGTTACCCTTAATTATTTTACTTAATTATAAACTTTCTAACTATTCTATCTAAAATCTCTTCTTTCCAAAAATATGGTCATTTTAATTAATGAATAAACTAATAATATTATAATTACTAATAACTAACTGATTATCTTTTCCAGCTAAAAGGTAATATTTTTTTCTAAAATTTCTAACTTAAATATCTCAGTTTCAAACTTGATTTTTTACTTAATTATCCTTCCTTAAATATTTATTATTGGTAAAAACATGTAATTCTAATTTTTAAAATAAAATAACGATATTATAGTTCATAATAACTAACCAGTTACCTTTACAGGTAAAACACATTATCTTTTCTAATTTTTTCTAACTACAACATCTCCTTTACAAAAATCTCACTGACCATTCTATTTAATGAAATAAACTAATAAAATTATAATTGCTAATAACTAATTGATTATCTTTTTCAGCTAAAACGTAATATATTTTCTAAATTTTCTAACTAAAATATCTCATTTTCAAACTTTCTTTCCTTACTTAATTAATCTTACTTAAATATTTATTATTGGTATTTAATTGTTTTACTTTATTACTCTTAGGGCCTATTTGTTTCCACTTATTACTGTGAGCTTATGGCTTATAAGTCCATAAGCACTTATGGGGTGTGTTTGCTAAAATAAGTTTTAGGTCAACTTATAACTTATAAACCAATAAGTTGAATGTTAAGAATTCTTAATTTTCAACTTATAAGAGCATCTCCAATGGGAGGGACCTCTTAGCTAAAATTTAAAATTAATTACCATAAATAAGAATTATAAAGAATGTGTAAAAAATTTTGCACTCCAATGGGACAAAACCCTTGTCTATAATTATAGATAATCTCTTGATGTTGGCTATATTTGTCGAACCTCTAGAGACCTGTAGTGAATTGCCACATCAATTATTTCTATATTAAAATTATATATTCCATTAATAACAACTTGAAATATTAAAAACATTCCATTTTTAAAATATAACCAATCGTTATAGCCAATATCATCGGAACACAGGGTTCGACAAATTTTACATAATCAATATTTTATGTAATTTAGCCAATCATTTTTAGCTAACGCCATTGGAGATGCTCTAACTTATAACTTATTCTCGATATACGTAATATATAATATCTTTTAAATCTTCAAAACCATATATCTCTCGATCCATTCATTAGAAAATTGATATGTATATATCAAATTTCCCTATTCATCGAGATCTATCCATTGATATCCATTGTTATATATAAAAAAACAATATTTTGAAAATTATAAAAAAATGTTAACTTATAAGTTCTGATTTACCCAAACAGTCTACCTATTATAAGTTCTGATTTACCAAACACTCTACTAACTGCTCTACTTATCACTTATATGACATAAGTGCTTATAAGCCCTAAGCTACTTATTTTAAGATACCCCAAACATACACTTAGTTATTTTACTTAATTATAAAAAAACAAAATACAATATTTTCTCAATATATTACACACATGTCATCCCAACACTTCTCTTAAATAATAACTAACTAAATACCTTTTTCACATTACCTTTTTTAACTTTTTTAACTAAAATCTTTTCTTTACAAAAATATGGTTGTTCTAATTAATATTACACGCAGTTCTTCCCAACACTTTTCCTAAATAATAACTAACCAATTATCTTTTTCAACTATTAACTTTTCTAACTTTTATAATTAAAAGACGAAACATTTAAAGTTTGGTACGGTATAGTATGATGCTTACCTTATTTCATTATTTTACTTTATTACCCTTAATTATTTTACCTAAATAATAATTAACCAATTATCTTTTTCAACTATTACATTTTCTAAATTTTATAACTAAAAGACGAAACATTAAAAGTTTGGTACAGTACTGTACGGTTCTTACCTTATTTAATTATTTTACTTTATTACAATTTATTATTTTACTTAATTATTAAATAACAAAACACAAGCTTTTCTCAATTGAAAGTTTTGGTACCTGTTTTCAGCTATTACCCTTCTAACTTTTCTAACTGAAATATCTTCTTATCAAAAATATGATCGTTCTAATTAATAAAATAAGCTAATAATAGTATAGTTACTAATAACTAACTAATTATCTTTTCCAACTAAACTATATTTTCTAACTAAAATATCTCATTTTCAAACTTGATCTTTTATTTAATTATCCTTACTTAAATATTTATTATTGGTAAAAATATGTAATTTTATTTTATTATATCCTTATATATAATAAGAATAAGAGGGATCTTATCCAATTTTTTGGTCTGGTCTGGTCATTGTACTACCCAAATCATATGATCCGATTAAAAATAAATGATCAAGATTAGATCACATTAAAAAGAAATTTATAATCTAAAAAGGATATAATTAGAAAATGTTGCATTAGAATTGAATTTTAAAAAGAAAAATTATAATCTAAAAAAGATATAATTAAAAAAGGTTGTATTAGAATTGAATTTTAAATAGAAAATTATAATCTGAAAAGGATATAATTAAAAAAGCTTGAATTAGAATTGAATTTTATTTATTTTTTTTATTAGTATTAAAAAAATTTCATATTTACTATTTGGGCTCTATCTTGAGATTTACAAATCAGATTTGGATGATTTTATAATCCACGCGAACCTCATAAAATAATCTTTAATTTATTAATTATTTAATAATTATTATTCAAATGAAAATACTTAGAATCTCAAAAGAAAATATAATTACGAATTTTTACATTAATCTTACTCAATGTTGAAGTCCTACATTGATAATGTTATTAAATGTAAAAAATCTAATTATATATGATTTAAATCATTGACATATACATTTTCATTTTTCAATATAAATACACTTTTTAATTTATAACATATAAAAATATAAAATATTTTTTAATGTTAGATCCAATGGTTTTGATCTATTAATTTTAAGATCTTTGTACTTCGTCTCAAGTCCTTCTTAATGCATTATGGAGCTTAACGCATTATGAAGCTCTGGCGTACATATATACTAGTCGACTAAGCCGCGCACTTCGCGGCGGCCATATAATTTTTTTTAAAAATTTTAAACAAAGATCACTTAAGAAAAAAAGCGACAAAAATATTTTTATAATATCAATATAAATTGATAAACACAATATTGTATAAATTAAATATACATATATAATAAGATAAATTATTCATATATTTTTCTATACCGATTTTGTCTTACGATTTTTTAGGCCGACACCCGTTGTATATATTATAAAAATACTAAGCGTACACAATAATAAAAATTTAAATACTAAAATACTCTTGAGCTTTTTTCATAAATAAATAGGAAAAAGTAAATTTTTGCACATTTACTTTTGTTAAAAATAGCTATTTGCTATTTTACTAAACTATTTGCAATTTTACTATATTAAGTTTTAAAATTGCAAAAATACTAGGTCCCCCTCCTCCCTCCTTTCCTCTCTCCTCCCCGACTTCCTGTCTTCATTCGCCTGTGTACTCTTTTTTTTTTTTTTTTTTTTAAGGTGGGGTGCTATTTTGGTTAATTTTGGTTTACAACCATAATCAACCACTTTCAACACTTTTTTTTTCTTTTTTTTAAGGTGGGGTGTTATTTTGTTTGATTTTGGTTTGCAACCATAATCAACCACATTCAACACTTTTTTTTTAAGGTGGGGTGCTATTTTGGTTGATTATGGTTTGCAACCATAATCAACCACATTCAACACTTTTTTTTTAGGTGGGGTGCTATTTTGGTTGATTTTGGTTTGCAACCATATTCAACTACATTCAACACTTTTTTTTAAGGTGGGGTGCTATTTTGGTTGATTTTGGTTGCAACCATATTCAACCACATTCAACACTTTTTTTTTTAAAGATGAGGTGCTATTTTGGTTGATTTGAGTTGCATGACCCGGCAGGGGCAACCACATTCAACTGCATGCAACCACATTCAACTGAATGCAACTACATGGAACTTTTTGTTTTTTAAGGTTTGGTGATTTTGGGTTGCATGGCCCCGCAGGGGCAATATTCAACTGAATGCAACCACATGCAACTGAATGCAACCTCATGCAATTAAATTTCTGATTTCAAGTTCAATTTTTCAGTTGTCATTTTCGACTATATATATATATTTTCCAAAAAAGAGGTCGAAAATGACATTTGAAAAATAGAACTTGAAATCAGCAACTTAATGCAACCACACGTAACTAAATTTGCAACTGAATGCAACCACATGCAACTAAATTTCTGATTTCAAGTTCCATTTTTCAAATGTCATTTTCGACCTCTTTTTTGGAATATATATATATATATATATATATATATATATATATATATATATATATATATATTAGAGTCCAAAAATGAGGTCGAATATCAGCAACTAAAAAATGGAACTTGAAATCAGCAACTGAATGCAACAAGTTGAATGTGGTTGCATTTGGTTGAATATTGCCCCTGGCGGGACCTTGCAACCCAAATCCACCAAAATCACCCACCTTAAAAAAAAGTTGAATGTGGTTGCATTTGGTTGAATATTGCCCCAGGCGGGGCCTTGCAACCCAAATCCACCAAAATCACCCCACCATAAAAAAAAGTTGAATGTGGTTGCATTTAGTTGAATCTGGTTGCATTAAGTTGCAACCCAAAATCCACCAAAATAGCACCCCATCCTAAAAAAAAATTTGTTGAATATGATTGAATATGGTTGCAACCAAAAATCAACCAAAATAGCACCCCACCTTAAAAAAAAAAAGGTGTTGAATGTGGTTGAATATGGTTGCAACCCAAAATCAACCAAAATAGCACCCCACCTTAAAAAAAAAGTGTTGAATGTGGTTGAATATGGTTGCAAACCAAAATCAACCAAAATAGCACCCCACCTTAAAAAAAAAGTGTTGAATGTGGTTGAATATGGTTGCAACCCAAAATCAACCAAAATAGCACCCCACCTTAAAAAAAAAGAGTGTTGAATGTGGTTGAATATGGTTGCAAACCAAAATCAACCAAAATAGCACCCCACTTTAAAAAAAAAAAGTGTTGAATGTGGTTGAATATGGTTGCAACCCAAAATCAACCAAAATAGCACCCCACCTTAAAAAAAAAAAAAGTACAGGCGAACGGAATGAGTCGGCGGAAAGGGGGAGGGGGGAGGGTTAGGGTTAGGGTTAGGATTGGTATTTTTGCAATTTTGAAACTTATGTTGGTAAAATTGCAATGAATTAAAGGAGATGGTATTTTTGCAAATAGAAACTTTAAATCTAGTATTTTTGGTAAATAATCAATACTCTTTTACTTTGATTTACCGATTTTGCCTCATAATTCTTTTTTAAAATATTAAATATATCTAAAATATCAATATAAATTGGTGAACACAATATTGTATAAATTAAATATACATAGATGATAAGATAAAATATTCATATATTTTTCTATACCGATTTTGTCTAACTATTTTTTAGGCCGACACCCGTTTGTATATATTATAAAAATACTTAGCATACACAATAATAAAAATTTAAATACTAAAATGCTCTTTGAGTTCGATTTATCGATTTTGCCTCACAATTTTTAGACCGACGCCCATCGTATATATTTTAAAAATACTAAGTATATACAATATAAATCGAGTAAATATGATTACAAACATTGTAATAAAATTTTATTATTAGAATTAATGATTGTATATATATATAAGAATATAAAATTTCTTTTCTATTTCGAATATATACTATAAGAATATAATAATTTTTTTTGTATTTCGAATATATAATTTTTTCTTCCCAACATATTCGAAAACCTTTTCAATTTCGAATATGTAATTTGAATTCTTCTTCCCTACAAATTCGAGAACCTTTTCTATTTAAAAGATGTTTATGTTAATGTTGTGGAATAAAAACTAGGTTATGATTTGTAATTAATGCTAGGGTGGTTGAGCTTCGAGCTTTAATGGCTGTTCTTGTGTTCGTGGCTAAATCTGCCTTCACAAGATGCCTACGTACTTTGATGAATATCAAAGATCAAGCCAAAAACGTAGTTCTGAGATGAGGGGTCTGGCCCTATAAATAGGCTGCAGGAGCCTTAGAATTATGGTAGGGCTCAGAGACTTGGTGGATAAGTCTTTGAGGAAGGTTCTAGATCTGTTCCTTGTAGGAATCAGTTTCCATATTGAATTGGATGCCTTGGTGGCTAAGTCTGGTGGAAATAATATCCTTATCCAACTCTTATTGCTGAGCTGTTTATTTCCCCCAATATTAATTACGAAATTAATATTATAATTGGGGTTTTGGGTCCACCTGGTGGGGCCCACGTTTGGACCATTCTTGGTCTAATTAATGCCACATTAAATGTGTCTTTAGGGCTTATTTTCAGCCCATATCATTTGCCCCCCAACTTCTAGGAAAACTGATTAGGCTTTCCTTGGAGTTTTACTTGTCTAACTCGAGACTCGGGTCAGGGTTTATCTTTGATATCGTTTTGATGTAAAGCGTGGAGCGACCGACGCGTTTACAGCGATGTTAGATTATGCCAACAACATTGAACGGTGCTAAACGGCACTAAACGGCGATAAACGGTGCTGAACGGCACTAAACGACACTAAACAGTGCTAAACAGCTTTAAACAACGTTAAAACGATGTTAAACGACGCTAAACGGCGGTAAACGGTGCTGAACGGCACTAAACGGTGCTAAACAGCCTTAAACGACATTTAAACGATGTTAAACGACGCTAAACGGTGATAAACGGTGCTGAACGGCACTAAACGGTGCTAAACAGCCTTAAACGACGTTTAAACGATGTTAAACGACGCTAAACGGTGATAAACGGTGCTGAACGGCACTAAACGGCACTAAAAGGTGCTAAACAGCCGTAAACGACGTTTAAACGATGTTAAACGACGCTAAACGGTGATAAACGGTGCTGAACAGCACTAAACGGTGCATTGAAAATCATCCGAAAGGACCAGAAATTACCCAAAATCCGCTGAAAAATCAAGATTCAGGACCACGAACTAACCCGCGATCGGCCGGATCGAGGGCTAGCTCGTGGTCGGTTAGCACCTGGTCGGCCGAGGGGCCTCGAGCCAAGGTGGTCGGCTGGCACCTGGTCGGCTGAGAGGCCTTGATCCCAGGTGGTCGGCTGGCACCTGGTCGGCTGCGGGCTGGTCGGTAGTGGCTCCTTAGCGTGGCTTGGTCGGCTGGCTCGTGGTCTTCCAGCTCGTGTTCGGCCGAGGCTTCTCAAAACGCCGTGGTCGGCTAAGAGGTGGTCGGCTGTGGCTTCTTTGGGTGTCATGGTCGGCCACTTCGTGGTCGGCTACGGCTCCTTGGAGTTTCGCGGTCGGCCACTTCGTGGTTGGCGAAGAAACCCGGACCGGAAAACCTATTCATGGAACTTGAGGATCAAGAACCTCGATCTTGACCTCCAATTTAGTGTCTTGGTCATCCGTGACTTTCAAAGATCCAGAACCTCGATCTTGATCTTAAATTGTCAAGGATCTAGGTTCTAAAATCATCCGTGATCCTAGGGATCCAGAACCTCGATCTTGATATTAGGTCGTCAGTTTGGTCATTCGTGACTTCTAACGGTATTACACCTTAACTCATGATTAGCACTACTAACCTTGTGTTTAAGACTAAACTCGTTGCTTATCTTCTTAAGTGCAGACATCCATGCAGCAAATATTTCAGCTATTTCTTTTCCGACAGATATGAATTATAACGATTCTTTCTGTATAACGCGGATAATTATTGTCCTTTTTTCATCTATAAACGATAGATGACCTGTAAACGTGAACCAAGCTGAGATTCAACCTGATGTACCAGGTCATGCATTTTCTATAAAAAAAAGGAGAAGTAGCCTTCATTTCAATTCACTTCTTCATTTCTGAGCTCTCAAATTCTTAAGTTCTCTAGGTTCAAGTTGCAAGATCGAGTTCGAGCTTCAAGATCAGGTTTCAGATTCAAGATCAAGTTTCAGCTTCAATATCAAGATGTCGGAAGGTGACCAACCAATGGCTCCCCTTGTCTCCATGATGGAAGCTATGTCGAAGAGGAGTAAGACGAGGACCGCCAAAGGTAAAGAAAGAATCAAACCTCCTTCATATGTTGAACATAGATTTGAATCCTTGCTAGAACTTCTAAACATTATGAGGGAAGCATTTCCCAACTGTTCCAGCCTAGATTCTTTTAACAGTCCCAGTAAGTTACCGGAACGAGATGTCCAAATGATAAAGGAGTCCTATCACTTTCCTAGTGCCATCAAGGTTCGTCTCCCAAATCCATCAGATAGAACATGCAACTGGCATCCTGAGAGGATCTGTGTTTACTGGGGTGCCTTAGATGCTGGATTCAGATTCCCGGTTGACAATTTTATCATTAGATTGCTGGCGGACTATCAGATCCACCCCTGTCAGTTGTATCCCAATGCTTGGAGGTACATTTCTATTTTCTTAATAAGGTGTCGGGAACTGGGGATTCATCCGACAACCACAATGTTTCGAAGTATCTTCGGGGCCAGCAACTCTTCTGACTCCAAGAAAGGATGGGTTAGCCTCAAGCACCGAGCCAAACTTCCACACATGGTGAATCCCTTCTCCTTTCCAGATTCTCAGCATTTCTGGGAAAGGGAGTTTGTAGTTCTTGAGTGGAAAGGTGGTGACTGAGGCAACTTCTTTGTGAAGAGATTTGGGTCCGTGGAGGACAGTTCACATTTCGTGTGTGACCTTACTGATTCAGAATTGTTGGATTGAGATAGGCTTCTTGCTGATGACTGTCGCACACACTATAAAACTTTTCTAAATGAAAAGAATCTTATTGGGGCTGGCCTTAGCTTTTTTTCCATTGAGGGTAACTTTCTTACTTGAGCTTATTATGAACTCTATTTGTTCTTATCCCGATATTTTTCTCTTTGTATTTCAGCTGCTGAGGAGATTGATAATCGTCCTGAGAACCGGCCAACTGTTACCAACAGGATGAAGAAGAGGGCTGAGGAGAAGCTGAATCCAACTAAGCCTCACATCCCTAAATTCTTGGAGCGTTGTTCTCAAGGTGGTAAACGATCCCGAAATGCTGACGGGGATGTCAGGACTCCTTTCATACCTCCTTGGGGCATATGTGAACAAGACTCGGTCTTTGGGAGTCCTCATTTGGCCCTAGACTGGTCCAAGCTTTCAATCACTCCTCCTGACCAAGCGACAATGCATGCAGGCGACAAAATGGATGAGTCTCAGCTCATGGGCGTCCAGGCCTTGTATCAGGTATGAAATTCCCTCTGTTAAGTTTGATATTGTTATTGATTTCAACTTTGCATATTCCTCGTGGCTCACTCATTTCCTTGTTGCAGGCCAACGCTTATTTTCAAACTGTTTCGACCCAAGGCCGGGCCTTTAGGGATGAAAATGTTAGCTTGAGAAATGACTCGGCAAGGTTTAGGGAAGAGATTGACGATCTGCACTCCCAAGTTGTTCGTGCTGAAGCTAATGCCGCATCTACCCGTAAACAACTTGCTTCTTTAGCAAAAAAGAAGGCCTCTGATGCCGACAAGGTGATCCAGGCCTACCATAAGTCTGAAGATTTTCTTAAGCTCATTGATGATCATGATGATGAGGTGCGTCCCTTCAACATGTCTGTTGGTTGGGATAAGGCCATGTAACACCCCCAGATCCGGGGTCCGGGATCCGGTGGTTACGGTTTCCAATTCTGTCCACAATAATTGAACTTTCCTTAACATAAAATAAATTACGTCTCTATAACCCAACACAACAATATAAAACACACCCGTTATAGTCCCAGAGATGAAATCAGAGTAACAATCAAATTTTTATTAATCACATTATGAGTTCTTACAATCCAAAAGAATTTCAATATAATACATACTCTTTGCCATCCATTTACATAAGTCATACTAGACCATATTCTTGGTACTGAAAGAATAAATATACCCTACCAATAGCTTCTTCTTCAGCTCTGGTAGTCTCATCGTCCTCGCCCGCGTCGAGTGCGCCTTGTGCGAGTCATCTGGTCTAGCTGTTGTTGTGATATAATAATAAAGCAAGGGTGAGCAATAGCCCACCAACAATAATATATAACTGAACGATAATGTATAACAGTTCAAAGTATCTTTCAAACCATATGCCATGCATTTACGGAAATGATGCCAGTATAATATGAACGATGAAGTTACAAGGTAACTTAAAGTATTTGTTTGTAGAAATATCTGCTACATCAAAGTAAGCGAGATATTCTTATTGTTATTAAGAAGAGGAACTTGCAAGAAAAGGTTGCAATTCCAGTTATGACCCTTTTCCAACTCTGCCAACAGTAATCATGTTGCAGGAAATAAATAAATTTGGATGATGAACCAATGATGGAGTATTCACCGCGCCCGCTGTTCCAATCTTGATGATCAGTCGAGATCGTACAGCTCAATTTAGATTTACTACCGGTAGAAGGAAGAACTGACGGCTTTACTTGTATACCGCCTTACTAGCTCTCCCCGGCCAACGGTTGGGCCAAAGGGGATGGACCGGCGCTACTCGGCCTCTTACACGACTCCTAGTTCAAATAGAATTCATGATTCTGAATGTAACGTTCGTCCCCCTTTCCCCAAGTATAATACTTGTTGATAAGACTCCACAAAGTAGTCGTATCTAGTTGGAAAGGAAAATTTACCAATAACTCCCAAGCTATTACTTGGTAACGGATATCAACTTGTTCCAGTGATCTTACCCCTCGAAAGATGAGAAGGTAAGCAACGACTTAATAAGTCAACAGCACCCGAGTTGCGAGTGAAGGGAATACTTTATGACCGGGAAGTCGACAAGATAAATAACATTTTTTTTCCAAGTAAGGTTCCCTTATTATTAAGGAGGTAGACTCAAGGAAGAATGATGTCTGAGAACCTTTCTTGATATAAGATTAATAAAAATATGACTCCGAAATATTTTCTGTAATAATCGAAGAAGATAAACCTTATCGAGGTTATTCTAAGTATGGAATAAATATTCAGAGAATATTTATTGAATTAAAATATTTTACAGATCATTTAGGAATAAGAAAGAATATCTTATATTAGAGTATTTCTCAAAATAATCCCTGAAGAAATATCAGGAGAATATTTATTGAATAAATAAATATTTAAATGAATATTCAAAACAATATTCATTAATTAATAAGACCTGAAAAGAATATTTAAGGTAATATTCATAATTAATTAGGAATTTAAATGAATATTCAAAAGTAATATTCATTCAATGAATAATATCCTAAATGAATATCAAGTAATATTCATTTAGTAATCCAAGCCTTAAGGAATATTCGAGATAATATTCGATAATTAAATCAAGCTTCAGATGAATATTAAAATAATATTCATCAAGTATTTAATATCTTAAATGAATATTCAAAAGCAATATTTATTTAATATAATAATATTCTAAAAGAATATCCAAATAATATTCATTTAGTAGTCTCATCTTTAGAAGAATATTCGAAATAATAATCGATAATCAATTCGACTCTGAATGAATATTGACAAATATTATTCGTCGAATGATTACGTTCAAATAATTATTTGAAGTAAGGATCATTAAATAAATAAGCTCGAGCGAATATTCAAATAATATTCGTCGCCCAAATAATAGAAAATATTTACTTAAATATTTTCCTCCGAGGTAATCTCGATATATCAAGGAATATTGACTCTCGGTCTATATTTGATTAATAAGATGTATACGCCCTTCTATGAGGGTCTTACAATAACCGGCTTATAACTGATATATAACTATCTAGCTTATAATCCAACAATAACATTCAGGGAACAAGTATATCAATTCAACTTGAAAGTAGGCATGCATGCAATGGCATATGTATATCAGCAATCATATATATATATTTATTCAATCACAACAACAGCCTAAAAGAAGGGAATTGAAACTTGCCTGGTAGTCGAGTACGGTAAGGGGTAGTGGTAGCGGGTCCCGGTTCAGCTTGGTGATCTATAAATAGCCAAGGCATTCGGGATTAATCACTTAACATATTAAAAGTTAAGTTATTCTTAAATCGAAACACGTTCTCAAGTTATCTCGTTATACCCCTTTTAGTGGATTACTTATTCTCACTGATCCGACCCGACATTCGTTCGTTAATACGACATGTCACTGCACTTATACTTGGGACATACTTAAGTCATATGAGTTCTAAGGTTGATCGTTACGAACCAATATTATACTCCGAGTTTTATCGCCCGTTTTCTAAGTGTTTTACCGAAGTTATAAAAGAGTCGTCTTTTAGGGGTTCGTTCGCGTTTAACCTCGACTCGAACATTTTTAATAAATCGAAAAATGATCCTTTTGACATACGGTTTTCTTTCACGCCTTCCTTTTTACCTCTAGCATTTATTTACCAAGATTCGCCATGACGTTACATAGTTTACGAGGGTTCAATTACAGTTACGAACTTTTGTTTACGGATTCGAACTACTTTTAGTAATTTGGTCATAAATCCTAAACCGTAAGTCCGTTTCACGTGATCTTTATATCCAAACAAAGCTTAGAACATTACCTATCCTATCATGGCAGATAAGGTCTCTGGACAGTAGGGGTTCGACATGGAAAATGGCATACAAAACATGGTATTGCAAAATCGGGCATTATAACGGCTGTAAATCGAATATCTACCAATTTCGAATCTTCCCATAAACATAGTATTCAACCCAAACAACATATACATGACTTATATACATGAACTGAGGCCAAGCAATGCCTTTCTGTTCATCTAGCTATTTACATCATTAATCCAAAATCCATACATAATCATGCTTATAATCTTAACATAACCATAACTAAGTTATAACTATCATAAACATGCTTAAATCTCAAACAAGGGTTAGGGTTTCAAGAGCTTTATACCTTCCTTGGAGTGTTTAAAGACCTTGCTAAGCTTTTCATAGTCCTTGTATACCCATAACCAAGCTTAGATCATCCTAGAAATCAAGAAAATCAAGAGTTGTTCTTGAAAATCACTATTCACCCTAGTCTTTGGTGATTTCTTTGAAAATGGAAACAAGAGAGTTTGGCTTTGAAATTTTTAGGGGATCACTTTTAGGAAATGTAAGACTCACCATAATTTTTACAAGATCAAGAGATGGTGGGAAGAGGGGTTTTGATTTTGGAATTTAGGAGGGAGGCCGAATGGAATTTTCAAGGGGGGGGGGAGTTGCTTGGCTTGTTTTGTTTTAATCTCATCCTTTCTCATCTATTATCAAGATAATATCTTGTATAAATTCACTTTATTAAAGTGATGAGGTGTTGGATGAGGAATTACCATGACAAGTGTTGAAAATGTGGTGGTTTTAGCCTAACTACATGGTTGCCTTGCTAAGTACTTAGTTGCATTCTCTAGGGTGCTAGTTCCTTGATTCTAGTTTGGTTACTAGATATTTTATACTAGTAGCTTGCACAAGACTCTTGCTTTCTCTGCTTGTTTCTGTGTCCGGTTATTGCCCGTTTCGATTGATCGTTCGTAGGAATATTTCACGGATTTCTAATTAGGGTTTACCGGGAATCCTTTTTAATATTAATACTTTCATTCTCCATCTTTCATTCTAACTTTCCAATTTATATTTCTTAAATCCATTCGTTAAATACTTAAGGCTATCAGTGTCCAGGGAACTCTCGGAAAAAATAAAAGTGCGGTTTTTCAGAATCCGACAGCTTTTACATACACTTATTTTCCCCCTGGATCACTAATACGAACTCGGAAATCCGTTCCGAATACTTCTATATAGTGTCGTCTCATATTATTATATACTCCCACCATAACACTATTCATTCTGTATTCTTTACTTGTTCTCTTAGGGTTGTATAATTGTCCGTATTCTCTTTCGATCGTTCCTTAACCTTTTTACGGAACTACTGGATTAATCGTTACCGATCTAGATGACATGAGAATATTCTCCTGCTTGAAATTGCCATATCTTATTCCCTTAGAAGATAGATTATTCTTACCTATGTTGTTACCCTTTAGCATTCTTCAAGACATAGAAATAATAAAGTCGAATTCCATTCATTCCTTCCAAATATCAATTATTACATTGTAGCCATAACCACTCCTCAGTGGTTTCCTACCTTCATTCTTAAATCAAATATAATAACATTCCAAAATATCAAATCCTCAAAGTTAATATCTCAATTCTTGGATTATAATAATATTTAATCCACTGTCCGGTCAAATATTATACCGAAAAGAATTTGGAATTTCTGAATTCCGATCGTCTCTGCATTCACTTATTTCCTCCGCGTATTACTAATATGACTTCGAAACATCCATATCACGTCCCGTACATAGGGTGGAGTGAAAAGTTTTCCAACTTACAAAATCACTATTCATCCACCAAATTACTATGCACGTACAGGAAACACTATGCACGTACGGGAAATACTATGCACGTACGGGAAATACTATGCACGTACTCATTTCCCTACAAGGATCCATTAGCTCCTTCCTGGATGGTAGATTATTCTTATCTAGGTCCTCAACCATCGAATTACTCTATTCTGACAATATACCAATGCATCAGGATCATTGTCCAAAGCAATATCCATTCATTACAATCATTGTTCTTTGAAACCACCACTCATTAGAGCTGGTGACCTTGTTGTCGGAATCATTGTTCCTCATTTTATCATTACTTAATAAAAAGTTTTAATTACATCCAAAATTTGGGGTTCTTACAGGCCATTAACGCTGTGAGTCATAGGCATCCATCTGTTGTCAACCCGGCTGATTTTCCTTGCCAAAATTGGGGTGCCATCCCGGCTAACCTAGCTTCTGGTTCGGGAACTAAAGTTGTTCCTCAAGCATCAGGGTCCGGCTCCAAAGGCAGTCATCGACGCTCTGGATCCAACTCAAAGGGGGCTGTTCAAGTTGCTAGCCATGACTAATCTTCTTCTGGCTCCCGTGGGAAGAAACCCCCGCCTGCAAAGAAAGTTGGAGTAGTTC
Organism: Saposhnikovia divaricata; assembly: GCA_036435485.1. Classification (NCBI taxonomy): domain Eukaryota; kingdom Viridiplantae; phylum Streptophyta; class Magnoliopsida; order Apiales; family Apiaceae; genus Saposhnikovia; species Saposhnikovia divaricata. The sequence continues at coordinate 9,185,457 of JAZHRN010000145.1, read as the reverse complement.
GCCAACCCATCCCTGGCAAGAGACTAATCCGGAACGAGGGCAGTTCTACTTCTGATTCATCTTCCGAGGAAAAAGGAGCCGAAGTTGCTAGAGTTCAGCCAATGGTGATTTCCGAGCTCGGTGATGACTCCGGTGAAGACTCAGAGGAGGAGAGCGAGGAAGAGGAGTCTGGGGAGGAGTCTGGGGAGGAGTAGCTGGAGTTAGTTTGTGGCCTTGCATGGCCTTGTTAGCCGTTTGTGGCTTTATCTGTCTAGATTTCAATCAAGGTCCTTCGGGACCAAACTTTTATCTGTCTCATTAATATAACCTAACTGTTGGCCCTTCGGGGTCTTTATTTATGCATTTGTTTTCTCACTTGTTTGTTTACTTGTTTTCGGTACTTAGCCTTTCTAGACTCACACTCAACAGGTGCTTGGTACATAAACAAAATCACAGAATCATTGAAGGGAAACAAACTTTGCATTAATAATTTGAAATGGGTTCAACCCTTACATAACTTATTATTGTCCTACTCGGAGCGTTAAGCCCTGGAATGGTTTCATCGAACCTTATTTCTACTTCTCCTAATAAATAGATAGAAAGCTGAATCCATGCAAGGATAGCTTATACATAATAAACTTTGAGGTTCAAGGCATGCCAAGTACGGGGCACCTCAACCCCGTCCAAGGTCTCCAACTTGTATGATCCTCGTCCCAACGTCTTCTTGACTCGATACGGCCCTCCCCAATTAGGGGCTAGCTTTCCCTTCTGGCCAACTCCAGAAGCCTCGATCTTCCTTGGAACCAGGTCGCCTTGTCGAAAGAACCTTTCCTTAACCTTGTGGTTGTAATAAAAGGATGATTTCTTTTGATGCTCCACATTTCTAGCATTTGCCTCATCCCTGACTTCGTCAATCAGGTCCAGGGCGAGTCTCATGCCCTCTTTGTTAGTTTCTGGTTCAAAGGCCTCAACTCGAGGTGACGCTTGCATGATCTCCAAAGGCACAACTGCCTCAGCTCCGTAAGCCAGCAGGAACGGGGTTGCTCCAGTGGTCACTTTACAAGTGGTACGGTATGCCCATAGTATGGGTAGCAACTCATCTACCCAAGTGTTTCTAGAGCGTTCGACCCTCTTCTTCAGTCCATCAAGGATAATTCGATTAGCTACCTCAGTTTGCCCATTGGCTTGTGGATGAGCCACTGAGGTAAAACGAAGCTCAATTGCATTCTCCTCACAATACTTCTTGAACTCTTCGTTATTGAACTGTGTCCCATTGTCTGTCACCAAAATTCGTGGGATTCCATACCTGCAAATTATATTCTCCCAAAAGAACTGGGCAACTTGTTTGGTGGTTATCTTGGCTAGAGGTTTAGCCTCAATCCACTTAGTAAAGTAATCAATGGCCACTATCAGAAACTTCCTTTGTGCTGAAGCTACGGGGAAGGGACCAAGTATATCCATTCCCCACATCGCGAATGGAATAGGGGAGCTAACCGATGTTAACATCTCAGGCGGCTGCCTTACTATCGGAGCGTGCTTCTGGCATCGATCGCACCGCTTGACATAGCTCTGTGCATCAGCCAACATCTCTGGCCAGTAGAATCCCAAACGAGTTATTTTGTGAGCTAGGGCTCTACCCCCCAAGTGCTGCCCACAATTACATTCATGAACTTCTTCCAAAGCTTCCCTTGCCTCTTGGGGCCTCAAACATTTCAAGTACGGGATAACGAAAGACCTTTTGTAAAGGACGCCCTCAATCAAGGCATATCTCAATGCTCTCACTGACAGCTTCCGTGCCTCCAAGGCATTGTCAGGGAGCCATCCGGTTTCGAGGTGAGCTTTGATAGGATCTATCCAACAGCTTCCCACATCAATTGGTGCCACTAATTTCGAGTCGATAGTCGGGGCCTTCAAGACTTGGAAGTAAACACTCCCTACATAGTTTTCTATCTCGGAAGAAGCGAACTTAGATAGGGCATCGGCCTTAACGTTCTCTTCTCTCAGAATGTGTTCTACATAGCACTCGTCAAACTGAGTCATGACAGCTTTCACAACTCGCAGATACTTTGCCATAGTTTCATCCTTGGCCTCAAATTCACCATTTACTTGAGAGACTATTAATCTTGAATCTCCACAAACTTTGAGATTCTTGACTCTCATGATTCTGGCCAAGCCTAAACCGGCTATCAAGGCCTCACACTCAGCTTCATTGTTGGTTGTCGGGAAATCCAACTTCAAAGCATATTCAACTGTGAACCTGTCGGGGCTTTGCAATACTAAGCCTGCGCCACTAGATTTTGTTTTTGATGCTCCATCAAAATAGAGCACCCAATATTCCTTCTGATCAAGTTCAAGTTCTTCATCTTTATCTTGCTTCTCAGGGGTTGTTATTATCTCCTGCCCCCCGACTTCTTGGTTGCTAATGGTGCATTCAACCACGAAGTCAGCCAATGCCTGAGCCTTAATGGCTGTTCGAGGCTTATACTTGATATCAAATTCTCCAAGTTTGATCGCCCACTTGATTAGCCTTCCACTAGCCTTCGGGCTATGCAATATGTTTCTCAACTGTTGGTCCGTCAGGACTTCAATCTTATGTGGCTGGAAGTACGGGCGTAACTTCCTCGAGGCTATTATCAAAGCCAAGGCGAACTTCTCAATGGGAGAGTAATTCAACTCAGCCCCATGCAACACCTTGCTCACATAATAGATAGGTTTCTGGACCTTCTTCTCTTCTCGAATGAGAACGGCGCTCAACGCTTGCTCAGATACCGCCAGGTATAGATGAAGAGTCTCCCCGGGACTAGGTTTGGCCAGCAACGGGGCTTCAACCATGTACTTCTTTAGTTGTTCAAAGGCCTCTTGGCTCTCAGGGGTCCACTCAAAATTTTTCACCTTCTTCAATGCTTGAAAGAAAGGCAAGCATTTGTCACCAGGCTTGGAGATGAATCTTCCTAAAGCCGCTACCCGGCCTGTAAACTTCTGCACATCTCTTATAGAGCGTGGCGGTTCCATGTCTAAGATCGCCTTGATCTTGTCAGGGTTGGCCTCTATGCCTCTCTTTGAAACCATCAGACCCAAAAATTTCCCTGATCCAACGCCAAAGGCACACTTGGCTGGATTCAACATCATTTTGTGGTGCCTCAGCACTTCGAATGCCTCTTTGAGGTGCTTAATGTGATCTGCCTTGAACAGGCTCTTGACTAGCATGTCATCAACATAGACCTCCATGGTTTTTCCAATCAGATGGGCGAATATCTTATTCACCAGTCGTTGGTAAGTAGCTCCTGCATTTTTTAGACCGAAAGCCATAACAAGATAGCAGAAAACACCAAAGTCAGTTATGAAAGATACCTTAGGGACGTCATCCTTGTGCATCTTAATCTGATTGTAGCCGCTGAACCCATCCATGAATCTCAGCATCTCATGTCCAGCTGTGGCATCTATTAACATGTATATCCTTGGTAAAGGGAAGCAATCCTTAGGGCATGCGTCATTCAAGTCGGTGAAGTTTATACACATCCTCCACTTACCGTTGGCTTTCTTGACCATCACAGGGTTAGCCAACCATTCTGGAAATCGAATCTCTTCAATAAACCCAGCTTCTAAGAGCTTTTCCACTTCTTGCTTTATGGCATCTTGCCTTTCAGGTGCAAAGTTCCTCTTCTTCTACTGTATTATCTTCCGATTAGGATCGACATTCAATCTGTGAGTTATGAGTTGGGGATCAATCCCTGGCATATCAGCTGCTGTCCAGGCAAACACATCACTATTTTCTTGCAAGAATGCTATCAATTTGCCCTTCAGGGGTTCCTTCAAAGAGGCTCCTATATAAGTCACCTTCTCAGGGTCGCCTAGCTCCAGAGGAATAAGTATTAAGTCCTCTGCTGGCTTTCCTCGGTGTTCATCATCACCACGGACATCCATGTCTTCGATCAGAAGTACCTGCCCCCCGATTCCATCAGCCCTTAACGCGGATACATAACAACTTCTTGCCATCTTCTGATCACACTTCTGTTCTCCAACACCATTCCTGGTTGGAAACTTAATCTTCATGTGATATGTGGAGGCCACATCCTTGAATGCATGAAGTCCAGTCCTTCCTAGGATCGCGTTATAAGTCGAGGATGCCTTGATCACAAGGAAATTCAGCATCTGAGTAGCCTCTTTAGGTTCCTGTCCAATTGTCATGGGTAACTGAATAGTCCCTTCAACCTTGGACTCAACTCCATTAAATCCGTAGATCGGCATGTTGGTGGGGGTCAACTGAGAATCGGTGTACCCCATTTTCACAAACGCATCGTGAAACAAGATATCAACAGAAGCTCCATTGTCTATCAAGATTCGTTTCACCTCCGAGTTTCCAATCACAGGAGTTATGACCAACGGGTCGTCATGGGGGAACTTTACCCCTTCGAGGTCTGAATCATCAAACCCAATAACTATTTCGGTCCTAGCACGTTTTGGGGCTTCTCCCACGATGTGCATTACCTCTCTGGCATACGCTTTTTGAGAGTTTCGAGTCGTGCCGGCTGCTGTCGGGCCTCCCCAAATCATATTAACAATTGGCCCTCGGGGCTGTGGGTTACGATCACGATCGTTATCTCTTCTGTCATTGTCTCTCCTGTCATAGTCCCTTCTTTGGGTTCCATGATCATCATTCTTCGTGAACCTGCTTAGCTTTCCTTTTCGGATCAAGAACTCAATCTCATCTTTCAACTGTCTACAATCATCTGTATCATGACCTACATCACGGTGGTACCTACAGTATTGATCTTTGTTTCTCTTCGTGGGATCACCCCTAAGTGGCTTCGGCCATCGAAAGTCTTTATCCTTCTCAATATCTAGCAAGATCTGACTCCTAGGACGTTCAATCTTGCATAATCAGAAAACCTCGGTCCCAAACCCTTCTTTGGTGGTGACTCGGAATCCTTGTTAGTCAGGGGATACTTGTCCCTAGCATCGTACTCTTGCTCTTGCTTTCGTTTCTTCGAGTCATTAGAACCCTTGCCATTGCCTCCTGTGGTTTCCTTCTTCATGCTGTCCTCAGCCTTGATATATTTGTCGGCCCTTCGTTGGAGCTCGGCCATATTTTCAAGAGGATGTTTTGCCAAAGACCTTTTAAAGAAGAGATCAGTGGTTCCGTGTTCCAGGGCTACCATGGCCACCTTATTTTCCAGATCAGTGATATTCAGCGTCTCCTTGGTGAATCGCTTGACGTAATCCCTCAAATTCTCGTTCTTCCCCTGCACCACATACATAAGGGATGCAGAACTTTTTTCATGAACTCTCCCACTAATGAACTGGCTAACAAAGGCGGCACTCAGCTCTTTGGACGAGCCAATTGAGTTTGCAGGTAAGCGGCTATACCACCTTTGAGCCATGCTAGACAGGGTTTGAGGGAACGCCCTACACTTTAAGGCGTCGCTCGCAGGCGGCAACAGCAGTGCATTTGAGAATGTCCTAACATGGTTTGCGGGGTCGCCCGTCCCATCATAGGCCTTAATCGTCGGCATCTTAAACTTCCTCGAGATGTGAGCATTCATTACCTCTTCACTGAACGGAGGTGTGGGATCATCAGGATCCCCAAGTGGCATCAGATCCTTGGGGTTACTTTTGGGGGTCTCCACCCTTGTCGATTTTTCAGTTGGGGCTTCAGCCCTTCGCTGTCTCCTTGAGGGCCTCTCCAGATTTATAATGGGAATCCTCCCTGTAACTGGAGGAGGTCGAATCAGACTTCGCCTTGCTTGCTCTCGAGCAATATCAACCTTCAGCCTTTGGATCTCAGCCTCATGAGCCTTAATCCTTTCCTTAGCCATTTGTGGAGGTCCATCATGGATTCTTTGGGACCTCATTCGAGGTTCTCTACTTGCACGTCGCCTCCTCGGGGCTTCATCACGATCATCATCTTTATCCTCAGACGTTGAATCATCAATATAGGGGCCAGAGTAATCATCGTACTCTCGATCCCGGATCTGTAAGGCATGACCGCTCGGTGTAGGTTCCTTGTGTTGAGGGGGATAATTAGGCAGCCCATACATCGGTTGGTATTCAAAGGGAGATCCGTAGTGTGGATCTGTACCCCGGGGGGTAGCGTACGTTCGACGCTATCAAGAGGAGAAACCACCATCTGAAGAGGGCTAGTTTCTTGGTTTTGAGGGATAGTCGCAGGTAAAGTTCCCTCAACATGGGGAATCGTCCCTGAGGGTTGAGAGGTTAGAGGTTGGATGACCTGTTAGGAATATGTTGTACTTGATGATAACTTCACAATCAATCAAATTGTTTAAGGTTTTGTAGCTGTCAACGGATGAGGATTTATAACTCTATCCGTTGACAGGTAGCTCATCAACGGATGAGGTTTTGTAGCACACTGCAGTATCTCTATGTTATCAGTTGATAGTGTTTTTATCCACAGTCATGTTGACTATCAACGGATAGGCAGAATAGGGTAGCCAATTGTAAATAAGCTATGCTATGTAATTCTGTCTAAGTGAAAGTGTATCAACGGATGAAGACTAAACTCTATCAACGGATACAACTCAAATTCACTCTATCAACGGATACAGCTCAAGTCCCAATATCAACGGATACTGCTCTATACATCATCAACGGATGTCAGTATACATCATCAACGGATAATCATTGACACTGTTTTCTATGATTAGCTGGAGATTAGCAGTTGATAAGGACATGTTTGACTGACAGATCACATGAGTTTATAGTAGATACAAAAAGCAGTATGGCAGCCATACTTTGGAAACACAGAAGAAAGAAGCATTCCATTTACACTATGAATACAAGAAAGGTGCAGGAGACATGTCTGAACACAAGGACAACCTTTCGGCTACATATGTATTTGGAGTGTAGTAGCAAGTCAACTAGAATTAGATTAGTATTATCTTATTCCAGTAGTACTTGTAAAACTTGGGATATATAACCAAGTGTAGCAACTCTTTGTAGGTTAAGAAAACAGACATATTTGCTTAGGGTTTCTTGAATATCTTTAGAAGCAAAGAGTTGTAAAACGGCAGCTGTGTACATTTTGTATCACAGAGTTTTCTTCAAATAAAAGCTTCAGGTGGTGCATTTTAACCACCTGATTTTATATGTGTTTGTGTATAATTCTTACATTGCAATTATCTCTTCATAAGTTTCTGAAGTTCTTATCAGAAATTTATAAATATCAAGAATTGTATTCAACCCCCCCTTCTACAATTATACAAGTGTGTAATCTGGGAATAACAATTGGTATCAGAGCAAGCTTCTAACATATTTGAAGTTTAAAGATCAACACACTTCCAACATGTCTAAGAAGGATTATGGAGTGAAGATTCCAGTTCTTGATAGAGAAAATTACTTTCACTGGAAAGTAAAAATGCGTCTACATCTCTCGTCTATTGATGAGGGTTTTGTGGATTGCATTGACAAGGGTCCTCACGTTCCAATGAAGACAGCAACAAGAGTTGGCCTGGCTGATGATGTGCCTGACACTTTCATTCCCAAACCTGTTTCTGAGTGGAGTCTTGAAGATATTGCAGAAGTCCACAAAGACAAAAAGGCCATGAATATTCTGTTCAATGGTCTAGAAACAGACATGGTTGACAATGTTATTAACTGTACTACCGCCAAGGAAGTATGGGACATTGTTCAAACCCTGTGTGAAGGAACAGAACAGGTAAGGGAAAACAAGATGCAACTACTAATCCAACAGTATGAACACTTTCACTTTAAGAGTGGAGAAACATTGAATGATACATTTAGTAGATTTCAAAAGCTACTAAATGGTTTGAAACTGTATGGAAGAGTCTATCAGGTTAAAGACTCTAATCTCAAATTTCTGAGATCACTGCCCAAGGAATGGAAGCCAATGACTGTTTCTCTAAGAAACACTCAAGAGTACAAGACATTTACTCTTGAAAGGCTCTATGGAACTTTAAAGACCTATGAGCTGGAAATGGAGCAGGATGAAGAGATTGAGAAGTCTCAAAAGAAAAGTGGGTCAGTTGCACTCGTTGCCAATTTGGAGCAAAAGGAGGAAAGGACAGAAACTGCTAGTTCTACACCAAACAGGGAGGTTTGTAAAGGTAGAGCAGAATCAAGCGGGAGCAAGGTAAAGGTATCTGAGGAATTGAATGCCCTTCAGCAGGATGAATTGGATGAGATAGATGAGCACTTAGCTTTTCTATCTAGGAGATTCTCTAAGCTGAAATTCAAGAGAAACTCTGGGATGGCCAAGCCATTTAACAAGGATTTTTCCACAAACAACTATGTGGATAAATCCAAAATTAAATGCTACAATTGTGGGATTGCTGGTCATATGATAAGTGAATGCAGGAAACCTAGATCTGAGAACAAGGGAAAGCCAACTGAGGTTGTTGACTATAAGAAGAAATATTTTGATCTTCTCAGGCAGAAAGGAAAGGCATTCTTGACCCAAGAGTATGACTGGGCTGTTGATGACAATCATTCTGATGATGATGCTGAGTTAGTCAACCTTGCTTTAATGGCTGATTCTGGAGAGCAGGAAGCAAGTTCAGCTAGCAATCAGGTATTTTCCACTAATCTCTCTGAGCTCACAAAAGAGGAATGCAATAGTGTTATAGATGAAATGTCTACTGAACTATATCACTTAAGTGTTACTCTTAAATCACTTACTAAAGAGAACAATAGAATTAAAGAGTCTAATCTGTTTTTAAGTGATAGAAATGCTGCTCTAGAATCTCAATTTCTAGAATTTGAGAAAATGAGAGTTGATTGCAATAATGCTAAAAGTGAACTTGAAGCTGTGTTAAAAAGAGAACTGATTTTAAAAGACCAGCTTGAAAAAGAACAAGGGATAATTGCTAAATTTCAAAGTAGTAGGAATGTTTCTCAAAACATAATAGAAGTTCAGGGAATAGAATCTTTTGTAAAGGATACCTGGACTCAAAAGAAAAAGGAGCTAGAACCTGGCCTTGAGGATCTAGAGACTATTTGTGAATCAACGGATAGTGATCATCCGTTGACAGATGAACCGTCAACGGATGAGAGGTATCCGTCGACTAACAAAAAGTCTGTTGGTAAGAAGGAACTTAGGAAACTGGACATCAAGTATGGTCCAGTAAACAAGAATTTTGTTAGTGGTGAGTGCAGCAAAACCAAATCCAGTGGGAAGACTAAGACAGGTGATTTACACAACATAAAGGCTGTTGGTAAATCAGACAATGAAAAGGTAGAAATTGAGGGCAAAAAGAAAAAGAACAGAAATGGTAAGATAGGCATCAACAAGAAAAACAATTACTCTCCTGACAAGTTTGCTCCTAGGAAAACTTGTAGTAATTGTAATAGTGTCAATCATTTATCTTCTAATTGCAAGATTGTTAACAAGGCTCCTGTTCATATACCTCAACCAATGCCATGTATGCCTGCAATGCCTGGTTTGTATCAAAATGCTAGTTTTTCAAATCCATATGTGAACATGCCATATGTGTCTAATCCATACTTTCAATCTATGAATGTGCCACAAATGTCATGGAACCTACCTAACATGAATAATATGTATGCCAATTTTCCACACATGCATGCATCCAATATTCATGCAAATGAGCATTTGTCAAACCCCATTACTCAAGCATCTACACCTAAGATGAAGAATGCTAAGAGTGCAAAGTCAAAGGCTAACAAGAAAGGACCCAAGGAAGCTTGGGTACCAAAATCAACTTGATTTGTTTTTGAAATGTGTGCAGGGAAACAGAAGGAATCTATGGTACCTAGACAGTGGATGTTCTAGGCACATGACAGGAGATTCAACCCTGCTCACAGAGTTCAAGGAAGGAGCTGGCCCTAGAATTACCTTTGGAGATGACAGCAAAGGATATACTAAGGGATATGGCCTGATTTCAAAAGACAATGTCATCATTGAAGAAGTGGCTTTAGTTGAAGGTTTAAAGCACAATTTGCTGAGCATCAGTCAGATTTGTGACAAAGACTATGAAGTAAAGTTCACAAAAGAAGCCTGTGTTGTTTCTGCCAAGGAAGACAACAATGTGGTATTGACAGGCTTTAGAAAAGGAAATGTTTACATAGCTGACTTCAATTCAGCATGCTCAGAATCCATTACTTGTCTCTTCAGCAAAGCAAGTAAGGATGAGAGTTGGCTATGGCATAAGAAGCTGTCACATTTGAATTTTAAAGTTATGAATGATTTGGTAAGAAAGGATCTTGCTAGAGGAATCCCTCATTTGGAGTTTGTCAAAGATGGGCTATGTGATGCCTGCCAATTAGGGAAACAAAAGAAATCATCTTTCAAAAGCAAGACAGAGTCATCCATTGTTAAGCCTCTTCAATTGCTGCATATGGATTTATTTGGTCCAGTAAATGTCATGTCTATTTCAAAGAAGAAATACTGTCTGGTGATTGTAGATGATTTTTCTAAGTTCACATGGACTTTCTTCCTGCACTCCAAGGATTGTGCAAGTGAAATCATTATCAATCACCTCAGAATGCTAAACAATGGTTCTGAAGACAGAGTTCAAAGGATCAGAAGTGACAATGGTACTGAATTCAAAAATTCCACAATGAAGATTTTCTGTGAAGAGAATGGAATTGTCCATGAGTTTTCTGCTGCCAGAACACCTCAACAAAATGGGGTTGTTGAAAGGAAAAACAGAACTCTCATTGAAGCAGCTAGAACAATGTTAAGTGAATCAAGATTACCAACATATTTCTGGGCTGAAGCTGTCAACACTGCATGCTTTACTCAGAATATTTCCTTGGTCAATCAAGCTAGAGGAATGACTCCTTATCAGTTATTAACCAACAAGAAACCAACTTTAGCTTTTCTACATGTCTTTGGATGTAAGTGTTTTGTGCTAAGGAATCATGGAGATAATTTAGGCAAATTTGAAGCAAAGGCAGATGAAGCTATTTTCGTTGGATATGCAGCAGGGAAAGCCTACAAGGTCTACAATCTAAGAACCAACATTGTTATGGAGTCTGTACATGTTGTGTTTGATGATCAAAAGATTCTAGGCCTAAATGATGAAGGCTACCATGAAAAGTTGGAATTTGAGAATGAAGGTGAAGGAAGAATGTACTATGATGATGATGAGGAGAATGAAGATCATGACCACAGAGATCCACCTAGAGCTGTTACACCAACTAGAAGTGATGCTTACACTGTAAATGAAGCATCTGTTGATAGTCATTCTGGAGCATCCGTTGACAGTCATTCTGCAACATCCGTTGACACTATTAGAGATGCATCCGTTGATAGAAATTCTCAAGCATCCGTCGACAGGCAAAATGATGCATCCATTGACAGTCAACTTCATAACTCAGCAAGGACAACAAACTCAGGGGGAGTTTCTCATGGTCAAAGTTCAATGCTAAATCAACATGATCATGGAAATGAAGCAACCTCATCAAGATCAAATCTTCCACCTGCAAGAAAATGGACTAGAAATCATCCATTTGAGTTAATCATTGGTGAATCAAATTCAAGAGTCCAAACTAGAAGGGCCACTCAAGCTGAATGTCTATACAGTAGCTTCCTATCTCAAGAGGAACCTAAGAAAGTGGAAGATGCCCTTCTAGATCCAGATTGGGTGTTAGCAATGCAAGAAGAGCTAAATCAATTTGAAAGGAATAAAGTATGGAAGCTTGTGCCCAAACCTGATGATAGAAGTGTCATAGGTACTAAATGGGTTCTCAAGAATAAGACAGATGAAAATGGCATAATTGTGAGGAATAAAGCTAGATTAGTGGCAAAGGGCTATTCTCAAGAAGAAGGAATAGATTTTGATGAAACTTTTGCTCCAGTAGCAAGACTTGAGGCAATAAGAATCTTTCTAGCCTATGCAGCACATGCCAATTTCAAAGTCTATCAGATGGATGTCAAAAGTGCCTTTCTAAATGGGGAACTGGAAGAAGAGGTCTATGTCCATCAACCTCCTGGTTTTGAGGATCCAGAATTTCCAGAATATGTATATCTTCTCATGAAAGCACTTTATGGTTTGAAGCAAGCACCAAGAGCCTGGTATGACACTTTATCTCAATTTCTTTTGGAGAACCACTTCACTAGAGGTACAGTAGATAAAACCTTATTTCATAGGGATATTAATGGCTCTTCAATACTTGTTCAAATCTATGTAGATGATATTATTTTTGGGTCTACAGATGAGAAGCTTTGCAAAAAGTTTGCCAAACTTATGCAAAGTAGGTATGAAATGAGTATGATGGGTGAATTAACTTACTTTCTTGGCCTACAAGTAAAGCAAGTTAATGAGGGCATTTTCATAAGTCAAACAAAATATATTTATGATCTCTTAAAGAAATTTGACTTAATGGATTGTACATCTGCTAAAACACCTATGGCCACTGCAACTAAGCTTGAGTTGAATACTAAGGAAAAGTCTGTGGACATCTCAAGTTATAGAGGCATGGTAGGTTCACTTTTATACCTAACAGCTAGTAGACCTGATATAATGTTTTCTACCTGTCTTTGTGCTAGATTTCAAGCTGATCCTAGAGAGTCTCACTTAATAGCTATTAAAAGAATTTTCAGGTATCTCAAGGGAACACCAAACCTTGGCATTTGGTACCCAAGAGAATCTGGTTTTGATCTAACTGGCTATTCAGATGCAGATTATGCAGGTTGCAGAGTTGATAGGAAAAGTACTACAGGTTCCTGTCAATTTCTAGGAAACAGGCTTGTGTCATGGTTCAGTAAGAAACAAAACTCAGTCTCCACTTCTACAGCTGAAGCTGAGTACATTGCGGCTGGAAGCTGTTGTGCACAGATTATATGGATGAGAAACCAACTCATTGACTATGGTCTAAAAGTTGAGAAGATTCCAATTTTCTGTGACAACACAAGTGCTATTGCCATCACAGGGAATCCAGTGCAACATTCGAGAACCAAGCACATTGACATCAAATACCACTTCATTAGAGAACATGTGATGAATGGTACAGTAGAAATGCACTTTGTGCCAAGTGAAATGCAGCTTGCAGATATCTTCACCAAGCCTCTTGATGAATCCACATTCACAAGATTGGTAGGTGAGCTAGGTATGCTTAATTTGTCATAATTCCTAGTGATATTTGATTTCAATGATTTGAAGCTGGAAATGTGTTTTGATTTACTTGAAAGTGAAAACTTTCAGAAAAAAATTTTCTGCAGAAATTTTGCCTAAGGCAAAATTAGCTTATCAACGGATATCCTTTTATCCGTTGATAGTATAAACACATTACTAGATTTTTGCATGTCAACGGGTAACAGGCTATCCACGTCATCAACGGATAAACTTTATCTCAACCGTTCATTCTATATCCGTTGATATACATTTTTTTTCTTTTCCGTTGGTAACCGTGTATATCTAATCATGGCTGTACTTATTCTCTTTTTATTTACTATCTGACAGTTACTTTTGACCAATGGAGTAATTACTTTTAATTATTTCATTTTTAATTCTTGAAAAATATAAAAGGCGGACTTGTACTCTCACATCTCACTTTTATTCATTTTCAAGCATATCAAAAGTTAACTGCATCTTCTTCCCTAAAACTCTCTGTAACCAAAGTTCAATCACTTCAATGGCGCCTATTGTTAAGATAATGTCCTCCACTGGGTTTACCTATGAGAAGAACAATTTCGCGGCCTTTGTTGACACAGTGAATGCTCCAGAAGCTTACCACACTTTGATGAGTTTCGTGAAGAAATGCAAACTGTCATATGCTATGACGGCTACCACTCCCTTAATCCACGAGGTAATTGAAGAAATGTGGACATCTGCTGAGTACAATGGCACAGACGGTACAATTGCTTTTTCTTTAAAGGGTAAAAACTATGTGGTTAATTCTGATGTAATAACTGCTTGTTTAAAATTGCCTGAGAATAACTGTCTGAAAGTACCTACTGATGCTGAAATTGTTGCCATGCTTAATTCTATTAATTATGCCCTTAGTACTGAAAACTTAGGGAAAATTGCTAGAAAAGGAATGGTTAAAGAATGGAGCTACTTCTGTGATGCCTTCATTAAAACTTTTTCAGGAAAAATTAGCAATTTTGATGCTGTTACCCTGTCCATGCTAACAATGATGTGTATGCTTTTAAATGATAAATTCTATAATTTTGGCACATTAGTTTTGTATGAGATAGCTGCAAAGTTGGGTAAAAAGGAAACTAGGAGCAAGAATATCTACTTTGCTAGATTTTTAATGCTCTTAGCACTGCATGTGTCTGAGAATAAGCTATCCATTGCTAACCCGGATAGCAAGTTCCAATGTTTTGTTCAGGAGAAGAGAGTCTTAAGTGACCTGATTCGAATGAACCTCAATGCAGGAGTACAGTTGGTATATCTACCAATTGTTCAGGTAACTATCTCTAACTTTGAAACCTCTATCTCCAACCCCCAAATTTCTTTACCTTCTAGTGTCACAATGGAGTCTGTAGTTGTGACCAAACAGGCTCCTACCAAAGTGACCAAATCCAAAGTTCCAAAACCACATTCTAAAAGGCAAACCTCAAGTGTCTCTCAAAAGACACCTGTTGTAAAAACTACCAAACCTCTTGAGGGGAGTGTGAAGGTGGTAGTGAGTGGTGAGGGACAGGGTGAACATCAAAGAAGCCCTAAGGATAAGGAAGGAGAGATGAGTGCAACCACCATTTCAGTCTCTCAAAAGACTGCTAATGTAACTACAGGCCAAATTCTAGTCACACTCTCCCAAAAGAGTGTGACTACTGAATCAAGTTCCCCACAAGGAACACTGCACAAGAGGGTTAGGGACACATATAGCCCAATCTCAAAAACCTATGGAAGAAGAGTGAAATCTAAAACCACAGGGGAATCACAGGGCACACACACTGTACAGGAAACTGTACCTTCTCAAACTCAGTTTGATGTGACTTCAATAAATGTGGAGTCACAGCCCCTTGATCTTAATCTTCAAATCGATACACATTACAATCCACCATCACCAACTCCTTCTCTGGATGTGGATATGATATCTACATCAATTCCTGATTCTCCATCTTTAAGATTCTTGGAGAAGCCCCACTCTATAATTGGTGGTCATCATCTTTTAGATGATTTGTTGGACCATCAATCTTCCCTTCCAGAATTCTCAACACAGACTGTGGCCTCGAACTTAAAATCAATCTCCACAGATTCAGTGTTGGTTTTCTCTTCAACGGATATAATTATTCCTTCCTCAACGGATATCCTTCATCCGTTGACAAGTGTTTCTCCATCAACGGATGCGCCTCTATCTAGCCATCCGTTGACAGCTATAACTACTTCATCAACGGATATTCCTTATCCGTTGATAACTCACTCTACCACTGCTATATCTGACATTCCAGTGTCAAGTGTAGAGGAGTTCTCAGTAGTTGAAACACTTTTAGGTTTGAGGGAAGGGAGTGAGAGGCTGCCTTGTGAGCAGGCAAAAGGAGAGATAAATAATGAGAGGCTGGCCATTTCTTCCGGTCAGGCAAAAGGAGAGTTGGAGAGTACCACCTTAGTAGGTGAAGGTGAGGGTGTGAGAGGTGTGAGCCAAGGGGAGCCCTTGATGCAAGAAAAGAGAGATGAGGTGAGAGAAGGGACTACAGGAGAGATAAGGATGGAAGAAGCAGCCATTGCTAGTGAGTCAATGGGGGTTGAGGATGCATCCAAGGAAATGGAATTTCAAAGAGAATATCAGTCCATGATTGACTCCATTTCTCTGGATGCTGAAACCTTTACTCACCCTGTTCCTGCCTATCAAATTCTGGCACAACAGGGCAATGTGGAAGCAGAGGAGGCACTGCACCTAGTGCACACCTCACAATCTCTACTTAGAGCTAAGGAATCTATAGCAGCTCTGCCAACCACTGCTGAGAGTGATGAATTTGACAATTCTGAAGATGAAGACAGCCAGAGCTCTGAAGATGAAGGTGGTAGCAGTATTCATGATTTTGCATTTGCTCAAAACTACACCTATCACCAACTTGATATGGAAATCATAAGGCAATATAAATCTGCCCTGGCTGAGCACCCAGAAGCAGATCCACAGAGAAAGGTTGTTCTTCAACAGGCAATTGACTCCCTAAAGTTACAAAAGATGCAAATGGTGATTCAGAGATCCAATTTAGAGGAGGTCAAACAAGAAATCAAGGATGTGAAAATCTCTGTGGATTCCAAGCTAGAGCAACTAGCTCCTACAGCCACTCAGAGGGTGTTGCAACAAAGGTTTCTCAAAGAAGACAACCTGGCTAAATCTGTGCAACTTCTCACTTCAAGAGTGGAAAAGATGGAATCCCAGATGGAGCAATTTCTTCAACATCAGAAACTGCAAACCCAACTGCTAGAAAGGTTAGTTGCAGCCCCAACTTCTAGTCAAACCCTTGATGCTAACAAAAAGGGGGAGAAAGTAAAAGAGGCTGTGGCAACTTCAAGTCAAATCTTAATTTCTGAAAGAAGGGAAGCAGCAAGTGAGGGGGAGCAGCAGCCTACCATAGTGGTCAATCCACAAGAATTCATTGTCACAGCTTCCCCCAGCAAATCCAAACCTCTATATGGAGAGTTTGATCTTTCAAACTTGACAGAAGAAGAAAAGCTAGCCAAAATTGAAGCTCTCCAAAAGATGAAAGAAGAAAACTATGAAAGGATAATGAGGACAGAAAGATTGATCAATCAATCTATTGCATCAAATCTGTTCTCTAGCCAAACCTCAGCTCCAACAATATCTACAACAATTCTGAAGGTGCTCACTCCAGCAATTGTGGCTCCTACATTCTATGATGCTGAGCCTTCTCATGTTAAGGAATTTGAACCCTACGTCAAATCAAGACCCTTCTCACCACCAAAAGCAAATGGGAAGAACAAGTTACAACTGGACTTTCCATTTCCCAAGGATGATGAAGAGAAGTTGATGGGTAAGGCAATCAAGGAATTCAAGGAGAAGGCTAACAGTTGTGTAAGAGAATGGATGGCTGTAATCATAAGGAATGGAAAAGTTCTAAACATATCCAACAGCCATCCTAGATTTGTTGAAGCTAAGAGAGAAGAAACTTCAAGGCTGCTAAGAGAATCTCAACCAAGCACTGAATATCTATATGAAAACTCAGATGAGAAGCAAGCAAGGCTGGCTCAAGAGTTATTGGATGAGGTAGAGGATGAATTGAGGGAACCTGAGGAAGTCCCCAAATTCAAAAAGAAAGGGAAATCAGTCCCCAAATCCAAGAGATTAAAATCACATGCAAGGAGGCCTGTCTCTCCAGAAACTGAAAACAAAGAGACAGTTGGTTCATCACAACCTATTGATGTGAAAGTATTCAACCCAGATGTAAATTTCCATGGTGAGCCTATAGTACCTAAAGAGGAACCAATGAATCTTGACTCCATTGAGGTTCCTTCATTCTTGCTGAAGCCTCAACAGAAGCCTACACAGAAGAAAAGGAAACCAAGGAAGCAACCTTCAAAGGAACCAATTCAAGTTGCTAGGGTACCTGCAATTGTCAGGCAGCCAATCTTGGAAAACAAGGATGATTTTATCTATCAGGCAGATATTGAAGAATACTCTGACATGAATCTTTATCTGGATGAATTGTCAGAAGTAAGAGGAATTGACAAATATAAACATTTGCCTGAAAGATTGGTCTTTGTATACAAGGGAGGAACGGAAAGGACATGGCCACTACAAAGGGTTCTTGGAGAAAATTATCATACCTTAACCAAAGTGTTCTCTGCAATCAAGAGATACACAGGGTTCTCCAAGATAGCAAAAGGGGAGATACTGGACAAAATAGAACAAATAAGGAGGGATTGGAACTCACCATCAAGTCTACCAAGGAAAATGAAGATCCCATACAATGGACAGAAAATCCACCTCCAACCTTTCTGGATGATGGAGTTCAGGGATGAAGATGGTAACAGGAGATTCTTCAGGTTAGAAGACCAACTGCCAAAGGCTAGTTCTCAATACCTGAGATGGCTACAACAGAAGCTAAATCCAAAGGTAGATGAAGAAGATGCCTTCTATAGGCAACTCCAAATACAGATTGAGTCCAACTCTGCCAAGGAAGGAAAATCAAGGGTGATGCCAACGAGAGGAAAGAAACAGTCCTAATCTGCTCAGTCTAGAGGAGCACTTCTCTGTAAATTTCTCAAACTTTCAGTTTTTCAATTATTGTAGCTTAATACAATTTATGTATTGTTCTTTATATATCTTTAGGAATGTTTTGTTATCATCAAGGTCCTGAATTTATGCTTTATTGCCATCAAGTATAAATTGGGGGAGATTGTTAGGAATATGTTGTACTTGATGATAACTTCACAATCAATCAAATTGTTTAAGGTTTTGTAGCTGTCAACGGATGAGGATTTATAACTCTATCCGTTGACAGGTAGCTCATCAACGGATGAGGTTTTGTAGCACACTGCAGTATCTCTATGTTATCAGTTGATAGTGTTTTTATCCACAGTCATGTTGACTATCAACGGATAGGCAGAATAGGGTAGCCAATTGTAAATAAGCTATGCTATGTAATTCTGTCTAAGTGAAAGTGTATCAACGGATGAAGACTAAACTCTATCAACGGATACAACTCAAATTCACTCTATCAACGGATACAGCTCAAGTCCCAATATCAACGGATACTGCTCTATACATCATCAACGGATGTCAGTATACATCATCAACGGATAATCATTGACACTGTTTTCTATGATTAGCTGGAGATTAGCAGTTGATAAGGACATGTTTGACTGACAGATCACATGAGTTTATAGTAGATACAAAAAGCAGTATGGCAGCCATACTTTGGAAACACAGAAGAAAGAAGCATTCCATTTACACTATGAATACAAGAAAGGTGCAGGAGACATGTCTGAACACAAGGACAACCTTTCGGCTACATATGTATTTGGAGTGTAGTAGCAAGTCAACTAGAATTAGATTAGTATTATCTTATTCCAGTAGTACTTGTAAAACTTGGGATATATAACCAAGTGTAGCAACTCTTTGTAGGTTAAGAAAACAGACATATTTGCTTAGGGTTTCTTGAATATCTTTAGAAGCAAAGAGTTGTAAAACGGCAGCTGTGTACATTTTGTATCACAGAGTTTTCTTCAAATAAAAGCTTCAGGTGGTGCATTTTAACCACCTGATTTTATATGTGTTTGTGTATAATTCTTACATTGCAATTATCTCTTCATAAGTTTCTGAAGTTCTTATCAGAAATTTATAAATATCAAGAATTGTATTCAACCCCCCCTTCTACAATTATACAAGTGTGTAATCTGGGAATAACATGACCGTCCCTGTTGATGGGGGTAATTGTCCTTCTTCAGCGGTGACGAGCGGGTCAGAGGTGGCAGGTGGAGCAGAGCTAAGGGGTATGGCCTCAGTCGATGTTGTTCTTCGTGTTTGAACCATGGTTGATGTTGTCGTCCCACAGACGGCGCCAAATGTTGTGGAATAAAAACTAGGTTATGATTTGTAATTAATGCTAGGGTGGTTGAGCTTCGAGCTTTAATGGCTGTTCTTGTGTTCGTGGCTAAATCTGTCTTCACAAGATGCCTACGTACTTTGATGAATATCAAAGATCAAGCCAAAAACGTAGTTCTGAGATGAGGGGTCTGGCCCTTTAAATAGGCTGCAAGAGCCTTAGAATTATGGTAGGGGTCAGAGACTTGGTGGACAAGTCTTTGAGGAAGGTTATAGATCTATTCCTTGTAGGAATCAGTTTCCATATTGAATTGGATGCCTTGGTGGCTAAGTCTGGTGGAAATAATATCCTTATCCAACTCTTATTGCTGAGCTGTTTATTTCCCCCAATATTAATTACGAAATTAATATTATAATTGGGGTTTTGGGTCCATCTGGTGGGCCCCACGTTTGGACCATTCTTGGTCTAATTAATGCCATATTAAATGTGTCTTTAGGACTTATTTTCAGCCCATATCAGTTAACGTTTGTATTAATGTTAAAAAAGGAAGTTTTGATTTCTTTTCTAAAAAATAAGATTTAAAGAAGGATTTCTAATTTTACATATTTAAAATAGAGGAGCTCTAGAAATATAGATAAATATGAATCGAACGATTTTAGAGCTCCACCAAACTCCCGGGGAATTTCCTTTATATAGATATATATAATAGATAGATTGCAAGAAAAAATTACGTAATGTAATTGTTGCTTTAAGAACATTTTTTCGTGAGACCGGCTCGAACTCTGTACAATCATCTTCAACTTCATATTCTTTGTCATTTCTCATAATAGTTCTAATGATTTGTTCCTATATCTCATTTTCAAACTTTTTTTCTTACTAAATTATCTTTACTTAAATATTTATTCTTGGTAAAAATTTGTTATCTTTTCTAATTTTTTAATAACTAATTAATTAAATTTTTAGGTAAAATGTGTTATCTTTTATATTCTAAAAATACCACGGGCAATTTTATTTAATAAAATAAAATAATATTATTATGATTACTAATAACTAACAAATTACATTTTCACCAAAAACATGTTACCTTTAATATTTTTCTCTTACTAAAATCTCCTCTTTTCCAATAGTATCAGGATAATTGTATTCAATAAAATAATAATATATTAATTAATAACTGATTGATTACCTTTTTCAACTAAAACGTATCATCTTATCTATATCTATAACTAAATTTTTCCTTTATTTGAAATGTTAAGGCCAAAATCATATAATTTAAAATTTTAACTTACAAAATTCCATATCATAAAAAATTCATTCAATTTATTGAAAAAAATATATAATATTAAAGAAAATCTGTGCATCGCACGGGTTTTAAGCTAGTTTTTATTTAAATTCGAAATATATGAAGTTTTGGTATTTGGTTTTTCGTGTATATATGTTCATAATAAGTAGAAATGAATATAATTATTTGTATTTTGGTTCAACATTTCAACTATACAATGAATAATGATCATTAGATTTTTAGTAATAAATAAGAACCGTTAAATCTAATGATAAAGTAATTATGATTCAATTACTTTATTAAGGATTCAAGATTCGAAACCTGTCAACGATATATTTAATTTATTATAACATAAATTTCGAACCATGCATGTCATTAATCAAATTTATATTAAATTATATCAAATTAAGATTAAAATAATAATTGAAAATAATGATTATATAAAAATATAATTGTAACATAAAATTAAAATATATAATATATCAAAAAAAACCCGTAAATCGCATGGGTTATAACCTAGTTATGTGAATAAGCGAAACCCCCTTTCAAATTGTATATCGGTATCAAATTTGCTTTCACTTATTTTGGTTTCATCGCTATTTCTTATAGGATTCTATCTTATTTTTTTAATAAAATATTAGAATAGCTGGAATTATATAATAAATGTAATTCTTTTATTAATTTACCTCTATATTCCTATCTCTCCTAGTATTCTATATTTTTTTAATAAAATAATAAAATTGTTGAAATTCTATAATAAATGCAATTCTTTTATTTTTTTTAACCTCTATATTCCTATTTCTCCTACTACTCTATATTTTTTTAATAAAATATTAATTTTTTTTTGAAATTCTATAATAGTTGCAATTCTTTTACTATACACGTTACATCTTTTAAATGATAGTTACGTACAATATTTGGTTTCACCTTATTTTGATTCCATCTATAACCTTTATCAATAAGTGATTAAAACTCCCTATTAAATGGTATTTCAGTACCAAATTTAGCTTTACCTTATTTTGATTTCACCCCTATATTCCTATTTCTTCTAGGATTCTATCTTATTTTTTAATAAATAATAAAAAATTTGTAGTTTTATAATACATAATTCATTTTATTATCCCACCTATATATTCCTATTTCTGCTAGAATTTTATACTTTTTTTAATAAAATAATAAAATTGTTGAAATTCTATAATAATGGCTATTCTTTTATTTTACACGTTAAAGAGCGTAATTCCCTTCTAAATGATATTTTGGCGCAAAATTTGGTTACACCTTTATATTCCTTTTTCTTCTAAGACTTTACATTATTCTTTTAAATTTAATAATTAATTATGTACAAAAATTGTAATTTAACTTTAACAGCCAATTTTTTTTTATTATAATGTAAAACAAAATAAAATTTAAAAATAATCAAAATAATAAATTAGTGCTTAAATAAAATTAATTAGCTCGGCCGGTACTTCGCAGGACTATTATCTAGTGATAAATAAAAGTATGTTAATAAATTAAATAATATCAATCATTAATAAGTTAATATATAATAATGGAAATTTCAAATTTTGTACTTATAAATACTAAAATAAGCATTAACAGTAAAAAGAAAAGAAAAAAAGGTTCAATTAACCATTGGAAAAAGTCGGGCTGAGAAAACACACAAAGGGGAGAGAGGGCACCATTTTTTTTTTTTTACGAGTAAGAGAGGGCACCATTGGATTAAGGGAAATATGAACAACATCCAACGGTGATGATTTGATCTCACAATCATCACCTGGATCGCAGTCGTTGGAATTCAGTTATATAAACACAAAAAGGTCACACAAATTGTGCTCACTCACTCAAGCACTTCTCATTGCCAAAATTTAAAATTTGAAATCTGAAAATGATCTCCAGCCCCCCCACCCTCTCCTCCCGAGAAAAAGCCAATGCTACCGCCCTTTCACACCCAAAAGCCCCCCCAAAAAAAAAAAATCTAAAATCGATATAAAGAAGATGAACAAAAACTCAACTACCAAAATTCCCTCCCTTACCGATGCAAATCTGATAAGTGCATATTTTTGCATATTTTTATTACCTATTTATTGCTTGAACTCGTGTTTTAATAATTTATTTTGTTGCATTTCAGGAAATTCGTAAATAAATAAAGAAATGGCAAAATAAATGAATAAAGTGCAAGGAAGGGAAAAAGAGGAAGAAAAATGACCAAAAATGAAAGAAGGAAAAGAATTAGGAGCTTGGAGCAAAAGAAATATTTCAAGACAAGTGGAAGGTGGAGATCATCCCAACACATTAGAAAAGTGTATGGCCAAGATCAACTCTTCAAAGCTTAAGGGGGAAGGAAACAAATAGATGACTAGGATTTCACCACCACACAACCCAAATGTATGGTGGGGATTTACCCAACACCCCCCTTAACCCTAATTCCTATCCTATAAATACCCCCTCACCCCCCTTGTATTTAGTAACTTAGATTTTAGGGTAGTTTTAATTTCTTGTATTTTTCTTAGTTTCAAATTTTGTAAACACTCTTTAATTTTAATGCAATTTCATTTCCTTTTACTTCTCTTGCTCTTTCGTTATTGTTGCCTTATTTTTTATTTTTGTAAATCCAAGTAGTGGACAAAGTAGCGAAATCTAACCACTATGGGTTGAAAGTAACGATTTTTAATTTTTTTTCTTTTTAGTTTTAAATCGTAATCTCGCCCATTTAAATTTCCATTTTATTGTGGGCACTTTAATTTTAAATCATAGTTTAGTAGTATAATTTTTTTATTTTGTAGTTAATTCTTTATTTTCGTATTTTACTTATAAAAAAAATAACAAAAACATTAGTGTATAAATTTGAGTATGTTTTTACTCATTTTTTAGAATAATTCGAAGCAAATTAGTTTTTAATTTTCACCCCCCTGCTTCTTTATTTCCAAAACCTTCTCCCCTGTTTCTTTCCTCTTTTTCATTTACAAAGCCATCTTTCTTTTTCCTCCATTAAAACTCAAAACCCATTTCTTTTTGTGTTATATAATGGCTGCGTTTTGTTTAATTTTCGAGGCTGTCTGATTTTGAGCACCTCGTATATCTACTCACCCCCAACCCCTTCTGATTTCGATAAGTTTTGGTTTGGAAACGAAATTGCTAAATTCACTTCGTTTTGCGTTTGTATTGCCGTGTAACTACCGAGTTGTTATTCAAGATTTACCGATTATTCACTGAGTCTTCTACGAGTTTACTAAATCCGCTGTTTGTTCGATTTTGGTTTGCATTGGACTGAATTCATAGTTTTCCCATCGCTGGTTTCGTTTTTTTTTTTTGCGGATGAAGTTCTTTTCGTTGTGTTAATGATTAGGACGAGTCTTTTATTCTGAGTTAATTTGTTTAGTTGAGTTCGACGTTTGTTACTGTTTTGAGCCTTGGTTTTGTTCCGAGTTATCGTTTTGAGTTCTGTTCGAAAGAATTGAAAGAATTGTTTATTCAGTGTCCGAGTTGAGTCGAAGTATGGATGGTTCGAGTTGTTGTTTGTGTTTACTGCGAATTGTTTTAGTTTGAGTTTACAGCTGGTTTGTAAGTTAATTTTGCGGTTCTGTTTGTTGGATTTTTCACTAAGTCGTTGAGTCGAGGTTTTTGTTTCCAGAGTTGCTATTTGTTCGAAGTCTGCGATTTTGTGTTTTGCCGAGTTCTTATGTTGATTCGAGTTCAATGTCCTGTTTTGTTTTGAGTACGAGTTATATGCCCGAGTTGACTCGTCTGTGCTGTGTTCGTGCTTGCTGAGTTATTAGTTTGTCTAGTTCATTACACGAGTTGCTATGTTTCTTTTCATTGCTGTTTGTTATCCACTGGTTTTGCTGCGATTTCTTTTGAAAATTCTGTTGCTATATTAAATCCCCTTTGGCTAATTAATATTCCAAAATCTTCATGTCAAATTTTATTAAAAAATTTCTGTAAATAATTCAGTTAGAAATAAAATTTGTTTCGAAATTTAATTCTTAAAATATAAAAAGGTTTAGATTAAAATAATTTAAATTTTTCTTTTTAATTAGAATAATTTTTAGTTTTAAATTTGAATTTAGAATTTTTAAATTTGTAGAATAATTCTAGAATAATTAATTTTTAGAATAAATTAGTTTTATTTAATTAGTTTAAAATGGATTTTTTTTAGTAATTAAATAGTTTAAAACCCAAATTTCAAAATCAATTTGTTCTAATTCGATTAAGTTGAAAATTAAGGATTTGCGAATAACTTAGTCCCTGAGGAACGAATCAATAAATATTACAACGAAACGAATTGTGCGCTTGCGATTCAAATTTAATTAATTTTTTGCACAACAAGTTTTTGGCGCCGCTGCCGGGGACTAATTATTTTTCGCACCTTAGTTTTTAATTTTTCGGATTAGCTCTCTTCTCACCCTTTTTCTTGTTTGCATTTTTTTCGAGGAATTTGGAGGAAAATTCGGGAAACTTGGATTAAAGCGGAAGAAATTTTCTCGGAATTTTGGAAGCTTTGCTTGGGTAAACCGTATCTCTCTCCTCTTTCGTTTTTTATTTATTTAGAAAAACACAAAAAAATTAAAAATCAAAAATCCAAAAAAATTTAGTTGTAAATACATAATTGTTGCATCATGCATTTAATCACTTAGGGCACATCATCTAGATTTTTATTTTCTGGTTTTTAATTTTTCGTACCCTATAAATTGTGGTGATCGCTGGAGAACCCAAGGTACGTTAAATTCTTTCTTTTCTTTAGTTAGAACACGTAGTTTAAAGCATCCATAAATGTTTATAGTTTTTGTACCTCTTTGTTTGTTGCATCATTTTGTAAATAAACATTAAGGGCAAAATCTCTCAAAAGATAAGGGAAGGGATTTCATCACTCTTTCCTTAGCCCAAAAACCATTAATCCTCATTTTGCATACCTAGCCTTTAATAAAATTAATTAGACGTTTGCCCCTAGGAATTTCGCGCTCAATTAGGAAGGTGCTTAAGAAACGAAGTAATCTTTAATTATTCCTACTTTTTGGTGTCTAGGAAAGCGAAAGCTGACCTGGCCAATTAAGGTTTTGGTGTCTAGGCTGGTGTTTAGCCTCTTGGCAATGCTTGCACCTACCTGGCCAAGCCGGTTCGAATAATTATTGATTTACCTAGTTTTTGGTAACCCTAGGTTTAGGATTTTTCTTTTAATTTTACACCCTTTCTTTTTGTGTGTTTATTTTATCGTACTTATTTGCTACGTGTTTCCTTACATGGTTTATGCGAACTATTTGGATTAGAGATAATTCTTCTAGACTAGTGAGATCATTTGAGATTTCTTCATCGTCTAACTCCGAGTCTTTAGATTATTCCGAACCCGTAGTAAACATGGTCATGTCTCTTAAGGACCGTTGCTACCCCACCCGTTCCGCTCAACCTTCGTGCATCACCCTTCCTCCCGTTAATGGTAATAATTTCGAAATTAATGCTCACCACATCAGTATGTTACCTATATTTAACGGGAGCGAGGGTGAGGACCCGTATCTCTTTCTTCATTAATTTGAGGAGGTTTGCGC
Organism: Saposhnikovia divaricata; assembly: GCA_036435485.1. Taxonomy (NCBI): domain Eukaryota; kingdom Viridiplantae; phylum Streptophyta; class Magnoliopsida; order Apiales; family Apiaceae; genus Saposhnikovia; species Saposhnikovia divaricata. The sequence goes on along the minus strand of JAZHRN010000145.1, from coordinate 9,159,251 downwards.
ATTGTAAAAACTCCAACATCTTTCCGAGGACTCCATTAGGCTAAGACTTATCAACTTCTCTTTAAAAGAAAATGCAAAAAAATGGTTGTATAGTCTACCCGTTAATTCTATTTCCACGTGGGAGGGATTTGTGGTTATTTTTCTAAAAAAATATTTTCCAAACCATAAGACTATGAGAATTACAAACGAAATAAATCAATTTCATCAAAAGGAAAACGAGTCTTTTTGGAAATATTTTGATCGTTTTAAAAATCTTCTATCAAAATGCCCCCACCACGGAATAGAAAAATGGAGGCTTTGTAAGATCGTTTATGAGGCCTTAGATGGACCAACAACCGCGTTGTTGGAATCTATGTGCCAAGGAAAATTCATGGAGAAAGATGAGGACGAGGGATGGAAATTTTTCGAAGAATTAGCCGAGAAGACTATGTTGTGGGAGTCTACTAGGGAACCTCACAAGTCCAATGAGTCATCTATTTCATCTAAGGGTTTGCATTCGATTGGGAGTTCGATTGCAACCGATGCCAAATTAGCCACTCTAACTAGAAGACTCGAAGCCCTAGAAACTAGTAAGGCCCCCTCAAATGTGTCTATGTGCCTTAATTTTAATTAAGGTTTTTCGGACTATCCCGCTTTTGATCAAGTTAATGCGGTGTCTCAACCACCCACTAGGAACCACCCGTTTGCTCCTACTTATAATCCCGGGTGGAGGAATCACCCGAATTTCTCGTGGAACCAAGGGCCAAATTACCAAAATCCGCCCTCTTTTCAACCCCCTTTTCAAAATGCTCCTTCTTTCCAAAACCCAATCAAAATTCTTTCCCGACTCCAAATCAAGGTCCCTTTCCAAACCCTACTCAAAATCTCGGTCCTTATCCGACTCAACTTTCTTATTCAAATCAAGCACCCGCCCACCCACCTGGCTTTCATGAGTCGGATAAGGGACTTAATTCTTTGGAAAAGACTCTTGATGCGCTTTTAAAATCAACGACTAATTTGGCTCAATCTCAACAAACTTTCATGCAAACCATGACTCAAGATAGGCAACTTTTGAATGCTAGTACTCAAGCCTTATCTAAGTTAGAGGTTCAAGTGAGTCAATTGGCCAACGCCATGTGTGAGCGAGAGAAGAATAAGCTGCCGAGTCAACCAGAGGTCAACCCTAAATTCCCTCTCAACCAAAGACCTCACGAAAATGTTAACGCTATCATCTCTCTTAGGTCGGGAAACCAAGTTAATAATCAAGTTGGTGTCGAGTCTTCCAAGGAAGAAGAAGAAGAAGAAGAAGAGTCAAATGTTGAACCGAACCCTACACTTGATCATTCAAACCTTACCCCAACTTCCGAACCGCTCGAGTCATCAAATTCTTCTCTTAAATCATCCTCACCACCTAACAAATCTTCGAATATCGTTCCACTTTCCACTTCTCTTCCCAATGTGTCTAACGAACGAGTCTTTAAGCCTAAAGCTCCTTATCCTCAACGACTCATCCCTCGCAAACAGTCACCTCAAGTAGAGAAGATTATGGAAGTTTTCAAACAAGTCGAGATTAACATTCCTCTTTTAGATGCCATTCAACAAATTCCTTCGTATGCCAAGTGTCTAAAAGATTTATGTACTCACAAGCGATCCACCCACGTTCCTAAGAAAGCTTTTTTGACATCTCATATCAGTTCAATTCTTTCAAATCAAATTCCTGTGAAATATAAGGACCCCGGTTGTCCTACTATTTCATGTGTCATAGGCAATACTTTCGTGGATAAAGCTTTACTCGACTTAGGTGCTAGTGTCAATCTCCTTCCATTTTCTGTCTACCAAACCCTAGGGTTAGGTGAGCTGAAGCAAACGAATATGACCCTTCAATTAGCTGATAGTTCTGTTAAAATGCCTAAGGGATTAATTGAAGATGTTTTAATCAAAATTGGTGATTTTATCTTCCCGGTTGACTTTGTTGTCCTCGAGACTCAACCAGTCACAAATCCTAAGAACCAAATTCCTATCATTCTAGGACGACCTTTTCTTGCTACATCCAATGCCTTGATTAATTGTAGGAATGGTTTGATGAAACTCACTTTCGGTAATATGACCATTGACCTTAACATTTTCAACGTCGGAAAAGAACCCAACGACCTTTTTGAGCAACCAATAGGAGTCAATGTGGTTAACAAGTTTGTCACATGGTCTAGCTTTGAGGATAGTGAGATTGAGTCTCTTCTCAAAGAGGATTTCAAAGTCAACTATGAGTCTAATCGAGAGTATGCTGATTCGTTAAGGGATATGACCTCGGAAGAAATGATGAGGGAATTAGATTAAATTTGTTCTAAGTGGGAAACCAAACCCGTGGAGGTCTCTTGTAAACCAATTCTTATTGCTAAAACTCCCGTTGGTGAACCACCTACATATGCTAAGTCATTAGGAGATTCTAGTGCAATTTGTTCAAAGTGGAAGACCCCACCCGAGGTTGTTAGTAGTGAGCCCGTTCTTAACACTTCCGTTCTTAAGAGTCTCGTGGGTACACCGCCCGCATTTGCCTTAACTCTTTATCATCCCGAATTTGATCAACAGCCGTTAGGGAAAGACGAACCTTTGTCTTATGTCATTCCTAGTGATTCTAACCGTAACCAAACGTTCATTATCTCTAATTTGCTTAAACAAAATAAAGAAGCATTAAATTGGTTTAGGGAGAACATTAGTGATAATTGTTCTTTAGGGTTAAATGATTCAATGTTGATTGAGAAAATCTGTTCTAATAAAATTTTTCACAAATTCCTTGATATCTTCTCAAAGTTGCACCCTAATTTTCCTACCGGCATCGGCTAATTCGGTTTTATTCCTTTACCTCCCTCGTGAAATTCAGGTATGGTGGAGGAATGTGTGCGTGTGTGAGTTGTTTTTCTTTCATAGTTTTTTAGAAATTTTTCAGTCTCCGTCATCCCTTATCAGGTATTCCTTCAACTTTCTCCTTTTTCATTTCTTTTGCATTTCTTTATCCTTTCTCATCTCTCATTTCTCTTGCATTTGCATACATTGAGGACAATGCATGATTTAGGTATGGGGGGGGTTTTTAGTGTAAATATAAAAATCAGAAAATCCAAAAAAATTAAAAAATCAAAAAATCAAAAAGAGTTCTTTTCGTATTCTAGTCTTGTTAATTGATTGCTAGTTGCTTGATGCACCCTTCCATGCTATGATAATCTTATGATCCTTTAGCTTTTGATTGAGAAGTGATTTGCTAAAGTTCTTGTTCACACACTTATACTAGCAAGGTGAAGCTAGTAGACTTATTTGAATTGTGCATGAAATTAGAAGGGCATGATTAGGTGTAAGATGATTTGGTCTTCATGCTTTGAGTACAAGTAGGTGCATTGAGGATACCATTTCTTGAGATTGATTATGTTTTACCACACCAAGTGAGATTTTGAGCCTTTATGCACATCTTTTGCATTTATATTCTTTTGCTTGAGTGTCCACTTGTCATTTGCATCGCTAGCACTTGTTTGAGTTCCTTCTTGAAATACATGACATTAATTGATGATAAAATGATAAAGGCACTTAGGAATAACCTATATTTCCAAAATATCCACACCATGCTTATGTGATCAATTAGTTAACCCTTTGAGCTTAATCTTATTCTTTCGGTGACACATCACATTACTCGCCTAAGACCTTTTTCTTGTTTAGCCTTATGTATTCTTGATCCCATTTTGTCAAAGGCTAGTAGGAACTTAAGGGAGCAATAAGGTGTGTGAAATAGGGTTTACTATTGTTCATAACTTTCGAGGAAATATTTGTTGTTATCTTGCTAGTCTATGTTCAAGTTAAATCTAAGTGAGGATTATTGTTACATTTATTTTAGCTCTCATAAATAAATATGAAAAGAAAAAAAATGAAAAAAAAAAAGAAAAAAAAAGAGAAAAAAAAAGGAAAAAAATGAAAAAAAAAATGAAAAAATATTCATATGAGAGCATGCTTATGTTTTTTGTAATCCTCCTTTATTCTACTAGTCAAGTCTTTTGTTGAAAAATTAAAATAAATTGTGTGGGGAGGAAGTTTGGTGTTGTGCATGATATTCATGGTGACTACTAGCTTTTGACACTTCACCTTATTTTGGCCTTTCTTGACATACCTTGTCCCTAGCCCCAATACAACCCTAATAAAGACCTTTTGATTGTCATTATTAAGGTATGTTGTGATTTAAGTTGGAATGATACCAAGTGTCAACCATGCATTTGATTTTGTTGGAATTGAGTGATACACTTACCCTTGTTCTTGAGTGAATATTCTTTTGTGAGTGAAAGGTGAGGTATTGCTTATTTGTTTTTTTTTGCATAAGAGATCTCAAGTTTTGACTCTGAGGTGTGCCCTTGTAGACTTAGCATGGTTACCAATAATTTTTGCACTTGACATGAACTTATAATCACTCTTACATTGTTCTTTAAGTAGACTATGTGAATCCTTGCACTTTCCACACCAAGACTTTGCAACTTCATTTTGATTCTTAAGGTGATGTATCATGAGAGGACATGTATGTGTGGTGTGCATTGCCATGTGATCTTTTATACAAACTAGATGGATTTTGTGGGTACATTCACTATAGGCCCTCATGAGACCTCACTCGTCCACTAGGGCTGCCTAGGGGTTTAAAGGGCTTGTTGCATATTCCAAATACAACCGTCACACCTACGAAAAGGAGTATAGGACTTTTTATCTAGATTTTCTTTTTGTTTTACTCGAGGACGAGCAAAAGATAGGTATGGGGGCATTTGATAAGTGCATATTTTTGAATATTTTTATTACCTATTTATTGCTTGAACTCGTGTTTTAATAATTTATTTTGTTGCATTTCAGGAAATTCGTAAATAAATAAAGAAATGGCAAAATAAATGAATAAAGTGCAAGGAAGGGAAAAAGAGGAAGAAAAAGGACCAAAAATGAAAGAAGGAAAAGAATTAGGAGCTTGGAGCAAAAGGAATATTTCAAGACAAGTGGAAGGTGGAGATCATCCCAACACATTAGAAAAGTGTATGGCCAAGATCAACTCTTCAAAGCTTAAGGGGGAAGGAAACAAATAGATGGCTAGGATTTCACCACCACACAACCCAAATGTATGGTGGGGATTTACCCAACACCCCCCTTAACCCTAATTCCTATCCTATAAATACCCCCTCACCCCCCTTGTATTTAGTAACTTAGATTTTAGGGTAGTTTTAATTTCTTGTATTTTTCTTAGTTTCAAATTTTGTAAACACTTTTTAATTTTAATGCAATTTCATTTCCTTTTACTTCTTGTCTTGCTCTTTCGTTATTGTTGCCTTGTTTCGTTATTTTCGTAAATCCAAGTAGTGGACAAAGTAGCGAAAGCTAACCACTATGGGTTGAAAGTAACGATTTTTAATTTTTTTTCTTTTTAGTTTTAAATCGTAATCTCGCCCCTTTAAATTTCCATTTTATTGTGGGCACTTTAATTTTAAATCATAGTTTAGTAGTATAATTTTATTATTTTGTAGTTAATTCTTTATTTTCGTATTTTACTTAAAAAAAAATAACAAAAACATTAGTGTATAAATTTGAGTATGTTTTTACTCGTTTTTTAGAATAATTCGAAGCAAATTAGTTTTTAATTTTCACCCCCCTGCTTCTTTATTTCCAAAACCTTCTCCCCTGTTTCTTTCCTCTTTTTCATTTACAAAGCCATCTTTCTTTTTCCTCCATTAAAACTCAAAACCCATTTCTTTTTTGTGTTATATAATGGCTGCGTTTTGTTTAATTTTCGAGGTTGTCTGATTTTGAGCACCTCGTATATCTACTCACCCCCAACCCCTTCTGATTTCGATAAGTTTTGGTTTGGAAACGGAATTGCTAAATTCACTTCGTTTTAGGTTTGTATTGCCGTGTAACTACCGAGTTGTTATTCGAGATTTACCGATTATTCACTGAGTCTTCTACGAGTTTACTAAATCCGCTGTTTGTTCGATTTTGGTTTGCATTGGACGAATTCACAGTTTTCCCATCGCTGGTTTCGTTTTTTTTTTGCGGATGAAGTTCTTTTCGTTAAGTTAATGATTAGGACGGGTCTTTTATTCTGAGTTAATTTGTTTAGTTGAGTTCGACGTTTGTTACTGTTTTGAGCCTTGGTTTTGTTCCGAGTTATCGTTTTGAGTTCTGTTCGAAAGAATTGAAAGAATTGTTTATTCAGTGTCCGAGTTGAGTCGAAGTATGGATGGTTCGAGTTGTTGTTTGTGTTTACTGCGAATTGTTTTAGTTTGAGTTTACAGCTGGTTTGTAAGTTAATTTTGCGGTTCTGTTTGTTGGATTTTTCACTAAGTCGTTGAGTCGAGGTTTTTGTTTCCAGAGTTGCTATTTGTTCGAAGTCTGCGATTTAGTGTTTTGCCGAGTTCTTATGTTGATTCGAGTTCAATGTCCTGTTTTGTTTTGAGTACGAGTTATATGCCCGAGTTGACTCGTCTGTGCTGTGTTCGTGCTTGCTGAGTTATTAGTTTGTCTAGTTCATTACACGAGTTGCTATGTTTCTGTAACACCCCCAGATCCGGGGTCCGGGATCCGGTGGTTACGGTTCCCAATTCTGTCCACAACAATTGAACTTTCCTTAACATAAAATAAATTACGTCTCTATGACCCAACACAACAATATAAAACACACCCGTTATAGTCCCAGAGATGAAATCAGAGTAACAATCAAATTTTTATTAATCACATTATGAGTTCTTACAATCCAAAAGAATTTCAATATAAATACATACTCTTTGCCATCCATTTACATAAGTCATACTAGACCATATTCTTGGTACTGAAAGAATAAATATATCCTACCAATAGCTTCTTCTTCAGCTCTGGTAGTCTCATCGTCCTCGCCCGCGTCGAGTGCGCCTTGTGCGAGTCATCTGATCTAGCTGTTGTTGTGATATAATAATAAAGCAAGGGTGAGCAATAGCCCACCAACAATAATATATAACTGAACGATAATATAGAACAGTTCAAAAGTATCTTTCAAACCATATGCCATGCATTTACGGAAATGATGTCAGTATAATATGAACGATGAAGTTACAAGGTAACTTAAAGTATTTGTTTGTAGAAATATCTGCTACATCAAAGTAAGCGAGATATTCTTATTGTTATTAAGAAGAGGAACTTGCAAGAAAAGGTTGCAATTCCAGTTATGACCCTTTTCCAACTCTGCCAACAGTAATCATGTTGCAGGAAATAAATAAATTTGGATGATAAACCAATGATGGAGTATTCACCGCGCCCGCTGTTCCAATCTTGATGATCAGACGAGATCGTACAGCTCAATTTAGATTTACTACCGGTAGAAGGAAGAACTGACGGCTTTACTTGTATACCGCCTTACTAGCTCTCCCCGGCCAACGGTTGGGCCAAAGGGGATGGACCGGCGCTACTCGGCCTCTTACACGACTCCTAGTTCAAATAGAATTCATGATTCTGAATGTAACGTTCGTCCCCCTTTCCCCAAGTATAATACTTGTTGATAAGACTCCACAAAGTAGTCGTATCTTGTTGGAAAGGAAAATTTACCAATAACTCCCAAGCTATTACTTGGTAACGGATATCAACTTGTTCCAGTAATCTTACCCCTCGAAAGATGAGAAGGTAAGCAACGACTTAATAAGTCAACAGCACCCGAGTTGCGGGTGAAGGGAATACTTTATGACCGGGAAGTCGACAAGATAAATAACATTTCCCAAGTAAGGTTCCCTTATTATTAAGGAGATAGACTCAAAGAAGAATGATGTCTGAGAACCTTTCTTGATATAAGATTAATAATAATATGACTCCGAGATATTTTCTGTAATAATCGAAGAAGATAAATCTTATCGAGATTATTCTAAGTATGGAATAAATATTCAGAGAATATTTAATGAGTTAAAATATTTAAAGAATATTTGGGAATATGAAAGAATATCTTTAATCAGAGTATTTCTCAAAATAATCCCTGAAGAAATATCAGGAGAATATTTATTGAATAAATAAATATTTAAATGAATATTCAAAACAATATTCATTAATTAATAAGACCTGAAAAGAATATTTAAGGTAATATTCATAATTAATTAGGAATTTAAATGAATATTCAAAAGTAATATTCATTTAATGAATAATATCCTAAATGAATATCAAGTAATATTCATTTAGTAATCCAAGCCTTAAGGAATATTCGAGATAATATTCGATAATTAAATCAAGCTTCAGATGAATATTAAAATAATATCCATCAAGTATTTAATATCTTAAATGAATATTCAAAAGTAATATTTATTTAATAAAATAATATTCTAAAAGAATATCCAAATAATATTCATTTAATAGTCTCATCTTTAGAAGAATATTCGAAATAATAGTCGATAATCAATTCGACTCTGAATGAATATTGAGAAATATTATTTGTTCAAATAATTATTTGAAGTAAGGATCGTTAAAATAATTAGTCTCGAACGAATATTCAAATAATATTCGTCGCCCAAATAATAGAAAATATTTACTTAAATATTTTCCTCCGAGGTAATCTCGATATATCAAGGAATATTGACTCCCGGTCTATTTTTGATTAATAAGATGTATACGCCCTTCTATGAGGGTCTTACAATAACCGGCTTATAACTGATATATAACTATCTAGCTTATAAGCCAACAATAACATTCAGGGAACAAGTATATCAATTCAACTTGAAAGTAGGCATGCATGCAATGACATATGTATATCAGCAATCATATATATATATATATTTATTCAATCACAACAACAGCCTAAAAGAAGGGAATTGAAACTTGCCTGGTAGTCGAGTACGGTAAGGGGTAGTGGTAGCGGGTCCCGGTTCAGCTTGATGATCTATAAATAGCCAAGGCATTCGGGATTAATCACTTAACATATTAAAAGTTAAGTTATACTTAATTCGAAACACGTTCTCGAGTTATCTCGTTATACCCCTTTTAGTGGATTACTTTTATCACTGATCCGACCCGACATTCGTTCGTTAATACGACATGTCATTGTACTTATACTTGGGACATACTTAAGTCATATGAGTTCTAAAGTCGATCGTTACGAACCAATACTATACTCCGAGTTTTATCGCCTGTTTTCTAAGTGTTTTACCGAAGTTATAAAAGAGTCGTCTTTTAGGGGTTCGTTCGCGTTTAACCTCGACTCGAACATTTTTAATAAATCGAAAAATGATCCTTTTGACATACGGTTTTCTTTCACACCTTCATTTTTACCTCTAGTATTTATTTTCCAAGATTCGCCATGACTTTACATATTTTACGAGGGTTCAAATTCAGTTACGAATTCTCGGTTACGGTTTCGAAATACTTTTAGTAAACCGGCCGTAACTCCTAAACCGTAAGTCCGTTTCACGTGATCTTTATATCAAAACGAAGCTTATAACATAAGATATCCTAAAATGGCAGAAAAGTTTCTGGTCAGTAGGGTCTTGATGTGAAAAATGGCATACAAAACATGATATTGTAAAATCGGGCATTATAACGGCAATGTTTACGCGTTTTCCAAAGTTTTTACACTTTATCTCGATCTAACAAAGATCAATCCAACCACACAAACGCATGATAATCATCATGACTAGTCTATCAACAACTCATCTCAACCATCTCATGGATCACAATCCAAACAACAACCATAATCAACTAATAACATAGATCTAAGCATAACATAGCATACTAACACTAAATCATCCATAAAACTCATAAAATCTCAAAATGGTACCAAGGGTTTTTGGAGCTTGTTACCTTCCTTGGAGAGTGAATAACACTTGGTAAGCCTTGTCTAGTCCTTAGATTACCTTAACAAAGCTTGGATCATCCAAACAAAACAAGAAATCAAAGTTAGTTTCTTAAAATCACTATTCACCCTAGGCTTGGATGATTTATTTGAAAATGGAAAACATGGAGTTTGAAGCCAAGATTTCTAGGGTATCACTTTTATGAATTATAGGACTTACCATAAAAATTTGGAGATCAAACAATGGTGGAAGCTTGGACTTTGGATTTGGAATTTAGGGAGGAAGTAGAATGGAATGTTTTGGAGGGGGAGAGAGTTGCTTGCTTGTTCTTGATCTTTTCCTTGTATTATTGTGTTGCCTTGGATAATATCTTGCTAAAGTAGCTTTATTAAAGTGCCTAGGTCATCCATGATGCAATCAAGAGACATGTGTTGCATTTTGAATGGTTTTCATGCTAAGTATTGGTTTGATATCTAAGTACTACTTCCATCTCCAAGTATGCTAGTTACTTTAAGCCACTTGGTTGCTAGATATTTATTCTAGTAGCTTACACAAGACTCTTGCTTCCTCTGCTTGTTTCTGTGTCCGGTTATTGCCCGTTTCGATTGATCGTTCGTAGGAATATTTCACGGATTTCTAATTAGGGTTTACCGGGAATCCTTTTTAATATCAATACTTTCATTCTCCATCTTTCATTCTAACTTTCCAATTTATATTCCTTAAATCCATTCGTTAAATACTTAAGGCTATCAGTGTCCAGGGAACTCTCGGAGAAAATAAAAGTGCGGTTTTCAGAATCCGACAGCTTTTACATACACTTATTTTCCCCCTGGATCACTAATACGAACTCGGAAATCCGTCCTGAATGCTTCTATATAGTGTCGTCTCATATTATTATATACTCCCACCAAAACACTATTCATTCTGTATTCTTTACTTGTTCTCTTAGGGTGGTACAATTGTCCGTATTCTCTTTCGATCGTTCCTTATCCTTTTTACGGAACTACTGGATTAATCGTTACATGAGAATATTCTCCTGCTTGAAAGTGCCATATCTTATTCCCTTAGAAGATAGATTATTCTTACCTATGTTGTTACCCTTTAGTATTCTTCAAGACATAGAAATAATAAAGTCGAATTCCATTCATTCTTTCCAAATATCAATTATTACATTGTAGCCATAACCACTCCTCAGTGGTTTCCTACCTTCCTTCTTAAATCAAATATAATAACATCCCAAAATATCAAATCCTCAAAGTTAATATCTCAATTCTTGGATTATAATAATATTTAATCCACTGTCCGGTCAAATATTATACCGAAAAAGAATTTGGAATTTCTGAATTCCGATCGTCTCTGCATTCACTTATTTCCTCCGCGTATTATTAATATGACTTCGAAACATCCATATCACGTCCCGTACATAGGGTGGCGTGAAAAGTATTCCAACTTACAAAATCACTACTCATCCACCAAATTACTATGCACGTACAGGAAACACTATGCACGTATGGGAAATACTATGCACGTATGGAAAACACTATGCACGTACTCATTTCCCTTCAAGGATCCATTAGCTCCTTCCTGGATGGTAGATTATTCTTATCTAGGTCCTCAACCATCGAATTACTCTATTCTGACAATATACCAATGCATCAGGATCATTGTCCCAAGCAATATCCATTCATTACAATCATTGTTCTTTGAAACCACCATTCATTAGAGCTGGTGACCTTGTTGTCGGAATCATTGTTCTTCATTTTATCATTACTTAATAAAAAGTTTTAATTATATTCAAAATTTGGGGTTCTTACAGTCTCCCCTCCTTAAAAGGATTCCGTCCCGGAATCAGGTAGGAAGCAAAGAGTCGTTTGCCTGTCGTTCCCTTTTTAGCTTCCCGGTCAATTCTTAGTCGTTCTACCCTTCCTCAGCACATCTTCTAGTGCTACAATCCATACTTTATCCTTTTTCCATCAACGTTGCTACTTTTCGTACAACTCACTATCCGGGTTATACTCTTACTCAGTCTTATCCTTATTGATACCTGCAGTAACATTGGTATCACTATCACCCCATGATTCGGAGGTAACCTCGCTCGTACTGTGCATTTCCTGATCGCTTTAATCTTCGCAATCTCGATCAATATAGAGAAGTGGAAAGATTTATTGAGAGATCACTATGATCAATTGAACATTTGTTATATTGCATAGTTAGTACAGAAGGGGGCCAGCCTTTAGTACTTGACAAGCAATTAAACAAGTCATGGCATTCCACTTAGACTTCTATCACATAGACAGATAGTCACGTAGCAGTACCTCCCCTCCTAAAAGGGTTGTTCTTCTCAATTCATAAAGAAGATGAATAAGAGAGAAGAAGAGAAAAAGAGTTCTAAAGGATTATAGAAAGCTTTCATGGTTGTAGAATATCATACTCAGAATTTACCTCTGAACTATAGAGGTTTATCAAAGAAGAAATTAATCATAATTATATCCAATACTATTTGATCGCAATCTCACGTGTCAACATATCTTGCTGCTTTGTCCATTATTCTCTGGACCTGTACCCTGGTTCCACCTTAGCAACTTACTTTTGGAAAATATTTGAACCTTTCAGGTTAAATCTTAGTTTCTCGCTTGACACCATTGTTACTGACATTCCATGTCACGCTACTAGCTTTTTCATATCTATAATATTAACACTATCAGGTTGTCATCCCGAGAATTCATCGGAAAACCCATTTATTAATCCATTCCTAACATTCCTTGCTTCCTATTTCGTAGTTGCTTTCCCCGTCCTTTCTTTATCAATCACATCCTTCTTATTATCTGATTCTTATTTACTTCTGCCAACCTTGTTTCTCATCACTTGTTCTTTTCTATCCGTGGTTTTCCACAGATTGTCTTTCGTAAGTCAGACCAGGTCGCACACCTACCTGCTCGCACTCTTATCATCTATCGAACATCTGCATTTTACTGGCATAGCCTGGCCACATGAAAACCCGTTATGACCGTGCTATAAGTTTTGGGGGTAAGGCTGGCTCGAATACCGCCGTCCGAACACTTTAAACTCTCAGGTGGCCCAATAAGTCTCGGGCTCAACCGCCCTTCCCTCCAAGTCTCATTAATTCTTTCCATGGGAATATCTTTAACATCATGAATCATCAACCTCATATTCTCTATCTTGTTTGCGCAGAAGTACACTAACATAAACTTGTTTGTCATTCATCAACATGCCATTTAGTTAATCAATGGCAGCACTTTCTTTATCTTTACATTGTCATCTATTTTCTTAGAAGAATCACCATCGCTTGTTGTTTACGTAGTGCATTAATAGCTAACCCTACGGGTTTCAATCCTTTAGGGAGACAAAGTAATCACTATTCCTTATTCATAAGGAACACTTCTTGAACTTGATGTAGATATTACATGAAGTAGATAAAATTGCAGAAGAGTTTCAAGCATCGCAGCTAGGTCCGGTTGATGAAACCATCACGCATGCATCTCCCATAAAATACTGGAAACTTAATGGTTTACTTCGTCAATATTGTATCATGGTCCTGGTTTGCCTCAAAACGGGACCTTCTAAGGTGTGTAGTTTGCTTAAGACAATATCGGGAATCGAATCTTTACTTAAACTATTATTACCTTCGATTCTTGCACAATCATCAAAAGGAATGTAACTTCCTCCACTCCAATATGACCTTCAAGGTCTTTCCAAATATCATTTTGTTTCTTCGGTATGAACATTTATAATTATTCCTTTATAATTAGACTGTCGGCCACTTCATTGGCCTTCCCTGATAATAATAATTTCTGGTAATCCTTGTTCTCTGGATATATTCCAATTCAAACATTTCTACCTCATTCCCATCATTGTTGGGTGAAAGCATTCTCCCTTAAGCTCTACTGATGGAGAAAAGTATATTTATCAGTCTTTCTCCATAAGTCATTGCTTTCACCTACCCGTGGGAACTTTGTCACGTTTATTCCCAATCCTACTTAGGATACTTCTCTTCTTAGTTCTTTCCTTATCTTAGGATAATCTCAACCTTTATAGGTTCAACCCATACTTCCTCAGGGTTTCATACATGCCTCATCTGGCATTATTGTTACTATGTCATACATTCCTTACCAAACTTCCATTTTGAAGTTCGGAATATTACCTTTTTCCTTGTAAGGTTTCATAGGTCATCCTCATCCTTCCTCCTGTATTTTCTGGGTACAGGGTATATCAAAATGTCATTGATCAATACTCTAATAATTCTGTCTATGTTCTTTCCAGAACTCTTTTTAATAATCCTTACCGGTCATTGTTGCCTTAGCAAGTCCAACTCATATCATCTGAAGTCATAATGTCGTTATTAGGGTTAATGCCACCCCTTGTGCATTCCCCAGGGTTTGTCTTAACTTATGGATATCCTATCCTTAATTCAACTGCCAAGGAATTCTTGCATCTTATAATTGGCAATCAGATCATGTATCCTTAATAAAGGTCTCTTTTCAATCATTCTCATTTGATAATCGATCGGTGGCTTAATGCCACCCTCTTCTTTCAGACAGTTGTCAGCCTATTTGGCCTTCCAAAAAGGCAACGTTTGCCTATCTCCTCTCTTACAGAACTTGGTAATGGCAGCAAGGATGTTTTGGAAGATATTGGTCGAGTTCAACGTGAATCTCTTAGTACTTATCGTTCTTCTCAAATGTACTTTCCTTAGACAAAATTTCTACAGCACACTGATCCATCTCTGACCATTTCTATACTCTCTTCATAAACCTTCGTTGTTTACTTCCCTTAGTCGTAATATGTTCATGGTATTCATGATACCCTAACATCATACATCTCAAGTCACTATACTTCCATTTTACTCGTAATCTTGGACAACCATATACACATGAGTCACTTTAGTACGGGTTACCCCATCCCAAAAAGGTCTAGTAAATTCCCCATCAAAACATGGGTTGCAAAGGGTTTAGTAGAAGACTCCTACGATCTCATTAATATTTCCTTTATATCAGAAGCCCTTGCAGTCGGTGCTTACTTAGAAGCAACCCTGCTTTGTCTTTTCATTGATGGTCTAGTCACTTTATAGTCCGTTGTGACTTGGCCTCAACTGGCCACACTAAAATAAAAATATATGATTTTAGGGGTTGGCTAATAGCATTACTTTTCTAGCAATTGCCGGCATAGTGCCTTCTTCTAGATACCTTTCTACCTTTCCAAAACTTTACTCCATATAAGTCTTAATCGACTACTCGGCACCGTCTCCGGTCACCTTTCCTCCACTTTTATCTTTTCCACTATTCTTATCAATCCCGCGTGCCACACAAGCTTACCATTCCTGGCATAACAGCCCTTTCATTTAAGTCAATCCTGGAATTTCTCAGTCCGGCTGGTTTCTTACTTACATTTCCTGTTTTCGTCCAATCTCACTTCATCATTTTATCACTACCGTCGATTGTAATGCTCAGGGTCCATTTACTAACCCATTTTACAGCATCCTTACCCAAATCACAGGGTTTGCTCCAGTTTCTACTCTCTTCCATGACATTCTCTGATAATCAGAAAGACAAGGTTTGCCAAAATTCACCAAATTCCTTTCCAGACTCAGGGAAATTTTGATCAATCTACCCACCTACTGGTAACATCAAGGAGACCAGTTTCGAAACCTGAAGAATAGTTCTATGAACCTCCAAGCAGGTGGAATCATAAGCAGTCATAGTTAACGAAATAATCATCATCAGATTGGAAGTTTACCCACTGGAGAGGAATCAATTATATCCATCCCTTAGAAGGGAATCAATAGTTTCAAACTGAAACCTGTCATAACGTCCTGATATTCAATACTACCAAATGTCGGTCTACCTAACCCTTTATGCGAAGCGTCGTTGGAAGCACAAAGTCTCCTTTTTCCATTAAGCAATGCCAGCTCTTGGTCATTACCAATTTCACTTTTTAGCTCCAGGAAGATTTTCTCACATTTTTCTCTTTAACTGCTGATCATATTACTTGATCTATTATAATTCCGTGTCGGAGTAAACTTAAGGTAACTACTATAATCCATTCAAAGAGAAGAAGGAATTTAATATTCCTCTGAATCACATGCATCTAACGTTTCTGGTTCATCATTTAACTGAGTTGAATTAACTCTATACTCAGTCTCTGGCAGTAGTCTCATTACGAGTTCATCTTGACTCACTGGTCTTATCTTCCGGTAGGTTCTGAGATCATTGTCTTGCTTACTACTTCCTTATATAACTTTACCCAATCATGCTGTCACTTCCCAATATCTTTACTTTCTACTGATTCATTCATGAACATTTCCCTGAATAAAAACCACCTCATTAACCTCACTTTGGTTTCGTAAATTATAACCTATGACATCTGCCTTCTCGTGGCGAATTATTACTGACAATATTCATACTGATTCATTTATCAAATGATATGGTACTTACTGCCTCATTCTCAACTATTCCTAGGGACTCTGCTCCTTGTCCTATATCGCTGTCTTTGATAATCATACATCCCTCTAGCTCTTTCTTTGTTAAGATGAAAATCTCTAAGGATTCTCATCTATTTCCGTATAAGATCTCAAGTAATTCTTCCAATCCTTCTTTCTTGCTGGTACTACATCTGGTAGTCCGGCTATGAATTCAACATGCATCTTCAGATCTCTTAATAATATCTCGGTTCTTTATACTCACTTTTCTAAGCACCATATCTTAATCATCACAATCATTCTGGCTGTGACCCTCATTACCCATGGGTAAGCTCCTTATCCTAACAGGATTTTCCTTATCTGCTGGAACCTCTTCCGGGTCTCCAGTAGGGTACTCCATCGAATTACTCGTTGATCTTCAACATATAAAGCATCATCGCGCTGCTGCTCGTATGCCTCAAGGTCTGTCGCCTTACTCGTCGATACGATATCGAGTTAAGTTACTATCATGATACTTACGAGTTCCCATAAGGGTTTTATATATCATCACTACATTAAGTAGTCCGACTATGAACTTGGCAAGAGTTCTTATTATCTTATTGAATTTATTGTTTTAACGTTACCTCATCTCTGGGGTTTATAACGTACGCTCTGATACCACTTCTGTAACACCCCCAGATCCGGGGTCCGGGATCCGGTGGTTACGGTTCCCAATTCTGTCCACAACAATTGAACTTTTCTTAACATAAAATAAATTACGTCTCTATGACCCAACACAACAATATAAAACACACCCGTTATAGTCCCAGAGATGAAATCAGAGTAACAATCAAATTTTTATTAATCACATTATGAGTTCTTACAATCCAAAAGAATTTCAATATAAATACATACTCTTTGCCATCCATTTACATAAGTCATACTAGACCATATTCTTGGTACTGAAAGAATAAATATATCCTACCAATAGCTTCTTCTTCAGCTCTGGTAGTCTCATCGTCCTCGCCCGCGTCGAGTGCGCCTTGTGCGAGTCATCTGGTCTAGCTGTTGTTGTGATATAATAATAAAGCAAGGGTGAGCAATAGCCCACCAACAATAATATATAACTGAACGATAATATAGAACAGTTCAAAAGTATCTTTCAAACCATATGCCATGCATTTACGGAAATGATGTCACTATAATATGAACGATGAAGTTACAAGGTAACTTAAAGTATTTGTTTGTAGAAATATCTGCTACATCAAAGTAAGCGAGATATTCTTATTGTTATTAAGAAGAGGAACTTGCAAGAAAAGGTTGCAATTCCAGTTATGACCCTTTTCCAACTCTGCCAACAGTAATCATGTTGCAGGAAATAAATAAATTTGGATGATGAACCAATGATGGAGTATTCACCGCGCCCGCTGTTCCAATCTTGATGATCAGTCGAGATCGTACAGCTCAATTTAGATTTACTACCGGTAGAAGGAAGAACTGACGGCTTTACTTGTATACCGCCTTACTAGCTCTCCCCGGCCAACGGTTGGGCCAAAGGGGATGGACCGGCGCTACCCGGCCTCTTACACGACTCCTAGTTCAAATAGAATTCATGATTCTGAATGTAACGTTCGTCCCCCTTTCCCCAAGTATAATACTTGTTGATAAGACTCCACAAAGTAGTCGTATCTTGTTGGAAAGGAAAATTTACCAATAACTCCCAAGCTATTACTTGGTAACGGATATCAACTTGTTCCAGTAATCTTACCCCTCGAAAGATGAGAAGGTAAGCAACGACTTAATAAGTCAACAGCACCCGAGTTGCGGGTGAAGGGAATACTTTATGACCGGGAAGTCGACAAGATAAATAACATTTCCCAAGTAAGGTTCCCTTATTATTAAGGAGATAGACTCAAAGAAGAATGATGTCTGAGAACCTTTCTTGATATAAGATTAATAATAATATGACTCCGAGATATTTTCTGTAATAATCGAAGAAGATAAATCTTATCGAGATTATTCTAAGTATGGAATAAATATTCGGAGAATATTTAATGAGTTAAAATATTTAAAGAATATTTGGGAATATGAAAGAATATCTTTAATCAGAGTATTTCTCAAAATAATCCCTGAAGAAATATCAGGAGAATATTTATTGAATAAATAAATATTTAAATGAATATTCAAAACAATATTCATTAATTAATAAGACCTGAAAAGAATATTTAAGGTAATATTCATAATTAATTAGGAATTTAAATGAATATTCAAAAGTAATATTCATTTAATGAATAATATCCTAAATGAATATCAAGTAATATTCATTTAGTAATCCAAGCCTTAAGGAATATTCGAGATAATATTCGATAATTAAATCAAGCTTCAGATGAATATTAAAATAATATCCATCAAGTATTTAATATCTTAAATGAATATTCAAAAGTAATATTTATTTAATAAAATAATATTCTAAAAGAATATCCAAATAATATTCATTTAATAGTCTCATCTTTAGAAGAATATTCGAAATAATAGTCGATAATCAATTCGACTCTGAATGAATATTGAGAAATATTATTTGTTCAAATAATTATTTGAAGTAAGGATCGTTAAAATAATTAGTCTCGAACGAATATTCAAATAATATTCGTCGCCCAAATAATAGAAAATATTTACTTAAATATTTTCCTCCGAGGTAATCTCGATATATCAAGGAATATTGACTCCCGGTCTATTTTTGATTAATAAGATGTATACGCCCTTCTATGAGGGTCTTACAATAACCGGCTTATAACTGATATATAACTATCTAGCTTATAAGCCAACAATAACATTCAGGGAACAAGTATATCAATTCAACTTGAAAGTAGGCATGCATGCAATGGCATATGTATATCAGCAATCATATATATATATTTATTCAATCACAACAACAGCCTAAAAGAAGGGAATTGAAACTTGCCTGGTAGTCGAGTACGGTAAGGGGTAGTGGTAGCGGGTCCCGGTTCAGCTTGATGATCTATAAATAGACAAGGCATTCGGGATTAATCACTTAACATATTAAAAGTTAAGTTATACTTAATTCGAAACACGTTCTCGAGTTATCTCGTTATACCCCTTTTAGTGGATTACTTTTATCACTGATCCGACCCGACATTCGTTCGTTAATACGACATGTCATTGTACTTATACTTGGGACATACTTAAGTCATATGAGTTCTAAAGTCGATCGTTACGAACCAATACTATACTCCGAGTTTTATCGCCTGTTTTCTAAGTGTTTTACCGAAGTTATAAAAGAGTCGTCTTTTAGGGGTTCGTTCGCGTTTAACCTCGACTCGAACATTTTTAATAAATCGAAAAATGATCCTTTTGACATACGGTTTTCTTTCACACCTTCATTTTTACCTCTAGTATTTATTTTCCAAGATTTGCCATGACTTTACATATTTTACGAGGGTTCAAATTCAGTTACGAATTCTCGGTTACGGTTTCGAAATACTTTTAGTAAACCGGCCGTAACTCCTAAACCGTAAGTCCGTTTCACGTGATCTTTATATCAAAACGAAGCTTATAACATAAGATATCCTAAAATGGCAGAAAAGTTTCTGGTCAGTAGGGTCTTGATGTGAAAAGTGGCATACAAAACATGATATTGTAAAATCGGGCATTATAACGGCTATGTTTACGCGTTTTCCAAAGTTTTTACACTTTATCTCTATCTAACAAAGATCAATCCAACCACACAAACGCATGATAATTATCATGACTAGTCTATCAACAACTCATCTCAACCATCTCATGGATCACAATCCAAACAACAACCATAATCAACTAATAACATAGATCTAAGCATAACATAGCATACTAAAACTAAATCATCCATAAAACTCATAAAATCTCAAAATGGTACCAAGGGTTTTTGGAGCTTGTTACCTTCCTTGGAGAGTGAATAACACTTGGTAAGCCTTGTCTAGTCCTTAGATTACCTTAACAAAGCTTGGATCATCCAAACAAAACAAGAAATCAAAGTTAGTTTCTTAAAATCACTATTCACCCTAGGCTTGGATGATTTATTTGAAAATGGAAAACATGGAGTTTGAAGCCAAGATTTCTAGGGTATCACTTTTATGAATTATAGGACTTACCATAAAAATTTGGAGATCAAACAATGGTGGAAGCTTGGACTTTGGATTTGGAATTTAGGGAGGAAGTAGAATGGAATGTTTTGGAGGGGGAGAGAGTTGCTTGCTTGTTCTTGATCTTTTCCTTGTATTATTGTGTTGCCTTGGATAATATCTTGCTAAAGTAGCTTTATTAAAGTGCCTAGGTCATCCATGATGCAATCAAGAGACATGTGTTGCATTTTGAATGGTTTTCATGCTAAGTATTGGTTTGATATCTAAGTACTACTTCCATCTCCAAGTATGCTAGTTACTTTAAGCCACTTGGTTGCTAGATATTTATTCTAGTAGCTTACACAAGACTCTTGCTTCCTCTGCTTGTTTCTGTGTCCGGTTATTGCCCGTTTCGATTGATCGTTCGTAGGAATATTTCACGGATTTCTAATTAGGGTTTACCGGGAATCCTTTTTAATATCAATACTTTCATTCTCCATCTTTCATTCTAACTTTCCAATTTATATTCCTTAAATCCATTCGTTAAATACTTAAGGCTATCAGTGTCCAGGGAACTCTCGGAGAAAATAAAAGTGCGGTTTTCAGAATCCGACAGCTTTTACATACACTTATTTTCCCCCTGGATCACTAATACGAACTCGGAAATCCGTCCCGAATGCTTCTATATAGTGTCGTCTCATATTATTATATACTCCCACCAAAACACTATTCATTCTGTATTCTTTACTTGTTCTCTTAGGGTGGTACAATTGTCCGTATTCTCTTTCGATCGTTCCTTATCCTTTTTACGGAACTACTGGATTAATCGTTACATGAGAATATTCTCCTGCTTGAAAGTGCCATATCTTATTCCCTTAGAAGATAGATTATTCTTACCTATGTTGTTACCCTTTAGCATTCTTCAAGACATAGAAATAATAAAGTCGAATTCCATTCATTCTTTCCAAATATCAATTATTACATTGTAGCCATAACCACTCCTCAGTGGTTTCCTACCTTCCTTCTTAAATCAAATATAATAACATCCCAAAATATCAAATCCTCAAAGTTAATATCTCAATTCTTGGATTATAATAATATTTAATCCACTGTCCGGTCAAATATTATACCGAAAAAGAATTTGGAATTTCTGAATTCCGATCGTCTCTGCATTCACTTATTTCCTCCGCGTATTATTAATATGACTTCGAAACATCCATATCACGTCCCGTACATAGGGTGGCGTGAAAAGTATTCCAACTTACAAAATCACTACTCATCCACCAAATTACTATGCACGTACAGGAAACACTATGCACGTACGGGAAATACTATGCACGTATGGAAAACACTATGCACGTACTCATTTCCCTTCAAGGATCCATTAGCTCCTTCCTGGATGGTAGATTATTCTTATCTAGGTCCTCAACCATCGAATTACTCTATTCTGACAATATACCAATGCATCAGGATCATTGTCCCAAGCAATATCCATTCATTACAATCATTGTTCTTTGAAACCACCATTCATTAGAGCTGGTGACCTTGTTGTCGGAATCATTGTTCTTCATTTTATCATTACTTAATAAAAAGTTTTAATTATATCCAAAATTTGGGGTTCTTACAGTTTTTTTTCATTGCTGTTTGTTATCCACTGGTTTTGCTGCGATTTCTTTTGAAAATTCTGTTGCTATATTAAATCCCCTTTGGCTAATTAATATTCCAAAATCTTCATGTCAAATTTTATTAAAAAATTTCTGTAAATAATTCAGTTAGAAATAAAATTTGTTTCGAAATTTAATTCTTAAAATATAAAAAGGTTTAGATTAAAATAATTTAGATTTTTCTTTTTAATTAGAATAATTTTTAGTTTTAAATTTGAATTTAGAATTTTTAAATTTGTAGAATAATTCTAGAATAATTAATTTTTAGAATAAATTAGTTTTATTTAATTAGTTTAAAATGGATTTTTTTTAGTAATTAAATAGTTTAAAACCCAAATTTCAAAATCAATTTGTTCTAATTCGATTAAGTTGAAAATTAAGGATTTGCGAATAACTTAGTCCCTGAGGAACGAATCAATAAATATTACAACGAAACGAATTGTGCGCTTGCGATTCAAATTTAATTAATTTTTTGCACAACAAAATCTACCTTCCGTCATCACTCCTATGAATAAGATTGACAGGTCTTCTGAAATTGAAGATGTGATGAACAGGCTTGAGAGATCGGCGCCGGCACCTGCACCGGCACTCGCACCTGCACCCGCCGGAGAAATGGAAGCGAAGCGCAGTGAGGATCATGTGGCACAACCACAAGGAGCTCCAGGAGAAAGGAAAAATTAGAGTTTGATTTAACTTTGTAATTGTAATTGGGAAAGGGGAGAATAAGATGTGTTAAATTTAATAGTATATGTGTAATTGGGAGGGTCGTTAGGTGGTGTTGATGTTTTTATTTGTAATTCTGTTTAACATGAATCAGTATAACCACTTGTTACTGTTAACATATATAATATTAGCGCATTATTGGATAGTTATATTATTATGTTGGTTACCTTCTTAGGATATTTTTTTTATTATTGTTGGATGTTGGCTATATAAGCCCCTCTTCTATTGTAATTGAGAACAAGTTTAATTATAATAAAATTCTTCTTTTCTCTCTTCTCTCCATATTTTATCATGGTATCTAGAGCTAGGCTGATTCGATCCGGGATCAGTTGATTGAGATTTGAACGTGATGTCTTTCGCATATTGGATTAAAACATGTGATTCGATTATTATTTTCTTCTCATCTTCTTCTTCGAATTGTTTATGGTTTTTTTACTTGGACGATTTTGATTTTCGATCACGATTGCTATTCTTTTTTTCCGAATCACTTGGTTGTTTTGATTATGGATTTAGTCACCGTTTCGATTTTTTTCCCTCCATCATCTTTTTCATCCTCATATTGGTTGGGTTTTTCTTGGGTAAAAATTAATTCTGGGTAAACACGTTGGTTTCATTTTGTTTTGATTGAGACTCTCATACACAATCTTTGTTCCTCTGTCGTTGATTGTATTGGCTTGTTGGTAAGATTGTTTTGATTTTACTTTTTCCTTCTCTTCTCTTTCCTTTTTTCTTTCTCATGTTTATGATAGGAGTAACCCTAGGCACATTTGTATATCTTCTTTCTAAAAAAAGATCATCCGCTTCAATCAACAGTATCACCCGCTTCATCCATATTCTTCGGTATGATCATCTTCTCCATCCTGTACTAACATATGTATAAAGAGGTAAAAGAAGACTTGATTACATTTCATTGATACAATGTGTTTATATACTACAAACTATACAATTGTAACTGAAGATATAATAATATACATTTACTATTCTAACTGAGATCAAGGGGTCTGATGTATCAAGGAATATGATCCTCTGTATCAAGTAAGATTAGTGATTATGATTTACTATGATTAAGGAGGAATATTCTCTATTATGGCCCCTCAAGATGGACTTCGACAGTTAAGTCCAATCTTGTCTTTAAGCAGTGAAAATCTTGGTCTGGGAAGAGGTTTTGTGAGTGCGTCGGCAAGTTGATCCGTTGAAGAAACATGTGCAACACGAACTACACCATTTTGAACTTGCTCCCTGATAAAATGAAAATCGATTGCCACATGTTTCATTCTTGAGTGGAACACTGGATTAGAGCATAACTGTGTTGCTCTAACATTGTCAAAGTAAATAACCGGGCAAGAAGGCACCTTGATGCGCAGTTCCGAAAGTAATGAGCATATCCACCGTACTTCTGCTGCTGTATTAGCAACTGATCTGTATTCAGCTTCGGTGGAAGAACGAGCTACGGTCCGTTGTTTTTTGAACTCCAAGAGATAGGATTGCTACCAAGATAGATTATATAGGCTCCAGTAGAGGAGAAATCATCCTTGTTGCCACCCCAATTCGCATCAGTGAATGCATGTACGTTAAAGTTATAATCGCGATATAATTGTATACCCTCATTAATGGTTCCTGCTAAATAGCGTAGCAACCTTTTTACATACATCCAATGTTCTGTTGTCGATTGATGCATGAATTGTGATAGGCGATTGACAACATAAGCAATATCTGGCCTGCTTATCAGAAGGTATTGAAGACTACCCAAAACAGCTTTATAGTGCTGTGCATCTTGTAATTTTGTGCCACTCTGGAGGGTCAAGTGTGCATTTGTGGAAAGTGGTGTGGCAACAGGCTTTGCTTCCAACATATGGGTCTTCGCTAACAACTCCAGTATGTATCTCCATTGCGACAAGATTAATCCTTGTCTGTTTGGTACCATTTCAATGCCCAAGAAATATGACACTGTTCCAAGATCCTTCAATGAAAACTTTTTGGCAAGAATTGAAATAAACTCATTAACCTTATCAAGATTGCTACCGGTGATTATTATATCATCGACATATACAATCACATAGATTATATAAGTAGCATTCTTGAACATAAATAAAGAAGTATCAACAAAAGAATTTTTAAAACCAACTTTTAGAAGAAAAGACCTGAGTTCGTGATACCATGTTCGTGGCCCCTGTCTCAATCCATAGATGCGCTTTCTGAGTTTGCACATAAAATTTGGTTTATCTTTGTCAATGAAACCAGGTGGTTGTACCATATACACATTTTCATACAATCGACCTTGGAGAAATGCATTGTGCACGTCAAGCTGACGTAATGACCAGCCTTGACTTACAGCGATGCTCAATACAATTCGAACTGTAGTAGGTTTAACAACTGGGCTAAACGTGTCATTAAAATCAACTCCTGGCCGTTGATGAAATCCTTTCGCAACTAAGTGCACCTTGTACCTGTCAACAGAACCATCAGATTTGTGTTTTATTCGAAAAACCCATTTACAACCCACCAAGTTGTATTCCGGAGAGGGAGGAACTAATTCCCAGGTTCCATTATGCACTAGTGCATTAAACTCATCTGACATGGCCTGGCGCCATTTGGGATCTTTCACAGCTTGATGAAAAGTAGTGGGTTCAACTTCTTGAATTTTGGCTAGCAGTGTGTGAAGGTTAATTTTTTTAATTGGTTTGTGGATATTGTTTCTGGCTCGTGTGACCATTTTATGTGATGGTATGTTTGTAACCTGAGGTGCTGATTCAGGATTTTCACAAGGAATGTGTTGAGAAACCTCTGATGTAGATGGCGTAGTGAGTGACATGGACTGAGTAGTTGAGTGTATTTGAATAGGTGGAGGAAACCATGTTGCAATTTTGTCGTGGTGAGGTTTGGACTCTTTAGGCACTAGATGTTTGAATGGAAACACCTTTTCGACAAACTTGACGTGTCTAGATACATAAACTCGAGAAGAATTAGGATCAAGACATAAGTATGTACTTTGTGACTTGGAATAACCTAAGAGAACGCACGGTTTGGAGTTGGACTCTAGCTTATGAGAGTTATATGGTTTTATCCAGGGATAACAAAGACAACCGAATATCTTGAGTTTTGAATAATCCGGCTTGGAACCGAAAATTCTTTGATATGGAGATAAAAGGTCAATAGTGTGAGTGGGTATCCTATTGATTAGATATACGGCTGTTGAAAAAGCATAAGTCCAATAAGGTAATGGCATTGATGCATGGGTTAGCAGGGACAAACCAGTTTCGACAATGTGTAAGTGCCTTCGTTCGGACATGCCATTGTGCTCAGGAGTGTGGGGTGGGGTGGTTAAATGAGTTATACCATTTATGGACAGAAAGTTGTCTAGAGCCATAAATTCTCCACCGTTGTCTGAGTACAGAATTTTTATGGTGTTTTCAAAGAATTTTTCAATAATGGCTTTAAATTTTATAAAAACCTCCTTTACATCAGATTTGTATCGTAAAAGATAAAACCAAATGTACCGACTGTAATGATCCACAAAAACTACATAATACTTAAAGTTATCAACAGAGTGTATTGGAGATGTCCAAACATCACTATAAATGACTTCAAGAGGACGAGATGATTTTATTGTGGACTGGGAAAAAGACAACTTGTGACTTTTATTGCATAAACACGCATTACAATCAAAGGATGAGGAATCAGAAAAACTCAAATCACTGGTAGAACTTATTTGTTTTAATACTGAAAGAGATGGGTGCCCTAGTCTATGATGCCATTCCTCAGGGCTGGTTTTAATGTTGGAAAATGCCAAAATGAGTTTGGTTTGAGGCCACTCATATATGCCACCTTTACTTTGGCCCTTCAACAGTGTGTTCCCTGTGTTGATATCCTTCACAATAAAAGAATTAGGTAAGAACTCAATGGCAGTATTATTAGAGTTACAAAATTGATGAATAGAGATGAGACTGCGTTTCATTCTTGGTACACAAAGAACATTTTCTAACTTAAAATTTTTATGATAAGAAGGGATAGTAGTTAAACCAGAGTGAGTTATTGGTAACTCGTTACCATCGCCAACCATCATGTTGTCCTTTCCTTCATATGGGTTGTGGAGAGAGAGAGATTTTCCAAATCTGCTGTGACATGATGTGAGGCTCCGCTATCCAGAAGCCAACTCGGAGTGTTGTTTGTTGCTACATAATTAACTTTAGGCTGCCATGGAGTTGATGAGTTCGATTGAACTGGCTGTAACATGTATGATTTGCACCACTTTGCTGTATGCCCTTGAATCCTGCATAACTGGCAATATCCGAGGTAAGGATGTTGTTGGCGACTTTGGTTGCTATTTCTATTTGGGGGGTTGGAATTTTGAGATTTGTTGTTGCGCCAATTATTTGTGCGAGTTGACATATTCGCTGTGATTGGAAATTGAGTCTGTGGCTTTGGAATGTTCAATGTTGCTTCAAAGCTTAATAACTTTTCATGAAGTTCTTCAAAAGTGATCGGTATATCTCTTGCTTGCACAGCTCGGACTAATTCCTTGTAGTCATCTCCAAGTGATTCAAGTATTTTGTCTGAAAGGTCATCAACATCAAAGTGTGCACCAAGTAAGGCTAACTCATCAGCTTTAGCTTTTTTATTTTGCAGAAAATTTGAAATTGATTCAGAGCCTTTTGTCATCTGTTTGATCTGATTTTTGACTAGCTTGATTCGACCCCGAGAAGGTTTAGCATATGTGTTTGCAAGTATGTCCCATGCGTCTTTTGATGTCCTTGATTTGGCAATAAATGGAATAATGGAAGGAGAGATTGAGCCAATGATCGCATTTAGAATTAGTTGATCTTGTCTGACCTAAATGGTATGAGCAGGATTTGGTGTTGTAGTGGTGGTGTTTGTGGAAGTAGGACTTGCCAGAGTTGCTGGTGGGCATATTTTAGAACCATCAATATATCCCATTAGATCATAACCAATAAAAAGTGTTTCAAACTGAAGTTTCCAAGATATGTAATTAACAGAAGTTAACTTGAGAGGTGTTTGAGCGGCAACATTGATGGTGATGAGTGTGCTATTTGGGTCGTTTGTGTTTCGGATGGTGGTGGAATTGGAAGTGTTGTTTGCCATTCGGAAAATATGAGGATCTAAGAGCTTATTGCTCTGATACCATAACAGATGTATAAAGAGGTAAAAGAAGATTTGATTACATTTCATTGATACAATGTGTTTATATACTACAAACTATACAATTGTAACTGAAGATATAATAATATACATTTACTATTCTAACTGAGATCAAGGGGTCTGATGTACTAAGATCAAGGAGTATGATCCTCTGTATCAAGTAAGATAAGTGATTATGATTTACTATGATTAAGGAGGAATATTCTCTATTACTGTACTCATCTCCATCTTTGATATTGATGCTTTCGCCCTTATCATCATCTTCGTTCTCATGATTTTTCTTTCATTCATCATCTTCGTTATCATGATTTTTCTTTCATTCACACCCAAAAATTCTCGCAGATTTTTTTTTGATCTTCTTACA
The DNA here is from genome assembly GCA_036435485.1 of Saposhnikovia divaricata. Lineage (NCBI taxonomy): Eukaryota > Viridiplantae > Streptophyta > Magnoliopsida > Apiales > Apiaceae > Saposhnikovia > Saposhnikovia divaricata. The sequence continues at coordinate 9,131,031 of JAZHRN010000145.1, read as the reverse complement.
CCCATGAATTCTCGTAGGGTTTTTTTCTCACTTGGCTCTTGCTTTTTTCTCTCTACCTATTTAGGATTATAAATTGGTTTTATCGGTTATAATTTGGATATGGATTTGGATTCAATTCTTGTTTTAGATTAAGTTTGGATTTGGAGTTAATTTGGATTGGTTATTGGGTTCGATTTGGATTTGGATATAGTTTGTTAATTTGGATTCAGTTTTGATTTTGGTATTGGTATTGTTTTTGATGGTTGCAGTTCGTTTGGATCCTTCTTTCTAGTTCACTGGTTGCAGATTCATTTGAATTTTGAAATTGTTATTGGCTGACATGGATGGTTCTTCTTCTCTTGCAGTTTGGATTTTCTGTTCGCTTTGGTTTTGATCTGGTTACACTTGGATTGTTGTTTTGTTTCCGTTTGCTATTGGATGACGTGGATGCTCTATTTCCATTTCTCTCTTGCTTTGCGGGCATAACTTTGGATTCGTTTGGAAGTGTTTGGCTCGTTTGGGTTTGTGATTCTATTTTTTGATTTGTTTGGAAGCTCTTGATTTTGGAGTTAGCAACTTTGGATTCGTTTGGATACATTGTTCCGTTTCTTGTTGGCAAACTCCCGATTCTCTATCGTGAGTTTGAGAGGGGATGTTAACATATATAACATTAGCGTATTATTGAATAGTTATATTATTATGTTGCTTTCCTTGTTCGAATAATTTCCTTTATTATTGTTGAATGTTGGCTATATAAGCCCCTCTTCTATTGTAATTGAGAACAAGTTTAATTATAATAAAATTCTCCTTTTCTTTCTCTCTCCATACTTTATCGGGTATTGGCCCTATCTATCACAATTTTGACACAAATGGTCCTAAATATCACAGCTCAAAAACTTGGCCCCAAATATCACTCCAAAACACACTTTAATATAGCGTTTTGATTTTTTTTTTTTACTAAAATGCTAATGCGTTTAGCGACATTCCATCAAAACGCCACATCATGTGGAGTTTCCCCCAAAACACCACATAGACCAGCGTCTTTTCTCCCCAAAACACAACATAATCTAGCGTTAAAAAAAAAATTCTGTCTCCACAAAACGCTAAAGGCATTAACGTTTTTAAAAAAAATAAAAAAATATAAAACAATACACGAAGTAGCGTTTTTTACTGAAATTAAAACGCTACACGATACTGTGTTATGGAGTGATATTCGGGGCCAAGTTTTTGAGTCGTGATATTTGGGACCATTTCTCTTGAAATTGTGATATTGAGGGCCTTTTTTCAACTCTTGACATATGGTAGTACTTGTTTATTATCCCTCCTACTTTTTATTATATAATAGAATATAATATAATAGGATATAATTTGTATTAGTGACTTAGTGATTTTAAATTTAATTTATAAACTATATGTTGTTGTTAGGAGTCGAACCCTTGATTTTTATTATATAATAGAATATAATATAATAGGATATAATTTGTATTAGTGACTTAGTGATTTTAAATTTAATTTATAAACTATATGTTGTTGTTAGGAGTCGAACCCTTGATCTATGGTAGTATTATCCCTCTTACTCTTATTGTATAATAGGATATAACTAGCTTATATCCCGTGCAAAGCACGAGTTACTTTTTTTTTAATTTGCATATAATGTAATATAATATTACAACTATTAATTTTAATATGTCGTTGAAGAATTTGAACAATAGACTTTTCTATAACATTAGATCTTTGTATAAAACAAGTTTTAGTATTAAATTTAAATTTTATGTCGTTGGCGGGAATCGAACCTTTAACCATTCTACATAACATCTTTTAGTATTAATGTTAAATTAAAATATTGTTAACGGGATTCGAGTCATAAACCTCTGTATATGACAAATTTTAATATTGTATCTAATGGCTATTATCTATTTTAATTAAATATCTAACGATTGTGAATGAATGAGATAACAAAAATTGAGGGATAAAAAAATGGTATTAATCAAACTACAAAATATACCCAATTTTTTTTGCTAAGTTTGTTTGTATTAAGGAAAAGAAAAGAATACACAGTTAGCAATCTAGATAAGCCCTCAGCAGGAGGAGAGCAAAACTAGATGCTTCGAGCAAGCGGCCACAAACAACAGCCCGAAGGCTCCACATCTAAGTTATCCAAAAATACAGTTCTGGTCTATTACATAAATTATCAGAAAACCAAGAAATATTAGCAAGCCTTGAGTGAAGATCCACTTTAATTCCCTTTAATAGTATATCTGGAGTGAAGGCGCCTTTGTTGTGTGCTCGGGCATTTTTCTCGCGCCACACATGATAAACATAGATTTGTAAGGCTAGCAAGGCAACCTTACTCTTCAAAGAATCCCGCTGTTGAGAGATTTCAGTGACAAAAGTGTGCCAAGACTGATTAAAGTCAGTTGTGATACCCATTGGATCAAGGAGTTGCGCCAAGACATGGCTCAAATAGTGGCATTGGAGAAAAGGGTGAGAGGCTATTTCTTCCCCACCTATGCACAAGTAACACTGAGGTGGAACATCCATACCAAAAGAATGAAGCTGAGCCAAGGTGTAAAGGCGGCCATGACAAAGAAGCCAACTGTGATGGGTGTAGCGACGCCATGTTTAAACCAAACAGCGTCACACCGAGGCACGGTAGGAGCTGTCTCCCGAATGGAGTTCCAAAGGTCATGAGAAGTGAGCTTTGGTGTGCCATTCCATAGAGTAGTATCTTCCTTGATTAAAACAAAATCTGGATAATCAAAAAAGCTAACCAATTTGTGTGACGCTGCGCCACGCGTGTCCTAGGAACTTGGGCTTGGGGAAGGCGCTAGACGCCATAACTAATATGCTGACCCACTGTAGCAGTTAGTGTTGAACACGAGTTCATGATAATGCTATCAGTAGGGAAAGATTCAATACAAGAGCCTCTCCACCACGGCTCAAGCCAGAATAAGATAGAGCTCCCGTTGCCGATTTTGTAAGTAACCCACTTTTACTTATTATAGTATAGTATAGATAGTATAGATGTAACACCCCCAGATCCGGGGTCAGGGATCTAGGGTAGTCACGATCCATTTACTCCTTGCCTTACCTGTATTACTTGCAATGTACACAATTCAACTGCTTGCGACCCCACAATATATATCTCACACATACACACAGGTTAGAGTCTCAGAAACGACACAATACAACAACTGCGGAATAAATAATTTTTATTACAATACCCAAATGTCTTTTGAATCTGTCACTGATACAACTTCTTAATAATATTACATTACTAACTAGCCTTCTGATGATCACAATCCTCTAATACCATTCATATCTGTATATAGGATGAATACCAAAAGCTGCCGCCTTATTCGTCTGGTCCGTACTACTCTCGGGATCACTACTAGAAACTGTTTATGGAAACGCCTTGCGAGGTATGTGCCGTCCCATTGGCATCCTGCTTCGCTGCTATATAATATATATAAAACAATAGCAAGAGTGAGCGATAGCTCAGCAAGGTAATGAAAGTATGGCATAATACCTTTAATTTAAACCTCAAAATATATAGCGGGTATAAGACAATAATTGTCCAAAATATCTTGATACTGAAATTATTCCCTTAACTGGATATATTCAAAATCAGTACTATCATAGTACTTCAAATATCATTATCATAATATCTTTGCAATCTTTTATTATTCATACCATGAACAAAGTTCTAGTATGATATAAAAGATGAAGTTACAAGGTAACTCAAAATATATAAATTTCGTAGAAATATCTGCTATGCAAAAGTATAAGCCAGATATCCACATATAACAAAAAGAGATATCGCAAAACAGATATTGCAATGACAGTTTGGAACACTTTTCAAACCCCTGCCAACCTGAAAGAAGTCTCTTCGATACGTGTTGCGGGAGATACCCGTAAACCTGAAAGAAGTCTCTTCGATACATGTTGCAGGAAATATCCAAATTTGGATGATGAACTAATACTAGAGTATTGTCGCGCCAGACGACACCACCTTACGATGATCAGTCGCAGGTCGTGCATCTCAAGATTTGTTTCTCTATATGTAGAAGGAAGAACATATGGACACCACCATACGTTGGATCTCCCTAGCCAACGGTTGGGCATAGTTGGGACCGATGCCACTCGGTGAAGGATTTTTATGCATATACGGAAGCGTAAAACATAAATTGAAACATAGATATCGCATATATATTGCATACGATTCATGTAAAAGTTGTGGGATCAATTTCTAACCTTTAAAAGCGATCCAAGGATGACGTAGAGAGGCTCTAGCAGTTGCTTCTCAGTATGTGAAGCACTCCACAAGTATCCACCAATAGATGATTCAATGGAGGGAGGAAGAAAGGGTTGAGAGAAAAATAGGGTTGCCTCCCTAAAACTTACGTTAAAAAGATTCGAGGCAAATAGGGTTATAATATTATATTTATAGGTAAAAGATCTCAGCTGATTTTTTTCTATAATATAATATAATTATTAACCCTTTTAATTAATTAATCTCATTAATCAATTAATTAATAATTAAAACTCTTTTAATCATTAATTCTTTTTCTAAACTCTTTAGAAAATAATTCTCTCACTTGATTTAATTTCTTAAATTAAATCCTTAATTAATAATATTAAAAAATCTTCTTAATTAATTTATAATCAATTAAATCTCATTTAATCAATTATAAAAATTGCTAATTATTTATTTATTTCACAAATAAATAAATATTAGCCATTATTGATTAATTCCTCGACCAATAAATCAGTCTCTTTTATTGTGTGACCCTGTAGGTTCAATATTAAGACGATAGTAGAAATAAATAATAATAAAACTATTTTATTATTATTTATATGAATTCTTTTAATTCATTAAATATAATTAATTAAATAATTAATCATATTTATTCTACATCGTGAGGGATACTTCTCAGCATATCGCGACTATCCGGATAATATGAATTCATTGCTTAGAATACCTAGAACCTAGTCAGTTAATAGTTACCGTACAATTTAATTCCTTCCACCCTACAATATCCCGATTAAATACAAGGCATGGAACTCGTGTCAAGCCTATCAAATTTAATCATATGATTCCTTATTCATAATGCATAGTTCATGTTAATGCAAATTAGAAACTCCTTTCTAATTTCATTCACTCTGGCCAGAGATTCCGGAACTAGCATAATAAGAATAGCATAGGATATTCTCTTCCTCTACTGGAAGGGGTAGATCCTTTATTGACCGTTAACTATCTCCATACATAAATCCCTAGGCCAGAATAAACATAATGGATGTCCTTTAGACTAAGGACTAAACCAAAGCATAGTTCATTATATACAAGATTACTCTAACGATCTCAAGTCTAAGGACACTTGTACAACTATCACTTAGTGAACAACTATTAACACGTGAGTAAACTCCATTAGTTGTTCCACTGATCGAGTCATGTTCAGCGAACTTATTCCTTAATAAGCACCTACATACTAGCTATAGTGTCACCACACAAATGCCTATGAGAACAGACATCCTTCCTAGGAAGCTAGCATAGTATGTACTGACCTTTACGGATTAACTAACTTCCAATTAGTTATCTGTGACGCCCCAAGATCCGGGGTCGGAGATCTAGGCGCTCACGGTCCATTTTCCATTAATAACACACCTGTTCTTGCACATAATATAAATAAAACAGCCATCGACCCCATAATAACTCACACCGAACACACATACACAGGTTAGAGCCTCAGAAACGTCACACATTGATTAAACAGTAATAAAATTATCAGAGTTATTACAGACCAAATTAAATAGTATTTATGCTACCAGCAACACTTCGATATGAAGCGAAGTTGGCGGCTTGAAAGTTTGTTACGATACACGGCCTTGCACAGGTCATACTGATAAATAAAACGAACTAACAAAAGCTGCCAACCAATCCGGCTAATGGGGCCTACCGGTGGAATCTCAACTGTTGGCTCGGGTCTAGTCACCTGCTTTCGGGCAGTCTGTCTGGGTCTTGCCATTTCGCTTAGCTGTTGTGTTTGTAAAATTTGAAAACAAGCAAGAGTGAGCAACTATAGCTCAGCAAGAAATATATGTATAAGGTAAGCAATATAACATTTCATATGATTAGCAGTTGTTAAACTCGTTTGTATCAATCAGTTATAAAATCACTTGTCATTGTTGATAATTTCCGAAGGTGCATCAATACGTGCCCCTGTTCTCAAAATAAACTTGCAGTTCTAGATACTGCACAGAGTCAACATCTTTCTCATCAAAATAGAACACTATCAGTAACTTGGCACAAAAGCCTAAGAAGCAGTGTCAAAGCATTTTTCCAAAATGGAGGAATGGGACTTAAAGAAAACATAAAACCTGACAAGGATTAACGATGATCAGTCGCCACATCCAAGTCCAATAATCCGCGGGTCTTCTCTACCGGTAGAAGGATAGAAACTACATTCGTAACTATCCCTCGGGTTAAAACTACATCCGTAATCACCCTGGATGAAAACTACATCCCTAATCATCCTTCGGCAACACCTGGGCCGGAATAATAATTGATGGACCGCCTGGCTCACGGCCGCTTACACATCCCGGGAATCGTTCGTCAACGGTTCCCACACCTGGCAGAGTCCCTTTTTCTTTTTCTTTTGAAAACTTGATTTTGATTGAAAATAGAGTAATTGAGGTCCGACATCAATCGACCGATGATTCTTGAAATCATACAAGAAGCAGAACCTGACCGGGGGTTTTTGAAAATGTTTTTAGTTCGAAAGAGTTCGAGTTTGAAAGTATTAAATGTATCTTGGATTGACTTCGTCTTTAAAATAATGAACGATAATTAATAAATAATATTTTAAGATTTAATATTAATAATTAATAAAATAATTATTCGATAAAATAAACTTTTAATCCAAGATAGGGTTTCGAGTATTTACGAAGATATGAACATAATTACTTGAGTATACGATACTCCCCGAATGACCCTTCGGGTTTTCGCAATCTAGATATGATATAATAATATACCGCTCCCCGGTCAATAGTATATACGGACCGCAACGACCTCTATTGCTAGAGTCGTTGTCCGAAGAAAACATTTCAATCTAAGTTCAAGGGGGTACAAACATATATGTACTTATACAATCTCAATTGCATCCATACTTCGATAAACATAGCATTTGATATGGTTGAAAACTATAAACACAACAGTGAAAGTCCTTGTATATGTATAAGTTTTGAAAAGTAAACTTGCCTTGGTTTGGTTGGGGTGGTCGAGCGTGCGGAGTCGAACGATCTATACATAAACAATAACCGCTCGTTAGTACCTTAACAATATCGCTTTAATTACGGGGTTTTAGGGGGGTACGAAATTAACTTAATGACCTCATCTTATGACACTCTAGCCCCACTATAGGTTCATGTCATCTCTCGATTACGCTCGTCACTTATTCGACTTAATTTAGTTACCACATTCGAATCATAACCAGTACCCCTAGAATTATGCTCCACTAACGACTTTTTCCCTTGCGCGAAATTTACTCTATCATTTTTATAAAATTCAAAAATTCATATTTTAATCCAATCCTTTGTGGGTGGTCTTCACCACTGCATTCCCTAACTTCTCAAATTTTTCCATGATCCCACATATATTTTTAGGGGTTTAAACAAGGTTCACAAGGGGGTCACTTAGTGCAGTCCGGAATCCAGAAACACAATTCACTTCTCCGGCCATAACTTAAAATCTATATATCATCTAGCCATGAACCTTACATTTTCAGAAACTACATTCAATTATGTTTCCAACAATATATGGTAGGACATCAGGGGACAACATTTGGGGGTTCAAAACCGTGTTACAAGACAGGTCAATGTTCCTGGAAAAACTCAGCAAGCATATACTACTTAGATCAACCATTTTTCACAATTCCACAACACAACCAACACTTAATTCACTTAGTTCATGGTTTATAACACTAATGGAGATATATATACTATCCATAATCATAAAAGTCACAATCACAACATCAAAACTCAAGATCCATGTCATCCATTACTTATACAACCAAGATTAACTCATATATACATGGATCTACTACCAAACATTATAAACACTACATAACCAAAAGGGTTTGTGATTTTTATACCTTCTTGAGCATCTAGGAGCCTTGGATAAGCCTTACACAACTCAATAACACCTTGAATGGTCTCCTACAACCCTTACAATCCAAGATCTAAAAGAAAATCAAACATGGTTACTATTCACCCAATCTTTAACAATTTATAACTTGAATTTGGATGGATGAAATGGCTTGAAACTATTAACATACCTTGCTTAGATGTTGTAGAGGGCCTAGTAATTATATCTTGAATTAAGAGTGATGGAAAGTGGGAGAAAGAAAATTTTTTCTTCCTCCTTCTAGCTTTGGCCGAGAGCTATGAACAAGGGGGGTTGTGTTTTGTTTGTTGGTTGAATAATTGATGTTAAAAGGTGTTGGGTGATACATAATGTGTATGTATAGGCAAGGTACTAGCAAGGTATGGTCACATGTACTACTTGTCTCCCCTTTTTGAAAAGCAAGTAACTAGTTACTATTCCTCTTCCATTTTGTTAACTAGTTTGCTTATTCCTAACCACTTGGTTGCATGGGACTTGCATGCAATACTACTCCTTGTATCATTATTCTTCCACCAATGCTTGTCATTTAATCTTTAATTCGTATCGTATCTTAATTAATCTCTCGTAATAATATTTTGTCGCGTAGAGATTTCCCCTAATTCCTTAAGTACTTAATTGTGTAAATTCCTCGAATGTCCATAATTCCTCGTCATAATTCTTAATAAATCTTTTAATACTCTAATCATTCTCAAATCCCAAGTTTTATAAATCTTACTAAAAATAAGACTCTTGCCTTCACAATCTTCCTTTTTATCTTACATAATGAATGCAACAACGCAGTTTCTCAGACAATCAATTCTATTAATCAACAGGGGTGACTAGAAAGGTTCCATATTGACAATGTCACAAGATATTAAATAAAAGGAAGTATTACCAAAAATTAGGGTTCTTACACCCTCCCCTCCTTAAAAGGATTCCGTCCCGGAATCAGGTTGAAAACAGTTGGGGGTGCTTTTCACGCATCGCGTTCTCTAGTTCCCATGTTGATTCTTCGACATTCTGATTCCTCCATAAAACTCTCACTAATTTGACAACCTTGTTTCTCAGCACCTGTTCTTTTCTATCCATGATTTCTACGGGTTGCTCCACATATGTTAAGTCTGGTTGCAGATCCACCTGATCATGTTCTATCACATGTCGGAAGTCGGTATGGTAGGGTCGTAGCATGGACACATGGAACACATTATGTACTTGCTGCAAGCTCAGGGGTAAAGCCAATTCATAGGCCAACTTTCCAACTCGTCTCAAGATTTCAAAAGGTCCAATAAACCTTGGGCTTAGTTTCCCCTTCTTACCAAATCTCATCAATCCCATCCACGGTGATACCTTCAACATCACAAACTCTCCTACCTCATATTCTTTGTCCTTGCGGGTCTGGTCCGCATACTTCTTCTGTCTGTCCTGGGCTGCTACCAGCCGTCCTCTTATGAGTTCGATAGTTTCTCTTGTCTGTTGGACCAGTTCAGGCCCTAAAATCTTCCGCTCTCCAACCTCTTCCCAACACAAGGGGGACCGACATCTTCGTCCGCACAAAGCTTCATATGGGGGCATGCCTATACTCGCATGGTAACTGTTGTTGTAGGAAAATTCGATCAACGGCAAGTGGTCATCCCAACTTCCCTTGAAATCTATGGCACATACTCTCAACATGTCCTCGATGGTCTGGATGGTTCTCTCACTCTGTCCATCCGTTTGGGGATGGTAGGCAGTACTCATATTTAACTTTGTCCCCACACAATCCTGAAAACTTCTCCAGAACCTGGAGTTGAATCTTGGGTCTCTATCTGATACAATGCTCACAGGAACCCCATGCCTAACCACAATCTCCTTTAAGTAAATATCTGTCAGCTTGTCGACAGTGTATCTCTCGTTGATTGGAAGAAAATGTGCTGACTTGGTCAACCTATCGATAATTACCCAAATGGCATCATGATTAGTCTTGGTCCTTGGTAATCCGACCACAAAGTCCATCGCAATCTGCTCCCACTTCCACTCGGGTATCTCTAAGGGTTGCAACAATCCACTGGGCCTCTGGTGTTTGGCCTTCACTCTTTGACATGTCAAGCATTTACTTACCCATTCTGCCACGTCCTTCTTCATATTTGGCCACCAATAGTATTCCCTCAGATCTCTATACATCTTGGTGCCTCCAGGGTGAATTGAGTACCTTGAACTATGAGCCTCTTGCAAAATCTCGTCTTTTAACTCCTGAACGTTCGGGATCCATATCCTAGATGCGTACCTCATAATTCCATTCCCGTCCTTCTCACACTTAATTTCCTCGCCAGTCAAAATTTTCTCCATCGAATTCTTTTCTTCTTCTATCTTCTTTTCCTGGCATAACTTAATCTTTTCCAATAGCGGTGGTTGGACTCTTATTTCCATTAGACTCTCTTGTCCAATTCCTGGTAACCTCACTTCAATCTCCAATTTCTCAAGGTCCTTGATCAATTCGTCCACTGACGTTATCATCTTAAGCTTCTCCTTTCGGCTAAGTGCATCGGCCAATACGTTGGCCTTCCCTGGGTGATAATGAATCTCACAATCATAATCCTTGATTAGCTCTAACCATCTCCTCTGCCTCATGTTTAACTCTTTCTGAGTGAATATGTACTTTAAGCTCTTGTGATCCGTGTAGATTTCACACTTTTCTCCGTAAAGATAATGTCTCCAAATCTTCAAAGCAAAAACTATCACTGCTAATTCCAAATCATGGGTGGGGTATCATATCTCATACTCCTTAAGTTGTCTGGATGCATACGCGATCACTTTACCGTGCTGCATAAGCACACACCCTAAACCTTTATGGGATGCGTCGCTATAAATCACAAAATCTCCCTTATCATCAGGTAGGGTTAGTACTGGCGCGGTCACCAACCTCTTTTTCAACTCTTGGAAGCTCTTTTCACATTTTTCAGTCCACAGAAACTTCTCGGTCTTGCGAGTTAGTCGGGTCAAAGGGGCTGCTATCTTGGCAAAGTCTTGGACAAATCTTCTATAGTAGCCAGCCAGTCCTATGAAACTTCTCACCTCTGTCGGAGTGGTTGGTCTCTCCCAATTTGATACAGCCTCTATTTTAGCTGGGTCCATTAGAATGCCTTGTTCGCTAATCACATGCCCTAAAAACTGAACTTCCTTCAACCAAAATTCACACTTCGAGAACTTAGCGTACAATTTTTCTTCTCTCAATGCTCCCAATACAATCCTCAAGTGCTCTGCATGTTCCTCCTTCGTCTTGGAATAAATCAAGATGTCATCGATGAAGACTATAACACACTTATCCAAGTACTTCTTGAAGACTCGATTCATTAAATCCATGAAAGCTGCAGGGGCATTCGTTAACCCAAATGACATCACTAGGAACTCATAGTGTCCGTACCGGGTGCGAAAGGCCGTCTTTGGTATATCTTCTGGTTTAATCTTTAACTGGTGATACCCGGTCCTCAAATCAATTTTAGAGAAGTAAACTACATCTTTCAATTGATCAAATAGGTCATCTATCCTGGGCAAGGGATACCTATTCTTGATAGTCACCTTGTTCAACTCCCTGTAGTCTATACATAATCTCATACTACCATCCTTCTTTTTCACGAATAACACCGGGGCTCCCCACGGTGACACACTAGGTCTTATCATCCCTTTATCCAACAACTCTTGTAACTGAGTGGCCAGCTCTTTCATCTCTACTGGGGCTAGCCGATATGGGCCTTTCGAAATTGGGGCCGTACCCGGAACTAAGTCTATAGCGAACTCGATGTCTCTATCAGGTGGTAGTCCGGGAAGATCATCCGGAAATACGTCCGCGAACTCATTAACGACAGGGATTTCCTGTAGGTTTGGTGCCTCCTTGGTATCCTTCACATAGGCTAAATAGGCTTCGCATCCTTTACGTAACAGCTTCTTAGCTTGAATCATAGTCAGGAACTTTTGGTTTTGCCGTTTCCCACTAAACACTACTTCCTCGTCCCCTGGCAGTCTCAAACTTACTTTCTTCTTGACACAATCAATCTGGGCTCTGTGGATTGTTAACCAATCCATACCTACTATTACGTCAAACTCCCCTAGTTTAAAAGGTATTAAGTCTACCCGAAAGTGTCGCCCTTCTATTTCTAGGTCACAACCTGGACATACTTGGCTAACGGGAATATTTCATGATTAGCTATCTCTATTTGCAATATGTCTTTCAATGGTTCAGTCTTAAGGCCTAACTGACATACAAAATCTAGAGATATGAAAGACTTGGTAGCTCCCGAATCAAATAAAACATTTGCCTTAACTGAGTTGAGTAGTAGAGTACCTGCAATCACATCTGTGTTCCTCACGGCATCCTGTACCGTCATGTTAAAAGTTCTTGCAGTAGGGGCCTTGTTAGAAGCAGTTCCACTCACTCTCGATGCAGCTGGCCCAGAGGACATACATTCCCTCATTCGGTGCCCTGGTTTCCCACACTTGAAGCAATTACCTCCGGCACTGGTGTTGTTACTAGTTCCTCGATAGGCGTTAGCATAATGCCCTGTCAGCCCACACTTGAAGCACTTCACATCCTGTAGGTTACACACGCCCGCATGTTTCCTTCCACATTTATTGCATTCTGGGGGTAGGGCTCGAGATGAGGTAGAGTAAGACGATCCCTGTGGTCGGCCGCTCTGGCCCACACTCCAACTTTCAGCTCTCTTGGTTCCAAAGTTTCCGCTGGGTTGGGACATCGTTCCTCGCTTAAATTTGCTCGGAAAGCTCCCACCCGCAGAGTTTCCCTTTCGACTATCAAACTTCCTCTTCTTTCCTTCCCTCTCCTTCTGCATCTGTTCACTCCCAGCCTCAACAATTGATGCTTTCTGTACCAGGGTGGCATAGTCTATCAGCTCAAGAACCGCCACACGATTCTGAATCCATTGCTTTAGCCCTAATTGAAACCTTCGGGCCCTCTTTGCCTCAGAGTTCACATATTCTGGCACAAACCTCGACAACTCAGTAAATTTGGTCTCATACTCGGCCACCGTCATGTTACCGTGCTTCAGTTCCAAAAACTTCAGCTCCATTTGTGTCCCCATGAACCTAGGAAAGTACTTCTCCAAGAACAGCTCGCTAAACCTCTCCCAGGTCACCACACCTCTTCCTTCCAAATTCTTCTTGGCTTCCCACCAATAGTTCGCCACACCCTTCAGAAGGTAAGTGGCGAAAACAGTCTTCTGCTCTTCAGCGACACCCAGTATCTCGAAAGATTTTTCCATTTCCTTCAGCCAGGCCCTTGCCTCGACCGGGTCGACAGTTCCTTTAAATTCTGGGGGTTTCAGGGATTTGAAGTTCCGGAAAGCATTTGCATTAGCATTTTGGGGTGGTTGCTGAACTGGGGGACGGTCCAAGTTCTGCCTAAGTAACTCCATGAACTGTTCCATAGGGCCTCCCCTAGGGTGTTCTGCCTCTCGGGTGTCATCACCAGCTTCTTCTTCCTCATACTCAGGGTCATCAAACAAGTTATGATCATTGCCCTCACTCTCACTCAGGTTGACATTCTCCCCTTCACGGTTCTGGTGGCCTCCGGTCCCATGGTGGCTACCCTAGCCCTCAGAACTGATCGGGTGAGCTCGAGTGTTCATTCTTCTGGGAGGCATGATTCTGATAATGAAACAAGAAATGGGTTAGGGTTTTCCAATTACCTGACAGCGTTTACACGGGTCAGGAACGTATCGTTCCTCCTCATAAGGGTGGAAGTTGCAAAAGTTTTAATAACCCGATGCTGGAGATAAAACGTCAAAACATTTTTGGGAAAAATCTCTATGGGATGCGAAAACATTTGCAAGAGTTTTCAAAATTTCGAAACCTCAAAAATATTTTTTTTTTGAAAAATTTATTTAAAAAAATTGTAGGAACATTTTTGGAACTCATAGAGACAATTTGGAATCGCATATCGTAAATTTGAAACAGCATGGTTGTATTTGTGGTTTGTAGCAATTGTATATATTCACAGTTGTATATCAAAACAGTAAAGCATGGCATCGGAAAGTAAGGCAGTTGAGACAATATCAAGGAAACTGAAACTAAATAAGTACGGTACAAGGGTTATCACAAAGTTTGGATGTTAGAGCCAAATACATAGTTCCGATGTCAAAGTCTAGCAAAAGTGGAACAACAACAAGTACATCATCTGAATAGTCAGGGCTACACAAAAGTAGGGCTACATCCGTACATACTATCAGAAGTCACATCTACATATCTGTAGGTCAGTCTACTCATCCACTGGTCAGAAAGGATACCACTGCACAAGTCAACTATCCCGCAAAATCGACAATATCAATATCAATCTTGGAAATGTCATCATCAACAATGTAGCTCATGTCCCAGGACTCAAGCATGACTTGCTATCTGTGAGTCAAATCTGTGACAAGGGATATCATGTAGATTTCCAACCTGAATATTGTGAAATTATCAGCAAATCTACAGGCAAAACAACATTTATGAAATCAAGCTTTTGATAGACTCTGTTGGAAAAGCTGTTTGCCTGTCTACAAGAATGTCTAGTGAAGAGAGTTGGAAGTGGCACAAGAAACTCTCACATTTGAACTTGAACAACATCAATGAATTGATCAGAAAGGATCTTGTAAGAGGACTCCCAAAGACCCTGTTAAATGTTGATGGCCTATGTGACTCATGTCAGAAGGCTAAACAAAGGAAGTCATCTTTCAAGAGCAAAACAGAATCTTCTATCACTGATCCTCATCATCTTCTTCATGTTGATCTATTTGGTCCAGTAAATGTTATGTCTATTGCAAGGAAGAAATATGCTTTAGTCATTGTTGATGAATACACTAGATTCACCTGGGTGTATTTTCTAGCAAAGAAGGATGAAACTGCATTGACTCTGATGGAGCATGTGAAGCTTCTGGACAAAGGATCAAGCAACAAAGTTAGAATCATTAGAAGTGATAATGGAACTGAGTTCAGAAATGCAACAATGGAAGAATTCTGCAAGGACAATGGAGTGAAACAAGAATTTTCAGCACCTGGTACACCACAACAAAATGGTGTAGTTGAAAGGAAAAATAGAACCTTAATTGAAGCTGCCAGAACTATGCTTGATGAAGCAAAATTGCCAACTTATTTCTGGGCAGAAGCTGTTCAAACTGCTTGTTTTACTCAAAATGCAACACTGATCAATAAGCATGGAAAGACACCATATGAGATGGTGAAGAAAAAGAAGCCTAACCTGAAATACTTTCATATTTTCGGGTGCAAATGTTTCGTTTTGAAGACTCATCCAGAACAGTTGACCAAGTTTGAGTTAAAGGCAGATGAAGGAATTTTTATTGGCTATCCACTGTCAACAAAGGCATTCAGAGTTTACAATCTGAGAACTAAAGTGATCATGGAATCTATACATGTTTCTTTTGATGATAAGAAGATAACTGGGCTTGAAGACAAAGACGAATATGATCAACTGAACTTTGAAAATGAAGTTTTAAACTCTGATGAAGGAAACTCTGATGAAACAATTCTGACAGACTCTGTTGAAACAAACTCTGAACCTCTACTGGTAAATTCTGGAGAAACTTCTCAGTCACAACAAAGAGGAGAACCAGTTGAGGGGGAGCATGATCAAGATGAAGACTCAAACACTGATACTAAGTCAACTGAAAAATCTGGATCAAACTCTGATGCTTCAAACTCTGAAAATTCAAATTCTGACTCTGGACAGTCAAGTTCAGGGGGAGTCTCAGAAAACGAAGATAGATCACAACAGAATCAGGAGAGCATGGATCAAGGGGGAGGATCACATGCTGACAGAAGTCATTTGCCTTCTGCTAGGAAATGGACTAAATCACATACACCTGATTTGATAATTGGTGATCCAGATGCAAAAGTAAAGACAAGAAGTGCTACTTCAAGTGAATGTCTATTTCATGCATTCTTGTCTAAAAATGAACCAAAGAAAGTAGAAGAAGCTCTTCAAGATGCAGACTGGATAACAGCAATGCAGGAAGAGTTAAATGAATTTGAAAGGAATGAAGTTTGGACCCTTGTACCAAGACCAAAGAACAGATCTATTGTGGGTACTAAATGGGTTTTCAGAAACAAGACTGACAGTGAAGGTGTTATCACGAGGAACAAGGCTAGACTGGTAGCAAAAGGTTATTCACAGCAGGAAGGAATAGATTATGATGAAACATTTGCTCCAGTAGCAAGATTGGAGGCAATCAGAATTTTTCTAGCATATGCCTCTCACAAGAAATTCAAAGTGTTCCAGATGGATGTGAAAAGTGCTTTTCTGAATGGAAAGCTTGAAGAAGAAGTGTTTGTTGAACAACCACCAGGATTTGTGGACCCCAAATATCCAGATTATGTCTACAGGCTAGATAAGGCACTATATGGACTTAAGCAGGCACCAAGAGCATGGTATGAGACACTTGCTCAGTTTCTTCTAGAAAGTGGATTCAACAGAGGAACAATTGACAAAACTCTGTTTTATTTCAATCAAGGAAGTGACCTCCTTTTAGTTCAAATTTATGTTGATGACATCATCTTTGGGTCTACTAATGATAAACTCTGTAAGAAGTTTGCCAAGCTCATGCAGTCCAGATATCAAATGAGCATGATGGGAGAGCTTAGTTACTTTCTAGGCCTACAGGTGAAACAAACAGAAGATGGAATTTTCATTAATCAAGAAAAATACAGCAGAAATCTTCTCAAGAAATTTGGTATGCTTGATTGTTCATCTGCATCAACTCCCATGGCAACAGCAACTAAACTGGACAAAGACACAGGAGTTTCAGTGGATATGACAAACTTCAGGGGCATGATAGGATCTCTTCTATACTTGACAGCTAGTAGGCCTGACATCATGTATGCAACCTGTCTTTGTGCAAGGTTTCAGGCAGATCCTAGAGAGCCACATCTGACAGCTGTGAAAAGAATCTTCAAGTATCTCAAGGGCACCATATCATTAGGTCTGTGGTACCCCAGAGAATCAGATTTTAAGCTACTTGGATATTCTGATGCAGACTTTGCAGGCTGTAAGGTAGACAGAAAGAGCACTAGTGGAAGTTGTCAATTTCTTGGTGACAGACTTGTTTCCTGGTACAGCAAGAAACAGAAATCAATCTCCACATCTACAGCTGAAGCAGAGTATATTGCAGCTGGTAGCTGTTGTGCACAGATCTTATGGATGAAGAATCAATTGCTGGATTATGGATTGAGGCACAGTAATATACCTATTTACTGTGATAACCAAAGTGCTATTGCTATGACAGGTAATCCAGTACAGCATTCAATGACCAAGCACATCAGCATAAGGTACCACTTCATCAGAGAACATGTGGAAGAAGGAAATATTGAACTACATTTTGTATCTACAGAACAACAGCTTGCAGATATCTTCACTAAACCATTGAGTGAAGCTACATTTACAAGACTGGTCAATGAACTAGGAATGGTCTCTGGTTCTGACTAGAAATGTTGGTTAGATTCAAACTTTACTTATGTGATGTATTAATCATATTTCCTGATTGGTTAAATGCTAAGTGTACTCTGTTGATTAAACTCTGTTATGCATACTCTGTTAAACTCTGTCAGACAACTTGTCATCCGTTGATTGTAGGTCGCATCAGTTGATGACTAACTGAATCTTATCCGTTGATAGTTGTGTTATATGGTCTTATCCGTTGATAGTTGTGTTATACGGTCTTATCCGTCGATGGTTGTGTTATGCAGTCTCTAAACTCTGTCAGCATGTCTGTATGTCATACACTGTTAATAAGTTTGATAAACTATGTGAACTTTGAGTTGATTTTTGTCTGAATGAAAACACCAATGAAGAAATATGTATGAAGCATGATTCTCAGCAATTAAATCATGAATCTTTCTGAGTTATTGAGATCTAATCTTAGATTGTGCAGAAAGTTAACACAGCATGATACTGGCTCATATTTATAGCATCTCTTAGTTTATTTTGTCCTAAACTCTGAGTCTATAAATACTGTGTGCATTACCTTTCATGAAGAACTACTGATGTTGATGAACTCTAAACTCTGTTAGTTATACTCTGATAAAATAAAATGTTTACTGCAATACCCCAAAGAAAATGTATATAGGTTATTATACTCCTTTGAGATTATGTTGGATACTAGGATGACCCAGGAACCTATTGGTATATAATATGTGCTAAAATTCTCTGATTTTTGGTGACTAGTTAAATACTAGGATGACCCAGGAACTTATCAAAATGATAAGGGCTAAAATTTTTGAATTTTTGGTGACTGGTTCCAACCTCTGATTACTGGAATGAAAAATAAAAAAAAATGAAAAAAAAAAGAAAAAAAAATAAAAAAAAAATAAAAAAAATGTGTATATAAAGGGGGTATAAAATAAAAATTACTGTATAAAGTTTGATTACTTCAGAGTTTAGCTTTCATCATACAATCAGTGTTTACTATGACAGTTTGTGCATCCAGTGTTTATTGATTTACTTTATGGATTTTATGAAAAATTAGATGCTCTAAAAATTGACTTACTAAACTCTGCTTTACACACACAAATACTCACAACTGTGCAATTTATGAAAGGGTTTCGGTGATAAAGTTGGAGAATTGACAAACGCTGTTGATTCGTGATTTGTACTCTAAGGTAAATTTTCACTTGGACAATTTGAAAGTCTTGGAGTAAGTAGGGTTTTTGACAACTGTTAATCAGTGGATAGTTGATGAATGTGTTCTTTATATGATTACTTTAATTAGTTTTCATATTCTCTTCTTGATGCGTTTTCTTGAAGAACAGTTCATATAACACAAATAACAGTTGCAGAACACAATGAATATGATTAGAAAAAATAGTCTTCATATCGGGTATTCTTTGCTCTATGGTATTAATTTTGATTTTGGTCGACATGTTTTGATGAGCTTAGGTGATAAATTGTCAGAGTCTACCACCGTCTACTATGCTCGTTTCTGTCAAATGTTGTTCAATGCATGTGTACCTGGTCTTGTAATTGATGAAACTGATAAAGTTGATCCTTTTAGAGTCAATAAGCGTATATTCTCTGATATGACTAACAAGGATGTTGGCAAAGAAAATCTCCCAGCTTTTGTCATGCCTCTTGCTCTACGGAATTTTCTTAATCAACCACAAGAACCAAATCAACCAGAACCACAACAAGATGAACCTGAACATCAACCTGAACAACAATCTGACCCACACCATGAATTTCAACCATCACCAAACACTGAATCACCTGCAAAGCAATCTTCACCCACTTCAAACACAAACTCTGATTCTCCATTAAAATCAAAGTCTAAATCTCAAGGCGTTAAGAAAGCACTTGCTGAACGACATGCCAGTCTAAGGCAGGCGGAAGAGACAAAGAGGAAATCAAAACGAAAATCTCCTGAAGCTGTTTACACTAGAAAAGGGAAAAGACTGAAAGCTCGAGCAAACATGCCTAAGTCACCACCTTGTGAAGAGGATTCAGATAATGTACCTCTAGCAAAACGAAGAAAAGTGATATTCTCTGATTCTGTGGATGAAGATATTGAAGCTCCAGAGGTTGTTTCACAGCAAACACCTCCTGTTGAGGTTGAGAAAGATGCAATACCTGCAGAGGAAGTAATACCTGCAGAGGATGTAATACCTGCAGAGAATAAAATGCCTGCAGAAGAGGATGCAAGAGATGATGTTTCTCCAATAAATGCTGTTCCTGATTCATTTATGCCATTATCTGATCCTATCTCTAATATTGGTGTAGCTGATCAACCAAAGTCTGTTCCTTCTGAAGCTGTGGCATCTCATACTGAGATACTATCTGATGCTCACCACACTGTTGAAGAAGGTGAAGAAATTGATCAGGCAATCAAAATAACTTCTCAGTCAATGTCTGTTGCTGAGCCTGAGCAACATGAAGACAATTCTGAAAAGCCTACAGAAAATATTGCTAAACCTATGGCTGAAGATGAACCAGTTAAAGCTACAAGTGTTGAAGCTGAAGGTGACAGTAGTGCAAACTCTGATACTTCTCTGAGTGCACCAGTACAAACTGATGATAAACATACACCTTTTTCTCAACCTTGTACTTCTCATGAAGCTGAGAGAGCACAATTTGCCAAGAATGCTGCTGAATGGTACAAAGAAGATTGTATTTTTTCATCTGGAAGAGCAGCTAAGTTTGTTAAGCAAAGTGCTGATACTATCTCTAATCCAGAGATTCTTTCTTGCTTGAAAGCAACTATAGTTCAAGTTAAAACTCTGGATAGACGATTTGATGATACTAATTTGGCAATCACTTCTTTGCGAAATGAGGTTGTAGCTAGAGAGATGAAAATGGAAACATATTCAAAACTAGTGACTACAAAATTCTCTAAAGCTCAAGACAATATCCTTGCCAGACTGAGTAAAGTTGAAGAGAACCAGTCTGATTTATCTGCTAAAATTGATTCTATTGCTACCTCCCTGGAGTTAATTACTTCTATCCTTATGCCTGATGATGTCAAAAAGGGGGAGAGAGTTGTCAGAAGGGATAGTGCTGGAGATGGAGGGGCAAGTAACAAAGGAAAGAAAAAGGCTGAGGAGGTTCAAACTCTGAGAACTAGTAAGTCATCCAAATCACAGTCTGTTGGGAGAAGTACTGATACTCAAGGAACTTCAAGGACCAAGAGTTTAAGGAGGTTCAAACTCTGAGAACTAGTAAGTCATCCAAATCACAGTCTGTTGGGAGAAGTACTGATACTCAAGGAACTTCAAGGACCAAGAGTTTACTGTTATTTTCAAATCCACAAACTGATGAAGAGTTGGCTGCTAAGTTGTTCATTGAAGAGAATGAGGAAGGAGTAACGATTGAGGACATTGAAGCTGAGGAAAAGAGTTTACAAGAAGAACATCTTAAAGCTTTAAAGTCTGATAAGGTACAAAAAGAAAAAGCTCCTAGGCCTGTTCTTAAAGGCATTGTGATCAAGGAAAATGTTGATGCTGATCAAAGATCACATTTATCTAAGAAATCAACGGAAACTGAAGCTAAACTCAAGCTGAAAGGCATTGCTATGGAAGGAGAAGATTCAAAGAAGAAAGATACAACCTCTGTTTCTACACAAGTTGTACAGAAGAAAGAAAACACAACCTCTGTTGCTACACAAGTTGTGTCTAGACCTCTATCTTCTCAGTTGAAATCGGTTTTTGGGAAAGGAACAATTCAAGATCCAAATATCTTATCTGGAGTTTCTATGAATATTTCTGATGGAAGAGCTTTGTCTGGCAAAGTTGGAAATAATAAGGGTGGACTAGGTTCACACAGAGACAAAAGGCAATATACTGGTCCTAGAGATCCTTCTTCACTGGCTGTTCCAGGTCGTGGTGTACCTCAAGAGAGTCTGGATAGACTGGAATCAGTGCAGTTGGTTCATCAGAAGAGTTTAGACAAAGATTTTATTCTATACTTCATGGCTGATGGGACGGTATTCAAAGTTGGTGAGGATGATATCGGCTTGAAATATTGGGAAGAACTAGAGTATGTTCTATATCTTCTCAAGGTGAATAGTCGAAGGACTCAATCAGTTGCCAATGTACTCAGACAGAAGGTGACTCAGAATCTGGCTATTAGAGGACAGAAATACAACAGCAGATACATTCCTAAGTACAGGGATTACCAAGGCAATCTCATTGAAATGAAGAAAGGTATTGCAAAGTTAAAAACTGATTTGGGAATCACAGTACTTGACTTCAATACTCAGGCAGAAAAAGACAGATTTATCAGACTGGGTAATAAAATGAGAAGAAACAAGATTTATGATCTTAGGGCTGCTATTTACCAAACAGATGAAAGTGATCCTCAACTCAGAGAAATCAAAGAAGCAATGAAGATTGAACTTGAAAATGCAGAAAGAAGATTGCTGATTGATTATCTCAGAACCATGCCAGATCTTGAAATGATTAGAGATTAAGTTCTGTAAGAATTTTCTTATTCTCTATAGTTTTTAAGCTTAAACTCTGAATCTGTATAAACACTGTATTTATCTATTTGTTTTGACATCATCAATTACTGTCATTAACTTGTACATTTTTGATAATGAACAAGTTGGGGGAGATTGTTAAATATAATTGATGTGTTTTGATCAGTGTTTAAGTGTTACAGGGAGTTATCAGAGTTTAGCTGGAAGCAGTCAGAGTTTGCGTAAACTCTGACAGTTGGAAGCTCGACAGAGTTTGTTAAACTCTGTCTGGAGGAAGCGCGTCTACTGTTCAACAGTGATTAAAGATTAATTATGGAAGCGATATCTTTGAAGATTGGATAGCTATCAAAGAGATCGAGTTGACATAGGAGACGTGTGACAATCTGTAATTGATATCATTGTATAGCTGATTATTAGGAATATCAATTAGAGATTGTATCGTAGCTGTATGTTATATAAATACAGATAGGTTAACCCTAGAAGGGAATCGATAACGAATTATCATTATTGTAACCTAGCAGCTCTTTGTGATATTTTACATCACGAAGAGGGTTTGAAATACAAGAAGTTTTTTAAGTGCATAAACGCTTTTACTTGTTAATTTCTCATACAAAGTTGATTATTATTTGTGTATTCGGCCTAACACTACATATAATAGAATATAATAATACATTATTTTATTATGTAGTTAGTAAGAGTCGAACCCTTGACCTATGGTAATACTCGCTTATTATCTCTCTTACTCTTATTTTATAAAAGCATATAATGAAAGCATTTGTATTTTCACTTTTTTGGTAAATTTTTACCCCTAGAATGGAAATCATAAGAAGGTGAGGTCGACATCTTTTTTTGGTATTTGTATAGATAGGCCATCTTGTAGTTGCAGAGGTTACAGTTCAATACAGAATTCACCAGCTGTCCAAATAGGTAGGTACAAAGAAGTAAATCGTGTCCGTTATCTTTAATAAGGAAATTATCTCCTCTTTCTTAAATAAGGGGGTCTATTGATTAGATTAGATTAGATATGTAACTGTACCTCAAATATTTTTTTGAGCATGTGCACAAATATTTATGTCTTTCAATTTAAAATATGATTCACAAAATCCAGATGCCTGATGCCCTTGCTTGGGAGTAATAATGACTTTGTTCTTTTCTAATACAAGAGGCTAGGAAATTAATATCAACTATAGTGACCAACACTCAGTAAGAAAATCTTGCATCAACATAAGGTAGTTTACTAGATATCACTTAAAAAGCAAGTCCCTTTTCAAGTCAAGGCCTTCCTCGGCCCTCACATTTATCTCGAATGAGTAATTTGCTTTAGGAGTCCACCCCCTCAATAGCAGGATGCCAGCCGAGATGGATCTTTGCTGCCACTCGGGGAAGTAGTTGTAGACACATTAGTCTCTGATAGTATACCACATAACCGCCACCGCCAGGCCCGACATGTGTTTCCTGGCCGCGACCATCTGGCACGGAACAGTCGTGACCGCCACCTCGGGAACCGGTCGAGGCACTTAGCATGGTTTACACCCCATTCTAGGGACATATGTAACACCCCCAGATCCGGGGTCCGGGATCCGGTGGTTACGGTTTCCAATTCTGTCCACAACAATTGAATTTTCTTAACATAAAATAAATTACATCTCTATGACCCAACACAACAATATAAAACACACCCGTTATAGTCCCAGAGATGAAATCAGAGTAACAATCAAATTTTTATTAATCACATTATGAGTTCTTACAATCCGAAAGAATTTCAATATAAATACATACTCTTTGCCATCCATTTACATAAGTCATACTAGACCATATACTTGGAACTGAAAGAATAAATCTATCATACCAATAGCTTCTTCTTTAGCTCTGGTAGTCTCATCGTCCTCGCCTGCGTCGAGTGCGCCTTGTGCGAGTCATCTGGTCTAGCTGTTGTTGTGATATAATAATAAAGCAAGGGTGAGCAATAGCCCACCAACAATAATATATAACTGAACGATAATATATAACAGTTCAAAAGTATCTTTCAAACCATATGCCATGCATTTACGGAAATGATGCCGGTATAATATGAACGATGAAGTTACAAGGTAACTTAAAGTATTTGTTTGTAGAAATATCTGCTACATCAAAAGTAAGCGAGATATTCTCATTGTCATTAAAAAGAGGAACTTGCATGAAAAGATTTCAATTCCAGTTATGAACACTTTTCCAGCTCTGCCAACAGTAATCATGTTGCAGGAAATAAATAAGTTTGGATGATGAACCAATGATGGAGTATTCAACGCGCCCGCTGTTCCAATCTTGATGATCAGTCGAGATCGTACAGCTCAAATTAGATTTACTACCGGTAGAAGGAAGAACTGACGGATTTACTTGTCTACCGCCTTACTAGCTCTCCCCGGCCAATGGTTGGGCCAAAGGGGATGGACCGGCGCTACTCGGCCTCTTACACGACTCCTAGTTCAATTAGAATTCATGATTCTGAATGTAACGTTCGTCCCCCTTTCCCCAAGTATAATACTTGTTGATAAGACTCTACAAAGTAGTCGTATCTAGTTGGAAAGGAAAATTCACCAATAACTTCCAAGCTATTGCTTGGTAACGAATATCAACTTGTTCCAACAATCTTACCCCTCGAAAGATGAGAAGGTACACAACGACTTAATAAGTCAATAGCACCCGCATTGCGAGTGAAGAGAATAATTTATGACCGGGAAGTCGACAAGATAAATAACATTTTCCAAGTAAGGTTCCCTTATTATTAGGGAGGTAGAATCAAAGAAGAATGATGTCTGAGAGCCTTTCTTGATATAAGATTAATAATAATATGACTCTGAGATATTTTCCGTAATAATCAAAGAAGATAAACCTTATTGAGGTTATCCTAAGTATGGAATAAATATTTAGAGAATATTTATTGAATTAAAATATTTAAAGAATATTTAGGAATATGAAAGAATATCATTAATCAGAGTATTTCTCCAAATAATCCTTGAAGAAACATCAAGAGAATATTTATTGAATAAATAAATATTTAAATGAATATTCAAAATAATATTCATTAATTAATAAGGAATTTAAATGAATATTCAAAAAGTAATATTCATTTAATGAATAATATTCTAAATGAATATCAAGTAATATTCATTTAGTAATCCAAGCTTTAAAGGAATATTCGAGATAATATTCGATAAATAAATCAAGCTTCAGATGAATATTAGAATAATATTCATCAAGTAATTAATATCTTAAATGAATATACAAAAGTAATATTCATTTAATAAAATAATATTCTAAATGGATATTCAAATAATACACATTTAGTAGTCCAGTCTTTAGAAGAATATTCGGAATAATAATCGATAATCTATTCGACTTTGAATGAATATTGAAAAATATTATTCGTCGAATGGTTACGTTCAAATAATTATTTGAAGTAAGGATCGTTAAATAAATAATCTCGAACGAATATTCAAATAATATTCGTCGCCCAAATAATGGAAAATATTTACTTAAATATTTTCCTCCGAGGTGATCTCGATATATCAAGAAATATTGACTCCCGGTCTATATTTGACGAATAAGATGTATACGCCCTTCTATGAGGGTCTTACAATAACCGGCTTATAATTGATACGTTAGTTATCTAATTTATAAGCCAATAAACAATCAGGGAACAATCATAACGATATAACTTGAAAGTAGGCATGCATGCTATGGCATATGTATAACAGAAAACATATATATATATATATATATATATATATATATATATATATATATATATATATATATATATATATATATATATTCAATCACAACAACAGCCTAAAAGAAGGGAATTGAAACTTGCCTGGTAGTCGAGTACGATAAGGGGTAGTGGTAGCGGGTCCCGGGTCAGCTTGGTGATCTATAAATAGCCAAGACATTCAGGATTAATCACTTAAAACTTTAAAGGTTAAGTTATACTTAAATCGAAACACGTTCTCGAGTTATCTCGTTATACCCCTTTTAGTGGATTTCTTTTATCATCGATCCGACCTGA
This sequence comes from Saposhnikovia divaricata, assembly GCA_036435485.1. Taxonomy (NCBI): domain Eukaryota; kingdom Viridiplantae; phylum Streptophyta; class Magnoliopsida; order Apiales; family Apiaceae; genus Saposhnikovia; species Saposhnikovia divaricata. The sequence continues at coordinate 9,104,897 of JAZHRN010000145.1, read as the reverse complement.
CATTCGTTCATTAATACGACATGTCACTGTACTTACACCTTGTATATACTGAAGTCATGTAAGTTTTAAGGTCGATCATTTACGAACCAAGAGTATACCTCGAGATTTATCGCCCGTTTTCTAAGTACTTAACCAAGTTTATAACCAAGTATGCTTTTAGGGGTTCGCTCGCGTTTAACCTTGATTCGAACATTTTTATAAAATCGGAAAACGATCCCTTCGATATGTGGTTTTCTCTCAAACCTTCCTTTTTACCTCTAATATTTAATTATCAAGATTCGCCACTGATTTCGTAGTATTAAAGGAATCCAATTTCAGTTACGAACTTGCAATTACGGTTTCGAACCACTTTTAGTAAATCGGCTATAATTCCTAAACCGTAAGTCCATTTCACATGATCTTTATATCAAATCGAAGCTAATAACATCATCTACCTTAACATGGCAGAATATGAAGCTAGGCCGTGAGCTAAAGCTACTGTGATGCACGGTTTTCAAGGTTTAACAAAAATCGGGCATTACGACGGCTATAAATCGGATATTTCCAAATTCCAAACTTTCCAATAATCATAGTTTCCACCCCAAACAACATATACATGTTATTCAACCATGAACTAAGGCCAAACAATGCCTTTCCGTTCATCTAAAACATTTTAACATTTAACAAAGCCCAATCATGTCTCTAAGGTAACATACATGCATAATATCACTAAAACTCACTTAAAACTCATGATCCATCAAGAACATGCTTAAACTCAAAACAAGATCTAGGGTTTCAAGTTGTTATACCTTCTTGGGAGTATGAACTAGCCTTAAAAAGCTTGGTATAGTCCTTAGGAGTGTTTAAGCTTGCTAGATCAACCAAAGAAATCAAAGAAAACAAGATTAGTTCATGAAGAACACTATTCACCCTCATCTTGGATGATTTATTTGAAAATGGAAACAAGGGAGTTTGAAGCTAATATTTTTAGGAGATCATTTTTATGAAATGTAATACTCATCATAAAAATTTGGAGATCAATCAATGGTTGGAAGTTGGATTTTGAAATCTCAAAACTTCAAAAATTCGAAGTGGGTTTTTCAAGGGGAAAAACAGAGCGATTTTGTCGAATTTATTTGACCACTCAAACGATCTTCAAAAATTATGAAATTAAATCCACAACTTCATCTTGATGTGTAGAAGCTTCGTGAATTTTTTCATGAATTTTAAATGAGTAGAACTGGGCGAAAAAAAATCGTAAAGATCCCCCTGTCCTGGAAAACCAAACTGATGGAAATGGGGGAGAGAGTATTTGCTTGGTTGCCTTGGTTTGCTCTCATCCAAATGAATTATTGTGATAATATCTTGTATAAATTGCCTTTATTAAAGTGGTGATTCAATGGATGAGGTGTTTGGAGAGACAAGTGTTGATGATTTGGTGGTAAGATGATAAAGTGTTGCTAAGTACTAGTTAGCTTTCTAATCTTGCTAGTTGGTATTGTAACTAGCTTGGTTACTTTGATCTTATCTTGCTTAAAGTGAATATGTCACCTTCCACTAGCTCGTCACACCCCTTGGTTCTCTGCTTGTCTTTTTGTCCGGTTATTGCTCAATTTCATTTGATCGTTCATAGGAATATCTCAAAGGTTTCTAGTTAGGGTTTTACCGAAAACCTTCTTAACAATTATAATACCATTCTCCATCTTTCTTAATACTTCTCGAATTTAAATTCCTTAAATCCTTTAAATAAATCCTCAAGTCTTGCAGTGTCCAGGGAAATCTCGGAGAAAATAAAAGTGCTATTTTTCTGAATCCGATGTCGTTTACATACACTTATTTTCCCCCTGGATCACTAATACGAACTCGGAAATTCGTTCCGAATACTTCTATATAGTGTCGTCTAATAATATTCTCAATTACACCAAAATCACTATTCATCCTTATTCTTTACTTATTCATCTAGGGTTGTACAATTGTCCGTATTCTCTTTCGATCGTTCCTTAACCTTTTTACGGAACCACTGGATTAATCGCTATCGATCTGGATGACATGATAATATTCTTCTGCTTGGAATTGCCATATCTTATTCCCTTAGGAGATAGATTATTCTTACCTATGTTGTCACCCTTTAGCATTCTTCAAGACATAGAAATAATAAAGTCGAATTCCATTCATTCTTTTAAAATATCAACTATTACATTGTAGCCGTAGCCACTATTCATTCTTACATCATTAAATAAATAAAAGTTTTAATTCTACCCAAAATTTGGGTTCTTACAGTATCCCCTCCTTAAAAGGATTCCGTCCCGGAATCAGGTAGAAGACAATTGAGTACTTGTTGGTTATTTCACTTCCCAGTTTCCCAGTCAATCCTTAATCAATCCCAATCCTTTTTCAGCACATCTTACTAGTGCTACAATACATCCTTTTATCCTTTTTCATTAATCTCTGCTACTTTTCGTACAACACACTATTCAGGTTATGCTCTTACCCAGTCATATACTATTTTCCTTATTGGTATCTGTGGTGACTTCGGTATCACTATCGCGTTACGAATTCGGAGATAACCTCACTCGTAATTATGCATTTCCTAATCGCTTTAATCTTCACAATCTCGATCAATATAGAGAAGTGGAAAGATTTATTGAGAGATCACTATGATCAATTGAACATTTGTTATATTGCATAGTTAGTACAGAAGGGGGCCAGCCTTTAGTACTTGACAAGCAATTAAACAAGTTATGGTATTCTACTTGGACTTCTATCACATAGACAGATAGTTACGTAGCAGTACCTCCCCTCCTTAAAGGGTTGTTCTTCTCAATTCATAAAGAAGATGAATAAAAGAAAAGAAAAGAAAAGAATTCTAAAGGATTATAGAAAGTTTTCATGATTGTAAAATATCATTCTCAGAATTTACCTCTGAACTATAGAGGTTTATCAAAGAAGAAATTAATCATAATTATATCCAATACTATTTGATCGCAATCTCATGTGTCAACACATCTTGCTGCTTTGTCCAGTATTCTATGGACCTATACTCTGGTTCAACCTTAGCAACGCTCACTCCAGAAAATTCCTTCAACCTTTTAGGTTAAATTTTAGGTTTCTCGCTTGACATCATGGTTACTGACATTCCATGTCACGCTACTAGCTTTTTCATATCTATAATATTAACACTATCAGGTTGTCATCCCGAGAATTCATCAGAAAACCCATTTATTATTCCATTCATAACATTCCTTGCTTCACATTCCATAGTTGCTTTCCCAGTCTTTTCTTTATCAATTACATCCTTCTTATTATCTGATTCTTATTTACTTCTGTTATTTACTTCCACCTTCATCTCTTTATTGAGACATCTTTTGCACTTGGCACCTCCTTACTATAATCATCACATTATTCCAATTACAAACCTCCGAAATGAATCTGGCCAATTTCTTTAGCTTAGATCCAATATAATCTACTTCTGTCAACTTGTTTCTCATCACTTATTCTTTTCTACCCGCGGTTTTCCACAGGTTGTCTTTCGTAAGTCAGACCAGGTCGTACACCTACCTGCTCGCACTCTTATCATCTGTTGAGCATCTACATTTTACTGGTGTAGCTTTTCCACATGAAACACGTTACTACCATGCTATAAGCTTTGGGGGTAAAATTGGCTCGAATGCCACCTTCCGAACACTTTTAAACTCTCAGGTGGCCTAATAAGTCTCGGGCTCAACTGCCTTTCTCTCTAAGTCTCATTAATTCTTTCCACGAGGATACATTTAGCATCATGAATCATCAACCTCATATTCTCTATCTTGTTTGCGCAGAAGTACACTAACACAAACTTGCTTGTCATTCATCAACATGCCATTTAGCTTATCAATAGCAGCACTTTCTTTATCTTTACATTGTCATCTACTTTCTTAGAAGAATCACCATCGCTTGTTGCTTACGTAGTGCCTTAATAGCTAACCATACGGGTTTCAATCCTTTAGGGAGACAAAGTAATCACTATTCCTTATCCATAAGGAACGCTTCCTGAACTTGATGTAGATATTACATGAAGTAGATAAAATTGCAGAAGAGTTTCAAGCATCGCAACTAAGTCAGGTTGATGAAACTATCACTCATGCATCTTCCATAAAAGACTGGAAACTTAATGGTTTACTTCGTCAATTTTGTATCATGGTCCAGGTTTGCCTCAAAATGGGACCTTCTAAGGTACGTAATATACTTAAGACTCCAACAGGAATCGAATCTTTACTTAAACTATTATTACCGTCAATTCTTACACAATCATCAGAAGGAATGTAAATTCCTCCATTTCGATATGACCTTCAAGGTCCTTCCAAATATCATTCTGTTTCTTCGGTATGAACATTTGTAATTATTCCTTTATACTTAGACTATCGGCCACCTCATTGGCCTTTCCTAATAATAATAATTTCTGGTAATCCTTGCTCTCTGGATACATTTCAATTCAAAAAAATTTCTACCTCATTCCCATCACTGTTGGGTGAAAGCATTCTCCCTTAAGCTCTGCTGATCGAGAAAAATATATTTATCAATCTTTTTCCATAGGTCATTGCTTTCACCTACCCGTGGGAACTTTATCACGTTTATTCCCAATCCTACTTAGGATACTTCTTTTCTTAGTTGTTTCCTTATCTTAGGATAATCTCAGCCTTTATAGGTTCAATCCATACTTCCTCAGGGTTTCATACATGCCTCATCTGGCATTATTGTTACTATGTCATACATTCCTTACCAAACTTCAATTTTGAAGTTCGGAATATTACCTTTTTTCCTTGTAAGGTTTCATAGGTCATCCTCATCATTCCTCCTGTATTTTCTGGGTACAGGGTATATCAAAATGTCATTGATCAATACTCTAATAATTCTATCTATGTTCTTTCCAGAACTCTTTTTAATAATCCTTACCAGTCATTGTTGCCTTAGCAAGTCCAACTCATATCATCTGAATTCATAACGTCGTTATTAGGGTTAATGCCATCCCTTGTGCATTCCCCAGGGTTCATCTTAATTTATGGATATCCTATCCTTAATTCAACTGCCAAGGAATTCTTGCATCCTATACTTGGCAATCAAATCATGTATCCTTAATAAGGGTCTCTTTTCAATCATTCTCATTTGATAATCGATCGGTGGCTTAATGCTAACCTCTTCTTTCAGATAGTTGTCAGCCTATTTGACCTTCCAAAAGACAACGTATGTCTATCTGCTCTCTTACAGAACTTGGTAATGGTAGCAAGGATGTTCTGGAAGATATTGATTGAGTTCAACGTGAATCTCTTAGTACTTATCATTTTTCTCAAAGGTACTTGCCTTAGACAAAATTTCTACAGCATACTGATCCATCTCTGACCATTTCTATACTCTCTTCATAAACCTTCATTGTTTACTTCCCTTGGTCATAATATATTCATGGTATTCATGATACCCTAACATCATACATCTCAAGTCATTATACTTCCATTTTTACTCGTAATCTTGGGCAATCATATACACATGAATCACTTTAGTACGGGTGACCCCATTGCAAAAAGTCTAGTAAATTCCCAATCCAAACATGGGTTGCAAAGGGTTCAGTAGAAGATTCCTACGATCTCATTAATATTTCCTTTATATCAAAAGCCCTTGCAGTCGGCGCTTACTTAGAAGCAACCCTGCTTTGTCCTTTCATTGCTGGTCTAGTCACTTGATAATCCTTTGTGACCTGGCCTCAACTGGCCATGCTAAAGTATGTGAGTTTAGGGGTCGGCTAATAGCATTACTTTTCTAGCAATTGCTTACATAGTGCCTTCTACTTTGATACCTTTTGATCTTTTCAAAACTTTACTCCATATAAGTCTCAATCGACTTCTCGGTACCATCTCCGGTCACCTTTCCTTTACTTTTATTCTTTCAGCTATTCTTGTCAATTTCACGTGCCACAAAATCTTAACACTTCTGGCATAACAACCTTTTCATTTAAGTCAATCCCGGAATTTCTCAGACCGGCTTATTTCTTAATTACATTTCCCCCTTTTTTTTCCCGTCAAATCTCAACTTCATAATTTTATCCCTACATTCAACTGTAATAATCGGGGTCTGTCTACCAACCTGTATAGCGGCTACCTTATCCCATCCACAGGGTTCGCTCCAATTTCCACTCTTTCCGGTGACGTCTTCTGATAATCAGAAGGACAAGGTTTGCCAAATTTGTTAAAGTTCTTCCAAGAATCAGGGAATTTCAATCAATCTATCCACCCACTGGTAACATTAAGAAGATCCATTTCGATACCCGAAGAATATTTCTAGGAACATCCAAGCGGGGGAACCATAAACAGTTATATTAACGAAATGATTGCCATAAAGTTGGGAGTTTAACCATTGGGAATAAACCAAATATATATACCTCCCCTAGAAGGGAAAATCAAAGTATCCAAACTGAAACATACCACATCTTCCCGGTACATAATCGTCCTAATAGGCGATACTACCGAATACTAGTCTACCTAACATATAGTCTCAGAAGAAACACTACCGTCGGAGTTAGTCACCTCACAAAATTGGCACTATCAAGGCCATCCGAATCTGGTAAACCGTGCTGTCCAACTATATTCGAAGTTACCCTACCATGTTGTACAAGCACAGCACCTAAACCTGTACGAGGTGCATCCTAAAAAATTTCCAAAATTCTCCTTCCTCCATTAGATAACGCCAATGCTAGGTCGTCATCAATTTTATCTTTAACTCCAGGGAGATTTTCCCCCATTTATCTTGTACATTCAAACTTTTAGTCTTACAATTAAGTCTGGTTACGGGACAACACTCTTTGTAAAGTCCTGAGCAGATCTTTGGTAATACCTCGTGAATCTTATGAAATTTCTCACCTTTGCCAGTGTGGTTGGCCTTTCTCCATTTTAAACTGTCTTTAACTTGGTGGGGTCGATCAATCACTACTTCCTATTGCTCATATGTCCTATTATCTGGACTTCATTTTGCCAAAACTCTTACTTCGAGAACATGGCCTACACCTGTTCTTTCAGGTTTCACCTACAAGCATTCTCAATTATATCTCAACCACTGCTTGCCTTACCTAATCCATTTATGATTCATTGTCGGAATAAACTTAAGGTAACTACCATAATCCATTCAAGGAAAAGAAAGAATTTAATATTCCTCTGAATCACATGCATCTAATATTTCTGGTTCATCATTCCACTGAGTTAAAATAACCTTATACTTAGGCTCTGACAGTAGTCTCGTTACGAGTTTATCACAGACTCACTGGTCTCCTCTTGTAGGTTCTGAGATCATTGTCTCGCTTACTACTTCATTATGTACATTATCCAATCATACCATCACCTTCCAATGTCTTTATTTTCTAAGTTGATCCATTCATAAAATGAACATTTCCCTGAACCAAACCACGTCACCAATCTCAGTTTTGACTTTATAAATTATAACCTATTAAATCTGCCTTCTCATGGCGAATTATCATTAACAATGATCACACTAATCCCTTTATCAATGATATGGCACTTGATGCCTCTATCCTAACTGCTCCTGGAGACTATGCTCCATGTCCTCTATCGTTGTCTTTGATAATCATGTACCACTCTAACTCTTTTCTCATTAATATGAAGGTCTCTAATGATTCTCATCTATTCCCGTATAAGATCTCAAGTAATTCTTCCAATCCGTCTTACTTGCTGGTACTACCTCCAGTAGTCCAGCCACGAATTCAACATGAATCTTCAATTCTCTTGCTAATAGCTTAGTTCTTTATGCCCACTTTTCTGAGCACTATACCTTAATCATCTCAATCTTTCTGGCTACAGCCCTCATTCCTCGAGGGTAAGCTCTTTATCCTAACAGGATTTTCCTTATCTACTAGAACCTCTTCCGGGTCTCCAGTAGGGTACTCTATTGAATTTACCCGCTGATCTTCAACATATAATAAAGCATCATCGCGCTGCTGCTCGTATGCCTCAAGGTCTGTTGCCTTACTTGTCGAGGCGATATCGAGCTAAGTTACTATTATGATACTTAATAGTTCCCATAAGGGTTTTATAGGTCATCACTACATTAAGTAGTCTGACTATGAACTTGGCAAGAGTTCGTATTATCTTAGTGAATTTATTGTTTTAACGTCGCCTCATCTCTGGGGTTTATAACGTACGCTCTGATACCACTTCTGTAACACCCCCAGATCCGGGGTCCGGGATCCGGTGGTTACGGTTTCCAATTCTGTCCACAACAATTGAACTTTCCTTAACATAAAATAAATTACATCTCTATGACCCAACACAACAATATAAAACACACCCGTTATAGTCCCAGAGATGAAATCAGAGTAACAATCAAATTTTTATTAATCACATTATGAGTTCTTACAATCCGAAAGAATTTCAATATAAATACATACTCTTTGCCATCCATTTACATAAGTCATACTAGACCATATACTTGGAACTGAAAGAATAAATCTATCATACCAATAGCTTCTTCTTTAGCTCTGGTAGTCTCATCGTCCTCGCCTGCGTCGAGTGCGCCTTGTGCGAGTCATCTGGTCTAGCTGTTGTTGTGATATAATAATAAAGCAAGGGTGAGCAATAGCCCACCAACAATAATATATAACTGAACGATAATATATAACAGTTCAAAAGTATCTTTCAAACCATATGCCATGCATTTACGGAAATGATGCCGGTATAATATGAACGATGAAGTTACAAGGTAACTTAAAGTATTTGTTTGTAGAAATATCTGCTACATCAAAAGTAAGCGAGATATTCTCATTGTCATTAAAAAGAGGAACTTGCATGAAAAGATTTCAATTCCAGTTATGAACACTTTTCCAGCTCTGCCAACAGTAATCATGTTGCAGGAAATAAATAAGTTTGGATGATGAACCAATGATGGAGTATTCACCGCGCCCGCTGTTCCAATCTTGATGATCAGTCGAGATCGTACAGCTCAAATTAGATTTACTACCGGTAGAATGAAGAACTGACGGATTTACTTGTCTACCGCCTTACTAGCTCTCCCCGGCCAATGGTTGGGCCAAAGGGGATGGACCGGCGCTACTCGGCCTCTTACACGACTCCTAGTTCAATTAGAATTCATGATTCTGAATGTAACGTTCGTCCCCCTTTCCCCAAGTATAATACTTGTTGATAAGACTCTACAAAGTAGTCGTATCTAGTTGGAAAGGAAAATTCACCAATAACTTCCAAGCTATTGCTTGGTAACGAATATCAACTTGTTCCAACAATCTTACCCCTCGAAAGATGAGAAGGTACACAACGACTTAATAAGTCAATAGCACCCGCATTGCGAGTGAAGAGAATAATTTATGACCGGGAAGTCGACAAGATAAATAACATTTTCCAAGTAAGGTTCCCTTATTATTAGGGAGGTAGAATCAAAGAAGAATGATGTCTGAGAGCCTTTCTTGATATAAGATTAATAATAATATGACTCTGAGATATTTTCCGTAATAATCAAAGAAGATAAACCTTATTGAGGTTATCCTAAGTATGGAATAAATATTTAGAGAATATTTATTGAATTAAAATATTTAAAGAATATTTAGGAATATGAAAGAATATCATTAATCAGAGTATTTCTCCAAATAATCCTTGAAGAAACATCAAGAGAATATTTATTGAATAAATAAATATTTAAATGAATATTCAAAATAATATTCATTAATTAATAAGGAATTTAAATGAATATTCAAAAAGTAATATTCATTTAATGAATAATATTCTAAATGAATATTAGTAATCCAAGCTTTAAAGGAATATTCGAGATAATATTCGATAAATAAATCAAGCTTCAGATGAATATTAGAATAATATTCATCAAGTAATTAATATCTTAAATGAATATACAAAAGTAATATTCATTTAATAAAATAATATTCTAAATGGATATTCAAATAATACTCATTTAGTAGTCCAGTCTTTAGAAGAATATTCGGAATAATAATCGATAATCTATTCGACTTTGAATGAATATTGAAAAATATTATTCGTCGAATGGTTACGTTCAAATAATTATTTGAAGTAAGGATCGTTAAATAAATAATCTCGAACGAATATTCAAATAATATTCGTCGCCCAAATAATGGAAAATATTTACTTAAATATTTTCCTCCGAGGTGATCTCGATATATCAAGAAATATTGACTCCCGGTCTATATTTGACGAATAAGATGTATACGCCCTTCTATGAGGGTCTTACAATAACCGGCTTATAATTGATACGTTAGTTATCTAATTTATAAGCCAATAAACAATCAGGGAACAATCATAACGATATAACTTGAAAGTAGGCATGCATGCTATGGCATATGTATAACAGAAAACATATATATATATATATATATATATATATACATATATATATTCAATCACAACAACAGCCTAAAAGAAGGGAATTGAAACTTGCCTGGTAGTCGAGTACGATAAGGGGTAGTGGTAGCGGGTCCCGGGTCAGCTTGGTGATCTATAAATAGCCAAGACATTCAGGATTAATCACTTAAAACTTTAAAGGTTAAGTTATACTTAAATCGAAACACGTTCTCGAGTTATCTCGTTATACCCCTTTTAGTGGATTTCTTTTATCATCGATCCGACCTGACATTCGTTCATTAATACGACATGTCACTGTACTTACACCTTGTATATACTGAAGTCATGTAAGTTTTAAGGTCGATCATTTACGAACCAAGAGTATACCTCGAGATTTATCGCCCGTTTTCTAAGTACTTAACCAAGTTTATAACCAAGTATGCTTTTAGGGGTTCGCTCGCGTTTAACCTTGATTCGAACATTTTTATAAAATCGGAAAACGATCCCTTCGATATGTGGTTTTCTCTCAAACCTTCCTTTTTACCTTTAATATTTAATTATCAAGATTCGCCACTGATTTCGTAGTATTAAAGGAATCCAATTTCAGTTACGAACTTGCAATTACGGTTTCGAACCACTTTTAGTAAATCGGCTATAATTCCTAAACCGTAAGTCCATTTCACATGATCTTTATATCAAATCGAAGCTAATAACATCATCTACCTTAACATGGCAGAATATGAAGCTAGGCCGTGAGCTAAAGCTACTGTGATGCACGGTTTTCAAGGTTTAACAAAAATCGGGCATTACGACGGCTATAAATCGGATATTTCCAAATTCCAAACTTTCCAATAATCATAGTTTCCACCCCAAACAACATATACATGTTATTCAACCATGAACTAAGGCCAAACAATGCCTTTCCGTTCATCTAAAACATTTTAACATTTAACAAAGCCCAATCATGTCTCTAAGGTAACATACATGCATAATATCACTAAAACTCACTTAAAACTCATGATCCATCAAGAACATGCTTAAACTCAAAACAAGATCTAGGGTTTCAAGTTGTTATACCTTCTTGGGAGTATGAAATAGCCTTAAAAAGCTTGGTATAGTCCTTAGGAGTGTTTAAGCTTGCTAGATCAACCAAAGAAATCAAAGAAAACAAGATTAGTTCATGAAGAACACTATTCACCCTCATCTTGGATGATTTATTTGAAAATGGAAACAAGGGAGTTTGAAGCTAATATTTTTAGGAGATCATTTTTATGAAATGTAATACTCATCATAAAAATTTGGAGATCAATCAATGGTTGGAAGTTGGATTTTGAAATCTCAAAACTTCAAAAATTCGAAGTGGGTTTTTCAAGGGGAAAAACAGAGCGATTTTGTCGAATTTATTTGACCACTCAAACCATCTTCAAAAATTATGAAATTAAATCCACAACTTCATCTTGATGTGTAGAAGCTTCGTGAATTTTTTCATGAATTTTAAATGAGTAGAACTGGGCGAAAAAAAATCGTAAAGATCCCCCTGTCCTGGAAAACCAAACTGATGGAAATGGGGGAGAGAGTATTTGCTTGGTTGCCTTGGTTTGCTCTCATCCAAATGAATTATTGTGATAATATCTTGTATAAATTGCCTTTATTAAAGTGGTGATGTAATGGATGAGGTGTTTGGAGAGACAAGTGTTGATGATTTGGTGGTAAGATGATAAAGTGTTGCTAAGTACTAGTTAGCTTTCTAATCTTGCTAGTTGGTATTGTAACTAGCTTGGTTACTTTGATCTTATCTTGCTTAAAGTGACTATGTCACCTTCCACTAGCTCATCACACCCCTTGGTTCTCTGCTTGTCTTTTTGTCCGGTTATTGCTCAATTTCATTTGATCGTTCATAGGAATATCTCAAAGGTTTCTAGTTAGGGTTTTACCGAAAACCTTCTTAACAATTATAATACCATTCTCCATCTTTCTTAATACTTCTCGAATTTAAATTCCTTAAATCCCTTAAATAAATCCTCAAGTCTTGCAGTGTCCAGGGAAATCTCGGAGAAAATAAAAGTGCTATTTTTCTGAATCCGATGTCGTTTACATACACTTATTTTCCCCCTGGATCACTAATACGAACTCGGAAATTCGTTCCGAATACTTCTATATAGTGTCGTCTAATAATATTCTCAATTACACCAAAATCACTATTCATCCTTATTCTTTACTTATTCATCTAGGGTTGTACAATTGTCCGTATTCTCTTTCGATCGTTCCTTAACCTTTTTACGGAACCACTGGATTAATCGCTATCGATCTGGATGACATGATAATATTCTTCTGCTTGGAATTGCCATATCTTATTCCCTTAGGAGATAGATTATTCTTACCTATGTTGTCACCCTTTAGCATTCTTCAAGACATAGAAATAATAAAGTCGAATTCCATTCATTCTTTTAAAATATCAACTATTACATTGTAGCCGTAGCCACTATTCATTCTTACATCATTAAATAAATAAAAGTTTTAATTCTACCCAAAATTTGGGTTCTTACACATACATGTTTTAAATACAATTATCCCACAGCATCCTATTATCACAATATATATATATATATATATATATATATATATATATATATATATATATATATATATATATATATGCACATGCGCAAAGATTGTACTATTAATTAGCAGGTGAAGCAAAGCCAGAGTAAGACAGCCAAAGGACACCTAATGCCATGCTGCAAGGACAGGAAACTATAGCATAAGTACTAACTGCTCAACTGTAGACCTGCAAAAAGAATAAAGGAACAACTGTTGAGGTAAAGGCCATTCCTTGCATTGTGGCTACAGGGCTAGGGGACTTGGCCTATAAATACTACTCTTGGTCCTCATTTTCACACACAGAAAATATACATAAATTACTACACACAAACAATCTCGATTAACTGGTGCCTGATTATCATTATTCCGATTACTTATTCTCACACCGGAGGTGCTTGACGGCCACCACACTCGGCCAAGCATCGTTTTGCAGGCGCCCAACCTAGGTGGAGGCACCGCTGGAACAGTGATCGGAGACGATAGTCAGCCGTGGGAGTTATCATTTGGCGCTAGAAGGAGGGCATGTTTTCTTGTAGAAAGCCCCTCACCTGCTCAAACCACTGCAGCAACCACTCGAACAATTGTCGGAAAGTACTGTTACTAGTCCTAGAACAAGTAAAAAAAACCAGTCTAGGAACATGGCACTGCAAACGAGATCCGAGAACGCAAGAGCAACAGAACAACCACTCGTCGAAAGGGTCGATGGGCAACATACGAACCCTACTACATCCGCTCACGGACCACCACTCAATCAAGAAAACCCACCGCATGACTTTAATCTACCCCCAGAAAATCAGCCCTTGCAGATTGACCTAACTAGCTATAACCAACAACAAATTGATGTCTTGATGCAAATTGTGTCCGCCTTCCCGCAGAAGCAAGAGATGCAACAGAATCAGATCCCGATTGCCAAACGTATCGCGCAAAGGGGTTCCCAGCGTAACATGGTGAATGAACACAGCGAAGTACATAGCCAGCCCAGAAGGGCACACTCAGTATTCTCATGGTTGGGGTCCTCTCAGGAAACAAATCACAAGTGACATAGCGGTCCTGATCACCGTCCTGAGACTTGGGAACACAACAGAAAGCGCAGAGACCTGCATAAATTCTTAATGGACAAGAAAGCCGAGTACGAGAAAGCTAAAGCAGACTATGAGAAGGAACAACGAAGGAATGACCACCGTGACAAGTCACCACCCGCGGTCGTCATCACAGGAAGCGCTCAACCCACAAATGCAGATATGCTCAACACACTATTGGAGCTCAAAAAGAAAATAGAATGTGGGAGTAGCACTGAAATGAGCGAATCGCCTTTTACCCAACGCTTGGAGGCGGAGCCCAAACAAAAAATTTACTATCACAACAGCTTCAAGGAACTCAGGAAAGTCTAAGGAAGGCCTTAATTCGACCAACAGCAACCACAATCAGGAATTGAAGTTAAGCAGCAAAGAAATCCCCAAAATCTGAGTACCCAAACTCACGCCACACTCATACACGCCCGTACACAGAGACCTACCACAGTTCGATAAAACACACACTCATCGCAGCTTCCACACATATAGCCACACGACCTTGGCTCTACACGCACACACATATCATATATATACAAACACAGCAACACGCAGATGCAAGGCAAAACAGAGGGGGATAGGTGGACTTTACCACAAAACAGAATACACACCAGTCCAGAGAAATTAAAACGGGAGAAAAATGAGAGAGAGAGAGAGAGAGAGAGAGAGAGAGAGAGAGAGAGAGAGAGAGATTTGCTAGAGGGATAGATTGAGAAAGATTTTGTGAGGGAGAATTATGAGCTCGAGATTTTTGTGAGAACTCCCGAGAATGATCAAGAGAAGCTGCTGATTTTAGAGAATAAAACTGCACGGGCAAAAATGGTAATACCAAAATGCTAAAAATCCCCAAATTTTAATAATTTAAAGCAATTCAAAAATCTAAATTAGCTAGAAAATAAATGAAAAAAATAATTTTAAAATTTCTAAAATACAGTTTATGAAATTACGAATGTCTCCATATTTTTAAAATATTTTTAGGATCAAAAATGAATTAAATATGAATTTTACAAGTTTTGATCCTTTAAATGCAATAAAACTCTTGAAATCATTTTAAAATACTTAAACACTCAAAATAATTCACCCAATAATTTTGAAAACTAAATAATATCATAAAGGTAATAACACAAAAGATTTAATGATATTTATCAACTCCAATGATTTTATAAAAATAATAGAATATTAATAATACTTATTTAAATTGATTTAAATCATCAAAAATACAAATAAAATTACATGGACTTACACAACACACATAAATTATCATATAAACATGTAAACACGATGTCACCTATAACTGACCTTCTTAACAATATTCACATAATATAATCCACATTTGATATTAAATAAATATTTATAATTACGATATTTTTCTAGGGCGTTATATCCTTCCCTCCTTAATAGGATTCTGTCCTCAGAATCAATTGCAAGAAAAACATATGACGGTAACCCTAAACATTTCTCTTTCAATTCCCAAGTCATTTTTTCCACTCTAGGATTCCTTTAATTCAACTCATATATCGATAGGCTCATCCTGTAAGTCTTCAAATTCCAAAATAAACTTAAACCTTTGGTTTACATGTCTCGTACCTCTAAACGTTTAGAACTCGAATGATAACGTCTTTACTATCAAAAATCGAACATGACCTATTCGTATAATGGACTATGCCCTGTACAATACTACCTCAATTACAAACTCAATCATCCGTAATAATTCACATATATATAATATTAAAACGAAACCTTCCTCAACTTGCAGTAAACATATAATTAAATAAAAAAATTGATTAAAACAAAATTCACGCGACTAAAACAATTAATACAACTTCCACGCTCCTACTCATAACCATACTCATCCTTTCTTTGTCCATCCAGTTGCACTGACTCTGGGATGGTTTTCCAATCTCTTCCTTGTCTCCAGAAAGCTTTCTCCACCTTAATTCCTTCGTTTCCTGATTTGTAGGCTTGTCCACTGCTGTAACTATCTTGGTAAAATCTTTGACAATATTCGATAATTCCGAGCTGTTCCCTCAAAGTTTTCGATCTCTACTGGCACCTTAGGATTTTCCCAAATCATTACTGCATCATCGTCACGGCATTCACTTCGATCCTTTCGTCATATCCTGAAAACTATAGTTCTTCCAATTTCAAAGCCTATACTTAAAAATCGTATATATGCTCTTCTCATGTCCTTGAATTTCTTGAGATGTCATCTGATCTTGACTCCTTGAAACTGATCACCTATCTAGTAGTAAATAATTAACCGACTTGATATTCCTGTTTGGGGAAAATCCTATTAATTCATCCATACATACATCCAAAAGTTTAGATGCAGGAATTTGCTCCAATATAATCGTCTCCTTACTGGTATTTCCCACGTGCGTACGATCAAATTTATAATCTTGACATAGTATTCTCATGGTCTGCATGATCGTTCAAACTCCGAATCTCCGTTGTTTGCCCTTGAACTTGAAACATAACTTCTACATTCCTTAGGAGTTATAACTTCACTTTCTTGTCCTTATACATTGCCTGTACTTTTATAGTTAACTATACAATCCAATCCTAACTCACGCTCAATTCTTTTAACTACCATCACATCCATATTCTTAACAACATCATTTATAATCATATTAAACTTCTAGCTTCTGACTCTGTTAGTCATCGTACACCATCACAACTTATTAGCATCATTCGCAACCTTTTCGAAATTTCCAGCTCCTGAGCAATTTTTAGGGGAGGGTTCTGTTGCACTTATCGTAGTATTCGTTGGGAATGACAAACGTCCTATCTTTCCGCGCTTACAACGTACCAGTACTTCTGGATTCTAACTCTGTCGTTCACTACCACACCATTGCTTTCCTCTTACTCTCACAGCATTCAATATTTAACCTAGTACAATTACAATATACTTCCTCCGGAAATCCCGTCTTCTAACAGTGCCGGTCCTGCTAGTCTCAGTAATTCATATTCCTTGGGTGGCTATCATGCCTCGTTATCCAAGTTTTCAAAATTTTCTAGAGCCCAAATTCCTTTTTAGTTAAATCTCACATCTCCTATTAACACCATTCTTGAAAATTTCTTGGTTCTCTGTCTTCCTTTTCTTACCATCTCGTTCCATCTGCGTAAACTCACTCTTATTCTTAATTTTATGGATCCTCTGACTATATTCATACAAGTTATTAATTCCACACAACCACTTTACTTCCTTATTCAAAGCTTCAATTCTTGCTAAAATTCCTTAAAAACGAACCATCCCACTCTACTCTATCTTGTTCAAGTTATCTCGTTCCGGTTCTAAAACTTTTGTATCTG
This sequence comes from Saposhnikovia divaricata, assembly GCA_036435485.1. Lineage (NCBI taxonomy): Eukaryota > Viridiplantae > Streptophyta > Magnoliopsida > Apiales > Apiaceae > Saposhnikovia > Saposhnikovia divaricata. The sequence continues at coordinate 9,087,577 of JAZHRN010000145.1, read as the reverse complement.
ACAATTAGTGTCGAAACATCTAAAATCTCGTATTATTCCATCTACTACATCCACAATGAAATATGTAATATACAAGGGTTCATCAAAAGTCTTTGCTCAACACAACTATCACATACCAACTATATCCATTATTATTCGATTTTCGACCTTAACAAAATTATAATCTCGTGTCCTTGTTATCTACTCCTTATCCAAACTTGCTTTAACCTCAATTCTCAAACCTGCTCATCCAATTTTTCATTCGACGTAAATGTAGCTTACACCACTCAAAATTTCATCATCTCCATTTTTCCTGCTCACAATCATTGATAACTTTTAGAAATCACAAGGGTTTATAACAAAAGGGATCAATAGAATAGACAGGTATTAACATGTATGAGTACAAGATGAGTTTTGTTTGATAAAATTTTTATAAAACAATTTAACTGAGAGATCAATATGATCATTGAAATAATTTCAGGTTACATTTGTCACTTAGGTCAACCACCATAGCACAAGAAGGGGGCCAGCCTTCTGTACTTTCATAACAAATACAATCAGTGGCATCCCACCAGACTTCTATCACATAGATAAGATGTCCCTGAATCCCCTATATACATAGGGTTGTTCATCCCAGTCAGAATAAATAAGGTTAATTATTCAAAGAGAAACAAAAAGAATTCAAAAGTTTTAAAAAGTTTATAGATATACAATGTTAAATAAGGAATAGCATTTATTCGGGGAAATTAGAAAGAATTCAAGGGTCTCAATAGTTTATATGCATCATGTTGAATCAAGTGATCCCCTGAAAAATAGAGGTATCTTTGAAAAATAGAAATGTGTTTAAATGAATTTGAAAAATTCGTCATCAATTGAAATATAGTTGATTATCAAAGGTGATGGGGTATTATCAAGATAAGAAGAAACAAGAAGAAAGGTTAAATCTCCTTAATCAATAAATTAAATGAAATCAATGGCTAGTAATGAATAACCATGTCCTTACTCCATCACATGCCAGAAATCATTCGCATCTTGTTTACCGTCCTTTCGCACTTTCTATGTCGTTCATGGGGTAACTAAAGTCGCAAAAGAAATTCTAGAACATACACAAAGGTCTACACGTATCATCCTCCAAGCTGGTAACTCCGGTCGTCTATTTAACATAGGCGGTGCCGAATCAACTACCTCGTCCAAAGTCGTACCTTCGAATGAATCGAATTCAGGCTCGTGCGATATGTCGAAATACTAACTAACGTCGCAATCGTTGTCCTAATAACCTAAGGCGAATCTTATCCTAAATCGTTCTATCTAACGTCCCACTTAAATACGTATACTTAATCATCCTAACTTGTTTCAGTGACCATAACTTTTCGCTCTGATACCAACCTGTAACACCCCTATACCAGATAACCCAGGGAAATTTTATAAAAATTCGGCATGAAATATTCATAAATCGGACTATCCACCTTTAATTCAACCCAACCAAATTCCAATTTAACAAATACAATTAAAACTTAATACACCAACGATTCCTCACCGAGGATCGATTTCAGGTTATGGTATGAAACAAGAATCTAATTAATACAAATTATTCCCAACTTCTATCACTGCTCTGAATACAATTTACTATACCATCTAATCTGTAGCTCAATCACAATCTGTGCTTATCCGCTCTAGCTCCGTAATCTATCATGTATAGAATGCCTCATCGCTCTCATTTGCAGGGATAAATGTAGTAGATCATCCTTAAACCTAACTGCAAAGGTTTAGGTAGAACAAAACGAGAGTGAGCCAAAGAATGCTCAGCAAGTTAATAATATAGTGGAACAACGATATTACGATAATTCATTGATGAACAATATCAATAAATACTTTATCTCAAGAGATCATTCAATTTCAATCATAAAGTAAAAATTTTCCATTTTCTTCAACTATACTGCCTCAGATAAAACTTTGAGAAAAAAATATCAAAAAATTCCCCAATCATTCATACTCCACTTTCAACGTACAATGTTACTCGCGAAGGGAATAACTGGGAAACTTCTATTCAACCTTAATCCCATTATTTTACTGAGTTCCAAATTTTATCAAGTAGAAAACAACTAACTCTGATAATAACAATTTCGAAACTAGAAACCATTTACCTTGAAACATATACACACACACACACACACACACAAATATATATATATATATATATATATATATATATATATTCTATCAAAAATTCCTTTTCTTAAAACCCTTTCATCTTTGAAACATACTTTTCATAAAACCCTTTTTTTTAAAAATCATTTAAGCTGATTGGAGTTTTTCCACGATTCCGGACAATACGGGTGATCAGCCACGTAAAGTCCCCATACCGGACACAAAGTCCCTCTAGACATAAAATTGGGTTCCCAATTAAGCAACACATTGGCCTATAAAGGTGATGGACTGGTCCCACCAGAACTACAGCACAAAAATAAAATATGTTGGACCGGCGTCACACGGCCTCTTACGCCTCCAATCTGAAGGAATCTGTGGAAAACAATTTAACGGAATTCCCCCACATCAAACCTTTAAAATCTTTAAAACACTTTATTTTTTAAGTCCTTTATATTCACTGATAACAGATCAGCCAAGTATAAGGAATTTCAAAAACACCTTTAATTATTTAAGCCATTTTCATTTTCAATTATAAAAGACTGAGGTTCAGGGACAATTGATATGCAGAATCATGAACAACAGCAGGAAGGTTAAGATTCAGGGGAAGCATGTAATATAATGATTCATAAACAACAAAGCAATGAGATTAAACTAAGCATGTTATGATATGAAAAAGAAGAATCATATATCAATAAGGAAACATAAATCCAGTAAGGAATAGATCAGTTATTCAGGGTCTAGAATTGAACAACAGTTTATAAGGAAAATCATAAAATAAAGGAATCTGAAGTTCAACCGTAAATTAGAGTAACTGCACAAGGTATGACCATTCATTTAAAAGGTTACCAATTGATAAAATTTTCATGGCAAAATTCGAACTTACATAAAAGATTTGAATAATTTAAAACAAAGATTTAAGAAATTCTCAATTACCCAAGGTCTCACTCTTGTCAGCTAAGCACTCATAGGCTTCAGCTACCAAACCGGCATAACAATAATGAGTTTGAATAATTAAGAAGATCTCAATTCATTCTCGGCTTTAACCGCCACTGAGCAACACATGCCTCAACAACAGTATAAACCTCGAATTAGTTTACAATAATTTGAAGAAAAATGCTCTTTAAAAAATATTAATAAAGATGAGGAATATAAAATAAATTAAATTTAAAAAAATTCAAATCCTGAACAATAGGTGAGGAAAATGAACAATGACAGAAAAATTTGAGAATGAGTGTTTGTAAATTAATAGAAGAAGAATGTCACTAGAATAAAAATGAAAAGTATTGCACTAGCAAAATGATTTGAAAGGAACATCGTATAATTAACAGAACATGTTTACATTATTCAGAATAAATATGAAGAGTATGGCTAGTGTTAGGCCGAATACACAATTAATAATCAACTTTGTATGAGAGTTTAACAAGTAAAACGTTTATGCACTTAAAAACTTCTTGTATTAAGAACCCTCTTCGTGATGTAAAATATCACAAAGAGCTGCTAGGTTACAATAAAGATAATTCGTTGTACGATGCCCTTCTAGGGTTAACCTAACTGTATTTATAAAACATACAGCTACGATACAATCTCTAATTGATATTCCTAATAATCAGCTATACAACGATATCAATTACAGATTGTCACACGTCTCCTAAGTCAACTCGATCTCTTTGATAGCTATCCAATCTTCAAAGATATCGCTTCCATAATAAATCTTCAATCACTGTTGACCAGTAGACGCTTCCTCCAGACAGAGTTTGACAAACTCTGTCGAGCTTCCATCTGTCAGAGTTTACACTAAACTCTGACTGCTTTCAGCTAAACTCTGATAATTCACTGTAACACTTAAACACTGATTAAAACACATCAATTATATTTAACAATCTCCTCCAACTTGTTCATTAGCAAAAATGCACAAGTTAATAACAATAATTGATGATGTCAAAACAAATAGACAATTACAGTGTTTATACAAATTCAGAGTTTAAGCTTCTACTTAACAAAAACTACAGAGAATAAGAAAATCCTTACAGACCTTAATCTCTTATCACTTCAAGATCTGGCATAGCTCTGAGATAATCTATAAGCAATCTTCTTTCTGCATTTTCAAGCTCAATCTTCATAGCTTCTTTAATCTCTCTGAGCTGAGGATCACTCTCATCTGTTTGGTAGATAGCAGCCCTAAGATCATAGATTTTGTTCCTTCTCATCTCATTTCCCAGTCTGATAAATTTGACTTCTTCTGACTGTGAATTGAAGTCAAGTACTGTGATTCCCAAATCAGTCTTTAACTTTGCAGTACCTTTCTTCATTTCAATGAGATTTCCTTTGTAATCCCTGTACTTAGGAACATATCTGCTATTATACTTCTCTCCTCTGATTGCCAAATTCTGAAGCATTTTCTGTCTGAGCACATTAGCAACTGCTTGAGTCCTCTGACTATTCACCTTGAAAAGATATAGAACATACTCTAGTTCTTCCCAACATTTCAAGCCAATATCATTCTCACCAATTTTTAATACTGTCCCATCAGCCATGAAGTACAAGAGAACGTCCTTCTTTAAACTCTTCTGATGAACTAACTGTACTGATTCCAGTCTGTCCAAACTCTCTTGAGGAACACCACGACCTGGAACAGCCAGTGAAGAAGGATCTCTAGGACCAGTATATTGCCTTTTGTCTCTGTGTGAACCTAGTCCACCCTTATTATTTCCAACTTTGCCAGACAAAGCTCTTCCATCAGAAATATTCATAGAAACTCCAGATAAGATATTTGGATCTTGAATTGTTCCTTTCCCAAAAACCGATTTCAACTGAGAAGATTGTAAAGGTGTAATCATTACTTGTGATGCAACAGAAGTTGTAACTTTCTTCTGTGAACTTTCTCCTTCAATGCCTTTCAGCTTGAGTTGAGCTTCTGCTGCCATTGTTTCCTTTGAAAACCGAGATCTTTGACTAACATCAGCCCTTTCTTTGATCACAACACCTTTAACAACAGGTCTAGGAGCTTTTCCTCTTTGTAACTTACCAGACTTTAAAGCCTTGAGATGTTCTTCTTGTAAACTCTTTTCTTCAGCTTCAATGTCCTCAATTGTAACTCCTTCCTCATTCTCTTCAATAAACAGCTTAGCAGCCAATTCTTCATCAGTTTGTGGATTAAAAGGTAACAGCAAACTCTTGGTCTTTGAAGTACCTTGAGTATCAGTATTTCTCCCAACAAACTGTGATTTAGATGACTTGCTAGTTCTCAAAGTTTGAACTTCTTCAGTTTTGTTCTTTCCTTTACTACTTGCCCCTCCATCTCCAGCACTATCCCTTCTGACAACTCTCTCCCCCTTTTTGACATCATCAGGCATAAGAATAGATGTAATTAACTCCAAGGAGGTAGCAATAGAATCAATTTTAACAGATAAGTCAGACTGATTCTCTTCAACTTTACTCAGCCTGGCAAAGAGATTGTCTTGAGCTGTAGAAAATTTTGTATTCATGAGTTTTGACTCTCTTTCCATTTTCATTTCTCTAGCTACAACCTCTATCCGCAAATCAGTGATTGCCTTTGTAGTGTCATCAAATCTTCTATCCAGAGTTTTGACTTGAACTACAGTTGCTTTTAAGCAAGAAAGAATCTCTGGATTGGAGATAGTATCAGCAGTTTGCTTAACAAAATCAGCTGCTCTCCCTCGTTGAAAAATACAATCCTCTTTGTACCATTCAGCAGCAAACTTTGCAAATTGTGCTCTCTCAACTTCATGAGACGTACAAGGTTGAGTGAAAGGTGTATGTTTATTGTCTGTTTGTACTGGTGCACTCAGAGAAGAATCAGAGTTTGCACTGCTTTCACCTTCAGGTTCAACACTTGCATCTTTAGCATGTTCATCTTCAGTCACAGTTTTAGCAATTTCTGCTGCAGCCTTTTCAAGATTTTCTCCATGTTGCTCAGGTTCAGCAACAGAGTTTACATCTTTATCATCAACAGGCATAGACTGCGAAGTAGCCTTGATTGTTTGATTAAACAGTTTGGTGAGCATCAGATAGTAATTCAGTATAGGATGCCATAGTTTCAGAAAGAACAACCGTAGGTTGATCAACTGCACCAGTATCAGAGATAGGATCAGAGAATGGCATAAATGAATCAAGAATATCATTTATTGGAGAAAGACCATCTCTAGTATCCTCTTCTTCAGGCATTTTGTCCTCTGCAGGCATTTCAGCCTCTGCAGGTATTTCAACCTCTGCAGGTATTTCAACTTTCTCAACCTCAACAGGAGGTGTTTGCTGTGAAACCACCTCTGGAGCTTCAATATCTTCATCCATAGAATCAGAGATTACCAGTTTTCTTCTCTTCGCTAGAGGCACGTTATCTGAATCCTCTTCACTAGATTGTGGAGATTGTGCTACAACTGAGAGTGACTTAGGTATGTTTGCCGTTTGTTTTATTCTTTTCACTCTTCTAGTATAAACAGCTCCAGGAGATGTCTGTTTTGCTTTCATTTTTGTCTCTATGGACTTTTTAACTCTTGCATGTCGTTCAGTGTTCAGTGCTGGCTTTGCTCTGCCTCTTTTTGTTGGAGGCTGTGGTTGTGGTGGAGATTGTGATGATTCAGAGTTTGTTTGTGGAGTGTGTGTGTAGGTTGTTTTGTAGGTGCTGATTGAGTAGGTGATGTAGGTGATTCAGTGTTTGGTGTTTGAGTACGATCAATGTTTAGTGGTTCAGGTTCTGGTTCTGGTTGTTGGTTTGGTTGTGGTTCTGGTTGTGGTTGGTCTTGAGGTTGATTGAGAAAATTTTGCATAGCAAGTGGCATGACAAAAGCAGGGAGATTTTCCTTACCAACATCCTTATTAGTCATATCAGAGAATATTCTCTTGTTGACTCTAAAAGGATCAATTTCATCAGTATCAGCAATTTCTAGACCAGGTACACAAGCATTGAACAGCATTTGACAAAAACGAGCATAGTAAACTGTAGTAGACTCTGACAGTTTATCACCTAAATTCATCAGAACATATCTACCAAAATCAAAATTACTACCATAGAGTAGAGAATACCCGATTTGGAGACTGTCTATCGGAATGGCATCCCAGTTGGTGACTTTCTTCTGGAATGTCCTTGTAATGCAATCAAAGAAAAAGTTCCATTCCTTCCTGAGATTAGGTCTCTTTATACCGCCAAGCTTATCAAGAGATTCCATGTAACCTATCTCTTGTAGCATCTCTCTCAATAGAGTTTCATTAACCAGAGTATAAGATGTATGTGTGTCAAACCACATTGTATCTCTTACAGTTTGTGGAGTAATCACAAAGTCTTGTTCTTCATAAGTGAAGATGGTGTTAGGAGTCCCATTCTCTCCTCCATCCACATAAACTGAATTCTGCCAAAAAGTAGCAATTTGAGATGCAGAGAGAGTATCAGGTCCAAATAGAGCTTGTCCAATCTCTGAATCTCTCAAGAAATTCTGTATTAGATGAAACGGTTCTGGAACACGTTCATGATAGAGTGGAGCTTCATAGTTGTTAGGAACAAACCGTAAACCAAGAGCAGTGAATGGTTTAGAAGCCATTGAGTTAAGAAATTTGCAAGAATTCCCAAGAGAAGTGTATGTAGGAAAGGTGCTTGCGAGAATGCCCAAGTGAAAAATGAGAGAACTGTGAGATGTAAAAATAAAACACAACCGTTTGGACACAAAAGTAATTAGATTAATTAAAAACCCAATCTCTTATGTAATCAAACACTCAATCAGTTCCTAGATTAATGTGTAGTGGGACACGATAATGGGTGAGTGGGACACATTAATGGGTGAGTGGGTCACGTGCACGTATTTTTAAGAAGCGTATTTTGCAAATTAAAATAATAAAATATTTGATTTAAAAAAAATCAAATAACACCCTCTTAAAATACCGGAACCCAATTAAAATCAGAATATGAAGCGGTTACCTGTAGCCATTAATAACCAGAATACGAAGCGTTTTAGGACTTCGTTGCTTACCCATCTCTATTTAAGGCCTAGAGACTTGCTCAGATTAGTTCATTAATCCTTTAACCTTTCATTCTCCTCTGAAAAATCACAAACCCTTCAAACAAAACACTCTGAAAAACAATGGCAAACCTTACCATCAAAGAAAAGAACCTCCATCTTGTCGAGAATAGGGATATCTTCAGCTATACGCGTGAAGAGTTTGATGCGTTTGACTGGGAAAGGCAGCTTGAGACTCTGTGGCTGCAAATGGATGCCGGTCTTGAAGAGATCGAGAGAGAGAAACCTGCAAGGGTGATCGACATCGATGATGCTCTCCAAGCAACATTTGCATGGCTCTCCTCGAAGGCATCCTCATCCAACACCACCAACCATTGTTAATGAATATGTCAGCAAAAATAACCTTATCCCTTCAACTTCCACCCAAATAAAGTGGCAAAGATGGGATCTGGGATTTTTTGCTAACAATGGAGTGGTTTGGACTTGACCTTTTATTTTCCTGTTGAATAGATTAGCAGATAGAGAGAACAAAAAGATGTAATACTTGCTTGTAATCTCTTTCTTATTATCAATGAAAAATTATGTTTCTCTAATCTTATTCAGTGTGTTCTGCAATTTTTATTTATGTTTTATGAACTGTTCTTCAAGGAAATAAATCAAAGAAGAGAATATGAAAACTAATTAAAGTAATCGTATAAGGAACAAATTCATCAACAATACACTGATTAACAGTTGTCAAAATCCCTATTTACTCCAAAATTTTCAAATTATCCAAATGAAAATTTACCTTAGAGTACAAATCACGAATCAACAGAGTTTGTCAATTCTCCAACTTTATCACCGAAACCCTTTCATAAATTGCACAGTTGTGAAAATATGTGTGTGTGAAGCAGAGTTTACCAAATCAATTTTTAGAGCATCTAATTTTTCATAAAATCCATAAAGTAAATCAATAAACACTGGATGCACAAACTGTCATAGTAAACACTGACTGTCTGATGAAGGCTAAACTCTGAAGTAATCAATCTATATACAGTAACTTTTATTTTATACCCCCTCTATATATATATATATATATATATATATATATATATATATATATTAATTCTATTCATTCCAGTAATTAGAGGTTGGAACCAGTCACCAAAAAATTCAAAAATTTTAGCCCTTATCATTTTAATAAGTTCCTGGGTCATCCTAGTATTTAACTAGTCACCAAAAATCAGAGAATTTCAGCACATATTATATACCAATAAGTTCCTGGGTCATCCTAGTATCCAACATAATCTCAAAGGAGTATAACAACCTATATACATTTTCTTTGGGGTATTGCAGTAAGCATTTTATTCTATCAGAGTTTAACTAACAGAGTTTAGAGTTCATCAACATCAGTAGTTATTCATGTAAGGTAATGCACACAGTATTTATAGACTCAGAGTTTAGGATGAAATAAACTAAAAGATGCTATAAATATGAACCAGTATCATGCTGTGTTATCTTTCTGCACAATCTAAGATTAGATCACAATAACTCAGAAAGATTCATGATTAATTGCTGAGAATCATGCTTCATACATATTTCTTCATTGGTGTTTTCAGTCAGACAAAAATCAACTCAGAGTTCATAGAGTTTATCAAACTTATTAACAGTGAATGACATACAGGCATGCTGACAGAGTTTAACAGAGTATGCATAACAGAGTTTAAACAGAGTTCACTTAGCATTTAATAAATCAGGAAATATGAGTAATACAATACATAAGAAAAATTTGAATCTAACCAGCATTCCTAGTCAGAACCAGAGACCATTCCTAGTTCATTGACCAGTCTTGTAAATGTAGCCTCACTCAATGGTTTAGTCAAGATATCTGCAAGCTGTTGTTCTGTAGACACAAAATGTAGTTCAATATTCCCTTCTTCCACATGTTCTCTGATGAAGTGGTACCTTATGCTGATGTGCTTGGTCATTGAATGCTGTACTGGATTACCTGTCATAGCAATAGCACTTTGATTATCACAGTAAATAGGAATTTTACTGTACCTCAATCCATAATCCAGCAATTGATTCTTCATCCACAAGATCTGTGCACAACAGCTACCAGCTGCAATATACTCTGCTTCTGCTGTAGATGTGGAGATTGATTTCTGTTTCTTGCTGTACCAGGAGACAAGTCTGTCACCAAGAAATTGACAACTTCCACTAGTGCTCCTTCTGTCTATCTTGCAGCCTGCAAAGTCTGCATCAGAATACCCAAGTAACTTGAAATCTGATTCTTTGGGGTACCACAGACCTAATGATATGGTGCCCTTGAGATACTTGAAAATTCTTTTCACAGCTGTCAGATGTGGCTCTCTTGGATCTGCCTGAAACCTTGCACAAAGACAGGTTGAATACATGATGTCAGGTCTACTAGCTGTCAAGTAGAGAAGAGATCCTATCATGCCCCTGTAGTTTGTCATATCCACTGAAACTCCTGTGTCTTTGTCCAATTTAGTTGTTGTTGCCATGGGAGTTGATGCAGATGAACAGTCAAGCATACCAAATTTCTTGAGAAGATTTCTGGTATATTTTTCTTGATTTATGAAAATACCATCATCTGTTTGTCTCACCTGTAGGCCTAGAAAGTAACTAAGCTCTCCCATCATGCTCATTTGATACCTGGACTTCATGAGCTTGGCAAACTTCTTACAGAGTTTATCATTAGTAGACCCAAAGATAATGTCATCAACATAAATCTGAACTAAAAGGAGGTCACTTCCTTGATTGAAATATAACAGAGTTTTGTCAATTGTTCCTCTGTTGAATCCACTTTCTAGAAGAAATTGAGCAAGTGTCTCATACCATGCTCTTGGTGCCAGCTTAAGTCCATATAGTGCCTTATCTAGTCTGTAGACATAATCTGGATATTTGGGGTCCACAAATCCTGGTGGTTGTTCAACAAACACTTCTTCTTCAAGCTTTCCATTCAGAAAAACACTTTTCACATCCATCTGGAACACTTTGAATTTCTTGTGAGAGGCATTTGCTAGAAAAATTCTGATTGCCTCCAATCTTGCAACTGGAGCAAATGTTTCATCATAGTCTATTCCTTCCTGTTGTGAATAGCCTTTTGCTACCAGTCTAGCCTTGTTCCTTGTGATAACACCTTCGCTGTCAGTCTTGTTTCTGAAAACCCATTTAGTACCAACAATAGATCTGTTCTTTGGCCTTGGTACAAGGGTCCAAACTTCATTTCTTTCAAATTCATTCAACTCTTCCTCCATTGCTGTTATCCAGTCAGCATCTTGAAGAGCTTCTTCCACTTTCTTTGGTTCATTTTTAGACAAGAATGCATGAAACAGACATTCACTTGTAGTAGCACTTCTTGTTTTCACTTTTGCATCTGGATCACCAATTATCAAATCAGGTGTATGTGATTTAGTCCATTTCCTAGCAGAAGGCAAATGACTTCTATCAGCATGTGATCCTCCCCCTTGATCCATGCTCCCCTGATTTTGTTGTGATCTATCTTCGTTTTCTGAGACTCCCCCTGAACTTGACTGCTTAGAGTCAGAATTTGAATTTTCAGAGTTTGAATCATCAGAGTTTGATCCAGATTTTTCAGTTGACTCAGTATCAGTGTTTGAGTCTTCATCTTGATCATGCTCCCCCTCAACTGGTTCTCCCCTTTGTTGTGGCTGAGAAGTTTCTCCAGTGTTTACCAGTAGAGGTTCAGAGTTTGTTTCAACAGAGTCTGTCAGAATTGTTTCATCAGAGTTTACTTCATCAGAGTTTAAATCTTCATTTTCAAAATTCAGTTGATCATATTCATCTTTGTCTTCAAGTCCAGTTATCTTCTTATCATCAAAAGATACATGTATAGATTCCATTATCACTTTAGTTCTCAGATTGTAAACTCTGAATGCCTTTGTTGACAGTGGATAGCCAACAAAAATTCCTTCATCTGCCTTTATCTCAAACTTGGTCAACTATTCTGGATGAGTCTTCAAAACAAAACATTTGCACCCGAAAATATGAAAGTATTTCAGGTTAGGCTTCTTTTTCTTCACCATCTCATATGGTGTCTTTCCATGCTTATTGATCAGTGTTGCATTTTGAGTAAAACAAGCAGTTTGAACAGCTTCTGCCCAGAAATAAGTTGACAATTTTGCTTCATCAAGCATAGTTCTGGCAGCTTCAATCAAGGTTCTATTTTTCCTTTCAACTACACCATTTTGTTGTGGAGTACCAGGTGCTGAAAATTCTTGCTTCACTCCATTGTCCTTGCAGAATTCTTCCATTGTTGCATTTCTGAACTCAGTTCCATTATCACTTCTGATGATTCTGACTTTGTTACTTGATCCTTTGTCCAGAAGCTTCACATGCTCCATCAGAGTTAATGCAGTTTCATCCTTCTTTGCTAGAAAATACACCCAAGTGAATCTAGTGTATTCATCAACAATGACTAAAGCATATTTCTTCCTTGCTATAGACATAACATTTACTGGACCAAAGAGATCAACATGCAGAAGATGATAGGGATCAGTGATTGAAAATTCTGTCTTGCTCTTGAAAGATGACTTCCTTTGTTTAGCCTTCTGACATGAATCACATAGTCCATCAACATTTAACAGAGCCTTTGGGAGTCCTCTTACAAGATCTTTTCTGATCAATTCATTGATGTTGTTCAAGTTCAAATGTGAGAGTTTCTTGTGCCACTTCCAACTCTCTTCACTAGACATTCTTATAGACAGGCAAACAGCTTTTCCAACAGAGTCTATCAAAATCTTGATCTCATAAATGTTGTTTTGCCTGTGACCAACTAGAACAACCTTTCCTGTAGATTTGCTGATAACTTCACAATATTCAGGTTGAAAATCTACATGATATCCCTTGTCACAGATTTGACTCACAGATAACAAGTCATGCTGGAGTCCCGGGACATGAGCTACATTGTTGATGATGACATTTCCAAGATTAATATTGCCATATCCCAATGTTCTTCCTACATTGCCATCACCATAGGAAACTTTTGGGCCAGCCTTCTCCTCATAGTCTGATAGCAGGGCTTTATTTCCAGTCATGTGTCCTGAACATCCACTGTCCACGACTAGGGTTGCCTCCCTGTTGCCCTGCAATCACAAGAAATTACTGAGGATTAGTTTTAAGGATCCAGACTTGCTTGGATCCTTTGGCATTCTTAACTTTGTTAGCTTTTGCAGCGGAATTAACATTATCAGAGTTTGAGCTAACAGTATCAGTGTTTACACTTGCAGTATCAACTTTAACCCACTTCAGATTGGGTTTCAGTTCATAGTAATTATGATAGATAGCATGATATTCTCTGAAAGTATAAATGGAATGCCAAGTGCTTCCACAGTGTGTGCATAAAGTCTGTGGCTTAGTTCTAGCAAAATCCTTCTTTACCTCAGACTTGGTAGGTAAAGAATTTATATTTTTATTTTTCTTGCAGAAATTTGCAAGATGCTTAGTACTACCACAGTTATGACATGTCTTTCTTGGAGCATAACTAGCAAGCATTGGTTTATTTCCTGAAGTGATGCCTACTTTTCCATTTCTGTTCTTATTTGACACTTTCTGTTTCTTAACAGATTTTAACTCCTTCAGTTTATGTTTGAGTTGTTTATCTGTCATTGAACCAATATTAACCTGTTTAACACTAGTTGTAATGCCCCCAAATCCGAGGTCAGAGATTCAAGTCGTCACATCACCATCCAACCATATCATACCTGTATTAACTTTACAACTCAACAAAACATCCATCCAGACCTCAATCTTACACACAAACAAGTTAGAGCCTCAGAAATGATAATCAAAAGTAACACTAAATATTACAATTCATCTGTACAATCCAGAGTCTTACGCAATTCCACTTATACAACTACACTTGAAGACAAGTCTTACTATTACAGTTGAAAACCTATCAGACTTACTCTGTAGTATTTATCATGAACTAAATCATCTCCGGGGTAATTCTTCTACTCCTCTTCTGCTGGTGCGGAGTTAATCGGCCAAATTCTTCTCTTGCTGAAAAGTTTTTATAAAGCTAGAATGAGCTACATAACGCTCAGCAAGTTCACCATTTTGAAAAATAATAACGTGGTTTATTTTGAAAACATTCCCAACTGTATGGGCATATATCTCAGATTTCAAAACATAATTGGACAATATATATGTCCGAGTTTGAATAAAACATTTATACTCACTAAGGAGCTTTAAGAATAACATATGAACCCTTTATAAGGTTCCCATTTCAACATATCTCAAGTTTGAAAATATATACATATGAGTATATCATTTTCGGCAAAACACTCTACGGTTAACATACTGTACAGGGAATACATCATTGCAAACCTCTTTCCTTCCATTAGATTAGAAGGTTTCCCATACAAAAACATTTCATTCTTTGAAACAATTGCAAGAGTGCACTAACACGTGCCAATCTTATTAAAAATCTTGCAGTTCTAGATACTGCACGATGTCAATATTTTTCTTATCAAAAACCACACTATCGGCAACTTGGCACTTAGGCCCAAGAAGCAGTGTTTGAGTATTTTTCCAAAGTGGAGGATGGGACTGGAAGAAAACATAAAAACCTGACAAGGATTGACGATGATCAGTCGCCACATCCAAGTCCAATAATCCGCTGGTCTTCTCTACCGGTAGAAGGATAGAAACTACATCCGTAACTATCCCCGGGTGAAAACTACATCCGTAATCACCCTCGATGAAAACTACATCCGTAGTCATCCTTCGGCAACACCTGGGCCGGAATAATAATTGATGGACCGCCTGGCTCACGGCCGCTTACACATCCCGGGAATTGTTCGTCAACGGTTCCCACACCTACCAGAGTCCCTTTTCTTTTTCTTTTAAAACTTGATTTTGATTGAAAACTGAGTAATTGAGGTCCGACCTCAGTCGACCGATGATTCTTGAAATCATACAAGAAGCAAACCTGACCGGGGGTTTTCGAAATTGTTTTGAGTTCGAAAGAGTTCGAGTTTGAAAGTGCTAAAGGTATCTTGGATTAGCTTTGTCTTTAAAATAATGAACAATAATTAATAAATGATATTTTAAGATTTAATATTAATAATTAATAAAATAATTATTTAATTAAATAAGCTTTTAATCCAAGATAGGTATTTTGAGTATTTACGAAGATATAAAAATAATTACTTGAGTATACGATACTCCCCGAATGACCCTTCGGGTTTTCGCAATTTAATTACGATATAATAATATACCGCTCCCCGGTCAATAGTATATACGGACCGCTACGACCTCTATTGCTAGAGTCGTTGTCCGAAGAAAACATTTCATTCTAAGTTCAAGGGGTGCAAACATATATGTACTTATACATCTCAATTTCATCGATCCTTCGATAAACATAAACATTTGATATGATTGAAAACTACAAACACAACAGTGAAAGTCCTTGTATATGTAAGTTTTGAAAAGTAAACTTGCCTTGGTGAGGTTGGGGTGGTCGAGCGTGCGGAGTGGAATGATCTATACATAAGCAATAACCGTTCGTTAGTACCTTAATCAATATCTCTTTAATTGCGGGGTTTTAAGGGGTACACAATTAACTTAATGACTTCGTCTTATGACACTCTAGCCCCACTATAGGTTCATGTCATCACTCTATTACGCTCGTCACTTATTCGACTTAATTTGGTTACCATATCCGAATCATATCCATTACCCCTAAAATTACACTCCATTTACGACTTTTTCTCTTGCGCGAATATTTTAATCTAATTATTTTTGGGTAGCCTTCACCACTGCATTTGCTAGCTTCTCTAATTTTTCCATGATCCTACATAAATTTTTAGGGGTTTAAACAAGGTTCACAAGGGGACCCTTTAGTGCAGCTCGGAATCCAGAAACACATTTCACTTCTCAGGCCATAACTCAAAATCTATACATCACCTAGTCATGAACCTTATATTTCTGAAAACTACATTCAAATACCTTTCCAACAATATATATTAGGACCTCAGGGGACAAGATTTGGGGGTTCAAAACCCTCTTACAAGACAGTTCAAGTTCCTGGAAAAATCTCAGCATGCTTATATCACTAAACGAACCAAGAATCTTACATCCACATCACAACCAACATCTAAATCACCAAGATCATACTTTATAACATACATGGAGATACATACACTAACCACAAGCTTAAAAATCACAACCACAACACTTAAACTCAAGATCTACATCATCCATAACTTATATGTCCAAGATTCACACTAACATCCATGGATCTAACATTAAACACCATAAATAATTCATGGCCAAGAGGGGTTAGGGTTTTAGACCTTCTTGATGTTCTTACAATCTCAAAAAAGCTTGGTTAACCTTGGGGAAGCCTTACTCTATGCTCACCATCTTCAATCTCACCAAAGAAATCAAGAACATGGAAGTGGGTTTCCTGACTGGAAAAACACGCCCTAAAGATCAGCCAAAACGAAGCCCTTGCACTCGTTTCCTGGTCGAGGCTCCTGAATGAAAGTTGTAGAGCGTCTTAACAGCTTTCTAACCATATAAAGAACAAAAAATTTCATTGAGTAATGAAGGCTCTAGGCCCGTTTTACTTAGAGGTGTTCTGCTGGGCAGAATGGTTTTGTTCTTGGTTTTATGTTCTAATAATGCCATACACTTGATATATATCTATTTTTGGTTGGATGCATCTCATCCTTGCTAGGTGGCAACCTCTCATTGGCTCTTCTAGATTTCTTATCCAATTAAATTGCAACCAAGCCCTTTGCTAATTGCAACCAAGTCCTTGTCTCTTGTTTCTTGCACTTAAGTCCTTTTGTTTTGTTTTATTTTCCACCGCCTTGATTTCCTTGTCGTTTCTTGAATAAAATAAATACGTTGCATATTATTGCTCTAATATAGCACAATACCTCGAACGAATATTAATTCCAACATCCCTTGTTTATTTCTCTTTATCTCAGAAAACGTTCTCCCGATTTCTCAAGCATTCTCTTTTTTCAATTCTAGGAGTTTATTCTCAATCCCTTTTCCCTCTCATAGTATATCCTTCCTTGGACTCTTAATATACCATATCCTTAATCCATGATTCGTTCGCTCAATCGCTTAATCTCATTGTAAAGTTTCAGCGGTTTCTAGAACGTTTGTTTCACTTCCTCAGTGGTTTTCGTTCCAAATTCTCAAATCACTTATAATAAAATTCCAAAATATTAACTCCTCAATTCCTCAAATTAAATATCTCATTTCTTGATACTACTGATATATAATTCACTGATCGGTCAAATATTACACGAAAATAGAATTTGGAATTTCTGAATTCCGATCGCATTTACATACACTTATTTACTCCGTAGATTACTAGTATAACTTCGGAATATCCACACTACGTCTCGTACATAGGTGGCATGAAAAATTTTCTTAATCCTCAAAATCACTATTCATCCACCAAATCACTATTCATTGATGCACTTCATCATAATAGGAAAAGTTTTAATTCTACCGAAATTTTGGGTTCTTACATTAGTTTTTACTGGTCTACTTTTAACAGTTTCTTTTTCATTTTCAGACAAAAATTTATTGGTTCCATGTACAAAATGAGTTCTGATTTTAACTTGATTTTGAAATCTAAGTTCATCTTCCTCATTATAACCTAGACCAACAGTGTCTGTTTGAAAAATCTGTTGAGTGTCCTTTCCAGAATTAGTCCAAGTCCTAATTTTCTTATTTGCTTCCTCCAACTCTAATTCTAGTTGTTTATATTTCTGAAGCAAATTCTGTTCTATACAAACAGCATCATCTCTCTCTTTCTGAACTTGTTGCATGTTTTCAAGTTTTTCTTCAACAAGTTTATTTCTTACCTTAAGTTCAGAATTTTCAGCTTTTATCCTCTCATTTTCTAAAGTCTGATCCCTATAACTTATATGCAATGACTTAAGATAAATTCTTAATTGAGCAATGTCATCAATATTATATGCATAGGTAGTTAGAGGTACCTGATTTTCAGAAGTTTCTGATTCAGTAGTAGCCATGAGAGCATAGTTAACTTCTTCATCAGAATCTGAAGTATCTGCCCAATCTCTGCCTTTAGTGTAGAGTACCTTTCCAGTTTTACCCTTCTTGCACTCAGGAGCATAGTGACCCATCTCCTTACACTTGTAGCATTGAATTTCAGACTTATCCTTCTTCCCTTTAGAATCTCTCTTATCAAACTTCCTGAAGCTTTTCCTGTCTTCATTTGAATCTCTAGAAAACCTTTTTCCTTTCTTGAAATTCTTGAAGACCATTTTCTTGAAAGTCTTCACCATCAACACAGCCGTTTTCCTCATTTCTTCTTCATCATCCTCAGAGTCAGATGATTCAGAAGAGTTTGAATCACAATCAGAGTTTGATGATTCACTTTCTGAATGTATGACCAAAGCTTTTCCCTTCATTTTCCTTCTTGATGCCTCTTTCTTCTGAGGCTTCTCTTCAACATTAAGAGCAACAGACTTTGCCTTCCTGCTTGATCTCCTGTTTCTCTGCTCCATTTCCAATTCATGAGTTTTGAGCAGCCCATAGATTTCATCAATCTCTGTTTCAGCAAGATCATAGTTGTCTCTAATAGTGGTTGTTTTCACATTCCACTTTTCAGGTAGAGAAAAAAGAAACTTGAGATTTGAGTCTTCTAGATCATACTCTTTGTTGACCAATGACAGATCATTGAGCAATTTACAGAATCTATCAAATGTTTCTGTCATGGTCTCTTCAGGTTTAGCCTCAAAATGCCCATACTCTTGTGTGAGTATGTTTCTCCTATTCTTCTTAATAGCCGCAGTTCCTTGACACCTGACTTTAAGAGCATCCCATATCCCTTTTGCAGTGGTGCAGTTAATGACTTTGTTAGACATAACATTGTCTAAAGCACTATGCAGTAAATGCCTAACCTTTGCATCCTTAGCAATTGATGATAGATCCTCAGGAGTCATGTCCTTCTTTTCCTTTGGAACTATTTTAGCTTCTTCACCAGCAGCTGCAACAGATAGCTTTGTAGGATTGTGAGGGCCTTCATAAATCCTGTCAAGATACTCTGGATCTGTAGCCTCCAGAAACATAGTCATCTTGACCTTCCACATAGCATACTCTAATGGCCTGAGAATAGGAACCCTGATTGGTTCATAACGACTCACAGTAGTAGGAGCCTTTTCAGAAACAGTAGGTGTTGGTGGAGGAATTGCTGACATGATTATTGTTGTGTTTGGATCTTAACCTGTAATAAAGTAACAGATTGGCTCTGATACCACTTGTTAGGCCGAATACACAATTAATAATCAACTTCGTATGAGAGTTTAACAAGTAAAACGTTTATGCACTTAAAAACTTCTTGTATTAAGAACCCTCTTCGTGATGTAAAATATCACAAAGAGCTGCTAGGTTACAATAAAGATAATTCGTTGTACGATGCCCTTCTAGGGTTAACCTAACTGTATTTATAAAACATACAGCTACGATACAATCTCTAATTGATATTCCTAATAATCAGCTATACAACGATATCAATTACAGATTGTCACACGTCTCCTAAGTCAACTCGATCTCTTTGATAGCTATCCAATCTTCAAAGATATCGCTTCCATAATAAATCTTCAATCACTGTTGACTAGTAGACGCTTCCTCCAGACAGAGTTTGACAAACTCTGTCGAGCTTCCATTTGTCAGAGTTTACACTAAACTCTGACTGCTTCCAGCTAAACTCTGATAATTCACTGTAACACTTAAACACTGATTAAAACACATCAATTATATTTAACAGCTAGCAAGAAGGGATTTCGAAAGAACAAATAAATAACACAAAAGGTTTCACATCACTTGAACAATAAGTGAGGCATAGTAAACTTGCCTCAATACATGAAATTTCCAATTCCAATATCTCAACTCTTTACTCTCTTTGTACATCAGTCTCTATTTCTTATTGGCTGGCTTTGTACTCGGTCATCCGTTCCTCTTTCCTTATCACTAGTCAGCTTCTACATGCTCACACTCGTCTACTTCGTTGAAGAACTCGTTCCTCAAGATTTCCACCTTTACATACACTGGCTCTAAATTGGCCTTTTATTGGTACCTATATCAAAATAAAGTACTACGTCAGTATGCTTATAACCGTAACCGTCTAACTCTGTTCTACCCAAACGCGTCCTAATACGCTGTACAATTAACACATATAGTTCATACTGATCATATTCTCGAAATAGTAACATATAATCACATAAGCACTTAGCACGTATTATTATCCTACATTGATATTTCATATCACACCTATATCCTTTACACATCAGAAATCTTTATCAAAATACTCCCGAAATAATAAAATAATTCTAATAAAAATTGGACAGCACCTCCTTTATAATGTCACACTACCTGTCGGAATACCACCGGCCCAAAAATATATCAAATACTTTACAATCACATATTAAATAATTAACTCAATATTCAATAATTACCACCTAACAGACATCCAATACAACATCACATCACAACAATTTCGGAACCACATATATACTGGATAACCTTCATCCACGTCAAGACAGTACTTTACTCAATCCAAGGTAAGATCCTTAATACATTAAAATTTTGAGTAAAATCTACAACCATTATTTTGTAAAACTAATTACATAATCCGAACTACAACATTCAAATTTAAATTATTTCCATATTATTTCGAAACTCGATTAGCAAGACTTATATAAATCTAAAGTTTTTCAAATTAGCACCCCACAATTTATTTTAACGAAATAAAACCACAAACAATTATACTTCTCTCTTTTCCAAATTCTCAACTCTTTTTCCTCCCTCATCTTCATCTCAATACCGTGACATACACTAATTATTTCACTAATACAATCAAATAACCACACTCTAACACCCGGTGCACTCACCCACACTTGTCCACCTACCATTTCTAACATACATATTCCCACTAACACCCTTACGCCTCCCTTGCTTCTTGCTCGATACTCGAACACACATTCGAGGCTGCCTCAACCCCACACACACTCGTGACCACTCATCAAAACCACTGACTACTCTCCCCTGCTCCATTTTCCCTTTGTTAAATATAATTGATGTGGTTAATATCAGTGTTTAAGTTTTACAGGGAAAAACAGAGTTTAACTTGAAACTGGAAAACTCTGACTGTTGGAAGCTCGACAGAGTTTGTTAAACTCTGTCTGGAGAAGCGTTTGCTGGTCAGTAACAGAATTATTAAAGATAATTATGGAAGCGAATATCTTTGAAGATTGGATAGCTGTCAAAGAAGTCGTGCTGACTAGAAAAACGTGTAGCAATCATAATTGATAATATTTCTTTAGCTGATTTATAGGAGAATCAATTATCGATTATACGTAGCTGTATATCTTTATAAATACAGTTAGGTTAACCCCAGAAGGGTATCGATCGTGTAACGCAATATCATTTCATTGTAACCTAAGCAGCTCTCTGTGATATTTTTACATCACTGAGAGAGGAGTTAATTCCAAACAGTTTTTAAAGTCTTTTAAGAACTTATTGTTATTCACTCATACTTAGTTGATTATAATTGTGTATTCGGCCTAACAATTGGTATCATAGCTTAATCTGTTAATTTAATACAGTTTAAGATCCACACACACACAACTATAATCAATGGCAGAAATTCCTCCTCCAACAACAGGCTCCAGTGCTGAGAAGGCTCAACCTGCAACTGTGAGCCGATATGAGACAATCAGGGTTCCTATTCTCAAGCAAGCAGAATACTCAACCTGGAAGGTGAAAATGGCTATGTTTCTGGAGGCTACATATCCAGAATATCTTGACAGAATTTATGAAGGCCTTCATAAGCCTACAAAATTATCTGTTGTTACTGCTGAACAGGAAGCTAAATCTATTCCAAAGGAGAAGAAAGATTTGACTCCTGAGGACATTTCATCCATTGCTAAGGATACAAAGGTTAGACATCTGCTTCATAGTTCATTGGATAATGTTATGTCTAACAAAGTGATCAATTGTAAAACTGCAAAAGAGATCTGGGATGCCCTTGAGGTTAGATGTCAGGGAACTGCTGCAATCAAGAAGAATAGAAGGAACATACTCACATAGGAGTATGAACACTTTGAGGCTAGATCTGAAGAATCAATGACAGAAACCTTTGACAGATTCTGAAAGCTACTCAATGATCTGTCACTGGTTAATAAAGAATATGATCTAGAAGATTCAAATCTCAAGTTTCTTCTTTCTCTACCTGAAAAGTGCGATGTTAAGACAACCACTATTAGAGACAACCATGATCTGGCTGACACTGATATTGATGAGATCTATGGGTTGCTCAAGACTCATGAACTGGAAATGGAACAGAGAAGCAGAAGATCAGGCAGAAAGTCAAAGTCTGTTGCTCTAAGAGTTGAAGAAAGACCCTCAAAGAAGGAAGCATCAAGAAGGAAAGCAAAAGGAAAAGCTTTGGTCATTCATTCTGAAAGTGAGTCATCAAACTCTGATGTTGACTCAAACACAGATGGATCATCTGATTCTGAAGATGATGAGGAAATGATGCAAATGGCTGCTTTGATGGTAAAGACCTTTAAGAAGATGGAATTCAAGAACTTCAAGAAGGGAAAGAGATTCTCCAAGAATGATTCAAAGTCTGACAGGAAGAACTTCAGCAAATATAAGAGAAAGGATACCAAATCTGGGAAGAGAGATAAGTCTCAGATTCAATGCTACAAGTGTAAGGAGATGGGCCACTATGCTCCTGAGTGCAAGAAGGGTAAAACTGAGAAGGCACTCTTCACTAAAGGCAGAGATTGGGCAGACACCTCTGACTCAGATGAGGATGTGAACTATGCACTCATGGCTACTACTGTTGATGAAGTTGAAGATTCTGAAAACAAGGTACCTCTAACTACCTATGCTTATAATACTAATGATATAATTGAATTGAGAATATATCTTAAGGCTTTGCATATCAGTTATAGGGATCAGACTTTAGAGAATGAGAGAATCAAAACTGAGAATTCTGAACTGAAAGAGAGAAATAATGTTGTAGAAGAGAAACTTTCTAACATGCAGCAAGTTCAAAAGGAGAGAGATGATGCTGTCTATCTTGAACAAGAGTTGTTAAGTAAGTATAAACAACTAGAATCTGAATTGGAGAAGTCAAATCACATTATTAAAACTTGGACTCACTCTGGAAAAGACACTCAAGAAGTTTTTCAATCTGACACTGTAGGTCTAGGTTATTCTGAGGAAGATGAACTTAGGTTTCAGAATACAGTCAAGATAAGACCACCTCTTCCACCTAAGAAATTTGGAAAATTTGTTAATGGAATAAGTGAACCTAGGTTTGAATGTGGAAAAGAAGCTGTTAAGAAAGAACCAGTAAAAACTAGTGTTAAACAGGTTAATATTGGTTTAATGACAGATAAACAACTCAAGCATAAGCTTAAGGAGTTAAAATCTGTTAAGAAATAGAAAGTGTCTAGAAAGAACAGAAATGGTAAAGTAGGCATCACTCAAGGTAATTATCCAATGCTTGCTACTTTAGCTCCAAGAAAGACATGTTATAACTGTGGTAGTACTAACCATCTTGCTAGTTTTTGCAGGAAGAACAAAAATATTAATTCTTTACCTTCAAAGTCTGAAGTAAAGAAAGATAATGTTAGAACTAGACCACAGACTTTATCCAAACACTGTGGAAGCACTTGGCATTTTATTTATACTTGCAGAAATTATCATGCCATTTATCACAACTACTATGAACTGAAACCTAATTTGAAATTGGTTAAAGTTAATTCTGCAGGTGTAAACTCTGAAAAAGTTAGCTTAAACTCTGATAGTGTAAATTCCGCTGCTAAAGCTAACAAAATTAAGAAATCCAAAGGATCCAAGCAAGTCTGGATCCTTAAATCTAATCTTCAGTAATTGTTTGTGATCGCAGGGCATCAGGGAGAGTATCCTAGTCGTGGACAGTGGATGTTCAGGACACATGACTGGAAATATATCCCTGCTATCAGAGTATTTGGAGAAGGCTGGACCAAAAGTTTCCTATGGAGATGGCAACATAGGACATACTCTGGGATATGGCAATATCAATCTTGGAAGTGTCATCATCACAAATGTAGCTCTGGTTCCAGGACTCAAGCATGATATGCTATCTGTGAGTCAAATCTGTGATAGAGGTTTTCATGTAGATTTTCAACCTGAATACTGTGAGGTTATCAGCAAAACAACAGGAAAAGTTGTTTTAGTTGGAAAAAGGCGCAACAATATCTATGAAGCAAGCTTGTTGACAAACTCTGATGGAAAAACTATGTTCCTGTCAACAAGAATGTCCAGTGAAGAGAGTTGGAAGTGGCATAAGAAACTCTCTCATTTGAATCTGAACAACATCAATGAGCTGATAATAAAGGATCTTGTTAGAGGACTTCCAAAGTCTCTGTTAAATGTTGATGGCCTGTGTGATTCCTGTCAAAAGGCCAAACAAAGGAAGTCATCTTTCAAGAGCAAGTCTGAATCTTCAATTGTTGATCCTTATCATCTTCTACATGTTGATCTCTTTGGACCAGTGAATGTCTTGTCAATTGGAAGAAAGAAATATGCTCTAGTCATTGTTGATGAACACACCAGATATACTTGGGTGTATTTTCTAGCAAAGAAGGATGAAATTGCATTAACTCTGATGGAGCATGTAAAGCTGCTGGACAAAGGATCAAAACACAAAGTCAGAATAATCAGGAGTGATAATGGAACTGAATTCAAGAATGCAACAATGGAAGAATTTTGCAAAAACAGAGGAGTCAAACAAGAGTTTTGTGCACCTGGCACTCCACAGCAGAATGGTGTAGTTGAGAGGAAGAACAGAACTTTGATAGAAGCTGCCAGAACTATGCTTGATGAAGCAAAATTGCCAACCTATTTCTGGGCAGAAGTAGTTCAAACTGCCTGTTTTACTCGAAATGCCACACTGATCAACAAGCATGGAAAAACACCATATGAGATGGTGAGGGAAAAGAATCCAAACCTGAAATATTTTAATATTTTTGGGTGCAAATGCTTTGTGTTGAAAACTCATCATGAACAGTTGACCAAATTTGAGTTGAAAGCAGATGAAGGAATTTTTGTTGGCTATCTAGTGTCAACCAAGGCATTCAGAGTTTATAATCTGAGAACAAAGGTGATTATGGAATCTATTCATGTGTCATTTGATGACAAGAAAATAACTGGACTTGAAGATGTTGATGAACATGATCAGTTTCACTTCGAAAATGAAGATCTAATCTTTGATAAAATAAACTCTGATGAAACCTGTCCAACAAACTCTGTTGATGCAAACTCTGAACCTCTACTGGTACACTCAGAAAAAACCGTACAGACAGAACAAAGGGGAGAACCAGTTGAGGGGGAGCATGATCAAAGTGATGACTCAAATTCTGATAGTGAGTCAACTGAAAAATCTGGATCAATCTCTGATGACTCAAACTCTGATAGTTCAAAATCTGACAACTTAACCTCTGAGCGATCAAATTCAGGGGGAGCCTCAGAGAATGAAGAAAGGCAACAAGATGATCAGGAGAACGTTGATCAAGGGGGAGGATCAACTGTTGACAGAAGTCATTTACCTTCAGCTAGGAAATGGACAAAATCTCATACACCTGATTTAATAATTGGAGATCCAGATGCAAAAGTCAGGACAAGAAGTGCTACAACAAATGAATGTCTGTTTCATGCATTTCTGTCCAAATCTGAACCAAAGAAAGTGGAAGAAGCTCTTCAAGATGCTAATTGGATGGCAGCAATGCCGGAGGAGTTAAATGAATTTGAGAGAAATGAAGTATGGACCCTTGTACCTAGACCAAAGAATAGATCTGTTGTTGGTACTAGATGGGTTTTCAAAAACAAAACTGATAGTGATGGGGTTGTTACAAGAAACAAGTCCAGACTTGTGGCCAAAGGCTATTCACAGCAAGAAGGCATAGACTATGATGAAACTTTTGCTCCAGTTGCAAGGTTGGAGGCAATAAGAATCTTTCTAGCATATGTTTCTCATAAGAAATTCAAGGTTTTTCAGATGGATGTGAAAAGTGCTTTTCTGAATGGAAAACTTGAAGAAGAAGTGTATGTTGAACAACCACCAGGATTTTTAGATCCCAAGTATCCAGATTATGTCTACAGGCTTGACAAGGCACTCTATGGACTTAAGCAGGCACCAAGAGCATGGTATGAAACTCTGGCTCAATTTCTTTTAGAAAGTGGATTCAACAGAGGGACAATTGATAAAACACTGTTCTATTTTAACTATAGTGATGACTTCCTTTTAGTTCAGATATATGTTGATGACATAACCTTTGGATCTACTAATGATAAACTCTGTAAAAAGTTTGCCAAGCTCATGCAGTCCAGGTATCAAATGAGCATGATGGGAGAGCTTAGTTATTTTCTAGGCCTACAGGTGAAGCAAACAGATGATGGAATCTTTATCAATCAAGCAAAATATACAAGAAATCTTCTCAAGAAATTTGGCATGCTTGACTGCTCATCTGCAACAACTCCTATGGCAACAGCAACAAAGTTGGACAAAGACACAGGTTCACCAGTGGATATGACAAGCTATAGAGGGATGATTGGGTCTCTTCTTTATCTAATAGCAAGCAGACCTGACATCATGTATGCAACATGTCTTTGTGCAAGATTTCAGGCAGATCCAAGAGAACCACATCTAACAGCTGTAAAGAGAATTTTCAAATATCTTAAGGGCACCATAACTTTAGGTTTGTGGTATCCAAGAGAATCAGACTTCAAGCTACTTGGTTACTCTGATGCAGACTTTGCAGGCTGTAAGTTAGATAGAAAAAGTACCAGTGGAAGTTGTCAATTTCTTGGTGATAGACTTGTTTCTTGGTACAGCAAGAAACAGAAATCAATCTCTACATCTACAGCTGAAGCAGAGCATATTGCTGCTGGTAGCTGTTGTGCACAGATTCTGTGGATGAAGAATCAATTACTGGATTATGAATTGAGGTACAGTAAAATACCTATTTACTGTGATAATCAAAGTGCTATTGTTATGACAGGTAATCCAGTACAACATTCAATGACCAAGCACATCAGCATAAGGTACCATTTTATCAGAGAACATGTAGAGGAAGGTAATATTGAACTTCATTTTGTGTCTACAGAACAACAGCTTACAGATATCTTCACCAAGCCATTGAGTGAAACTGTATTTACAAGGCTGGTAAATGAACTAGGGACGGTCTCTGGTTTTGACTAGAGATATTGGTTAGACTCAAAATTCTACTTATGTAATGTGTTGCTTATATTTCGGTGGTATGTTAAACTCTGCTATGCAAACTCTGCTCGATGATTGTTAAACTCTGTTAGCATGCTCTGTAAGTCATACACTGTTGACATGTTGGATAAACTCTAAGAAACTCTGATAATGTTTTTGTCTGAATGTTAATACCAATGAAGAAATTTGTACGAAGCATGATTCTCAGTAATTAATCATGAATCCTTCTAAGTTATTTGTGATCTAATCTAAGATTGTGCAGAAAATTAACACAGCATGATACTATTTCATATTTATAGCATCTCTTAGTTTATTTATCCTAAACTCTGAGTCTGTAAATACTGTGTGCATTGCCTCTCATTAATAATTTCTGATATTGATGAGCTCTAAACTCTGTTAGTTATACACTGTTGAATTAGATTCTGTTATTAGAATACCCCCAAAGCTTATATATATAGACTGTTAGAACTCCTTTGAGATCATGTTTGTAACTAGGACGTCCCATGAACTTACTGGTATATAGTAAGGGCTAAAATTCTCTAATTTTTGGTGACTAGTCGAAGACTAGGAAGATCCAGGAACTTATCAAACTGATAAGGGCTAAAATTATAGGATTTTTGGTGACTAGTTCCAACCTCTGATTACTGGAGAAACCAAAAAAAAAATAGGGGGTTATAGATTAATTATAGATTAATTAAATATTACTGTACATAAATCGTTTACTACAGAGTTTAGCATTCATCATACATTCAGTGTTTACTATGAGAGTTTGTGCATCCAGTGTTTACTGATTTACTTTATGGATTTTATGAAATATTAGATGCTCTAAATACTGATTTAGTAAACTCTGCTATACACACACTCATATTCACAACTGTGCAGTGTTTGAAAGGATTACAGTAATAAAGTTGGAGAATTGGTAAACACTGTTGGATTCTGTTGAGTACTCTAAGGTAATATTTTATTTCAGACAAAGTATATACTTGGAGTACAAAAAGAGTTTTTTTTTAAATTTGCATGTGATATGTGTCAACTGTTTATTGGTGTCAGACAGTTAAAGCGTATTGGTAATAGGAGAGAGAATAGCAGTAATAATAGACATTATTACTACGCGTGTAAACGGTTGTTCCACTATTTACGTGACACGTGTCCCACTCACACACTTAACAAGAAATTGGTTGCGTGTTTAATGTCTAAAACGATTGGGTTTCTAATTTTCAATTACAGATCTAATCAAAACTCGGTTCATTATTCACTTTTTCACTTTTACACCCACGAACACACAACTTTACACACAATTTCTCTGTTATTCTCACTTAAGCATTTTCACAAACACTTTTCTACACATTCTCTTTTCTCAAAATTACTAAACTGTTCTAATGGCATCTAAGCCTTTTGTTGTTCAGGGACTATCGTTTGTTCCTAACAACTATGCAGCACCACTAAACACTGACAAAGATCCAGAACCGTTTCATCTGATTCAGAACTTTCTAAGGGATTCTAAAATAGGTCAAGTTCTTGTCGAACCAACAAAACTCTCTGCCACGCAGATTGCTACCTTTTGGAATAACTCTGTCTATGATGATGGTGGAGAGACTGGGAATCCATCAATTATTTTTACTTATGAGGAGACAGAGTTTGTGATTACCTCGGCAACTGTTAGAGATACTATGGGCTTTGATACTCACACCTCATACGCTGTTGCTGGTGAGAATGCATTGAAGGAGATGTTACAGCAGCTGCGGTTTTCTGGCCCTTTGGACAAGCTCGGTAATGTAAAAAGGCCAGGGCTCAGGAAGGAATGGAGCTTTTTCTTTGACTGCATCACTAGAGCATTTGGGAAGAAAGTCACCAACTGGGATGCCATTCCCACTGACAGTCTTCAAATCAGGTATTCTCTTCTCAATGGAAGTAATTTCGATTTTGGTAGACTAGTTCTTATGAATCTAGGTGAAAAACTAGCAGAGTCTAAGACAACTGTCTATTTCTCACGTTTTTGTCAAAGTTTATTCTCTGCTTGTTTGCCTAATGTGAAAATTTCTGATGACGATGTCATCCAACCCTTCCAAGTCCATAAGAGAATGTTCTCTGACTTGACCAACAAAGATGCAAACAAGGATCAAGTTCCAGAGTTTATTTTCCCACTTGCCCTCAGAAATTTTCTCAATCAACCACAGGAACCACAAGCACAAGTACCTGAACCTGCACTTGAACCTCCACAGCCAAATCCTGAACCTACAAACACTGAACCTCACAAAACCATAAACACTGAACCTATCTCTAAACCTACATCACATCCATTCCATTCACTACTGCTACTACTTCACAATCTCAATCTCAATCCCAAACACAAACTCAACCTCCACCTCAATCACAACCTCCATCTCAAACTCAACCTCAACCCCAAACCAAACCAATTGCTAAGCCTAAGAAACACAGGGCTATAAGACCACCAAGGAAGCAAAGAGCCAACAAGCCAAAAGATGATGAGGCTGAAGCTCCTAGGCCAAGAGAAGAAGGGTATTAATTGATGAATCTGATGATGAGATAGAAGTTGAAATTGAAGCTCCAGAGGATATCTCTAAGGTGACTCCTGCTGTTGAGACAGAGGTTATCTTAGAACCTATTGTAGCAGAACATGAACCAAGAATTGATAAACCTGTACTTGCTGAGCTTCAAATTGAAAAAGATGATAGAACTAAGTTACCTGTAATGGAAGAGTTTGATGAAAATTTCATGTCATTCTCTGTTGAAGTTGAAGATCCTATTCTAACACCCATGGCTGCAAACTCTGCTGAAACTGGTGTTGCTGATCAACCTACTATGGTGCTAGAAGAAACAGAGGTTGCATCTCACACAGAGTTATTCTCTTATGCACATCAAGTCTCTGACCATGGTGAGGAAATAGATCAGCCTATCAAATTTCTCTCTTCAGAGATTGTCATGGCAAACTCTGCTAATCCAAAAAAACAAGTTGCTCAAGAAGAACCTGTTCCTGAACTTCATGAAGAAACTTCCTCAGTTGTAGATACAGATGATTCTGAAAATGATCTTTCTAAAGAAGTGAGTACAGAAGCTGGATCTGCTCCAAATGTTGAAGTTCAGACTGATGGACTGAAAACAGGGGAGAAGACAGACTTTGCTGGACCTTCTGCAAGAAAAATTGAAAATGATTATATGGCAAAACAAACTGCAGGGTGGTACAAAGAAGATTGCATATTTCCTACTGGAAGAGCAGCTGATTTTCTCAAGGATAATTCTAAAAAGATTTCAAATCCAGACATTCTGACATGCTTGCAAGGCACAGTGATTCAGGTTAAGGCCTTGAATCACAGATTTAATGAAAATCAGAAGTCAATTGTAGATCTGAGAAATGAAGTTGTACAAAGAGAGATGAGTCTACAGAGAGACAACAACAAGTTGTTTCAAACCTTCTCAAAGACTCAGGAGACTCTGATTCAAAGATTGGGCAAAGTTAAAGAGAATCAGACTTTGTTAGCTGACAAGATCGAATCCATTGCAAACTCTCTTGAGTTAATTACTTCAATCTTGATCCCTGATGATGTCAAAAAGGGGGAGAGAGTTGCTAGATCCAAGTGTAAGCAACAGCCTCAAACTCAATCAAAGAAAGATGATCTTGATGATAAAGGGACTAATTCAGAGAGGAGGCTGAGATCAAAGTCTGGTGTTAATCTGAAAGCTGGCAAGTTTACAAGATCAAGTACAGTAGTGGATACAAATGTACAGAGTACTTCAAGGCAAAGGGATTTGTTATTCTCTGACAATCCACAAAATGATGAAGAGCTTGCTGCTAAGATCTTCTTGGAAGAGAATGATGAGGGAGCTACCTTAGAAGATGTTCATGCTGAAGAATTACTCTTGCAAGAAGAGCATTTGAAAGCTATAAAATCTGGAAAGGCAAAGAAAAGTGCTAAAGCCCCAAGGCCTGTTCTAAAAGGGATAGTGATTAAAGAAAATCTTGCTGGTAGTCAAGAAGAAGAAGAAGAAGAAGAAGAAGAAGAAGAAGAAGAAGAAGGAAAATTGATAAGAAAATCATCACTTGATGCCAAGCTGAAGCTTAAAGGTATAATGGGTCAAGAAGACAAAGGGAAAAAGGTAGATACAACCTCTGTTGCTACACATGTTGTGAATGAACCCCTACATGTTCAAAATAATCCATTGTCTGCTCAAATGCAAAGATTTTTCTCCAAGCCTACAATTCCTGTTCAAGCTCAGAAGAAAGGAGTTGGTACTTTTCAGCATGACAGAGCTTTCTTAGGAAAACCTCCTGGTAAGAACACATCTGGTTTGGGTTCCCACAAAGATGTCAGAATAAACAACAGTCCTAGAAATCCTTCATCACTTATTTCTCCTGGAGCTGGTATGATTCAAGAAAATTTAGACAAACTAGAGTCAGTTCAGCTGGTTCGTCAAAAGAGTTTGGATAAATACTTTTTACTGTACTTCATGGAGGATGGAACAATGTATAGGGTGAATGAAGATGACATCAAGCTGAAGCTGTGTGACGAACTTCAATATGTTCTGTACTTATTCAGGGTTACAAATCGAAGAACAGCACTTATTGCTGATTCTATAAGAGAATATATGAAGAAAGCCAAAGTACTTACTGGTTCAAAAACTACAGAAGAGTATGTTCCTAAGTACAGAGACTATCATGGAAATCTTGTTGAAATGAAGAGGAATAGTGCTCGACTGAAGACTGATTTGGGTATAACTGTGCTGGACTTCAATTCTGAATCAAAAAAAGCATATTTTATCAGGCTTGGAAATGAAATGAGGAAAAACAAAATTTATTCTCTGAGAGCTGCTATCTATCAAACAGGAGAAGATGATCCTAAGTTGAAAGAGATCAAGGAGATAATGCAGAGAGAGCTCGAGGATGCGGAAAGAAGACTGCTTATAGACTATCTTAGAACAACACCAGATATTGAGGAGGTTATGTAGAAAAAGTCTGTAAGTAATTCTTATTTTCTGTAAATTTTGTTAAGTCAAGATTAAACTCTGCTTATTTGAATAAACAATGTGTTTGTATAAAATTGTTTTGACATCATCAATTACTGTTAACTTGTGCATTTTTACTAATGAACAAGTTGGGGTAGATTGTTAAATATAATTGATGTGGTTAATATTAGTGTTTAAGTTTTACAGGAAAAAATAGAGTTTAACTTGAAACTGGAAGCAGTCAGAGTTTAGTTAAACTCTGACAGTTGGAAGCTCGACAGAGTTTAACTCTGTCTGGAGAAGCGTTTGCTGGTCAGTAACAGAATTATTGAAGATAATTATGGAAGCGAATATCTTTGAAGATTGCATAGCTGTCAAAGAAGTCGTGCTGACTAGAAAAACGTGTAGCAATCATAATTGATAATATTTGTATAGCTGATTTATAGGAGAATCAATTATCGATTGTACGTAGCTGTATATCTTTATAAATACAGTTAGGTTAACCCTAGAAGGGTATCGATCGTGTAACGCAATATCATTTCATTGTAACCTAAGCAGCTCTCTGTGATATTTTTACATCACTGAGAGAGGAGTTAATTCCAAACAGTTTTTAAAGTCTTTTAAGAACTTATTGTTATTCACTTATACTTAGTTGATTATAATTGTGTATTCGGCCTAACACCCTTCTTCAATCCTACCATTCTTACCATTTCCTCCTACCAGCACTACACAAACACAGCCTCGACACA
This sequence comes from Saposhnikovia divaricata, assembly GCA_036435485.1. Lineage (NCBI taxonomy): Eukaryota > Viridiplantae > Streptophyta > Magnoliopsida > Apiales > Apiaceae > Saposhnikovia > Saposhnikovia divaricata. The sequence continues at coordinate 9,054,473 of JAZHRN010000145.1, read as the reverse complement.
TACATTTTAACCATACTCTCGCAATGTTACATATTCCCAACTACACTTCAACCCACGACCATCATCAATTTACTATCCAACATAAACAAATTCAATCAAACATATCTAGACGTTAATCATATAAATATACAACCCAACACTACGGTCAGGGGTATAATTCCTCTTAAAAAAAACATGACCATATAGAATTAACAACAACTCAGCTTAACACAATTAACCAAAACCGAAATCAAAACAGCTTCAAGGAACTCAGGAAAGTCTAAGGAAGGCCTTAATTCGACCAACAGCAACCACAATCAGGAATTGAAGTTAAGCAGCAAAGAAATCCCCAAAATCTGAGTACCCAAACTCATGCCACACTTATACACGCCCGTACACAAAGACGCACCACAGTTCGATAAAACACACACTCATCGCAGCTTCCACACACACAGCCACACGGCCTTGGCTCTATACGCACATACATATCATATATATACAAACACAACAACACGCAGATGCAAGGCAAAACAGAGGGGGAGAGGTGGGCTTTACTTCAAAACCGAATAGACACCAATCGAGAGAAATTAAAATGGGAGAAAAATGAGAGAGAGTGAGTGAGAGAGAGAGAGAGAGAGAGAGAGAGAGAGAGAGAGAGATTTGCTAGAGGGAGAGATTGAGAAAGATTTTGTGAGGTAGAATTATGAGCTCGAGATTTTTGTGAGAACTCCCGAGAATGATCTAGATAAGCTGCTGATTTTAGAGACTAAAACTGCACGGGCAAAAATGGTAATACAAAAATGCTAAAAATCCCCAAATTTTAATAATTTAAATCAATTTAAATATTAGTTGGAAAATAAATGAAAAAAATAATTTTAAAATTTCTAAAATACAGTTTATGAAATTACAAACGTCTCCATATTTTTAAAATATTTTTAGGATAAAAAATGAATTAAATATGAATTTTACAAGTTTTGATCCTTTAAATGCAATAAAACTCTTGAAATCATTTTAAAATACTTGAACACTCAAAATAATTCACCCAATAATTTTAAAAACTAAATAATATCATAAAGATAATAACACAAAAGATTTAAAGATTTTTATCAACTCCAATGATTTTATAAAAATCCTAGAATATTAATAATGCTTATTTAAATAGATTTAAATCATCAAAAATACAAATAAAATTACATGGACTTACACAACACACATAAATCATCATATCTATACTATACTATTATAAGCGAAATAGGGTATAATTGGTTGGTTGGTCGGTCGGTTAACACCTTCCAAAAAGTTTGTTAACACCTTCCAAAAATGAAAAAATAAATTAAAATACATATAAAATTTTATTGTACAAAAAATAAAACACATATTTAACTTAATAACAAACTCTTTTAATTAAACTCCAATTAATATTTAATAACATACTCTTTTAGTTATATTTGAGTTAAAATTCTTCACCTACACCCAAGTTTTTTAGACTCTTTCAATTACTTGGAAACCAAGTATTTTTAAAATCAATTTAAAAAAATTTAATATCACATATTTATTAAAAAATTTACAACAAATTATAAATCAACAAAAGGAAAACAAACCAAAACCATATAATAAACAATAAAAATTTCACACAATTACAAATTAATACTAAATTCTATATTATAAATTATTATGGAATCATAATTTGAATATGATAATATCAACAAAAATTTGAATATAAATATATACGATACTTCCATTTATATTTACATTATTATGACAAAATATAGTCATAATTCGAATAATATATCATTTAATTAGACGATTATTATTTAATAATATATATTATGCCAATATTATATTAAATAATATATATGAAATAAATAATTTAAAATATTATTTAAATTTAAAAAAGCCGTGCATCGCACGGGTTATAGGCTAGTAAACATGTAAACATGATATCACCTATAACTGACCTTCTCAATAATATTCACATAATATAATTGACATTTAATAATAAATAAATATTTATAATTAAGATATTTTTCTAGGGCGTTATACCTATTAGTAGGGTTTCTCTATAATTTTCTTAAATTGTTGTTTGTTTGTCTATCAAATGATGTTATTTGCTGGGGTTAAGTGCTTCTACTAATATTGGTGGTGATCTTGTGACTATGAACAGCCGTTGGTTATTTTAGTGTGATACTGTGGAACTAGTACTAATTATGGCTTTTTGATTAATGTACTTGCATTTAGTTTTCGTTCTACATGCTAATACTCACGTCACATCTGCTTCAATAGTCTTGTCTCACATCACATCTGCTTCAATAGTCTTGTCTTTAATGGTCGCTGTCCATAGTCTATGAATTGATAGCATCTCATGACCAACGTCTTCTTTCGGTGGTATTGGCCCAAGGCCATCTCTAGCAAAATCGATTCAAATTAATAATAATAATAATAATAATAATAATAATAATAATAATAATAATAATAATAATAATAATAATAATAATAATAATAATAATAATAATAATAATAATAATAGAAAGTAGTAGTGTTTTATGCTTAAATCTTGTGGAAACCAGAATCGATCCACAGGGCGGTTGCAACCCATCGGGACAAAAGCCTTCTTTCGGTGGTATTGGCCCAAGTCTAAGATGATTTGTCTTTGATCATTGCTACCAGCTCTGAAGTTTTTAAAACTTGTCATGAAGACAACTATCTTCTCTCCATGATTCTGAGGTTGAGTGCAAGTATCAGTTTATTTTGAATCGGATGATAGCTTGAAATTTTTTTTATTGCTTATTGTATTCACACAGCCAATGCAACAGGTAACGATTGATTTGGTTAGAGTTTAGTGTTACTTTTTTGACCGGTGGGTTGAGCCTAGTGTTTGACTTAAGAATATTTAGTTTGTTGAGCTGGTCTAGATGATATAGTGCCCCTGCATTTTCTGTAAGTTAAAGTTAAAGTTGCGTGTACTGGATTGGTTCTATACTTGCAGATCCTGGTGTCCTAAGTAGTTGCTCCTGCCTCATGGTTGAGAGTGTTGTACTTGAGCAATTGCTCAGAGCTAACAACCGAATTGGTAGAAGTTGATGTTTCTGCTGTCTCTGGCCTTGCTCCAGATGCTCCTTATTTCCTTGGTCCACCGGATCTCTCCCTCAACTTGCAAAAATCTCACTATTTTGCCCCTTATTCTCTCCTTGTTATACACTGCGTGGACAATTTTTGGAGACTAGACATCAACATGATATAAAATTATACCTTAGCATATTAAAGTAATATTAGAAAATTGATACACTGAACTTTGATTGTCCCGTTGAGAGTTCGTAGATATGCATTCATGAGTATCCAGAATATCAACCATGGATTAAGCATGCTTTCGTATTTAGATTTGATTTCACTCAGGGAAGTGAGTTCTCATCGATTCCAGTATAATAAACTTAGCAAATTGGCTAAGAAAGGTCGCGTTTAAATTAGAATCTGGTGGTGATCGATTGCGATGCTGGGTAGAAGTCTACATGTGTAGAATTCAATGGATCTTATTAGTATTGCAATGGCTTATTTGTGTCTTTATTATTGATGTAGATAGACAAGCTAACTACGCGAGAGGGAGTTTGTTAACCCTATATACATATCGTAGGGAATTATATATTTGGTAACTATCTTGCATGCCATTTTACTCCCATCTTTGACCCCGTCCTCCTGCCCAGTGTCAATTCAAGTCACTCGCATTGTAGGAGGTTTGTGCTAAACTCTGACCAGTACTTTCTCACTGAATGCAGTTATTTTCATTGTGTTGCAACTTCTAATATTTTTAGCCAAGAAGAAGCTATCTTCTCGTCAAATGTCCGGACTTGTATTTGTATTATATTGCACCCTAATTGGATATTCTTGTCTTGATCATTGCTACCGGCTCTAAAGTTTTTAAAACTTATCATGAATGTTAGGTAGCCTACAATGTTGTCAGGTAGCCTGCAATATATTTCCAATTCACACCTACCATCACCTACCATCACCTACCACGTATCACCTATATATACATCATCCCCCTTCATTAGTTAAACACACCAAAAGATCTTACTCTCTTCTCCCCATCATAGCTGCTAGATAGTCCGTCTATTAGGAAACTTACCTTGCGGTAGTTTCAGGTAGGTTAGAATAGGGGGCCCTCATGCTTCTCTCTTCTTTCGTTTCGGGTGAGTTAGTGTGAGAGTTTGGTCGGGCTGTATCCATCTGGGTCTACAGCATTAGGAGTTCTTCCAGCCATTGCAGCCGTAACAAGGGGAGTTCTCCAGGTTATCTGGTCAAGTACCGAAGGAACAGTTCTGTCCAGGTTATCCGGTCCAGTACCGAAGAAATAGTTAATCGTTATATTACTATTCAAGTGTACCTCAAGTGTTACTTCGTAAACTTGAGAGAGAATATTGTAACCATTTTTATCATTATAGTGGAAACATTCGGAGTTGGTCCCGTGGTTTTTACCTCTTTGGCTTAAGGGGGTTTTCCACGTATAAATCTTGGTGTTCATCTGTCTTGATTATTATTATCTGTTGTTACTATCGCCTGTGATAATTCTATAAGTTCTATTTACGCAAAGACAGGAAACGGGAATTCCTAATAGTTGGTATCAAAGCTGGGGCCCATGTTGTTGGTGTCTAGGAATGTGCTTTGTGCGCAGTGGTTACTTGATAACGCGCCATACTAATACGGAAGGCTCCCCAAACACATCCATTTTCCTGGACAACTTGTGTGGTTCCAAGTGAGATTCCCATAGTCTTTGGAAAATTGAAATGGATGATTCTTCCAGTGTAATGGTAAGCCTAACAGCTTCAAATTATCCGATGTGGAAAAGCAGAATAAAGGATTTGCTTTATAGTAAGGACTTGTTTGATCCAGTGGAGCTGAAAGGAGTCAAACCTGTAGTAAAGTCTGATGCTGACTAGAAGAAGATGAACATGAAAACTATCAGTCTCATTTGTCGATGGATTGATAATTCGGAGTATCATCATGTCTCTGAAGAAGAAGATGCTTATACGCTTTGGACGACATTAGAGTCTACGTTCCAAGAGAAAAGTTCATAAAATGTAACTTTTCTAGTTCGTCAGCTGGTGAACATAAGGTACCAGGATGGGAACAACATGTCACAGCATATGAGCGAATTCCAAGGGTTGTTAAATCAATTATCAAATATGAAGATGGAGTTTGATCAGAAATTCCAAGCAATATTTCTTCTCAATACTTTACCATCCAGCTGGGATACGCTAGTAGTGACAGTAACTAATGTTGTACCAACTGAGCAACTAACGTTGCAATCAATTAAGCAGAGTATCCTTAGTGAATCCATGAGAAAAAGAGTACAGGGAGTCAACCACGATTCCCAAGCTCTTGTTACTGAAAACAGGGGCAGAAGCAACTACAGGGAGACAAACCGAGGACGTAGTAAAAGTAGGAATTTTGGTAATTCTAGTGGCAAGTCTAAAGCCAATGTTGAATGCTACTATTGTAAGAAGAAGGGTCATTACAAAAAGGATTGTAGGGCCTGGCTCAAGGAGCGGAACAATGATCAGCAAGGGAAACATGCCGAGAAAAGTACAACAGCTGCTATGATAGAAGATGTTGTGATCCTTTCTTTTGGGGAAGAAGAATGCTTACTTGTTGATGATCAGAAGGTCGAATGGGTGATAGATACTGGAGCAACGTATCATGCAACACCCACTCAGGAATTCTTTACGACGTACAAGTCAGGGTACCTTGGTACTGAAAGAATGGGTAACTCAGATCAATCAAAGATCGCAGGCATTGGTGACATCTGTATTGAGACAAACACGGGTTGTTCATTGACTTTGAAAGATGTCAGGCATGTTCCAGACTTACGGATCAACTTGATTTCCGGCATGGCGCTAGACAAATAGGGGTACGTAAATACCTTCAGTGGTGGAAGGTGGAAGCTTACTACAGGTCCGTTGGTGGTTTCAAGAGGTTCCACTTATGGCTCTTTGTACAAGACACAAGTGATGATGTGTTCAAATGAGTTGAATACAGTTGAAAATGTAGCTTCAGCAAGTTTGTGGCACAAGAGGCTTGGTCACATGAGCGAGAAAGGGCTGCAGATTCTAGCAAAGAAATCCCTCATTCCATTTGCTAAAGGAACTGCATTGCAGCCATGCGAATATTGTTTATTCGGAAACAACATAGAGTATCTTTTAGCAGTCCATTGAAGAAAAAGTCGGAGCTGTTAGAAAGAGTTTATTCTGATGTATGTGGTCCGTTTGTTACCTTCATTGATGAAGCATCTCGAAAGGTGTGGGTTGAGATACTTAAATCCAAAGATCAAGTGTTTGAGTACTTCTAGAAGTTTCATGCCATGGTTGAAAGATCAACAGGGAAACAATTGAAGTGCCTTCGTAATGACAACGGGGGGGAATACACTTTAAAAGAGTTTCAAAAGTACCTTACAAGCATGGTATCCGGCATGAAAGAATAGTTCCTGGAACCCCACAACAGAATGGCGTTGCGGAAAGAATGAACCGCACCATTGTTGAACGAGTCAGATGCATGTTGAAAATGTCTAAATTTCCGAAGTCATTTTGGGGAGAAGCTGTAAGAACAGCTTGCTACTTGATCAATCGATCTCCATCGGCACCTCTGAATTTTGAGATTCCAGAGAAGCTCTGGTTAGGAAAGGATGTTTCCTATTCCTACTTGCGGGTGTTTAGATGCAAGACTTTTGCACACATCCCAAAGGAACATATAACAAAGCTTGAAGATAAAGCAACTCCGTGTATTCTCGTTGGCTACGAGGATCTAGAGTTCGTGTATCGATTGTGGAATCCTAAATCGAAAAAGATATTCAGGAGAAGAGATGTGGTTTTTCATGAGTCTCAAAATTATGAGAATTTTGGGAGCACTCAACAACCAAGGCAAGCTAGAAATCCAAATACATTAGAAGATGATGGAGATGATATGGCAGATGATGAGGCTGCTGAGCTGGGGGAGCTACCGCCTCAGCCTGAAGCTGAAGAAACTCAGCCACAACGTTCTATGAGAGAACGGAGACCGTCAGGAAGATATCTTTCATCTGAGTATATCTTAATTGCTGATGAGGGGGAGCCTGAGACCTTTGAGGAACTCAAGACTCATAAAGAAAGCAGTTGCTGGTTGAAAGCAATGCAAAAGGAGATGGATTCTTTAAACAAAAATGAAACTTATAAGTTGACTACACTTCCGAGAGGACGGAAGGCTTTGAGGAACAAATGGGTCTTCAAAGTAAAAAGGGATGATGAAAAGCTTGTAAAGTATAAAGCACGCTTGGTGGTTAAAAGCTTTGCACAGAAAGAAGGCATTGATTTCAATGAAATTTTTTCTCTAGTTGTAAAGATAACATCAATCCGAACAGTTCTCGGATTAGCGGCTAGCATGGATCTTGAGCTTGAGCAGTTAGATGTGAAAACTGCATTCCTTCATGGAGATTTGAAGGAAGAGATCTACATGCACCAGCTAGAAGGATTTGAAGTGAAAGGGAAGGAGCACATGGTTTGTAAACTCAAGAAGAGTTTATACGGGCTTAAGCAAGCGCCAAGATAGTGGTACAAAAAGTTTGATTCATTCATGAGGAATCATAAGTTCAAGAGAACTGCATCCGATCACTGTGCTTATGTGCAAAGGTTTCCTAACGGTAACTTCATTATCCTGCTGCTTTATGTTGATGATATGTTAGTGGTCGGCCAAGATGCTAACATGATCCGCAAGCTAAAAGAAGATTTGTCCAAGTTCTTTGATATGAAAGACTTGGGTCCAGCAAAACAAATCCTAGGGATGAAGATTGTTCGTGATAGAACATCTCAGAATTTGTGGTTGTCACAACAAGGATATATTGAATGAGTATTGAAAAGGTTCAACATGGATGATGCTAAACCTGTTAGCATACCATTAGCGGGACATTTTAAACTGGACAAGAAAATGTGTCCATCAACAGACAAGGAGAAGGAGGATATGGAGGAAGTTCCCTACTCATCCGCAGTGGGGAGTTTTATGTATGCATTGGTTTGTACAAGACCAGATATTGCTCATGCTGTTGGAGTTGTGAGTAGATATCTGTCAAATCCAGGAAGAAAGCACTGGGAAGCAGTTAAGTGGATTCTCAGATATCTCAAGGGCACTTCCAGGTTATGCTTGAAGTTTGGACACGGTGAACCAGTCTTGGAAGGTTTTACAGATGCTGACGTGGCAGGACATCCATATGGGATGAAGTCCATGTCAGGGATGCTTTTCACTTTTACGGAGGGAGCTGTGGCATGTCAGTCTAAGTTACAAAAGTGTGTTGCGTTGTCAACAACCGAATTAGAGTATATTGCTGCTTTTGAAGCAGGCAAGGAGCTGGTTTGGTTAAAGCGATTTCTACAAGAATTGGGTCTGAAACAAGATAACTTTGAGTTATACTGTGATAGTCAGAGTGCCATTGACTTGAGCAAGGATGCTACTTGTCACAGTCGTACTAAGCATATTAATGTACGTTACCATTGGCTACGGGAACAGGTTGAAGATGGGGTGATACAAATAGAGAAAATACACACGGATGAAAATCTGGTTGATATGATGACGAAGGTCATTCCACGGGAAAAGTTGGAGCTGTGCAAGCGGGGCGCAGGTATGGACTGCAAGTGAAGAGCTGTGAGTTTGGAAATAGGGGGAGATTGTTAGGTAGCCAACAATGTTGTTAGGTAGACTACAATATATTTCCAATTCACACCTACCATCACCTACCACATATCACCTATATATACCCCCTCCCCCTTCATTAGTTAAACACACCAAAACATCCAAAACATCTTACTCTCTTCTCTACATCATAGCTGCTAGATAGTCCGTCTATTAGGAAACTTACCTTGCGGTAGTTTCAGGCAGGTTAGAATAGGGGCCCTCGTGCTTCTCTCTTCTTTCGTTTCGAGTGAGTTAGTGTGAGAGTTTGGTCGGGCTATAGCCATCTGGTTCTACAGCATTAGGAGTTCGTCCAGCCATTGCAGCCGCAACAAGGGGAGTTCTCTAAGTTATCCGGTCAAGTACCGAAGGGACAGTTCTGTCTAGGTTATCCTGTCCAGTACCGAAGGAATATTTAATCGTTATATTACTATTCAAGTGTACCTCAAGTGTTACTTCGTAAACTTGAGAGAGAATATTGTAACCATTTTTATCATTATAATGGAAATATTCGGAGTTGGTTCCGTGGTTTTTACCTCTTTGGCTTAAGGGGGTTTTCCACGTATAAATCTTGGTGTTCATTTGTCTTGATTATTATTATCTGTTGTTACTATTGCCTGTGATAATTCTATAAGTTCTATTTACGCAAAGACTGGAAACGGGAATTCCTAACAATGAAGCTAGCTATGTTCTCTTCATGATTCCGAGGTTGAGTGCAAGTATTAGTTTATTTTGAATCTGATGATGGCTTCAAAAAATTTCATTGCTTATTGTATTGACACAACCAATGCATAAGATAAGGAGTGATTTGGTTATAGTTTAGTGTTACTTTTTTGACCCGTGGGTTGAGTCTAGTGTTTAACTAAGAATATTTAGTTTGTTGAGCTGGTCTTGATGATAAAGTGCTCCTTCTTGGTCTTCGCTCTATTAGTTACTAGGCGATCGTAATTCCTTCTTTGTTTCATAATTCTTGATCAGCTTACCTCGTCAAAATCCTTTCGTAAGCATTATTTTACTTTTGTTACTTTCAGACTTCTCTCTTCATCATGAAGTTGCTAAGCTATACTTGCATCGACACTTTCTATCCCAGTACTGTCATTTCAAGTGGTTTAGATTGTTGTCCTGGTTTGTAGCATTGCCCATCAGCTTGTCTCCTGCAGGCACTTCATTCTTCTTTTTCTCTGGCTCTTCAACTCAGGTACTCTTGTCTTTGCAATAAGTTTAGGTGGTTGTAGCCTTTAAAGACGTGTGTACAGGATTGGTACTATACTTGCAGATCTTGGTGACCTAAGTAGTTGCTCCAGCCTCTTGGTTGAGAGTGTTGAACTTGAGCAATTGCTCAGAGATAAAAACCGAATTGGTAGAAGTTGATGTTTCTGCTATCTCTGGCCTTGCTCCAGATGCTCCTTGTTCCCTTGGTCCACCAAAGCCCTGCCTCAACTTGCTAAAATCTCACTATTGCACCCCTTATTCTATCGTTGTTATACACTCTTCTCATTTCTTGACATTCTCATCATCTTTTTGGGTACAGGGATAAAGTGGCCTCGATGAATTTCTCTAACAAAGTAGTGTTCTTAGCATGTGATGAGCTATGAAATATCTTCAAGCTATCTAATTAATTACAACAAGGAAATAAAGTAATATTTAAGTATCTTATTTATTTCATAACCCTTTTAGAGGTTCTCTCTTTACATCAAGTTGCATCCCCCTCCCAAGTAAGGTGGTCAAGGATATTTATAGGGGATCCCTTGTGGGTCCCCCCTCCCCATCTTTACTTGGAGGGTAAGGCATAATAATCTCTTTACAAGTTTTGGGCTTCAAGGCCCACTAAGGTGATTAAATACATTTTGGGCCTAACTACAAACTATGGTTAATTGGGCTTTAAATACCAACTACAATTACACATATTATTCTAACTAATATTCGTGGCCCAACATTTGTCCCCCTGGTTTTTAGCAATATCTTTTAGATTTGCTTTTTATAATTTTTTTTTTGATTCTATTGGAGAGGATTTAATAATTTTGTTGTTTGTTTTTAATATGATACCATATTATTCGAAGGATTATATTTTTGTTTATGATACAAGAAAAAGTTTTTTGTATAACGCGTACTTGTCTTTTTCTTTCTATTTTTATGTTGTTGCACGTGCGGGTTTGTGTCTATATATATCCGTGTTTTTCAATTTGTTTGCAGTTTATTTTTGGGAGTGGCGGTTCGACTTTCGAGACTTGCACTTAAGGACCTTTTAGGTGTTTTTCTTCCATCTTTAGAGGTATGAGTTTTTATTATTTTCTTTAAGATTTAGCATCTCAATTACTGGTCTTTTTGCATTCATCTTTGTTTTTCTTTTTTTGTTCCGATTGGACGTTGGTAGTTCTCTGTTCTTGATTATGTCGGAATCTTTCTCTTCTTCTACCTCTCGTGTTTTTTATTCCGGTGACCCTGGTAAACTCCCAATTAAGGAGGAGTCTTTAGAGTCTCTTTATAACTTAGATCACTAGGAGATTCCAGAGACCATATCCGCCCAGTCTCTAGGTTTTTTAGATGATAGTGGGGAGGAAGTTCGTCCCAAACCCGTACCTTTAAGTCCTAGAACTTTGGCTTCCAGGAACGAAGTTGTTCGACTAGCGAGAGAAGTGGGTTTGGTAGAGTTTGCCGATAAACCCAGCTTAAACTATACGAGTATTTATGCTAAGAGTCCTGTAAATTGTGACCTTTTAGATTCTTGGGTAAATTTAGATGGTGGTTGGCGTTGTGAGGTCCCCAAAATTGATGATCCAGTTTGGTTTATGCCGGAGTATGGGATGCACGGGATTCCCCTTGTTTACTTTGAATATGGGTTGCGTCTTCCGATGCACCCTTTCCATTTAGCGATCTATGAAGCCTTCGGCTGTGGGGTTGCGCAATTAGCCCCTAATTCCGTGGCCCAGGTGAGCGGTTTCTTGCTCGTTGTGCCGAAGTAAGTTGTATTCCTACGTTGAGACTGTTTTTTTCCATTTGTGGGATTAAACATTCCGGTGGTCAAGTTTATTTTGATAAGAGGTCGGGTCGGTCGAAGCTTGTTGATGTGAAGTCATCAAATTCTGGATATCACGGGAAGTGGCTGTATTTTTATGGTCCTGATTTAGAATTTATTAAACCTTGTGGAAAAATTTCCAGGGATACTCTAGATAAATTGTCGAAGATGGAGAAGTATGATAACGAGTTTTTAGATCGGTTTCAGGGCTCGAGTTCGCTGTACACCCATGTTCATTTTAAAAATGCTCAGTTTTTGGAGAAACACAATCGTAATTTTGTTTTTATTTTTGCATTTTCTTTTGACATTTGATTGATATCCATTTATGTATACTGATTCTGAGTGTCTCTTCGTATTTTGGTAGTTGCTGGAGACTCATTGAAGGCAATTTTTACCAGTGGTCTAAAGGAAAAAATGGACCGAGCCTTGGTGTTGTTGGCCAAACAGTCTGTTGCCTCTAAAACTGCTGCAAAAAGTTCCTCAGTGAAGGTTAGTGATGGCATCTCAAAGCCCGTGAACATTCCGGAAGTTGAAGTTGTGGGAGGAATGGAAGTTGAAAATGTTAATTCTGGTGCTGGTGAAGGTGCAGAGCTATGTGAGAGAAAGCGTAATCGAGACCGTGACGGTGGGTCGTCTCGTAGAATTGTTCTAAGAAGGTGTGATGATGGGGGTCGTGATAGTCTTGGTAAGCCTCCATTGGTTCCCGAGGCTGCGAACCTTCCTCCTATTTTTCAACCTGTTGATCCTTTGACTTCAGTTCGGGTTGAGGTTTCCCCGCACCAACGTTGGACTGCCGGACCTAATGCTCCTGTCCAAGTGTTTCAAGTTTTTGATTTGCCCCAGGATCTAACTTCTTACACGGATAAGTCTCGTGTAGAGATTGCTGAGCGATGCTTAACGCGCGGGGGTCGAGTAATTAATTCGTTTGTGTATGTTGTAGTATTTGTATGTGTGTCTTGTTTATCGTGGTTTTTTCTTCGTTTATTCCTTTTGATATCTAATGCTTTTTATTAATGATTTTTCGTTGTCTTTACAGTTCTTGTCTGACTTGACCCATATCGTAAATGCCTATAAGGCTGATACTGGCTTCCCCGAAAGAGATCGTCTCGTCAAAGAATTGTCTGATGCTAAAGCTGGGCGTCTCGAAGCTGTGAAAAGGGCAAGTGATTCTGAGAGAAGAGAAACAGAAGCTGCGAAGATGAATTTTGAAGCTAAGAAGAAGCTTATGGAAGAGAATAAAGTGCTTGAAGATAAGATTTCTTCTCTGAGTGGGGAATTAGATCAAGCTAAGGTGATGGCTAACACTGAGAGGGATAAATACGCTAGTTCGGAGAAAGAGATTGAACGTATGCGTAGCGAGCTGACCAAGTTTCAGGAGAAGAATGTTGTTCTTAAAGTTGAGGTTGACAAGGGTATCACTGATGTTGCCAAGGCGCTCGAGGTAGGGTATGGTTATTGTTACGACCATTTGAAGACTGCTGGTGTTGACCTCACGGGTCATGCATTTGAGGATTATTGTGCTGATCTTGCCAAGACGATGCCTGCTACGACCAATGAGGAGAATGTTTGAAGGCGAGGTATGCCTCGTTTGTTTTGTTATGACTTTGGATTTTTATTAAGTGAACTTTATTTGCCAGGGGATGCCCTGTGTAGTTGTAAGCTAACTTGGGTTTCTCGAATTTCTTTAAATTTGCCGGAGAATGCTCCGAGTACTTGTAATTTTTAACTTATCCTTGCCTGTGAATTTGGGGTTTCATTCGTTTTAATCATTATCTTTCTTTGAAGATTTTTACGTTGACGTTTACCTATGCTCCGGATGAGTTGGCGTTTCTAGTAGATTTTTACGTTTGAATGTCTTTATTTATAGTTTAGTATACTGCTAATGCGACTTTCCGACTTGGTTTTCGTGATTGCACAGTAACCATTATTTTGGAGAGAGGTTGAAAATCTTATCATTATATTAAGGCGCACATTTGAGAATATAAAGGTACCAAATGTATGTCAAATCAATATTATACGGAACAACAGTTTAATCAATGGATTTTCAGAAGATTAAATCACTAAGGCATTATTAAAAATAGATGCATGTGTCTAATCCCATGGGAGAACGTAAAGAAAAATGGGGGCAATTTTATTAAGTAACTTAGGGGAAATCTAAGTAAGGACCTCATGTCGGCCCTTTTTCACTTAGACAAATTTTTAGGTGGAAGGCGGTAGTTTGCCCCCACTTACAATAAAACAAGTACATTACTGATAAAATTTTTTGAGGTGGATTCCATTCCACGCATGTTTGATGGGCTCGCCATTGAGGTGTTCTAGCTCATAGGTCCCGAGGATTACAACCTTTTTGATCTTGTGCGGACCCTCCCACGGGGCTGTGAGCTTGCCGACCTGTGTCGGTTGCGATGCCGCTGCTTCACGGAGCACGAGGTCGTTGACCTGAAAGCTTTTTGTCTTGACCTTCTTATCAAAGTACTTTGTCGTTTTGTTCTAGTACTCAATCGAGGCTATTTTGGCGTCATCTCGCATTTCCTCTGTGAGGTCGTTATCTAGGCGTAAGCCTTCGATTGAGCTCTTAGGATCAAAGGCCTCGACTCGAGGCGATCCAAGGTTGACCTCGACGGGTAGTACTGCGTCCGTTCCATAAGCCATTTTGAAAGGAGTTTCCCCCGTGGAGGTGCGCGGAGTTATACGATACGACCAGAGAACATTGGGGAGCTCGTCGACCCAGCATCGGGGGACTTCCTCGATTCTTTTCTTGATCCCTTGGAGAATTGTGCGGTTAGTGACCTCGACCTATCCGTTGGCCTGAGGGTATGCCACCGATGACTTGATATGCTTAATTTTCAGCTCATTGAGTGCTTTCTCAAACTTCTCTCCCACAAACTGGGTACCATTATCGGTGACAACGATCCTTGGGATTCCAAAACGGAACATAATGTACTCCATGAAGAACCCTATCATTTCCTTTTCCCTAATTCTGGCCAAAGGTTTGGCCTCGACCCATTTGGTCACGTAATCAATGGCGACAACAATATATTGAGCTTGATTTTTTGATTTAGGAAAAGGACCGACTATGTCGATTCCCCACTGAAAGAAGGGGCATGGAACGAGGACTGGATTGAGGGCTGTCGTGGGTCGATGACTAACATTTCCATGTAGTTGGCATGGGGTACATTTTTTCACGAACTCTTCACAATATTTTCTCATCGTTGGCCAGAAGAATCCTTGTCTAAGTATTTTTAAAGCGAGGTTTTTACCTCCCATGTGTTCGCCACATATCCTGGTGTGAACCTCTATGATGGCGAGGTGAGCTTCCTCAGGACCAAGACAACGAAGCAATGGTTCGACCAAAGACCTTCTGTATAGTTTGGAGTCCTTTACGCAGTAATTCTTTGCTTTGTACATTAAGGATCTCGCTTCATTTTTTTATTCTGGCAACTTGTTATCGACTATGTAGTCGAGGTACGGAGTTCGCCAATCAGGTTGTGAAGTTATCTCGTTGACCTCAAGGCTGTTGATTGTTGGAGCTTGCAATTCCTCGACATAGATGGGTTCGTTGCATGTAGTAGATGATGATGAGGCCAGTTTTGATAGAGCGCCAGCCCACTGGTTCTCAGTCCTATCCACATTTGTTAGATTCCAAGAGGTTAAATTTTCTAACATTGTTCTTGCCTTTTCCAAGTACTCTTGCATTCTATCATTGTGAGTTTTGAACTCTCCACTGACCTGTTTGACAACGAGCTGGGAGTCGCTAAAAATATCGATATTTTTCACCTCGAGCTCAATTGCGAGTTTAAGCCCAGCAAGGAGAGCCTCGTATTCTGATTCGTTATTTGTTACTTGAAACGCAAACCGAACTGCCTGCTGAACACGGAACCCGTCGGGGCTTAAGAGGATTAATCCTTCTCCACTCGTGGCTGCTGTCGAGGAACCATTGACGTAGAGAGTCCATGGTCTCATGGCCTCATTGGCGATTTCCCCTTTTGGGGTGTCAGATTTAGAACACTGGCATTCTGCCACAAAGTTTGATAGCACTTTTGCCTTCATTGCTGTTCTGGGCTTGAATTCTATGTGGAATTGACTTAGCTCGATGGTCCATGCCGCGAGGCGACCTGTCATATCGGATTTGTGCAATATCCTTTTCAGAGGTTGATTCATCATTACTTTTATTTCTCGACCCTGAAAATAGTGTCTTAATTTTCGGTTGGCGACGACAAGGGAGTAGACCAACTTCTCTACCTGCGGATACCTTGTTTCCGCGTCGCGAAGAGTATGACTGATGTAGTATACGGGAGTTTCTTTCCCAACCTCTTGCTTAACTAGAACCGCAGCCACCGTGAGGTCGCAAGCTGAGAGATAAACTCGTAGGGGCTCACCCGGTGACGCCCTGGTTAATATTGGAGGCGAGGTAAGGAAATCTTTGAGCTCGTTGAGACTTTTCTTACAATCTTCATTCCACAATAACTGTGACTGCTTTGATGCCCCTTTTATGACTTGGAAAAAAGGGATACAGTGCTTTGAAGACTGAGGGATGAATCTTCATAATGCTGCGATGCAGCCTGTGAGCAACTGTACCTCTTTTAGTGAGGTGGGGTCTTTCATATCGAGGATGGCCTTTATTTGGCTGGGTCGGCCTCGATGCCCCGTTGGGTGAGAAGGAAACCCAAAATCTTTCCCGAGGTCAGACCATAGGAGCATTTTGTCGGGTTTAATCTCATTTGATTTTTCCGAACATTTTCAAAAGTTTCTTTCAAATCTGTGACATGGTCTTTTGCTCTTTTAGACTTTGCGATCATATCATCGAAATAAACTTAGAGATTTCATCCAATTTGCGAGGCAAATATGGTGTCCATCATCTGTTGGAATGTTGCTCCGGCATTAATGAGGCCGAAGGGCATGTTCTTATAGGCAAATACTCCTCAATGGGTGATGAAGACCATTTTTTCCCAGTCATTGATGTCCATTTTGATTTGGTTATAGCCCGAGAAGGTGTCCATAAAAGATAGGAGCTCGTGGCCCGAAGTGGCATCGATGAGCTGGTCTATGTTCGGGAGTGGATAGTGATCCTTGCGGCACGCCCAATTGAGGTCCGAGTAGTCAACACACATGCGCCATTTTCCATTACTTTTCTTCACCAAGATGGCGTGGGCGACCCATTTTGGGAATTGGACGGGCTCAATGAACCGAGCCTCAAGAAGTCGATCAATCTCATCATCGATGGCCTTGCGTTTTTCCTCGGAGAAGACTCGTTTCTTTTGGCACACTGGCCTGACCTTTGGGTCGATGTGTAAGGAGTGTCGTGCCATGACCTCCGGTATCCCCGACATGTTCTTCGGGTCCCAGGCAAAAATGTCTTTGTATTCTCTAATCAACTGAATGATTTTTTGGCGGAGGTCGGGGTCGAGATTCTTTCCAATCTTTGTGACCTTAGTTGGGTCGTCAACAATTACCTCGATCTCCTCCGTCTCTTCCATCGGCGTACAATTTGATTCGATCGGGACCTCGATGAGATCTCAAGGATCCATATCCACGATTTGATCGATGGAGTTGTCCTCGACTGGTTTATTCTTAGGAATTGCCATTGTTAAATAGCAATGTCGTGCTGCGGTCTGATCGCCTATGACCTCTCCCACCCCAAAATCAGTGGGGAACTTCATTTTCAAATGTGGGATAGATGTGATAGCCTTCAAGGCTATTAACGTCGTTCTTCCCAAGATGGCATTGAAACTGGAAACGGCGTTGATAACATGGAACTTTACTGTTTGCCAGGTCTGGCATGGGAGAGAGCCGAAGAGAACTGGGAGATCGATCATTCCCACGACCTTGACCACGTTTCCAGTAAACCCATATAAGGGAATGTTTATGTTTTCCAGTTTTCTGTCACCTATATTCATTCTGGAGAATGCACTGTGATATAGAATGTCCACGAAGCTACCGTTGTCCACAAGGATCTTTTTAACAGTGTTAGTTCCCACTTTTGCCGTGATCACCAGAGCGTCCTGATGAGGCTCGATTAATCCGGGAGGATAATCCTCGTCCAAGAAGGAGATAATTGGAGTAGGATTAGGCCTTTGACGCTTTTGTGGTTCTGGGTGAACACTGAATACTTCACGAGCATGTAATTTCTTGGCATTATTGGAGGATCCCCCGGTAGTGTGACCTCCAATTATGACGTCAATGACTCGATCGGGGTCGTGTTGGCGATTTCGTTGGGAGTTTGTGTCATTTTCAATGCAATGGACAAATTGTCCTTGTTTTATCTTCTCCTCAATTAGAGT
Organism: Saposhnikovia divaricata; assembly: GCA_036435485.1. Classification (NCBI taxonomy): domain Eukaryota; kingdom Viridiplantae; phylum Streptophyta; class Magnoliopsida; order Apiales; family Apiaceae; genus Saposhnikovia; species Saposhnikovia divaricata. Next base: position 9,036,512 of record JAZHRN010000145.1, on the reverse strand, counting down.
ACTTAACTGGAAACAGGCCTCTGTGGTATGGCCACGATCCTCATGGTAGTCACAAAACTTTGAGCTCGGGGGTCTGCCTGGCTTCATCGGCCTCGGAGGTCGGTAGTCGGGTTCCGTTTTTAAGATGGCGAGTATGGTGGACTTGTCCATTGTCAACTTCGTGAACTCTTTCTCTGTTTTATCTCGAGGTTTCCATGACCTGTCGGAGCGAGATGTTTTCTCGGGCCTAGGACTTCTTTCATCCCGGGACCTCGAACGCGAGTCCCTCTCTTTCCTGTAATCTGATTTCGGGGATCTAAATCCCGAGCTTGAACTCCTTTCCCATCTCTGTGAATATTTTCTGGGTGATTGGATACTTCCTACGGCCTCTTGTAATGTCATTCTATGTTCCACGATCTCAAAAGCAGCTTGAAGAGAACGTGGACTTTTCTCAAAGTATTCCTCTAACAAGGGGCCACGCCTGTGTTTGTCAATACCTGCGGTGAGGTAGTTGATGGAGAGCTCTTCCACGAGATTAGGGATCTCCGCGACCTCAGCTCGAAAGCGAATCAAGAATTCTCTCAACGACTCGTTGGAGCGTTGTCTAACATTCATGAGCGAGGCCGTAATCTTTCCACCTTTGTAATTACTGGAAAATCTACCTTTAAACTTAGTTTTCAACAAGTCCCACGAGTCTATGGACCTCGGGGGCAAGTTATTATACCAACACAGGGCGGTTCCTCGAAGACAGGTGGAGAAGAATTGGAATCGGGCGATTTCTGAATGTCCACAAAACTTCATTCTCCCATCATAAGTGTTTCAAAACTCGCTGGGGTCTGTGGACCCATCAAATTGGTCGAGTGATGGGGTTTTCAAACTCCTATTGATTCGTGCCTTTTCGATTCGTGCAGCGAGGGGACTTTCAGCTGGGACCTCGGAGCCAGACTGGTTTCCAATAAACTTTTTGCACATCGCTATATCGTTTTGCAGTTGAGAAATCTCTTCCGACCTGTACGAGTCGCTTGATTCAGTTTGCCTCAGGGTTGTCCCCTGGGATCTTGTTTGCCTCCTCATGTGAGGAACCTGGTACGATCTATTAGACTCCCTCTCGTCCTCGTAGCTTGCATAATCCTCAAACCCCTCGCTATTGTACCCGGGAGATCAATACTCAAATGAACGAGCTGGTAGTGATGTTTGTTGTAACTCGAGCTGGAGACGTCGTATTTCTCTTTGTTTTTCCAACTTTAGCTGTAACTTTCTCCTCTAGGCCTCGAGGGCCTCCAGCTCCTCATCTGACTCATTAAAGTCATCCTCATTCTCCTGAACTCCTTCATCAGGATTTTGTCTTCTCATCTTTTCGAGGTGGAGACGGGCATCGCTCGTCAACACCTGTTTGCCCGAAGCTGTTGGGACCCTCGTACGGGTATCCACTCGGGGTCTCTTTTTGTTTTGCTCTGCGACGGGAGATCTCTGAAAATCCTCCGCCATCTCATCATCTACTTCATCGGCGAACAACTGTCTCGGTTGTAATGGGTGTCTAAAGGCGCCATCGTCATCACGGGGGACTGTTCTTATTTCCTCCTCCGTGAGGCATCGTACTACCGGCTCTCCTTCATAATCATCCATTTTACTGTGCAACCTTTGATAAAAGAGCTCCTTCTAGCGTCAAATGATGAGCTATGAAATATCTTCAAGCTATCTAATTAATTACAACAAGGAAATAAAGTAATATTTAAGTATCTTATTTATTTCATAACCCTTTTAGAGATTTTCTCTTTACATCAAGTTGCATCCCCCACCCAAGTAAGGTGGTACAAGGATATTTATAGGGGATCCCTTGTGAGTCCCCCCTCCCCATCTTTACCTGGAGGGTAAGGCATAATAATCTCTTTACAAGTTTTGGGCTTCAAGGCCCACTAAGGTGATTAAATACATTTTGGACCTAACTACAAACTACGGTTAATTGGCTTTAAATACCAACTACAATTACACATATTATTCTAACTAATATTTGTGGCCCAACAGCATGTTTCTTATTTTAACTTGAATTTAGTGGCCCAATTGGATACGCACTTGTTGTATCCACTAATTCATCACATTTTTATTTTCTTCTATTTATTTGTCCCCTTCTCTCATTTTACCATGTCTTTGCAGTTTGGTGAGAACACTCTGTGAGCAGAGTAACAACAGTATGCATATACAATTTTTGGAAAGTAGAAAGTAGTATTAAAACATGGATACACTGAACTCTTATTGTCCCGTTGAGAGTTCGTAGACATGCATTCATGAGTATTCAGAATATCAACCACGGATTAAGCATGCTTTCGTACTTAGATTTGATTTCACTCAGGGAAGTGAATTCTCATCGATTCTAGTATAATGAACTTAGCAAATTGGCTACCAAAATTCTCATTTAATGTAAAGGCAAAATTGCAGTTATATACAGGTGGAACGACTAGTGTCAGGCACCTTTTCAGTTTGTTACAGGTGTCATTTTTAGGGTTCTCATCAAGTCCCGTGCTACCAAAGGATGCTGGTTATTGGAAATATAAGCTCAGAATAAAAAACAGGGATCACTAAATGTACACCCCGGTAGTGAAACATAATATTTAATCACCATAATGGTATACACCCTTCGTCCCAATTTCTTAGCAACAAATCCTGTTGGAAATCCCATCAGCCAATCTACTTCTTTCTCCTATGTTAAATATGTTTTCTTTTCTATAACCATACCAATCAAATTTTCACTTCCTCTTTTACCATCTTCCATTCCTTCCCTGCTATTATTCTCAAAGGCAATCAAGATCTCTACAACTTTAACAGTAATTACCTTAAAAAAATTCAATATTGTAGATTTTACCTTACTCTGTCCAAACTTGTGTGTGTGTGTGTGTATCAGTGTGCTGTCAACAAAAGCCAAGAACAGAGAATTTAAACCAAATAAATAACTTGATATCGTATTCACATATCAAATAAGCTTTTAACACAAGTCTAAGTTTGTGCCTAAGGATCATTATCCAGAAATTATAAAATCGATCTCAAGTTATCTGTACACAATCCTTATGATAATCCTATGGACTATTTTACACTTCTTATGTATTTCATCCCTATTAAATGAATCAGAGTTTATAAAAAGTAATGTACAGTGAGATAATCTAAAGAAGTACAGATTAAGATTGTAACTGAATAGGGGCGATTTCCAGCGACATCCCCAGATTAAGCAGATAATAGTGTAAGATTTGCATGCATCACAAGTTTATGTTGACATATCAATGCACAAATAAAACTAACAAATATAAATAATGTAGTTCAATTGAAAACAAAGAATTACATGCAGCTCGAGTTTTTGCATGAATGGAGATGCTCTTACAAATAAAGAGACAAATTTCAGGAGGGCTTTTGGGTGGTATAAAGACCTAAACACCAATATCAAGTTCTTGAGCTTATTGAAAGGAGGTAACCTATTCGGAATGATATTTTCCTGAACAAAAACACAGGGTGGGGGTAGACACAAGCATAATTAGCACACTGATTACAATTTTTTTTTTTTAAAAAAAAAGAAAAAAAATTGAATTTAAAACTACCTGAACAGTGTCAAAAGTGAGTAACAAAGTTTTTATCTCTGGAAAATCAATGGAAATGTTGCTGAGAGCATGAGAGGGAACGGGTACACTGCGCCAAGCAGAACCAAAACAGAGCCGGGAAAGTTGTGCTTTATTACATTGCAAGACAGTAGCTAAAGATGCTCCATCATACTCAAACGATGCCAACTTTACATCAGTGCTAATCTCAATTCCCATTACATTACAAGTAAATAAATTTAAATGCTTAAGTTTAAGGGGCATAGATGCTCCACCTGCAAATTTTAAACGGCCTAAACAAGAGCAATGTGTAATGCTAAGCCATTCGAGGTGTGAGCAGTTTCCCAAAATGTTCTGCACAATTTTCTTAGGAAGTTCTGTGTTCTTTAGGGAGAGAGACTTGAGAGATTTGAAATTGTCAAAAGTTGGATGAAGTGTCAACTTGCAAAAGTTCAGTGACAAATGCCTTAATCTTGACCCTCTGCCCTCATTAAAAATCCAATATGGAAATTTGTAAGGTTTTCCATTCTCGAATAGCGAGCTTAAATATTGTTTTTGCGAAATAACTGGTGGGGGGATTATTTTCTGGGTACCCAAACTTATACGAAAGAGCTCTATAATTTTCTTGACCCGATCTACAAATTCAGGTTGCAGATGTTGTGCAAAAATTTGAAAAACATCAGACTTCCCTTTAATGTTTTTAAAATTGAAGTCGAGGTGTAAATATTTCCTCCATAGGTATCTCCATCTCCTTGAAAGAATGGTTGTACGTGCAGCCTCTCTTAATGGTAACAAGGAAATTATAGAAACTAGCAACTCTTCAGGCAACTCATTGATAAAATTGTCTACTGATTTACCGGAAGACTGAAATCAATTTATGATAAAGGCGGAACTTTATAGGAGTTCTCGATATAGGTTGTTAGAAATTAGTTAGTTGAATTTCAATTTCTTTTGTAATCTCTATATAAACAGATATAAGGAATTATTTTCATTAATCCGAAAATTAATCAAAGTCTTCTCATCTCAAAGTCTCTCTTATTTCTGGTCTCTCATCTCCTTCTTGAATAATTCTTTCTCTTTGTTCTACAATTCTGTTCGATTAGTATAGGACTGATCTTCGTCCTATAGCAATGGTATCAGAGATGTTCGATCCTCTTCCGCTACAATCGTGATCATTTTTATAACTTTTCATCGTTTTTTTTTTGCAAATTCTCTTACAGTCATCTTCTACAAACTCCATTGTTGAGTATTCAAGCTTCAATTTCTGTTCTCTGCTATTAAGCCGTGTCTTTCCTGGTGATTTTTGATCTTTCCGGAGTATAAAGATTACAGAAAAAGTTCAAGAAAAGCAAGGGTTTCGCCCGCACTGAAGGTGTTTGATAAAAATACTGAAAGAAACTCTTGATCAAGAAGAGTGCAATGGCTGAACAATGGGAGGAACAATATAATTCAGGTGATGCGACTATTCCAATAAAAATTTATTTTGAGATTCCGAACTCTTATGGAAATAGTAGTGTAAGAATGTGGATTAAGCAATGTGAATTTTTTTTATATTGCTTGAGACTCCTAATGAACATAAGGTAGATCTTACATATATGTGCATGTTTGATAAGCATATGTATGGGCACAAGATTATATCTGCAACAACCTAGATGTGGAATGGCCTGAGTTTGTGAAGGGTTTGTGTGATAAGTTTGGAACAATAATCAGAGGGGATATAATGGATATAGAAGAGAAGGAGTTCAAGAAATGGGAGGATTCCCTGGAAGAATATCTAAGTGACAAAATCCAGGACTATGAAGATTTCTTCAATAACAGTATGGAGCATAAGGAGAAAGATGAAATTGATGTTATGCAGCATAAGGAGAAAGAAAAAGTATCAGACGATTAGAAGAAAATGTGAAAAAGATGATGCAAGCTATTAAAGAGAAGGATGAAATTGATGTGTTGGGCGAAGCTGAAATGGACAAGGAGGGTGTAGTTGATGTGGTACCTGATTCTGCTGATACATCATCAGAACCTGCAAGTGAAGAAGTCAGTTTGGGGGTAAATTTGTTTCCACAAAGTGAGATTTTGGGTGATGCAAAGCAGGTGTTTGATGGTAATCTAGACAAAGGTTCAATGAAGGATAATACTCAATCTACAGTAATGCACAAGGAAGGTCAATTGTGTCAAGCTTACCAAGTGCTTCAATTTTCTGGGTTGGAAATGTATGAAAAGTATGGTAGCGGTGATAATACCTCTGAAAAGGATTGGAAAGTTAAAATTACTCCTTGGAGGGATAAAAGTACTGTGGTTGGAGGCCTTAAGAGGGAGCTTGCTTCAACTGCAAAGAGGGTAATCCAGGGGCTGACTACTGAGCTTAGTAGTGTTGGGCTTGTTTATAAACATTTCGGCCCGGAAATAATTGCAAAAGAGGGGATCAATCAGTATGACAATGAATCTGAGAATGGGTGGACAGCTAAACCTAGTCCTTGGAGGGATAAAATACAGGGGTGTTGTTGAAGCCGAGGGGCCTGAATCAGAAGTATGTTTGGAGTGAGGTATACGGTGAAATTCAGTATTGTGGAGTCTATAAAGGAGAGGCTGTAGTTCTGTGTGGCCGGAACAAGGAAGGTCATGGCTATGGTTGTATTAATACTGCTGGTGAGGTATTTCTGGTTGGGACTAACTGTGTTAACTATATTATTAACATAAAAGACTCTTTTGAGTGCTACTGTCTGATAGATATCGCAGTGAGTCTTGGTATACGACCATTACCTTGGAGGGATAAATTTAGCAAATCATGTTCTGTTGTTTTTGAGTTTGGTACAAAAAATAATAAAAATATTGGAGATGTGACTGAGAATCATGTGAGTGTGAATGTGATTATTGCTTGGGGTCTTGGGATTGCTATAGTGAATTCTTGCAGGTCCTGTGAAAATTGAAAACAAGATGTGGAGTTTTTAACAGCTTATGGTTCAGTTGTGATTTTTACATGTTTTATGGAAGCAATTCAAGCAGTGTCAGCCCTTCCAAGTTGTATGGAGATTGTTCTATCACTGTTAGTCTATTTGATTGGTCTAAAGAAACTGATGCAACTCCATATCTGTCTCCTAATGCTATATTGGAAACTCGAATGGGCTGATCAGTTAAGTATGACTGAGCTGTATAATCGTGACCGTGCAGTATTGGTGGATTTTGGTTTTGAGGATCTGCAATGCTGCAAGCATCAGTCTCAGATGCCTGTGCTTGATACATCATCACAAGCCTTTAGCTGTGGAAAAGAACATGTTGTTGTGTTGTGTTTCTTTCCAGATTATTCCAGCTCTACACAAGACTTACGGACAAGTCTTCTTGAAGGGGGAAAGTATGATAAAGGCGGAACTTTATAGGAGTTCTCGATATAGGTTGTTAGAAATTAGTTAGTTGAATTTTAATTTCTTTTGTAATCTCTATATAAACAGATGTAAGGAATTATTTTCATTAATCAACAAATTAATCAAAGTCTTCTCATCTCAAAGTCTCTCTTATTTCTGGTCTCTCATCTCCTTCTTGAATAATTCTTTCTCTTTGTTCTACAATTCTGTTCGATTAGTATGGGACTGATCTTCGTCCTATAACAATTTAAAACAAGTACTTATAAGTAACGCTAAATGTTTATTTAAAAATAAAAAAGCATTTATATACAAGCACACAAGGAGAGGAGAGTTGAGGTCAGGCTAGATGATTTTTAATTAAAATTACTGCTATTGTTTTCTTCTTCTTTCAGCGTGATACCTCATTCCAACGGATTGATCCTCCATAATCTTGTCAAACTAGTAAGTCAACAGTAGCTTGAGTAAGTATGTTATAAAATGAATAAAGAAACACAGACCAGTGTTGTTAAAGACAGACTCAAAGGCACACCGCAAGCTCCTTGACACAGTTGAAGCGCGGAACCAATTTGTCACTATTCCCCATACAATTTGTAAAACCAATTTGTGCAGAGCCTAAATACACTTGTAATTATTACTCATGTAAAACTTATGTATCGCTGAAATGTATTTTGTTATATCATTTGAATAGGTTACATTCAGTATATAGAGTTGCTAAAAAATAAGGTACAACTAAAAGATAAATTACAAGTACAAGATAAATACAACAAAATGATAAATAACTAAATTAGGTAGTTTGTGATTGTGCTGTTGTGATGTAGATCAGACTCCTGAAACATAGGACATGATATGTTGATATCTGATGCATCTGGTAGGTGTATATGACACGTAATACCCCCCTTCAAGTTGGAGAGGGAGGATCCTGAGGACGAACTCCCAACTTGCTAGCTAATCTGCGGAATTGGTCGGCACCTAGCGGTTTTTTGAATATGTCGGCAAGCTGATTGTGAGATGCAATGTGGGTTGGTGAAATGAGACTTGAAAGAATTTTTTCACGAACAAAATAGCAATCGAGTTCGATGTGCTTGGTACGTTCGTGAAAAACAGGATTGGAAGAAATGTGAATTGCTGTCTGGTTATCACAATATATCGGAATTGGCGAAGTGAAAGGAATGCCAAGATCACTGAAAAGATAATAGAGCCATTGAAGTTCAGAAGTGAGGTTAGCTAAGGCTCGATATTCAGCTTCAGCTGAGGATCGAGAAACAGTAGGTTGTTTTTTTGATTTCCAAGATATAGGACTAGCACCAAGCATGGTGAAGTAACCAGTAGTGGATCGGCGTGTGGTTGGGCATCCTGCCCAATCTGAGTCAGTGTAACCTTGTAATTGTAGGTTACTAGAAGAAGAAAGAAATAAACCATGATTAACGGTTCCTTTAAAATAACGAAGAACGCGGTAGGCAGCATCCATATGAGATGTACGAGGGTGCTGCATAAACTGACTGAGATAGTTGACTGAATATGTGATGTCCGGTCTCGTGATAGTGAGATATAATAATCTCCCAATCAGGCGACGATAAATACTAGGATCCGATAATGGATCCCCAGAAGATGGGAGTAATTTGAGGTGTTGTTCCATGGGAAAAGATGAGGGTGTGGTGTTGGAAAAACTAGAGTCATGAAGAATATCAAGGATGTACTTACGTTGGCATAAGAAAATGCCAGAAGATGAACGTGAAACCTCAATCCCAAGGAAGTAGCGCAAATTTCCAAGGTTCTTTATAGAAAATTTTGATTCAAGATAAGAGATTAAGGATGAAATGGAGATATTGTCATTCCCGGTGATGATAATGTCATCGACATAGACAAGGACATATATAACTTTATGACCATTCTTGAGAAAAAATAGAGAGTAATCTGCGCGAGATTGATGAAAACCTTTTTCAAGGAGCACAAAAGAAAATTTTTCGAACCATTTTCTAGAAGCTTGTCTAAGGCCATATATAGATTTATTTAAACGACAAACACGAGTGTCACCCTTTTTCTGAAATCCAGGAGGAAGGCGCATGTATACTTCTTCAGAGAGATCACCTTGTAGAAAAGCATTATTAACATCTAATTGATGAAGAGGCCATTGTTTAACTGCAGCAATAGAGAGTAAAGCACGAACTGTGACAAGTTTTGCAACAGGAGCAAAAGTGTCATGATAATCAATACCTTCTTGTTGTGTATATCCTTTTACAACAAGTCGAGCCTTATACCGATCAATGGAACCATCAGGAGAGAATTTCATTTTGTACACCCATTTGCAGTCAACAGCTTTCTTTCCTGGTGGCAAGTGAGTGAGTGTCCAAGTGTTATTATGCTCCAAGGCTTTTATTTCTTTGGCCATTGCATCCTTCCAATGCTCAGATTTCATGGCATCATGAAAGGTACGTGGCTCATCAGAAGTGAGAATAGATACCAAGGCCCTTTGATGTGAGGATGAAAACTTCTCAAAAGGTATAGATGTAGTGAGAGGGGAAGGCGATGATGCAGTACAAGTATTGAGAGAACAGTGATAGTCTTCCATCCAACGTGGAGCACGATGAGTACGAGTTGGACGTGGAGAAGGTTGTTTAACTTCGAGGGAAGTGTCAGAGGAAGTTGGTGACTCCGAAAGACTTGATACTGGAGAAACTTGTGGTGAAGTAATATGAGAAGATGATAAAAATGGAAAATTAGGTTGAGGGGAGCTGTTGATTGGAAGAACAGAAGGTTGTTCTTCTTGAGTATCATCATAATAAGATGACGTAGAAGGAGGAGGAGTTTGAAGAAATTCAGGTTGAGGGGACAATGCATCAACATATGGAAATATATGTTCATAGAATTTGACATGTCGTGAGACATAGATTTGTTTGGTGGCAAGATCAAGAATTTTATAACCTTTGTGATTATGTGGATAGCCAATAAATATCCAAGGCTCAGCACGAGAATCAAATTTATTAGAGATAAAATTATTAGTTGCATAACATAGGCATCCAAAAACTTTAAGATTTTTATAATTAGGAATTGTGCCAAGGAGAGTCTCATGGGGAGATTTATTTGATAAAAGAGGTGATGGAATTTTGTTAATGAGATAAGTTGCAGTGAGTAAGCATTCAGCCCAATATTTTATGGGAAAATTAGATTGAAAACGGAGAGCTCGTGCGACATTGAGCAAGTGACGATGTTTTCGTTCAACCACACCATTTTGTTGTGGTGTGTAAGTACAACTTCTTTAATGGTGAATGCCATTAGAAGTGAGCCAGGTTTGAAAAGTGGTAGAAAGAAACTCTGAGCCATTATCCGTTTGAATTTTTTGAAGAACGGGAAGATGAATTGGATTATGACCAGTAGATATGGTGGTTATATGTTTCGCATATTGAGTTTTAATAAATGCATGAAAATATTGAAAGAATTTAAACATGTCACTTTTAGAACGCATAAGGTATAACCATGTACACCTAGAAAAGTCGTCAACAATAGTTAAAAAATATCGTGCACCACAAGTGCTCAAGATAAAGAAAGGTCCCCAAATATCGACATGAATACGTTAAAAAGGAGACTGAGAAGAAATGGAACTTTTATTAAAACTTAAACGAGTTTATTTTGCCTTTGGGCATACATCGCAAGTTGAATCAAAACTAGACTTAATAAAATCAAAAGAATTACATAGAGTTTTCAAACGATCTGAACTAGGGTGGCCTAATCTAGCATGCCATACATCTATTGACATGTTATTCTGAATAAAACTAATGCTAACAGGACTTTGTAGCTTGTAAAGACCAGCGTAGCGATATCCTTTACCAAGCACCCTCTTCGTGGTGAGGTCCTGGAAAATGCAAGAAGAATATGAGAAAGTGACAAAACAGTTAAGTCGTTTTGTCAACTGAATAACAGAGATTAAATTTAATTTAAATGAAGGAATATGATAAACATTATGTAAAATGAGAGATGGTGAGAAAACTACATCACCAATATGTTCAACATAAACTATAGTATCATCAGGTAATTGCACATGAATAGGATTTTTAACTTTATGATAGGTCGAGAACAAAGACAATTGACAACATGTGTGATGGGTTGCCCCGCTATCAATATACCAAGGAGGTTCAGTTAAATGTTGATTACCTGTGAGATTTATCCTCGGAGGAGAATTCAGCAAGTCATCCAGAGATGGCGGATTGATCAAGGCAAGAAGTTTGTTATACTGTTCTTGCGTGAAAATGGGGTTTCCACTATCCGAGTTTGCATTATTAGCAGGAGCGGATTGTGGCAAAATAGCAGCAGCAGTAGGTGGGTTTTGAGAATAAGAGCTCCGACTGATAGAGTTTGAAGACCCAACAGACTTGGGTGGGTAACCATGAATTTGATAACAGGTCACCTTGGTATGTCCATACCTATTGCAATGCTCGCAAAAAGGTCGTTGGCGCTTGTGACTTTGTGAACGAGCAAGCCTGCTCGACGATCCATGAACCTGAAGTGCAGCCGACTCAATAATAGGTGCTGAACTTTGATTGATAAATTGTTGCGCTTCCTCCTGCTTGACTAAATTAAAGATTTTCTCGCAGGTTGGAGTTGGCTCCAGAAGCAGTATTTGACTGCGAACTTGAGAGAAACGGTCCTGAAGACCTTTCATAAATTCCATTGCACGGTCACGTGCAAGACGCTCAATGAGGAGCTTACTAGCACCACAGATACATTGTTCTTGAGGAGAAATTGAATCAAACTCATCCCATAAAGATTTGAGTTTGGTGAAATATGCAGTGACTGACATATCCTCTTGTTTGAGGTTAGAGATTGCAGTTTTCAGTTGATAGAGTTTTGGACCATTAGATTGAGAGAAACGAGTTTGGAGATCTTTCCAAATCGTGAGAGCGCAGTCTGCATAGAGGCAGCTGGAACGAATGTCTGGTTGGACAGAATTGAGCAACCAGCTACAGACTAAATCATCACAACGTTTTCAACATCCAAGCTCAACCTTATCAGTGGGTGGGGGTAGAGTTCCATCAACAAAGCCAAGTTTTCCTTTCGCATTAAGTGCCTTAGAAATACCTCTCTGCCATGACGCATAGTTATCCCCCTGGAGCAGTGGTTGATAAAAAATAGTAGCAGAGCTATCAGATGGATGTACGAGGTAGGGGTCAACCTTCTTAAAAGAGGATTGGACAGGTTCATTTGTTTGGGCAGATGTTGGCTCAGTTACGGAAGGAGAAGTAGGCTGTGACTCGACCATGGTGATAGAGTTTTGATGTTGGAGAAAGACTAGAGAAGAATCACAGGAAAGCTGATACCATGTAAAACTTATGTATCGCTGAAATGTATTTTGTTATATCATTTGAATAGGTTACATTCAGTATATATAGTTGCTAAAAGATAAGGTACAACTAAAAGATAAATTACAAGTACAAGATAAATACAACAAAATGATAAATAACTAAATTAGGTAGTTTGTGATTGTGCTGTTGTGATGTAGATCAGACTCCTGAAACATAGGACATGATATGTTGATATCTGATGCATCTGGTAGGTGTATATGACACGTAATACACTATAATAAGAAAAGAATCAAAAAGATCATAACACAGACAACAAGCCTTTAAAAACAAACATGGTAAGAACAAAGGCAAGATTTTAACAAAGCTTGTACCTTTACGCAGACTATAAACAAGCAAGCAAGCCCAGATGTAATTGATGAACCCTCTTGTATAAAGATTGTATCGGAGCCTCTTTTTGCAGGGTGCAAACAAACTACTACAGTACTAAAAAAAACAAACTTACATTCTTGTATAACAAAAAGGCCAAAATAATAGTAATAATTATACTTTGGCCCCATCAATTAATAGAGTAAATAAAGTTTGAAATTTCTATTTTAAGAGGTGTATTCAACGGAGTTACTATAGGATTTTAATGGATGGATATGATAAAGGTTAAAGAACCTTTACAGAAATGTATCTACAATTAGTTAAAGAGATCGAGAGAGATAGGAGAGATTAAAGAGAGAGATGAGAAAACACAGAGATAGAAATGGAGATGAGAAGAAACAGATTTGTGATTCATTTTCTAACTGATTTTCAACAATGATACAATTCCTTGTTTCATACAATTCTTTACATAACTGATTTTCCCGCTAAAACCAATCAACAACTAATATTTGACTTTTGTTGACTTTAGTCAACAACTTATTCTTACTTGACAATTACCCTATAACATATCTCCCTTCTCCTAATAAGACTTGACTTCAAGGCTATACAGTTATTAAACTAAGATTAAAATAAGGAAATTTCTGAGAAAATTCCACAGCTGGTTCCTAAGTTGCTATAGAAACTGGCAAACCAATCCACTGAACCAAAAACTGCACTTGAGCTTTGTTGGCCACTTTCTGCACTCTTTTATCAATAATAGCTTGAGGTACTTTAGAAGTTACAGGGTCTTGCATCGAACTTGGAACAACCACAATCAAGGGAAGATCACCATGAAAAGCTTTAAGTTGAGAGACATGGAAAACATTATGAATAGTAGAAGAAACTGGTAATCTCAGCTTGTATGCTACTTGTCCCACCACCGCCACAATTTGGAATGGTCCATAGAACTTTGGAGAGAGTTTCTGATTAGACCTTGACTGCAAAGATTGTTGCTTATACGGTTGTAATTTCAACCAAACCCAATCATTAACTTGAAATGATCTCTCAGACCGATGCTTATCAGCCTGCACTTTCATTCTTGACTGGGCTTTGAGTAACTACATCTTTAAATTAGCAAGTACTTGTTCTCTCCTCTGCAAACTTCTGTCAACTTCTGCATTGACCACTTCTCTTGCTAGATAAGGAAGATGTAGAGGAGGGGGTTGTCCATACACAATCTCATATGGAGTACTCTGAGTTGCATTATGAAAATGTGTGTTATACCACCATTCAGACAATGGCAACCAGTAACTCCAATGTTTTTCATGCTGACTACACATACATCTCAAATAACCTTCAAGACACCTATTGACTACTTCAGTTTAACCATCTGTAGCTGGATGGTAAGCAGATGATAACATGAACTCAGTACCATGAATTGAGAACAGACCTTGCCAGAAAGTGCTCAAAAAAATGTTGTCTCTATCACTTACTATAGACCTAGGCCAACCATGGAGCTTGAATACATTATCCAAATAAGACTGAGCAACCTCCATTGCATTAAAAGGATGAGACAATGACATATAGTGAGTATATTTGCTCAATCTATCCACTACCACAAAAATAACAGTTTTTCCATTTGACTTTGTCAAACCTGTTATAAAATCCATAGAAACATCGATCCAAATTTCCTCAGGTATAGGTAAGGGTTGAAGTAATCCAGGATAAGCAGATAAGTCAGCCTTGTGTTGTTGACAGATTTGACAATTTTCTACAAACTGTCTGATGTCTGCATGCATTCCCTTCCAATAAAACAATTGTTTAACCCCTTTAATTGTTAAATCTCTGCCAGAATTCCCTCCTTCAGGGGTAGAATGATGCTAAAATATCACCTTAGTTTTCAAATCTTCAGAATTACCCACCACAATCTTATTTTTCGTCTTCAATAAACCTACTTGATAAGAATAATGATCCACACTTTGACCTTGCTGTAGTTTAACCAAAATATCATCAGACCAAACATCTTCAACATAACTTGCCTTAAGCAAATCTTCCAAATTAGAAGTCACCACAGATATAGCAAACATAGAATTTCAGCTCCTTGTGCTCTTGAAAGTGCATCTGCTGCTTTATTCTCTTGACCACTTTTGTATTGAATCTCATAATCAAAACCAAGCAATTTAGATAGCCAGAAGTGTTGAAATGGAGTTGAAAATTTCTGCTGTAATAACCACTTAAGACTTTTTTATCAGTCTTAATAATAAAATGTCCCCCAAACAGATATTGTTCCCATTTTTGCACTAAAAACACTATAGCCAACAACTCCTTCTCATATACAGATAATTTCTGCCATTTAGGTCCTAAAGACCTACTTATAAAATCCAAGCGATGACCCTTCTGCATTAAAACAGCACCAATTCCTTGCTTTGAAGCATCCGTTTCAACAAGAAAGGGCTCTTCAAAGTTGGGCACAGCCAAAACATGAGCAGTTGTTAAAGCCAATTTTAACTTGTCAAAAGCTGACTGAGCTTCTGCAGACCACTGAAATGCTCCTATTTTCAACAAATCAGTCATAGGTTTACTAAGCAAAGCATATCCCTTCACAAATTTCCTATAGTAACGTGCTAACCCTAAAAAACCTCCTAGTTCCTTCACAGTAGTAGGCACCTGCCAACTGTTAACTGCAGCTAGCTTCTGTGGATCAATCTCTACCCCTTTTTCTGAAATGAAATGACCCAAGTATTCAACTCTGTCAATAGCAAAAGAACACTTACTAGGTTTAACATGCATATTATTTTTATGAATTAGCTGAAAAACCTCATCCAATTGAATCCAGTGTTCTTCAACATTCTTGCTATAAACCAAAACATCATCAAAAAATACCAAAACACATTTCCTAAGCAAGGGTCTAAACACAGCATTCATCCATCCTTGAAAAGAAGCAGGTGCATTAGTCAAAACCAAAAGGCATGACTAAAAATTCATAGTGCCCTGTGTGTGTCTTAAAAGCAGTTTTAAAAACATCTTCAGAATGTAGTCTTAATTGATGATAACCTGCTCTAAGATCCAACTTGCTAAAAATTTTAGCACCTAGTTCATCAATAAGCTCATCAATTACTAGAATTGGAAACTTATCTTTGACAGTCTTCCTGTTCAACTCTCTGTAATCTATACAAAGCCTTCATGTACCATCTTTCTTTCCCACTAAAACTACAGGAGAAGCAAAATGAGATGAACTATCTTGAATAATACCTCTTTCCAGCATCTCTTGTACTAATTGTTCAATGATATCTATTTGCTTTAAAGGATATCTATAAGGTCTAATGTTTACTGGACCTTCACCAGGGCTTAATGGAATTCTATGATCAAAGATTCCTCTACTTGGAGGCAGATCCTTTGGTTCATCAAATACTGTGGCATATTTCTCCTTTAATTGCTGTAATTTTCCACCATCTTGCCCTGTTTTGGAATACACTCTTGACTTATCAGAAATTTCAATGTTTGATAACTCAGAACACTCAAGTGACAATACTGAAATCTGATTTACTTGAATCAAACAACAATGTGCGGCATTTTACAGTAGCTTTAAGGAAGGTTGACCCTCAATAACCTTGATTTTCTTCTGTGGAATACCCTTTAAACAAACCTGCTCATCATTCAGAATAAAATCCATTCTTAACTTCTTAAAATCCCAATAAACTGGACCTAGAGTTGGTAACCATTGAATTCCCAGCACCATATCACAGCTCCCCAATGGAATCAGCATAACATCAACCTTAAATTCTTTACCATTCATAATCCAAAAAAAATCTCTACAAACATGCTTACATACAATGTGATTACCATCAACAACAGTAATTGCTTGTGCTGATACTTCCTCTACTATACACCCCACTGTCTTAGCAAATGCAATGTTGAAGAAATTATGAGTACTTCCAGAATCAACTAAGATATGCACTGATTTCCCTTTAACCATTCCCTTAAGTCCCATGTCTGAAAATTTTGATTTCCAGCTAAAGCATTAACTGAAATACAGGGTTCTGTTACTTCTGACATGTCCACTTGACATATTTCATCACTACACTCTTCTTCACTCACTAATTCCCCTGTCACTTCAACTGTGAACAATTGAGGTTCTTTGAACTTACATCTATGGCCTCTCTCATAAGCCTGATCACAATAATAGCAAAGTCCTTTGGCTATTTTTTCAGCTCTTACATCTGCTGGAATGAACCTAAAGTTCTTAGCCCCTTTAACATTAGCCTGAACTACTTTATTTTGATGTGTAGGCAACAAAGGTGGACTTGTATTGGCTAATAATGTCACTGTTTTTACAGGTTTTGGAGGTATATAAGAAGAAGACATCGCACCAGACCTAGGAGATTTATAAGTGACATTTAAGGCCTCTTCCTTCAATCTTGCATAGTCTATTGCCTTTGCTATACTAGTCGGTTTGAAAGCCTTGACAAAAGGCTTAACTGAAGCTTTCAAACCCCCAATAAAACTATCAAGGATGTAGGTTTCTGGTAAAACATGATTATGCTGCAACATTAAAGACTTAACACCCTCAAATTCATCAATATAATCCTCTAATTGACCAGTTTGTTGTAGCTTATTGAATTGCTCAACTATTTTACTACTAACATCTTCTCTAAATCTTTCTATCAGATCAATTATAAAGTCATCCCACTCAACAAATCTCCTCCCAGCAAGATAACTAGTTACCCAAATTTCAGCCTTATCACCCATGTATAACGAAGCTAAATTAACTTTCTAATCATTCGAGATCTTACACAACTCAAAATATCTATTGCATTTCTTGATCCACAATCTAGGGTTTGCACCATCAAATTTAGGAAAATCAAGCTTAGGTGTAAACTTAAAGGATCGATTCATACCTGCTTCAGTCACAAGAATCTGATCATTACGATTCCGATTGACATCGTCGTCGTTGTTCATCATAGACGTGCTCGCTCCCTTCAATTGAGACTTAATCTCATCAATCGACTGTATCAATCATACCAGAACATCATCAACCTTCTTGTTCTGAGCTTCTTGCTTCTGATTATAAGCTTCAAGCTTCTTATCCATAGCCTTGATAGGTTCATCCATGGCTGTTGTTTTTCGTGTTTTAGCCAGCGTACAAGAACTCGAATTGACAGCTAATCGTGAGGAACGAATGCTCTGATACCAATGATAAAGGTTTAAAAACCTTTACAGAAATGTATCTGCAATTAGTTAAAGAGATCGAGAAAGATAGGAGAGATTAAAGAGAGAGATGAGAAAACACAGAGATAGAAATGGAGATGAGAAGAAACAGATTTGTGATTCATTTTCTAACTGATTTTCAACAATGATACAATTCCTTGTTTTATACAATTCTTTGCATAAATGATTTTCCCGCTAAAACCAGTCAACAACTAATATTTGACTTTTGTTGACTTTAGTCAACAACTTATTCTTACTTGACAATTACCCTATAACAGGATAATAATCCAAGAATTTTAAAGAATTTTGTAAATTCATGAATTGTTTAAAATCTATAATAGATTCTATACTGATTATTTTAATTCTATAAAGATTTTGTTGGATTTTGATGGATTGATTTCTCAAGATTTTTATGGATTAAGAAAAATCCCACAGAATTTACGGAATTGATTTCTTAATATTTTCTATTTTATAATATCCATGTATAAATTAAAGATAATAATTTATATATAAATTGTGGTTGAACAAGAGGACAATATTTCATAAGTACTTGTATATTAGATGGTTTAGATAACCAGATAGAACATGGTATAAACAAATCTCGACCTCATGTCTACTACAGACTTGGCTTCCACCAGAACCGAAAAATGGGGTGGAGAAGCAAACATAGCAAACACATTTATGGAACTAATATATAAAAATTCTAAGGTGTAGTGTGCTGGATTTTTTTGGTTAACCAGCCATGTAGGATATTTGAGTATGTAAACCAAACTTGGCCACCAGGTCAACACACAATGAGCTAGCAGACTGGGAAGACCAAGACACTGTAAAAAGATTACTGAACGTGTTAAGGAGCTGTCCCTAATTTATTAAATACGTTGATTACCTAATAAAACACAATATCGAAAATGTGTAGGATAAAGTGATTCGGGCAAAAAATGTGTAGGGTAGACGGTAGTCTGAATGGAAGATCGAAGTCACCTTGCACACCAATGGTGTTCTAAGCATGATTTTACATCACCATTAATTGTGTATTTTCTTTCTTTAACTTACCGTCATTTAAATATTGCATACAAGATGATATCTATTTAGCATCAAAATCCCACTCAGGGATCACAGTTGGAAAATTTTGACATTCACTGTATCTTCATTTTATTTTCTTTTCAGAGCATCACCACATACTTTCTGTAATGCCTACAAGATCAAATAATTTTCTTTTTATTATGATTTTCTTTTTACTTATTATTTTTTATTTTCAATTAATAATTTGTTATACTCCAGTAATCCATCAAAATCTTGTCTACTAGGGAGAGATTTCATGTCATTCAATTTATATAAAAAATCTCCTGCAAATCCTTAATATCCCTGACTCTTGAAAATTTGTTAAAATTTAAATACCTTAAGATTTTGTTTGATTTTTTAAAATCCTAATTGAATGCCTAAAGATTTTAAAAGATTTTTTTTAATCTCAATTGAATACCCACATATTTAGAAAGATTATTTCAAATCCAAATTGAATACACATAGATTTAGAAATATCAAATCCAAATTGAATACCCACAAATTTATAAAGATTATTTAAAATCCCAAATGAATACACCCCTCTTTTTTTTGATAAAATCATACTTGCATTAATAATTCTCAAACTCAAGCATACAGATGATAAAATTCGGAGCAGAAACATTCCACTCCGTAAGACCTCACATAGAATATGGTGCCCTCGCTAAGCTATATGAGCTACAATATTCGCATACCTATGTGTGTAACACACTAACACTTCATCAAAGTGTTTATCCATATCTGTACAATCCTCCACGATCATATGATCAAGCACCCTACTCACACAAACAGTGAGACAATAACAAAACTCACACAAACGGTGAGACATAAAAAACCAATCTTACAACTTTAAAAATTACAAAATAAAGTTCAAACTAAAATCAACCAATCCTTAGATCTGGGAACAAACCCACCAGAACAAGATAACTCCTACCACGTACGAGAACAAGATCACCTAGAAGAATGAGAAATCCAGAGCTCCGTGGAATTGAGATCTAAGAAATTGAATGTCAAATCGGAAAAGGTTTTGAAGCCTTAGATCCGAAAATACAAAGATTTATTGAAAGAAGGAAGAAAAATAAATAAAATGGAAGATTTTGGGGCTTTCCACTAGTGGAGATCCGGTGGAAGCCCCAATACCGGCTAAGAAGAAAAAAGGGGGCTAGAGAGAAAATGGAATTTTTTTAGGGTTCTGCAACGGCTTCCGAATACACCCCTCTTAGTTTAATTATTGATAACTTTAGATTTGTGCAATATTTATATTACTATATAATATAAATATTTAATAATAATTTGTTATTGATGAGATTCGAACCTTGAACCTCTTGTTAATTCTATATAAGGTTATACCATTTAAACAGAAACGCCTCTTTTATGTTATTATTCATATTTTAATGTAGCTTTATTAATTAGTAGTGATAAGTGGATTTTATATCCACTAGTTACCTTCCGTTTGGACTTTAATCGTTTGCAAGTTCTCGAGTTTCGTTGTCATTTGATTTGATTTTGTGCAATTTGTGTAGGCTGTGTCGTGGAGGCATTTTGGAGCTAAAATGAGTAAATGGTGAGTTTTTAAATTTGGAGGGGAAGCAACAAGTCATGCAGTAGAAGGAATTGAATTCCAGGGATCGCAAAGGGTCATGGCGCAAGAGTGAGAAGCGCAGCAGCGCTGCAACGGAAGTTTTCCAGGAAGTATAAGGCGCAACAGCGCGAGTTGGGGCGCAGTGGCGCATGTTGGAGTGGCGCAATAGCGCTTGTGAAGGCGCATGGGCGCTGGTTGGGCGTGATTTCCAGAAGAAAGAGGGCGCAATGGCGCTCCAACAAGGGGCAGTTGCGCTCGAATGTAGTGTTTTGATTATTTTGGATTCGTTATTTCCGGGTCATTTTGTATTGGGCCTATTTTATTTGGGGCTTTTCCTGAGACTATTTGAGTATCGTGGTAGACCTAAAAAACGATATCTATCATTTTAGTTAGGTTTTCTTTGGATCATCATCAACATTATTATTTAGAACAATTTTTCAAGAGGAGTTTTCCAAGCTAGTGACAAGCAAGGAGGCTTAATCTTTGGATCATTTGTACTCTTCTCATTATTTGGGGATTTATTTCTAAACCTATTTCTCTTTTATTATTATTTGTTTCCTAGAATTATGTTATCAATTGAACCCATGATGGCGATGAGGTCGATTATGGGCTAAAT
Organism: Saposhnikovia divaricata; assembly: GCA_036435485.1. Classification (NCBI taxonomy): domain Eukaryota; kingdom Viridiplantae; phylum Streptophyta; class Magnoliopsida; order Apiales; family Apiaceae; genus Saposhnikovia; species Saposhnikovia divaricata. The sequence continues at coordinate 9,015,486 of JAZHRN010000145.1, read as the reverse complement.
CGTTATCATGGGGTTTTAATGGATTTTTCTATGGATACTAGTAATTGAGTGTTATTTATGCCTTGGTGTGTGATGGATTGAATTGATTTCCTAGTATGATTATGCTTATTCATTATGGATGAGTCGCGAACATCTGTAATTGTGTGTTTGATCCTGGTGAATGCGAAAGTGGATCTAGGGTTTAGAACAATTCATGCTAGCATAGGTTTTTGCATGTGAAGAACATGTATTAATTTGTGGTGTAATTCTAACCGTCTTGCATTGACTATGTGGCTTAATGGATGCTTGATTTTTAACCGGTGTGTGTTCAATTGCTATAGACATATAGGGACTACACATATTTGGTGACTACTTGACTTCTATCAATTGTGGATGATCAGTAGGATGGTATATGCACAATGAAAGTTGGTGTGTATCAGTTTAGTGCATCTAATCAGTAATCAACTCTGTCACATACTGGGTTAACGGGCATAAGATTCTAGTTGAAGTGGTTAATGAAATTGAAATCCCATGTTTGTTTATTATAAAGTAAAAGTTAAGTTATTTCCTCGTAATTTCCATAGTTGGCAATTAATCATTAGTTAATTAAAACCAAATTTGTTATTGTCTTGGCAGTGAGTGTAAATCATAAGCTGGTGTATAAGTGAACAAAACGAACAATTTGAGTCTCTGTGGGAACGAATCCTATTTACCGTATATTACTTGTTGACCACGTTCTCTTGCGTGAATAAGTGCGAACAAGTTTTTGGCGCCGCTGCCAGGGACTCGGTTCATCGTTTGTTTAGTTTGTGATCTTGTCATCAATTTGGATTAAATTCATTGACTCGGATGTTTTTCTCACTCATTTACTTTTGGGTTTCTCAGGTACTATCTTGAGCGTGTATGCGTACTCGATCTCAAGTTCGTAAAGAGAATCTGGAAGAAGAGGAGCAAGAAGAGGTATTAGTGGAAGAAGTTGAAGAAGTGTTGGAAGTTACTGGAGAAATGGCAGATAACAAGGCGTGAAGGAATACTCTCAGCCAAAGATTGATGATATTCAATTGAGTATTGTGCGGCCGGCTATTGCTGCAAATAATTTTGAGATCAAGCCGGGCACGATTCAAATGGTCCAGAACTCAGTCCAGTTTGGGGGTTCACCTGTTGAGGATCCCAACATGCATATCAGAGATTTCATCGAGATTTGTGACACCTTCAAAACCAATGGAGTTTCTGAAGACGCTGTCAAGCTAAAGTTGTTTCCATTCTCTTTGAGAGACAAAGCAAAAAGCTGGTTGCATTCACTTCCAGCAGATTCCATCACTACATGGGAAGATCTAGCACAAAAGTTCTTGGCTAAATTCTTTCCTATGGCAAAGACTGCTGTCATGAGGAATGCTCTTACACAATTTAGTCAGCATTCTGGTGAATCACTGTGTGAAGCTTGGGAGAGGTACAAGGAGATGCTTCGAAAATGCCCTCATCATGGGATGCCAAATTGGATGGTCATCAATAGATTTTACAATGGGTTAAGTCATTCTCGAGCAATGCTTGATGCAGCATCTGGAGGAGCTCTGTGGGCCAAAAGCTATGAAGAGGCCTATGACTTGATTGAAATAATGGCTGCAAACGAGTATCAGAATCCGACATAGCGTATTCCACAAGGTAAGGTTGCAGGTGTACTTGAAATGGATGCCACAACAGCTATAGCAGCTCAGCTACAGGCTCTAACCATGAAAGTGGATTCATTGGCTAAGGTGGGGGTTCATCAAGTCGCCATGGTTTGTGAATTGTGTGCGGGGGCTCATGACACTAATCAATGTGCAATTTCTAGTGAGTCGGCACATTTTATCAGCAATTATCAGAGGCCTTCACATCCTGCTCCTAATACATATCATCCCAACAATAGGAATCATCCTAACTTCAGTTGGAGCAACAATCAGAATGCTATGCAACAACCATCTCAGGGTCAGCAGTATGGTTCAAAGCAGTTCAACAATTCAGGTTATCAACAACCTTATGCCCAAAGGCCACCATACAATCCACCTGGATTTCATCAACCACAACCAGGAAGTCATGTGCAATCTAATGAGAAGTCAGAAATGGAAGAATTGCGAATGATGTACAAGAGTCAAGCAGCATCTCTGAAAACTCTTGAAAACCAAATGGGCCAACTGGCCAATGCTCTTTTGAACAGACCTCAAGGGCAATTACCTAGTGACACGGAAGCAAATCCGGGTAAAAAGGAGGTCAAGGAACAGATTCATGCTGTTACGTTGCGTTCTGGAAAGGTTACAGACGATCTGGGGGTCAAAAAGCAGCTTAACGAAGAACTTGAAAATGCTGTGAACAGTGATTTGGGAGCGGGAGCGCCTGAGGGGTCTGTCCGGTCTTCAAGTTCTGCTCTTCTGGTCATTCAGAAGGCATCAGGTGAGGAAGAAAAGGAGAAGTCAGCTGGGAAAACAAGTTCAGAAATTACGGAAGCTAGCAAAGAAGTTTATCCGCCTCCGCCATTCCCTAAAAGGCTTCAGAAACAGAAGTTTGATAAGCAATTCGCAAAGTTCTTGGAAGTGTTCAAAAAGTTGCACATAAATCTACCATTTGCTGAAGCACTTGAACAAATGCCAAGTTATGCCAAGTTCATGAAGGGCATACTTTCGAGGAAATTGAAACTCGAGGAGTTAGAGACCGTTGCTTTGACGGATGAGTGCCGTGCTGTCTTGCAACAAAAGTTACCACCTAAGCTGAAGGATCCGGGGAGTTTTACCATACCGTGCATCATTGGGAATGTGTCTTTTGATAAGTGTTTGTGTGATTTAGGGGCAAGCATCAACCTCATGCCCTATTCGGTTTTCTCGCAACTTGGTCTTCCGGAGCCTAAGCCTACAAACATGTCACTTCAGTTAGCTGATCGCTCAATTACCTACCCTCGAGGAATTGTGGAAGATGTTTTGGTAAAAGTAGACAAACTCATATTTCCAGCGGATTTCGTCATACTTGATTTCGAAGAAGATAAGAAAATCCCTATCATTCTTGGGAGACCATTCTTGGCCACGGGTCAGACCTTGATTGACGTGCAAAAAGAGGAACTCACCATGAGGGTGCATGATCAAAATGTCACCTTCAATGTTTTCAAGGCTATGAAGTTTCCAACTGAAGAAGAGCAATGTTTGAAGATAGACTTGGTGGAGTCAGCAGTGCAATCAAAAATTGAGCATATGTTCTTGAATGACACATTGGAAAAAGCACTGATTAGTGATTCTTTATTGGAAGAAGATGAGATAGATGAGCAACTGCTACTTCTTGATGCTACTCCATGGCAAAGGAAATTCGAGAGACCAGTGGAATCTTTAGGTCTATCTGAATTGAATGGGTCACATCAGCGGTTGAAACCATCCATTGAAGAAGCTCCAACTCTAGAGCTCAAGCCACTACCTGATCACTTAAGGTATGCCTCTCTTGGTGAGTCATCTATTTTACCTGTGATTATTGCTGCTAACCTGTCAAATTCTGAGGAAAACAAGCTCTTGAGAGTTCTTAGAGAGTTCAAATCAGCTATTGGTTGGACCATAGCAGACATCAAGGGGATTAGTCCGGCTTACTGTCAACATAAAATTCCATTAGAAGAAGGGAGTAAACCAACAGTGGAAAATCAGAGACATCTAAATCCAATCAGGAAAGAAGTTGTGAAGAAAGAAATTATCAAGTGGTTGGATGCAGGGATTATCTATCCCATTTCTGATAGTTCATGGGTAAGCCCAGTTCAATGTGTGCCGAAGAAAGGTGGCATGACGGTAATCACCAATGAGAAGAATGAACTTATCTCCACTCGCATAGTCACTGGTTGGAGAATCTGTATGGACTACCGGAAATTGAACAAGGCCACGAGGAAGGATCATTTTCCTTTGCCCTTTATCGATCAGATGCTAGACCGACTTGCAGGTCAGGAGTACTATTGCCTATTGGATGGATATTCTGGGTATAATCAAATCTGTATTGCTCCTGAGGATCAGGAGAAGACGACATTCACATGTCCATTCGGTACATTTGCTTTTCGGCGAGTCTCTTTTGGTTTGTGTGGTGCACCTGCCACTTTTCAAAGGTGTATGATGGCTATCTTTTCAGACATGATTGGTAAGACCGTAGAAGTTTTCATGGATGACTTTTCTGTAATCGGTCTCTCTTTCGATGAATGTTTGAAAAATCTGGGTGCGGTTCTGAAAAGATGTGTGGAGACTAATCTAGTGCTTAACTGGGAGAAATGCCATTTCATGGTGCAGGAGGGAACTATTCTTGGGCACAAGGTGTCACGGAGAGGTCTAGAGGTGGACAGGGCAAAAATAGAGACAATTGAAAATCTTCCACCACCTAATTCAGTGAGAGGGATTCGCAGTTTCCTTGGTCACGCAGGTTTCTACAGGCGTTTTATCAAGGACTTCTCAAAAATCTCCAAACCGTTGTGTAAGGTCTTGGAAAAGTATGTTCTTTTAAATTTGATGAAGAATGTTTGACCGCTTTCGAGACTCTGAAAAAGAAATTGGTTTCAGCACCAGTGATCATTGCTCCTGATTGGAGTGAACCTTTTGCTATGATGTGCGACGCTAGCGATTATTCCGTGGGGGCTGTTCTTGGTCAAAAGAAAGAGAAAGTGTTTCATGTGATCTATTATGCAAGCAAGACTCTTAATGAGGCTCAGTTGAACTACACTACTACTGAAAAGGAGCTGTTGGCCATAGTCTATGGTTTTGAAAAATTTCGTTCTTACTTGCTCGGTACAAAGGTAATGGTGTACACGGATCACGCTGCTATTAGATATCTGCTCTCTAAAAAGGACTCCAAACCTCGTTTAATTCGTTGAGTACTTCTGTTACAAGAATTTGATGTGGAGATAAAGGACAGGGAAGGGACAGAGAATCAAGTAGCTGACTATCTTTCTCGTCTGGAGGACTCTGGTAAATCTTCTCGAGATGGTACCATCATTAATGAATTCTTCCCGAATGAGCAATTGTTTAGGGTGCAAGAAGAGGAGCCATGGTACGCAGACATTGTGAACTTTCTGGTTAGTCAAGTGATTCCATCCGAATTTTCTTATGCACAAAGGAAGAAGTTCTTGCATAAAGTTAAATGGTATCGTTGGGACGAACCATATCTGTTTAAACAGGGAGCTGATCAGATTCTTAGAAGATGTGTGCCGTATAGTGAAACAGAGGCTATTCTGAGGGATTATCACGCCACGACATATGGGGGCCACTATGGAGGTGAAAAGACTGCCACTCGGATTCTTCAAGCGGGGTTCTATTGGCCTTCTTTTTTTAAGGATGCTCATCAGTACGTCTTAAGGTATGACCGTTGTCAGCGTGTTGGTAACATATCGAGGAGGGATGAGATGCCCCTTAATGTAATGTTGGAAGTGGAAATTTTCGATGTTTGGGGAATCGATTTCATGGGACCGTTTCTCTCTTCATGCAACAATCAATATATCTTGCTAGCCGTTGATTACGTCTCTAAATGGGTAGAGGTCAAAGCACTTCCGACAAATGATGCCCAAGTCATGCTTAATTTCCTTCAGAAGAACATCTTCACCAGATTTGGTACTCCTCGAGTCATTATCAGTGATGAAGGCACTCATTTTTGCAATCGCAAGTTCACTAATCTTATGGCCAGATACAATATCAATCATCGGGTAGCTACAGCATACCATCCGCAGACCAATGGTCAAGCTGAAGTGTCTAATCGGGAAATCAAGCGTATTTTAGAAAAGGTGGTGAGTCCTTCAAGAAAGGATTGGTCTCTGAAACTCGATGAAGCCGCCTGGGCTTATCGAACGGCATATAAAACACCTTTGGGTATGTCGCCATATCAACTTGTCTACGGGAAAGCTTGTCATTTGCCGGCGGAATTGGAGCACAAGGCTTATTGGGCTTTGAAGAAGCTAAATTTTGATCTTACAGCAGCGGGTGAGAAGAGAATGGTGCAACTCAATGAGATGGACGAGTTTCGTTTGCAAGCCTATGAGAACAATAAACTCTACAAAGAAAAAGTAAAGAGATGGCATGATCGTCGTTTAATCAACAAGGTATTTGTTCCTGGCCAACCCGTGTTGTTATTTAATTCTCGCCTTCGTCTATTTCCTGGAAAGCTTAAGTCGAGATGGTCAGGGCCCTTTGTTGTAAAAACCGTGTTTCCGCATGGAGTGGTTGAGATTTTTGAAAAATCACCTGATCAGTCATTCAAAGTCAATAGGAAGAGATTGAAACCGTACTTTGGTGAGGTATCGAATCGTGGGGCTGAAACCGCGGTTCTTGCAACTACTGAGTGAATCATGGAAGTCACGTCAAGCTACTGACGTAAAAGAAGCGCTTCGTGGGAGGCAACCCACGCTTTGGTATTCCTATTTCTGTTTAGTTGAAAAAAAAAATTTGGAAAGTGAAAAAAAAAAACAGGGTCCACGACGCGCAACAGCGCCCCAGAACGCGCAGGAGCGCCCGCCGCAACTGGTTTCCAGGAAGTTACACACGCAGAGGGGCCTTCCCAAACCAGCGCTGTTCCCCTGTACGAAAAAAAAAATTTCTGTTAGTCAAATACAGCCCATCTCCGAACCCAAACACAAATTTCTTCCCCCTTTCATATTTCTATCCCTAATTCTATACCCAAAAACCTATCCCTAATTCTTTTCAATCAACTCCAACTTACATCTTCCAAACCCATATCAATTCCTAACCCACCTAATAATCTCTACACAATCATCTATACATACACCTATATACACAAATCCCCTCTTTATTCCAAATCACTCAACCTCCATAAACTTTCAAGATTTCTCGAATTCAAGTTTGGGGGAGTGCTTTCAAGGTTCCCATCTTCAATTTAAGGGGTAACATTCTCTCCTAATTGAATTATTTAGTTAAATTGAATTGTTGGAATTGGGATATTGTGTTTGGAGATATATTTTGGATTTGTTGGTGTTTGTTGAAATTGTGTTGTTAAAAGAGTGTTATGGCACCCAAAAGATTACGTGTGGCGAGTAGTAGTAGTTCGGAGGAGGAGGTGGAGGCGAATTATGATGTGGATAAATTTGTTTCTAAGGCGGCTCAAGATGAGTTTGAAAATTTATTGACGAAGGCCGTTGTCCAGGAGAGGGGTTTTGAGCCTTCGAGCGAGGATGGCGAGTTGAGGGATATGGTTAGGGAGTTAGGTTGGCTGATGTTTTGTGCTAAGCCTGTGGCGATTCCTTTGAGCATTGTAAGGGAATTTTATGCCAATGCCAAGGTTGACAAGAATGGTATCACCATGGTTAGGGGTCAAGCAGTGGCTTATAAGCCGGGGTCGATTCGGCGCGTTTTGTCTCAATCGCCGAAGCCTAGAGATGTTGAGGATTTGGCACGAAAAGACAGAGATGAGGTTGACCTAGATGCTATCATTGCGGGGATGTGTATTCCAGGTACGGTTTGGAAGTACAAGGCAGGGTCAACCACGCCGAGTACGTTTCCTGTAGCTGCATCGACTAGGTATGCCCGAGCTTGGTTCTTGTTTATATGTGCACGCGTAATGCCAACTTCCCATGTTACTGAGGTTAATGTTGATCGTGCCATCATTTTATGGGGTATTCTGAACGGGAAGTACATTGATCTTGGTTACTTAGTCTATCAGAATATCATGAAGTTCTTGCGGGGTGGCACTACAGGCGGGATCCCACATGCTGTCATTATTACGGAGTTGTGTGTTCATGTGGGTGTTCAGTGGAATAATGATGAGACGTTACTCAGGCCGAGGGGTTCTATTAATCATACGGCGATTAATAAGATGGCGGAGTGGCCGGGTGGTATTCCTCACCCTAGGGGTCTTGGTTATGTTGAGATTTTTGAGGGAGGTGGTGATCCGGCACCGGTTGAGCAGGTCCCTCCACAGCCAGACCGAGACATAGCGGGACCTTCTCATGCGCAGACGAGCTAGACGAGTCAGGGTACTGTGGTTTTCAGTGATGCTCAGTTCAGACGCATGTTAAGGCGTTATGATACTACGCATGCCATGCTTCACCGATTTGCTACAGATTTAACTCAGTCTTTGGATGGAATGTATCGACAGCAGGGTTTTCAGGTCACATTGCCCACCTTCGGAGCACACCACGTCTATCCACCACCAGACACACCACCCGAGGAGGGTGACGATGCCAATGACTAGGGGAGTATCTCTTGTACCCTTTAATTTTACCTTCAATGAGGACATTGAAATTTTTAAGTTTGGGGGTGATTTTAGGGTATCAATAGTCATTGCATTGCATATAGTTGCATATTCATGATAGTTCATATTAGTAATTTTGAATTTAGTTTTGCCATGCCATTTAGTTTGCATTTAGGATGCCATGCCATATAGAATTATTTAGGATTGTAATATTATTTGTTCATGCATATCACATGATTCCACTTGAGTGTCTGTTTCTGGCTCGATAGGTCGACGTTAATTTGAGTGCGATGACGATGAATAGAAGGTTGATTTAAGTACTTATGAAATTGACTTGCGTGTGTTGGGAACACAATCTTTTCACGTTCTCACTGTTTGCTCTTGGGCTAGATCGAGTCATACCTTGTTTGGCTGTTAAGATTAAATCACTTATTTATATCTAGAATTTTCGCTATTCCCTTGATGGCGTAGAAGCACTTAAGTATAAGTTTGGGGGAAAACAGGGATTTCATGCTAAGTGTTGTGTCAAAATAATAATTGTTAGGTGTCAAATGGCTAGTGGCCGCTCATATTTAATATGAGTAGTCTAGGGGGGTGAGATAGTGCACCCATGTGTGAAAAAAAAAAAAAAAGAGAAAAGGCAAGAAAAAAAAAGAGTCGAAAAGAAAAAAAAAAGAAAAAAAAAAGAGTTGTGAGTTTAAAAAAAAAATGAGTGATTGTGAGAGGGTGTGTATGCTAATTGACTAGGGTGGGCTCTTTAGTACTCGAGCAAGTAAGTTCTAGGGGATTTTATGCCTAGTGACCTAAGACTTTTCCGGTCTGGGATCCACTAACCTAATGCTCGCTACATGACTGCTATTGTATAAGACTTTAGGGGTCTCACCCATTGCACGGTCAATAAGCATGTGTGTTTTGTGTTTTGTGGTGTTTTGTATAGTAAAGCATAAGTCCTTGTCTACCTTAAATGATGATGGCGGTGTCTTTGAGTCATGGAGTGTCTAAAGTTCATTCTGTTTATAAACATGTGATTGTTTTGGCGAAGAATTGGTTATGTCTTTGATCTAGTTTCGAGAGTATATCTAGTGAGAAATGCACACACCACGTTTCCGAGCATGTATTGTTAGTATACGGGGCCTTAGTCGAGCTCTATTTGGAGTTGTTGCATTCTTTGAGGCGTTGCTTGTTGAGTTGGATTTGGTAACTTTTGTGGGATCATGGCATTAGGACATGTTCGTATTATCATGACATTTCAATTTTAGTTATATCATGCATCATTTTAGGTTGAGTTTGCATTGCTTGAGGACAAGCAACGGTTTAAGTTTGGGGGTTTGATAAGTGGATTTTATATCCACTAGTTACCTTCCGTTTGGACTTTAATCGTTTGCAAGTTCTCGAATTTCGTTGATATTTGATTTGATTTTGTGCAATTTGTGTAGGTTGTGTCGTGGAGGCATTTTGGAGCTAAAATGAGTAAATGGTGAGTTTTTAAATTTGGAGGGGAAGCAACAAGTCATGCAGAAGAAGGAATTGAATTCCAGGGATCGCAAAGTGTAACACCCCCAGATCCGGGGTCAGGAATCTGGTGGTTACGGTCTTACATCCATTCATAATACTTGACTTGAGTCCATAATAAATAAATCACATGTTGTGACCCCACAATAATTACCACTCACACACACAACAGTTATAGTCCCAGAGATGAAATTGAAATAAGTCTTACATTAAAGGGTTTACGAATAAAAGTTATTACAATCCCAAAAGGATAACATCATAGGTTTAAAAGTTTTGCCGTTGATTACATTAATTATACATATAGTTAAACAGGAAACAAAAGCTGTCTAACTATGCTACCTCAGCAATGGCGGCTAGCATCTCAGCGGGTAGTCCGGTGGGTCGGGTAACCTGCTTGCGCCGAGTGCGCCTGACGCGAGCCATCTGTCCTAGCTGTTGTTGTGACATAATATAAACAAGGCAAGGGTGAGCGAAAGCCCACCAACAAATATATAACTGAACGATAATTTAAAACAGTTCAAAGCTATCTTTTAAACCATATGCCATGCATTTACGGAAATGATGCCAGTATAATATGAACGATGAAGTTACAAGGTAACTTAAAGTATTTGTTTGAAGAAATATCTGCTACATCAAAGTAAGCGAGATATTATTGTCGTTAATAAGAAGAGGAACTTGTAAGAAAGGGTTGCAATTCCAGTTATGACTCTTCTCCAACCCTGCCAACAGTAATCATGTTGCAGGAAATAAATGAATTTGGATGATGAACCAATGATGGAGTATTCACCGCGCCCGCTGTTCCAATCTTGATGATCAGTCGAGATCGTACAGCTCAATTTAGATTTACTACCGGTAGAAGGAAGAACTGACGGCTTTACTTGTGTACCGCCTTGCTAGCTCTCCCCGGCCAACGGTTGGGCCAAGGGGATGGACCGGCGCTACTCGGCCTCTTACACGACTCCTAGTTCAAATAGAATTCATGATTCTGAATGTAACGTTCGTCCCCCTTTCCCCAAGTATAAGACTTGTTGATAAGACTCCACAAAGTAGTCGTATCTAGTTGGAAAGGAAAATTTACCAATATCTCCCAAGCTATTACTTGGTAACGGATATCAACTTGTTCCAGAAATCTTACCCCTCGAAAGATGAGAAGGTAAACAACGACTTTAATAAGTCAACAGCACCCGAGTTGCGGGTGAAGGGAATACTTTATGACCGGGAAGTCGACAAGATAAATAACATTTTTCCAAGCAAGGTTCCCTTATTATTAAGAAGATAGACTCAAAGATGAATGATGTCTGGGAACCTTTCTTGATATAAGATTAATAATAATATGACTTCGAAATATTTTCTGTAATAATCGAAGAAGATAAACCTTATCGAGGTTATTCTAAGTATGGAATAAATATTCAGAGGATATTTATTGAATTAAAATATTTTACAGAATATTTGGGAATATGAAAGAATATCTTTAATCAGAGTATTTCTCAAAATAATCCCTGAAGGGATATCAGGGGAATATTTATTGAATAAATAAATATTTAAATGAATATTCAAAACAATATTCATTAATTAATAAGACCTGAAAAGAATATTTAAGGTAATAATCATAATTAATTAGGAAATTTAAATGAATATTCAAAAGTAATATTCATTGAATGAATAATATCCTAAATGAATATCAAGTAATATTCATTTAGTAATCCAAGCCTTAAGGAATATTCGAGATAATATTTGATAATTAAATCAAGCTTCAGATGAATATTAAAATAATATTCATCAAGCATTTAATATCTTAAATGAATATTCGAAAGTAATATTTATTTAATAAAATAATAATCTAAAAGAATATCCAAATAATATTCATCTAACAGTCTCATCTTTAGAAGAATATTCGAAATAATAGTCGATAATCAATTCGACTCTGAATGAATATTGAGAAGTATTATTCGTTGAATAGTTAAATTCAAATAATTATTTGAAGTAAGGATCGTTAAAATAATTAGTCCCGAACGAATATTCAAATAATATTCGTCGCCCAAATAATAGAAAATATTTACTTAAATATTTTCTCCCGAGGTAATCTCGATATATCAAGAAATATTGACTCCCGGTCTATATTTGATGAATAAAGATGTATACGCCCTTCTATGAGGGTCTTATAATAATCGGCTTATAACTGATATATAATTATCTAGCTTATAAGCCAACAATAACATTCAAGGAACAAGTATATCAATTCAACTTGAAAGTAGGCATGCATGCAATGGCATATGTATATCAGCAATCATATATATATATTTATTCAATCACAACAACAGCCTAAAAGAAGGGAATTGAAACTTGCCTGGTAGTCGAGTACGGTAAGGGGTAGTGGTAGCGGGTCCCGGTTCAGCCTGGTGATCTATAAATAGCCAAGGCATTCGGAATTAATCACTTAACATATTAAACGTTAAGTTATACTTAAATCGAAACACGTTCTCGAGTCATCTCGTTATACCCTTTTTAGTGGATTACTTATTATCACTGATCCGACCCGACCTTCGTTCGTTAATACGACATGTCACTGCACTTATACTTGGGACATACTTAAGTCATATGAGTTCTAAGGTTGATCGTTACGAACCAATATTTTACTCCGAGTTTTATCGCCCGTTTTCTAAGCGTTTTACCAAAGTTATAAAGGAGTCGTCTTTTAGGGGTTCGTTCTCGTTTAACCTTGACTCGAACATTTTTAATAAATCGAAAAATGCTCTTTTTGACATACGGTTTTCTTTCACACCTTCCTTCTTACCCCTAGTATTTATTTACCAAGATTCGCCATGACGTTACATAGCTTACGAGGGTTCAATTTCAGTTACGAACTTTTGTTTACGGATTCGAACTACTTTTAGTAATTTAGTCATAAATCCTAAACCGTAAGTCCGTTTCACGTGATCTTTATATCAAAACGAAGCTTAGAGCATTACCTATCCTATCATGGCAGATAAGGTCTCTGGACAGTAGGGGTTCAACATGGAAAATGGCATACAAAACATGGTATTGTAAAATCGGGCATTATAACGGCTGTAAATCGAATATCTATCAATTTCGAATCTTCCCATAAACATAGCATCCAACCCAAACAACATATACATGACTTATATACATGAACTGAGGCCAAGCAATGCCTTTCCGTTCATCTAAACTATTTTTAACATTTATCAAAACTACATCATATTCATGCTTATAATCATGCTAATATCACATCTTATACTAAAACCCATCAAGAGCATGCAAAATCTCAAGGTAAAGCCTAGGGTTTAAAGTTGTTATACCTTCCTTGGAGTATGATCTAGCCTCACTATGCTTGGTATGATCCTTAGAAGTGCTTAAGCTTGCTAAATCAACCAAAGAAATCAAGGAAAAACAAGATTAGTTCATGAAAACACTATTCACCCTCCTCTTAAATCATTTTTTTGAAAATGGAAAAAGAAGAGATTGAAGCTAGGATTTTGAGGAGATCATTTATATGAAATGTAAGTCTCACCATAAAAGTTTCAAGATCAACAAATGGTTGGAAGTTGGATTTTGAAATTGGAATTTTGCAAGGGGCCGAATGGAGCTTCAAGGGAGAGTTTTATGTTCTTTTGTGTTGGTTGATTTGGAATAATGCATAAAGTGACATTTGCTAGATAATATCTCATCCAAGTGGTGTTAGTGCAGTGTGATGTAATGGATGATGATTTTTGTAGGACAAGTGTTGCATTTTGCATGGTTGAAGGCTTAACCAAGTGATTTGATTTTCTAAGTACTAGTTGATCTCTAATGGTTCTAGTTCCTTGATTCTAGTTTGGTTAGTAGATATTTTATACATAGCACATGCATGCATCTTAGTCTCTGCTTGCTCTTTTGTCCGGTTATTGCTCGATTCGATTGATCGTTCGTAGGAATATTCCACGGATTTCTAGTTAGGGTTTACCGGGAATCCTCTTTAATATTAATACTTTCATTCTCCATCTTTCATTCTAACTTTCCATTATATATTCCTTTAATCCATTCGTTAAATACTTAAGGCTATCAGTGTCCAGGGAACTCTCGGAGAAAATAAAAGTGCGGTTTTTCAGAATCCGACAGCTTTTACATACACTTATTTTCCCCCTGGATTACTAATACGAACTCGGAAATCCGTTCCGAATACTCCTATATAGTGTCGTCTCATATTATTATATACTCTCACCAAAACACTATTCATTCTGTATTCTTTACTTATTCTCTTAGGGTTGTATAATTGTCCGTATTCTCTTTCGATCGTTCCTTAACCTTTTTACGGAACTACTGGATTAATCGTTATCGATCTGGATGACATGAGAGTATTCTCTTGCTTGAAGTTGCCATATCTTATTCCCTTAGAAGATAGATTATTCTTACCTATGTTGTCACCCTTTAGCATTCTTCAAGACATAACATAATAAAGTCGCATTCCATTCATTCTTTCCCAAATATTAATTATTACATTGTAGCCATATCCACTATTCATTCTTACATCATTAAATACATAAAAGTTTTAATTCCACCCAAAATCTGGGTTCTTACAGTCTCCCCTCCTTAAAAGGATTCCGTCCCGGAATCAGTTTGAAAACAAGTGGGGGTACTTTTCTTGCATTGCGCTTTCAAGTTCCCAGGTGGATTCTTCTACATTGTGGTTCTGCCACAAAACTTTGACTAGCTGAATGACCTTGTTTCGGAGCACTTGTTCTTTCCGGTCTATGATTTCCACAGGTTGCTCCACATAGGTCAGGTCTGGTTGCATGTCCACTTGCTCATACTCTACAATATGCTTAGCATCCGGATTATACTTCCTCAGCATCGAAACATGGAACACATTGTGCACCTGCTGTAGATTCGGGGGCAATGCGAGTTCATAAGCTAGTTCCCCAATCCGTCTCAAGATCTCAAATGGTCCAATGTATCTGGGACTCAGCTTTCCTTTCTTCCCAAATCTCATTAAACCTTTCCAAGGTGACACTTTCAAGAACACTAGGTCCCCTACCTCGTATTCCTTGCCTTTCCGAGCTAAGTCGGCATATTTCTATTGTCGATCCTGGGCTGCTACCAACCGTCCTCTGATTAGATCTACTGCATCTTTAGTTCGTTGGACCACTTCGGGCCCGAGCATCTTCCGCTCTCCAACTTCATCCCAATACAAGGGAGATCGACATTTTCTTCCATAAAGGGCCTCATAAGGTGGCATCCCAATGCTTGAATGATAACTGTTATTATAGGAGAACTCAACCAATGGCAAGTGATCATCCCAACTCCCCTTGAAGTCTATCGCGCAGACTCTCAACATATCCTCTAGCGTTTGGATGGTCCTTTCACTTTGCCCATCTGTCTGGGGGTGGTAGGCTGTGCTCATGTTCAGCCGGGTCCCTACACACTCTTGAAAACTTCTCCAAAACCTGGAGTTAAATCTAGGATCTCGATCGGATACTATTGCGACTGGGACTCCATGTCGCGCCACTATCTCTTTTAAGTAGATGTCCACTAGTCTATCGACCGTGTACCTTTCGTTGATCGGGAGAAAGTGAGCCGATTTCGTCAGTCGATCTACAATTACCCATATGGCGTCATGATTAGCCTTGGTCCTTGGTAAACCTACTACGAAATCCATGGCTATATGTTCCCATTTCCATTCTGGAATCTCTAAGGGATGTAGAAGTCCGCTGGGCCTCTGGTGCTCTGCCTTCACTCGTTGGCAGGTTAAGCATCTGCTTACCCACTCTGCTACGTCCTTTTTCATATTGGGCCACCAGTAATACTCCTTCAAATCCCGATACATTTTAGTGCTACCGGGGTGCACTGAGTATCTTGAGTTGTGTGCCTCATTTAAAATCTCATCCTTGAGCTCCTGAACATTTGGGATCCATATCCTGTACGTGTACCTCATGATCCCTTCCTTGTCTCTTTCGCACTTAATCTCCTCCCCGGTCATTAGCTCTTCTGTGGAGTTCTTTTCTTCCTCCATCATCCGTTCCTGGCACAGTCTAATCTTTTCTAGCAATGGAGGTTGGATTATAATTTCCATCAACTTTTCTTGGCCCTCTTCAGGTAACTTAACCTCGATTTCCAACTTCTCAAAATCCTTCACTAGCTCTTTCTCTGAAGTTATCATCTTGAGCTTCTCTTTCCGACTAAGGGCGTCAGCCACCACATTGGCTTTACCCGGGTGATATCGAATTTCACAGTCGTAATCCTTGATTAACTCTAACCACCTCCTCTGGCGCATGTTAAGCTCTTTCTGAGTGAAAATGTATTTGAGGCTCTTATGATCTGTGTAAATCTCGCATTTTTCCCCATACAGGTAGTGTCTCCAAATCTTTAAGGCGAAGACTATGGCTGCTAGTTCTAGATCATGCGTGGGATATCTGACTTCATAATCCTTCAATTGCCTAGACGCATATGCTATTACCTTGCCGTGCTGCATAAGCACGCATCCCAGTCCTTTATGCGAAGCATCACTGTAAATCACGAAATCTCCTTTCCCATCAGGTAATGCCAGCACTGGGGCTGTCACCAGCCTCTTCTTTAACTCTTGGAAACTCTTCTCGCATTTCTCAGTCCATTCAAATTTCTCGGTTTTACGGGTAAGTCGAGTTAATGGAGCTGCGAGTTTCGCAAAGTCTTGGACAAATCTCCTGTAATATCCGGCCAGTCCAATGAACTCCTCACCTTGGTTGGAGTAGTTGGCCGTTCCCAGTTTGAAACTGCTTCTATCTTGGAGGGGTCAACCAACACTCCTTCTCTATTGATCACGTGCCCTAAGAATTGTACCTCATTTTTACAAAACTCACACTTGGAGAACTTGGCATATAACTGCTCTTTCCTGAGTATTTCTAAGGTTATCCTTAAATGTTCAGCGTGTTCTGCCTCTGTCTTTGAGTAGATGAGAATATCATCAATGAAAACTATCACGAATTGGTCCAAATATTCCTTGAACACTCTATTCATTAGGTCCATGAAGGCTGCCGGGGCGTTGGTCAATCCAAATGACATAACTAAGAACTCATAATGTCCGTATCTGGTGCGGAATGCAGTCTTCGGGATATCTTCAGGTTTGATCTTTAGTTGGTGATATCCTGTTCTCAAATCAATCTTAGAGAAGTATTCAGCTCCTCTTAGCTGGTCAAACAAATCGTCTATCCTGGGCAATGGATACTTATTCTTTATGGTTAGCTTGTTCAATTCTCGGTAGTCGATGCATAACCTCATACTTCCATCCTTTTTCTTAACAAACAACACTGGTGCGCCCCAAGGCGACACACTGGGCCTTATCATGCCCTTATCCAACAATTCCTGTAATTGTTTAGCTAGCTCTTTCATTTCTACTGGGGCTAGTCGGTACGGGGCCTTCGAAACTGGCGCCGTCCCCGGGGCTAATTCGATGGCAAACTCAATTACCCTATCCGGTGGTAGTCCAAGAAGATCTTGTGGGAACACGTCCTCGAACTCATTAACTACCAGAATGTCCTGCAATCTTGGCACTTCCTTCTGAGTATCTATAACGTAGGCTAAATAAGCCTCGTTCCCTTTTCGTAACAATCTCTTGGTTTGCGCCATGGTCAGAATTTTCTGGGTCTGTCGCATCCCCTTAAACACTATTTCTTTCTTCCCTGGGGTTTTCAACTTAACCTTTTTCCCTTTACAATCTATCTGCGCATCATTGCGAGACAACCAATCCATACCCAAAATGACATCGAATTCCTCTAGCTTAAAAGGAATTAAATCGACATAGAAGGATCGTCCTCCTATTTCTAGCTTACAATCGGGGTGAATTTGATTAACCGGTACGATTTCCTGATTAGCTATTTCTACTTGTAAGGAATCTCTTAGTTGCTGGGTTTTAAGTTTCAACTTATGCGCAAAATCTCTAGATATAAAAGACTTAGTTGCTCCTGAATCAAATAAGACATTTGCACTGACTGAATTAAGAGAAAAAGTACCTGCTATCACATCTGTGTCCCTCACGGCATCTTGTACCGACATATTGAAAGTCCTAGCAGTTGGTGGCCTATTTGAGGCAACCTTGCTTGCTCCTGATGCTGCTGGTTTGTTCTTTGGGCAATCCTTCCTCATGTGCCCTCGCTGTCCACACTGGAAACAGGTTGTGCTGTTAGGGATGACCGTGGTGCAAGCGGTAGCATAATGCCCAGCTCGCCCACACTTATAACAGTTTATCTGCTTCAGGTTGCACACCCCGGAGTGCCTCTTCCCACAAGTAGCACACAATGGCAATGGAGGTCGAGAAGGGTTGGAACGGGACATTCCTGATTGGTGGCCGCCCTGGCTCACACTTACACTCGCAGATGGTTTAAACTCTACATTCCTCCCTGGTAGGGAAACCGCTCCTCGATTAAACTTGGTTGGGGGTTTTCCTCCAGCGGATCTCCCGCCCATACTAACATGCTTTCTCTTTATCCCCCCTTTCTCTCTCTCTCTCTGCATCTGATCACTACCAGCCTCCACAATGGTTGCCTTCTGCACCAAGGTGGCATAATCTGTAATCTCTAAAACAGCCACCCTATTCTGGATCCACTGTTTCAGCCCTTGTTGAAACCTGTTAGCTTTCTTCTCTTCTGTGTCTACAAACTCTGCCACAAATCTTGATAGCTCAGTAAATTTAGCCTCATAGTCAGCCACTGACATATTGTTCTGTTTCAGTTCCAAAAACTTAAGTTCCATCTGGGTTTTCATGAACTTCGGAAAGTACTTCTCCAGGAATAATTGTTTGAACCTTTCCCAGGCTATGACAGCATCAGTCTCCATGTTTTTCTTGGCTTCCCACCAATAATTGGCCTCTCCCTTTAGTAGGTAAGTAGCAAAAACAGTCTTCTGAGCCTCATTGATACTCAGAATCTCAAAAGACTTTTCCATTTCTTTGATCCAGGCCCTCGCCTCAACGGGATCAGCCGATCCGTGGAACTCTGGGGGCTTAAGGGACTTAAAGGCCCTAAAGGAATTTGCCACTGAAGTGTTGTTGCTTGGTGGTGGTTGGGGGTATTGGTTCAAATTCTGCCTAAGTAGATCCATAAACTGGCCCATGGGGTTTCCGCCCTGGTTCTCCCCTTCCTGTTCTACTTCAGTTTCTCCACCCTCTATTTCCCTTTCAAATTCATTAGAGTACAGGGGTTCATCCTCTGCTCCATACTGGGAATCTTCTTGCTCATTATAGTCCTGATCTTGTTCCTCACTACTTCCACGGTTTTCCTCGTGTTGGTTGTGACTCTCTTGGTCAGTAGATTCGCGGGGGTTAGCCCTAGTGCCCATCCGTCTTGGAGGCATTTTACTGAAAATTTGGAAAATTATACGTTAGGTTCACTTACCGGTTTTAAAGGATTTTTCCTTGCACATTTCTTTACATGATTGGGTTTTAAAATCCCACAGTTTTATATCTCATGGAAACTTAATCGAAAAGTAATACATATGCTAATAAACTCGTGATCACTTCCCAACAAAATTGTAATGACTGAAATGGAAACAAATATATACCAGGTACCGAAAAGGTACAACATCCGAGTTACAACGATAGTTTAAAGTACAGCCATCCTAACAACAACAACAAGTCAAAAGTGAAATATGCTGTCTATCTGTCTAGTCTGCAAAAAGGGAAAAACAAGTACAAGAAAACCATCCCTACAAAAGCCGGCACTACTATGTCCGTACATGACTAGACAACTAGACCACTGCATCACTACATCTGAAATCAGCCGCCACGACGAAACATCCTCCGAACCCTCCCCATGGCGATGCGGAAGACCTCCTCAGCCGCTGCTCTGTCTACCCTACCATGCCCATCAGTAGGCAACTGTCGCACCCTCACCCGAGCCCTCAGCTCGATGCGGGTCACAGCCCTATACCCAACTCTGTCACTGATAGTCCTCCTGCCCTGCACCCTCATCCGGGCGGCTCTCTCTGCTGCTAACTCACTCCTAGACTCTGCCAACCTGGCATCTGCCACAGACAACTCTCTATAAAGCCCGTTCACAATCAAGTTGTGAACACATACTGGGACTCCTCCTATCGGGGCATGAGGTGGGGTGGATGGCTCAGCTGGAGCGGCAGTCTCTGTCTGCTGGGGCTCTGGGGTAAGCTCCTCAAACTCGTCGGGGTAGGGGCTCACAGGTAGTGGTGGTGGGGTAGGGGCTCTCTCAACAGGGAGGAGTGGAACAAAAAGTCCAGAACTCCCTACAGCACCAACTACTGGCTCATCTATGTCTCCCTCAACACCCTCATCCACCGGCACCACCTGATCCGTGGTCATGTCAGTGTCATCTCCCATAGTCCTGAACTCAGTCATAACCCAATAATCATCATCCTCAACCACTAACTCAGCATCCTGTCCTGTCTGGATCCCCTCCGGGTCCTCCTCCCCCTCAGTCTCAACAACATCTGTGTCAGCATCATCCTGGACCTCCTCAGGGTCCTCCTCCTCAGACTCGATCACATCAGTATCAGCCTCAACCTGGACCTCCTCAGCGTCTTCCTCCTCAGGCTCAGTATCCTCCTCAGGCAAGTGCTCATAGTATGGGTCCCTAGTCCGGAACATGTCCTCATCATGCTGTCTCGCAGCTGCCTCCTGGGCCGACAAGTCGCTCGCCTACACAAGACGAACTATGTTACTATCATGATACTTAAAAAGTTCCCGTAAGGGTTTTAGGTGAACCTGGCAAGGGTTCTTATTATATTATTGAATTTATTATTATATAACGTCGTATCATCTCTTGGGATATATAACCTCGCTCTGATACCATCTCTGTAACACCCCCAGATCCGGGGTCAGGAATCTGGTGGTTACGGTCTTACATCCATTCATAATACTTGACTTGAGTCCATAATAAATAAATCACATGCTGTGACCCCACAATAATTACCACTCACACACACAACAGTTATAGTCCCAGAGATGAAATTGAAATAAGTCTTACATTAAAGGGTTTACGAATAAAAGTTATTACAATCCCAAAAGGATAACATCATAGGTTTAAAAGTTTTGCCGTTGATTACATTAATTATACATATAGTTAAACAGGAAACAAAAGCTGTCTAACTATGCTACCTCAGCAATGGCGGCTAGCATCTCAGCGGGTAGTCCGGTGGGTCGGGTAACCTGCTTGCGCCGAGTGCGCCTGACGCGAGCCATCTGTCCTAGCTGTTGTTGTGACATAATATAAACAAGGCAAGGGTGAGCGAAAGCCCACCAACAAATATATAACTAAACGATAATTTAAAACAGTTCAAAGCTATCTTTTAAACCATATGCCATGCATTTACGGAAATGATGCCAGTATAATATGAACGATGAAGTTACAAGGTAACTTAAAGTATTTGTTTGAAGAAATATCTGCTACATCAAAGTAAGCGAGATATTATTGTCGTTAATAAGAAGAGGAACTTGCAAGAAAGGGTTGCAATTCCAGTTATGACTCTTCTCCAACTCTGCCAACAGTAATCATGTTGCAGGAAATAAATGAATTTGGATGATGAACCAATGATGGAGTATTCACCGCGCCCGCTGTTCCAATCTTGATGATCAGTCGAGATCGTACAGCTCAATTTAGATTTACTACCGGTAGAAGGAAGAACTGACGGCTTTACTTGTGTACCGCCTTGCTAGCTCTCCCCGGCCAACGGTTGGGCCAAGGGGATGGACCGGTGCTACTCGGCCTCTTACACGACTCCTAGTTCAAATAGAATTCATGATTCTGAATGTAACGTTCGTCCCCCTTTCCCCAAGTATAAGACTTGTTGATAAGACTCCACAAAGTAGTCGTATCTAGTTGGAAAGGAAAATTTACCAATATCTCCCAAGCTATTACTTGGTAACGGATATCAACTTGTTCCAGAAATCTTACCCCTCGAAAGATGAGAAGGTAAACAACGACTTTAATAAGTCAACAGCACCCGAGTTGCGGGTGAAGGGAATACTTTATGACCGGGAAGTCGACAAGATAAATAACATTTTTCCAAGCAAGGTTCCCTTATTATTAAGAAGATAGACTCAAAGATGAATGATGTCTGGGAACCTTTCTTGATATAAGATTAATAATAATATGACTTCGAAATATTTTCTGTAATAATCGAAGAAGATAAACCTTATCGAGGTTATTCTAAGTATGGAATAAATATTCAGAGGATATTTATTGAATTAAAATATTTTACAGAATATTTGGGAATATGAAAGAATATCTTTAATCAGAGTATTTCTCAAAATAATCCCTGAAGGGCTATCAGGGGAATATTTATTGAATAAATAAATATTTAAATGAATATTCAAAACAATATTCATTAATTAATAAGACCTGAAAAGAATATTTAAGGTAATAATCATAATTAATTAGGAAATTTAAATGAATATTCAAAAGTAATATTCATTGAATGAATAATATCCTAAATGAATATCAAGTAATATTCATTTAGTAATCCAAGCCTTAAGGAATATTCGAGATAATATTTGATAATTAAATCAAGCTTCAGATGAATATTAAAATAATATTCATCAAGTATTTAATAACTTAAATGAATATTCGAAAGTAATATTTATTTAATAAAATAATAATCTAAAAGAATATCCAAATAATATTCATCTAACAGTCTCATCTTTAGAAGAATATTCGAAATAATAGTCGATAATCAATTCGACTCTGAATGAATATTGAGAAGTATTATTCGTTGAATAGTTAAATTCAAATAATTATTTGAAGTAAGGATCGTTAAAATAATTAGTCCCGAACGAATATTCAAATAATATTCGTCGCCCAAATAATAGAAAATATTTACTTAAATATTTTCTCCCGAGGTAATCTCGATATATCAAGAAATATTGACTCCCGGTCTATATTTGATGAATAAAGATGTATACGCCCTTCTATGAGGGTCTTATAATAATCGGCTTATAACTGATATATAATTATCTAGCTTATAAGCCAACAATAACATTCAAGGAACAAGTATATCAATTCAACTTGAAAGTAGGCATGCATGCAATGGCATATGTATATCAGCAATCATATATATATATTTATTCAATCACAACAACAGCCTAAAAGAAGGGAATTGAAACTTGCCTGGTAGTCGAGTACGGTAAGGGGTAGTGGTAGCGGGTCCCGGTTCAGCCTGGTGATCTATAAATAGCCAAGGCATTCGGAATTAATCACTTAACATATTAAACGTTAAGTTATACTTAAATCGAAACACGTTCTCGAGTCATCTCGTTATACCCTTTTTAGTGGATTACTTATTATCACTGATCCGACCCGACCTTCGTTCGTTAATACGACATGTCACTGCACTTATACTTGGGACATACTTAAGTCATATGAGTTCTAAGGTTGATCGTTACGAACCAATATTTTACTCCGAGTTTTATCGCCCGTTTTCTAAGCGTTTTACCAAAGTTATAAAGGAGTCGTCTTTTAGGGGTTCGTTCTCGTTTAACCTTGACTCGAACATTTTTAATAAATCGGAAAATGCTCTTTTTGACATACGGTTTTCTTTCACACCTTCCTTCTTACCCCTAGTATTTATTTACCAAGATTCGCCATGACGTTACATAGCTTACGAGGGTTCAATTTCAGTTACGAACTTTTGTTTACGGATTCGAACTACTTTTAGTAATTTAGTCATAAATCCTAAACCGTAAGTCCGTTTCACGTGATCTTTATATCAAAACGAAGCTTAGAGCATTACCTATCCTATCATGGCAGATAAGGTCTCTGGACAGTAGGGGTTCAACATGGAAAATGGCATACAAAACATGGTATTGTAAAATCGGGCATTATAACGGCTGTAAATCGAATATCTATCAATTTCGAATCTTCCCATAAACATAGCATCCAACCCAAACAACATATACATGACTTATATACATGAACTGAGGCCAAGCAATGCCTTTCCGTTCATCTAAACTATTTTTAACATTTATCAAAACTACATCATATTCATGCTTATAATCATGCTAATATCACATCTTATACTAAAACCCATCAAGAGCATGCAAAATCTCAAGGTAAAGCCTAGGGTTTAAAGTTGTTATACCTTCCTTGGAGTATGATCTAGCCTCACTATGCTTGGTATGATCCTTAGAAGTGCTTAAGCTTGCTAAATCAACCAAAGAAATCAAGGAAAAACAAGATTAGTTCATGAAAACACTATTCACCCTCCTCTTAAATCATTTTTTTGAAAATGGAAAAAGAAGAGATTGAAGCTAGGATTTTGAGGAGATCATTTATATGAAATGTAAGTCTCACCATAAAAGTTTCAAGATCAACAAATGGTTGGAAGTTGGATTTTGAAATTGGAATTTTGCAAGGGGCCGAATGGAGCTTCAAGGGAGAGTTTTATGTTCTTTTGTGTTGGTTGATTTGGAATAATGCATAAAGTGACATTTGCTAGATAATATCTCATCCAAGTGGTGTTAGTGGAGTGTGATGTAATGGATGATGATTTTTGTAGGACAAGTGTTGCATTTTGCATGGTTGAAGGCTTAACCAAGTGATTTGATTTTCTAAGTACTAGTTGATCTCTAATGGTTCTAGTTCCTTGATTCTAGTTTGGTTAGTAGATATTTTATACATAGCACATGCATGCATCTTAGTCTCTGCTTGCTCTTTTGTCCGGTTATTGCTCGATTCGATTGATCGTTCGTAGGAATATTCCACGGATTTCTAGTTAGGGTTTACCGGGAATCCTCTTTAATATTAATACTTTCATTCTCCATCTTTCATTCTAACTTTCCATTATATATTCCTTTAATCCATTCGTTAAATACTTAAGGCTATCAGTGTCCAGGGAACTCTCGGAGAAAATAAAAGTGCGGTTTTTCAGAATCCGACAGCTTTTACATACACTTATTTTCCCCCTGGATTACTAATACGAACTCGGAAATCCGTTCCGAATACTCCTATATAGTGTCGTCTCATATTATTATATACTCTCACCAAAACACTATTCATTCTGTATTCTTTACTTATTCTCTTAGGGTTGTATAATTGTCCGTATTCTCTTTCGATCGTTCCTTAACCTTTTTACGGAACTACTGGATTAATCGTTATCGATCTGGATGACATGAGAGTATTCTCTTGCTTGAAGTTGCCATATCTTATTCCCTTAGAAGATAGATTATTCTTACCTATGTTGTCACCCTTTAGCATTCTTCAAGACATAACATAATAAAGTCGCATTCCATTCATTCTTTCCCAAATATTAATTATTACATTGTAGCCATATCCACTATTCATTCTTACATCATTAAATACATAAAAGTTTTAATTCCACCCAAAATCTGGGTTCTTACACAAAGGGTCATGGCGCAAGAGTGTGAAGCGCAGCAGCGCTGCAACGGAAGTTTTCCAGGAAGTATAAGGCGCAACAGCGCAAGTTGGGGCGTAGTGGCGCATGTTGGAGTGGCGCAATAGCGCTTGTGAAGGCGCATGGGCGCTGGTTGGGCGTGATTTCCAGAAGAAAGAGGGCGCAATGGCGCTCCAACAAGGGTCAGTTGCGCTCGAATGTAGTGTTTTGATTATTTTGGATTCGTTATTTCCGGGTCATTTTGTATTGGGCCTATTTTATTTGGGGCTTTTCCTGAGACCATTTGAGTATCGTGGTAGACCTAAAAAACGATATCTATCATTTTAGTTAGGTTTTCTTTGGATCATCATCAACATTATTATTTAGAACAATTTTTCAAGAGGAGTTTTCCAAGCTAGTGACAAGCAAGGAGGCTTAATCTTTGGATCATTTGTACTCTTCTCATTATTTGGGGATTTATTTCTAAACCTATTTCTCTTTTATTATTATTTGTTTCCGAGAATTATGTTATCAATTGAACCCATGATGGCGATGAGGTCGATTATGGGCTAAATCGTTATCATGGGGTTTTAATGGATTTTTCTATGGATACTAGTAATTTAGTGTTATTTATGCCTTGGTGTGTGATGGATTGAATTGATATCCTAGTATGATTATGCTTATTCATTATGGGTGAGTCGCGAACACCTGTAATTGTGTGTTTGATCCTGGTGAATGCGAAAGTGGATCTAGGGTTTAGAACAATTCATGCAAGCATAGGTTTTTGCATGTGAAGAACATGTATTAATTTGTGGTGTAATTCTAACCGTCTTGCATTGACTATGTGGTTTAATGGATGCTTGATTTTTAACCGGTGTGTGTTCAATTGCTATAGACATATAGGGACTACACATATTTGGTGACTACTTGACTTCTATCAATTGTGGATGATCAGTAGGATGGTATATGCACAACGAAAGTTGGTGTGTATCAGTTTAGTGCATCTAATCAGTAATCAACTCTGTCACATACTGGGTTAACGGGCATAAGATTCTAGTTGAAGTGGTTAATGAAATTGAAATCCCATGTTTGTTTATTATAAAGTAAAAGTTAAGTTATTTCCTCGTAATTTCCATAGTTGGCAATTAATCATTAGTTAATTAAAACCAAAATTGTTATTGTCTTGGGAGTGAGTGTAAATCATAAGCTGGTGTAAAAGTGAACAAAACGAACAATTTGAGTCTCTGTGGGAACGAATCCTATTTACCGTATATTACTTGTTGACCACGTTCTCTTGCGTGAATAAGTGCGAACAAGTTTTTGAATCACACGGCCTGAGTAGCGTCTCATCATTATTCCACTGAACACCCACATGAACACACAACTCCGCAATAATGACAGCATGTGGGATCCTGCCTGTAGTGCCACCCCGCAAGAACTTCATGATATTCTGATAGACTAAGTAACCAAGATCAATGTACTTCCCGTTCAGAATACCCCATAAAATGATGGCACGATCAACATTAACCTCAGTAACATGGGAAGTTGGCATTACGCGTGCACATATAAACAAGAACCAAGCTCGGGCATACCTACTCAATGCAGCTGCAGGAAACGTACTCGGCGTGGTTGACCCTGCCTTGTACTTCCAAACCGTACCCGGAATACACATCCCCGCAATGATAGCATCTAGGTCAACCTCATCTCTGTCTTTTCGTGCCCAATCCTCAACATCTCTAGGCTTCGGCGATTGAGACAAAACGCGCCGAATCGACCCCGGCTTATAAGCCATTGCTTGACCCCTAACCATGGTGATACCATTCTTGTCAACCTTGGCATTGGCATAAAATTCCCTTACAATGCTCAAAGGAATCACCACAGGCTTAGCACAAAACATCAGCCAACCTAACTCCCTAACCATATCCCTCAACTCTCCATCCTCGCTCGAAGGCTCAAAACCCCTCTCCTGGACAACGGCCTTCGTCAATAAATTTTAAACTCATCTTGAGCCGCCTTAGAAACAAATTTATCCACATCATAATTCGCCTCCACCTCCTCCTCCGAACTACTACTACTCGCCACACGTAATCTTTTGGGTGCCATAACACTCTTTTAACAACACAATTTCAACAAACACCAACAAATCCAAAATATATCTCCAAACACAATATCCTAATTCCAACAATTTAATTTAACTAAATAATTCAATTAGGAGAGAATGTTACCCCTTAAATTGAAGATGAGAACCTTGAAAGCAAGTAGGATAACAAATTTTAGATTAAATAATAGTGTTTTGCTTGTATCTTGAAGATAAAAAAAAATGAAATTTTTGAATAAAATATGTTGTTGAAGGGATTGAACATTAAATTTCTGGGAGTAGTTTATAAGATAATATAAACGTTTAACAAAATAATATGATGAAAATCAATAATATTAATGTAGCACCCCATATTTTTATTTTAGAAATAATGATTGCTTTTCTTTATATTCCTTTTTTGTTTGTACCATTTTTTTTAAATATTATTTTTTTGTTCAAAAGAATAAAACTGAAAGGTCCACGTTTAAATTGTATTCAATTATTGCCAATTATTATGAGTGAAGGCTCGTCAGTTTTTTTTCTCTTTTCTTTTGTCCAACTCTTTATATATGATTGGGGTATGGCTTTAGCCTTAACACTACAATCTATTATTTTAACTCTTCAGGTGCTCTCATATATAGGTAACCTTACAAGCTATGTTATAGTGTATGTTTAGGTTCATATTTCCTTTTATTATGTCAAGTGAGATTTGTTTCTGTTGTTTTGTTATCTTGTAAATTTCCAGGAGTTGAATTGATTTACTTGGGTTAAGATACTAGGTAATTTCAACCACCTATTCTTACTTGCATTTATTGTCTTCTTTGTTGGTTAAGATTTCTAATCGGCACACACACACACACACACACACACACACACACACACATATATATATATATATATATATGTGTGTGTGTGTGTGTGTGTGTGTGTGTGTGTGTGTGTGTGTGTGTAAATGTCGTAAAGATTATATTTATATGTGCGATACGATACGAATTCATCAAGTACATCTCTTTTGTTTATGTCATGGATGTCTAATATATCTCTGGAACCAAAATAGGGGTTACTGTATATCATTTCATGCATGTAGTAGTGTCCTCCTTAGGTATTTTTTTTCCTTTTTAATAAAAGCATGCATGTTTATTCAAATTTACTTCCATTTTGTGATTATATGTCATATTATTTCTTTCGAAAGTGATGTTGGGCTTGCTAAGCAGGCCTTAACTCCACATCAGTATGATATTGTCCGTTTTGGGCCGAACTCGCACGTATTTATTTTTGGGTAACTCCCAAAAAGGCCTCATACTACTGGAGTTAATCTGGCTGCTTATTAACTAGCAATCTACCCCTCCCATAATCGATGTGGGACAACTCCTAACAATCTTCCCCTTCACACATCGGGCTCGACACCTGTCGAATCTACCACCATTCTATGTGATCTGCTCCCCTTGACCCGTACTGGAAGTTCCTGGCCATCTGGCTCTCTCGGGCCCATACTGGAAGGTCCATCTGCTCCCTCTTAAGCCCAACCTGGGATAGCCCATCTGCCTCTTCTTGGATCCATTCTAGAGCCCATACAAGATTATTATGGACCGTTATAACCATAGCTTTGATACCACTTGTTGGGTATGCTAAGCAGACCTTAACTCCACATTAGTGTGATATTGTCCGCTTTGGGCCATGGTCAAGCCCGCACAGATTTGTCTTTGGGCACATCCCAAAAGGCCTCATACTAATTTTGTATTGATCTCTCACAATTGTGTGTTGTGTTATGTTGTATTACAATTACATGAGAATATTTATGAGAGAAGAAACTGGGCCTAAACAAATCAGAGTCTATTTCTGAAATTCCTAACTCTAATTAGAGCCCAATTCTGGAATTCCCAACTCAAATCAGAATCCAATTCTGAAACATAATAGACTCCATAAACCCAACAATCTCCCACTTGGAGTCTGACCACATCTTCACTTCACTCATGTAAATCTAGTAACACCCAATCCTTCGATCAATAACTCTAACTGGTGTAGCGCCTTCTCATCAATCAGTTCTGTAGGCCTGTTAAAGCTATGCAAAGCTTCAACTTTTCATTAGTAACCACCTTAGTCAACACATCTGCGGGATTCTTTGAACCAAGGATTTTCTTCAAGGACAAAGTACCATTGCTAATCAACTCTCTTGTAAAGTGATATATCAGCTGAATATGCTTCGTCCTAGCATGAAACACGGGATTCTTCGCAAGATGAATAGCACTCTGACTGTCGCTATACAAAGCACTTTCCTCCTGTTTCTTGCCCAACTCCTCAAGAAAATTCTTCAACCAAATCATCTCCTTGCTAGCTTCAGAGATAGCCATATTTCTGCTTTTGGGTTGAAAGAGCAACACTCTTTTGAAGTCGAGACATCCAACTAACTGTTGTTCCACCCAAAGTGAAAATATATCCCGTAGTACTTTTTCTTTTATCCAAACATCCACCCAAATCTACATTAGAGAACCCTTCCAAGATAACATCTTTCTTGCTGAATCATAACGCAACCTTGGATGTGCCTTTCAAGTAGCGCAACAACCACTTGACTGCTTCCCAATGCTCTCTTCCTGGATTAGACATAAATATGCTAACAACTCCCACAACATGAGTAATGTCTGGCCTTGTACACACCATTGCATACATCAAACTGCCAACTGCAGATACATACAGAACTTTAGCCATATCTTTCTTACCTTCATCCGTTTTAGCTGACTGCTTCTTCGTGAGATTAAAGTGAGTCACCAACGGTGTACTTCGCATCCTGGACACTGAATTTCTGCAATAATTTCTCAATATACTTCTCTTGAGATAATTTCAAAGTACCTTCAGATCTATCCCTTATGATGTGTTGGGTTTCAATCAATCAAACGCAGCGGAAAAACGCGAAAAATAAAATTGAAACCCACCGCAAGGATCCATGCGAGAATTGTATATTTAATTCGTAGTTCACAGAAATCAGTACCTTAAATAGCTTTTCGATGTCTGAGAGTGAAGAATGGATTGTTCGATCACCACGTATCCCGCACGAGCGATGTACGTCTCTATGGTATCCACACGAACGCTTTCTTGAAGGAATCGCAGTGTACTAGCACCAACAACTCGAATTTTCTCTTCTCTTGCTCTCTCCTCTTTTGCTGTTACGGTTTAGTTTTTTTAATGATAATAAAAATGTGTATCTCCTGGCAGCCACAAAAGAGAGTTATATAGCTGGAGATAAAAACGAAATTCTAACTCTAATCTCTTTAGAGTTTGTCTCAATCCAAATTCTGTTAAATCTCATCTTATTAAGTCTTACTTAATAAGCAAGCTACTGAATTTTGGATTATTAATAATTCGAATTTAGTTTCTTTAATTAATCAAGTCAATACTTAATTTATTAATTAACAATTCGATTTATCATCTTAATTTAAATCCGATTATTTAAATTAAATTATCCTTCAAGCGCTCTTGTGTGTGACCCTATAGGTTATTATTATATTGGCAACAATTTTATTTAATAAATAAAATCGTAAACAATGAGCGATATCTAGTAATACATCATTGTTACCCAATTAATAATAATTAAATCGGTGAATCGATTTCGCCTTTCGTGAATAATGTTACATGTAATATAATCCCTTAACCATGATATTATAGATTAAACTGGAGGCATGGAATGTGTCATCCTCGTCATAATTTAATCTTTATTTTCTTGATCGATGAGTAGACTATTCAAACAAATCACTATTTGAGCACGGCCATGCATTTCATAGTCTAACTCAAACAAGAGGCCAATAATATCACTCCTATATATTTCTGTATATATTAAGGAGGGTTAAATTCCATCTAGATCATTCACATTTCTCATACGATTCATAATATACCCAAGACCAGCTTTATCATTACCTGATTAAAGATAACTTTTGATAGAATCAAAATATATTAATTCTCATATAGAAATGTAATGACTTCAGGTCTAAGGATCATTACATCATTATCACATTGAGATTCATAATGACACATTTATTCATTCCATGTCGAATCTCATAGTGGGTCTATCCAGTACATCGTACTCATACATTTACCTATGCATTGACTTTAGTATCATCATACTTATGATCAATGAGAAGTGATCATCAGTCAATCAACATACTAGTCTCGATGTATTATTATTGTCCCAATAACAATAATACTTGACTAGGGATATTCAAGATTATTATACTGTATATTATCTCATAGTTATATAGTTCGTATCAATAATCTAGGGACATTTATTATACTAACAATTATATCGCAGTAAATACTAAGCATAATAAAACATCAATATAATCAAAAAAGAACATAAATGTCAATGACGAAGTTTAAATAAACTGAGATGTATTGCCTCTAGGGCACCTACACTAACAATCTCCCACTTGCACTAGAGCCAATCATTCATATTCCCAATACCTATGGAACTAGTGTGACTTTCGTGCTTCTGCTGCGACAGAGGCTTAGTCAGTGGATCAGCAACGTTATCATTGGTATGCACTTTACATATGTGTATATCTCCTCGCTCGTTAATCTCACGAATAAGATGATATCTTTTAAGTATATGTTTCGCCCTGGAGTGCGATCTTGGTTCCTTTGCTTGTGTTATGGCTCCATTATTATCGCAATAGAGATCAATGGGATCTGCTATCGATGGAACCACACCAAGCTCAGTGATGAAGTTTCGGATCCAAACTGCCTCTTTAGCTGCTTCACAAGCAGCAATATACTAAGCCTCCATTGTAGAATCAGCTACTGTTTCTTGTTTCGAACTTTTCCAGCTAACAGCACCTCCGTTGAGACAAAACACAAAACCAGACTGGGATATAGAATCATCCTTGTCTGTTTGGAAACTAGAATCAGTGTAACCTTTTACAACTAGTCCCTCTTCCCCTCCATACACCAAGAACGAATCTTTAGTCCTTTTTAAGTACTTTAGAATGTTCTTGACAGCTGTCCAGTGAGCTTCACCTGGATTAGACTGAAACCTGCTCGTCATGCTTAAAGCATACGACACATCAGGATGAGTACATATCATTGCATACATGATAGATCCAATTGCAGAAGCATATGGAATCTTACTCATGCGGTCCTTTTCATCTTTCGATTTAGGACTATCTTTATCTGAGATCGTTATCCCATGAGACATAGGGACAGATCCCTTTTTTGCATCTTGCATCCCAAAACGATGCAATACTTTGTCAATGTATGTACTTTGACTTAGGCCAATCAATCTTCTTGATCTATCTCTATAGATCTTGATCCCTAATATATATGAAGCCTCACCTAAGTCTTTCATGGAGAAATTCTTTCCTAACCATGTCTTAACAGCCTGTAGAGAAGGTATGTCATTCCCAATCAGTAATATATCATCAACATATAGAACTAGGAATGCCACAGTGCTCCCACTAACCTTCTTGTAAACACAAGGTTCATTTTCATTTTGAACGAAGCCAAACTCTTTGACTATTTGGTCAAAACGAATATTCCATCTCCTTGAAGCTTGCTTTAGTCCACAAATGGACCTGATTAGCTTACATATCTTTCTAGCATCCTTTGGATTTACAAAACCGTCAGGTTGTATCATATATACATCCTCTTCAAGGCTTCCATTAAGGAAGGTTGTCTTGACATCCATCTGCAAGATTTCATAATCGTTGTAAGCTGCTATCGCAAGCAAAATCCTAATGGATTTGACCATTGCTACTGGTGAAAAAGTTTCATCATAGTCAATACCATGAATTTGTTTGAAACCTTTTGCAACCAACCTAGCTTTATAGGTCTGGACCTTTCCATCCATGTCAGTCTTCATTTTGAAGACCCAGTTGCACCCAATGGGTTTTACCCCTTTAGGTGGATCAACCAAAGTCTATACTTTGTTTTCATACATGGAATCCATTTCAGATTTCATGGCTTCTAGCCATTTCTCAGAGTTTGGACTGTTCATAGCATCTTGATAGGTAAGAGGCTCATCTTGATCCATGAGCATTATATCACCATTATCGACTAGGAGAAATCCATAATATCTCACAAGCTCATGGCGAATCCTACCAGATCTACGAACAACTTGTGTTTCTTGATCAATATTCTCTTCAAGACTATCTTGAATATCTTGCTCACGTTCCATTTCCGGTTCAATATTATCTTGTGGTTCTCGAACTTCATCGAGATCTACTTTCCTCCCACTATTTCTTCTGGAGACAAATTCTCTTTCTAGAAATACAGCATTTCGAGAAATAACTAATAGTAACCCTTAGTTTCCTTTGGGTACTCCACAAAATAACATTTGTCTGATTTGGGTCCAAGCTTGTCAGAGGTCAAGCTTTTACAAACGCTTCACATCCCCATATTTTCATAAATGACATGCTTTGACGCTTTCTAGTCCATATCTCATATGGAGTCTTTTGAACCGATTTTGATGGAACACAGTTTAGTGTATATGCAGCGGTTTCTAGGGCATCACGCCAGAAACTTATTGGAAGATCAGCATGACTCATCATCGATCGTACCATGTCCAACAAAGTATGATTCCTCCTTTCAGAAATGCCATTCCATTGTGGTGTTCCAGGAGGAGTGAGTTGTGATACAATACTACATTCCTTTAAGAAATTATTAAATTCCAGGGTTAAGTATTCATCTCCTCGATCAGATCGAAGAATTTTAATACTCTCAACCTTTTGCTTTTCTACTTCAGCTTTGTATTCTTTGAACTTTTCAAAAGCTTTAGATTTGTGCTTCATTAGATACACATATCCGTATCTACTGTAATCATCGGTAAATGTTATGAAGTAGTAAAAGCCTCCTCTTGCCATAGAACGCATTGGACCACATACATCACTATGTATTAGTTCTAATCGTTCAGTGGCCCTTTCACCTTGTTTGTTAAAAGGGGCCTTTGCCATTTTACCAAGTAAACAAGCTTCGCATTCATCGTATGATTCAAAATCAAATTTATCCAAAAATCCATCTTTATGGAGCTTCGATATGCGATTCTCATTTATATGGCCTAATCGACAATGCCATAGGAAGGTTTGATTAGAGTCATTTGCTTTAAGGCGTTTATTAACATTATAGACAGGAGTAAAATTTAAATCTAGAACATATAAACCATTAAACATGCGTGCAATGTGATAACGTGTATTTTATACACGTTTTGTCTTTTATTCTCTTACATTTTTGTTAGTTTCGAATGTAGTTTTATTGATATTAATTATGTTTTTCATCTTTCAGTGCCTCATGCTTAATGGTTGAAAAGATGGATTATTTTGGGCTTGAAAGCAAAGATTATTCAAGAGGGAAGTTAGAAGATGCAAGCTCGCGTTTCCGGAAGGATTTTGTTGTATAATCTTGAAGAATTTGTCTCGCACGGGCTGCTGCACGGCCGTTCAACAGGCCGTGCAGAGTTTTCCAAGTAGTGCAGAATGGGCAGAATTTCTCACGGGCTGCTGCACGGCCGTGCAGCAGGCCGTGCAACCCCTGCTGTATACTAAAAGAAGCCAAACAC
This sequence comes from Saposhnikovia divaricata, assembly GCA_036435485.1. NCBI lineage: Eukaryota > Viridiplantae > Streptophyta > Magnoliopsida > Apiales > Apiaceae > Saposhnikovia > Saposhnikovia divaricata. The sequence continues at coordinate 8,980,879 of JAZHRN010000145.1, read as the reverse complement.
TACTTCTTATAACATATCATAACTTCTAACACATCTTATCTTCATCTAACCTAGCATCTTCAAAGTCCATTCAATTAGGGTTAGTAGATTAGAGAGAAACATCAATTACTCATAATCTAGCATTGATTATGAGTAACTAACTCCATATATTTGGCTCAAGGAGGAATTCTTGTACTAAACCCACTTCAATTTAAGTAAGATTTATTTAACTCTATCTTGAATGCTTGTGATGTATTTTTTATGATTTTTCTTGGAGATTTGTAAGTTGCTTCAATTTGCTCTTCTTGTAATATCAATTGTTAATTGTTTGTGCTAATACGTAATCGTTAGTGCATTCATTATAGTAGCACAAGATTTAGTGTACCTAAATCCTCAAGATTCAAGTGCAAATACCTAGGTTGAGCTTCTCATCCTTGGGTTTGTCCTAGCCTCTCTTTGTTTAATTCCTTGACTTGGTTAAATTGATAGTGCTTCATTATTGGTTGTTATTGTCAAGAGAGCTAATTTATGTGTTTCACTAAATTAGTGTTTTTAGAAGAGAAATAAGTGATTGTGTGCTTCACCAATTATCTTGGTTAGGTAGAGTTGGATATATTTGCTTGTTGTTGGGTTGAAGTGCTTGATTTTCCATTATCCTTGGGTCAACTATCTCTTATCTTGCTAATTCACTCATTGTGTTTTGTTGGTAAATTTGGATGTTTGTCATTAACATAGTTGTATTTCTATAGCAATTTATTTCTTTTATTCAAGGTGTTCGATAAAACACCACAATCAACTCAAAACCCCTCATTTACACACTTCTAGATTGTAAGAGATAATTTACTCGGAATCAATATTGAGAGTCCTTCCATGTGAACGAACTTACGAAAAACACTACCTTCAAATTGGCGCCGCTGCCGGGGAAGGCAACAATATTAATTTTGAGTTTATTGTTTCTTATAGTTTAGATTTTATCTTTGTATATAATTTTTTTTCTTTTTTCTTTGTTTTTTTTATTGGTGTGTCCTCATGTTTATTGGAGATAGACAACTAACTCTTTCAGGAGATGATGAATAATTGTTTTGGTTGGAATAACGATCAAGATTTCACCTATGATCAAGAACGATATCAAGATTTTAATTCTTTTCAGAATTTTAATGCGTATCAGGTGAATTCTTTATATTCTACAAACTCATGCTATGCTCCTTACCCTCCTAACTTTGATTATTCATATGCTTTTGAAAATCAATGTTATGATCCGCAATATAATTCCTATGGCCATCAAGGGTCTTCTTCATCTACATTGTCATCACTTAAAGAAATGATGAAGCAAATGGCGGCAAATAACCTCCAATTTCAAAACATCACTTTTCAAAGCATATCCAACTTAGAAAAGCAAATGAGTCAACTAGCCAAAACCGTGAGTCGATTAGAGGAGGTCAATTCTCCAACTAATCATGATTCTTGTTTTGTAATTGATGAAAATGTTGTGCATGATGAATTTGCTTGTTTAGTTGACGATTGCCCTAAGCTTGACAATGATAAATTGGATGTAGTTGAGGATCTACCAAATTTAGGTAATACCTTTGAGCTTAATGAATTGGTAGATGAGATAAAAATTGATGAATGTCAAATTGAAATTGAGAAGGAATTTGAGCTTAAGATTGATGAGGTTGAAATTTTTTCTTGGGTGTATAAGGATCCAATTTGGGAACAATTTTTGAGCCGTGCTTATAATGATTATTCTGACGATTTTTCTAGCTATTTTGGTTTTTCAAAGTCTCTTGAAGATGTGAAGATCATAAAAATATTTTTATATTTTTATGGATCAAAGGTATATTTGCACACCTTGTTTTTATTATTGATTCGTAGGTATGTGCATTTATTTGCTTTTTCACCTCATTAGTTAGAATAGTTATATAAATAAGTCGAGCCAACGACAATAAACAAAGCGCTTTTTGGGAGGTAACCCAAGGTACGCATGTATTTTTATATTTTTATGTGTGTGTTAGATTTTATTCCTCGCTTGCATTTATGTATGGTGTTTTGCTTATTGATCTAAATATTAATGAGTGGGGATTCCATTTTTTATCTATTTTAATTCATAGAAAATAACTCAAAAAAAATTATAATAATTATGCCCCACTCAATAATATTTAGTGTCATTAATTCTAATTATTATATTTGTTACACACTTGCCTTGATGTGTTTGTTTCATGTTTTCAGGATTTAATATTTTATTCAAGCATTCAAGGATTTATGTGAGTGTTATTTTAAAAAAAAAAGAAAAAAAAAGATTGTTTATATAATTTTCTGCAATTTTGGTATTGTATGGCTGTTCAGTGGACTGTACAGCAAGCCGTGACATTTCCGGACCATTCTGCATAAAAAATGCACCAATCTCTTGTTTGTGCATAATTTACCCGGCCGTGCAAATCCTGTTAAGCCAGGCATAAACAATTCTCTCCCCTGTCCCTCACCACCATTTCACCTCCACCTCACCTGAAAATCATCAACACCATACCTTCACCGCATTCCAACCCCGCTGCTTCTCCTTCACATCACTCGCAACCACCACTGCTCCTCTTAGTCTCCTCTCACCTTCTCCATCGCTACACAATCTCCCCCCAATTGCCTCCACCCAACACCTTGTCCACCACCCCTCTCTTCAACCCACCATCCTCCATTCTCCGGCGCCGTTCGCGCCACCTCCATTCCAACCCGTTGCTTCCCATCGCACCTGCTAACCGAACCTCCTTAACACAGCCATTCCAACGCCTGCAATCAAAACACCAATTCCCCATCTTCTTCTCCGTAACCCAGCACGCCCCCACTTTCCAACAACCACGCGCATCATCCGCATCTCTCCCTTCTCATCTCCGTTTTCCCGAACTGCATCGCACACCACCTCCGACCTTTTTCCTCCATTCCGTTCACCCATTTCCTTACTCCACCTGCAACAGCTCTGTTCTTCACAATCACCGTCCGCCGGAAACCAACCACCTCTTCTTATTCTCCGTCTCACCTGCACCTCCCTCTTACCTCCCTCCTTCTTCTCATCTCCTCTGTCAATCAACCCAACCTTCAACTCCTATTACCACCCTCACCAAGCGCCAACACCAATCTCCCGTCTCTACCAACCTCCATTCCCTCCTCAATCTCGCAACAACACCCAAACTCCGCTGCGCCCTTCATTTCCTCCCTGCAAAACAAACAGCCCCCCCCCCCTTTGTTTTCATTTTGTTTTTGTTTCATTTTGTTTTTTTTTTTGTTTTTTTTTGTTTTGTTTTTGTTTCACTTCTTTTTATTTTACTTTTGATTTTCAATTTTAATTTTCTAAATAAATTTCAAATTTGATTTTTGATTTATTATTAATTGATTAGTGATTTATTTTATTTTATTTTATTTTTGTTCTAAATTTGATTTTTGATTTTATTAATAATTAGTTATTTATTTTATTTTAATTTTGATTTTTGATTTTTGATTTTATTTTATTTTAGTTTTAAATTTGATTTTTGATTTTTGATTTTATTATTAATTGCTTAGTTATTTTATTTTATTTATTTATTTTAAAAAAAAACAAAACAAAAATTGGAGTTATGTATATATCCTTAATTAGTTTATTCTAGTGGCTTTGTAAGGTGTGGTTTTTGGCTTGTTGGTTATTTTTGTGGATTGATTGTTCGTGGCATTAATTTAATTCTTGGCTTGCACATTTCGAAGTTGGATTTTGACAAGTATGAGTGGCTTTGCTCCCGGTTCTTGTTCATTATTTTCAGGGGAGTTCTCTTTCACTCATATCTCTACTTCGTTTTATTTGTCATGCATGAGGACATGTCATGTTTTAAGTGGGGGAAGGATTGTTTTTGTTCATCCTTGTATTATAGTATGTAGCTAGTATTAGTCCTATCTTTTGTTTCATTCCATGTCCGTCTCGTTTGAATTTAGAAACAAGTTTAGTCATTAGTGTGTTTACTTGTTTGTGAAATTTATGACATTGTGAGCTTGCAACCTTGTTTTCTCCTATTTCGTGCCAAGCATTATCAATTTGATGTGAATCTATAAGTTTGATGCACCTTTTTACACACACACACTTTAAATGGCATGAAAAGTCTAGATTGTTGTAATTAAATTGTGAATTTGACGATTATCTCTTAGCATGCATGGAATCAAATCGAGAAGATGTTATTACAACGTAAACCTTGTGAGGCCTTGAACGATGATTTCTTTTACTTGTGTGTTTCTCCGTCTTTATGTATGTTTGTTGCTCTTGGGCTTGCATTAAACCTTCATTCTTGGATGCACCATAATAAGGAAATTCTATTTAGGATAACCTTTTTGGCCTTTTTAGCTTATGAACCATGAAAATAATCCCTAGTTACCCCCTTTAAAGCTTATATCCATATTTTTCTTCGTCACTCTCCCCTTTTATACATTAGTAATAGCCAAATACTTCACTCTCGACCTAGTTGAGCTAGTTGAGTCTTGGAAAGAATTGATTGATGAGCATGTGAATTTGGAGAAGTTGTGAAGAGGAAGGATTCTAATTATTGTAAGTGGGAACTAGTTTGATGTGTATATCTAGATGTGGTTCAAAGTTCTTTGTAGCATTTTTTTTTATGTTATGCATTCCCTTTGTTAAAAAAATAATAATAAAGGGGATGTAAAAAAAAAGAAAAAGAAAAAGAAAAAAAAGAAGAGAAATAGAAAAAAAAAAAAAAAGCAATAAATCTTTGTACTTTATTTTGTTTCAATTTTCTTGGTAAATGTGGTTGTGTTTTGTAATTGTAAATGAGTGAAGACATTCTTTAGTTTGAGAATTTGGTGGATGAAGCGAGCAAGCGTCATTTTGACTCAACTGGCGAGACTTTTACACCTTCCTTGAACTTAAATTTTCACACCTTCACCCAAGCCTCATTACAACCCATTTTATGAATTCCTTGTTTTTGGTGCAATCCTGAATTTAGGTGAACATGCAAGGTCAAGTAGAGCGGATGCATTTAGACTTGGAGTTGAGTGAAATCACTAGCCCATACTGGTGTGATGCATAATTGAGAGATGTGAGATTTTTCACCATGCAATTTCATTTTCTTAATGCGAAGCCATGTATGCTTTGTGATAATTTTGTCTTGTGTTCACGATTGAAGTGCATTCATTCTATCTTTAATGTCTTTGTTACATCTTGCACAAGGTGTGTTATCTTGATTCTTGAATTGGTTGTTAGCTCGTTTTAGTGGATGACAAGGTGAATAGCTCTATATGTTTGATTTTAGTTACAAGTAGACGACTCGGACATGTGAATGTAGTAGTTAGCTTAATTAGTAGGTATTGTTAGTTTTTTTTTTGTTAGTTATTTTTGTGATTTTGTGGGTACATCATCTATAAACCCTCACGAGACCTCACTCGTCTACTAGGGCTACCTAGGGGTTCCAAGGGCTTGTTGCATATGCCAAATGCAACCGTGATCACCTACGGAAGTGGTACTAGTTAGGAGTATATGGTGTGGTTAATATTATTTTTCTTAGGACTAGCAAAGTTCAAGTGGGGGAAGATTTGTTAACGTGTATTTTATACACGTTTTGTCTTTTATTCTCTTACATTTTTGTTAGTTTCGAATGTAGTTTTATTGATATTAATTATGTTTTTCATCTTTCAGTGCCTCATGCTTAATGGTTGAAAAGATGGATTATTTTGGGCTTGAAAGCAAAGATTATTCAAGAGGGAAGTTAGAAGATGCAAGCTCGCGTTTCCGGGAGGATTTTATTGTATAATCTTGAAGATTTTGTCTCGCACGGGCTGCTGCACGGCCGTTCAACAGGCCGTGCAGAGTTTTCCAAGTAGTGTAGAATGGGCAGAATTTCTCACGGGCTGCTGCAGGGCCGTGCAGCTGGCCGTGCAACCCCTGCTGTATACTAAAAGAAGCCAAACCCTACTTCTTATAACATATCATAACTTCTAACACATCTTATCTTCATCTAACCTAGCCTCTTCAAAGTCCATTCAATTAGGGTTAGTAGAGTAGAAAGAAACATCAATTACTCATAATCTAGCATTGATTATGAGTAACTAACTCCATATATTTGGCTCAAGGAGGAATTCTTGTACTAAACCCAATTCAATTTAAGTAAGATTTATTTAACTCTATCTTGAATGCTTGTGATGTATTGTTTCTGATTTTTCTTGGAGATTTGTAAGTTGCTTCAATTTGCTCTTCTTGTAATATCAATTGCTAATTGTTTGTGCTAATACGTAATCGTTAGTGCATTCATTATAGTAGCACAAGATTTAGTGTACCTAAATCCTCAATATTCAAGTGCAAATACCTAGGTTGAGCTTCTCATCCTTGGGTTTGTCCTAGCCTCTCTTTGTTTAATTCCTTGACTTGGTTAAATTGATAGTGCTTCATTATTGGTTGCTATTGTCAAGGGAGCTAATTTATGTGCTTCACTAAATTAGTGTTTTTATAAGAGAAATAAGTGATTGTGTGCTTCACCAATTATCTTGGTTAGGTAGAGTTGGATATATTTGCTTGTTGTTGGGTTGAAGTGCTTGATTTTCCATTATCCGTGGGTCAACTATCTCTTATCTTGCTAATTCACTCATTGTGTTGTGTTGGTAAATTTGGATGTTTGTCATTAACATAGTTGTATTTCTATAGCAATTTATTTCTTTTATTCAAGGTGTTCGATAAAACACCACAATCAACTCAAAACCCCCCATTTACACACTTCTAGATTGTAAGAGATAATTTACTCAGAATCAATATTGAGAGTCCTTCCCTGTGAACGAACTTACGAAAAACACTACCTTCACAGTGCCATAAGTTAAATCATTCAAACCAAAAGAGCAACAATTGTCTTTAATAGTAAATGAAAAACCCTTCTTGTCCAAACAAGAAATACAAATAATGTTTCTGCAAATCGCAGGCACGTAATAGCAATTATCAAGTTCTAAAATAATCCCAGAGGGCAACGATAAATAATAAGTTCCTACGGCTAAAGCAGCAACCTTTGCTCCATTGCCTACTCGTAGGTCAACTTCTCCCTTTGCCAATGTCCTACTCCTTCGCAGTTCCTACACATTACATATGAGTCATGGCAGATTCTAAACATACTATTATCGTTATATCAGAGTACATGCAGATTCATTATATCATCCATATAACATAACTATATCATGGCATAATATCAGAATAGTATATACAGCATGCATAATATCAGAATATTCATAGATAGCAATCTGACAGATTACAAACATGCATATATTCGAAAGATTAAACACATAAATGAATTAAATAACCTCTCGCAAGTAGCTCATGATACCATTGTTGGGTTTCAATCAATCAAACGCAGCGTAAAAATGTGAAAAATAAAAATAAAATTGAAACCCACCGCAACGATCCATGCGAGAATTGTATATTTAATTCGTAGTTCACAGAAATCAGTACCTTAAAGAGCTTTCCGATGTCTGAGAGTGAAGAATGGATTGTTCGATCACCACGTATCCCGCACGAGCGATGTACGTCTCTATGGTATCCACACGAACGCTTTCTTGAAGGTATTGCAGTGTACCAGCACCAAGAACTCGAATTTTCTCCTCTCTTGCTCTCTCCTCTTTTGCTGTTAGGGTTTAGTGTTTTTAATGATAATAAAAACGTGTACTCCTAGCAGCCACAAAAGAGAGTTATATAGCTGGAGATAAAAATGAAATTCTAACTCTAATCTCTTTAGAGTTTGTCTCAATCCAAATTCTGTTAAATCTCATCTTATTAAGTCTTACTTAATAAGCAAGCTACTGAATTTTGGATTATTAATAATTCGAATTTAGTTTCTTTAATTAATCAAGTCAATACTTAATTAATTAATTAACAATTCGATTATCATCTTAATTTAAATCCGATTATTTAAATTAAATTATCCTTCAAGCGCTCTTGTGTGTGACCCTATAGGTTATTATTATATTGGCAACAATTTTATTTAATAAATAAAATCGTAAACAATGAGCGGTATCTAGTAATACATCATTGTTACCCAATTAATAATAATTAAATTGGTGAATCGATTTCGCCTTTCGTGAATAATGTTACATGTAATATAATCCATTAACCATGATATTATAGATTAAATTGGAGGCATGGAATGTGTCATCCTCGTCATAATTTAATCTTTATTTTCTTGATCGATGAGTAGACTATTCAAACAAATCACTATTTGAGCACGGCCATGTATTTCATAGTCTAACTCAAACAAGAGGCCAATAATATCACTCCTATATATTTGTGTATATATTAAGGAGGGTTAAATTCCATCTAGATCATTCACATTTCTCATACGATTCATAATATACCCAAGACCACCTTTATCATTACCCGATTAAAGATAACTTTTGATAGAATCAAAATATATTAATTCTCATATAGAAATGTAATGACTTCAGGTCTAAGGATCATTACATCATTATCATATTGAGATTCATAATGACACATTTATTCATTCCATGTCGAATCTCATAGTGGGTCTATCCAGTACATCGTACTCATACATGTACCTATGCATTGACTTTAGTATCATCATACTTATGATCAATGAGAAGTGATCATGAGTCAATCAACATACTAGTCTCGATGTATTATTATTGTCCCAATAACAATAATACTTGACTAGGGATATTCAAGATTATTATACTGTATATTATCTCATAGTTATATAGTTTGTATCAATAATCTAGGGACATTTATTATACTAACAATTATATCGCAGTAAATACTAAGCATAATAAAACATCAATATAATCAAAATAGAACATAAATGTCAATGACGAAGTTTAAATAAACTGAAATGTATTGCCTCTAGGGCACCTACACTAACATGATGCTCATACCAAGTATCTGTTTTTCTGCACCCATATCCTTCATCTCAAACTCCTCAGACATCTATCTCTTTAACCTGTTAATTTCCATCATGTTTGATCCTGCTATCAACATGTCATCAACATACAGCAACAATATGATATAAGATGAATCAAACTGTTTAAAATAACAACAGTGATCCATAGCACTCCTAGTGTACCCATTCTTCATCATAAAGCTGTCAAACTTCAAGTACCATTGTCTTGGCGCTTGCTTCAAATCATACAAGCTTTTTATAAGCTTGCAAACAAGGTTTTATTTCCCAGCTACCTGAAATCCCTCTAGCTGCACCATGTAGATGTCTTCCTCAAGATCACCATGTAAGAACGTGGTCTTAACATCTAGTTGCTCTAGATGTAACTCCTCTGCAGTCACAATATTTAGCACAATTCTAACACTAGTCATCTTAACAACCGGAGAAAATACATCAGTATAGTCAATACCCTTTTTCTGTTGCTAACCCTTGACTAATAACCTCGCCTTGTATCTTTTGCTGCCATCAGGTTTATCTTTGATCCGGAACACCAACTTATTCTGTAAAGCCTTCTTTCCTGCTGGTAATTCTATTAAAGACCAAGTCTCATTCTTCTCAAGAGAACTCATCTCTTCTTCCATGGATGATTTCCACTAAACTGAATCATCCACCTGAACTGCCTCTGAATAACACTGAGGCTCTTCATCCTCGGTCAATAATATATAATATGCTGAAGGAGAAAATCTTTGTGGTGGCCTCACAATTCTGCTAGATCTTCTTACCTCAACCTGTGGAGTAACTGACAACTCCTAACAAGTGACCTGGTGTTTAGAAGGTAGAATAGGCCCGTTGTTAGGTCCAATAAGATTGTAGAAGGGGGGTTGAATACAATCTTTACCTTTTCTTTCAAAATTTGTCCTTAAGATTTAAATTTAATTTAGACAAATTTGTACGAAATCAAATGAAACAAATTTCAAGTTAAATATAACGATATATTAAACTTGAGGGTTGTTACAAAATCAATACAGAGTAATATCAAGTTGTTAAAAACAAATTAGAAAATTCGACATGAACTTTTCTTAATTTGTTAATAAAAATCGAGATATGAACTAGGAGTAAAAACTCGCTAGTAGTACAAGAATGATAAATAAACAAGTTCTAGTGGATACAATATTACAAACAAGGAACCTATGAATTTATTGTGAATTTATTGTTCTGGCAGTTGATGAGTAAAGAAGAGAGAGTTTTTGGTCTGATGCTTTTTTTTGTTCTTGATGATATGTTTTTGTGTAAGTCTTCAATCTCAGCCGCCTTGTCTTTATACATCTTCTGTCTCTTTTAGAATAAAACAATACTGGCAAGACAATCACAAAGATAATATGTGTTCAACAAGACAGTCGGTATGACATCTTTTGTCTTGGCAGCTTCAATTTTTGACTTAGCAAGATCAACAAGACAGTCGGTATGACAAGAATTGTCTTGGCAGCTTTAGTTTCCATCAAGACAGTCGGTAAGACATTCTGTGTCTTGATAGTATTTTTCTTCAAATTTGAACTGTCAAGACAAACTAACAAGACAAAGCATTCCTTCTATCAAGACAATCGGTAAGACAATCTTGGGATTGTCTTGTTAATTCAATTTTTTTCAGATTTAAATGATTTATCAAAATCATTTAATATATTGAATTAATTTTACTTAATTAATTATTCTGATTAATTAATCTAATAATTAATTTAATAAACAAATTAATTCTTTGATGAATTAATTTATCAATTAAATCAACAACTTGATTTAATTAATTAAAAAGGAATAATTAATTCTCCGAATGTCTTAATTGCTTTCCGAACCACTGAGTATATAAAAAGAAGTACCACTGAATTTTCTGTTGACGTTCGATGTACTATCTGGTCCATGAACGACTAACTTCAATGATAATTCTTCATTTCTGACTTTAAAATATTCTTTTTCTCTTCTCTCTTCAACTATTCTGTACTCAGACTGTTCTTCAACTGTCACTAGGGAAATCTCTATCTTCTAAATAAATCCACTTATTGTTGAATACTTCACTGAGGCTTGATCGGATGTCTGAACTTCTTTCAATGCAGTAAATCTTCAAGTCTGTAGATTGACTTTAATCTTTTTCTTCTGGCAGATTAAATATTCTGAGATTCCTGGACAGTTCATACTTATTATTTACTATTACATACTAATTTAAGTTGAGTTGTATCCTCGAACTACAAATAGGTTGTCATATGCCTTTCACCCGTCCTTGTTAATTATCTGGTGGCTCCATTTGTATGTCGGTTTTAATTTTATAAGAATAATGTATAGTTCTTTTATTTTTTATTTTGTGCATTCTTTTTAAATTAGTATTCATTAAAATTCTTTTCTTAAAAGTGAAATCACTAATTAGTCTACTATGTGTGATTAGGGGTGTGCATTAAATTATGTTAATCGAAAATCGTACTAAATAATTGGAATTATTTCAGTTCGATTAGCCAAAGTTTAAATTACGATTCAATTTTCAGTAATAAAATTTCTCTAATTCAATTTTTTATTATTTCGATCTTTAAATGCGATTAACCATAAAATCGAAAAAATAATAGAATAACTCATAATTTATATAAAATATGTTATCATTTATCTTAGACTCTATCAAGCTATTACTTTATCATTAGACTATCTATTCACTAACATTATCGAGCATCAACTCTGTTAAAAAATGAAAAGTACAGGTCCTAATTATTAAAGGCTCTTGATGAAATTTTCGTAAATTAACTATTGGAGCTTGTTCCTTACTATGAGGATTTAAAGTTTCATATTTGGATGTAAGACATTTTCATAGTAGAATCTATAAATATATTGAGGGAAAGTTGCTTGCTTGAAATGAGCTATGTGAATTTTGTCCCACGTTGTTATTGTAAAAGAAAGATATTGAGTTCATATAGCATCTTATGTTAGTGTTGTTTACAACTACTAGCATAATTTAAATGTTTGTGTGGCCTAGTGCTAGTGAGAACTCTATATATCTTTTTTATTACAAGTTATTTGTTTTATTTATATTGATTATTTAATTATTAATATTTAATATATCGAGTAAGAATTATTTTTATAATCAGAATCTGAGTATACTTTGTAATATTAGTGTTACTTAATCAAAATATTATAAATAATAAATAAAACATATTTTTGTTTATTTTTTTGTTTGTTACTCTATATCCCACATCGAGTTATATATAGAGTTGCATAGCTTTTCTTTTCGTTCTCTTTTATATTGTTGTTAATGATTATTATTATTATTATTATTATTATTATTATTATTATTATTATTATTATTATTATTATTATTATTATTATTATTATTATTATTATTATTGTCTTGCCTTCGTGTTTGCTTTGTATTTGGTTTTGCTTGCATGTTTTTGAATTTACGATATAATATAGAATATAATTGCCAAAAATTCCTACAGAATACGAACTTCCAACATGCGTAGATTATTATATACATTTCACAGATGCGTGGTTGCTATTTTCTATTTACATATAAAAGAAATTTTTATCTCATGCATTCGTCTTATGCGTAGAAAGGAGAAAATGTAAGTTTATCTTGTATAGCCCTTGATACGCATGTTTACCTTGTGTAACCCTTGATGAGTACCAAGTTGATCTCGTATGGCCTGTATGAGTATGCATGACAATGTTGTGTATAGTTGGAGTAACAACATCCTCTCTTTTAGGGTTCTTCCCACCACCACCAATTTCATAGATTAACACGTCTCATGCCATCACTGACCACATCAAATGGACACTCCTCTCACCTCACATCACCATCACATACATATTATGTATACATACATTTAAGAAAAACTAGTATTTTCATTTTTAATTCTATACACAAGCATATGCATATGTATAATTGTTTGTGTGTATAAAATGTTTAGTGATCGAACATGGGAATGGGGAAGTACGAGGCAAATGAAAGAATTTTCGAGGCAGTGTTTGTCATAATTATATATCATAATTACATAGAGTAGTGCTCTAGTTACTGGTGATATAGTTAGACTACTATGCACATCTTACACGTGAGAATAAAGTGGGTTTTTAGGGCAATCATGCACGAATAAGGTAATTTGGACCAACTTTCTTGAAAAACACGTATTTTGATCATTTATTCCTGTAAACTAGCTAGTCAATGATTGGTGATAGACCAAAATTTTCAGAAGGTTTTTCCGCAATTTTAGAAATTTTTATTAAATTTCGGTAGTCGATAAAAACCAAAATATTTATTTCAGGTCTTTGAAATCGGATATATTTGGGTTCGAATTTTATTGAATGAGCCCTAGTTATGTCTATATTTAAATTTTTTTAAATAAAAGTATAATATGGACATACATCTACTTCACTACATAATTGTATTTTGGTTTCGGTATTATTGTCTCGATGCACTATTTATAACTTAATTTTTTATTTACCATTTATATGAACATATCTTTACCTTTACCAATTATTATTATTTTTATTTTGATATTCATATGATAATTTTCTATTAAATTTAGAAATTTCGAAAAAAAAAATTTGACTTCTCCAACTCTTTGTGTGTTGACAATACTTTTATTTGATTCTGTTAGGAAATATGTTGTTCTTGATAATATTGCAAAACACCTAAAACATATTTTGTATAAGTATTTTGTAGCTCATCAACAGATGGCATGTTAATCAGCATCCGTTGAAGAAAAAACTTATCAACGGATAAGTGTTTTAACATGTACTTTAAGTCTCAACGGATAAGCTATTAGTTGATGACATAGTTGATAGATTTCTAAGTCATGTTGACTATCAACGAATATGCAGAATAGGTTAGCTAATTGTAAATAGGTTGTGGTTTGTAATCCTACATAAGTGAAATGATACATCAACGGATGAACAATCTACACCAACAGATGTGACTCATCAACGATAGCAATCAACTCATCAATGGATGTCTACTTCAACGGATAATCACTTCAACAAATAATGTCTTGATTTTAGCAGTTGATAGTGACTTGACAGGAGCTGACAGATCACATGGGTTGATAGACTTTCAAAGTGCATGGTAGCCAAATATTGGGAACGTAGAAGAAAATGAAACATTCCATTTCTATACAAGCAAGTTGGATGATAATCTCAAAGAAAATTTTGTCAAAGACAATCAGCCAACTTGACTCACATGAAGACAAGGAGTGAAGAAGCATATTTGTTAGACCTTGAAAAATGTAATATTCTGTTTCTAGTAGACATTGTAAACTTGGAGTATATAACCAAGTGTACCATTGCTTTTAGACATAGAAAACATAGAGCATTTCACTTAGTATTCTTAGGTTTCTTGTCAAACACAAAAGCTTTGTAAACAGCAGCTGTGAACTCTTTCACATATCTTCGAAAATATATCTTGGGTGGATCAAACAACTCCACCTGAAATTTTAAATATTGTTGAGTGTTTGCATTTGCTTTTATTTACTTGTTCTTTTATCCTTGTTCTTAAAACACAAACTGTTAGCCTTTAGACAATTTGAAGCAAAAAGTGTCAAGATTGTATTCAACCCCCTTCTACAATCTTAGGTTGTATTGTTGGGATTCAACAGATTCATTTTCTATTATTTCTCTTTCATTATTTTTTGTTAAAAAATATATAACAAAAATAAAATTTCATGGAATGCATGCAGGTGTTAGTGTGTTAGTCATTGTTTACATGTTTTAAAAAATAAGTTTTAAATTGAATTATATATTAATCGGTATGAAATCATATTGATTGACTAATCAAATATCTTTACTAAAATTTCGCTAAAATTAATTTTTAATATTTAAAAGATTATTAATATATTTATATATGATTTTTGTTCATATAGGTTATATTTTTTTGAATAACTAGACTTATATGTCTTACAAATGAATATCTGTTCTAAGAAATCTCGGAATGAGCTAGAGTCGAACCCAGTACACGGTATATGGGACAACAAGAGATAAGTTCTAACCACTTGAGTTATCTCATCGCGCTCATATTATTTAAAATTTTAATTAGTCTATCTTATTCTACTTTCGAATCTTTGGATATTAACACTCAAATGACAAACAAACATTTAGGGAAAATAATAAAATTTAATTGATAAAAAACAAATTCAATATAAATAAATCTTAATAAATATAAATTCAGGAAAACTCTGTTTGATAATATAATTTATATAATTATAAATATTAAAAAAGAGTCGTGCATTGCACGGGTTATAAGCTAGTAATAATAATATTATATACTAATAAAAAATGATTACCTTTTACAACTAAAACGCGTTAACTTTTCTATTGTTTCTAACTAAAATCTCTCTCTTTCGAAAAATATCACGAGCAGTTCAATTTAATAAAATAAAATAATAATATTATTCAATTTTCGGTTCATCGTTCTATTTAATAAAATGAAAATAATATAATTACTAATAACTAATCAATTTTCTTTTCAGGAAAAACATTATACCTTTTTTATTTTTTTTTAATAACTTATCAATTTCCTTTTTCAGGGAATATACATTACCTTTTATATTTATACTGTAATATCCCCAATTTCTGCACTTAGGAATTTTTTTCTGGATGAATAGTAACTTTTGCAGATCGAGAAATTTTTGAAACCACCCTATATATGGGTCGAGAAATGGATATTTTGAAGTTGTACTATTGATGTACTAAGCGAATAGGTGTATGTAAAACGATCGAAATCCGAAGATTCCAATTTTATTTAATTCCATATCTGACAAGGCAGTAACACAAGCATTTGAAACCAAATAACCCAAGCAACTTGCATTACTTGACATGTGTTTAAGTGGAAGTTAAAGAAGAGTATCTAGCACACTTGCACAAATAAAAACATCACACAAAATTAGCCAACAACAAGTCAAGAGCAAGCAACCCCCCCCCCCAAACCACAAAACATTCGACCCTTTTTGTTCTTCAAGGAATTGATTTTCAAGACCCAAGCTCCAAGGGTTTAAAAATTATGAACTATAGCTTTTTAGAAATATCTTGAGTAGATTAAGGTATGCTCAAAATCTCATAACCATACAATGATCCTAACATGTTCAGATCCTTGATGAAAGAGGTAATTGAATAGTGATAAATAGTAATTAACTTTGTGTTCTTGATTTTTATGTTCAAGATCAAGGTTTCTAAGGATAATACAAGACTCCTCTAAGGACTTCAAGCTATTGTTAGTGTTATCAAGGATTTAAGGAAGGTATAAACCTCTCTCACACTTTGTTATATCATGAGATGCATGCTTAGTTTTAAGGTAGCTTGAGTTTGTAATGGTTAAAGAGATTTTAGTGGTTAAATGAAAATTAATTGGTGGATGAAAGTGATAGATGTTGGTTTTGACCATGGTTGTTGAATTTTTGACTTGATTATGATGTTAGTAGATAGTGATGGTGTATGGGTTAGTTGGATGATGGATTTTGTGTGTTTGTAAATTTGGAATCGATTGATTTTAAGCCGTCGTAATGGAAAAATTTTGTTAACCATGTTTAGGACAGAAAATCTGAGTCCAAAACCCTATTGTGAGAAATAACCACTTGCCATGTAAGCATAGAGCTTATTTCGTATATCGTTTTGGTGTGAGAATCGTGTCGATCCGATTTACGATATGTGAGATAATCGAGTTTAAGTGAAAGTGGTTCGGAGAACCAAACTGCATCATTGTGCCAACTTTGAGGCCATTATCGGACCACTTAATTATAGCCATAATAAAATGTTAAACTTTGTGGTAAAATTCTAAGGACGGTTAGTAAGACCTACGAGAAGGTTTCGTATTAAAATGAATAATTTCCGATTTTATATAAATGCGTAAGTCGAGGTTGCGCAAGTAGAAACCCTTGAGGAAATGACTTAGAAATGGAAATAAAAATGGTTAAGTCAAAGTATGATTTCGAGAATGGATTTTGGACCGAACTTCCGACTTAAGTATGTAGCGGTTAACATGGACTTAGCGTAAGCCAAGAATGAGCCATGAGTACCTTTGTTATGATTTACTTAAGTGCATGTGTAATAAGATACAAATGGATCGTGTTTTTTTGATTACTCATAGATCATCGGACCCAGTCTCGAGCCCCTACTACCCCAAACTACCAGGAAAGATTTCATAACCTACGCCTTTAAGTTGCTATTGTGTTTTGAATGTTGTTAATATATATATATATATATATATATATATATATATATATATATATATATATATATATATATACATACATACAAATGCTTTCTGATTTTACGATGAGAAGTACTATGCTTTGATATGGTTTATATACTATCCCTTTGTAGTAGTTATAAACTGGTATTTTTATAAAGGCTCTTAGTGGTAGAGCATCTGAGTTATATTCCCATTTTAGATCGGGAATCGGCGTTTCTTGTTTTATGAGACTATCATAAAAATTCGGAGGGACCCCGGAGACAAATTATTTATTTTTTACAAAGATAAATGTTCTAGTATACATCCAGATATTTTGAAAGTATTAAATACTTGTACAATGAATAAATAAATATTATTCGAATATTTATTTAATTTAGTGAATATTACTTTGAAAAATCATTAACTTATGGATTGTTGAGTGCAAAAGCCTTTAAAATATTGGATGAATGGTCACTTAAGCCGATTTCCAAAGCTTTTTGTAAGCCTTCTTTAGACTTGGAAGAGGAGGTTTTTTGAAGGAATTTTAGTCAATAATGTTCTGCATGCTGTAGTGACGGGAACATTAGGCAACCTATTAGGAAAGGCTCGTGCTCCGAACAGCAACGCTGGTGCTTTAAAAATCACTGACAACAAAGCTAACTCAGAGCAAGATCTCATCCCAATTATAAAGGATAATGGATTTTACTTGAGGAAGCGGAGATGAGGAAAGGATTTATCGGATGAACTAAGGGTTAAGATATGATAATATCTCATATTCTAAGTATCCAAGTTGTAGGTCATTAAGTTTTAAGGAAGATTGGTCTTGGTTATTAACTTGTTGTTTCTTCATGTTATCTAGTTCATGTTTTAAATTATGTGGTTTTCCCGGTGGTTGTAGTCCTCCTGTCCAGTTATCTTAGGGTTTTTATATCAAAGTGGTCACCCATTGCAAACAAATGTCTCAAACCATCCATTTAAAAATGATATCATTTAAAACCTTTAATTTGATATATATATATATATATATATATATATATGGGCTTAATGATCCTATAGTTAATTATAGGAGAATTTTCTACAGTTAACCACTCAAATAATGACACATCATATAGTTTCCTAAATAAACATACACACCTTTAATGCCCCTGCAGGGCCCATATAAATAAAAGTTAACACTCAAATGTTTTTAAAGGTTAACTTTAGAAAATTCTCCTAAAGTTAACTGTAGAAACATTTATATATATATATATATATATATATATATATATATATATATATATATATATATATATATATATATATATCAAATTTCAAACTCATGTTAGTTCGTTTGACCGTTAGAAAGTGGTCACTTTGATATATATATCAAATTAAATATTTTAAAAGATATCGTTTTTAAATGGATGGTTCAACTGAGATATTTGGTTATAATGGGTGGCTACTTTGATATAAAATCTGTTATCTTAGTAATGAATTTCTTTCATTTTGCAAAAAAAAAAAAACAATATTGTGCTCGCTAATTGTTATTGATATTTATAGATATATTTTTGTTGATTTTTTTATTAAATAATCTTTATTTAAAATTTTTAAAAAATTGTTATAAGGCCGCTGCAAAGCGCGATTTAGGCTTAGTCGACTAGTAAATGAATAAATGAAATTAAAATACTTATGTAAACTTATTATAATTAAAATATTAATATTACAATATTAAAAATAGACATGAAAATAAATCATAATAAACATTTTTTTTATAATTTATGAAAAAGTTGTCAAAAAATAATCTGATATAATACTAACAAATATTAACACTAAAATTTATCAAATTTAAATTTAGGAAAATAATGAATGAACAAATAAATAATTGAAAAAATTTAATGATTTTAAAAATATATAAAAAAAAGAATTTATCTTACTCTAAAATATAACATAATTAAACTGAAACAATATAAATATGTTGAATTATATATATATATATATACAACAATAATCATTATTAAAAATTTACAACATTGAAATTAAATTAGATTGATATTTTATTAAAAATCAAAAATATAAATAAATAAATAAGAATACTTATATAATTTTTTTTTTTAAAGCTAGTCTACATAAAAAGTAAATCCCCTGTGTCCTCTGGGCTGTTTTATAAATTTGTAGTACATGTTGCACTAGAGATGCACAAAAAGCCCTTCGGACCGGGCTTTATCCGGGCTTTAAAAAGCCCGGGCTTTTTAACAACCGGGCCGGGCCGGGCTTTTTCAAAAATCGGGCCGGGCCGGGCTTTCTCTAAAATATGAGGCCCGTTTTAGGCCTTCGGGCCGGACCGGGCCGGGCCGGGCTTTTTTCGGGCTTTATTTTAAAAAAATTATATATATGTAATTTCTATATTTTTACAAATATTTCTCGATGATCCAACCGTACGGATGATAAGATATATCTAATTAAATGATATAAACAAATTTTCAAAAAATAAAAAATTAATTTGGTTGGAGATCTTAATAGAACATTACTATATTGTCTAGTACTCGTAACTAGTGCTCATCCCAGATTATTGTTTCTATATTTTTAAAAATATTTCTCGACGATCCAACCGTACGGATGTCAAGATATATCTAATTAAATGATATTCCCAAATTTTCAAAAAATAAAAAATTAATTTGGTTGAAGATCTTAATAGAACACTACTATATTGTCTAGTACTCGTAACTAGTGCTTCATCCCAGATTATTGTTTCTATATTTTTAAAAATATTTCTCGACGATCCAACCGTACAGATGTCAAGATATATCTAATTAAATGATATTCCCAAATTTTCAAAAAATAAAAAATTAATTTGGTTGAAGGTCTTAATAGAACACTATTATATTGTCTAGTACTCGTAACTAGTGCTTCATCCCAGATTATTGTTTCTATATTTTTAAAAATATTTTTCGACGATCCAACCGTACGGATGATAAGATATATCTAATTAAATGATATAACCAAATTTTCAAAAAATAAAAAATTAATTTGGTTGAAGATCTTAATAGAACACTACTATATTGTCTAGTACTCGTAACTAGTGCTTCATCCCAGATTATTGTTTCTATATTTTTAAAAATATTTCTCGACGATCCAACCGTACGGATGATAAGATATATCTAATTAAATGATATAACCAAATTTTCAAAAAATAAAAAATTAATTTGGTTGGAGAGCTTAATAGAACATTACTATATTGTCTAGTACTCGTAACTAGTGCTCATCCCAGATTATTGTTTCTATATTTTTAAAAATATTTCTCGACGATCCAACCGTACGGATTTCAAGATATATCTAATTAAATGATATTCCCAAATTTTCAAAAAATAAAAAATTAATTTGGTTGAAGATCTTAATAGAACACTACTATATTGTCTAGTACTCGTAACTAGTGCTTCATCCCAGATTATTGTTTCTATATTTTTAAAAATATTTCTGGACGATCCAACCGTACAGATGTCAAGATATATCTAATTAAATGATATTCCCAAACTTTCAAAAAATAAAAAATTAATTTGGTTGAAGATCTTAATGGAACACTACTATATTGTCTAGTACTCGTAACTAGTGCTTCATCCCAGATTATTGTTTCTATATTTTTAAAAATATTTCTCGACGATCCAACCGTACGGATGATAAGATATATCTAATTAAACGATATAACCAAATTTTCAAAAAATAAAAAATTAATTTGGTTGGAGATCTTAATAGAACATTACTATATTGTCTAGTACTCCTTACTAGTGTTTCATCCCAGATTACTGTTTCTATATTTTTAAAAATATTTCTCGACGATCCAACCGTACAGATGTCAAGATATATCTAATTAAATGATATTCCCAAATTTTCAAAAAATAAAAAATTAATTTGGTTGAAGATTATAAGTTAAATTAATAAAATAAAAATTTTATCCGGGACGGGCTTTAACCGGGCTTCGGACCGGGCTTTATCCGGGCTTTTTAAAAGCCCGGGCTTTATCCGGGCTTTTTAAAAGCCCGGGCTTTTAACCGGGCTTTTCGGGCTTCGGGCCGGGCCGGGCTTCGTGAAAAATAGAGGGTCCATTTTAGGCCTCCGAGCCGGGCCGAACCGGGCCGGGCTTTTTTCGGGCCGGGCTTTTCGGGCTTTTTTTCGGGCCGGATCGGGCCGGGCTTCGGGCTTCAGGCTTTTTGAACATCTCTATGTTGCACCATCTAGAACATTTTTTTTTTATTCATACAAACCAAGTACAATTGTTAATTACATAACTCTGGTAATACAATACAGAAGTTGCCATACTGTTCTACAATGTATTAAGAGTTTTACTGTAGTTTTAGGAGTTCGTCAATGAGGATCGAACCGTCAAAAGTCTCATAATTAAGTTTTGAAATGAAGCAATTTTCCGAAAATATAGTTTTGAACATTATCAAACACATTAAGACATGCTTTTAAGCAAAAAATTACTGTTGAGGTCCCCAACAACAATAACAAACGGACCTTCATAAAAGTCGATAGATCGGAGAATGTAGGAAATTTGATCTCGCCTTCTCCCCGAATCGAAATGGTTATATTTCCGAAAACTGGGACATCCATGACAAAATTTATTACCAACTCGTAGTCAATGTGGACATTCAAGACAAAATTAATTCCCAATTCGTAGTCTATGTCCAAATCTGCAGCAATGTCTTTGGCCAAACTCAACAGCACACTGTGCGGCACTTTTAATTCTACATCTAGTACAATTGTTTCGTTCCCCTTAAGCGATTCTCCCCGGTCCGAAGTAGTTCCTGAAGCTATATCCCTAAATCCAACGAAATAATCCAAATTAAATGAGCAATATATACCAATCAGCATCTCTTCTAGTTATTCCGAGTAATTTTCTAGTTGTGACTGTTTTCGTTCTAATGCATTCCTTATGTTGCATAACATGACACAAATACTAATTAATTTCGTAATTTAGGATTAACAGAATGTGTTAGTACATTAACAATGCTGGTGGAAGATGAAATACTTATCAACCAAGATTTAGCTAATCAGTTGATACAATTCTTTAATTTTACTAGATCATGATGCAAATCTCTTCTTGGTGTAGCTGTATCTCACTCGCTTCCTTTACGGGGTGTCGAGGTTCAAACTTTGTTAAAAAGAAGATGGGTGTGTGAGCGTGTTTAGCTAGCAAATAAAAAACTACATACTTAAAATTTTATAGTTGACGGTAACTTAAAATAATGGAAAGGGAAAAGGTAACAAACCTGTTGGCACTTTTAAGAGTGTAAGAGATCTCAGAAATGGGGACGGGAGTATTGTATGGATTAGTAACCGAAACCTTAGCGTTGTAAGTGATATACTCCAGGCTCACATCTTTCAGACCCACATGAGTCACCTTAGCTTCTGGTTTCTCAATCTCCGCCGTCTTCTCAGTCACGATCTCATTTTCGGTATCTACCACTAATCCTGCCATCTGCATCTCCTGCAAATCAACAAGAGAAAGGTATATATAAAAGTTGATCTATAATATCAAATTTTGTTTGGAAATATGCAGCTGGTTGTGCATGAATATCTCATATACTTATAAAGTCTTTTGAGTTAGCATGTAAGAGTTGCTTATGGTGCACGTACGATTGTTGTGGGTTGTTACATGGATTCTCGTGTTGCTAGGTAGCTCATCCTCTTGGCGTTGTTTACTTTCCATAATGAATAAGTCCTACGTAAACGACTACTACATCAAAATGTTAGAGTAGGTTTTAAATTTTTTGATAAATTAGAAGTGTTCCACAAAAAGAGCCTGACCAAGTCGTAGTCCTTGTAGATCTTCAAATTGTGCTTAAAGAAAGTGCTTCTTAATTTTTTCCTTCATTACTTATGTAAGCATAACGGAACATAAAATACTGCAGCTTTTCATCATGTAATTAGAATGCAGACATCCTCCTAAGTTAAAAAGAACGAACTTGACTTTGCTCAAGCTCTGATTTTATGTTTATTCATCAAGATATACAGAGTATGTGCACACCAGAATTGTAAATCTTTCAACATGTATAAGATTTAATTTGACAAGGAATTCCATTGCATGCAATAGACCTTGCAACGAAAACAGGAACTCACATAACTGGACTTTCTATTAGCTAATGTATCTAGAACGTGAAATTATAAATACGCTTGTCACGAAGGATTTTGCATTTTCGAATTAATATAACACTGATTAATCTTGAAACACTCTAAGAAAAGAAGGAAGACAAGACTAGGAGTATAATTTATAACAGAAATAGTGTCCATTATTCATCACATAGTCGAGAAGAGTTGCCCAGTGGCATGGCTAGTACTTGGCAACTAGTAGGATATACAAACCTCACAGCCAAACACAATTTAATTACATATTTTCCCTACTGGGACCAAAATAGATTACACTGAATTATTAGTACATAAAGTCTTATTTAACCTAATCCCCCAGTATAAATTTTTATTACATATAATTTAGCCTTACTAGCAGCTGGCTAATGGCAACCAACTCATCCTTCATTGTACACTATATGAGCATATTCATTCCTTTGTGAGATTAACTAGAGTGTAGAGATCTTTGAAAGTAGGGAGCTGCTTCATCTGGCCTTTGTTGGAAATTGGAACTGTAATATCCCCCGTAGCCAGAACATTCGTGACAAAAGTAATCCCCAAATCGTAGTCAATGTCCCAATCTGCGCTAACGTCCCTAGCCAACGTCATCAACGAAGTAAACCACACCTTCAGTTCTAACTCTAGATCAGTGGTGTGGTTCGCCTTAAGTGGTTCTGGATCCGGACTTTTTCCAGAAACAAGGTCCCTGTAACCAGCAAAATAATCCAAAATAAAAGGCTTTAGTCCCCCTCTCTTCTTAATTATAAAAGGTTGAGGGTTCAAGTGTGGTGGAACTGACTATTGACTATTGAGTACTTAATTTGACGGAACTTGATAAAATAAAGGATGAAACATTAAAAGGGTAAAACATAAGAAACCTGTCAGCACTTTTGAGAGCATAAGTGATCTGAAAAATGGGGATGGGAAGACTATATGGATTAGTAACTGAGATTTTAGCGTCGTAAGTGACAAACTCAAGGTTCACATCTTTCAGACCCACATGAGTGATCTTTGCTTCTGGTTTCTTCGTCCCCAACACGTTCTTCATCAAGTCCAGCTCTTTGGCCTCATCCAACACCTTAGTCACGTCCAGCTCTTTCTCCAGCTCTTTAGCCTTATCTAATAAACCTTCCAATTCCATAATCCCTTCCCCTTAAATCAACCAGCAAAGCTATACATATATTTTAATTATACAAGTGCGAAATTTTGCAATGGAGAAACGCAGCTGGTTCTGCATATGTATTTTATACACAGATATAATGGAAAACTTTTTTGGGTTTGCATTGCATGTGAGAGCTGTTTATGCTGCACGTAATTAGACTGATGGGCCTTGTCACTTGCCAACGACATATTGTCAATTATAATTTTCAATCTAATAAACCAATGAATCTCGGCTCTATCATCTTGGATTATCTGTTTGTTTGAAGTGGGATTCTTGCATTAATCACTAGTATGTATAAATAGCCAGCATCATTCCTACAAGATTAGTCTGTGTTTTGTACCTAACTTGCTTGTTTAGGCAAAGATTGCAAATGTTCGTAAGGTTAGTGTTTACCCTCATGTATGTAAAGATTGCATCATGCATAAGATTAGTATTCATCTTCAACTTTGTTTGTGGTAACATCAAGTGACTACTGCATCCATTTTGTCGGATTGTACAGGATGTTAAAATTCTTGACATGAGTTTACATTCACCGCAAGAAAAAACATTTCTCTTGTGGCGATCTGTGTGGTTCTCGTTTTAAGGATAAGAATTTTAAATGTTTGTTCTACGTACAGTTAAAATTTGTAACCAAAGAACATACAACTCCAATATAGTTGAATGAAAAAAATTCATAAATAGGTGGTTGGTTTTATATCCAGAATCAGCTATTTTACATTTTTCTAGAAAGTGAAAATAGTGTACTTTATTATTCATCAAATAGTCAAGAAGAGCTAGCTACCAAATCATCATTCATTTTAAAATACATTCCATCAGTTGAGATATTATAAAGTGAGAAAAAAAACAAAGTGAACATCAGACACTGAGCCAGGGAAGAACATTTATTTAGACCATAAATCGGAAAAAGTAGGGAGCTTGATCTCGCCTTTGCTGGTAATTGGAAGGGTGAAATTTCCGAAAACTGGGAGATCAATGGTAAGATTAATTCCCAATTCATAGTCAATATCCCAATCTGCACCGATGTCTTTAGCCAAGCTGAACAGCACACTATGTGGCACCTTCAATCCTACGTCTAGCATAGTAGTGTCGTTACCCTTCAGTGATCCTGGGTCCGGAACAGTTCCAGAAGCAATCTCCCTGAAACCAACAAAGTAACACAGAAAGCCGTACAAACATCAATCAACATCGATATGTCTCTTAATTTTTCCACAAGAAGAGTCTTGACGAGTCATAATCCATGTAGATCTTCAAGTTATGCTTAAAGAAAGTGCTGCTTATTTTTCTTTACTTCATTGTTAATGTTAGTATTACAGAACATAAGATGCTACAGCTTTTCATTGATCAAGTAAAATGCAGACATTCTTCAAGTTAAAAGAACTCACTTGACTTTGCTCAACCCCTGTTTTTGTAATTTATTCATCAGGAAATACAGAGTATGTGCACATCAGGACCATTAATCCTTTAACATGTGTAAAAATTTGAGTTAACACGGAGTTCCATTGCATGTAACAGAGCTTGCAACAAAATCAGGAACTCGCATAACTGGACTTCTGATACATCTAGAACATATGAATAGATAACGTTTATCGCAAAGTATTTTGCAGTTTGAAATTAATATTTTACAGATTACTAGATTAGTTGAATATATGACTCCACAAGTAAATAGAAGAATGACAAAATACAACTTCTGGAAACTGGAAATACTCTCTGAAAGGAAAAAAAGAACTAGATCATAGGATTTGTAAGTTGTCTCCTGCAGTCTGAAGGGAAAGGAGATGAGAGATTTCACCACTCGCCAGTACTTTGTAATGTTCATACTTTAGCTGCATGTATGTTTAAACCAATCAAGTCCTAGATCTATCTAAGCATATACATATGCTCAAATCATCGATCTTGATCTGAATTGTATTGTATTGTTGTGCATCTCTTTAATTACGATGCAGATGATTATTATGTTCTACTTACATATTGAGTTAGATGCATTGGCGGATCCAAAAATTTGAAATATAATATCAATAAACAAGTCATCTCATGTTATATTTGGATCACTCATGTTTTTGACATTGTCACCCTAACCTCAATTTCATTCTATCTCATGTGATCACAAAGGCCTTCAAAGATTTATGATTACCAATAAGCCTAGCTAGCTAGCTAATTACGATTAAAAATTGAAAGGGGGAAAGAAATAACAAACCTAGCAGCACTTTTGAGAGTGTAAGCGATCTCACAAATGGGAATGGAAGTACCATATGGATTCATAACGGCAACCTTAGCGTCATAAGTGATGCACTCCCGACTCACATCTTTAAGATCCACATTCTTCACCGTGGCTTCTGGTTTCTTCATCTCCGTTACCTTCTCGGTCACGTACTCCTTCGCCTTATCAAGTAACCCTGACATTTTTGTTCCTCTTGCAAATCAACCAGAGAAAATTATGTGTAAGCAAATTTATTGTACGGAATTTTGTTTGTATGAAGAAATGCAGCTGGTTCTGCATGTGTTTTTATATATGTGGCTACGTGTTTGAAGCTTCAGGGAAGCACGTGAGAGTTGCTTATGCTGCACGTGCGATTATTGTGGGTTCATCACATGTATACCTCTTGTTTTTAGCTCCCTTCCGCTTTATAAGATCTTATTATTAGCTATGTAGTAATTATGTGTACCGAACTCAACGGTTTTACTTTTTTTTTTTTTTTTTTTCTCTTTCGTGTTTTGATTTATTGTTCCTAATTATTAGACTTTAGAGAGAAAAATTGACTTTTTATAGATAAACTAATGAATTTGCATGTAATTAAAAATTTTAGATGATACTATATGACTTATTAAAAATTAAAATTAAGAAGGATCTTAAACAAGATAATCCTCTCACCTTAACTGTGTTGATCAAATCTATCTATTACTATATATTATACATTGTAACGCCCCCAAATCCCTTACAGGAATCCAGGTCATTACACCTCTTGCGGAAAATCGATCACCTACTCATAATATAATCTACAACAATATCCTTGACAACTCCATCTTTTATTCCACAGGTTATAGTCTTAGAACAAGCACTCAAAGTATAAAAGTTATTACAATACAAACTCATCTCCCAGAATCTCTGAAGTATTATTACAACACACCAAACACACAATAATAAAGCATTAACAATTCCGTTCCATCTTGCAACCTCCTTCGATACTATAAGGCTACTGGATTGAATTTAATAGCCCTTCCACTTCCCTTTGCCACGGTCAGCCATGCTAGAGTCGTCTTTAGATGCCGCTGATCAATAATATTTAAATAGCAAGAATGAGCCAAAGAATGCCCAGCAAGTATATACAGATATCATATAATACACAACAAATCACTCAAAATATGCTTTTACTACTCTATAAGAGTTAATAAAAATAATTACCTTTGAAAAGAGATCAACTCAGAAATTCTTATAAATCTCGAAATACTACTCCAATATATCTCAATAACTTCTCAAAATACTACTCGAAAATAAATGTAATAACTCCTCAGAACTACTCAATTTATTTGAAATAATATAATATAACAACTGCTCAGATCAACACCCTAGTTAACAGAACCACACATGCATCGGTTAACCGATAGGATGTCAATGATTGGATTTCTGCTCATAACGCCTACTCAAGTAATGAATGATCAATCCATTATCACTACTCGTTTTCTATCGATAGAAGGATGAGCCGAAGTTTCGAACACACCCTAAATACTACTCAGTTGGGCCGGTGCGTTACTCCGGTCACTTTTGCCTTCCTAAGCAATAAACAATAGACACCAATAATATAGTTTCCATCTCGAATGAGTAGAGGAAATATTATGAAAAACTGTTCTGATTATGGAATCGAAATGAGGTGACCCATATCAGTATACATAACTTACTTTATATATATCCCCACTCTAAAATATAAACTCGAATGACGTATCTCAATAAACGTACTGACAAGGCTGTCGCGTGCCTATCAAATAATAAAAATCTAACAAATCCTTCTAACTATGCAGTAGGGTAAGTCAGAGTCGTTCCCACAGAGACAAAAGTGCCAATCACCAGTCTTTTTCTGATTTAATTTAGCTAAGCAAGTAACACAATAAATTTTGAGGATTTAATTAAACTAATTTATACTAAGAAGAATTGTGTTTATACTAATCAGATCTAAAAACATCCAGAATTAAGTATCCCCACTAGCATGGTCAATGCAATCGTGAATTTTCCTCCCCAATTAATCGTATAATACTCAACAGGAAAGATGCGCCCTATAAATACCAATAATCCCTCTCGGGTATTAATGGCTTCTCTAAAATACAATCAAGCCTATTCTCATGGTATCATGCAATTCAGAGACATTAATAACAGCACCCTAACTTCCTAACAATCCGTTCTACCTATTCTCATGGAGAAGTTCATGTTCTTATTGGATAAATCACAACCATCTAAATCCAACTCTCGTTGATAAATAGATAATGGTTCAAACAATACACATAATCACGTCTGATCTGCAATTGCTAATTAAAACAACTCAATAAGCAAGAGCAATTAAACAATCAAATTGGGGAATTCACACATCGACCATAACTAGGGTTCAACTCAACCCTAGATTAATAAACTACTCACACATGATTGAATTAACAAAACAAGAATGAATATAAGAACACATAATTATAAGAATAGAGAAAAAGTGTTTACAAAAGTATACGTACCAATGCTTTTGATCTCTAAGATTGGATGATAAAACAATACCCCTAGATGTGTTTATATAGGCACCAGGAGCCTAAAAATTAGCTAACCAAAACTAAGTAGGAAACAGCTAATAAAATATTACAATTGTAATAGAAGTAGGAATAAAAAAGGAAATATCCTCCTTGAATTAGATAAGCCTCGTAGACTTCTGGTAATTTCCCTCTTTGTGTTGGATAAGAATTTGTTGTCCAAGATTTGCCGTAATTAGAATTGAAATAGGATTCCAGGAAGTGAAATTCGTCATCTGTCTTTCAGGCCTGTTTCTGGGCTTCTCCAGTTGGAATATTGATATTGGACCACCTTTGACTTGTAGAAAATTCTGTTATCTTCGCGTGGGCTGTAAGATCACCCAATTCTGATGTCTGAAACTCAAGTTATGGCCCAAACAGTGATGTACACGCAAGCTGCCCAATAGTTACGAATTTTCTAGTAATTTAAGTCCAAATAAACTCAATTCCTTCCAAGTTTGGGAATTATTTATTTCCTGCAATAAACTCCAATAAAACTTATTAAATCGACACGATTATTCGCAAAAGCTCATTAAATGTGGGAATAAAATCCTCTAAAATATATGTAAATTATATTCTATCAAATATCCCCACACTTAGCACTTTGCGCGTCCTCGTGCAAACTAACATAATAAATATACTAACTAATTAGTACCACTTCCGTAGGTGATCACGGTTGCATTTAACATATGCAACAAGTCCTTTAAACCCCTAGGTAGCCCTAGTGGACGAGTAAGGTCTCGTGAGGGCTTATAGTGAATATACCCACAAAATCCATCCAACTCATGCAAAAGATCACACATCAACACAACACCACATACACCCGTCCTCTCATGCCATATCAACTTAAGAATCAAAATGAAAATGCAATGTCTTGGTGTCTAAAGTGCAAGTATCCACATAGCATACTCAAATCACATGAATAACATCATAGAATTCCATGTCAAATGCAAAAATCATTGGTAAACATGCTAAGCACACAAGAGCACATCTTTGAGACAAAACCTGGGATCTCCTATGCAAAAGCAAAAACTCACCATTCACTCACAAAAGATATTCACTCCAAACAGGGTGGTAAGTATATCACTCAACTCCATCAATATCATAAACATGCTTTGTCCTTGTTATCAATCTAACTCTTAACACAACATACATTATCGATGACAATCAAAAGGTCTTTGTTCAGGTTGTAATGGGGCTAGGGACAAGGTATGTCAAGAAAGCTAAAGAAGGTTAAGTCAAAAGCTAGTACCCAACAATGAAATTCAAACAACTCCCATACTTATGAAAACCAATGAATACTTCCCCACACTTGAACTTTTATCATAATCCAAAAACTTTGTCTAGTCGAATCTAAGTAGGATCACAAAGGATAAGTATGCTCTCAAATTTATTTTTTCTGTTTTTTCTTTTTCTTCTTTTTTTTCTTTTTTTTTTCAAGACAAGTAATTCTCCAGTAACCACGGGTAGCGAAAAGTCACCAAAATACAATTGCTTAATACCAGCGCATGCACATGGATCGTCCCTTTCATATGTCATTGCACTTACCACCCAATGATCTCAAAGGAGTACTTGCTTCTTCCCTTTTTTTTTAGAGAGCTGAATAATAACCAGATGAACAATGATCCTTAAGATATGATTTCCAACTTCGACTAACAAGCTAACAATCAAACCCCAAATATTCCCCAAAAGTATGATCATCAATAAAACCCCCTTTTTATTACACACCTTATTACTCCCTTAAGCACAATACTAGCCTTTGACAATTGGGTTCAAATTTAATATAGGCCAATACAAGAAAAGGATATATGGCAAGTAACGTGGTGTGTCACCGAAAGAATAGGATTAAGCTCAAAGGGTTAACTAATTGATCATGTATAAATGGTTTGGAATTATAGGAAATATGAGGTTATACCTAATTGCCTTTATCATCTTATCATCAATAAATGTCATGCATCTCAAGAAAGACTTCAAGCAAGTGCTAGCAATGTAAACAACAAGTGGACACTCAAGCAAACAAATAGTTATGCAAAAGATATGCATATAGGCTCAAAACTCACTTGGTGTGACAAAACATAATCAATCCCAAAGTAATAGTCTCTCTAACGCACCTACTTGTATTCAAAGCATATAGACCAAATTATCTTGCACATATTCATGTCATTCTAATCATTTAGCACATTCAATAAGTCTACTAGTTTCTACTTGCTAGTGTACGTGTGTGCACAAGAACATCACATATCATCTCTCAATCAAAAGTATCCATAAACACAAGATTTCTAAGCATGCATGAGTGCATTTACGTAAGTAACCTTCACATGGCTAGAATTATTTTTGGTATTTTTCAAAAAAATTTTTCAATTTTTTTTTTTTGGATTTTTTTTTTATAACAAAACACATATATATATTAAGCACATCCCCACACTTAAATGTGGCAATGTCCTCAATGGCACAATACTAAGAATATCAACTAATAATAAGAAGGAAAGAAATACTCCCCTATGCCAAAGCATGAAGTGCACCAGTCCTCCACAGTATACAGAATCCATGGGTTGCCTCCCAAGTAGCGCATTTGTTTAACGTCGTTAGCCCGACACCTGTCGACAATTATCCTGGCGAAAAAGCATATAGATGTACATATCTCCTAATTTGAATTAATCTAGTGATGTGAGCACCAATTAGATAACCAAGAAGATACATAAATTGGCACGTGAGACTCATGTGATGCTCACGAAATTTCGGGATGTGAAAATATTTAGCAAAATCCGCATCAAAACATTTATGACTACTTTTCACAAATCCCTCCCAAATCGGGTCTGCAACAGGCATATATACATTCTCAATCTTAGCATTCTTCAAGTCAAGCGTATCCAAATTCGGTTCTATCTCATCTACCACAATGGGAATCACAATATCCTTATTTAAATTTATATCTTCCACAAACATACTATCATCATCGTCAAATAGCATGCAAAGAGAGTCATCTAAGAAATCAACATCATTATTATCAAAAGAGTTTTCACACAAGTTAATTTCTTGAGAAGCGTATGGGTCAATAAGAGTAGGACTATCAAAATAACCATCTTCATCATCAAAATCATCAAAAATTAGCTTACTGTTACTAACCTCGTTTGGTGACTCTTTGAACTCCGTACCACTCCACAAAGTTGCATCATTGATATGACCCCTTTGTGGTTGCTCAGTTTGACCAGGAAGTTGGCCTGAAGATTTATTGAGCTGGCTCAACTGTTGAGAAATCTGAGTGATAGTATTCTCCATCAATTTGTTGTGAGCTTTTATCTCGTTGATGCTCGAATCAAAATGCTCATTCTTCTTTGACTGTGTAGCAATAAATCCTTCCATGAGATTCTCCAAGTTAGATTTCTGCGGCTGAGCTTGTTGAAAACCAGGAGGCTGAGAAAAATTATTCTGCGAAGATTGAGCTTGTCCCTGATTGTTCCTGTAAGAGAAGTTTGGATGATCTCTCCAACCTGGATTGTACGTGTTGGAGTAAGGATTATACTGCGGCCTCTGGTTCTGATTGTAAAGAGCATTTGCCTGTTCCATTCCAGACGGATTGTACTGACAAGCAAGTTTGGTGTGTCCAACAACACCACATATCTCACATGAAGCAACAGTAGATGAAGTGCTTCGAGCATCCAATTGCTCAATCTTTTTAACCATAGCCTGCATAGTAGTATTCAACATGGTTAGAGCATCAACCTCATACTTACCACCTTTCTTTGGATGATTTCGATCACTGTATGGAAAATTGTCATTAGACCCCATCTCGTCTAACAAAGCTTTGGCCTCTTCAGTACTCTTGTTCATAATGCTTCCCCCAGCAGATGCATCAACAAAGTTTCGGAACTCTTGTGTTAACCCATTATAGAATGTTTGGATCAACAGCCAGTCAGGAATTCCATGGTGAGGGCACTGTCTTTGAAGTCGCTTAAATTTCCTCCAAGCATCATGAAGTGACTCGTCATCATCTTGACGAAAATTAGAGATCTCATTCCGTAGCTTAGAGGTCTTCTTCTGACTGAAGAATTTAAGTAGAAAAGCCTTTGCAAGACTATCCCAAGTAGTGAATGTATTTGGACCTTCATCCTTCAACCAATCTTTTGCTGCATCTCGAAGAGAGAATGGAAATAATCGCAGCTTTATAGCTTCATCACTGACATTGGTCATCTTTATCGTATCACACTTCTCCAGAAAGCTCTCAAGATGATCAACAGGATTTTCAGATGACAATCCTGCGAAAGAGTCATTGGATATGAATTGAATGAATTGAGGCTTGAGTTCGAAGTGAGTGGCTGCAATTGCTGGCCTCAGAATGCTTGAGAGTACGCCTGTAGCATCTGGCATACCATGCTCCCTGAGAGCCTTAGCTGGTTGGTCGTCCATAACTACCTTGTTCTTGTTTTTCTTTTGCTTGCCTTTTTGCCTCCTTGCTGTAGCTTCAATTTCAGGATCAAGAGGAATTAGATTTTCTGTACCTGAACTTCTGGTGTGCATGCAACAAGAGAACACTACACAATGATCAAATAACAAGGGTATAATAGCCGAAGCAACTCAACTAAACAACTTAGCTAAACAAATTCAAAAATTAACTAATCTAACACTGCTTTGTCCCCGGCAGCGGCGCCAAAAATTTGACAAGGCTGTCGCGTGCCTATCAAATAATAAAAATCTAACAAATCCTTCTAACTATGCAGTAGGGTAAGTCAGAGTCGTTCCCACAGAGACAAAAGTGCCAATCACCAGTCTTTTTCTGATTTAATTTAGCTAAGCAAGTAACACAATAAATTTTGAGGATTTAATTAAACTAATTTATACTAAGAAGAATTGTGTTTATACTAATCAGATCTAAAAACATCCAGAATTAAGTATCCCCACTAGCATGGTCAATGCAATCGTGAATTTTCCTCCCCAATTAATCGTATAATACTCAACAGGAAAGATGCGCCCTATAAATACCAATAATCCCTCTCGGGTATTAATGGCTTCTCTAAAATACAATCAAGCCTATTCTCATGGTATCATGCAATTCAGAGACATTAATAACAGCACCCTAACTTCCTAACAATCCGTTCTACCTATTCTCATGGAGAAGTTCATGTTCTTATTGGATAAATCACAACCATCTAAATCCAACTCTCGTTGATAAATAGATAATGGTTCAAACAATACACATAATCACGTCTGATCTGCAATTGCTAATTAAAACAACTCAATAAGCAAGAGCAATTAAACAATCAAATTGGGGAATTCACACATCGACCATAACTAGGGTTCAACTCAACCCTAGATTAATAAACTACTCACACATGATTGAATTAACAAAACAAGAATGAATATAAGAACACATAATTATAAGAATAGAGAAAAAGTGTTTACAAAAGTATACGTACCAATGCTTTTGATCTCTAAGATTGGATGATAAAACAATACCCCTAGATGTGTTTATATAGGCACCAGGAGCCTAAAAATTAGCTAACCAAAACTAAGTAGGAAACAGCTAATAAAATATTACAATTGTAATAGAAGTAGGAATAAAAAAGGAAATATCCTCCTTGAATTAGATAAGCCTCGTAGACTTCTGGTAATTTCCCTCTTTGTGTTGGATAAGAATTTGTTGTCCAAGATTTGCCGTAATTAGAATTGAAATAGGATTCCAGGAAGTGAAATTCGTCATCTGTCTTTCAGGCCTGTTTCTGGGCTTCTCCAGTTGGAATATTGATATTGGACCACCTTTGACTTGTAGAAAATTCTGTTATCTTCGCGTGGGCTGTAAGATCACCCAATTCTGATGTCTGAAACTCAAGTTATGGCCCAAACAGTGATGTACACGCAAGCTGCCCAATAGTTACGAATTTTCTAGTAATTTAAGTCCAAATAAACTCAATTCCTTCCAAGTTTGGGAATTATTTATTTCCTGCAATAAACTCCAATAAAACTTATTAAATCGACACGATTATTCGCAAAAGCTCATTAAATGTGGGAATAAAATCCTCTAAAATATATGTAAATTATATTCTATCACGTACCAACAAATATGGAACAACTCATGAAATAAATTTGAACACCTCATTATATAATATGTCTGGATAACAGCTCAGCAATAATATATATGAATGTAAATTGCATGAATAAAAATCTGATATAAATCAGTCGAAAGAATACTTGATTATGTAAATCGAAAAATTTAATCAGCATACTAAAAAAATATAAATACCCCGAACAATGGGGTACGAATTAGTAAACTTGCCTGTGCTCTGCAGTACGATAATTCACCTGGCTCCACGTCTCTGATTCTCTATAACCAAATAAAAACTCACTTTATTAGGCCCGACATTTCACCTTTTAAACCTAGTTCAGCTGTTTCGTACTAATCTCAGTTTTTAATCTAAACTAATATAATTCAATCTGCTTAATTAAAATAATCCAATAATAAATATCAGTCCCCTAAAATAATACCATATTTAATTCTATTTATTCCCAATAATTCTTTCTTTTTAAAAAATAAAACAATAAATCTCTAAATTGTGGAAAATAATCACATAATATTTTTAAATCAAAATCTAACTATAAATAATTCCAAATTAATAATTTAAACCCCCATTTTATTATCAAAACCATAAATCTTTAATTTATGGTACAAAATATTTTTATAAAAAAAAATAATATACCAATCACTATTTTAATTAATTAAACTATTTAATATTCTAAACTTTAGTAACACTTTAATTAAATCACCAATTTAAATCAATTATTACAACTAATTTTAAAATATACAACCTTCTATTAAAAACCAATTAAAACATAAAAAAACAGAAATATTATTGTTATTATTAGTATTTTATTATTACAAACTTTGCTGTGGACCCCACCTCCCCACCGTGGGCCCCACCTGACAAACACCCCCCCGTGTTCTTCTCCCCTGCGACCCATCTCCTTCCTTCCCTCACTCTCTCTCTCTCTCTCTCTCTCTCTCTCTCTCTCGCATTTTTCTACTCTCTCTCTCGCATCTCTCTCTCGTCCTCTCTCTCTCTCATCTCTCCGACCACCCCCCCTTCTCTTCTCAATCGCAACTCTCCCTCCTTCTCTCTCTCTCTCTCTCTCCCTCTCCCTCTCGTCCTCACCCTTAAATCTCTCCATCCCTCTCCCCGATTCAACATCTCTCTCTCGTCATCTCTCTCTCTCTCTCTCTCTCTCTCTCTCTCTCTCTATTTATCCCTGTTCTCCTCCCTCTTCGCCGCCCACAACCACACGACCTCCTCAACAATTATAACCAAAATCTCTCTCTCGACCACACCAATTTCCCTCTCTGGTATCTCTCTCACCGTCCCTCAACTCTCTCCCCGCCTCTACAATACACGACAACACAACCCACCCACTCGCTTCAATCACAACAACCGAACAACCAACATCCATCGGAACAAACATAAACTGAACACACTCACAACAACTACTACCAATTCGACTTACCAGATTCTAAAAAACAAAAAACAAAACAATTCGGCAACCAACGAAATTAAGGGAAGAAAAAAAAACATCTACCTGAGTTGTGTGTTGTTTGTTCGTATGTATGTATATATGGTTCGTATGTGTATAGAAAGGTTCGATCTTCTTGATTACCAAGAAGAAGACAGTAAGATTTGGTGTTTACTCGGTTTGGTTTTTTTTGTATATGACGAGTGCTTTTGTTAAAAATGAAAGAGAATATATGGGTATTGTATCTGTTTGTTTTAAATCCAAAATTGAATTTACTACTTTGTTTTATAAAAATAAAAAGTAATTAAAATGGGGGACAAATGGAAGTGGGATTTTTAGTGCCCCAAAATTATGATTTTCAAGTGGACAATTAAAAAAATGGGAGACAAAATAATTGTTGAAATAATTTTAAAATAAAAATAATGATTATGTCTATATTTAATGAAATGTTTGGTGAAAAGATATCATTTTTCCCCTTCTAATTAATTAAAACGAAATTATAATTTCGTTTCTTAAAATAAATACGACTCAAAATTTAAAAATACTATTTTTCTCCAATTTTTAATAAACCCTAATATTTAAATATATTACGAATATATAAATTTTAAAAATTTATAAAACGTACTAATTAAAAAAAAATATACTAGTGCATTGTTTCCTAAATAAAATTTAAATAAGAATCGAGTAAAAAGAAAAATTTATTCGGAAAAAAAAATTTACGGATATTAAAGTCTTCCCTCCTTAAAAGGATTCCGTCCTCGGAATCAACGTAAGCAATAGCTAAGGCTGCTTAATTGCTCTCTACCCTCCGATATATCCTCAACCCTTTGTACCAATTATATAGTCTTCTATTTCGATTATAATTCTCATGCTAGACTGTCGATCCCATCTAAGATCTAATTTTATCATACTTCTATTTTAATACTGGCTCATCATTTATATACGTATTTACGATAACCGCGTACCTGCTATTTCGTCCATCTCTTTCATGCCATCGGCCAACGTCATGTTAAAAACCCTGGCGGTTGATTGGTTACTAACAACTCCACTGCTTTGTCGTGATGTTGCGGGTCCCGTTGCTGACACTTTACAATCTCTAGAGATATGTCCCTCCTTTCCACATTTGTAGCAGACTACTCCCTTCCTAGGACAATTCGCCCGATTATGCCCCTCTTGACCACAGTTATGACACCTACCTTCTGACTTTGCACATGCTCCTGGATGCTTCTTTCCACACACTTCGCAATCTTGCAGTGGTGGTCTTGGTTGCCTAAACTGGCTCTCGTTTCCCTGCTGTCCTACTTGTACACTACCCGCACTTTCTGCTCGGTTGGATCCTCCAAATCTTGTAGACTGAAACCCGGGCCTCCTACCATTTTGGTTCTGAAATGTCCCACTAGTCGGATATCCTCCCCAACTCCCTGCTTTTCTTTTCTTCCCTTCATTTCCCTTCGGATCAAAATTACTTCCTGCTTCTATTACTTCCGCCTTATTCACTACTTTAACATACTCAGTAAGCTCAAAAGCGG
Organism: Saposhnikovia divaricata; assembly: GCA_036435485.1. Classification (NCBI taxonomy): domain Eukaryota; kingdom Viridiplantae; phylum Streptophyta; class Magnoliopsida; order Apiales; family Apiaceae; genus Saposhnikovia; species Saposhnikovia divaricata. Next base: position 8,942,782 of record JAZHRN010000145.1, on the reverse strand, counting down.
CCACCCTAGTTTGTATCCATGGTCTCAGTCCATGTTGAAACCTCCTCGCCTTCTTCTTATCAGTATCTACGAAATGTGGTACAAACCTAGATAATTCAGTAAACTCCTTCTCATACTCAGCAACCGTTCTATTTTTCTGCCTTAGTTCCAAGAATTTTATCTCCATCTTACTCTCCATATGCTCAGGAAAATACTTCTCCAAAAACAACTCAGTGAACCTTTCCCAAGTTATTATCCCTGCAGGTTCCATTGCTTCCTTAGACTCCCACCAATAATTCGCCTCTTCTTTCAGCAAGTAGGTGGCAAAGATCGTCTTCTGCCCTTCTTCTACTCCTATAATCTTAAATGATTTCTCCATCTCTTTCAGCCACGATCTAGCCTCGACTGGTTCCCCAAACCCTTTAAACTCAGGTGGATGAATTGACTTAAAAGCCTTAAAAGCTGCTGCGGTTTGGTTCCCTACATGGGGTATAGGATCCTGATGTCCATGGTCTAGGGTTTGCCTCAACAAATCTACGAGTTGGTTAAGTCCTTGATTGTTTTGGTTGTTATTTCCTCCGGTAGAAGCCTCACCTTCTCTGGAGTTAGCTCCATTTCTCCTTGGCGGCATTTTCTAAAAATAACAAAAAACAAATAATTTCGTTCAATAAAACTGCATATCCATAAGATGTTTATTATGAAAACAAAACAGTATATATCGGTACACATGCGTATATATACATAGATATGTATGCATCCATATTTATATATACTTACGTATACATACTTCTATATACTCATTATAAACCCAATAAATAAATCATGGAAATGCGCTTTTCTTGTTCCAAATGATTCTGCTATCGGTATTGGCCGTCATGCCTCCACCCTAACTATTCCTTGAGATCCTACTATTTATATACCTATCGATTCCTTGGCTTCTAAACTCTCTCTTATATAACTATAACTCCTCTCTATTCTCGTTCTAAGGTTTATAACCTACCGCTCTGATACCATTACTTTAACGCCCCCAAATCCCTTACAGGAATCCAGGTCATTACACCTCTTGCGGAAAATCGATCACCTACTCATAATATAATCTACAACAATATCCTTGACAACTCCATCTTTTATTCCACAGGTTATAGTCTTAGAACAAGCACTCAAAGTATAAAAGTTATTACAATACAAACTCATCTCCCAGAATCTCTGAAGTATTATTACAACACACCAAACACACAATAATAAAGCATTAACAATTCCGTTCCATCTTGCAACCTCCTTCGATACTATAAGGCTACTGGATTGAATTTAATAGCCCTTCCACTTCCCTTTGCCACGGTCAGCCATGCTAGAGTCGTCTTTAGATGCCGCTGATCAATAATATTTAAATAGCAAGAATGAGCCAAAGAATGCCCAGCAAGTATATACAGATATCATATAATACACAACAAATCACTCAAAATATGCTTTTACTACTCTATAAGAGTTAATAAAAATAATTACCTTTGAAAAGAGATCAACTTAGAAATTCTTATAAATCTCGAAATACTACTCCAATATATCTCAATAACTTCTCAAAATACTACTCGAAAATAAATGTAATAACTCCTCAGAACTACTCAATTTATTTGAAATAATATAATATAACAACTGCTCAGATCAACACCCTAGTTAACAGAACCACACAGGCATCGGTTAACCGATAGGATGTCAATGATTTGATTTCTGCTCATAACGCCTACTCAAGTAATGAATGATCAATCCATTATCACTGCTCGTTTTCTATCGATAGAAGGATGAGCCGAAGTTTCGAACACACCCTAAATACTACTCAGTTGGGCCGGTGCGTTACTCCGGTCACTTTTGCCTTCCTAAGCAATAAACAATAGACACCAATAATATAGTTTCCATCTCGAATGAGTAGAGGAAATATTATGAAAAACTGTTCTGATTATGGAATCGAAATGAGGTGACCCATATCAGTATACATAACTTACTTTATATATATCCCCACTCTAAAATATAAACTCGAATGACGTATCTCAATAAACGTACCAACAAATATGGAACAACTCATGAAATAAATTTGAACACCTCATTATATAATATGTCTGGATAACAGCTCAGCAATAATATATATGAATGTAAATTGCATAAATAAAAATCTGATATAAATCACTCGAAAGAATACTTGATTATGTAAATCGAAAAATTTAATCAGCATACTAAAAAAATATAAATACCCCGAACAATGGGGTACGAATTAGTAAACTTGCCTGTGCTCTGCAGTACGATAATTCACCTGGCTCCACGTCTCTGATTCTCTATAACCAAATAAAAACTCACTTTATTAGGCCCGACATTTCACCTTTTAAACCTAGTTCAGCTGTTTCGTACTAATCTCAGTTTTTAATCTAAACTAATATAATTCAATCTGCTTAATTAAAATTATCCAATAATAAATATCAGTCCCCTAAAATAATACCATATTTAATTCTATTTATTTCCAATAATTCTCTCTTTTTAAAAAAATAAAACAATAAATCTCTAAATTGTGGAAAATAATCACATAATATTTTTAAATCAAAATCTAACTATAAATAATTCCAAATTAATAATTTAAACCCCCTTTTATTATCAAAACCATAAATCTTTAATTTATGGTACAAAATATTTTTATAAAAAAAACAAATAAAATACCAATCACTATTTTAATTAATTAAACTATTTAATATTCTAAACTTTAGTAACACTTTAATTAAATCACCAATTTAAATGAATTATTACAACTAATTTTAAAATATACAACCTTCTATTAAAAACCAATTAAAACATAAAAAAACAGAAATATTATTGTTATTATTAGTATTTTATTATTACAAACTTTGCTGTGGACACCACCTCCCCACCGTGGGCCCCACCTAACAAACACCCCCGTGTTCTTCTCCCCTGCGACCCATCTCCTTCCTTCCCTCACTCTCTCTCTCTCTCTCTCTCTCTTGCATTTTTCTACTCTCTCCCTCGCATCTCTCTCTCGTCCTCTCTCTCTCTCTCTCTCTCTCTCTCTCTCTCTCTCTCTCTCATCTCTCCGACCACCCCCCCTTCTCTTCTCGATCGCAACTCTCCCTCCTTCTCTCTCTCTCTCTCTCTCTCCCTCTCCCTCTCGTCCTCACCCTTAAATCTCTCCATCCCTCTCCCCGATTCAACATCTCTCTCTCTCGTCATCTCTCTCTCTCTATTTCTCCCTGTTCTCCTCCCTCTTCGCCGCCCACAACCACACGACCTCCTCAACAATTACAACCAAAATCTCTCTCTCGACCACACCAATTTCCTTCTCCGGTATCTCTCTCACCGTCCCTCAACTCTCTCCCCGCCTCTACAATACACGGCAACACAACCCACCCACTCGCTTCAATCACAACAACCGAACAACCAACATCCATCGGAACAAACATAAACCAAACACACTCATAACAACTACTACCAATTCGACTTACCAGATTCTAAAAAAAAAAACAAAACAATTCGGCAACCAATGAAATTAAGGGAAGAAAAAAAAACATCTACCTGAGTTGTGTGTTGTTTGTTCGTATGTATGTATATATGGTTCGTATGTGTATAGAAAGGTTCGATCTTCTTGATTACCAAGAAGAAGACAGTAAGATTTGGTGTTTACTCGGTTTGGTTTTTTTTGTATATGACGAGTGTTTTTGTTAAAAATGAAAGAGAATATATGGGTATTGTATCTGTTTGTTTTAAATCCAAAACTAAATTTACTACTTTGTTTTATAAAAATAAAAAGTAATTAAAATGGGGGACAAATGGAAGTGGGATTTTTAGTGCCCCAAAATTATGATTTTCAAGTGGACAATTAAAAAAATGGGAGACAAAATAATTGTTGAAATAATTTTAAAATAAAAATAATGATTATGTCTATATTTAATGAAATGTTTAGTGAAAAGATATCATTTTTCCCCTTCTAATTAATTAAAACGAAATTCTAATTTCGTTCTTAAAATAAATACGACTCAAAATTTAAAAATACTATTTTTCTCAAATTTTTAATAAACCCTAATATTTAAATATATTACGAATATATAAATTTTAAAAATTTATAAAACGTACTAATTAAAAAAATTATACTAGTGCATTGTTTCCTAAATAAAATTTAAATAAGAATCGAGTAAAAAGAAAAATTTATTCGGAAAAAAAATTTACGGATATTACATACATCAACACAAGGGTAAAATGTTCCCTTTTAATAGCTGTGAAATTACTGTTTTACCCATATTTGTTGAAAATTAACAAAAGTGCCACCCTTTTAATATTTATGTAAAAATTAGTTAAAATTATGTTAGTGTTGAGAATCGAACCCCTGACCTTCCACTCTTAAACTTTTGCTATAACCATTATGCTATACCTAGTTTTGAGTATATTTTAAAAATCTTATTAGATAAACCCATTTATCTCCTTTTGTCCCATTTTTTTTATTTCAACTATATATTAAATCTCAATACAAGTGCAAAAAGTGCCAATAAATTGGTTATAAAATTACTATTTCACCCTCATTTTTAGGAAATAACAATTGTGCCACCCCTTTAAAATCCATGTAAAAAATGGAAAAATTTGGGTTAGCTTTCGGAGTCGAGCCACTAATCTCGTTTTAAGAGGTTCATGATACAGTCACTATATTACATTATTTTTCAAGTTTTCTTAAAAATCTTATAAGATATCACACCATTTTCACTTAACTTATTTTCATTTTTGTTTTCACTTTTAAGTAAATAAAATGTTAGTTTGCATTATTTATATAATTTCATTTTTTCAGTTTTTTTAGTTTTATTAATCTATATACTCAATCATCTTATAAATTTTAATACGCATGTATGTTTTCGATTAAATATATATTAGATATGTTATTTATAATTCATATATTTATATTATATTATATCTCTGATCATACTTTATTTGAATTAGTTGATAATGGATACCTAAAAAATAATATTGAAATTTGATCTAATATAAGGAATATAGTATATGCAATGTATTTCAATATTCATTACTTCTATCATTCTAAATTAAGAAAATTAGTTTTAAAATTATTTTTAATTACAATAATCATGTTTATATATTCATCACATCCGTTTTTTTAATAATTTTCTTTTCAGAATGTACACATTAGTTGTTTATATTTTCTGAAATAATCTACACTTTGTCATTATAAATGATTAACATGTAAAATAAAATGTTAAGATGAAATTCTTGGTTATACATGAATGTCACTAAGTCTGGATTTAAAAAAATTCAAAAACATTTATCTCTATGTATATATTAAATTATTGAAATAAAATAAAATTTAGTTGGAAAATATTTTTTTTGATTAACCATATATCTTCAAGTTTACATTTATTCTGAAAGAATGTGATTATTTAGCAAAATATTACATAATACCTAATCTCCTTTTGGATATAATATTAAAAATATTACTAACATAATATGTTTCTTCCAGGTTGATCTGATGTAGAATGATATGAACTATATTATTTGTTTACATGCCATTTTTTTCAAATTCTTCTTTGCAACCTCAGTCTATTTCCTCTAGGAATTTTGATTTTGTACGTTGATGACCGGTGTGAGAACATGCATTATAGACTTGCAATAGAGATGCCATTAACATATTTCACGGGAAGCAAAATCTTATAAGATAATTCATGCCGTTTTCATTTAACATATTTTAATAAGTATGCTACCCCTTGCGGCTAATTGTGGATGGTTGTAATTGTGTTGACGGTTGTAATCGTGTTGATATGGAAAGCAATGTATATCACTACGGAAAGACAAAAATTATCAACTTACTCTCTCAAATTATAATTACACGATCCCCGTTCATAACTCAAAATTGTACATCTTACTCAACAGTATTATTATTGGCGTGTATATACCATCCTTATTGGCATACATTATTAACACAGATCACTACTCATATAGTCATATTACAATGTCATAATTACGAGTTTCAGTCCAAAAATTATTAAACTAACCGCTACCTTCTTTTTTAGAACAAAATTAGAGGCATTTACATAGAGGCCCGTGCCTTGAACGGGCTGTTACGCTAGTTCATTATAAATTTGCAACCAAATTATGTGGTTTGAGTGGGTTTATGAATAAAGGCCCCCAATATCATAATTTGAAAAGAAATGGCCCCAAATATCACAGCTCAAAAACTTGGCCCCAAATATCACTCCAAAACACAGTTACGTGTAGCGTTTTGGTTTTTTTAGTAGAGGTGCGCACTTCTACTCTAGAAACAAAGTTGCGTGTAGCGTTACCTACACTTGGGCCAAGAGCGTTTTTAGAAAAAGAGGGTGAAACACCACTTAAAGTGGCGTTACATGTGATTTCACATTTTTTTTATGCCAAACGCTACTTCAAGTAGAGTTTTGGGTTCAAAACTCTACTTAAAGTGGTGTTTTGAACCCAAAACGCTACTTTAAGTGGTGTTATCTATTTTTCCAAAAATTAAATATGTCTAAACCAAAAATGGAACTGTTTAATCCCAAAATGTCAGATTCATTTTTTAATTAAAATTTTTAAATTAAAAAATACAATTTAAATAAAATTTAGGGGTTCAATAATTAACTTTTATGGTTCAACGTTTCCATTTTGGGTTTTAGGAATATTCAAAAGAACGAATAAACCGTATACGAACTTAGGGTTTAGGGTTTAGGGTTTAGGGTTGTTTACAACCCTAAATCCTAGACCCTAACTTATCCTGATTTTTAAACGCGTTAGCGTTTAAAAATCAGGCCGCCGAATTCAATTTTTTTGTTAAAATTTTTAAATTTAGAAAAAACAATTTTAATTAAATTTAGGGGTTCAACAATTAACTTTTGGGGTTCAACAGTTCCATGTTGGGTTTTAGAAATATTCGGAACGACGAATAAACCGTATTCAAACTTAGGGTTTGGGGTTTAGGGTTGTAAAACCCTAAACCCTAGACCATAAATTCTAACTTATCCTGATTTTTAAACGCGTTAGAGTTTAAAAATCAGGCCGCCGGATTCATTTTTTAAATTTATAAAATACAATTTTAATTAAATTTAGGGGTTCAACATTTCCATTTTGGGTTTTAGAAATATTCAAAACGATGAACAAAACGTATACAAACTTTAAAAAATATAAATTTATATTTTAATTGACCATTTATAAATAAGTTTTTTAATATTTTTTTACAAATATATATTTAGAAGAAAACAAAAAAATAAGAAAAAAATAAGAAAAAAAAGTAAAAACACCCAAACACCACATAAAGTGGCGTTGGGCCTTTCAAAACCAAACTTCCATTAGCGTTTCTTCCAAAACACCTTATGAAGTCGCGTTTCAACAGATCAAAAAAAAAATCTGACCCCCTTAACGCTAGACGCAATAGCGTTTCAAAAAAAAAAAGAAACAAAATAAAAACACTGTTTTATACTATGTTTTGGAGTGATATTTAGGGCCAAGTTTTTGAGCTGTGATATTTGGAACCATATTCTTTGAAATTGTGATATATAGGGCCAACACCCTGGGTTTATGCCCCAACTTGCTGCTAATTTTTAAACAACAATAAAATGGACATATCACAAGTGGAATTTGTGCTTGTGGAAATTATCGAATAATCCTCGGATATCGACTGGTTCGATAGCTGTTACCGTATTACTGGCTTCAATTTGAGAAGTATATTATGTTATGGTTTATCGTTTGGTTCAACCACAAGTGTGTTGCTTCCAATGATTTACAATGCTCAACCAAGCTTTCCTGTTGTGGTAACTGATATCATCATGTGATCATTGCAACTTAAATGGTGATTCACTGGTTGGATTGCCAAATTTTCGACTGATGCTCCATTTGAAACATGAATTTAAACTACACTAGAGCAAAAACTTGTCAATTATAAAAAAAGAAAAAGAAAACAGAGCACAAAGTAATAAACATTAGGAACAAAATGCCACTTGGTGGTTAGGTGCTGCAAAATTTTTATTCCCAAGTACCGTACACCCGAAGAAATGAACGAGTACATATCGGGTAATGGATAGTATATGGATCTTGCTCAGGTGAGAACCATCACTTATGGTGAGATATGAGATCTAATCATATCCATCTATTTAAATACATTATATTAATCTCTTACCATTCATTTAATATTTTAATATTTGGGATTTCACCATCTTTTTTCTAATTCAACCACCCACCACCACCACCTTCAGCGATCACCAAAAAATCATCACCGGCAATCATAAAATCACCACTGCCAAACCAGAAATCACCATAAAAAACACAAAAATCACCACCGGAAAACATAAACCTACCACCGCCAAACCAGGAATCACCACCAGAAACACAAAAATCACCATTCCGACCACCTGTAAACAAAAAATCACCACCGAAAAACAAAAAATCACCACCGAAAAATGAAAAATACCCACTACAGTCTGAAAATCACCACCAGAAACGAAAAACCACCACACTCCACCACTTCCGACCATGCCACCGCCACCAACAAAAATCACCACCAAATAACGAAAATCACCACGACTAAAACCATTAAAAACCACCCTGTATCCGCCAACACCTCCGACCACCACCAAAAATCACCACCGGAAGCCCGAAAATCACCGCAAAATCCACAACAGCCACAAGAATCACAAATCTTTTGATGTATTTAACTGATCAGATATGTTCTCCTCAAAAGTCGAATCACACAAATTTTAACCACACAATAACACCATCACATCAAAATCACTAAAACAAATTTCAAATCACCAAAATTAAACTCAAATTACTAAAATTTATAAGCAAATCAGTCGATGAAAATGGCTCTAAATTCGCGCAATTGAGAATTAAAACATGACAGGTAGTCATGGATTCTCTGTAGCAAATAAACCAGGCCGCATATATCTAGTCATCCTCGACCTTTTGAAGCTTTCGAAATCTCAAAAACATAGAAATGGTGATCGGATCGATCGTCGGAATGGAAGCGGTAGATGGCGGAAGAGGAGTGTCGTACTCGACGACGATGGAGTAATCGATCATCCTCTATTTTATTTTTGTCACTCAGTAAAAAAAAACCAATCACGAATCATAAATATACATACTTGTGTTTAAATATTCGCGATAGGAGAGGGGCTGGGCTAGGGTGGGGTGGGTAGATGGATCGGAGAGAGAGAGAGAGAGATGGCGAGCGACGGGTGCGGCAGGAGAAAATCGATGGTAAGGAGGATGAGATCGGCGGTTGAATAGAGTTGGGTGAATGAACAGAACTGTTGAAAAGCAGTGTATGTGTAATGTAAGATATGTGGTTGTGATTAAAAGAAGTTAAAAATTTGTGGGGCTGATAACTGAGTGTTAGAGGGCCCAATCTTATAAGCCTTTGAGGGCCCAATCCAATAAGCCTTTGGGCTCATGACCGTTAAAACCATGCGATTGGACCAGGCCCATCCGAATCATCCAGCTGAAGACAGTAAAAACGGTCGATCGTTGCCAGTGTAACGCCTTACCATTAATCGCCCTCCATAACTGAGAATCAAGAGGATCGTCAACCGTACTATTCACAGACATAATATAAATAGACACAATTATCAGGTGATAAACACAATCAAACACCCTGAGATACACTGATTTACATGAGCTTTACGTTTACGTTTCCACTACATTCTTACTGATTCCCACATCGGAGGCGAATCGAGGGGTAACACCCTCGCATTCTTCTCTTTGCAGGAGCTACACGATCCTGTTCCTGGCATACCGAGGATAGGTTTGTCCGAAGCATAAATCAAGCCCTGACATTTGGCACCATCTGTGGGAACGTATAAGCTTCTTTTGTGAATCATGTTACCTCAGGATTCTGAAAATCTCAATATAGAAACTACTACTTCCGAAGAAATAAGGCTACAAAATGTCAAAGGAAAACCCACTAAAGCGGAAGGATCCCTGGAGGCAAAAAGATGAGCCTTGCAGAAGAAGGCTGACGAGTTAAGATTGGAAGCCATAAAACTCCGGCGCGAAGAAGTTGAGTTGGAAGAAAGGATAGCACGAGAAGCCCTTCAAACTGGAGAAGAGGATCCCGTGAATGAACCTCAAAAAATAGTCTCTAAGGGCCGAAGAGAAAAAAGGTCCCGACCTCATCAGGAGGAGTCTTCAGAATCCGAAACACATTCCTCACACCCGTCCCAAGATCCTTCGGACTCAGAGGAAGAAGAAACGGGCTCTCAATGGAAAGATAGGCTTCGAAGAATGGAGAAATGTATGTTTGGAGACCAGAAGAGGATGCGTCGGGAGCCCGTCGTAACTAAAGAGATCGAACAATATAGACCACCCCCAGGTCGTCAGTTCCCGAAAATGACCGAATTTAATGGCAAGGGAGACCCAGAAGACCATTGTGAAAAATATGAAAGTTTGATGACAGGAATGGGTCATGATGATATTATGCTTTTCAAAATGTTTAAAACCTATTTGAAGGGCTCGGCCTCCCTGTGGTATCGATCGATGAGGCCTAGATCTATACCTTCTTATGATTGATTGAAGAGCAAGTTTTTGAGGCATTATTCCCACCTGTGCCAGAGAGAGAAGGTACCGAATCTCTCATTCATTGTCGCGAAAGATCTGATGAAGAATTGGGTGATTACCTAGCCCGTTTTAAGGAAGAAGCTGGAATGGTGACCAACCTGGATAAGGTCAAGGCGGCAGGATTTCTAACTGCTGGCCTCGACTCAGTTAAAGGAAGAAAGCTTCGGTCATCCTTATATGATGTTCCCTCGAAGTCACTCAACGACATCTATATCCGAGGAGAAAGTATCAGGAGAAAAATGGAGTCTATCGATGGATACAAAGAATTATCTAAAGACAGTCGAAGAAAGGGCAGTCAGGGGAAGAATGACCGAAGGAGGGATGATTCCTGGCAAGATGATAAGCGAGATGGTAACCGAAGGGATGATAGAAGAGGCGATTCAAAGAGAGGAAAGGAGCCCATGGTGTTTACTCCCCTAAACACTCCCATCTCTAAGATACTGAACGAAATCAAAGGCAGGTCTGATTTCCGGAGACCGGCGAAGCTGAGGGTACCTGATCATAGGAAGAATGGGAATAAATACTGTGATTACCATCAGAACAAAGGCCACAACACTGACGAATGTTTTCATCTGAAGAGATTGATAGAGAGAATGGTAAAAACAGGTGACCTAAATCAATTTGTTAAAGATTTAAGGGATCGTTTGGAACCAAAAAGGAATGACTCAGGTCCGAAAGAAATCAGAGATCGGAACGAAGAAGATGACAACCCTAGGCAAAGGGAAAGAGACGAAGCCCCTCGATATAGAGGGGAGGTAAGAACCGTCACAGGGGGTACAATATTGGATCGATGTAGCAAAACGGCCAAAAGGAGGTATGCTCGTCAAGTCTACAATCTATATCAACATACTACACAGGGCAAACAGCCATTGCCCATAATGTTTATTGAAGAAGATTATGAGGATGTCATTTGGCCGCACGAAGATCCTTTGGTAGTGAATTCGATCATCGGCCAAAATAAGGTATGGAAGGTACTGATAGATGGTGGTAGTTCGGTCAACATTTTGTATCACCGGACTTATGAAAAAATGAATTTGGGAGGAGAACAGTTGGAGTCTTGCAATGAACCCCCACTTTATGGCTTTGGTAACTCACCGGTTCCGATTGAGGGAACGATCACATTGTCCCTGGTATTGGGTAATCCTCCCTGCACTGTGTAAAAACAAGTGAAATTCTATGTTGTCCGAGTGGATAGCCCATATAATGGCATCCTCGGGCGTCCTACTCTAACGGCTTTCCAAGCTATAGCCTCAATACCCCATTTGAAGTTGAAGTTTCCTACCGATCATGGCATCGGCAAAATGAAAGGAGATCAAAAAATAGCCAGGATCATTATGCTAGAAGATCTAGATAGATCCGAAGAAGAAACCGAAGATGAAGGTAAGAAGAAAAGACGCATAAACGATCAGGCCGGAAGCATCCACCATGCGATGAACATTGAGCTAGAAAAGTTTGGGGACAATCACTCAAACCCTATAGCCGAACCAGCGGTGGAAACCGAGGAGGTTGAATTATATGCAGGCACTTCGGGTCGAATGATCCGTATCTGTTAGGTCCAATATGTTTGTAGAAGGGGGGTTGAATACAAACAGTACTGTTTAATCGAAATTTGTCCGGATAATTTAATTTATATTTTGACAAATTTGAGCGGAATTAAATGAAACAAAATTCAAGTTGAATATAAAATTATATTAACTTGAGGGGTTTGTTACAAATGCAGTACAGAATTTATATCTAGTTAATAAAAACAAATTAGAAAATTCGACATGAATTTTTCTAGATTTGTTAATAAAAATCAAGATATAGATTAGGAGTAAAAACTCGCTAATAGTACAAGAGTATCAAGTAAACCAGTTCTATCGGATCAGATATTAAAAATAAGATGAACTTGATTTTCTATAAATTTTTCTGCTTCTTGTGCTGTGTTCTTGATGAGAGAGAAGAGAGAAATCTGCTTTGAATGTAATATTTTGATCTGTCTCAAGTCTTCTGTCGCTTTGTCTTGATATATAACAATCACTGCCTCTTTATCTTCAAATATAACTGTCAAGACAATCGGCAATACAATTTATTCTTCCATGACAACCAATTTTGTACTACCAAGACAATAGGCAATACAATCGTCAAGACAATCAGGTTCTTCCAAGACAATCGGCAAGACAATCAAATTCTGAGATCTTTGTCTTGCTTTATCAAAAATTATCATTCTGTCTGAAGCTTTTTCTTTTTGATCATTATCAAGACAATCTGATTTGAACTGTCAAGACAATCGTCAAGACAATCAAATCAGATTTTTATTCTACTTTTTAAAAGCTTTTCAGAAATTATCATTATCAAGACAGTCGGCAAGACAATCAGGGATTGTCTTGCTTTACTGATTTCTTCTTCAAGACAATCGGCAAGACAATCTCTTATTGTCTTGCTATTTTGATTTAAGCCTTCAAGACAATCGGCAAGACAATCTCTTATTGTCTTGCTAGTTCATTTTTCAGAATTAAATTAAAATTGATTAACAAATAATCATTTTAATTTATTCTTACTTAAATAATTAATCAGATTTAATTAATCTAATAATTAATTTAATTAAAGAATTAATTCAAGATGAATTAATTAATTAATTAAATTGACTACTTGATTTAAATTAATTAAAGAAGAATAATTATATATCCTTGGATTGTCTTAATTCTTTTCTGAATCACTGAAAGTAATAAAGGAATACCACTGAATATTTTGTTGACGTTCCATGCACGGTCTGGTTCATGAACGACTCACTTCAATGACTGTCCTTTAATTTTCACATTAAAAATGTGATTCATTTTTCTTCTCATCTCTTTCTCCTTCTTGTACTTCACTTTATACTGTCTGAACCTGTCACTCTTGAAATCTCTGTCTTAGAAATAAATCCACTTCTTTGATGCTATACTGAGGCTTGATCAGCAATCTGAACTTCTTCCAGTGTAAAACATCAAAACTATAGATTGACTTTAGGGTTTTTCTTCTGACAGATAGTACCTCCTGAGATTCCTGTGACAGTTAAAGTTATTTACTTATTACAATCTAAGCTTAAGTTGAGTTGAGTCCTCGAACTACAAATAGGCTGTGTCATATGCCTTTCAATCTCCCCCTATTTGTTTGTTAGAAGATAACAAGCAAATACCTAGAGGATTACTCAACTAACTCAACTTAACTTAGTAAAAGATAAAACTTTAAACATAAAGTAAATAAAAGAAAAGTTCTGGTTTATATTTAACATTGTCCAGATTCAAACATAAAAGATAAATACAAGATAGATTATCCTCTAGACTGATCATATAATACAATTTTCTATCTTGACCTATCTAAGCTCTAAAGATATCACATGTAGAGCTGATCTTCACTTTGAAGTTTCTTCATCCCTTATCTCTCCAGGTTCAACTTCATCTTCTTGCTCTAGAAATCTTCTGATATTCTCTGTGTCAAATCGTTCTTGATCATCCAAGATTTTGATCAAATCCTTGTCAAGTACACGTTCATAATCTGACACAAGACCTTTAGGTTTCTTAGGCAAGATTCCAAGGTTACCCCATAGCCGATTCCGAAGTATGTAATATTTCTTTTCAAAGCCAGTTAAAGCATATGATCGAATAATGTCAGCAACAAAGATACTTTCTTTATCTTCGAATCCTGTAGTCCTCAGCATATGTTCTAACCAGACCAGATGAGATGCAGTGTATAATTTCATCGACTTAGAATCAAGGAAGCAAGAGTGTAGTGTATTACCCTTGAGAAACTTAACATGATGTGGAGTTTGAATAACTTGTGGACTATTCCTTTGCGCAAACTCCAAAAGTCTTTCATGAAGTAAAATATTCAGTTCAGAAAACCTTTTTACCTTTAGGGACATAATCCACAGTTCAATCAAGCTTCTCTGTTGAAAGATTTGAAGTGACACATAGAGAGAACCCATTGTACGAGAGTCAATCTGAATTATCAGTTGATCTGCACATCTGTCAAACCCAGCTACTATCCTCGAGATTTCCAGCATCAATGCATCCATATATTGCAAGTAATTTGGATTGGTCTCTTGAAACTGTTGAAGTAGTTGGAGAAAACGTTCATCATAATTAGCAGTGTTCTGAATAGAATCAAAAATCTCTCTTGCTCTATCCCACTTTGGACCAATCTTCAACTGAATATCTCTTTTCCTTTCCTGTACACTGATTGCATGTAGCTTTTGTTTCTCTGCATCTTCAGCTTGCTTCAGCTTCAATCTTTTATTCACTACCTGTCTGGTCTTCTCAAGCTTAGCTTGTCTCATCTGACGATCAGCTTTCTCCTCTTGAAGTTCCTTCTCAAATTCAGGATCATCTTGCCAGTTTGAAAGATCATCTTCGATATCATTTAATTGTTGTACTTCAAACTTACTATTCTTGAGATCAAAATCAAACTCGAATACATCCTGATCATGAGCAGCTTTTTCTTTTGCCTTGGTAGACTTCTCCTTATGCCTCCCTTGACTTCCTGACTTACTTCCTCCTGCTTCTCCAGACTTACCTGCTCCTCCATCTCCAGACTTCTCCCCCTTAGTTGAGGAATCCTCTACAGACTTTCGTTGACTGTCAAGCTCCCTATTTGCATCATTATCCCCTTCATTATCATCATCATAGTCTTCAAAATATGCTCTTTGTTCTGGTGTGATATTATGAGTAGGTTTAACAATGTTGTATAGATGATCAAGTCCTTCAAACATGTAATCATACTTTTCTTCAAGCTTCGCAAAGGTTGTTGAATATGATTGAGCCGTTTCATGCATTTCCACTTGAAGTTCATCCACCCTATTAGAGAGTCTGTCAATAGCATTTAGAATATCTGTTCTTTCTGTAGATGCCTGAGAGTTGGATTGTATCAATGTATTGATTGCTGGAGTGAGTGTAGTCTTTATGTTGTGGACATCGTCACGAATAATCATGAGCTAATTGTTGACAGAGGTGGAAGAAGAAGACCGTTCATCCACTTGTGCTTTTAAAACTTGTTTTTCAGCCTCAGTTTCCATCAATTTCTTTTGCAGGTCTTTGATTTGATCCATGAGAGACAAAGTGTTTGTGTCAGTGTGTGCGCTCACCTGATGTTCACTCAAGGATATGTCACTCTCCTTTCGTGCATGTGTTTCACTCATATTTAAGGTGGTCCTCACATCACTCAACACTAGCTCCTTTCCTTGAGCTGTACCTGCATAAGAAATCACCTTAGCCTCTTCTGGAGAGGTCAGTGGTGGTGCAATGGGAGTTCGCAATTCCCAATCCTCAGTCATCTCTATCAATTCATTTGGATTTGATAACTGAATTTCTTCATGATAGGATGACCAAGTTGCCCTTCACTTTCTCCAGATAAATCTGCGAGTGAAGAATCCCTTGAGGGAGCCAGGAATGTTCCTCCTGGGAGGGGAGATGATGACTCTATTATAACTGGCAGAGAGTCAAGATTTCCCTCTGAAGCCTGTGAAGGCTCTTCTACCTTAACAATGGTAGGCACTGTAACAATCCTATCGTGCACTCCTTGCTCAGTGTCCTTAACAACATCAGATTCTACGGTAATGTTTTCCCCCATTGTGAGTAATAGAGGTGTGCTTGACTCTGTACAAGGTGCCACGGCCCTTTGGCGAATTTCAATAATTGCATCCTGTTGAGAGGATGAAATTAGTAACAGTTCATCGGCCATTTCAATGTCCAAGTCCTGTTGGGAGGAAATGGATGGGCTAACAGATGCCTCAAGTAGTAGGTTTCTTCTCTTCTTTGGTGGAGGCAGAGCTGTGGGATCACTCACATTATCACTTCTTCTATCAGCTCTTTTTGTCAACAACTTGCTTCTGGCTTTAGGTTTAGAGATTTGGTTAGACACAGTGTTTGGCTCTAAGGCCTGGGATAGAGGTTGTGGTTCTACAACCTCTTGATCTGACCTATCAGCCACTTGGGCTCCAGAAACAGTTTGAGAGATAGAAGGCAATACCTGCTCCATTGAGGTAGTAGCTGTACCTGAAGGAATAGATTGTTCCATTTGATGTTGATGTTCAGGGACAGGTACATTTTGAGGTTCAGGCTCAGGTGCATTCACAAGTCGAGGAATGACAGGTAGATTTATGAAGTTAGACAAATATGGTGTAATATACACTGGCACATTTATCAATTTTCTATGTGTATCAAGGCTAGTGAATATTTTCTTTGTTTGCCTGCCTGATACCATAGGGTTGTCATTCCTAAAAATTGTTTGTTGATGAACAGGAACAAGATGATTAAATAACAAAGTTAAGAATCTAGGATAATAACATAGAACTTTCTTACCCTTATCAAAATCCCTTCTGGCCTTAACAATCCTGCTAACAATAGTATTCCAAAGTAGGTTACCAATATTGATTCTACGGTTGTTAGCAACAGCATAACTAATAGTTTGTAACATAGAGGTGAGTAAGTGAAAGTTACCTCTGGCTGTATTAGCAAATACCTTGGAGATCGTGTCGAAGAATGCATCCCATTGTTGAACCAGATTCCTTTTGCTCAGGTTGTTCGTATCAATTACTCCATGATAATTAATATCAATGAAGAATTGATAGAGTTGTTCACTGGTTGGAAATGGATCAAAATTATCCGCCGGAAGGCCCAATACAGTAGTAAGGGTTGATTCTGTCACGACGTGGTGTGTACCATCAAAATCAAAAGAGAATGAGGTCAAGTCTTCAGACACCACAGCTTCTGTGCAAATCAATCTCAGTGGTCCTATCTTAATTGGGGCTTCGATCGAAATGGCAGTTCGGATAATTGAATCGTCATTTAAAAACCGTATCCAAGGCCTAAATCGATCGTAGGGACAATCGCTCGGATTAAAATAGCCAACCAAATTATGTTTCATTATCTCAAAATTATCAGCCATTTTTAACACAAAAACACACTTCAATTTAAGGAAATTAAAACAATTCGAAAATTTTCAGAATTAATAATTAATTAAAATTAATTAAAAATTCGATTTAATTCAAAGTTGTCAGAAAAATCCCAAAAATTTATATGATGTTCTCCTGATCACTGGGAGTTTCAATCTATTTTTAGAATTCAAAGAAAAAATCTAGAACTCTCAAAACACTGAAAACCCGATTGAATTTTTTTGAAAAATAGAGTTTTCAAAAACTGAATGAAATTGGAAGATGTTCGGTTCAAAACACAGGAAATTGGACGATCTACTTGAATCCGTTCTTAGTTTTCAATTTCGTTGAAGAAATTTGAGCAGCGTTTCAGTTCAAGAGTGTGTGTATATATCGTGTATGTATATAAAGAGTCTGTGTAAAAACACGAGAGAGAAGATTGTATTGGCTGTTTGTTGTGTTCCTTTTTTTTTAAGTATCAAAACAACACTACAAGACAATTGGTTGATTGTCTTGCCGATTGTCTTGGTAGTATAAATACTATCAAGACAATCGTCTATTAAATAAAAACAGAGAAAAACACATTTTTTTTTTTAATTTTTAAAATATTGAAAAGACACTCCAAGACAATCAAGTGATTGTCTTGCCGATTGTCTTGGTAGTTCAAAACTATCAAGACAATCGTTTGTCTTTAACTAAAATAAGAAAACAAAATAAAACAAAAATAAAATTGAAAAATATTTTATTATTTAACAAAATAACCTGCCAAGACAATCTGTGGATTGTATTGGCGATTGTCTTGATACTACAAAGACAAACAAGACAATCTATTAATCTGCTAATATTATGCTAATAAAATGCAAATAAATGTTCATAATTAATCCAATTAAAATACACTCTAATATATTATTAAAAATACTATAAATAAATATTTTGCATACACATGGATTAATCTTTTTACGAAAACAAATATAAATAACAAAAGGACAAACACTACAAAACATTTAATAAAATATTAAATATATTTACAAGAACATTTATAATAAATTAATGAATCTAAATATTTTCTAATAAATAACTTTCTAATAGAAAATTATTTAAATAGAGAATATAATTCATTAAAATATCACAAATATTTCAAAACACAAGAAGTAATAAAGAAGTTATTATAAACATGTTGACAAAGATTTTTAGCAATTACAAGCAATAAGAAGTTGATAAAATAATTATACAAGTGATTAAAATTTAAAAATAATAACAAAATCACTTGTAAATTATTAAAGAATAAACCTCAGATATTAACCAGCTTAATTACTAGGACTGTTTAACATACCCAATTCACCAACAATTTTGGTGAATGTGGATTCGTCAAGAGACTTAGTAAAAATATCTGCTGTTTGTTCTTCTGTGGGTACAAATAATAATTCCACAGTACCATCCATGACATGTTCTCTTATAAAATGATACCTGATGTCTATGTGCTTGGTCCTCGAATGCTGCACAGGATTGTTGGAGATTGCTATGGCACTTGTATTATCACACAAAATTGGAATTTTTGTTAATACAAAACCATAGTCTTTCAGCTGATTCCTAATCCACAAGATTTGTGCACAACAGCTTCCAGCAGCTATGTATTCAGCTTCAGCTGTTGAGTTGGAAACTGTTTGTTGTTTCTTGCTGTACCAGGAAACTAGCCTGCCACCTAGGAATTGACAACTCCCAGAGGTGCTTTTTCTATCTACAACACTTCCTGCATAATCTGAATCTATGTATCCAACAAGATTAAAACCAGATTCTTTAGGGTACCAGATACCTAGATTAGGTGTACCCTTAAGATATCTTAAGATTCGTTTTACAGCAATGAGATGAACATCTCTAGGATCCGCTTGGAACCTTGCACACAAGCATGTAGCATACATAATATCTGGTCTACTTGCAGTAAGGTAAAGTAATGAGCCTATCATACCTCTGTAACTTGTGACATCTACCTTGGCAGAATTTTCACAAGCTCCAAACTTGACAGCTGTAGATGATGGTGTCTTAGTTGAAGATGAGTCCTCCATTTGATATTTCTTGAGGAGCTCTTTGATATACTTGGATTGACAGATAAATATTCCATCTGTCCTTTGACTTATTTGCAATCCAAGAAAGAATTTCAGTTCTCCCATCATGCTCATTTCAAATTTACCCTGCATTAACTTAGCAAATTTCTTGCACAAAAGATCATTAGTAGACCCAAATATTATATCGTCCACATAGACTTTTACTAATATTGTATCATTTTTATGTTTCTTAGTGAAGATAGTTTTGTCTATGACACCTCTAACAAAGCCATTTTCAAGTAAAAATTCAGAAAGAGTGTCATACCATTTTCTTGGTGCTTGCTTGAGGCCATAGATAGCCTTGAAAAGGAAGTAGACATAATCCAACAGATCTGGATCTTCAAAGCCAGGGGTTGTTCTACATAGACCTCTTCATCCAGCTTACCATTTAGAAAAGCACTCTTGACATCCATTTGATAAACATTAAAGTTTGAGAATGCTGCGAATGCCAAGAATATTCTAATGGCCTCGAGTCTTGCCACTGGAGCGTAGGTTTCATCATAGTCAATGCCTTCAGCTTGTGAATAACCCTTTGCTACCAGTCTTGCTTTATTCCTGGTGACTGTGCCATCTTCATCAAGTTTGTTTCTGAATACCCATCTAGTGCCAACCACTGTTCTATTTGAAGGTCTGGGTACCAGCTTCCATACTTCTTGTTGTTTGAATTGATTGAGTTCATCTTGCATAGCAATCACCCAATCAGGATCAGAAAGAGCTTCTTCAGTTTTCTTAGGTTCCATTTCAGATAGAAACCCTGAATAATTGCATTGATTCTGATAAGCTCTTCTAGTCTTTACTCCAACATCTGGATCACCAATAATTAACTCAAAAGGATGAGTTCTATTCCAAACAGTTTGTCTAGGTAGATTAATTCTTGATGATTCCCCTTGATTTAAATTGTGTTGTTGAGTATGACTTGTTGATCCTTCACTAACTCCCCCTGAGTTGTTGCCAGGATGATTAGATGAGTGTTCAGAAGCATGAGTGGTGTTTTCAATATTATCATTATTATCACCATCATTATTCTGATTAAACTCATCATTGACATTATTGTCATTAGCATCAGCAAAAACATCAGGTGGACTATCATCATCTGAATCTAGATCTTTCATATCTTCAAATGATAGCTTTTCAGATGAATCTTCAGTTTGGATACTAGGGAGTTTAGTGTCATCAAATGTTACATTGACACTTTCCATCATCTTCTGATGTTCAATCAAATACACCTTATAAGCTCTTCTTTCATAACCAACAAAAATTGCTTCATGTGCTTTGGCTTCAAATTTTCCACCTTGATCATCTCCTTCTTTAAGTACAAAGCATTTAGCTCCAAATACATGGAAGTATTTGAGTGTTGGTTTCTTTTCATTTAAGGCTTCATAGGGTGTCGTCATCAAGTCTTTGTTGATAAGAGTTCGATTCTGAGTATAGCAAGCAGTGTTGACAGCTTCAGCCCAAAAATATAATGGAAGCCTTGATTCGCTTAACATAGTACGTGCAGCTTCAATCAAGGTTCTATTCTTTCTTTCAACTACCCCATTTTGTTGAGGAGTTCTTGGAGCTGAGAATTGTCTGGTTATTCCTTTTTCAGTACAAAAGTCATTCAGAACTGCATTCTTGAATTCAGTTCCATTGTTTGACCTTATAGCCCTCACTGGATACTTAGAATCCAACTCAATTACTTGATGTGATCAATCACTAGTTGTGGAGTCTCATCTTTAGAATTCAGAAACAAAAACCATGTGTACATTGAAAAATCATCAACAATCACAAGAGCATATCTTTTCTTTGACATAGACATCACATTCACTGGACCAAATAGATCCACGTGAAGTAACTGTAAAGGTTCAGTTATTGAAGATATATCAGTGCTTTTGTGAGTTGCCCTTTTTAGTTTGCCTTTTTGACAGGCATCACATAGTCCTTCCTGTGTGAATTCCATAGGGGGTAAACCTCTCACCAACTCTCTCTTAACCAGAGAGTTCATGGTCTTGAAATTTAGGTGAGAAAGTTTCTTGTGCCATAGCCAACTTTAATTTGTGGTTGCTTTAGAATAGAAGCAATTGATTTCTTCAGTGCTTCTAGTGTTCATGTTGGCTACATACAAGTTTCCTTTTCTGACTCCCGTCAGAGATGGTTGTTCATTTCTTTTGTGAGAAATCAGACAATTCATTTTGTTAAAGTGGACTTCAAATCCCTTGTCACAGAATTGACTGATGCTGAGCAAATTATGCTTAAGTCCTTTTACAAAGGACATTTTTCAATGATAACATTTCCAGCTTCAAGTCTGCCATATCCATCAGTTCTACCTTTGCTATTATCTCCAAAGGTAACTACTGGGCCGGCCTTCTCCACCACATTTGTCAGCAGGGTTCTGTCTCCAGTCATATGCCTTGAACATCCATTGTCCAAGATCCAGGTTACTCGATCAACCTGTTCAATACCCTGCAATGACAAATGAATTAAACCTTCTTCGGGACCCAAATTTGATTGGGTCCTGCGTATTTAAAGTATTGACCTTTATCAGTCAAAACAACATTTTTAATTTTAACATCTTTAGTCAATAAACATTTAACCTTATAAACAGATTTGAAAATCTTTTGTTTTATCTTGGGTATCCATGTTTCTCTAGCAGCAGTAACACTTGTGTCATTGACTGGACATTTGACCTGATAAACATTCTTGGTAACCTTTTGTTTAGTCTTAGGTGCAAATGTCTCTCTCCTAACTTGAGGAGGAAAAGCAGTCTTTGATCGAACATTATTGTTCCTATTCATGTGCTGTCGAGGAGCATTCTGTTTAACACATGCATAATTACCATTAAAATAAGCACGCATACTGTTAAAAGCACAAGACATACAATTGATAACACCACATGCTTTATGATTAGAATCAATGATAGGCATGGTATTTTTCTGTTTCAACTTATTACTACCTAATCCAGTCTTAGAAGAACTAGCTGATTCAACAACTTTGACTGGCACTTTAGGTACATCTTTCTTAGATGAAACATTCGTTGTATTAGTGTCCTCAATTGATTTAGCCTTAACAAAGACTGTGACATTTTTCTTGGATGAAACATTCTTTGTATTAGTGTTCTTAACAGTTTTATCCTTAACACAGTTATCCTTAACAAAGACTGTGCCATTTGCACTATCCTCATTTCTCATTTCTTCTTGGATAACCATAGAAAGAATATCTAGTGGGCCAGCATCAGATTTTTTAAACAGAGGTTCTTTAACATTTTTTAGCACATGTGGTATTCCCCTTTCTTTAGCACTAACAGGGTTAGGGGAATTTATGCCCAACGATCCAACAGCTTCATTGTAACCATACCCTATACCCGTTGTTCGTTCTACAACTTGATTGTTAAAGAACTCTTTGGAAACTTTAACTGAATTATAACAAGCCCTAACCTGTGTTTCAAGTTCAGTAATTCTTGAAAAACAACACCTAGAGGGGGTGAATAGGTGTTTAAGGTTATTAATGTGAATTTATGAACTGTTTTGAAAATAACTGAAAACAGCTTGTTGTTTGTAACAACACAGTTCACAAACAGCACGCTGTTTGTATCTAAAATGCAATGCAAAAAGATTATAAACAGTAAGTAAAAGAGACACACAATCTTTTAGCCAGGTTCGACCCCTAATCCCCTATGGTCTACGTCCTGGTCCCTTACCAAACTTGGTAAGAGAATATATTATTGATCAACTATAATCCAATTACAAGATCCAACAATATATCTCCCTTACACCCTTGCTGCTTACAAATGGCTTGTTGTTTCCTGTGCTGAACTAGCTCTCTAAGCAATACTTCCCAAGTATCCTTCTCTAGCCTAGTTCGACCCACCCTAAACCTTAAGCCAACCTTGTACAGCAACAAATCAATTACACCTTGAACAATACAAAGATTTGAATAGATACAACTTAACCTATGAACCCTCTGAATATATATATATATATATGCGTGTATATAGGGGTTTGAAAGGTTTAGAAAGATTTTGCAATGTAAGCTTGGTGGTTGTGTATAGTTTCTTGTTTATGCACTATTCGGGGTTATCAAGAACTGAGCATTTCACGTTCTTAAATAGATGAACAAGAATATAATTGAAATCAAAAACCAACGGTATGAATTGTAACCGTTAGTAATATTTTTGTAGAATATTCAAGATGAAGAACATAGAGAATGTGTTTGTCAGATGATAATATAGATAGGAGCGTGTTTAACATGATGAGGAATATTTGATATGATTTAGGAAGACATCCCCATGTGTTTGTTTTTGAGTGGAGGTAGGGTGTGTCATTAAATTAATAAAAAGTAGAACTTTACTTTTCTTAATTTAACCCAAGGAATATGTTTGTCTCCCAATATGTATAGAATATGAGTGTTGGCATGTTAAATAACATTCAGAGGGCCCTTACACGTTTCTAACATTATTCCCACTTCATGCTCTTTAAATATCCGAATGATTCTTTAATTCTGCCAGACAAAATCAGCTTGCTGTTTGTGAAACTGGTATGCTGATTGTCCATGCATTTGGCTTGTTGTTTGAGACAATCTGGTTAAGCTATAATACCCTGCAAAACCAAGTCAGCACAATACGCTGCACAACCAAGTTAGCACAATACAGAAATAACATGATGTTTTATATCAAATAGCTTGCTGTTTGCGTATTGACCGTGTGCAACTGGCTTGCCAAATTGTCACTGTATCTCAACTTTGGTTTGCTGTTAGATACAATGATTATACAATCAGTAAGCTAGACAACCCTGCAAAACCAAGTTAGTACATATAGAAATAACATAGCAAGTTCATGTCAGCTTGCTGTTTGGTTCCGCCAAGTCCGAATCAGCTTGTTGTTTTGGTTCTAGCGAGTTCATGTCAGCTTGCTGTTTTCATTCTGGTGAGTTCATATCAGCTTGCTGTTTTGGTTCTGGTGAGCTGAATAGATAGATGACTTTATACCTTTGCATTTCCATATCACCAACAAAGTTACCTGATAATATACTTATGCATAGCAAACACATATATATGCGAATGATATATCAAGTGATTCAATCATATAATTGTAAGCTAGATATAGTGAAGCTAGTACAAGATAAGCAATCAGCTTGTTGTATATAACATCAAAACACAATAGGGTTACAATCTCCCCCTTTTTGATGATTATATACCAATATGTGATGAGCTAAAAGCTTTCCCTTAATCATTGATCAATACTTCCTGCAAAACAAGATTAGATAAATACACATGAAGTATTGCAATGCACCATTTGTATTCATAATCAAAATATCACACCAACAATCTCCCTTTTTTTATGATGACATACTAGAATACATCGGAGAGAGACTATGTTGCTCCCCCTAAAACAATGCTCCCCCTGATTAACATAATATCTCAGCATATAATCAGGTTAGCAGAATTCATCATATGCAATAAGATATAACCACGACTCATCCCTGCATAAATCATATAATTGATAAATATAAGACATATAATATTCCAAAATATATGTAATCAAAGAATCATCAAAATCAAATAAGCTAACATAGCAATCTCCCCCTTTTTGATGATTACCAACATATATTTTTAGGAGTACATACTCCCCCTCAACCTATGCATCATTGATTTAACATCATGATATACAGTTAAGCACATAAGGATTTATATCAAATAAAATCCCAAACACATAACCTCCTTAAGAGTTAACCTCCTAAAATCTCTCCCCCTTAATCATTAAAAAGGGTAATCACGTACCATATTCAATATAAGCATGGATTATAAAGTACCACATAATGCACGAGTACACATTTACTCAATAAATTGCATGCGAAAGAATTAACAATATGTATGCATACACACGTAAATAATAACTTGCATGCAAGTGAATTACACAAAAAAACATTATTGGAATCTATAGAGGAATAGAAAATTAATTTAGCATGCAAATAATACTATAAAAGTAAGCTAAAGTACCAAACTTTTGCACTTAGCTTGCTGTTTTTAGGGACTTTTTGTTGCACAAAAACTCAACATTTTGGCATCCATACTTGCTTGATTCCTGCATGGTTAGTTGCTAGCACATAGATAGAATTTAAATCAGATTTCTTTACCCATTTTTGTACCACATTTGGTGCTTGATTTTCGGTCCTTTGTGTTCTGCCAAAATCATTCTGGTAAGCTGTTTTCTTCCAGGTTCCATACTGGTAAGCTGTTTGTCTTCTGTCATTTGCTTTCTGGTATGCTGTTTGTACTCTGTCAGGAGCATTCTGGTAAGCTGTTTGTAGTCTGACTGGTCCATTCTGGTATGCTGTTTTCCTTTTATGATTGATTTGAACCACACAATGAATTTCCAGATGGCCTTTTCCACCACATTTGTTGCATGTTTTCCAAGGAATGGCATAATCATAAGGTATGCCATTTTTACCATCATATTTGAGGACTCCAAGCTTCTTGTGTATGTCCATGCCAACTCCTTCTCTGACTACAGGGACTTTTTCCTTCTTCATCATTGTCTTTAAGGTGTCTTCTCCTTGTACAAAAGTTTCCATCCCTATCTGGAGGTCCTTGACCTCTTTTTCCAGAAGAGAGATCAAATCAGCTTGCTGATTGATAAGTTCAGCTTGCTGTTTTCTCTTTTCCACAGATTTTGAGGATTCGGCTTGGCTTGACTCCTTGTTCTTGAATGATTGTATGCATTCATTCCTTTCTTCAATCTCTGACTTCAATCTTCTAAGTTCTTTCATAAGAACCTCATTTCTTTGTAGAATCACTTTGTTGACTCCTTCGAATTGAACTAATTTCTCCTTTAAATCAGTAATAAGATCATTGTGATTTGTTTCTGGATTCTTCTCAGCCATTAACTCAGCAATCATTTTCTTCAACTGATTGTTGTTCTTTTCCAGCTTGCTATTCTTATATTTTAGTTCCATAAACTCAATTATGGATACATGATTTGGTACCTGCACGGTTAGTTCTTCTAGCATATTATGAGAGGAATTTAAATCAGAATAGATTGAATTTACCTCTCTTGCATCATCTTCTGAATTCGAATAATCACTATCCACACAATCTTCTTTTATGGATCCTAGTGAACTATCTTCATCATTCAGACCTGCAAGAGCCAAATTCATCATGTCTTCGCTTGAGTCATCACTGGAGTCTGAATCATCATCACTATAAGTCAGTGAAGCCTTTGATTTTCTTTTGTTTTTGAAAATAGCATGCTGTTTTGACTTTAACTTGTAGCAATCCTTTTTATAATGACCAAGCTTGCCGCATTCGAAACAAGTTTGTTCCTTGGCTTTCCTTTTGGAGAATTCACCTCTTTCCCTTCTCATTCTATTTTTCTTTTCAATCAGCCTCTTGATCTTTTGTGAGATGAGTGCCATTTCTTCGTCAGATTCTTCATCAGATTCAAACAGCTTGCTGTTTGCAGACTCTGGCTTGCTGTTTGTAGAATGAAGAGCCAAATTCCTCATTTTGGCTAGAGGAACCCGAACACCTTCAACCTGACCTTTGCTTATCTTGCTTTCAAATTGTTCTAGCTC
Organism: Saposhnikovia divaricata; assembly: GCA_036435485.1. Lineage (NCBI taxonomy): Eukaryota > Viridiplantae > Streptophyta > Magnoliopsida > Apiales > Apiaceae > Saposhnikovia > Saposhnikovia divaricata. Next base: position 8,915,657 of record JAZHRN010000145.1, on the reverse strand, counting down.
TGCAAACACAGCTAGGTGATCCGTGGTGTCGATTGTTGAGGATGATTCCAAAGCCGTGACCTTGGCTTCATAAATAAATGGTACCGCACTTAACACTTTCATGTTAATTTCATCTTGTGGAATATCTTTTCCAAGTCTCTTTAATGAGTTTATAGTAACTTGGAACCTTGCTTGACCTTCTTTGATAGTTTCATCATCCTTGAGATTGAAGTTTCCAAAATCATTCGTTAGTTTGCTAAGCTTCACCTTCCTCAAGGTTTTTGATCCTTCATGATAGGTTTCCAAAGCATCCCACATTTCTTTTGCTGTTTTTAGGGAGGAGACTTTGTCATACTCAGCTTGATCTAGAGCATTCATTATGGAGTTTCTAGCTTCTCCATTAAAACCACATTTGATAATTTCATCCATAGTGAGATCATCAACATCTTTCGGTTGATTCTTTTCATCCAAGAATTGATAATCTCCTTTCTGTACAACTCTTAACACCAGTGGCCTCTTGGATAAGAATGTTTCCATTCTACATTTCCACCAATTGTAATTTTCTGATCCAGTGAGGAGAGGAGCCCTATAATCGGCTTTTGCTTCAAGATAATGTTCCGCCATGATCGATACTTTCCTGTTACAGAATTATTAGTATACCACGCTCTGATACCAATTGAAAAACAACACCTAGAGGGGGGGTGAATAGGTGTTTAAGGTTATTAATGTGAATTTATGAACTGTTTTGAAAATAACTGAAAATAGCTTGCTGTTTGTAACAACAAAGTTCACAAACAGCACGCTGTTTGTATCTAAAATGCAATGCAAAAAGATTATAAACAGTAAGTAAAAGAGACACACAATCTTTTAGCCAGGTTCGACCCCTAATCCCCTATGGTCTACGTCCTGGTCCCTTACCAAACTTGGTAAGAGAATATATTATTGATCAACTATAATCCAATTACAAGATCCAACAATATATCTCCCTTACACCCATGCTGCTTACAAATGGCTTGCTGTTTCCTGTGCTGAACTAGCTCTCTAAGCAATACTTCCCAAGTATCCTTCTCTAGCCTAGTTCGACCCACCCTAAACCTTAAGCCAACCTTGTACAGCAACAAATCAATTACACCTTGAACAATACAAAGATTTGAATAGATACAACTTAACCTATGAACCCTCTGAATATATATATATATGCGTGTATATAGGGGTTTGAAAGGTTTAGAAAGATTTTGCAATGTAAGCTTGGTGGTTGTGTATAGTTTCTTGTTTCTGCACTATTCGGGGTTATCAAGAACTGAGCATTTCACGTTCTTAAATAGATGAACAAGAATATAATTGAAATCAAAAACCAACGGTATGAATTGTAACCGTTAGTAATATTTTTGTAGAATATTCAAGATGAAGAACATAGAGAATGTGTTTGTCAGATGATAATATAGATAGGAGCGTGTTTGACATGATGAGGAATATTTGATATGATTTAGGAAGACATCCCCATGTGTTTGTTTTTGAGTGGAGGTAGGGTGTGTCATTAAATTAAAAAAAAAGTAGAACTTTACTTTTCTTAATTTAACCCAAGGAATATGTTTGTCTCCCAATATGTATAGAATATGAGTGTTGGCATGTTAAATAACATTCAGAGGGCCCTTACACGTTTCTAACATTATTCCCACTTCATGCTCTTTAAATATCCGAATGATTCTTTAATTCTGCCAGACACAATCAGCTTGTTGTTTGTGAAACTGGTATGCTGATTGTCCATGCATTTGGCTTGTTGTTTGAGACAATCTGGTTAAGCTATAATACCCTGCAAAACCAAGTTAGCACAATACACTGCACAACCAAGTTAGCACAATACAGAAATAACATGATGTTTTATATCAAACAGCTTGCTGTTTGCGTATTGACCGTGTGCAACTGGCTTGCCAAATTGTCACTGTATCTCAACTTTGGTTTGCTGTTAGATACAATGATTATACAATCAGTAAGCTAGACAACCCTGCAAAACCAAGTTAGTACATATAGAAATAACATAGCAAGTTCATGTCAGCTTGCTGTTTGGTTCCGCCAAGTCCGAATCAGTTTGTTGTTTTGGTTCTAGCGAGTTCATGTCAGCTTGCTGTTTTCGTTCTGGTGAGTTCATATCAGCTTGCTGTTTTGGTTCTGGTGAGCTGAACAGATAGATGACTTTATACCTTTGCATTTCCATATCACCAACCAAGTTACCTGATAATATACTTATGCATAGCAAACACATATATATGCGAATGATATATCAAGTGATTCAATCATATAATTGTAAGCTAGATATAGTGAAGCTAGTACAAGATAAGCAATCAGCTTGTTGTATATAACATCAAAACACACTAGGGTTACAATCTCCCCCTTTTTGATGATTATATACCAATATGTGATGAGCTAAAAGCTTTCCCTTAATCATTGATCAATACTTCCTGCAAAACAAGATTAGATAAATACACATGAAGTATTGCAATGCACCATTTGTATTCATCATCAAAATATCACACCAACAATTCTAGCCATTTGTTTGCCTACAACTTCTAGAATAGCTTTCTCCTTTTTATAAAGCATTGTTATTTCATCTCTTTGTTGATCTTGATTAATATTCACCTTTTTGAATTCTAATACTTCATTGCCAAGATTAGTGCTTAACAGATCTAGTCTTCTATAATCAGTTTTTGCATTATCTAATGAATTATAAAGACTACGAATCAACTCAGGATCAACAACAATTACCTGTTTGCTAAGATGATCAGATGCTTGATCATTTGCCATCAACGCAAGATTTCCATATTCCTCATCTTCGCTGTCCGTGTCATCCCAACTCTTACCAGCCGCAACATAGGCTTTTCCAGGTTTCTTCTTCTCAGCAGCAAAATCTCTTCTTTGAGTTTGCTTGGGTTTCTAACATTCAGTGGCAAAGTGCCCTAATTCATGAAGCAACGAATCTTGCTTCTGTCAACAGATCCAGTTTTGTATCCTCCCCTGTTACTAGAGGAAGAAGAGCCTCCTCTTTGGAATCTGTTATTTGACTTAAACCTGTACTTTGGATTTCTTCTGAATCTGAAGTTGCCAAATTGTCTTACCATCAATGCCAGGGATTCATCTTCCAGTTGATCTAACTCTTCCAATGAATAAAAATCTCCACCATCCTGAGTAGGTGGTGTTTGACCAAGTTCTACTTCAGTCTTTTCCTTGTCTGAGCTGTAAGGTAGAACAACCTTAGCTTCCACTTCCTTAGGTGCTTCAACTACAAGAGCTGTAGATGAAATTGGCACTCTTCCTTTACCAGAGACCTCCCTCTGCTGTACTTGTTCCAGTTCATAGGTTTTCAGAACACCAAACAATCTGTCAAGAGCAATCTTATTCAAATCTCTTGATTCTCTGATGGCTGTTATCCTATGTTCAAGATGAGTGGGCATTGTCAACAAAAACTTCATATTAATCTCCTTCTGTGTATATTGCTTGCCATTGACTTGCAAGTTGTTGATAATTTTGTTATACCTTTCAAACACTTCCTGAATGCCTTCATTAGGGCCAGCTCTAAAGTATTCATACTCAGAGGTTAAAATCTGAAGTCTGTTTTCCCTGACTTCATCAGTTCCTTCATTGATAGTCTCAATATTTTCCCACATGTGTTTTGCAGTTTTACAATTTATCACATGACTGTACATCACAGGATCCAGGGAATCTATTAAAATAAGTCTCAAATTCTTATCTAGTCCTGCGTCCTCTTTTTCAGCAGGAGTAAAAGAATCAGCATGCTTTGGAACAGATGTTGCAGGTGATACTACAATTCCTCCAACAATAGATTCAGATATATGTTCTTTTGGAATTATAGGTCCATTCTGTAGAACACCCAAATATTTATAATTTGCGACATCAAGAAACAACTCCATTTTATTTTTCCACATTGTATAATTTTCCTTGTTAAACATGGGAATTTTAACAATGCTTTTTGACGACATGATGAATTTTTAAGTGAGTTAAAAACTCGAGATAGATTTTTGGCGGAATAAAATTAGGATCTTGATTTGTATATCAATCAATAGGCTCTGATACCAATTGTTAGGTCCAATATGTTTGTAGAAGGGGGGGTTGAATACAAACAGTACTGTTTAATCGAAATTTGTCCGGATAATTTAATTTATATTTTGACAAATTTGAGCGGAATTAAATGAAACAAAATTCAAGTTGAATATAAAATTATATTAACTTGAGGGGTTTGTTACAAATACAGTACAAAATTTATATCTAGTTAATAAAAACAAATTAGAAAATTCGACATGAATTTTTCTAGATTTGTTAATAAAAATCAAGATATAGATTAGGAGTAAAAACTCGCTAATAGTACAAGAGTATCAAGTAAACCAGTTCTATCGGATCAGATATTAAAAATAAGATGAACTTGATTTTCTATAAATTTTTCTACTTCTTGTGCTGTGTTCTTGATGAGAGAGAAGAGAGGAACCTGCTTTGAATGTAATATTTTGATCTGTCTCAAGTCTTCTGTCGATTTGTCTTGATATATAACAATCACTGCCTCTTTATCTTCAAATATAACTGTCCAGACAATCGGCAATACAATTTATTCTTCCAAGACAACCAATTTTGTACTGCCAAGACAATAGGCAATACAATCGTCAAGACAATCAGGTTCTTCCAAGACAATCGGCAAGACAATCAAATTCTGAGATCTTTGTCTTGCTTTATAAAAAATTATCATTCTGTCTGAAGCTTTTTCTTTTTGATCATTATCAAGACAATCTGATTTGAACTGTCAAGACAATCGTCAAGACAATCAAATCAGATTTTTATTCTACTTTTTAAAAGCTTTTCAGAAATTATCATTACCAAGACAGTCAGCAAGACAATCACTGATTTCTTCTTCAAGACAATCGGCAAGACAATCTCTTATTGTCTTGCTATTCTGATTTAAGCCTTCAAGACAATCGGCAAGACAATCTCTTATTGTCTTGCTAGTTCATTTTTCAGAATTAAATTAAAATTGATTAACAAATAATAATTTTAATTTATTCTTACTTAAATAATTAATCAGATTTAATTAATCTAATTAAAGAATTAATTCAAGATGAATTAATTAATTAATTAAATTGATTACTTGATTTAAATTAATTAAAGAAGAATAATTATATATCCTTGGATTGTCTTAATTCTTTTCTGAATCACTGAAAGTAATAAAGGAATACCACTGAATATTTTGTTGACGTTCCATGCACGGTCTGGTTCATGAACGACTAACTTCAATGACTGTCCTTTAATTTTCACATTAAAAATGTGATTCATTTTTCTTCTCATTTCTTTCTCCTTCTTGTACTTCACTTTATACTGTCTGAACCTGTCACTCTAGAAATCTCTGTCTTAGAAATAAATCCACTTCTTTGATGCTATACTGAGGCTTGATCAGCAATCTGAACTTCTTCCAGTGTAAAACATCAAAACTATAGATTGACTTTAGGGTTTTTCTTCTGACAGATAGTACCTCCTGAGATTCTTGTGACAGTTAAAGTTATTTACTTATTACAATCTAAGCTTAAGTTGAGTTGAGTCCTCGAACTACAAATAGGCTGTGTCATATGCCTTTCAGTATCGGGAGAGATATGAATGATGATCTGAAAGCAAAAGTGATTGCTATGATCCGAGAATACCACGACATATTTGCCTGGGGTCCTGAAGACATGCCCGGACTTGATCCGAGCATTGCCCAACACAGTTTAAATGTGAAAGAAGGGGCCAAGCCAGTCAAACAGAAGAAGAGAAATTTCACCATGGAAAGACAAAAGGTGATCCAGACAGAGGTGGAAAAGCTATTGGAAGCAGATTTTATCGAGGAAATCAAATATCCCGAATGGTTAGCTAATGTGGTAGTAGTCAAAAAAGCAAATGGCAAATGGAGGATGTGCTTCTATTACACCGATCTCAATCTCGCCTGCCCTAAAGACCATTATCCACTTCCCAACATCGATCAGCTCATTGATGCTACATCAGGATATGAAATCCTGGGCTTCCTAGATGCATTCTCAGGATATCACCAAATCGCCATGAAATCTGAAGACATCCCTAAAACAGCATTCATCACTCCAAAAGGAACATATGCTTTCATTGTCATGCCTTTCGGCTTGAAGAACGCAGTGGCCACCTTTCAGAAGATGATCAACAATGTCTTTAAGAACCAGATCGGGAGAAATATGGAATGTTACATGGATGACATGATAGTAAAATCTTTGTTTCGAGATCATGCCAATGATTTGAGAGAATGCTTCGAGACGCTAAGAAAAAATAACATGCGGATCAACCCGAACAAATGCACATTCGGAGTATTCAGCGCTAAATTCCTTGGTTATATGGTGAGCGCTCAAGGCATTGAAGCAAATCCAGAAAAGATAAGAGCGATAATCGACATGAAAGCTCCGAAAACAATTCGGGACATTCAGAAATTGACGGGAAGATTGGCTGCTCTAAGAAGATTCATCTCCAAATTGGCCGACAAAGCTTTACCCTTCTTTGAGGTATTAAAAGGTACGAAGACTTTTTCGTGGGGTCCAGAATGTGAGAAAGCTTTCGAAGATATCAAGGAGTATCTAACGAAGGCTCCGTTGCTAATGAGACCGGATCCACAAGAGACTTTACAACTATACCTGGCTGTAAATGATCGGACATTGGGGGCCGTCTTAGTCAAGCAACATAATGGAAACCAATATCCAGTTTTCTACATCAGCCACATGCTAAAAGAAGCCGAAACCAGATACCCGAATGCCAAAAAGTTCGCTTATGGGTTAGTCATGGCCTCAAGAAAACTGAGACATTATTTCCAAGGGAGTACGATACAAGTCACGATCGATCAACCCCTGAAAAAGATATTACAGAGACCAGAGGCTTTAAGCAGAGTTGTTGCCTGGGCCATCGAGTTGGGGGAATTTGATTTGGAATATGTGCCGAGAACTGCGATAAAAGCACAGGCCCTGGCAGATTTCATAGTAGAGTGTTCGTTCACTGGTTCCGAAGGTTTGCAAGTCGAAGAAAAGCTGATACAAGCTCCTGGAAAGTGGAAGCTATTTGTTGATGGTTCGGTGGCTGGAAGTAAGTGCGGATCCGGTCTAATTCTTACAAGCCCTGAAGGTTTTGAGATATGTCAGGCCATCCGATTAACTTTTTCCTTAACCAACAACGAAGCTGAATACGAAGCACTTCTGGCTGGGATGAATCTGGCAAGAAACCTAGAAGTCAGACATCTTCGGGCATTCAGCGATTTGATGCTAGTAGTGAAGCATTTCTCAGGAGAATATGAACAAAGGGACACCTGAACCAAAGCCTATGCAGCTAAGGTGAAAGCAAATTCTCTGTTGTTCGAGTCCTTTGAACTGACCACTGTTGCCAGGGAAAATAACAGCCGAGCAGATGCATTGTCTAGACTAGCTTCGGCCGACACTCAGAATCTCACAGGCTCAATTTACCTCACTGAAGTCAAAGCACCCTCCATCAATAAAAAAGGTATGTTTCGAGATTCACCAAGGGATAGATTGGATGACTCCAATTCGACTATTCCTGTAAAAAGGGACACTACCATTAGAAAAAACCGAAGCTCAAAAAATCAGAAATCGGGCCACTAGGTACACAATTATAGCAGGGAAAATGTACCGAAGGTCGGCTACTGAACCACTTTACTGATTCTCACACCGGAGGTGAATCGGGGGTAACACCCTCGCATTCTTCTCTTTGCAGGAGCTACACGATCCTGTTCCTGGCATACCGAGGATAGGTTTGTCCGAAGTATAAATCTAGCCCTGACACTGAGCAAAACTCATATTAGTATTCTCAAGTTTTTTTCGGTCTCAATCTAGTAGCAAAAATAAGTATTTTATCTTAATAAATAAATAAATAAATAAATAAATATTGGGACCGATAATCTTCTTAAATATAGTCTTTTTCGGTCTCAATCTAGTAAAATATAGTATATTTTTAATCTTAATTAATACATTAAAAATTTTGGATTAGACTGACAATCCGGTTACGACTTACAAAACACAACCAATTAAGATTGTTAAAAAAATTAACAATTCAAGAATTAAACTAACCCAAAAAAAAAAAAAAAACACCACCGAGAGGGAAAGTTGCTAATAAAAATCCGACAAGCTAAAACCAAAGTAGTTGATGTAAGAGTTGAGAGGTGTTTTGGGAGTGAGAATGGAAGGTCCTAGAAGAAGCTCTGCCCCAAGCGGTAAGAACAGCGTGTCGTCGCTACTAATTGGGGCCGCCGTTGATCTTTTAACCTTGTATAGTAACTCCGGCAAACTCAATGATCCTCGTGTCATTAGCAAGCTCTGCATTACTCTTACCAGGTCTCTCCCTCTCTCCCTCCCTCTCTCTCTCTCTCTCTCTCTCTCTGGTAAATTAGGACTTGAAAATGCTTTCAATTTCTTCTTCTTATTACTTACATGTTTGTTTTTAATTGTGTAGATAATGTTTGCCCTAAATAAAATTAGTGAAACTCATTATTTCCTCTTGCATGTGCCCTATTTTAATATGATATGATATTTATATATGCTTAGGAGTGAATGTTTGAGAATAATATGTACCAGACTCTAGTTTGATATGAATTTTTTTTTTTATGGAGTCCTGGATCGGACAGAATGTTTCCGGAAACGAAGATAGTGCTATGTGTACTAGCTTGGTATGATATGTTTTTATTACAGGGTCCTGATTCGGGACGAAAGTTTGCCCTTAATGAAATTAGGGCAACTTATTTTCCAGCTGTTAAGGTTTAGTGAATTTTAATTTCGAGTTCCTGATCTTGGTCAATTGATGCAGAGATGAGTTGCCTTGTCTTAAGTTCCGCCACATTTGAAGTGCACCAGCTCCCCTCCCATTTTTATGTGTTATGTCTACTATTATTTATGTCTTGTAAGGCTATGTGTCTGCATACATAAAAGTAAAATGGGGAAAGTTTAAACTGAAGCCTCCGGTGAATTCTTTATCTATATACCTGGTGCTTTTCAGTTGGAAACATTTAAAATTAATGTATGTTGTTAATAAGATTGTACCAATGTCTAATGATAAACAGATATATAAAGGTAGAGAATAATATTTTGGTCGATTTAAATTTTGTTTTGAAAATTTGTAGTATTTGTAGTTAATGGACAGATTATTTGCTATTGATATATCTATTTATCTATAATGCTGATAATCTGATAAATCTACTTAAGATATTGTGTGTGTGGTGAAGTGAAACAGTGAAGTTCAGTATGCAGAAATTTGCAATAATTTGGATTTCTGTTATTATTTGCATATCAAACTTTGATGTACAATTTTTCATTTTAGGTAATAAGATGAAAGTTCTCCAAATTAATTCAGAAGAAATTAATTACATACTACCTTGAACATCGGTTAATGCTTCCTAATTTTTAATATATCAAGGTGACTTACTTTGTATTGAGTATATGAGGTAGAGAAAGAAACGTTGGTGGTTGGACGTGGAACCTAACCACTATAGAAAGTAGGAGAGTACCTACGCATGAATGGGACTCACAATGACAAAACAACTATGGAAGTGTTATCTAGAAATTGGCTAATCAACTTTAGAGTCTGTTTGACAACTTTTTACCAGGGTTTCACCAATTCATGTTAGTTAGTGAACTTCGGCAACCATTTGGATTTGGGATAGTAGAAATTTTATCAGATTATAGATTTTTTGGCCAACCACTTGTAGCTTTATGCTATTAATAAGAGATCAAGTATATATATGTGGAGAATAGCGAGAAAGAAATTGTTGTAAAGAACTCAAGATTATATTTACTGCCTGCTAATACTTTAATGAAATATATCCCAATCCAGGATAATTTGCTAATGAAATAACTGCTGCATAGAAGTCTTTCTGCTTACATTGTTGCTAAAAATAAATGCAGTCAAGAAGTTGGTCTTGCAATTGTGTAGTGTAGTTTTTTTAACTTAAAAAGCTGCTTAGGTTTTTTTTTGTGTATGTGTTTGATAAATTAGTTGCTTAGCTTGACATATAGTATTCGTGAAGATTGTGTGATATTTATTACTTGTTTTTTTGTTCTGATCGTAAAAGTATATTTCACACACGTACAAACATTCTTCTCACTCTCTTTGTACTTCGTCATAATTGTTACTTACTACCCCCGCTGTTAAGTTTTTCATTGCTTTCCTGTTACCTACTTTTACATTGTTCTTTTGTGAAACTTTATATGTACACGTAATAATATTGACCTGCTTTTTCCCGCATTATTATTACTATTTGATGATATTTTCTACTGGAAAGCACAGAGGTATTGATCATGCAGTTGCAAATAATGAAGTTCCTATTAAATCACGTGAATTGCCTACATTGATACAGAAGGTAGTTTCTTGGACTACACACATTTTCGGCTGTGTACTGTATGTGCTAAAACTTGTGTATAATGCAAATGTGCTGCATACTTTATTTAACACATGCTTATTGCTTATATAAGTGCTGACAGAAAACTATTCCGGTGATTGTTAAGAGTTACAAATATGCATGGAATGCGTTACAAATCTTATTGTGTTAAGACTAAAGATTGTGTCGCACACAATTGATAGGCAAATAATGGCCTTCTGTTTGATGCTATGTATCACAATCATATTATCAAAAACAATTACCTAATCGTCTGTATTAAATAATCCAAGAACTGGTATGGTTGAGCACAGTTATATTGGAAATTTTTGCTTTTGTCTTGTTCTCAATGAAGCCTGATGTACGTTTATAGAACTTATTGAAACTCTTGGTGGAAGCTGAATGCATATTTTCAAGAAACAAATTCATAGCTTGTCATAACAGGCACACTATTTCAAGAGTAATTTAAGTTTAAGCTTATATCAAGCTGAATAGATATGTTGCTCTAATATCTTCTCTTTGTTTTTTCTGTACTTCTACTGTAGATAAATATATGGAAGCATGACCTATCTGTCGTCATACCTTTTATGCTGCTCATGATGTCCGTCAAGGTACACCAACGTTTCTGGCATTCTGGTAAATGAACTAATGAAGAAGATCAGCACTGTGCCTGGAAGAGTACTTCTGTTTTCATCATTATTTAACTTGACTTGTGTTGTGTTGTTTATTTCTTATTTTTGTTTTATATATCTTGGGCACGATTCAATTTATCTGTTCTGAGAATCGGAGTTCCTTCTGAACTGATGCTGAAACACTGTCTGTCAGATTGCTTGTGAAAATGGCTGGTTTCAGAAGAAAGAGACAAATGATCTTCTTACATTGGCCTATGAGGTAAGCAGAAAGTTTTGGCTATCTTTATCAATAAGTGTCAACAGCATGGGATGTGTGTTTTTGGTCTTCGGTGTGCTCCCCTTAACAAACTTGATTGGGCATGCATAGGTCAAGAGATTCTTCTCCACCGATGATGTGTTACAGGGACCATGTCACTCTCTGCCCTCTATTTCCGAAATTATGTCTAGGTATGAATATACTTCATTAATGATGAGCTAGTGTCAACCCTTATGAGTTATGAATACTCTATTGTTAAATATTGATATAGAAATAAACAGCAGTTTAACTGTCATGTGTACCATCATTCTCAGTCTCAGGTATCAGACAAGTGTGTTGAAAAGTTATTTGGTGCACCTTTGTTTGTTTTTTGGAAAGCTGATTTTTAACATCCAACTTTTGTTAGCCATCTACAATTGACCATACCAAAATCTTCTATAGCATTGTATTTTTGTGGGTTTCCCTCTTCTTTTGGTAACAAGGGGTCGCGTGTTTGAGCTACAGTGGATGCATGTGTGTGTGTGTGTGTTTAAATATCTGTAATTAACCATGCTTAGAAAGACTATGATAAACAATGAGTTTTATAGCGCTTATCTCTACCCACCCATAAAGTTTTAAGAGGTTGAGGGTTCAATACTCACTACTAAAAATGAATTGGAATCTAAATTGTGTTCAGTTACCAGATTACCATACCTTAGCCTATGCAGTGTTATTAGTCTATAATCTAGGTATAGTATTAGTACAATATATTAATTTTTGCATAGATCACCCCTGCTCCCTTTGATCTCAAGAAAGTAGAAAAACAGCACTGAGCATGTCTTTTCTAATTGCAGATTTTATCCGAGTTTAAAGATTGAAACCACACTCTGTTTCACCGAGGTCAAGGTAAGTTTATGTATGATTCCATGAAATTTTTGAGTACGCCACCAAAATATCTTTCTAAAATTTTAATTTCCTACTTTAGCCTGGACATAGAACCATTGTGGCAGACTTCAACTTATCACGTGATGTGGTAGCTTCCGAGCATAATATGATGGTAAGCAGAAATACTTGGCTTCAAACTGTTCATACAGACTTCATGCTAATCTTGTTTATTATGACACCAAGTATTTAGTACTATTGCGTTACTGATTCAGCTTTCAACTACACTATTACGTATCTTTTAAAAACTTCACCTCCGATGTTCTATTTCTTTTTCCAGGGAATGATTGTAGCTCGACTAGACGATATAGATACATCATCTTGCATTATCACTCCACAGGAAGTGGAGTATGTCTCAATTTCCTTTTTTTTTTTTTTTTTTGGACTTTTATGTACTTTTTGATATCTTACTGCAAGTTTTTTTTTTTGGGCAGCATTTTGCTAAACGGAAAAGGTGTTCTAGGAAGGAACAATACTTCCATGGTTAGTATAGATATCAGTGAAATATATTTAAAGGATGTCTGTATTTCTTATTTTTCCGCAGAGAAGTTTTAATGTGCTGTGAGGTTTTTATGGTATGTTCATGCATGTGTTATCTATGACAGGAACCTGTACCTCAGCTACCAACAGATGTGACTGCAATGCTCAAATATGGGGTCAATCTTCTACAGGCTATTGGAAATTTTAATGGTATTTGTTGGACTAATAAGTTTTGTTTGCATATCAGACCATCAACTTTCAAATTTTCATTCACTTGTAAAACATGCACAGGCCCTTATATTATTGTCATTGGCGTTATATGTGTGATACCAACTTCTGGAACTCCGCAGTTGCAAGATTATGTTCAGCCTGTTGTTGCTTCTGGTGGCCCAGGTAAGTGAATTGATAGATGTAAGGATAAAGGCAATTGCATTTTTGTTGATTCAGAGTTTTGAGTACATTTTGCATACAAAATTAAGCGAAGTTGTTTCTTATGTGGCAAGTATCAGGTATTGAGATGGCATTACAAACATCGCTAAATTGCCCATTAAGGTTGGAACTCTCTACTTCTAGCCTTCTAGTGGGCATTGATCTGATACAGTAGTTTCTCTTAATCATTAAAATTAAATATTAGGCTAAAACATGTACTCGCTTCCCTTTGACTTTTATGCATGTTGTCCAATTTTCCCATTTTCATTTACAGCAAAAGTCGTATGAGAACTCCTGTTAAAGGGCATCTCTGCAAACATACGCAGGTAAGTTTGCTTTTATACATGCTCTTTTCTACCAGAGTGTTACTTTCTTTAGCTAATTGAGAGTGAGTGATACTTTTTGTTGTCTTCTATTATCTTTGTGTATCCTCATATAAATGGGGTCTGAATCAAGCAAAAATTATATTTAAAAAGTTTAGTAGAGATCTAAGAACAACCAATGTTGAATCTTTGTTTCATCAACATCGTAGTTCTTCTCAAGGGTTCACCAATCCCAACACAGTGTGTAGTGCTTGTCATCATAATTTTATTTAAGGGTTCACTGTTCCCAGCCCAGGGCGTAGTTTATCTCATTTATACAAAGATTCAATACGTTGAATTCTATTGAGTCTTAAATTTAAATGTTTTTAGAGTTTGTACAGGAACCTGAACCTATATATAAGTATATATATGCAAACATACGTATGTGATTAAAAATGATGAGGGTGGGGAGAGTTAACAAGAGCACTGTCTATTTTATGATGAACAAAAGTAAAAATGTGCAATAGCTAAAACTAAATTTACTTGTAAGTTTGGTGGATTAATAGCTTGGTCGAGAATTGAATGGAGTTTTCCCGTAAAAGTATAAAACCAATGTTGCGTATAGATGTTGGTGGATTGACAGAATCCTCTAGAATCTTCACTGAAAGCCCTCATTAATCTTGATTAAAAGTTGAAAGACCCTTTTAGTGATAGGGGGGCAGTATGCCATTGTTCCGTATTTTGGTTAGCGTGTATCTGTAAAAATATATATATGAATCATGTTTAGTATTTTATCATTTATTTTTTATTTTTTGAATTCAAAAGCTGTTTAAATTGTAACTCAATTAATATTCCTATTGATATTATGTTAACATTACATTTTCATTCACGTAATATTTAAATCTATTACTCAATTTTTTAATTGTTTAATATATAAACATATATTCATATTGTTCATTAGTATATTGTGCTGGCTGATACCTTCCTAAAACTTTCAATCTTAAACTCTCAATAATCTTGTAATTGTTACTTATTATATTACCTAAAAGCAATGAATCCATAAATACAGCCACCTCTTGCTTCTTGACACTAATAACAAAATTATTGACACTAATCTCATTTGTATATGCTTAAAAATCTCACTAGTGGACAGCTTGACTTATATTGTTCCGAATTTTAATTCTTGCCATGCAGTGCTTTGATTATGACAGTTATTTGAGTTTAAACTCAAGAAAGCCTTATTGGCGCTGCCCTCTTTGTGATGAGCCAGTATCCTGTTCAGACATACGCATTGATCAGAATCTTGTTAAGGCAAGTTAGTTTTGTTTATTCATCTAATCATCCGCGCGCATAGACTAAACTATTTGATCAGGTCCTGAGGGAGGTGGGAGAAAATACTGTTGATGTACTTGTATCTAAAGATGGATCCTGGAAGGTTGTATCTGAGAACATTGATCCTTCTCCGTCAGCAAGCAAGACCCCAGGATTCCAAGAGGAAAAGCAGAATCGAAGCGACCCTTCAAGAAGGAACCAATCCAAGGCCGACAACTGTAGTCAACAAATTTCTCCTACCAAGAATATTCAGCCCTCTAGAGTCAGCAGTATGCACCAAAACACTTGTAGCTCTAATAGCGTGGCAGCTGACTGTACAAATCTGAATGACCAGGGAAACAACGTATGGGTGCAATTAATTGTTTTTTTTTGGTATTAATAGCTGATTGCACATTGTTTACACATAATTGTCTTTCCCTGATTGTATCAGAATCCAAGAAGCATGAATGTCAAACCTAATGGCTTGTCTGCTGCTATGTCTACAATCAATGACTGTAAGGGATGCCAGTTAATTCAAAAGGATGCAGGGTTAAGGAATCAAACTTCTGGGGCTTGTATCAACACATCTAGCTCGGCTAACAGTTTGTCACCACTGCAAAATTTAGTGAGCCAGGTAATACTAGTGTTTACTACACCGTCTAGTAAGTTCCGAGTTTCTATTTGAATGTCGGGGACTATGTCTATGTGACATACACCGAAGTTGTTCCTTTGTTCAGTTGTCTTAGAAAGTTTGTCTAATTCCTGAGTTCAAGCAATGGTTGCAGTGTTCTTATGTTTGTGTATCTTGGTCAAACGTTTACTTTTTTAAGATGAAAATTATTTGAGTCGCAAATTGGAGAACTCGCAATCATGTAGAAAGGGGCTGCTATCCAGTTTTAAGACAATTTAACGGTGCGAGATATGCATGGGACAGTACCTAACTTAATGCAATATAAGAGATAAAATTGCCATTTCATAGTCAGGCAGTGTGCTAGTTAATCTAAATCTGACTAATGTCATTCATGGGGTTTGGAGTGCAATAGAACTCCATATGTTGATCCTTTATTCGTGGAGGTCAACACATTCATCTCCCACAATCTGGAACTAGAAAAAAGAGGCAAAACTAAGAATTTGCCTTTTGTCCAGCTCCAATCATTCAATGAAATTCTTCTTTATAGTTTATATGCCCAGTCAAATCACTATAATCCCTTAAATTGCATTTTTCCATACCTCCTAAGTTTCTCTTAGTATGGATTTGTCATGATGCACAACTGGGAATCAATTTTTGAACTACGATTGTTTGAACTAATTTTGACAGGCAAACTGTCTGCCTGCACAGAACTCAAATGCTTACATTCTTCCCACAGTCGAGCAAAATGGATGCTACCAGAATTCTCAAGGCTCGTATACATATCAAAATTTGAACAAGTCTAGTAATAATATTTGTGAAGCTGTTCGTGTTCAGCAGGTGCAACTACAAAAAGATGGTAAGGTTCAAGCTTCACTTGCTGCCCAGGATAGACAACCATCAGTTTTTGTCCCATGCACTAGACAGCCAAGACCAGAAGGTGAGAGGAAACAGAATATGCATGAAAAAAAGAACCAGATATCTCATAACGATGGGTTGGTGGAACTTCCATCTGAGGGATGGAGGCCCTCTGGAAGGATGAGAGGAAGCCTCCAGGGCCAGGCTTATTCAGAGGCATATCGCCAGTTCATTAAGCAACCAACTCAACATGTTCGAGGTTCTGAACTACCTCCCAGGTTAATGGCAACTAATATAAAACTTTCTTCGCAAACAAAAACTCAGTGAGATTTTGGCAACGAAACAAATTACAAAGGGAGCTCAAACTGTTGCCCAAACTATCTCAGTCGTAAATGACTGGTTAAGGGATTTATTTTTGTCCTATTTTGAAGGATACATCCTTGTCACCTTTCCAAGCAGAACTGTTGCTGTTGTTTCCGGTTAATGTTACAGGAACGTTATGTAAATATATCTAAAGTAGAAATGGAAGATCACGGCTTTTTTTGTGATTTGTGTTTCATGAAAATGTTGGAAGTTCAATTCCTTCTTGTGGTCCTAAATCTCCTGTGTGCTCTTCACCTGCATAAGTTTGACAACCACCAGCTGTCAGCGCCAAGTTTCTTTGATTCTTACCGCTCCCTTTCTATGCAAGTAGGTTCGATTCAAATCAAGTTAATTCGACTATGTATAATTTGTGCAAAAAATAGTTATATTGATCAAAATATGCTATTAAAGAAATACAGTTATATTTTTAAAAGCAAGAACTATGAATACGAAATTGTATTTCGTATCATCTACATTATATCTATCTATACTATATCTATCTATACTATTATATTAAAGCCGAAAGATTGAAAGTTTGTCGGTTTGATTTTCGATTTGATTATCCTAATTATTAAAATAAATAATAACATAATATAATTAATGGTAATTAGCCATTGCGATTTTCACATTTACTTTTAGTTGAATATATAACCTTTTACAAAAACATCAGTCGTATCATATCTTCAAATCATTAATGGGGGTGTTTGGGGGAACTTTTTTTCAGAATAAGTCAACTTATTTTAAGACAAAGTTAGAGATTCCTAACTTTCCAACTTATTTTCAAACTTATTTTTACAACTTATTGAATCTCAAAGATACATTAAATACTTGTATAAAAGAAAATTTTCAAAATATTAAATTTTTACCCGAAAATAAGTCCATAAGTCCTTAAAATAAGGTGAGCCAAACAGGCCGAATATTTCCTTTCTAATTAAAATACGTTACCTTTTTTATTTAATATTTCTTTTCTAATTAAAACACGTTACTTTTTAATTTAAAATATAATTTTGCAATCATAATTTTTCAAGGGATAATCTCAAAACTACCCGTCCTTCAAATTGTTTTTTTAAAAATACTACCATTTTTAAAACTATTTATAAAAGGGCTTTGTTCATAAATAAATAGGAAAAAGTAAATTTTTGCACATTTACTTTTGTTAAGAATGACTATTTGCAATTTTACTAAACTAAATTTCAAATTGCAAAAATACTAGAAATTAGGGCTCCCTCCCTCCCTCCCTCTCCCGCCCGCCGCTCCCGCCGCCTTCTATTTTTTTTTTAAGGTGGACTGATTTTGGGTTCTAAGGCCCCGCAGGGGCATATTCAACTAAATGCAACCACAGGCAACTTTTTTTTTAAGAAGGTGGGTTGATTTTGGGTTCCAAGGCCCCGTAGGGGCATATTCAACTAAATGCAACCACATTCAACTGAATGCAACCACATGCAACTAAATTTTTGATTTCAAGTTTCATTTTTCAGTTGTCATTTTCGACCTCTTTTTTGGACTATATACACACACACACACACACACACACACACACACACACACACACATATATATATATATATATATATATATATATATATATATATAGGCTAGCGTTCAAATAGAAACCAACCTTAGAATAGAAACTAGAAACCTACACTAAATAAATTATATTTCATTTATTTTAATGGCCCCGCTAGGGGCACCTTCACAAAAAACGTTTAAAATTCTTGGCTCTATTCAACAAAAATATAAAAAAAAATAAAAAAAAAATTTTTAAAAAAAGTTGCTATTCACGTGCCACGTCATCACGTGAACAGTAACTTTTTTTTTAAATTTTTTTATTTTTTTATATTTTTGTTGAATAGAGACAATAATTTTAAACGTTTTTTGTATTGGAGTACCCCTAATTTGGTCATTAGATTAGCTTGAAATATTTAATTTAGGTTTAGTTTCTAGTTTCTATTCTAATTTAGTTTCTATTAGAACAAGATCCTATATATATATATTATATATATATATATATATATATATATATATATATATATATATATATATATATATATAGTTGTATTTAGTTGAATGTGGTTGCATTCAGTTGAATGTTGCCCCTAGCGGGGCCTTGCAACCCAAATCTACCGAAATCTCTCCAACTTAAAAAAAAATTGAATGTGGTTGCATTCAGTTGAATGTGGTTACATTTAGTTGCAACCAAAATATCACCCCACCTTAAAAAATTTTTTAAAAAAAAGTAGAAGGCGGCGGGAGCAGAGGGAGGGGAGGGGAAGGGAGGGGAGGGAGGGAAACCCTAATTTGTAGTATTTTTGCAACTTAGAAACTTAGTTTAGAAAATATGCAATTAATTGAAGAAGATGGTATTTTGCAAAAAGAAATTTTAAACCTAGTATTTTTGGTAAATTCTCTTTATAAAAATACCTTTCTTTAAAATTCTTTTGTCAAAAATACGTTTTGCATTCTCATTTGCAACTTCACGACGGCGCCAGCCGTGTAAGTTGCAAATGAGGTTGCAAAAGTTGCAACTGAAAACTGGAAGTTGCAAATAAGGTTGCAACTGAAAACTGGAAGTTGCAAATGAGGTTGCAAAAGTTGCAACTGAAAACTGGAAGTTGTAAATGAGGTTGCAAATGAAAACTGGAAGTTGCAAATGAGGTTGCAAAAGTTGCAACTGAAAACTGGAAATTCGTCTGTCCCCCTATATAGCATCGAAGTTGCATATTAGGTTGCATATGAGGTTGCTATTGCATATGCAACCGAAAACTGAAAACTGGAAGTTGCAACTTATAGTTTTCAGTTGTCATTATATATATATATTTCAAAAAACTGGTCGAAAATGACAGCTGAAAACTCACACGGTTGACACCGCCCTGAAGTTACAAATGAGGTTACAAAGTTGCAACCCATATTTTTCAACAAAAATTTTTAAAGAAAGGTATTTTTATAGAAGGTGGTATTTTTTTAAAAAAATAGAAGTTAAAAACAAAGACGGTAGTATATTTAGAAAACTGAAAGTATACATTTGAAACCCCATTTTAAAGATAGTAAAAATGTAAAAGAAAGTTAAAAACATATATATTTT
This sequence comes from Saposhnikovia divaricata, assembly GCA_036435485.1. Lineage (NCBI taxonomy): Eukaryota > Viridiplantae > Streptophyta > Magnoliopsida > Apiales > Apiaceae > Saposhnikovia > Saposhnikovia divaricata. The sequence goes on along the minus strand of JAZHRN010000145.1, from coordinate 8,895,996 downwards.
TGTAAATATCTCATTTTTCAATCATTAATATTTCTTTTCTAATTAAAACATATTACCTTTTAATTTAAAACATAATCTTGCAATTATTAATATATAGCCAAAAATATCACACCATATCTTTCATTCACTAATAAAATATAAAATAGAAATCCGTTAATGAATAATTACCGATATATTTTTAACAAAAAAATTAGAACCGTTAAATCTGATGATTAAATATTTTATATAATTAAGTTACTTTACAAAATATTCAAGATTCGAATTTATTCAACAACATATTTACTTTATGTTAAATATAATTGATGTGTTTTAATCAGTGTTTAAGTGTTACAGGGAGTTATCAGAGTTTAGCTGGAAGCAGTCTGAGTTTGAGTAAACTCTGACAGGTGGAAGCTCGACAGAGTTGGTCAAACTCTGTCTAGAGGAAGCGCGTCTATTGTTCAACAGTGATTGAAGATTAATTATGGAAGCGATATCTTTGAAGATTGGATAGCTATCAAAGAGATCGAGTTGACATAGGAGACGTGTGACAATCTGTAATTGATATCATTGTATAGCTGATTATTAGGAATATCAATTAGAGATTGTATCGTAGCTGTATGATATATAAATACAGTTAGGTTAACCCTAGAAGGGTATCGATAACGAATTATCTTTATTGTAACCTAGCAGCTCTTTGTGATATTTACATCACGAAGAGGGTTCGTAATACAAGAAGTTTTTAAGTGCATTGTTACGACCAACTCAACACGCAAGTGCACGTGATCTCAAGTAATACAGATAGCAAATAAGGTTCGTTCCTACAGGGACTCGTTGTATTGTCTAGCTAATTCACTCACCAATGTATGATTATTTTCCGATGCTAAAACAAATAATAAAGTAGATTGTTGTTATCACTAAAATGTATCTAAGAATTATAACTAATTATCAACTGCTTGAACTGAGATTTAGGTCAAATTACTTATGCAAATAAAACATGGGAATTTAGTTTCTTTAAGCAATCCATCTATAGTCTCCAAATCCCTAGCCTTATTCATGTGATTTATTAACACCTGATCGAACACACAAAACTGATATAAGCCAACTTCCGTTACACAAATACCATCCTAAACAATATCCACAATAAAGATAGAAATCATTTAGTCTTCCGATTATGCCAAGTCTTCATATGTCTATAAAGAATAAAACATAATGGTTGAGGTGCAAGCATTCAATTGATCACATAGTCGTCATAAAACGATTAGAGTTACGACACTAATTACGAATGATATTATCACGCATAAACCTACGCTAACATGGCAAGTTCTAAACTCTTATTTCCACTTTCGCTTCAACAAGAATTAACACACAATTACAGGAGTTAGCTACTCTCCTATAACGAATTAAAATCAACCATGATAGGATATCACATCAATCACACTATAGGCATCGAGAAGATTCAACACATAAAATTCATGAATAAATCCACTAAACCCCCATGACAACGAATTAGTTCATGATCGAATTAATCATCATCATGGGTTCCAATGAAAACATGATAGAAAGAAATGAATAATGACTGAGATAAATATCAAAGGTTTTAAAGAATACACCAAGGTTAAGCATCCACAACTAGGAAGAATACAAGAATAAATTGGAACTATCTTCTTCCTTCCTTCTTTGTGCTAAAAAACTACGTACATAAAACAAGCTGTCACTTTTTTCTCTCCTTTCTAGGGTTTTCTTTACTTCCTTTATATAGGCCTCCAGGTGCTAGTACATAGAAGAGATGTTTTTTTTTTTTTATTTAATTCACCCAAAACAAATCAGGAACCGGGTCAGACGAGACGGCGACTCGGCGCCGGCTTCAAGCACAAAATCAGCGATGCGGCGCCAGGACCTCCACCACGGCGATGCGGCGCCATCCTCCAGTACAATTGCGGCGACGCGGCGCCGAGCCTACTGACCAGCAACTTCAATTTTTTTCTTTTCTTTAATATAACTCCGTTTTGCACTTCGATTGCTACGCTTCGTTCCTCTAACACCAGTGATTGATATCCCTGCACAATACCCTTAAAAGAGATCAAAAACACCACAACTCAAGTACAATCCATCGTTTTAAGCTAAATGGAAACGTTCTAAGTAGATAAAATACCCACTTATCACACCCCCAAACTTAAACCGATGCTTGTCCTCAAGCATAACAAACAAAATATTTACAACTACCTAGTACCACTTCCGTAGGTGATCACGGTTGCATTTAGCATATGCAACAAGCCCTTTAAACCCCTAGGCAGCCCTAGTGGACGAGTAAGGTCTCGTGAGGGCCTATAGTGAATGTACCCACAAAATCCATCTAATAATGCAACTAACAATGCAACTAACTACATGAATGCAACTATATGAAAATGCAACAATCCCCTTTAAACTGACCAAAACCAACTAGCAACCAGCTGCCTCAAAGAATACAACTAAATCCGAATAGAGCTCGACTAAGCCCCCGTATACTAACAATACATGAACAGAAACGTGTGTGTGTGCAATGCTCATCAGAAATGCTCCCAACACTAGGTCAAAAACCATACCTATCTTTGCCAAGACAATCACAGGTTTATAAACAGAATAGACTGTAGACACTTCATAACCTAGGAACACCACCATCCTTATTCAAGTTAACCAAGAATTCATGCTTTATTACTACGACACTAAATACTATATACACTACGCATGCTTATTTAACCGTGCAATGAGTGAGACCCCAAAAGGCTTATACAATAATACCCATGTAGCGAGTGTTAGGTCAGTGGATCCCAGACTATAAAAGCCTTAGGTCACTAGGACTAAGTCCCCTCAGACTTAATTACTCGAGTATTAAAGAGCTCACTCGTGGTTAATTTTGCATTTAAACTATTTACATGACTCTTTTTTTTTCCCTTTTTTTTTCATTTTTTTTTCTCTCTTTTTTTTTCTTTTTTTTTTCATGTATGCAATCTGGAACGAGAATTCTCAATTCCAACCCTAGACTACTCATATAAAAATGAGCCGGCTACTAGCCAATTGACGCCTAGCCATTATTTACCAAAATTAACACTAGCATGAAATCCTTGGTGTCCCCCAAACTTAGACTTTATTGCTCCTACGCCATCAAGGGAATAACGAAAATTCTAATTATAATCAAGTGATTAAGTCTCAAACATCTAATCAGGCATGACCCTAACCTAGCCCAAAAGCACCTAATGAGACTAGTGAAAAGATTCTGTTTCCGTAACATGCAAGTCAATTCCATGGAAACTCTAAATCAACCCTCTATTCATCATTACCACACACAATTAGACATCTATCTACCAATCAGAATTAGCTCGTTCTAAGGGATCATGAAAAATGCATGCTATGCAATGCAAATGCAACTATATGAACATAAATATCACAATAAACAGAATGTCCTATATGGCATACATAAAAACAAAACAAAAACGCTCTACACTAACATGCCATTATGCTCCATTATGCTCCTAACATGACATGCAACACATCTATTATACAACTAATACAAATGCACCTTTAATCCCCACCCCCAAACTGAAAAGTTGCAATGTCCACATTGAAGGTAAGAATCAAAAGAGTGCAAGGCATACCTACTCGTCGTCCGAAGCACTCCCATCGGGAGTGTCCGGTGGCGGATAGACAGCGCCAGCTCCTGCTCCAAACGGCGGAAAAGTCACATCCACTCCACTAGCACGGAAAGCCGTGCTCAAAGCCTGTGCAAACTGACTAAAATCTGCTGCAAAACCCACCTGCATATCGTGCACTGCGTCAATACGCCTCATCATACGCCTATACTGCCTCTGATCAACAAAATCTCTAGGCTCCTCGTGCTGCTGCTCCTCCGGCTGCTCCTCCGGCTGCTCCTCCGGCACTACATACCCAAGGCCCCAATCATCGGCCGCACCACCAGCCCACACAGCCAGCCGCTCTATACTCTGATGATCTAGCACTGCCTGTGGCTGCTGCACCGCCTCCGCCTCTGACCAAACAGCACCATGAAAACTAGCCAACCTAGCAATGACCGAACCATAAGGCATCGCCGCAGTAGAACTCCCTTGCATGAACCGTAAAATACCCTGATGGATCAAACTAGCCACATCCACGAATTCTCTACTGCATATAGCATACAACAGAATAGCCCGCTCAACCGTCACCTCACTCGAATGCCTAGTAGGAATGAGGTTGGCACAGATGAACGAGTGCCAAGTACGCCATATTGATTCAAGGCCTTCGATACAAACGTAGTGGGCTCAGTAGTGCCCCTACTCAACTTCCATTCAGTACCTGGAACGCATAACTGCTGAATAATCATCTGAAGATCCACACCATCACGACTCTTCCCCGACCAATCCTCTCGAGCCTTATCAATACCCGGAAGCTCGAGAACACGACGAATAGCCCGCGGCCGATAATCCACACGAACTCCACGAACCCGGCTAATACCATTCTTGTCCACACTAGCATTCGCATAGAACTCGCGAACCACAGACATCGGAACAGGTTCCGGAATCTCACAAACGCGCTCCCAACCTCTCTCTTGAATATTCTCCAACATACTCCCATCATCTATAGTAGGCAAAAGACCCCTCTCACGGGCAATAGGACACTCCAACAATTCAATATACCTCTCGCGAGCCTCATTAGAGATAAATTGAGGCCCACCATTGCCACCCCCAAAAGCAGATGGAGAAGAAGAAGGAGGATTTCTACCACCACCCGCACTTCCACTAGCACCCTCACCGCCACCAATTACCACCCTTTGTCGCTTGGATGCCATTGAATTGAATGGAGGATGTATTTAGAGTGTTATAGGGTTTGAGATTTGTAAGGAATGTGTATGTATAGGTGGAGGTGTATAAGTGTATATATAGGAGAAATTTAGGGTTAGGGATGTGGATAAGAGATAGGTTAAGGTTAATGGGGTTGGGATTGGGTATATATATATATAACAACAATTACAACATCAATTTCTTTTTTTTTTTTTTTTTTTCGGCAGGGACTTTTTTTCGGCAGAGACTTCGGCGACGCGGCGCCAGGTTTACACTGGGGAACGGCGACGCGGCGCCTTGCTCACTGTTGAAAATTTTTTCTCTTCTTTTTTTTTTTTTTTTTTTTTAGTAACTCCTGAGTCTGAACAAAACAACTACCTACCAAGTGGGTTGCCTCCCACAAAGCGCTCTTTTTACGTCATTAGCTTGACGTAGCTCCATTTCCTTAATTTGCACAAATTAGAACCGCAGTCTCAATTTCGCGATTCAACTTCTCTCCAAAATATGGTTTCAACCGCTGACCATTGACCTTGAACGACTGTTCCGGTAACTTGTCAAAAATCTCCACTGCCCCATGTTGAAAAACTGTTTTGACTGTGAATGGGCCTGACCAACGTGACTTCAACTTCCCAGGAAATAACCGAAGCCGAGAGTTATACAACAAAACCAATTGTCCGGGTACAAACGTCTTAAGAACCAACCGACGATCATGCCACCTTTTTACTTTCTCTTTGTAGAGTTTGTTGTTCTCATAAGCTTGCAAACGGAACTCGTCCATTTCATTCAACTGAACCATACGCCTCTCACCTGCTGCTGTAAGATCAAAATTCAGCTTCTTCAATGCCCAATATGCCTTGTGTTCTAACTCAGCTGGAAGATGGCAAGCTTTCTCATACACTAGTTGAAATGGTGACATTCCCAACGGCGTTTTATAGGCTGTCCGATAAGCCCACACTGCTTCATCCAGCTTCAATGCCCAATCCTTCCTAGAAGGACTAACTACCTTCTCAAGAATCCGTTTAATTTCGCGATTAGAGACCTCGGCTTGCCCATTGGTTTGAGGATGATAAGCTGTAGCAACTCGATGATTGATGTTATAGCGTGCCATCAGAGATGTAAACTTCCGATTGCAAAAATGCGTACCCTCATCACTGATTATAACTCGTGGAGTGCCAAATCGAGTAAATATGTTCTTGTGGAGAAAATTAAGCACCACCTTAGCATCATTCGTTGGAAGTGCTTTTACCTCCACCCACTTAGACACATAATCCACGGCCAGAAGAATATATTGATTACCACATGACGGAATGAACGGTCCCATGAAGTCGATTCCCCACACGTCAAAGATCTCTACCTCCATCATGACATTCAGAGGCATCTCGTCCCTACGAGAAATATTACCAACTCGCTGACATCGATCGCACCTCAACACAAACTGATGAGCATCCTTGAATAGAGTTGGCCAATAGAACCCTGCTTGAAGAATACGTGTGGCTGTCTTCTCACCCGCATAATGACCTCCATAAGCTGTAGCATGAAAATCACTAAGAATAGCCTCGGTCTCACTGTAAGGAACACAACGCCTAATAATCTGATCAGCTCCTTGCTTGAACAAAAACGGATCATCCCAAATATATTGTTTGACATCGTGCAAAAATTTCTTCCTTTGAGCATGAGAGAGCTCAGGTGGAATGATGTTGCTTACTAGATAATTCACGAAGTCTGCAAACCATGGTTCATCATCTTGCACTTTGAATAATTGCTCATCAGGGAAGAACTCATTAATGACCGTGTTGTCTTTAGGTGACTTGCCATGATCTTCCAATCTAGAGAGATGGTCAGCTACCTGATTCTCCGTCCCCTTTCTATCCTTGATTTCCACATCGAATTCTTGTAACAGAAGAACCCAACGAATCAATCTTGGCTTAGAGTCCTTCTTCGTAAGGAGATAGCGAATGGCAGCATGATCCGTATAAACTGTCACCTTTGTACCAAGCAGATAAGAGCGAAACTTTTCAAACCCGTAGACAATAGCAAGTAGCTCCTTCTCAGTGGTCGTGTAGTTCAACTGAGCATCAGTTAGTGTTTTACTTGCATAGTAAATAACGTGGAACACTTTTTCTTTCCTTTGGCCTAGAATGGCCCCAAGTGCATAATCGCTGGCATCACACATCAAAGCAAATGGTTGACTCCAATCAGGAGCTGTAATAACTGGAGCAGAAATTAGTTTCTTCTTCAAGATCTCGAACGCATGTGAACAAGCCTCATCAAACTTGAATGGCACATCTTTTTCCAAAAGATTGCATAACGGCTTAGAAATTTTTGAGAAATCCTTTATGAAGCGCCTGTAGAACCCCGCATGACCAAGAAAGCTGCGAATACCCTTGACTGAGACAGGGGCAGGAAGGTTCTCAATAGTCTCCACCTTTGCTTTGTCAACTTCCAAACCTTTACACGACACCTTGTGTCCCAGAATGACACCTTCTTGTACCATGAAATGGCACTTTTCCCAATTTAGAACAAGATTCGTCTCCACACAACGTTTTAGAACCAAACTCAAGTTTTCTAAGCACTCATCAAAAGAATCCCCAAAGACTGAGAAGTCGTCCATGAATACTTCCACATTAATTCCAATCATGTCAGAGAAGATGGCCATCATGCACCTTTGAAATGTAGCTGGTGCACCACATAACCCGAAAGAAACACGTCTGAATGCGAATGTGCCAAATGGACAAGTGAATGTAGTCTTCTCCTGATCCTCGGGTGCTATGCAAATCTGATTGTAACCAGAATACCCATCAAGCAAGCAATAGTACTGATGTCCAGCCAATCTGTCGAGCATCTGATCAATGAATGGAAGTGGGAAATGATCTTTCCGAGTGGCCTTGTTCAATTTCCGATAATCCATGCAAATCCTCCAACCCGTAACTGTTCGCGTAGGAATGAGCTCGTTCTTCTCATTAGTCACCACTGTCATGCCCCCCTTCTTAGGCACACACTGTACCGGACTCACCCAAGAGCTATCAGAAATCGGGTAGATAATGCCCGCGTCAAGCCATTTAAGAATTTCCTTTTTCACAACTTCTTTCATGACAGGATTCAGTCTCCTTTGATTATCAACTGTAGGGTTAGCTCCCTCTACCAAAGGAATTTTGTGCATGCAGTACGACGGACTGATACCCTTGATATCTGCTATAGTCCACCCAATGGCTGATTTGGAATCCCTTAAGATTCGCAATAGTTTTTCCTCTTCTATTCCTGAAAGCTGAGAAGATATAATAACAGGTAAGGTAGAAGAATCACCAAGATAGGCATACCTTAAATGTTCAGGCAATGGCTTAAGTTCCAATGTAGGTGCTTCCTCGATGGATGGCTTAAGTCTAACATGAGACTTTTTCAATTCTGACAACCCCAATGATTCAAATGAACTTTGAAACTTCTTCCATGGTGATGCATTAAGATATTGCAATTGTTCTTCATCCTCTTCGGTCTCAACCTCCAAGTCATTAGAAAGAACTCTTTCCAACACATCAGCTTTTATCAAGTGTTGAGTTGCTGGGTTAACCACCTTGTCGACCATATCAATTTTGAAACACTCTTCATCGTCAGTTGGAAGCTTCATTGCATTGAAAACATTAAAAGTGACATCTTGATCGTGCACCCTCATAATGAGTTCCCCCTTTTGGACATCGATAAGAGTTCGGCCTGTCGCCAAGAATGGTCGTCCCAAGATGATAGGGATCTTCTTGTCTTCCTCGAAGTCAAGAATAACAAAGTCGGCTGGAAAGATAAGCTTGTCGACCTTCACCAAAACATCCTCAACTATCCCTCGCGGATAAGTAACAGAACGGTCAGCAAGTTGTAGAGTCATGGTAGTGGGCTTTGGCTCTGGAAGACCAAGTTGCATGAAAACTGATAAGGGCATGAGATTAATACTTGCACCCAAATCACACAAACATTTGCTGAATGAGAGGTCTCCAATAGTGCATGGGATGGTGAAACTTCCAGGATCCTTCAACTTAGGAGGCAACTTTTGTTGCAAGATGGCACTACATTCCTCCGTCAAGGCAACGGTCTCTAACTCCTCAAGTTTCAATTTCTTCGAGAGAATACCCTTCATGAACTTCGCATAGCTCGGCATTTGCTCAAGAGCCTCCGCAAATGGTATGTTAATCTGCAGCTTCTTGAATACATCCAAGAACTTAGCGAATTGCTTGTCTAACCTTTGCCTTTGAATTCGTTTTGGGAATGGAGGAGGTGGAAACACCTTATCTTCTACTTCTTTTTGGGAATTAACACTCTTGTGAATGATAGGAGTTGAAGGAGTAGCATTAGGAAGCAAATCAGAACCAGATTCGACCTCAACTGAAAATTCAAGTTTTTCCTCCAGAGAGCCCGGCGACGCGTCGCCGTTTTTGTACTGTGAGGCGGCGCCGCGGCGCCGTAGGGCCTGCTCAGGAATTTCATTTTTTTCCTCGGTTGCTTTTTCTTCGTTCTGACCTTGTAGACTTCTTCCTGATCGTAATGTTATTGCCTGAACCTGTTCCTTTTGATCTTTCTTGCCTGGATTCACCTCTGTGTCACTCGGGAGCGTTCCTGGTTGACGGTTCAACAAAGCATTGGCTAGCTGGCCAATTTGATTCTCTAAAGTTTTCAATGACACTGCCTGACTCTTATACATCATTCGAAGCTCTTCCAATTCCGACTTCTCAGACTGATTCAATGAAGTTCCTTGAGATGGTTGAAACCCCGGTGGATTGAATGGTTGCCTTGGAGCATAAGGTGGTGGTTGATAGTTCTGATTACTTGGCCTTACATTGAACTGCTGATTTTGTGGTTGCTGAGCACCTCCCTGATTGTTGCTCCAACTGAAGTTAGGATGATTCCGATTGTTGGGATGATAAAAATTTGGCACTGGTTGCTGAGATCTTTGAAAATTACCAACAAATTGTGCAGATTCAGCTGAGATAGCACACATATTTGTGTCATGTGCCCCTGCACACAATTCACACACCATAGCAACCTGGTTAGTACCAAGATTAGAAAGGGAATCTACCTTCATTGTCAACGCTTTGAGTTGGGCAGCAATAGCAGTAGCTGCATCCAAGTCAAGAACTCCAGCCACTTTCGCAGGTGGCAAGCGTTGAGTAGGATTCTGAAACTCATTGGCCGCCATCATTTCAATCAGATTATAAGCATCCTCATAGCTTTTTGCCCATAGCGCACCTCCAGAAGCTGCATCTAACATAGGCCGGGACTGAGCTCCCAACCCGTTATAGAAATTGCTGATTATCATCCAATCCGGCATTCCATGATGAGGACAACGTGCCAATATCTCCTTGTACCTCTCCCAAGCTTCTCCCAAAGATTCCTGGGAATGCTGAGCAAACTGAGAAATGGCATTCCTGTAAGCTGCTGTCTTCGCCATGGAGAAATACTTGGTCAAGAACTTTTGAGCACAGTCTGCCCATGTTGTAATAGAGCCTGATGGCATAGAATGTAACCAACTCTTGGCTTTATCCTTAAGAGAGAAGGGAAATAGCCTCAATCTGATTGCGTCATCTGTAACTCCGTTGAATTTGAAGGTGTCACAGATCTCAAGGAAGTCCCTAATATGAGCATTGGGATCTTCAGCAGGACTACCCCCAAACTGGACTGTGTTCTGAATCATCTGAATGATGTTTGGCCTTAGCTCGAAATTGTTAGACCCTATAGCTGGGCGAACAATACTAGTATGAATGTCCTCCACTTTCGGCTGAGAGAATTCACTCAAAGCCTTCGCTGCTTGATCTTGATTTGCCATAACTTCCTTTGCTTCAAGATTGTTTTCTAACCCGAAATCAAGTCTTCTCCTAGCTAGTTCGTCTCTACGTGCCCGAGCTCGTGTACGCATAAACTCTCAACACGTACCTGAAATTCACCAACAAGAAATTTTATGAAAACGTCCTAGTCACCGAAATTCAATGACCACTGATGGCAAATATTGAAACTAAACAAAAAAAACCGCGTCCCCGGCAGCGGCGCCAAAAACTTGTTACGACCAACTCAACACGCAAGTGCACGTGATCTCAAGTAATACAGATAGCAAATAAGGTTCGTTCCTACAGGGACTCGTTGTATTGTCTAGCTAATTCACTCACTAATGTATGATTATTTTCCGATGCTAAAACAAATAATAAAGTAGATTGTTGTTATCACTAAAATGTATCTAAGAATTATAACTAATTATCAACTGCTTGAACTGAGATTTAGGTCAAATTACTTATGCAAATAAAACATGGGAATTTAGTTTCTTTAAGCAATCCATCTATAGTCTCCAAATCCCTAGCCTTATTCATGTGATTTATTAACACCTGATCGAACACACAAAACTGATATAAGCCAACTTCCGTTACACAAATACCATCCTAAACAATATCCACAATAAAGATAGAAATCATTTAGTCTTCCGATTATGCCAAGTCTTCATATGTCTATAAAGAATAAAACATAATGGTTGAGGTGCAAGCATTCAATTGATCACATAGTCGTCATAAAACGATTAGAGTTACGACACTAATTACGAATGATATTATCACGCATAAACCTACGCTAACATGGCAAGTTCTAAACTCTTATTTCCACTTTCGCTTCAACAAGAATTAACACACAATTACAGGAGTTAGCTACTCTCCTATAACGAATTAAAATCAACCATGATAGGATATCACATCAATCACACTATAGGCATCGAGAAGATTCAACACATAAAATTCATGAATAAATCCACTAAACCCCCATGACAACGAATTAGTTCATGATCGAATTAATCATCATCATGGGTTCCAATGAAAACATGATAGAAAGAAATGAATAATGACTGAGATAAATATCAAAGGTTTTAAAGAATACACCAAGGTTAAGCATCCACAACTAGGAAGAATACAAGAATAAATTGGAACTATCTTCTTCCTTCCTTCTTTGTGCTAAAAAACTACGTACATAAAACAAGCTGTCACTTTTTTCTCTCCTTTCTAGGGTTTTATTTACTTCCTTTATATAGGCCTCCAGGTGCTAGTACATAGAAGAGATGTTTTTTTTTTATTTTATTTAATTCACCCAAAACAAATCAGGAACCGGGTCAGACGAGACGGCGACTCGGCGCCGGCTTCAAGCACAAAATCAGCGATGCGGCGCCAGGACCTCCACCACGGCGATGCGGCGCCATCCTCCAGTACAATTGCGGCGACGCGGCGCCGAGCCTACTGACCAGCAACTTCAATTTTTTTCTTTTCTTTAATATAACTCCGTTTTGCACTTCGATTGCTACGCTTCGTTCCTCTAACACCAGTGATTGATATCCCTGCACAATACCCTTAAAAGAGATCAAAAACACCACAACTCAAGTACAATCCATCGTTTTAAGCTAAATGGAAACGTTCTAAGTAGATAAAATACCCACTTATCATGCATAAACGCTTTTACTTGTTAAATTCTCATACAAAGTTGATTATTAATTGTGTATTCGGCCTAACAACTGGTATCAGAGCCAATCTGTTACTTTATTACAGGTTAAGATCCAAACACAAAAATAATCATGGCAGCAATCCCTCCACCTACACCTACTGTTTCTGAAAAGGCTCCTACTACTATGAGTCGTTATGAACCAATCAGGGTTCCTATTCTGAGGCCATTAGAGTATGCTATGTGGAAGGTCAAGATGACTATGTTTCTGGAGGCTACAGATCCAGAATATCTTGACAGGATTTATGAAGGTCCTCACAATCCTACAAAGCTATCTGTTGCAGTTGCTGGTGAAGAAGCAAAAATGGTTCCAAAGGAAAAGAAGGACATGACTCCTGAAGATCTATCATCAATTGCTAAGGATGCAAAAGTTAGGCATTTACTGCATAGTGCTTTAGACAATGTTATGTCTAACAAAGTCATTAACTGCACCACTGCAAAAGAGATATGGGATGCTCTTGAAGTCAGGTGTCAAGGAACTGCGGCTATTAAGAAGAATAGGAGAAACATACTCACACAAGAGTATGAGCATTTTGAGGCTAAACCTGAAGAGACCATGACAGAAACATTTGATAGATTCTGTAAACTGATTAATGATCTATCATTGGTCAACAAAGAGTATGATCTAGAAGACTCGAATCTCAAGTTTCTTCTTTCTCTACCTGAAAAGTGGGATGTGAAAACAACCACTATTAGAGACAACTATGATCTTGCTGAAACAGAGATTGATGAAATCTATGGACTGCTCAAAACTCATGAATTGGAAATGGAGCAGAGAAACAGGAGATCAAGCAGGAAAGGAAAGTCTGTTGCTCTTAATGTTGAAGAGAAGCCTCAGAAGAAAGAGGCAACAAGAAGGAAAATGAAGGGAAAGGCTTTGGTCATACACTCAGAAAGTGAATCACCAAACTCTGATTATGATTCAAACTCTTCTGAATCATCTGACTCTGAGGATGATGAAGAAGAAATGAGGAAAATGGTTGTGTTGATGGTGAAGACTTTCAAGAAAATGGGCTTCAAGAATTTCAAGAAAGGAAAAAGGTTTTCTAGGGATTCAAATGAAGACAGGAAAAGCTACAGGAAGTCTGATAAGAGAGATTCTAAAGGGAAGAAGGATAAGTCTGAAATTCAATGCTACAAGTGTAAGGAGATGGGTCACTATGCTCCTGAGTGCAAGAAGGGTAAAACTGGAAAGGTACTCTACACTAAAGGCAGAGATTGGGCAGATACTTCAGATTCTGATGAAGAAGTGAACTATGCTCTCATGGCTACTACTGAATCAGAATCCTCTGAAAATCAGGTACCTCTAACTACCTATGCTTATAATATTGATGACATTGCTCAATTAAGAATTTATCTTAAGTCATTGCATATAAGTTATAGGGATCAGACTTTAGAAAATGAGAGGATAAAAGCTGAAAATTCTGAACTTAAGGTTAGAAATAAACTTGTTCAAGAAAAACTTGAAAATATGCAACAAGTTCAGAAAGAGAGAGATGATGCTGTTTGCAAAGAACAGAATTTGCTTCAGAAGTATAAACAACTAGAGTCAGAGTTGGAGGAAGCAAATAATAAAATTAGGACTTGGACTAATTCTGGAAAGGACACTCAACAGATTTTTCAAACAGACACTGTTGGTCTAGGTTATAATGAGGGAGATGAACTTAGATTTCAAAATCAAGTTAAAGTCAAAACTCATTTTGTTCATGGAACCAGTAAATTTTTGTCTGAAAATGAAAAGGAAGCTGTCAAAAGTAAACCAGTAAAAACTAGTGCTAAACAGGTTAATATTGGTTCAATGACAGATAAACAACTCAAACATAAACTGAAGGAGTTAAAATCTGTTGAGAAACAGAAAGTGTCAAACAAGAACAGAAATGGAAAAGTAGGCATCACTTCAGGAAATAAACCAATGCTTGCTAGTTATGCTCCAAGAAAGACATGTCATAACTGTGGTAGTACTAAGCATCTTGCAAATTTCTGCAAGAAAAATAAAAATATAAATTCTTTACCTACAAAGTCTGAGGTAAAGAAGGATTTTGCTAGAACTAAGCCACAGACTTTATGCACACACTGTGGAAGCACCTGGCATTCCATTTATACTTGCAGAGAATACCATGCTATCTATCATAATTACTATGAACTGAAACCCAATCTGAAATGGGTTAAAGTTGATACTGCAAGTGTAAACACTGATACTGTTAGCTCAAACTCTGATAATGTTAATTCCGCTGCAAAAGCTAACAAAGTTAAGAATGCCAAAGGATCCAAGCAAGTCTGGATCCTTAAAACTAATCCTCAGTAATTGCTTGTGATTGCAGGGCAACAGGGAGGCAACCCTAGTCGTGGACAGTGGATGTTCAGGACACATGACTGGAAATAAAGCCCTGCTATCAGAATATGAGGAGAAGGCTGGCCCAAAAGTTTCCTATGGTGATGGCAATGTAGGAAGAACATTGGGATATGGCAATATTAATCTTGGAAATGTCATCATCAACAATGTAGCTCATGTCCCAGGACTCAAGCATGACTTGTTATCTGTGAGTCAAATCTGTGACAAGGGATATCATGTAGATTTTCAACCTGAATATTGTGAAGTTATCAGTAAATCTACAGGAAAGGGTGTTCTAGTTGGTCACAGGCAAAACAACATTTATGAAATCAAGCTTTTGATAGACTCTGTTGGAAAAGCTGTTTGCCTGTCTACAAGAATGTCTAGTGAAGAGAGTTGGAAGTGGCACAAGAAACTCTCACATTTGAACTTGAACAACATCAATGAATTGATCAGAAATGATCTTGTAAGAGGACTCCCAAAGACCCTGTTAAATGTTGATGGCCTATGTGACTCATATCAGAAGGCTAAACAAAGGAAGTCATCTTTCAAGAGCAAGACAGAATTTTCTATCACTGATCCCTATCATCTTCTGCATGTTGATCTCTTTGGTCCAGTAAATGTTATGTCTATTGCAAGGAAGAAATATGCTTTAGTCATTGTTGATGAATACACTAGATTCACTTGGGTGTATTTTCTAGCAAAGAAGGATGAAACTGCATCGACTCTGATAGAGCATGTGAAGCTTCTGGACAAAGGATCAAGCAACAAAGTCAGAATCATCAGAAGTGATAATGGAACTGAGTTCAGAAATGCAACAATGGAAGAATTCTGCAAGGACAATGGAGTGAAACAAGAATTTTCAGCACCTGGTACACCACAACAAAATGGTGTAGTTGAAAGGAAAAATAGAACCTTAATTGAAGCTGCCAGAACTATGCTTGATGAAGCAAAATTGCCAACTTATTTCTGGGCAGAAGTTGTTCAAACTGCTTGTTTTACTCAAAATGCAACACTGATCAATAAGCATGGAAAGACACCATATGAGATGGTGAAGAAAAAGAAGCCTAACCTGAAATACTTTCATATTTTCGGGTGCAAATGTTTTGTTTTGAAGACTCATCCAGAACAGTTGACCAAGTTTGAGCTAAAGGCAGATGAAGGAATTTTTGTTGGCTATCCACTGTCAACAAAGGCATTCAGAGTTTACAATCTGAGAACTAAAGTGATCATGGAATCTATACATGTTTCTTTTGATGATAAGAAGATAACTGGACTTGAAGACAAAGATGAATATGATCAACTGAACTTTGAAAATGAAGATTTAAACTCTGATGAAGGAAACTTTGATGAAACAATTCTGACAGACTCTGTTGAAACAAACTCTGAACCTCTACTGGTAAACACTGGAGAAACTTCTCAGTCACAACAAAGGGGAGAACCAGTTGAGGAGGAGCATGATCAAGATGAAGACTCAAACACTGATACTGAGTCAACTGAAAAATCTGGATCAAACTCTGATGCTTCAAACTCTGAAAATTCAAATTCTGACTCTGGGCAGTCAAGTTCAGGGGGAGTCTCAGAAAACGAAGATAGATCACAACAAAATCAGGAGAGCATGGATCAAGGGGAGGATCACATGCTGATAGAAGTCATTTACCTTCTGCTAGGAAATGGACTAAATCTCATACACCTGATTTGATAATTGGTGATCCAGATGCAAAAGTAAAGACAAGAAGTGCTACTGCAAGTGAATGTCTGTTTCATGCATTCTTGTCTAAAAATGAACCAAAGAAACTGGAAGAAGCTCTTCAAGATGCAGACTGGATAACAGCAATGCAGGAAGAGTTAAATGAATTTGAAAGGAATGAAGTTTGGACTCTTGTACCAAGGCCAAAGAACAGATCTATTGTTGGTACAAAATGGGTTTTCAGAAACAAGACTGACAGTGAAGGTGTTATCACAAGGAACAAGGCTAGACTGGTAGCAAAAGGCTATTCACAGCAGGAAGGAATAGACTATGATGAAACATTTGCTCCAGTAGCAAGATTGGAGGCAATCAGAATTTTTCTAGCATATGCCTCTCACAAGAAATTCAAAGTGTTCCAGATGGATGTGAAAAGTGCTTTTCTGAATGGAAAGCTTGAAGAAGAAGTGTTTGTTGAACAACCACCAGGATTTGTGGACCCCAAATATCCAGATTATGTCTACAGGCTAGATAAGGCACTATATGGACTTAAGCAGGCACCAAGAGCATGGTATGAGACACTTGCTCAGTTTCTTCTAGAAAGTGGATTCAACAGAGGAACGATTGACAAAACTCTGTTTTATTTCAATCAAGGAAGTGACCTCCTTTTAGTTCAAATTTATGTTGATGACATCATCTTTGGGTCTACTAATGATAAACTCTGTAAGAAGTTTGCCAAGCTCATGCAGTCCAGATATCAAATGAGCATGATGGGAGAGCTTAGTTACTTTCTAGGCCTACAGGTGAAACAAACAGAAGATGGAATTTTCATTAATCAAGAAAAATACACCAGAAATCTTCTCAAGAAATTTGGTATGCTTGACTGTTCATCTGCATCAACTCCCATGGCAACAGCAACTAAATTGGACAAAGACACAGGAGTTTCAGTGGATATGACAAACTACAGGGGCATGATAGGATCACTTCTATACTTGACAGCTAGTAGGCCTGACATCATGTATGCAACCTGTCTTTGTGCAAGGTTTCAGGCAGATCCTAGAGAGCCACATCTGACAGCTGTGAAAAGAATCTTCAAGTATCTCAAGGGCACCATATCATTAGGTCTGTGGTACCCCAGAGAATCAGATTTCAAGCTACTTGGGTATTC
Source organism: Saposhnikovia divaricata (assembly GCA_036435485.1). Taxonomy (NCBI): domain Eukaryota; kingdom Viridiplantae; phylum Streptophyta; class Magnoliopsida; order Apiales; family Apiaceae; genus Saposhnikovia; species Saposhnikovia divaricata. Next base: position 8,878,513 of record JAZHRN010000145.1, on the reverse strand, counting down.
TGATGCAGACTTTGCAGGCTGCAAGGTAGACAGAAAGAGCACTAGTGGAAGTTGTCAATTTCTTGGTGACAGACTTGTTTCCTGGTACAGCAAGAAACAGAAATCAATCTCCACATCTACAGCTGAAGCAGAGTATATTGCAGCTGGTAGCTGTTGTGCACAGATCTTATGGATGAAGAATCAATTGCTGGATTATGGATTGAGGTACAGTAATATCCCTATTTACTGTGATAATCAAAGTGCTATTGCTATGACAAGTAATCCAGTACAGCATTCAATGACCAAGCACATCAGCATAAGGTACCACTTCATCAGAGAACACGTGGAAGAAGGAAATATTGAACTACATTTTGTATCTACAGAACAACAGCTTGCAGATATCTTCACTAAACCATTGAGTGAAGCTACATTTACAAGACTGGTCAATGAACTAGGAATGGTCTCTGGTTCTGACTAGAAATTTTAGTTAGATTCAAACTTTACTTATGTGATGTATTAATCATATTTCCTGATGGGTTAAATGCTAAGTGAACTCTGTTGATTAAACTCTGTTATGCATACTCTGTTAAACTCTGTCAGCATGTCTGTATGTCATACACTGTTAATAAGTTTGATAAACTCTGTGAACTTTGAATTGATTTTTGTCTGAGTGAAAAACACCAATGAAGAAATATGTATGAAGCATGATTCTCAGCAATTAATCATGAATCTTTCTGAGTTATTGTGATCTAATCTTAGATTGTGCAGAAAGTTAACACAGCATGATACTGGCTCATATTTATAGCATCTTTTAGTTTATTTTGTCCTAAACTCTGAGTCTATAAATACTGTGTGCATTACCTTACATGAAAAACTACTGATGTTGATGAACTCTAAACTCTGTTAGTTATACTCTGATAGAATAAAATGTTTACTGCAATACCCCAAAGAAAATGTATATAGGTTGTTATACTCCTTTGAGATTATGTTGGATACTAGGATGACCCAGGAACCTATTGGTATATAATATGTGCTAAAATTCTCTGATTTTTGGTGACTAGTTAAATACTAGGATGACCCAGGAACTTATCAAAATGATAAGGGCTAAAATTTTTGAATTTTTGGTGACTGGTTCCAATTTCTGATTACTGGAATGAAAAATAAAAAAAAAATAATAAAAAAAATGATGAAAATAAAAAAAAACAAAAATGTATATAAAGGGGGTATAAAATAAAAATTACTGTATAAAGTTCGATTACTTCAGAGTTTAGCTTTCATCATACAATCAGTGTTTACAATGACAGTTTGTGCATCCAGTGTTTATTGATTTACTTTATGGATTTTATGAAAAATTAGATGCTCTAAAAATTGATTTAGTAAACTCTGCTTCACACACACAAATATTCACAACTGTGCAATTTATGAAAGGGTTTCGGTGATTAAGTTGGAGAATTAACAAACGCTGTTGATTCGTGATTTGTACTCTAAGGTAAATTTTCACTTGGACAATTTGAAAGTCTTGGAGTAAGTATGGTTTTTGACAACTGTTAATCAGTGGATAGTTGATGAATGTGTTCTTTATATGATTACTTTAATTAGTTTTCATATTCTCTTCTTGATTTATTTTCTTGAAGAACAGTTCATAAAACATAAATAACAGTTGCAGAACACAATGAATATGATTAGAGAAACAAAATTTTCATTGATAATACGAAAGAGATTACAAGCAAATATTTCATCTTTTTGTTCTCTCTATCTCCTAATCTATTCAACAGGAAAGTAAAAGGTCCGTCCACACCACTCCATTGTTAGCAAAAATTCCCAGATCCCATTTTTGCCACTTTATTTGGGTGGAAGTTGAAGGGATAAGGTTATTTTTGCTGACATATTCATTAACAATGGTTGGTGGTGTTGGATGAGGATGCCTTCGAGGAGAGCCACGCCAATGTTGCTTGGAGGGCAGCATCGATGTCGATCACCCTTGCAGGTTTCTCTCTCTCGATCTCTTCCAGACCGACATCCATTTGCAGCCACAGCGTCTCAAGCTGCCTTTCCCACTCAAACGCTTCAAATTCTTCACGCGTATAGCTGAAGATGTCCCTATTCTCGACAAGATGAAGGTTTTTCTCCTTAATGGTAAGGTTGGCCATTGTTTTTCAGAGTATTTGGTTTGAAGGGTTTGTGATTTTACAGGGGAGACTGAAAGGTTAAAGGTTTAATGAACTAATCTGAGCAAGTCTCTAGGTCTTAAATAGAGATGGGTAAGAACGAAGTTCTTAATCGCTTCGTATTCTGGTTATTAAAGGCAACAGGTAAACGCTTCAACTTCTGGTTTTACTTGGGTCCAGATATTTTAAAAGAGTATTATTTGATTTTTGTTTAAATTAAATATTTTAATGTTTTAATTTTCAAAATACTCTTCTTAAAAATAAGCGCACGTGACCCACTAGCCCTTTAATGTGTCCCACTTACCTATTATCGTGTCCCAGTACACATTAATCAAGGAACTGATTGAGTGTTTGTTACATAAGAGATTGAGTTTTTCATTACTTTAATCACTTTTGTGTCCAAATGATTTTGCTTTATTCTTACATCTCACAGTTTTCTTATTTTTTCTCTTGGGCACTCACGCAAACACCTTTTCTACATACATTACTCTTGGAAATTCTTGCAAATTTCTTAACTCAATGGCATCTAAAGCATTCACTGCTCTTGGGTTACGGTTTGTTCCTAACAACTATGAAGCTCCACTCTATCATCAACGCGTTCCAGAATCGTTTCATCTCATGCAGAACTTCTTGAGGGATTCAGAGATTGGACAGGCTCTGATTGGACCTGCTACTCTTTCTACGTCTCAAATTGCTACATTCTGGCAGAATTCAGTTTATGAGGATGGAGGAGAGAGTGGAACTCCTACCATTATCTTCACTTACGAAGACCAAGATTATGTGATTACTCCACAGACTGTACGAGATACAATGGGGTTTGACACACATACTTCTTATACTCTGGTTAATGAAACTTATCTGAGAGAGATGCTACAAGAGATAGGTTACATGGAATCTCTTGACAAGCTTGGCGGTATAAAGTGACCAAATCTAAGAAAGGAATGGAACTTTTTCTTTGATTGCATCACAAGGACGTTCCAGAAGAAAGTTACCAACTGGGATGCCATTCCAATAGACAGTCTCCAAATCGGGTATTCTCTACTCTATGGTACTAATTTTGATTTTGGTCGACATGTTCTGATGAGCTTAGGTGATAAACTGTCAGAATCTACTACTGTTTATTATGCTCGTTTTTGTCAAATGCTGTTTAATGCTTGTGTACCTGGTCTTGAAATTGATGATGCTGATGAAATTGATCCTTTTAGAGTCAATAAGAGAATATTCTCTGATATGACTAACAAGGATGTTGGTAAAGCAAATCTCCCTGCTTTTGTCATGCCTCTTGCTCTACGAAATTTTCTTAATCAACCACAAGAACCACAACAACCTGAACCACAACAAGATCAAGAAGAACCACAACAACATGAACCTGAACAACAACAACAACACCCTGAACCACATCCTGAACCTCAACCAGAACCAAACACTGAATCACCTGCTCAGTCAGCACCTACAAAACAACCTTCACCCACTTCACACACAAACTCTGATTCGTCACAATCTTCACCAGAATCACAGTCTAGAATACAAAGAGTTAAGAAGGCACTTACTGAACGACATGCAAGTCTAAAGCAGGCGGAAGAGACACAAAGAAAATCAAAACGGAAATCTCCTGAAGCTGTTTACACTAGAAAGGGTGAAAAGAATGAAAGCTCGGGCAAAAATGCCTAAGTCACCATCTAGTGAAGAGGATTCAGATAATGTACCTCTAGCAAAACGAAGAAAACTGATATTCTCTAATTCTGTGGATGAAGATATTAATGCTCCAGAGGTCGTTCCACAGCAAACACCTCCTGTTGAAGTTGAGAAAGATGCAATACCTGCCGAGGCTGAAATACCTGCAGAGGATGAAATGCCTGCAGAGGACAAAATTCCTGCAGAAGAGGATGCAAGAGATGGTGTTTCTCCGATAAATGATATTCTTGATTCATTTATGCCATTCTCTGATCCTATCTCTGATATTGGTGTAGCTGATCAACCTACGGTTGTTCTTTCTGAAGCTGTGGCATCTCATACTGAGTTAATATCTGATGCTCACCAAACTATTGAAGAAGGTGAAGAAATTGATCAGGCAACCAAAGTCACTTCTCAGTCAATGCCTGTTGCTGAGCCTGAGCAACATGGAGACAATCTTGACAAGCCTACAGAAGAAATTGCTAAACCTATGGCTGAAGATGAACCAGTTAAAGTTACAAGTGTTGAAACTGAAGGTGAAAGTAGTGCAAACTCTGATGCTGCACCAGTACAAACAGATAATAAACATACACCTTTCACTCAACCTTGTACTTCTCATGAAGTTGAGAGAGCACAATTTGCAAAGAATGCTATTGAATGGTACAAAGAAAATTGTATTTTTCCACGAGGAAGAGCAGCTGATTTTGTTAAGAAAAATGCTGATACTATCTCCAATCCAGAGATTCTTTCTTGCTTGAAAGCAACTGTAGTTCAAGTAAAAACTCTGGATAGAAGATTTGATGATACTACATTGGCAATCACTGCTTTGCGAAATGAGGTTGTAGCCAGAGAAATGAAAATGGAAAGAGAATCAAAACTTGTGACTACGAAATTCTCTAAAGCTCAAGACAATATCTTTGTCAGGCTGAGTAAAGTTGAAGAGAATCAGTCCGACTTATCTGCTAAAATTGATTCTATTGCTACTTCCCTGGAGTTAATTACTTCTATCCTTATGCCTGATGATGTCAAAAAGGGGGAGAGAGTTGTCAGAAGGGATAGTGCTGGAGATGGAGGGGCAAGTAACAAAGGAAAGAAAAAGGCTGAAGAGGCTCAAACTCTGAGAACTAGCAAGTCATCAAAATCACAGTCTGTTGGGAGAAATACTGATACTCAAGGTACTTCAAGGACCAAGAGTTTGCTGTTATCTTCTAATCCACAAACTGATGAAGAATTGGCTGCTAAGCTGTTCATTGAAGAGAATGAGGAAGGAGTTACGATTGAGGACATTGAAGCTAAAGAAAAGAGTTTACAAGAAGAACATCTTAAAGCTTTAAAGTCTGGTAAGGTACAAAGAGGAAAAACTCCTAGACCTATTGTTAAAGGTGTTGTGATCAGAGAAAGGACTGATGTTAGTCAAAGTTCTTGGTTTTCAAAGGAAGCAATTGCAGCAGAGGCTAAACTTAAGCTAAAAGGCATTGAAGGTGAAAGTTCACAGAAGAAAGTTACAACTTCTGTTGTATCACAAGCAATGATCACACCTCTACACTCTTCTCAGTTGAAATCGGTTTTTGGAAAAGGAACAATTTCTGATCCAAATGTGTTATCTGGAGTCTCAATGAATGTTTCTGATGGAAAAGCTTTATCTGGCAAGGTTGGTAATAATAAGGGTGGACTAGGTTCACATAGAGACAAAAGGCAATATACTGGTCCTAGAGATCCTTCTTCACTGGTTGTTCCAGGTCGTGGTGTTCCTCAAGAGAGTTTGGACAGACTGGAATCAGTGCAGTTAGTTCATCAGAAGAGTTTAGACAAGGATTTTCTTTTATACTTCATGGCTGATGGGACAGTATTTAAAGTTGGTGAGGATGATATTGGCTTGAAATGTTGGGAAGAACTAGAGTATGTCCTATATCTTCTCAAGGTGAATAGTCGAAGGACTCGGTCAGTTGCTAATGTGCTCAGACAGAAAATGACTCAGAATCTGGCAATCAGAGGACATAAATACAATAGCAGATATATTCCTAAGTACAGGGATTACAAAGGCAATCTCATTAAAATGAAGAAAGGTACTGCAAAGTTAAAAACTGATTTGGGAATCACAGTACTTGATTTCAATACACAGGCAGAAAAAGTCAGATTTATCAGACTGGGTAATGAGATGAGAAGGAACAAGATTTATGATCTTAGGGCTGCTATCTACCAAACAGATGAAAGTGATTCTCAGCTCAGAGAAATCAAAGAAGCAATGAAGATTGAGCTTGAAAATGCAGAAAGAAGATTGCTGATTGATTATCTCAGAACCATGCCAGATCTTGAAATGATAAGAGATTAAGTTCTGTAAGAATTTTCTTATTCTCTGTAGTTTTTAAGTAGAAGCTTAAACTCTGAATTTGTATAAACACTGTATTTGTCTATTTGTTTTGACATCATCAATTATTGTCATTAACTTGTGCATTTTTGCTAATGAACAAGTTGGGGGAGATTGTTAAATATAATTGATGTGTTTTAATCAGTGTTTAAGTGTTACAAGGAGTTATCAGAGTTTAGCTGGAAGCAGTCAGAGTTTGAGTAAACTCTGACAGGTGGAAGCTCGACAGAGTTGGTCAAACTCTGTCTAGAGGAAGCGCGTCTATTGTTCAACAGTGATTGAAGATTAATTATGGAAGCGATATCTTTGAAGATTGGATAGCTATCAAAGAGATCGAGTTGACATAGGAGACGTGTGACAATCTGTAATTGATATCATTGTATAGCTGATTATTAGGAATATCAATTAGAGATTGTATCGTAGCTGTATGATATATAAATACAGTTAGGTTAACCCTAGAAGGGTATCGATAACGAATTATCTTTATTGTAACCTAGCAGCTCTTTGTGATATTTACATCACGAAGAGGGTTCGTAATACAAGAAGTTTTTAAGTGCATAAACGCTTTTACTTGTTAAATTCTCATACAAAGTTGATTATTAATTGTGTATTCGGCCTAACAACATATTTACTTTAAAATTTCATAAATTAAGATTTAAATCATGCATAACATTAATTAAATTTATGTATATTATTTAAATTTAAACTAAAATAATTATTAAAAATAATAACTATATAAAAATATAATTATAACATAAAATAAATTTATTTCATATAATAAAACCCGTGCATCGCACGGGTTATAAGCTACTCCCTCCGTCTCATAATTCTCTTCTCGTTTCATATGTCAGCACTGTTCATAACAAGAGACAAATTACTAATTTACGTCTAATCTATAAACCAAATATAATCATGAGTGATCTTGTTGTATTCGTATTTATGAGTACTTTAATACAATGAAGTTTTTATATATAATACTAATACGAAATTAAAGATATTAACGATTAAAAGTGTGCGTTGACAAACGTGTCCAGGAGAAATGGGAAGAGTTTTTTGGAACGGAGGGAGTAGTATACTATTATAAGTTGAATAGAGTATATTTGGTTGGTAGTTTGGTACATTTTTTTTCGTACACTCAGTAGCAACCGTTGCCTTTTGAACCGTTGGCTTTTGAGATAGATTAATGAGCACCGTTGGATGTAATGCTAAAAGAATATTTTTTTATAATATATAAAATACTCTTATAGGTTCAATGGTTCTGAGTGCAGGGAAGTGAAGAAGACCCACGAAAGCAAGTTGGAAGCAGCTGAAATGAGGATGTTGCGGTGGTCGTGTGGCCGCACGATGCTAGATAGAATCCCTAATAGGGTGTTTAGGACCGAGCTCGAAGTGGCGCCTCTTTCTGCGAAAGTTAGGGAAGGGAGGTTGAGATGGTTCGGCCACGTCCGTAGGAGGCGGCCGGAAGCCCTAGTGAGAAGGGTCGAGAGTCTTTCGGTTGTTGGGGTGAGGAGGAGAGGCAGACCGAGGAGGTCATGGGAAGAGCAGCTTAGGTTGGATTTGAAGGCTATGAACCTAAGTGAGACCATGATCGCTGACAGGTATTCGTGGAGGCGGCAGATCAGAGTGGTGGACTCTCTTCTAGGGGACGGTTCTGTAGTGGAGAACCTCAGAGTTGGGTTGTCTCGGATGACCTTATCTTAGGAGTTCGGCTTTTTTCGCTATCTTTTTCCTTTTTCCTTTTTCATTTTTATTATCATTTGTTTCCCAGTTGTAAAGGTGCAGGGAGCTTCGCTTGGTGGTATCTAGGGGCATGGTAGGTAAGTCCCGTGTGGAGAAAGCCATGGGCTCAGGTATTGCTGTGAACTTTGTCGCATATCTTTTAGATTACTTTGTATATATCACTCACCGTATATGTCGTGCACATAGCCGAGGGTCTTCACGGAAACAGCCTCCCTACCATAAAAAGTGGGGGCATGGTCTGCGTACAACCTACCCTCCCCAGACCCTGCTCTGAGCGGGATATACTGGGTATGTTTGGTTTGGTTTGGTTTTTTTTATAGGTTCAAGGTTCGAATCCCGTAACAAAATATTATTACTATTAAACATTTATATCATATAAACTACTCCTAAAAGTTCATGGTTCGATTCCCCTCAACTTATTTTAGTTAAAAATTTATATTATCTATTTTCACCATATTGTTATTAAACATTTATTTTACTCCCTCCGTCGTACTTATTGTGTTCCATTTTGACTTTTCAAAGTCAAATTCATCGAAATTTAATTGTAAATTATAATTTACTATTTTATATTTTTACAAATTCAAAAATCAGTTTTAATAATACTTTACATAAATTTTCTTATGATCATTTTTTTGTAATTTATATGTTAATCAATATTTATTGATTATTAGTCAAAACACGATCAATTTACCTTTGAAAAGTCAAAATAGGGGAAGAGTAAGTATATTATAAACTACTTCAAGAATTTCCAGATTCAATTCCCATCAACAACATATTAAATTTAAAAAATTATTTATTTATTTTCAACATACAAGCAAAACACTATCATTTAGAATACTATCAAATACGTATTATTATATTTTATTATCTTCTATAATTTATTTTTTACTAATTAAAAAGCAAATATTAAAATTATGAATAATAAAATAAAAATATTAAATATTAAAATAAAAAACCAAAGAATTACAAGCCCTGTTTAGCCAAAGAATTATTCAAACATACACTTCAAAAACCAATAGCAGAGAAAAAATTTACGGGTGTATATTTTTCTTTTCTTTTTTTGACAGAAGAAACAGAGAGATCTGAGATATTAAAGAATATATGCATATGTACTCAATAAGAATGATGTTATAAGTATGAGAAAAAGGATCCTGAAATTAATCTCAGGAAACTTTTCCTGAAATACTCTTTAAAATTTAAAATTTTAAACAAATTTTGATTTTACAAAAATGCACACCCATATTTACATAAAAAATTATAATATTTCAGGAAACTTATCTAAGATACATCTTAGACTCCCTGCTCACTATAAGTATTTTAATCCATTGATGCCTTGATGATAACAAGCCTACTTAGTACTTGCACTCTGTATAATGCTTCGCTAATGTCGTGACACTCGTCGAAAATGAATCACATCGAACTATACTCATAGGATGGCAGTTTCCTATAGCATCATAGAGATTAGAGGCAAGGAACTTTCCTAAGGGATACTTGCAAAAAAAAAAAAAAAAAAAGGAAATCCACAACCTTGTAACCAATCTTACTGTGCCCTTTGACTGGAAGAAGTTTCAGTTTTACTAGACCCATAGACTACAAAGTGTAATGCAGTACTACTGCACACACCACAAGTTTACAAACCAGAGTACATACAGCATAAACTTATCCAAGAGATTGGGTGCATGCATAAAGCTACTGTATTTGAGTTGAAAGCCCACTTCAGTTATTAACTATGTCAGTATTCAAAATCTACAAAACATGCTTTCTTGTTTCAGGCACAAGCAAATACTTGGTCATACATCACGGTCATCAAACAGATATCATTACAAACTAATACAAACTAATAATCATCTTGTCCAAATATTCAGCTTGCTCTGGGAAGTACTCTAAAAGTTCACCCTTAGTCACCCAAACAAAGTCCTTACCCTTCTTAATATCAAACTTGTTGGTTGCAATAACTTGAGATTTGAAGATGAAGCGCTGAAAAATGACAACAAACAACAAAGATTTGCGAATTACAATAATAACCTATCAGCAAAAGGCAGCAATGACGAAAAACACAGAACATGGTTAACCAGACAGTAAAGGGTGTAGTAAGAGAGACCTACAATATAGTATGACAAGGACCGTTACGTGTACAATGAACCTTCTTTTGTTTCACATATCCAACTTGACAATTGAAAGTCAGACAACAGCTATTTCTTACTATGAAATTCCCACATATTTAGTTAATATAGCTGTTAGATGGTGTAACTTAGTAAAAGCATCACTAATCACAAAAACATTAATTCTGTTTTATTTATTATCTATTATTCAAACCAATTTTAGAGACAATCAACAGTTGACAGTCAAAGTGGGACTTTTTGAAGAACTGAGTAGAATAGTAAACTATATCTACCAATAAGCTTCGTTTGGGTCTACCTTCAAAGTAGAAGGTTCCTTGTCATTCTCCTTGGGTGGCATAATCATGTGTCCCATTGGAGCATTTCCAACAAAGTATGTGTTGGAAAGGTCACCAATAACAGACTTTAATGCAGACTCTGCACACTGCAACATTCGAATAAAATATTACACATACAAAAAAAAAAAAAAAAAAACAGAAAATTGCTGAAAGAAGAGAGCCAAGAAGTAAATCTCTGCTAATAAAAGGAAATCACCTTGCGCAATGTCCCTTCAGATTCATAAACTTTCTCAGGAAAATGCCAAACAGGCTCCTCACCGGCAGCCCCATATGTGTGGCCATAAATTAAAAGATAAAGCCTTCTGTCAAGCGCCCTTTGTAATGACCTTAATGATAAAACAAGCAAACAACGTGCAAATTAAGACAAGGCGTCACTTCTTATTTACAACATCAACAGCCTCCAAGGGGCATATGAGTACACAAACTGTCATAATACCAAAGAGTAGGGACCCAAACATTATAGCACATGATGTCCATTATAACAAAGTTGATAACATATCTTGTGATTGCTCTGCCGAAATTATAACAAAGTTGATAACATAACTTGTGATTGCTCTGCCGAATTATTTCAAACCCAATATGTTACTCCAGTGCAATTAAAATACTCTAAACACCAGCAAGATGCATCACCATTTCCTAAAGGAATGCACTTCTATTGTTTACTTATATATTACACTCTGTCTACCCAAGTTTGGGCCGCTACACAACCATCCACGCATAGTCCAGGTCATGCCAAAAAAATCCCTCAGCCTTGTCTCTACACATCTTTTTCACTATAATATAAATAATATTTTTATAAATTGGGGAAAGGGGGCTACAAAAAAATTATGTTTAATTTGTAGAATCGTGCTTAGCACATCTTATATGCTGTGCAACATGTAGTACATTATATTAACCTAGTGGAATGGTATATTGACATTGTACATGGCATACAGAGTCTCTTTAGCACAAATATGCAGGCACCGAGTACGAGAACTACTAGGGAAAAGACTTGCAGTTATCATGCCATACAACATTGTTTTACTTGGTAGCTGCAAATCACTATGTATCAATATAAGCTACCTCATGCACACTGCTAATAACACCTCTGCAAGCACAACTTATATAGAAATCTTATGGCAACACTAGAAAGTTTCAATGCAGTCTCATTACCTAAAAACTTACTCCTTTAAAAAAATTTCAATCTAATTAAATTGGATGTCTGGTCTATGCATCAGGTGCATAATTAGATCCCTTTTCTTATACTCATGAAGACTGCTACATCAAAACAAAAGGCATAAGCATATTCTTATGACAGCAGGAAAATTCAATTTTGTTTGCTGAGAGCTTAACTTATTTCTCTCTTCTTTATTTCAGATAAATTTTAGTTGGTGTATATGAATGACCGGCAAGTTATACCCCGGCCTAGTGGAGAAGGTAATTATAATACCAATTTGGTAGTACCAAGGGCACTTGAACCCTGTGTTACTCGGACTCTTCATTCTAACTTGAGAACCCGTGTCGGACATTCGACACTTGGACACTTATTCTAGGCCAAAAACATGTATACTTCTCAAAATGTTTCCGATTCTGATACTTGGACACGTATCCATGTCGGACACTTTTAGCTGAGTCCGAGTAACATAGCTTGAACCTACTTCATACCCTAACTCCGCTAGAGATCCCAAAGAATCATATATCGGTGTGAAATTAATCATCATAACTTATAATTTTGAGAGACTACTTGTAGACGTAGATAAATGGAAAGAGACAATACATTCAGTTTAAAATATGAAAAGGTACTGCCACTAGAAAAGAAGTTCAAAACCTTTAGGTATAAACATTAAAGTTCAGAATCCAATATGAACATAGAAGACGCCACAATATAGAGTTCAATGTGGTGAAGCATGGCTATCCTTTGTAAACAGAGAGCATGTCTTAATGATTTAGTACACCTACTATGTTGGAACAGATATTACTAGTTCACTACAACCCCAAATGGAAAAATACTATCATCAGTACGGGAAAAGCAGAAATAAATAAGCCATGTCACATGTGGATAGATTTCAGCTTACTTTTTATCATTTGTTTTGTCAGCTTCAGTGACTCGAGGAGCAGGTACATAATCGATATTGTAATCACCTTGTCCCCTGGTTGTGATGAGCAATGACATAATTAGTAATTGAGAGACAGAACACAGAACCACGTCTTAAATTAGACCATGCAAAAGATATAAATGTTCAAACTATGAAAAAGGTAGTTTCCAGAGAAGTGTACAATATGTTCTATCTGTTCAGAAATGAGCAAACCATTGACCTTTAGAAGTCAATTTAACATTCTCATCCTATGCAGGTATGTATTACATCAATTTTCTACATAACAATTTTTGATAAATAACGGGTCAAATACTTTCCAACAAAAAATGTCACTGCCATGTAATAAACACCGTATATCTTTTACAGCACACAACCCTACAGTTAAAGTCAGCAGACAAATGATGCTAATCTACACAACTTAACATAGAGTGCAGTAGTTGACAATATGTAATATCCGACAAACTAATATACAAAATATCGAAGTGTTGATTCACTATGATTACACAGTCCCGACAACCAAAAAAACTCATAGACAATTCTCAGTCTAACCCATGGTTGTTACGTGAGTCGAGTCGACCGGGGTGCCCGGCAAGTCGAGTCGTGACAAGTCGAGACTAGTCGTAGACTAGTCGACATGACATAAAATTAAAAAATATATATTTTATATGCTTAATATATATAATATATGTGTGTTCTAACTTCTAACTTCTAAGTTCTAACAAATATTTTTCCCTTTTCTCTCTTATATATAAAGGAAATCTTAAACCTACGAAGATAAAGACCACAAGAATATTGAAAGAAGATTAGAGAAAGAAGAGAAGAGAAGAACTAACGTAATATAATTCTAATTTAGAAATTTCCAACTATTGTACAAACAAAAAGATTAATTACCAAATCAATGATTCAGTTAAAATTATTCAATTGTCAAATTCTTCCAAACCACATGAATAATGCAGCTCCACAAGATCACAACCACACTGCACAACAGTTTGCACACTGCAGAGCAGTGGCTGCACGACTAGACAACAGTGGTTGCAGTTGCGGTCTGCACTGCACTAGTCTGCACTGCACAGTGCACAGAATGAAAAATAGTGCAGAAATAAAGCTGCAGAACTGAGAACAAAAAAACAGTGCAGAAATAAAACTGCAGAACTGAGAACATGAAACTGCAGAACACAAGTTCAACAAGTAAAAAATTGCAGAATTTAAAATCTGGGCTGATGCAGAATTTAGATATCATCATAGACATTTGTAGATGACTGGGGGCTTTTGAGTCGCGATTATAGACGTTTAGGTTACATATATTGCTTAACGGGCCTGTTTCTGTTAATGGGCTTTTATGTTTTTTGATTTTTAACACCAGTCGCTCGACTAGTCGACCCAGTTGTCCCGACTAGTCGACTCAGTCGACCCAGTCGAAGCAAGTCGCCCGAAATCTGCACAAACAGCAAGTCGAGCATCCAAGTCGAGGTTTGTATACCGACTACTCGACTAGTCGACGACTAGTCACGACTAGTCGAGCGAAGTGACAACAATGGTCTAACCTTCTTTTGATGATAAGGATTAAGGTATTTGTATTCTCAAAAAACCAAATGTATGGTGCAAACTTAAACATCTCCAACTTATCAGCTTAGGTCCGGAAAAGGTTGAGAAAATGCCACTTCTGACAGAATAAGTGTTAAAATGAATTTACAAAAACAAAGAAGTCAACATATCCGAGATGAAAGTCATGTTCATTACAATGACAAGAGTAAAAAACGATCAACCCATTATCATTTAACTTTAACAGAAACAATCACTGGCAAATATCATATCTTGTTTGTTATACAAATATTAAAATACTTTTCTTGCTCTTGTAGGTGAAAGTAATCTTAAGAAGTGATTTTGGATTGCTAATACCACTAATTCTCAGTAATTCAAATAAGTGCTTTAATATATAGCCATCCCCTTAATTAGTAATCATCACAGTCAAACTCAATGTCATAAAGCATCTTAGCTACTTCAAACCAACACGATCCATACAACAACATAGCCTTATCCCAAACCAGGGAAAAAAAAACATATCAAGTACCTAGTACAAACCAAATTTCAATATTTCGAACAAATAAATCAAACATAAACAGCGGCTTTACCTATTTTCCGCCTTATTCAGAAACGAGTCTGGATACGCCCTCCGAAATTGCTGTCTCCATCGAAACCTTTACACATACAAACCACAAACACCACATGACATTTCCCAAAAAAAAAAAATAAAAAAAAATCACATAGTAACCTAAACTGTCAAATGTAACTAAATAAAACAATCATCTATATAGTTAAAGCTACATCTCTTTTCACTTTGTCGACCTACTTGGAAGCCATTTCACCTTCTTAATTCAACAAACCAAAATATTAATCGAAAAAATTACACAAAATAATCATCTTACGCAAATAAAACATCACATTTCGTTTTCCGATATTACCGAATACAATACACACTTGAAATCAACAAATTAAACTAAAACACTACCAAAACAATCAAATTAATCGAGAAAAAATCAAAGAGAGGAAAAAAAAAAAGAAAATTACGAGAACTCCTGAAAAGCGTAGACAACGGGATCGATCTTTGGGATTATAACAGGCAATCGCTCGAAAAGCACTGAAGCTATAATCTTTTCATCAGATTTCGTCGCTGTTGAACAAAATCGCCGCCTCGTAATGAGAGATGAAGCCAGATTTTTACAAGATCTCTGCATTTTTTATATATAATAAGCTGTGTATGTATAGTTGTTGTATTTAGGATCAACAGCTGCTTCTTTAAACCCTAGCTGCTGAGTAAGCTGTGTGTTAGCGGTGGTGAAGATGATATACATGGTTTAATTACCATTTAACCCTTACTTAAGTAGTATATGTCATACGGGTATTAATATTTGAATTTGTTCTCTTAATTCTTAGGATTTTTCACTAATATATCACATTTCAAAAATTAATTTATAAATATATCGAGCATCTCCAATGGTAATATGTAAAATGACTGGTTCAAAAATGATATAAAATTTTAGCTAAGGGAAGTGGTGAGTACTTTAATGGTATTATGTACTATAATTATAATAATGTAAATTATACCTAAGAGTTTTACTGGTTTGACAAATATAACCAACCAAACATGGTTATCTATATTTATTGATAAGGTGTTACAAGGTTGGAGTGTTACATTTTTTACATATTATCCAAATAGTGACACATAGATGCCACGTAGATTGATTTAGCTAAGGTTTGGTACCATTGAAGATGTTCTTATATAGTTGTACTTAAAAATAGGTTCTATATTCAAAAACTTTTTTACAATTTTAAATTAATTATAGTTAACTTCACTACTTCACATTTTTAAATGACATATATAATCTTTTTTTAGAACAAATGAGTTGACAAATTTCAAAGCTCTTAATTACTTATTGGTTATATGATTAATTTTCAAAAAACATAAAAATTTCCCCGACTTTATCAAGAACGTGGAAGAAAATGAATTTTATATTTACTCCTTTGTTAAGGAGCAATTTATCAAATTCGAACTCTTAAAGATTTACTGACAGGATGGTCATGTTAAAAGTCAGTGGTGCATAGAAGTAAAAAACGGAGAGAGATTATCTTGTCTAATGTAGAACAAAATATGGATGCTACCCAGATATTCTATAGGAGAGACATAGTAGGTAAGAAAATGCTACTACTCTGCTACTAGAAGCCTTCTCAAGTAACTGTTCAATTTTTCAAGAAATTTTATAAGAAAAGAGAATTTAAAATGGTGCACGAGCTGTCAAAAATATATAATAGAGGTCTTGGTGTTTTCACATAGAAATTTATGTTTACAATTTTTTAAAATAATTTAATCAGATTATTGAACTACCGGACACAAAAAGAGGAAGAAAACTTATAGTGTCTAAAAAAGAGGGGCATTGTAGTAATAATTAGTAGACAAATATTTATATTTATAATTTTTAAATATTTGTATTAGTTAAATATGAGTTAAAAGTTAACTATAGGACATTTTTATGATTATTGAATAAAAAATGATACATTGATAAAGTAACACATTAATTTGGGACATATTATACAAATTCCCTAATTTTTATTAAGCTTATAAATATTTATTACTTGTGAATTGTGATGTGATAATCGGTTCCCATGTTTCTCTTTTAATTTTTTTTTTTTTTGAGAATCGAAATATATTACTATTAAAAGTTCAAGGCCAAAGGCCATTACAGCTTAGGAGATAGAAAGAGATTTATAAGATCGAAGCCCCAACTTCCAACAATAACCCAACCCAATTAAAACATACATAGAAACTAGAAATTGAAAACATACTTAGAGTAGAACACAGAGAAGCTGTAAAATGGATTTCCTAATTACCAGACTTAAAAATCAAAAGAGAAAACAACCCAACCCAACATTTAAATGGACCTAGAATACCGGCCCATATATCTATCAACAATCTACTCAATTCTGCTAGCCCATCTCGTGAAGGTGAGCGTCTTCTACCAACATTAAACCCTCTTCATCTTCTTCAGGTTGACCTTCTTCCACCATCTCTTCTTCTGCATGCATGATCAAGTCCTCGTACTTATCTTCTGAGATCCTCTCAAATTCTTCTTCAACAGCACCCAAACCCGTATCATATTTCCAAAACTATTTAACTCTTCCAAAAGAACGACAAAAAACAACCAACCTAGTCCTACGCCTTGCACCATCAAAAGCCAAATAACGAGCAAGCCTATTCTCACTTGGTTCCATTGCCCTGGTCTTGAGTTCCAAGTTTGGATCATTACCCCTTTACACTAACTGCTGAATCAACCTGGAATGGTTTAGGTCAATAAACCACCTCCAATCCTCATATTCCCTCACAGCTTCTAGATTATCAGATGCCAGCTCCATCTTATTTTTTTTTCATATAAAGCACTTCGCAAAAACCACCAACATAGCCCAGAGCTCGTTTGCCCTTTCAGTGAGGTTTTTGATGGTTCCAAATACTAACAATGGTACCTGTATAATCCCTGATTACAACACCAATGCTAGAGTCGTTGACATTTGGTAATGATTTATTCAACGTAAAAGCATGAACATTCACTTTCAGAGCATCTCCAATAGGAGTTGCGAAGAGGTTGCCAAGTCCTATGTGGCATGGCACCCTTGGTTGCCCATCTATTGGAGAATCAATGTTGCCAACCAAAATTGCTAAAAGTTGGCAACTTCCCCATTTAGTTAAAACACATACAACTTCCCAAAAGTGTATTTAACTTTACCCTTTTTTATATATCCCACATTATTTTATTACTATCTCTTTAAATGTTTTTTCCTTTTTTTCTAAATATCTCACATATCTACTATCATTAATGCACATGAGAAGAAAAGAAAAAAATATCATTATTTTTGCACTATTTTCATTTAATCAAATGATATTGATGTAAAGATAATATTATTTTATATTTAAAAATTTAAATCATTTGATATTTTCTATTAATGTAATGTCAAAAAAAGGAAAAAAAAATCATTACGGGAGGGAATTAAGTATTTTAAATATCCAAATTTTCAATTTTATTTAAAATATATAAATATAATATGTGTTTATAAGATAATATAAAATTGATGTATGGGACCACATTGGCAACATTTAAAGTTGCCAACTATTGGAGTAGATTTGTAACAAAAGTTGCCAACAATGAGATGGAGGAGAGAAGAAATAAAAAAGTAATATATGTGATGATGTGTTAGAAGTTGGCAACTATATTGGCAATTTCTATTGGAGATGCCCTTGTTGACGGAGGAATTTGGTAACAACAAAGTTTGAGGTCTGTCGCCGGAATCAAGATCTATGATGGTGGTTCTTCGCCGGATAAGTCGCCGGAGTGTGGTGGTTGTGATGAATTGGGGGCTGAGATTGAGAGGGTTATTGGTGGTGGCTCGTAGCTCTTCGCTTCCATCCCCCCCAATTTGCCTACGTACCTCTATATTTATAGAGGATCAAGCCCACGTAGTTCTTGGAGAGCAAGAAACCCAATTGGGCTTGGATTGTCGGTCTAGCTTCCGGAATGTTCTACTATGAGGCCTAACCACAAAAGGCCCAAGGCTCATCCAAGATCTCAAGACTTCACAGATAAGGAAACTTCCCCCGTCGAGGACTAGTCCTATCTGCTACCAGCTATTTTTTGATTTCAAGGATGCAGGTATAGCCGTGGTTTACTCCAAGTGCAGAACGCATCCCTGTCCCCCGAATGAGAAGCACCCACCAGATAGCAGGACAGGTGATCCGGAGCTTTTGGGTGCAAAGTGCAGGATTACTCCAAAGTTCCCCAATGAGAGCGCGCCTATTGGCTACAGGAACAGAGCTCCAAAAGCACACACCAGAAAGTCCCCATCTTTCCACCTTAGGGCGCGCCCTTAGTGTCTAAGAAGGGTCCTTATATCCAGGCAAACCCCTGGAGGCCTTCTGCGATGGACATCCCCCTCCTGAGATACGACAGGAGGGAATTCTTCAATATCTATTGGAATTTAAGCCTGAGTGGAATCCAAGCTTGAGTGGAATCCAAGCTTAAGTAGAATCCTTCATTAAAAACTATAAAAACTTGAGTAGAATTCCATCTTGAGTAGAAATCTCTGATATGGAAGTATCAATTAGGGCGCGCCCTCCCTATAAGGAAAGTGAGGGCGCGGCCTGGTTTCTTCAATCTATGCCAAAACCCTAATTTATCATGAAAATCCCCAAATTAAACCCGTATCTGACCCGGATCCATTTTAGAATACCCGAACCGAATTTTGGGCATAACAGCCCTCATGAAGCCTTTAGCAGGGAAACTCCAGCTTTTCTCCATTACCCCAAAGAAATACTTACACAATATAGAGAATGACTAAGAATTAATAGAGGGATGTGTGTTAATGAAGAAATGCATGGGGAATAGATTATGATATATAGGCTGAAGTAACATGGTAACCCAAGGTAATAATGATATTCCTTTTAACTGCCTGAGGTAGAAGCCTCCAGATCTTACCCCCTCTAATAAAACCCAAAAAACGTTCCAATTACTTTTAAATTCAAAAGAATAAAACGTTAATAAATCTATCCTCCGTCAAAATTTCTCAAGACCACAATGAACACTTAGTGTGGGTTGGGCCTTCCAACTGAATGGACTTGACTATATGATCACTTTGGACTGAACTCAAGCCCAGCCTTGCAACATAGAATTTCTAGTACTCCACCCTTCTTTTGCTAACTTATCTACCCCTTTGAGATTATCTCGACCAACAAAATACAAATATAAGTTTTTAAATTCACTGAACTCTCTCCAGAATTCCGATTCCAAAGACTCATCACTACTTCTAGCTCTAAAAATCAGATAACTTTTAATAGCAAAAGCACTATCTGTGCAAATAACCAGCTTCGACAAATGAGGTCACTTAGAAAACGAACTTTTAACCAAAAAAATTATTGCTTGAGCTTCTACATTTAAGGGAGAAGAAGTTATACATGGTCCTGAGAAGAATAAACCAACTCATCATTTTGATTTTTCAACATATCCCCAATGCCTCCTCCATAATCCTTTTGAAAACTTCCATTAGAGTAGCCAACAATATGAGAGTTCCAACTAAGAAAGAAATCTTTTCTTATCTGCTTTCTAGCCAACAAAATTGAACCCCCTGGATTAACATTCCAAAGATTCTCCATTCCCTGCATTATTAAACCATATGCAAGACACTAGGGTGTAATTTAAACCGAACCAGCTCGAACTTGATTCGAGCTCGACTCGAAAAAGTCGGCTCGACTCGGCTTGAACTCGTTATCGAGCTCGAGTTCGAACACATTTTCGGGCTCGATAAAAAACTCGAGTTGAGCCGAGTTTTTTTTAAGCTCGACTCGATAAACTCGACTCGGCTTGAACTCGAACTCGATTAATTTATTTTATTTTATTTTTAAAAATAGTCATATGTTTATTATTCTAGGTGTCATCACTCAACTATTTATGAAAATTACTGTTAAAACTTATCTTGATATTTTTTTTCATATATGATGTGTAATATTATATAGTATGTATGTTCTTATCACATTATAATATTAAATTAATTATTTATATTTTTACACGCAGATGTAGTGATTAGTAACTCGAATCAAATATTTTTTTACATGCACGGCTTTTAAAATTCAATTAATATTATAAATAATTATTAAAGTATCAAAATATATCTGATATCACGATTAGTCTATACTACTTCGATTGATCTTTTGATCGATCCTTAGCTGTCAGCGATCAAGTTCGATTTCTGAAATTTACTTCCATATATTTTTTCTTTGTACAATTATAAACTATAACAACAAGATAGTAACATCATAGTCTTGTTGTATGCAATATTTCTATTAAATTATAAATAAAATTTATAAAACTACTACTGACTCTCGGTGTGGGGTGCCTATTTGCATATTTTGGAAAACTAAAACATATATGAGCTCACAATCAAAAAATGTTTCACATTTTATTATTCTTATTATCATCGAGTACTATTGAAGATTCTTGGATAGTTAGATGCATAATCCGTAATAAGCATAAAATTTATTTGTAAATATATATGAATAGAATAAACTAAAAGTTTACTTAATTGATTGGAAAAGTTGATTATCGAAATCATATAATATAAAATTTGAAAGTTTATTGTCATTTGAAATTGGGGAAAAAAATTAGGTTAAACTTAAAAAGAAAATAATATAAACAAATAGTTTTCATGGAATTTAAGCCAAAACTCGAAAACTCGACAAGAACCCGATAAACTCGAAAACACAGTAAAAACTCGAAAAACACGAAAACTCGGTAAAAACTCAATAAGCTCGAAAACTCAAAAAAATCGATGAAAGCTCGGAAACTCGTTTAAAAACTCGATAAGCTCGAAAGCTCAGTTAAAAACTCGATAAGCTTGAAAGCTCGATAACAACTCGAACTCGACTCGTATAGTAAACGAGTCTAGTTCGAACACAAATTCCAGACTCGATAAATTTTAGGCTTGTCTTGATTAAAAAAAAAAGCTCGAACTCGAAAAAAAAAACTCGAACTCGACTCGACTCGAATTACACCCCTACAAGACACCATTTGAAAGATCTAAGAGTAGTCAACTTGAAAATTTGATTAGCATCCAGCTTCCTATTATCAAATATAAGCTCATTTCTTGAAAGCCAAATTGTCCACAGAGTAGCACACAAACTATTTCCCAAGCTGATTTGACTCGTTCCCCCTTCATCATTGAAATGCCTATCCATATTGATCTTTCGAAATGAGTAACATCTTTACCAAGAACTGACCATCACTGGAGAATTTGATTCCATACTATCTTTCATCTAGAACAATCCTAGAAAATGTGATGCAAATCTTCTTTTTCTATCAAACACCATTTACACAAAGTATCCATACCAATGTTCGATCTATTCTAGATAAAAAAATTTAGACTAGATCACCTTGTGTTCCAATTTCCACAAAAAGATGTGAACATTTGGTGGTACTTTTAACTTCCAAATACTTTCCCAATGATCTATTGCTGGAACATCAAAACTACAAATGACTTTATATGTATCCCTTGAATTATACTCCTTGTTGTTCACTGACCATTTCAAATAGTCTTTCCTACTGTAGAGGGATAAATCTCTTAGCACCTCAAAGATTTCTAAAGCTTCCTAAGCTTTCCAATTTCTTAAAGGTTTTGACCACATACTTTCACTACCTTCATTACTGTGCCACCGGATCAACATCTCCTTGATTCAAAAAAATTTGCAATTTGAAATTGCATACAACCTATGTTTCTGTTTAGCAAAAGGTCCACCTTGAAGCCAATTATCTTCCCAGAAAAGTATGGTATTTTCATTTCCAACTTCCACTTATAATTTCCCATAGCAAGGACTTCAGCAACTCTTTGACAACTTTTCAAAGATACTATATCCTTCAAAATGTAAGATTTATCAGGTAAAGATTCACATTGTTCTAATCCATCTGAAGTGGAGAGATTGTACTTGCTTTCAATAACCTTCCTCCATAATTTATTCTTTTCATTTACCCACTTCCACCACCATTTCCCTAGCATAGCTTCATTCCTCACCTCAACATCTGCTAAATCCAAGCCTCCCTTAGATTTTTTAGCACAAACAATCATCCACTTTATAAGATGCATGCTTCTTTTTTCACTAGATTCCCCTTTCTTTCCCCATAAAAATCTTCTTCTACTTTTATCTATCTCCTTGCAAATTGATTTAGGAATTTGAAGAGATTGAACCAATAAATTGGAAGACTATTTATAACTGATTTAATAAGCAATGATCTTCCTGCAATATTTAAAAACCTACTTATTTATGAAGCTAATTTACCTTCGAAAAACTCTTCTGCTAGGATTTTGGCTTATCAAAACTCCAAGATATGTGAATGGAATTTTCCCAACCTTACAACCAAGAATTGCAGCCCAAGTATATAATAATGTGTGATCTGTTTCCCAAGAGTACATGTTGCTTTTACCATAATTTACTTTCAATCCTGAAACCAATTGGAAACACTGTAAAATCCTTTTATATAAAAGCCACCACATTTTCTGTATTGCTATCCAGAAAAACAATTTTGTCATCTACAAACTGCATATGAGTGATTTTTCCCATCCCATCGTTCAATCTGATTTCTTTCAATAAATCCACAGAAGATGTTTTTTTCATCATAAGATTGAAAACCTCCCCAACAATGTTAAATAGACTAGGAGACAAAGAATCCCCTTGTCTCAAACCTCTTTCTGGTTTAAATTCCTTTGTGGGGAACCATTAACTAGTACTGAGATTCTTGTTGTATCCCATATCCTTTTCAACATCTCACACCACTTGCTACTAAACCCCATGAGTCTTAAGAGTTTTAACAAGAATACCCAATTTATATATAGTATCAAAAGCTTTTTCAAAATCTAACTTTAACACAATCCCTGAGCTCTTCCTTTTGCTAATAAAGTGAACCATTAACTTTAACATCTCACTAACCACTAAAACACATTTAGAAATCTGCCTTCCTTTCATAGAACCTAATTGAGTATCATTAATAATCTTGAGCAATAATTTCTCTATTCTATTATTCATGAGCTTGGAAAGATTTTCATTAAGGAATTTATTAACTTAATTGACCTGAAATCAAAAACTCCCTTTGGATCATGTTTTTTAGGAATCAAAGCTATGAAGGTAACACTGTAAGAACCCTGATTTTTGTACTATTGTAAACGACATGAATGAATAGTAATTTCACTACTTAAGGGATATGATCCCAACCACCACTTATGAATGATGAATATTTAAGATTTGAGTTCATATTATGATTTCTTAAGCGAAATAAGTGTATGTAAAAGTCGTCGGAATTCGAAGAATCCTACTTCACTAACGACCTACATTTTATGAGATATCGATAAATACGAGTATTATGACAAGACCAAGGGTTATATAATTCGAAAATGACCATGCAACCTAGGAACTAGAATAAGGAAATTAAAATGTTGGAAGGTTACTTAAAAGAGTTTTTACACCAAAATTTTTTTAAGGATTAATGAAGATTAGCATGGAAATTAAGGAATAAATATGGGAAAATGACAAAGGTGGCAAGAAGCCATGTAGATCCCATGCAAGTGGCTAGCCATGCAAGCTCCATGTAATTCCATGCAAACCGACCCACTTACAAGCCAACTAAACCAACCAAACTAGAGACTATTCACTTAGGAAACAAGTTCCACCAAAAATGGAATAAAGTGGCTTTATTTGGTTGAATTTTAAGGCAAGGTATGGCTCTTCTTTGACAAAAGAATGCATAAAATATAAGATGAGATACATGTTATATCTTTATTGTTATATTTGACTATATTTTGTCAAATGAAATAAATGAGAAGTAAATATAATAAAAGAATAAAATACACTTATTATATGGGAGTTACAAATGTTGATTTGATTGAGTGATTAATTTCATTTATAACTGTAACTTACAAATCTTTATTGATAATTTAAGGGGCGGTTACATTTTGGTAAGGGTGGAGAATTGTGTTGGCATGCCCATATATAGTGAATAGAATAAAAGAATGAAGCATGGAAAAATACTTGCTTGTTCATAACACAATTCGGAACCCTCTCCAATTTTATTTCTTCTCTTCCAAACAATATATATATATATATATATAATGTTAGGCTGAATACACAATTATAATCAAGATTGTATAAGAGATTAACAATAAAACACACGTTTAAATAATTAAAAACTGTTTGGAATTAATAACTCCCCTCTCAGTGATGTAAAATATCACAGAGAGCTGCTTAGGTTACAATGAATGATATTTCATTGCACGATACCCTTCTAGGGTTAACCTAACTGTATTTATAAGATATACAGCTGCTATACAATCGATAATTGATGCTCCTATAAATTAGCTATACAATTGATATCAATTACGATTGCTACACGTCTCCTTTGTTAACTCAATCTCTTTGACAGCTATCCAATCTTCAAAGATATTGCTTCCATAATTATCTTCAATAATTCTTCAAACACTGTTGACCAGTAGACGCTTCCTCCAGACAGAGTTTAACAAACTCTGTCGAGCTTCCATCTGTCAACGTTTAACTAAACTCTGACTGCTTCCAGCTAAACTCTGATATTTCACTGTAACACTTAAACACTGATTATTATTCACATCAATTATATCTAACAATCTCCCCCAACTTGTTCATTAGCAAGAATGCGCAAGTTTACAATAATTGATGATGTCAAAACAAATAAACAAATACAGTGTTTAACATACAAACAGAGTTTAAACTTTTACTTAACAAAATCTAAAAAAAACAAGAAAATTCTTACAGAGCTTTATTCCTTAATTTTCTCAACATCTGGTGTTGATCTGAGATAGTCTATAAGTAATCTTCTTTATGCATTTTCAAGTTCTGTCTGCATAACTTCCTTGATCTCTTTCAGCTTAGGATCATCTTCACCAGTTTGGTAGATAGCAGATCTCAGAGAATAGATTTTGTTTCTTCTCATTTCATTACCCAGTCTGATGAATTGTGCTTTCTCTAACTCTGAATTAAAATCAAGAACTGTTATACCCAGATCTGTCTTAAGTTTAGCACTATTCTTCTTCATCTCAACAATATTGATAAGTGGATTTATATCCACTTGGATCGCTTCAATTCGGCTTAAATTGATTGTCTTGGACTCAAGTTTGTTGTAGTTTTGATGTGTTTTGCTTAGTTGTGCAGAGTTGCAAGAATGTCGATTATGGTGGATGCTTCTATCGTGTTTGGAGGATTAATTGATTAAAATTCGGATTTTCCGGGAAGGTTGCGCAGTCTACACTGTTTTGGCCATATCTGGAGTTCTAGAAGTCCGTTTTCAGCGATCTTACAGCTCACGCGAAGCTTGAGAGATTTTCTACAACCTGGGATCGATAGCAGGTGCAGGGAGCGTGTAGTTAAAATTCGCGCACGTGTTCTTTGAGAAGCAAGGCTGAAAGATTACTGTTTTGCCCTTTTTCTAATTCTAATTATATTTTGGGCAGGTTTTAGTTCCTTAATCGAATTCTAATTATAATAGAAGGTAATTTCTTTCTTGCTGGGCAGGAGATCTAGAGCCTATTTAAACACATCTTAGCATTGTAATTAGGAGAGTTATTATTATTGTATCATAGCTTAGATCTGCAAGGGAGAAAAGGAGAGAAGGATTCAACGCTCGTGACAAGCAACGGATCTAGATCTACTTCATCTTTTGTGTTATTCTGGATACTAGATTTGTTTTCTTAACTCTTTGTTTATTAATATAATTACTTCTTTTATTCATATCTTGTGTTATATCATGTTTTCATCAAATCCCATGACGATGAACGGTTCAATTATGAGCTAATTGTTGTCATGGGATCCTAATGGATTTATCTATGTAGCCTAGTAGTTTGTATGCTTTAAAGATTTATGTGTGGTGAATTCTTGATATCCTCGCATGGTTGTGTTTCATGTATTTAGATGCGTCGCGAACATCTAATTTGTTAATCTCTTTCTAAATGAGAGTGGATCTTGAGATTTAGAGCCATGCTAGCATAGGATAGGTTGATGTTTTAACATCATGATTTGTGGCGTAAATAGAGATATTATGCTGCCCTATGTGATCTTAGTGGATAACTTGTGCTTAAACCTTTATGTTTTCAAATTCTATAGAGATATAGGGTCTAAACATAATTGGTGTCTACCCATCTTCTATCTCTTTTTTGGATGCATGTGTAGTTTGGTATTAGTATACCCAGAGGTAGCTTTTACTTGTTTCGTGTTATCCGATCAGATATCAAAACCATCACATGTATTGATTAAAGGCTGCGACTCTAAGTGAAGTAGATAATGAAGTTAGGATTCCATGTTTATTTTCATATAAGTAAATCAGTTTTAGATCTGATTAGCTGGTTAATTCTTAATTCCTTAATTCACATCTTAGTTTAATTTAGTTAATTAAAACCTCAATTTCTTTATTGTCTTAGCAGTGAATTAAGATCATACATTGTTGAATAGGCACATTAGCTGAAAAGAACTTAACCAGATCTCAGTGGAACGAACTTAATTGTATTACTTATGACCACGTATACTTGCGTGATATTGTGTAAACAAGTTTTTGGCGCCGCTGCCGGGGATCATCGGTGTTTAATTTAGTTTATGTGCTTGTCATCAGTGGTCGTTAGCGTTCACTGACTCGGATTTCTTATTTAGTTTGTTTGTTTCGTGGTGTTTTCAGGTACTTGAACGTGTATGCGAACACGTTTGCAAACTCGTAAACTGGCAGAAGAAGAACTTGTAGCAGTAAAAGAGATGGCAGACTTACCAGCAGCAGTCAAGGCTTTGAAGGACTATTCGCAGCCAAAGATCAATGACATACAATCTAGTATTGTCAGGCCAGCTATTGCAACGAACAATTTTGAGATCAAGCCGAGCACAATTCAGATGGTGTAGAATTCGGTTCAGTTTGGGGGTGCTTCGACAGAGGATCCTAACACGCATATCCGAGACTTTATCGAGATCTGCGACACTTTTAAATTTAATGGTGTGTCGGATGATGCTATCAAGTTGAGGCTTTTCCCATTTTCTTTAAGGGATAAGGCTAAGGGCTGGTTATGCTCTTTACCAGCTGGTTCCATTACTACATGGGAGGATCTTGCTCAGAAGTTTCTTACTAAATTCTTCCTTATGGCGAAAACTGCAGCAATACGGAACCAGTTAACTCAGTTTCAACAGCAATCTGGCGAGTCTTTGTGTGAGGCTTGGGAACGTTATAAGGAGATGCTTCGTAGGTGTCCACATCATGGCATGCCTGATTGGATGGTTATTAATGGTTTCTATAATGGGTTGGGAGCACAGTCTAGGCCTTTGCTAGATGCAGCATCAGGTGGAGCTCTGTGGGCTAAGAGCTATGAGAAAGCATATGATCTTATTGAGACGATGGCTGCCAATGAATATCAAAATCCAACCCAGAGGCTTTCTCAAGGCAAGGTAGCAGGTGTTCTTGATGTTAATGCAGTCTCAGCTAGAGGCAATAAATAGGAAAATCGATTCTTTGGCAAATCATGGGATGCAGCAGGTTGCTAGTATTTGTGAGCTATGTGCGGGCGCACATGAGACGAATCAGTGTGCTATCTCTTCTGAATCAGCACAGTTCGTGAGTAATTTTCAGAGACCTACTGCACCAGTTCCAGCTACTTATCATCCAAGCAACAGGAATCATCCCAATTTCAGCTGTAGCAATAATCAAGGTGCTCAACAACCTCTGCAGCCCTATCAGCAGTTTCAGGGTCAGCAAGCAAGGCCATTCAATCAAGGTTATCAGCAGCAGTATGCTCCAAGGCAACCATATCAGCCTCCGGGATTTCAGCAACAGCCCCAGGCTCATGCGGTGCAATCATCTAATGAAAAATCAGAAATGGATGATTTGAGGATGATGATGAAGAGCCTGCAAGATTCTCAAAAGGTCTTGGAAAACCAGATAGGACAGATTACAAGTGCCTTACTTAGTATGCAACAAGGAACTCTTCCTAGTGATACGGAGGTTAATCCAGGCAGAAGGGAAAGCAAAGAACAGGTGAATGCAGTTTCTTTGAGATCTGAAAAAGTCACGAGGGATCCTAAATCAGCAGCTAAGGAAGATGAAGATGTTCAGAATCAGCAGGTTGAAAAATCTGCAGTGCCAGAAATTGAGAAATCTGATTTAGTGGCTGATCAGCTTGATGGTGAGAAGAGCAAGAAACCTGTTCAAAAGTCTACTCCGGAGCAATCTTCAAAGAATAATCAGATCTATCATCCTCCTCCATATCCCGGGCGCTTGCAGAAAAGTTAAGAGAAACAGTTTCAGAAGTTTATGGATGTCTTCAAGAAATTGTCCATTAACATTCCTTTTGTTGAAGCATTGGAGCAGATGCCGAGGTATGCAAAGTTCATGAAGGATATTTTGTCACGAAAGAGAAGGTTGGAAGAATTTGAAACAGTGGCATTAACGGAGGAGTGTAGTGCAGTTCTACAGCAGAAGTTGGCACCCAAACTTAAAGATCCGGGAAGTTTCACCATCCCTTGCACTATTAGCAACCTTTCTTTTAGCAAGTGCTTGTGTGACTTGGGAGCTAGCATCAATCTCATGCCTTTATCTGTGTTCAAGCAACTTGGTCTGCCGGAGCCAAAGCCAACCAATATCTCTTTGCAGTTGGCTGATCGATCTATCACATATCCAAGTGGCATAGTGGAGGACGTTTTGGTGAAAGTTGATAAGCTAGTCTTCCCAGCTGATTTTGTTATCTTGGATTTTGAAGAAGACAAGAAGATTCCCATAATCTTGGGAAGGCCTTTTCTAGCTACAGGCCATACTTTGATTGATGTGCAAAAAGGAGAGCTTACAATGAGGGTGCAAGATCAGAATGTCACCTTTAATGTTTTCAAAGCCATGAAATTTCCGATAGAGGATGAAGAACGTTGCAGTGTGAAAATAGTTGATACGGGTCAGAGAAAGAAGTTTGATCAGTTGTTGAGCGAAAAGTCGGACACACACATGCTAAAGCATCACATCAGTGATTTTATTGACAGTTCTTCAATTTGAGATCTTTCGAATGTAAAGCTTGGGAAACTTCCACCACATTTGATGTATGTCCTTTTGAATAATGAGCTAGTGATTTTTGAAGAGGGGCATGATAACGTGTTGCGAAGGTGGAAAGCTGATGATAAAGAAGAAGAAAGTTTTGTTCAGCCGTTCGAGTCGGAGAAGATAATTAGAGGTGTGAAGAAGAAAAGGAAGAAGATTAAGCTATTGGATAGTAAAAATAGGTTGAAGTCCGCGGGAAGAGATTTGTGGAAAGCCAGCAAACAAGAGGTCAACGTTCGTATGAATGGTCTTTCTGTTGAGGACGGTTCAGTTATTCTTTTGAAACCGCCATGAGTTGCAGAAGTAACGTCAAGCTATTGACGTTAAAGAAGCGCTTCGTGGGAGGCAACCCACGCATTAGTGTAGAAAAAAAAATGAGTGTTGTGAAAAAAAAAAATGAGTGTTGAGAAAAAAAAATTGAGTGTTGTACCAAAAAAAAAAAATAATAATAATAATAATTCAAACGCGCAGGCTGCGCCTGCGTATTTGCCTGTCGCGCAGGCTGCGCCTGCGTTACTGGGCAATAGGCAGGCTGCGCCTGCTTCAAGCAGGCTGCGCGTGGATCAGTTCTCAGCAGATTTTTGTTTTTTTTTCTTTTTTCCTTAGCCTTTATGCGCAGCTGTTCTTGTTTATAAAAAAAAAAATTCAAAACTCCAAATTCTTATTCCAAATTTTATTTTTTTCACCCCCAAATATTAAACCCAATTCTAATTCTATTTCAATTCCAGAAATCCTATTTCTATTCTACATCAATTTCAATCCCTCTCAAATCTCTCCTATACACATTCAAATTTATATTCATCCTATCACTCCATTATATATACACCCATACATACAAATCCAATTCCTCTTCTATTTATTTAAATTTAATTCTAAAGAGGAATTAATTACAAGTTCACCTCTTTGATTCGTAATTGGTTTATCTCTTTTCTAATCTTATTTTTATTACGAATTTGTGTTCTTGTAAATTGGGGATTCTGTATTATTCTAGGAATTTGGGCTATTTTTGGTGTGATATTGCTTGGAGATTATTAGTGGAGCTTCTTGTGAGTTGGGTATTGCTACAGAAAGGGGATTTTTGCCGAACAAGTATGTTGAGTTGCGATGGGGAAGGATATGAGAAGCGCTTTGTAGGTATGTTTTCTGCTATCCCTTGTATTTACTTCCATTCAATGCGGACATTGAATATTTTAAGTTTGGGGGTGGTTTGAGGGATTAGTAGTTGTTGTTGTATTATGTGTTCATGTAGGATTTCATGTTTTGCATATTAGTAGTAGTAATTCATGCATATATGTACGTATTAATTACGTTTGTTTCATATAGGACATTCTGTTTTTTTCGTTTCGTATACCATGTGAGTTCATATTAGTTGCATTTCATGGCATGCATATTTCATGATCCCTCAAGACGAGATAATTCCGATTGGTAGGTCGATGTCTAATTGAGTGTGGTAATGATGAATAGAGGGTTGACTTAAATTGACTTATGTGTTTCAGAAACAAAACTAATTACACAGTCTCATTGGGTGCTTTTGGGCTAGGTTAGGGTCATGCTTGTTTGGATGTTTTGAGATTTAATCACTTGTTTATATTTTGAATTTTCGTTATTCCCTTGATAGCGTAGGAACACTTAAGTCTAAGTTTGGGGGAAAACAGGGATTTCATGCTTAATTGAAAATAGTTGTCAATAATGGCTAGGTGTCAAATGGCTAGTAGCCGGCTCATATTTATATGAGTAGTCTAGGGTTGGAATTGAGAATTCTTATTCCAGATTGCATAGAAAAAAAATAGAAAAAATAGAAAAGAAAAAAAAAGAAAAAAAAAGAAAAAAAAAAGAAAGTCAAAAGTGTCAATTGTTTAAATGCAAAATTAACCAGGGTGAGCTCTTTAATACTCGAGCTATTAAGTTCGCGGGGACTTTGTGCCTAGTGACCTAAGGTTTTTATAGTCTGGGATCCACTAACCCAACGCTCGCTATATGGGTATTATTGTATAAGCCTTTCGGGGTCTCATCCATTGCACGGTTAAATAAGCATGCTTGTATATATGTGTCGTAGTAGTTAGTAATAAAGCATGAATTTCTGTCTACCTTGGATAAGGATGGAGGTGTTCCTAGTTTATGAAGTGTCTACAGTCTATTCTATTTATAAACCTGTGATTGTCTTGACGAAGAGCATGTATGATCTTTGACCTAGTTTTAGGACTATTTCTGATGAGCATTGCACACACGCACGTTTCTGTTCATGTATTGTTAGTATACGGGAACTTGGTCGAGCTCTATTGGGATTTAGTTGCATTCTTTGAGATATTTGCTTATTAGTTGGTTTTGGTTAGTTTGAAGGGGATCGTTGCATTTTCATACTAGTTGCATTCATGCATTACATCGCATTAGGTTAAATGGATTTTGTGGGTACATTCGCTGTAGGCCCTCACGAGACTTTACTCGTCCACTGGGGTTGCCTAGGGGTTTAAAGGGCTTGTTGCATATGCCAAATACAACCGTGATCACCTACGGAAGTGGTACTAGTTAATTAGTTAGTTGTAATTGTTTATGCTTGAGGACAAGCATCGGTTTAAGTTTGGGGGTGTGATAAGTGGATTTATATCCACTTGGATCGCTTCAATTCGGCTTAAATTGATTGTCTTGGACTCAAGTTTGTTGTAGTTTTGATGTGTTTTCCTTAGTTGTGCAGAGTTGCAAGAATGTCGATTATGGTGGATGCTTCTATCGTGTTTGGAGGATTAATTGATTAAAATTCGGATTTTCCGGGAAGGTTGCGCAGTCTACACTGTTTTGGCCATATCTGGAGTTCTAGAAGTCTGTTTTCAGCGATCTTACAGCTCACGCGAAGCTTGAGAGATTTTCTACAACCTGGGATAGATAGTAGGTGCAGGGAGCGTGTAGTTAAAATTCGCGCACGTGTTCTTTGAGAAGCAAGGCTGAAAGATTACTGTTTTGCCCTTTTTTAATTCTAATTATATTTTGGGCAGGTTTTAGTACCTTAATCGAATTCTAATTGTAATAGAAGGTAATTTCTTGCTGGGCAAGAGATCTAGAGCCTATTTAAACACATCTTAGCATTGTAATTAGGAGAGTTATTATTATTGTATCATAGCTTAGATCTGCAAGGGAGAAAAGGAGAGAAGGATTCAACGCTCGTGACAAGCAACAGATCTAGATCTACTTCATCTTTTGTGTTATTCTGGATACTAGATTTGTTTTCTTAACTCTTTGTTTATTAATATAATTACTTCTTTTATTCATATCTTGTGTTATATCATGTTTTCATCAAATCCCATGACGATGAACGGTTCAATTATGAGCTAATTGTTGTCATGGGATCCTAATGGATTTATCTTTGTAGCTTAGTAGTTTGTATGCTTTAAAGATTTATGTGTGGTGAATTCTTGATATCCTCGTATGGTTGTGTTTTATGTATTTGGATGCGTCGCGAACATCTAATTTGTTAATCTCTTGCTAAACGAGAGTGGATCTTGAGATTTAGAACTTGCCATGCTAGCATAGGATAGGTTGATGTTTTAACATCATGATTTGTGGCGTAAATAGAGATATTATGCTGCCCTATGTGATCTAAGTGGATAACTTGTGCTTAAACCTTTATGTTTGCAAATTCTATAGAGATATAGGGTCTAAACATAATTGGTGTCTACCCATCTTCTATCTCTTTTGTGGATGCATGCGTAGTTTGGTATTAGTATACCGAGAGGTAGCTTTTACTTGTTTCGTGTTATCCGATCAGATATCAAAACCATCACATGTATTGATTAAAGGCTGCGACTCTAAGTGAAGTAGATAATGAAGTTAGGATTCCATGTTTATTTTCATATAAGTAAATCAGTTTTAGATCTCATTATCTAGTTAATTCTTAATTCCTTAATTCACATTTAAGTTTCTTTTAGTTAATTAAAACCTAAATTTCTTTATTGTCTTAGCAGTGAATTAAGATCGTACATTGTTGAATAGGCACATTAGCTGAAAAGAACTTAACCAGATCTCAGTGGAACGAACTTAATTGTATTACTTGTGACCACGTATACTTGCATGATATTGTGTAAACAAATATTCCCATGATAACTCTGTACTTTGGGACATACTGACTGTTGTATTTTATACCTCTAACTGCCAAATTATGCATCATCTTCTTTCTTAGCACATTTGCAGTTAGTTGAGTCCTTCAATTTTTCACTTTGAAGATATATAGAACATATTCTAATTCCTCCCATAGCTTCAAATCAAGATCAAACTCACCAATTTTATACACAGTTCCATCAGTCATGAAATACATTAGAAAATCATTCTTCAAACTCTTCTGATGAATCAACTGTACTGATTCCAGTCCATCTAAACTCTCCTGTGTAATACCAAGACCTGGAACAGCCAGTGATGAAGGATCTCTAGGACCAGTATTCATTCTAACTTCTCTATGTGAGCCCAAGCCATCTTTATCTCTTCATAGCTTACCCATTAAGGTTCTGCCATGTAGAAAATCAGTAGTACCTGTAGTCATCAGAGTTGGATCATGA
Source organism: Saposhnikovia divaricata (assembly GCA_036435485.1). Classification (NCBI taxonomy): domain Eukaryota; kingdom Viridiplantae; phylum Streptophyta; class Magnoliopsida; order Apiales; family Apiaceae; genus Saposhnikovia; species Saposhnikovia divaricata. The sequence goes on along the minus strand of JAZHRN010000145.1, from coordinate 8,844,348 downwards.
AGTGTTGGTTTTCCAAAAACCATTTGCATCTGGTTAGACAAAGGTTTCAGTACAACTTGTTTAGCAACAGAGGTTGTATTCACTTTCTTTGAAACCTTCCCTTCTTCAACAATGCCTTTCAGCTTCAATTTAGCTTCTGCTTCTGTTGGTTTCCTAGACACTTATGACTTTTGATCAGCACCAACATTTTCCTTAATAAGAATGCCTTTAAGAACAGGACTAGGAGCTTTTTCTTGCTTCTTGAATTTTCCAGACTTCAAAGCTTTCTGATGTTCTTCTTGTAGATTCTTTTCTTCAGCTTGAATATCTTCAATGGTAACTCCTTCTTCATTTTCTTCCAGAAACAATCTAGCAGCCAATTCTTTATCAGTCTGTGGATTTTCAGTGAATGACAAACTCCTGGTTTTTGAAGTACCCTGAGTATCAGTGTATATTCCATCAGACTTTGATTTAGAAGACTTGCCAGATATCAGACTTAGATTTTCATCAGCTCTTAATCTCTTGCCTTTGTCATTTACTCCTCCATCTTCAGTATCATCCTTCTTAGTCAGAGTTTGAGATTGCCTGCATTTAAACTTAGCAACTCTCTCCCCCTTTTTGATATCATCAGGAATCAAAATTGATGTAATCAGCTCCAAGGAGGTAGCAATAGAATCAATCTTACCAGACAAGACAGTCTGATTCTGTTCAACTTGACCTAGCCTTTGAAACAGAGTTTCTTGAGCTTTAGAAAAGGTCTGAAACTTCAGTTGATTATCTCTCTGCATATTCATGTCTCTTGCAACAACTTCAGCTCTTAGATCAGTAATAGATTTTTGAGAATCATCAAACCTTTCATTCAGTGTCTTGACTTGAACAATAGTTGCTTGCAGACCTGAGAGAATATCTGGATTCGAAATCATTTTGGCAGTTTGATGCACAAATTTAGCTGCTCTTCCAGTATTAAGAATGCAATCAGATTTATACCAATCCTTCGAATACTTGGCAAAATGTTCTGCTTCTATGTCATGTGCACGTGAAGGTTGAGAAAGAGGTGTGTGCTTTCCATCAGTTTGCACTAGTATGCTCTGAGAAGAGTTAGACTCTGCACTTCCTTCATCTTCAGCATCAACAGTTGCATCTTCAACTGGATCAATAGGCTCTGATACCACTTGTTAGGCCGAATACACAATTATAATCAAGATTGTATGAGAGATTAACAATAAAACACACGTTTAAACAATTAAAAACTGCTTGGAATTAATAACTCCTCTCTCAGTGATGTAAAATATCACAGAGAGCTACTTAGGTTACAATGAATGATATTGCGTTGCACGATACCTTCTAGGGTTAACCTAACTGTATTTATAAGATATACAGCTGCTATACAATCGATAATTGATACTCCTATAAATTAGCTATACAATTGATATCAATTACGATTGCTACACGTCTCCTTTGTCAACTCAATCTCTTTGACAACTATCCAATCTTCAAAGATATTGCTTTCATAATTATCTTCAATAATTCTTCAAACACTGTTGACCAGTAGACGATTCCTCCAGACAGAGTTTAACAAACTCTGTCGAGCTTCCATCTGTCAGCATTTAACTAAACTCTGATATTTCACTGTAACACTTAAACACTGATTATTATTCACATCAATTATATTTAACATATATATATATATATATATATGTAGAATACTTCATTGGTATCAGAGCTAGAGGTTACGTTAGTGACGATTCGTTCGATTCATTCATCAATTCATCAATTTCCACAACGGGGATTATATTTTTGTTTTGGAACCTGTTACCCTCCCTCCTAATCTTGCAAGCATGGTTGTGATTTCTTTTATCTTCTCATCAATTTATTAATTGTTAATTCTTTTTGTGATATAGCATGTTTCATGTCTCTAACCCATTTTTCTGTGTCTTGTTTTATGCAAGTCTTAGGTCTTAACGTATGGTTGTAGATCAGCTACTTTCATTTGTTTTTTTTCCAGCATCGGTTCTGTTTTTACATTTGTCCATATACTATTACTATCATATTTTTATTCCCTGCCACATGGTTGCGTATTTCGTGTGTGCTATATTTTTATTTTATTTTTTGTTTTTGGTAACCTGATTTTCATTTTGCCTAATCTTGTCATATATTTCGTTAGCTGCCTTGTATGTTTTTTAGTTCCATAGTTTGTTGAGTTTTTCATTCAATTATCATATGTTAGTGCTTTATTGTATTTTTTTTCATGTGTATGTTGTCTTAGCATGGCTTTTTGTTTTTCTCATCATGTGCTTATATTCTGGACTGGTGCTTGATTGGTTGCCTTATTTTTATTTGTGCCTGATTGTCTACTTAATTTGTGTTAGAACAACAGGCTTGCCTAGTGTTTTGTTTATTCTTTATCTTTAGTCCATATCTTTTGTATATATTTTTGTGCCTCAATTTTTGCAAGCTCTAATTTTTTTTATATCAGTAATAGAGCAATTATTGATTATCTAGTTGGTAGCATTTTTTTGATACTTGAGAAAACAATTGGCATCGATTAAATTATGTTGTCAAGGAAAATATAATATAAATTATTCTGAACTAATTTGAATAGCTCCAAGGATATATTGAATGGAGCCGGTAAATAACGAATTAATTGTTTATGTACAATTTGAAATTTTTCGTTTAAATAGACGACATTGTGTTCGAAAAATTGTGTGGTTCTCAAAATGGAGAGAGGTAAGGAAAGGAAAATGTGTCAAAATAATTGTGTTTTGTATTTTTATTTATCTGGAGCCAATATATATATATATATATATATATATATATATATATATATATATATATATAGATTGTTTTAAGACAATCAGAAAATTATTGTTTAATAAAATGGCACTATGTTAGAGGATATGATACTCAGAAAAGAGAGCATAAAATTTGTAATAATAATTAGGTGTGAATTATCGTTGAAAAGATGATACCGTACTAGAGGAAATTCCTAGTAATGCTTAAAAATTGAGCATAGAAAATAATAATGTGTTGGTTATATATTTTCGGTTTGGAAAATATAAAAGAATGAATGAAACTCAATTTTTAGTGATGCTCAGAATAGATAGCATAAGTTTGGTGACAAGTAATCTATTTAAATGAGTTAGAGGAACTCAAGAGAAAGAAATAAGGGCAAGTGCTTTGAAAAGGGAAAGATCATTGATACCCGCCTAAGTGGGAAGAATCGGAAAATTGTTAAATGATTAAAAATAGGAAAGCTATTTTCCAAAATATTCTGAGAAATAAGAAACTGTATTTGAGGATACAAGACCTTTAGTTGTCACTTATGTGATTATGACAATGATGTTTTTTTTTTGAATATTGGCATTGAATATAATTGGCATTGAATATAATAGTACATTATCTTGTTTTGGTACATCTAGATGTAAGGGATCCTGATGATCCAACTACTTGTATAAAAGCGATCAGATCGCAAGAATTTGATTTATCAGAGGGAAATCATGTAAAATGATTTTTGAGTCAATTTAAAAGAATCAAATGTGGGAGTTGTGTGATCAATCCCAATATAGAAAATTCATAGATTGTACATGGATTTTGAAAGGGAAAGATGAGACAAAATGTGTCTAATTTTAAATTGGAAGTATGTTCAATTGCGAAAGGTTTTACACACAAATTGGGAATATTTTGCCAAGAATGAATTAGACAATTGTGTTTGTTTTTAAAAAAGTGGGAGTTTGTTTACAATATTATCAGTATATGTTAATGATATATTGTTGTTAGTAATTAATAAAGGAATGCTCAACGAAACTAAGTTGGAACTTAGTGGGAAGGTTAAGAATGCAAGTGAAATCTGATAAGTTCAGGGAATTAAATATTTTGAATATTTAGTGTGAACCAGAGGTATCCGAGTGAAATGCTTAATCGTTTTAGGATGTAAAATTGCAGTTCGGTGCCAACCCATTGGTAATAGGAAAACGATTAATGCGGAAAAGGCACTAGATGTATCATGTGAGCAAGTAGTCGGAAGTTCAATGTTGTGTAATCGATTGACTTGACTTGGCGTATTTATTTGGTCTAGTGAATGGATATGAAAGAAATCGTAATCAAGCATAGTGAGAGGTTGTGAATAGGATAATAAAGTACTTGAAGTGTACATTGCATCACTAATTAGTTATGAGGCAGATGTGCCTGAATTTATTGACTGTTCTGGTGCAGATTTCGAAGGTGATAAGATAATGAGAGTTCAACTTCGGAAGACCTATTGATTTATGGTGGATCCGAAGTTGGGAAAGTAAGAAACATGAATGTGTTGCAAGAAATGAAAGTGACAATGTTTAATTAGAGATTGTGAATTTTTAACAGAAGGTATTTATGTGAAAGTATTTGTCAAACATGTTAGTTTTGATTGGACTTGGAAATATTTGAGTCATTAAATGTGAAATGTTATTCTAATGAATAGTGAAATTCATATTTGAAATATAGACTCTAGAAAATGTGGGAGTCAAGGATAATATTTGACAAAAATGTCAAAGTGGGAGATGTTATATTTGACTATATTTTATCAAATGAAATAAATGAGAAGTAAATATAATAAAAGAATAAAACACACTTATTATATGGGAGTTACAAATGTTAATTTGATTGAGTGATTAATTTCATTTATAACTGTAACTTACAAATCTTTATTGATAATTTAAGGGACGGTTACATTTTGGTAAGGGTGGAGAATTGTGTTGGCATGCCCATATATAGTGAATAGAATAAAAGAATGAAGCATGGAAAAATACTTGCTTGTTCATAACACAATTCGGAACCCTCTCCAATTTTATTTCTTCTCTTCCAAACAATATATAACAATATATATATATATATATATATATATATATATATATATATGTGTGTGTGTGTGTGTGTGTGTGGAATACTTCATTTATAACATTCTAATGCAAAAGCTAGTCAAGGCAAAAACATCACCACCTCTATTTCTTTACATTCGGCACCAACAAAAACAAGGAAGAAAGAAAAATCAAAACCCTACCCCCACTCCTTCATAATTCATGAAAATTTGATCACATCCCCTCCACCATATAACTAAGGTACGTTCAAAATCCCATGATTTAATTTGGTGTTTATCATGGTGAAATAATTAGGCAAAGTTCATGATGAATAGTAAACTCAAGATGAACTCTTGTTTGGATCTTGGAGGTTAAAGATTGTTAAGGCTATATAAGGTGTTCTTGAGGTCTATTAAGCTTGGACAAGGTTGTTAAGACTCCAAGGAAGGTATAACTTCTCACACCCATCTTAATTTTTTGAGTTTTTAAGTTAATATGGAAGTTGGATGCAAGATTGGACATATTTAAGTGGTTTTTAAAGTTATAAACTCTTTAATGAGGTGTAAATCTTGGGTGGTGATAAATGGATGTTACCACTGGTCTTAGAGACCCTTGATGATGGTTATATGATTTTGATGTTGTATGGTTGCTTTAAGTGGCTAGATGGAGTTCATGGAATTTGGAAATGTTCGGTTTATAGCCGTTATAATGTCGAAATTTCATTAAATCATTTGAGCAGTTAATGCCGAATTGAACAAATGTTTTCTTGGCAAGTTTTTGGCCATAAACCAGTAGTACTTGTTTTGTATTTTGTTTTGACACAAAGATCATGTGATTAAGATTTACGGTTTATGAGATATGCTCGTTTTAGTGAAACCGGTTAAAACGGACATATCATTAAAATGGACTGAATTTACAAAGCTAAACGAGCCCTTTAAAAATGGTTTTGATTATGAAATTTTATGAGGAGTAACCTGGTCAGTGGTTAAGATCCCATGAAAATTTGGAGTAGAAATACGAAATTTTCGATTTTATAGAAATGTTTAAGTCAAGAATGCGCATGAGAAACCACTGCAGAAAGAAGCTATTTTTAGAGCAACAATTGAGCTATCAAAAAGGATGTTCTTAATTATTAAATTTGGATGAAAAATCCTCTGGACAGTTAAGAAGAAATGAGAAAAAGAATTTCATGAAAAAGTTTATTTTTCGATTTTATAGAATTTTTCGAATCAAAGTTGCGCAAGTAAAGAAACCCTTTTAGGGGCGATACGAGACGAACTTTAGTTTCGTTGAAAATGACCCCTAGCGAAAGTCATTACGAAACCAATAATTATCGAAAGTGGTTAAAGGATATCATGGACTTATAATAAGCCAAATGTGTAGTAAGGATGTATCATTACGAAGTTATGTCTTTATGTGAATAGTCGATTTGACGGGATCGTTTAACGAATTAACCAAACCTTATTGGTTGTTATAGATCATCACACTAGAACAGAGCCCAGACTATTCCGACGCGATCAGGCAAGTTTTCGAAACTTGTACTTCAAGTATTTCTAAACTGTTGTTGTTGTGATATAACTGTTATGAACTGCTTAGAAGTATTTTTCGAATCAGCATGAGATGTATGGTTTATTTACGAAGATATACAAACCTGTTAAGTAAGTACGTATGCATAAACACATAGATATGTATACGATGATGTGTTAAGATTTCAAGTAGGGTACAATAATACCCTTTTCTTAAGTAAGGGAGTCGGAGATATTTCGTCCGGATAAAAAAAAAATCCCTTTGATGATATTAATAAATATTAATTGAATATTTATTAATAAGATGAATATTATTTTCATTTGAGAATAGTTATGAATGATTATTTATTTAATAAATATTATTTAAATATTTATTAAATATTCCAAGCTGATTATTTATTTAATAAATATCATTTGAATATTTATTAAATATTCCAGGATGATTTAAAAAAAAATCAAATTTATTATTAAAAAAAAGAGTACAGGTCTCATCAAAAAGTATCGCTATCTCGCTCAAACTTATCAAAACTCGGGAACCCAAGGTTTTGGGAGCCAGTATTAATGTTTTCTCCCTTCGTTATCTATAAGAAATACATCCTACCTAGTAAGGAGGGGCTCAGGTTTGACTAAGTACTCAAAATCTCCGACCAACTCCCAAGTTATGTTTTGTAATGAGCTTCCTAAGTAAATGAAATCTGTTGGCTTAGCAAAAAAAAAAATGAAATCTGTTGACTTAGGTCAACCCACATGTCAAAGTTACTTCCTCAATTATTCATGGAAGTAAAGCTAATTAAATGTTATCAGGCCTATCAACAAGCTCTGTGCTTGATATAGAACTGTTACCAAACCTGTCAACAAGCTTTGTGCTTGAGGAACTAGATTAAATTCTGTTCCAATGATGGATAGGATTCTTTAGGGGATTAGAGGAAGAGGGGGTTACGCTCTCGGGCGTAGTCCAAATATTAAGGCCCATATGCGGTCAGGGTGCAACCCGATAAGGGAACATCATCCTTCTACTAATAAAGAAGGAGAGGCACGATACATTGGCTGATCACCAGATATCGTGGAAGAGGCTCCAGCATAATCCCATTCTTCCAATTGGAATTGTACTGCAACACTGTAATGAAGGCCTACGTGCTCAATTACCGATAGTGTTGACAGAGTGATAAACTATTCGAAGTACCACAGATATTCCTCGTTATATTTCTGGATAAGGAATGAAAAATGTTTAGTGATGGTACAATACCAGTATACGATATGTCATATGGTTTACGATAACAAAAGTACTTTGAAAACTATTATTATATGACTGAGCTGTATTGCTCACTCTTGCTTTTCTTTTATATATATACCACCACACAAAAACAGATAAGCATTGCGAGAACAAGGCAGACCCTCCGCAAAAGCGTGCTGAAAGGCATATGACTCAGCCTATTTGTAGTTAGAGGATCCTAATCAGCTTAAACCAAATTGTAATAAGTAAATATACATATGAACTGTCACAGGAATCTCAAGAAGTATTATCTGTCAGAAGAAAGAAGAAAAGTCAATCTATAGTTTTGATGTCATACACTGGAAGACGATTCAGTTATCTGATCAAGCCCCAGTATAGCATTGAAGTGAATGGATTCATTTGAACAGTGACAGAGATTTTTTGAGTGATAGTTTGAAGGTCAGTTACAGTACAAGAGAATTGAGAGAAGAAATAAACCACAACCTAAAGTCAAAAGTGAAGAAGCATCGTTGAAGTTAGTCGTTCATGAACCAGACAGTACATCGAACGTCAACACAAATCAGTGGTAATTCTTTACTACCTTCAGTGGTTTGTAAGAATTAGATTAATTATTTATTGATTTAATTAAATTCATTTATAATTGATATAAATCATTTAGTTGATTTAATTAAATGAATTAAATCTAGAAGAATTAATTAATTTATTAAATTAATTATTGTATCAATTAAATATGAATTAGTTAATCATTAATTAATTAAATGGATCAATATGACTTAAAGAAAGAAGGTTGGATTATGTCTTGGAGAAGAAAAATTCGGTATGACCTAAATTTAAGTCATACCGACAGTATTCAGAATTATGTGTTAGGTCCGTTAAGATTGTAGAAGGGGGGGTTAAATACAATCTATACCATTTTCTCAAAATTTATTCGTTAAATAATTTTGCCTTAAACGAATATTTTTGTGCGGAATAATATAACACAAATTTCAAGTTGAATATAACAATATATTAACTTGAGGGGTGTTACAAAATCAGTCCAAATGATTATCAAGTGATTAATAACTAATTAGAAAATTCAACATGAACTTTGCTAATTTAGTTAATAAAATCAAGATATCAATTTGTGAACTAGGAAACTTAATTCGCTAGTAGTACAAGAATCACAAGTAAACAAGTTCCAACGGATAGAATATTACAACTGAGATGAACTTGAATTTACAGAATTAAACTTGTAGGTGTTCTTGAGCTTGAGAGAGAGAGAGATAGGCTGCTGTGTGAATTTCTTGTGTTTGGTTCGACTGATTGTTAATCTTCTGCATTCCTCTGCCTTATATACACAGCCATAGTCATATTACTTGATTTAAACTGATATGACAATCATTTTACATTAATATGACAATCGGTATGACTATCAAATCAATGTAATATGACTGTCCAGCTTAAATATAACTTTCGGTATAACTTAACTAGCCAATATGACATTTGGTATGACTTACCAAATGAATATAACATTCGGTATAACTTACCATTTAAATGAAATATGACTATCTCCATTTAACTGAATATGACTATCTCCATTTAACTGAATATGACTATCGGTATAACTATCAGTTTGATAGTTATATCATTCATATTTTTCAGTTTATAATTAATTAAATGACTTATAAAAAATCATTTAACTAATTAATTCTTTTCCATATTAATTCTTATTTAATTAATCTAATAATCACTTTAACAAATATATTAATTCTGATAGAATTAATTTATTTATTAACTTAATTACTTGACTTAATCAATTAAAATAGAATTAATATAAATTCTTTAATAGTCAATACTCCGTTGAAAACCACGTAATTATAATAAGGAACATACACTGGCATGATGTTGACGTTCGATGTACTGTCTGGTTCATGAACGACTAACTCCAATCTCTGTTCTTCATCGTGACTTTTAACACTGTGGTCTTTTATACTCTTCACTCTCATCAATCATTCGGTACTGAAATTGTTTCTTGTCACTAATAGAAATCTCTGTCTTCGAAAATGAATCCACTTGTTTCAATGCTACCTTGAGGCCTGATCAGATATCTGAATCTTCTTCCAGTGTAAAACATCAAAACTATAGATTGACTTGTTGATTTTTCTTCTGACGGTTATCATCTTGTGAGATTCCTGTGACAGTTAATATTATTTACTTATTACAATCTAGTTTAATTGGATTAGGATCCTCGAACTACAAATAGGCTGAGTCATATGCCTTTCAATCTCCCCCTATTTGTTTGTTATACAATAACAAGCAAATACCTAGAGGATTCTTCAACTAATCCCAATTAAACAAGTAAAAGAAAACACTTTAAATGCTAAGTAAATAATGTAAAAGTTCTGGTTTATATTAACATTGTCCAGATTCAAACAGATAAGATAAATACAAGATAGATGATCCTCTAGACTGATCATATAAGATAATTATCCTATCTTGTTTTATCAAAGCTCTAATGATATAACTTTTAGAGCTAATCTTCAGTTACCACTTTCTTTCTCATTGATTTCTCCTTCTTCTTGTTCATCCATGTCTGGTAGATTCTTGATCATTTCTGAATCAACAAGTAAATCCCTTCTGGATGCCACATCTGTAGGATAAACCAATGGTATTCCAAGCTTCTTTCTTAACTCACCTTGATACTGCTTGTATTTCTTCATGTTGGTCTGAGCATAGGATCGAATATGATTTGCAGCTTCAATCTTTTCCTGTGATGCAAAACCATGATTCCGAAGAGCATATTCCACATATACCAAGTGTCTGGCAAGATGTGTATACAATTCGTCTGTCTGAAGATTAACAGTATGAATGACTTCTCCCTTGAGAATTTTAACTTGTGGAGGGTCACTTATAACTTCAGGACCAGCTCTTTCAGCAAACTCTTGAAACTTTTCATGAAGCAGTATGCCTAGTTCAGAAGATGTTCTTACTTTTGGTCTCAACACCCAAAGCTCTGACAGAGATCTATCATAGAAGAACTGAAGTGATACTTTGTGAGATCCGAGCTTATGACATTCAACGAAGATAAGTAGCTCACCATTCTTAGGATCAGATGCAGTGGTTATTCTCACAATTTCTGTCTTTAAAGCTTTCAAATACATATCATGTATAGGGTTCTTCTGTTTGAAGCTTTCAAAGATAGCAATCATTCGACGATCATCATAGTCAGAAGTTTGTGGTGAGTCAATTACCTTTTGAGCACGTTCCCACTTATCACCATTTTTGTACTTGATGTACATCTTCCTAGCTTTCAGATTCTGAGCATGTTCCTTTTGAAATGCTTCCTGTTCTGCCTTTTGAAGTCTCTCATTATGAGCTAACTGTTCAAGTGTCTTCTTGAGTCTTTCTTCTCTCATAGCCAGATTAGCTTCATTCTGTTCGAGTTCTTTGTTTGCTTCAAAATTCATCTGTTGTGTTTCAACAGAATCAGGAATTATTTGCTCTTCATCATCCCAAAAACTGAGATCTGGTTCTTCAAATTCTTCACCAACATCAGGAAACTGTAAGTCAGCAAACAGATCAATATCAGGTTCACCTGTATAGTAAAAACCTTCTACATCATCATCTTCCTGTTCTGTTGCTGCTTGATGAGTTGTCTTCTTCCCTTCACTCCTATCTTCAAATTTTTCTTTACTTGCACTTGCACTTGCTCCCCCTCTAGATTTCTCCCCCTTAGTTGAGGAATCCTCTACAGTCTTGTGACTTGTTCCAGCTCCAGGGTCACTTTCATCACTACCTCCGAAGAATTTCTTCTCTTCTGCTGTAAGTGAGTGAGTTCTGCTGATGATATTATATAAATGTCTTAACCCCTTTGCTTGATCATCACTTTGCTTTTCAATCTGACTGAGACGATGTTCAGTGGTTAAATGATTTTCATTTATGTTGTTCTGAAGATCTTCAATTTGATTTGCCATAGATGAGATAATAAGATCTTGAGCCACTGTGACATCTCCAGAGTCTTCAACTGCTTGTTGTTGAGAGAGTTTCAGTGCATTGATTTTGTTGTTGAAGATAGTTCTCATGTTGTCCATATCAAACCTCAAGTTTTTGTTGTCCTCTTCAGCTTGAGCAAGACTTTCTTTCATCTGATTGAGTTGAGTAATGAGAGATAAAGTGTATGTGTCATTGTGTGCTCTCACTTCAATAGCTCTCTGAGTATCACTCACCTCACGTGCTGGTGTTTCACTCAGATTTGAAGTAATTCTCACATCACTCCTCTCATTATCCTTAGCTGCATCCATTGTACCTGCACTGGAGATCACCCTAGCCTCCTCTTGGAAGGTCAGTGGTGGTGCAATGGGATTTCGCAAATCCCGATCAACATGTGAAGGTTCTTCTGCCGTAACAATGGCAGGCACTGTAACTTGCTCCATTTGCATTACAATATTTTCAGCTTCATTTGCAAAAATATCTTCCCCCATTGTGAGTAACAGGGGTGAGGTTGAAGGAATGAATGGGTTTAAGATTGCCTTTGACATGGTTTTACTTTTCTTTTGAGATGGCAAACTTGTTTCACTCACACTATCACTACTGGGAATAGCTCTTTTGAATGACAATTTCTTTCTACGATAGTGTTTGGAGAATTTAGGATCAGTGTTTGGTGCATTGACCTGGGATAAAGGTTGTGGATCTACAACCCCTTGGTCACTTCTCACAATCATTTGACTACCAGAAAGATATTGAGATTGTAGTGGAGTTGAGTCAAATACCTGATCATTGACATGTACATCATCTTCATTTTGAGTGTGTTGATCCACTGGAAGTTGATGTTCAAGAACATTCAAGGGTTCAGAATCAGGTTGAGGTACTAGAACTTGTTCTGCTTTAGGCTGTGGAGCTTGTTGAACTAAAGGTACCTCAGCATCTGGCTGTGGCATGACATTTGGCAAATGTATGTATGTAGACATATAAGGTGTTATGACTACAGGAACATGCAACAACACCTTAGAAGTGTCCAGCCTGGTGTAGAACTTCTTGTTTGGTTTACCAGACCATTGAATTCGATCATTTGGAAACGGAGCAGGTTGATCCTTAGGCATTAGATGATTAAAAATTAGTGTCAAGAATCGAGGATAATGACACTTAACCGGTTTACCTTTTCCAAAGTTCTTTGTAGCCTTCTTCAATCGATTCAGCAGAATAGGCCATATCAAACTGCCAAAATTGATTCTTCTATTGTGAGCAATAGCAAAACCAATTGACTGTAACATACCTGTGATGACAGTATTATTGCTCTTTGTAGAATTAGCAAACACCTTTGCTATGATCTCGAAGAAGATATTCCATTCTTGAACAAGATTGCTTTTGAGTGGTCGTTTCAGATTCAGTTGACCATGATAGTTGATATTTGTGAAGAATTGAGTCAACTCATCATTTGAAGGTAATTCAGCAAATCTTTCAGTTGGAAGTCCCAGAGCAGCATTGAAGACAGATTCATCCACTGTATATGTCTGGCCATTAAAATCGAATGAAAACGATCTTTCATCTGAGACAGCTGTAGTACACATTAATTTGAGTGGACCAAATTTCATTGGAACATTTGCAGTTATAGAGTGACTACAGAGAATTTGCTCATTTAGAAACTTTATCCAGGGCTTGAACCGATCCACTGGGCAATCCTCGGGATTAAAGTATCCAATATAATTGTGATTCACAAGTTCAAAATTATTATAAGCACCAGCCATTGCAAATCAGGGATTAAAATTAGTAAATCTGCAAAATTCAACAATTTAACCCAATTAAATTACAAAATTCGAATTAATTAATAATTAAAAAATTCGAAAAATCAAAATCTCTATCAAAAATTCTGAAAAATTCAGACAATGATCTTGATTGTAATACAAACACACATGTATTTTTAGTTTTTACAAAATCACAACCAATTGTTTGGATTTTTAGATCAAAAATTCGAAAATTTTCAATCTCAAAAACTCAAAACTCGATCAAATCTTACATTTTCAACCTTGATTAGGAATGTTATAGACTGGGTAATCACAAATGATCCTTAGAAACGTGTTTTGAGTAAGATTTGAGGCAGAAATTGGACAGAGATTCGTTCGAATTCGTGTGTATATGTGTCTATATTGAGTTCTCGGTGACTTAACACGCGAGAGAGTAACTAGAGCAACAATATAACTATTGAATATGACTGTCAAAATATAACTTAGTTATTATATGTGAAATAACTGTGATATAACTATCGGGTGATAGTCATACCGATAGTTATATTACGTATAAAACGTAATATGACTACCCTAGGCACTGTAAGTTATACTGCTGTTTATATCTAATATAACTACCGAATAAACACTCAATATAACAATCAACTCTTAGTTATACCGATAGTTATATTACTGTTAAAACACTCAATATAACTATCAATTATTTTAACAGTTATATTTAAACAAAAACAAAAACAAAGTTATATCTAAGTTATTTCTAAGTTATATTACATTATTTAACACTAATATAACTAATCAAACATTCGAATATAACAATCAAGAAGATTGTTATACCGATAGTTATATTTTAACAAATCTGTTAATATAACTAACTAACAACAGATTATTAACAGAATTTAAATCAAGAAAAATACATTAATAACTTACATAAACAAAAAAATAGCAAATTAATTTATACTAAAATTATAAAACCTAATAAAAATTATAAAAACGATCATATGTAGTCCCTTTTACGAAATCAAACATTAATAACAGAAGGACAAACATTACAAATTAAAATAAAATAAAATAAAACTAAATAATTATACTACATATTTACATAATTATTTCTGATTAGTTAATAAATCTATAAATTTTCTAATAAAACAATTTCCATATAGAAAATTATTCTAAAAGAAACTATGATTTATTTAAACAACAAAAATAATCAAACTGAATTAAAAACAATAACATTTTCAAGAAAAATAGATTTCTCATAAATTACAGCTTGTAAAATTCGAGAAAAATATTTTCAAAGAAAATGAATTAATCTAAGAATATCATAAGTAATTAAAGATATGTACAGAAGATAATAACAATGATTTTAAGATGAAATAAGCAAGGGTATAAGTTGATAAAATAATTATACAAGTGATTTAATAAGAAATATTAACACAATAATCACTTGTAAATTATTAAAGATCAAACCTCAGATATTAACCAGTTTAATTACTAGGACTATTTAACATACCCAATTCACCAACAATTCTGGTAAATGTGGATTCGTCAAGAGACTTAGTAAAAATATCTGCTGTTTGTTCTTCCGTGGGTACAAAAAATAACTCCACGGTACCATTCATGACATGCTCTCGAATAAAATGATACCTGATATCAATATGCTTTGTCCTTGTGTGCTGCACAGGATTGTTAGAGATTGCTATGGCACTTGTATTATCACATAAAATTGGAATTTTATCAAGCACAAAGCCATAGTCTCTCAGCTGATTCCTGATCCACAAAATCTGTGCGCAACAGCTTCCAGCAGCTATATATTCAGCTTCAGCCGTTGAATTGGAAACTGTCTGTTGTTTCTTGCTGTACCAGGAAACTAGTCTACCACCTAGGAATTGACAACTCCCAGATGTGCTTTTTCTATCCACAACACTTCCTGCATAGTCAAAATCTGTATATCCAACAAGATTAAAACCAGAATCTTTAGGGTACCAGATGCCTAGGTTAGGCGTACCCTTAAGATATCTCAGAATTCTTTTAACAGCAATGAGATGAACATCTCTAGGATCCGATTGGAACCTTGCACACAAACACGTTGCATGCATAATATCAGGTCTACTCGCAGTAAGATAAAGTAATGAGCCTATCATACCTCTGTAGCTTGTGATATCTACCTTGGCAGAATTTTCACATGCTCCAAATTTGACAGCTGTGGATGATGGTGTCTTTGCTGAAGAAGAGTCCTCCATTTGATACTTCTTGAGAAGCTCTTTGACATACTTGGATTGACAGATAAATATACCATCTGTCCTTTGACTTATTTGCAATCCAAGAAAGAACTTCAACTCACCCATCATGCTCATTTCAAATCTACCCTGCATTAACTTCGCAAATTTCTTGCACAAAAGATCATTAGTAGACCCAAATATTATATCGTCCACATAGACTTGGACTATAATTGTATCATTCTTATGTTTCTTTGTAAAGAGAGTTTTGTCTATGACACCTCTAACAAAATCATTTTCAAGTAAAAATTCAGAGAGAGTGTCATACCATTTCCTTGGTGCTTGCTTAAGACCATAGACAGCCTTGAAAAGGAAGTAGACATAGTCAATTAAATCCTGATCTTCAAAGCCAGGGGGTTGTTCTACATAAACCTCTTCATCTAGCTTGCCATTCAAGAAAGCACTTTTGACATCCATTTGATAAACTTTAAAGTTTGAAAATGCTGCGAATGCCAAGAATATTCTTATGGCCTCAAGTCTAGCCACTGGAGCATAGGTCTCATCATAGTCAATGCCTTCAGATTGAGAGTAACCCTTTGCTACCAGTCTTGCTTTATTTCTCGTCACTGTGCCATCTTCATCAAGTTTGTTTCTGAATACCCACCGTGTGCCAACTACTGGTCTGTCTGTAGGTCTGGGTACCAGCTTCCAAACTTCTTGTTGTTTAAATTGATTGAGTTCATCTTGCATAGCAATCACCAAATCAGGATCAGAAAGAGCTTCTTCAGTTTTCTTAGGTTCCATTTCAGATAGAAACCCTGAATAATTGCATTGATTCTGAAGAGCTCTTCTAGTCTTTACACCAACAACTGGATCACCAATGATTAACTCAAAAGGATGAGCTCTATTCCAAACAGTCTGTCTGGGAAGATTGGATCTTGATGATTCTCCTTGACCTTCATTGGGATGTTGTGTGTGACCAGTTGACCCTTCATTTTCTCCCCCTGAGTTGTTGCCAGGTTGACTAGATGATGATTGATTATTAGAGTCAGAGGAATTTTGACTACTATCATTGATTTCATCACCATTACCCTGATCATCATTGTTGTCATTAGCATCAGCAAAAATCTCAGGTGCATTGTCATCATCTGAATCTGTATCTGTCATGTCATCGAAAGATAGCTTCTCAGATGGATTCTCAGTTTGGATACTAGGGAGTTTAGTGTCATCGAATGTTACATTGACACTTTCCATCATCTTCTGTTCATCAATCACATACACCCTGTATGCTCTCATTGAATAACCAATAAAAATTGCTTCAAATGCTTTGGTATCGAATTTACCACCTTGATCATCACCTTCTTTAAGCACAAAGCACTTTGCCCCAAATACATGAAAGTATTTGAGTGAAGGTTTCTTATCAGCCATAATTTCATAGGGTGTCTTCATTTGATCTTTATTGATTAGAGTTCGATTCTGGGTATAGCACGCAGTATTGACGGCTTCAGCCCAAAAGTACAATGGAAGCCTTGATTCACTTAGCATAGTACGTGCAGCTTCAATCAAGGTTCTATTCTTTCTTTCCACTACCCCATTTTGCTGAGGAGTTCTTGGAGCTGAATATTGTCTGGTTATACCCTTCTCAGTGCAAAAGTCATTTAGAACTGCATTCTTGAATTCAGTTCCATTGTCTGATCTTATAGCTCTCACTGGATACGTAGAATTTCGCTCAATTAACTTGATGTGATCAATCACCAGTTGTGGAGTCTCATCTTTAGAATTCAAGAACAGAACCCATGTGTATTTTGAAAAATCATCAACAATCACTAGAGCATATCTCTTCCTTGACATAGACATCAAATTAACTGGACCAAACAAATCCATATGAAGTAATTGTAATGGTTCAGTTATTGAAGAAGTATCAGTGCTCCTGTGACTTGCCCTTTTCAGCTTGCCCTTTTGACATGCATCACACAGTCCTTCTTGAGTGAATTCCATTGAAGGCAAACCTCTCACCAATTCTCTTTTGACCAGAGAATTCATTGTCTTGAAATTAAGATGAGAAAGTTTCTTGTGCCATAGCCAACTCTCATCATTAGATGCTTTAGTGTAGAAGCAAGTGACTTCTTCAGTGCTTCCTGAATTCATATTGGCTACGTACAGATTGCCTTTTCTAACTCCTGTCAGTTGTGGCTTTTCATGTCTCTTGTATGAAATTAGACAATTCTTCTTGTTGAAATGAACTTCATAACCTTTATCACAGAATTGACTGACACTGAGCAAATTGTGCTCAAGTCCTTTCACAAAAGAAACTTCATCAATGATAACATTTCCAGCTTCAAGTCTGCCATATCCATCAGTTCTACCTTTGCTGTTATCTCCAAAGGTAACTACTGGGCCGGCCTTCTCCACCACATTTGTCAGCAGGGTTCTATCTCCAGTCATATGCCTTGAACATCCACTGTCCAAGATCCAGGTTATCCGATCAACCTGTTCAATACCCTGCAATGACAAATGAGTTAAACCTTCTTCGGGACCCAAATTTGATTGGGTCCTGCGTATTTAAAGTATTGACCTTTATCAGGCAAAACAACATTTTTAAGTTTAACCTCTTTATTCAATAAACATTTAACCTTATAAACAGATTTGAAAATCTTTTGTTTAATCTTGGGTATCCATGTTTCTCTCGCAGCAGTAACACTTGTGTCATTGACTGGACATTTGACCTGGTAGACATTCTTGGTAATCTTTTGTTTAGTCTTAGGTGTAAATGTCTCTCTCCTAACTTGAGGAGGAAAAGTAGTCATAGATCGAACATTATTGTTCCTGTTCATGTGCTGTCGAGGAGCATTCTGTTTAACACATGCATAATTACCATTAAAATAAGCACGCATATTGTTAAAAGCACAAGACATACAATTGATAATACCACATGCTTTATGATTAGAGTTAATAGTAGGCATGGTATTTTTCTGCTTTGACTTGTTACTACCTAATCCAGTCTTAGAAGTACTAGCTGATTCAACAACTTTGACTGGTACTTTAGGTACATCTTTCTTGGGTGACACATTTGTTGTGTTAACGTCCTCAACTGATTTAGCCTTAACAAATACTGTGACATTTTTCTTGGATGACACATTCTTTGTATTATGGTTCATAGCAGTTTTATTCTTAACACATTTATTCTTAACAAGAACTGTGCCATTTGCAGCATCCTCATTTCTCATTTCTTCATGTATAACCATAGAACTAATATCTGGTTGACCAGCATCAGATTTTGTAAACATTGGTTTTTCAACATTCTTGAGAATATGTGGTATACCTCTTTCTTTAGCTGGTATAGAATTAGGGGAATGATTACTCAAAGAACCAACAGCTTGACTGTAATCAAATCCTATTCCTACAGTTTGTTCTAATGCTTGTTTGTTGAAGAAATCTTTAGAAACTTTAACAGAATTATAACACGCTCTAACCTGTGTTTCAAGTTCCCTAATGGTGGTTTCTTGTTCAGCAATCTTATCAACTTGTTTTGTCATGTATTCTCCTAGACCCATTTCTCTGCAGTTAAGTCGAGCTATTTCTTCTATATTCTTATCTTGATTAACCTGTAATTTTTTTAAATCTAGCATTTGATTTTCAAGATTAGTGTTAACAAGACTTATTCTCTCGTACCCTCTTTCTGCATTATTCAAGGAAAGACGTAAACTATCAATTAACTGAGCATCAGTAAAAATTACCGGAGTGGTATAATAAGTTGAAGATTCAGCATTTGCCACCAACGCAAAGTTTCCATATTCTTCATCTTCGCTATCTGTATCATCCCAGCTTTTACCAGCAGCCACATAAGCTCTTCCACTTTTCTTCTTTTCAGAAACATAATCTTTCTTCTGTGCTTGCTTGGGTTTCTGACACTCAGTAGCAAAATGTCCCAACTCATTACAATTGAAACAACGGATTTTGCTTCTGTCAACAGTTCCAGTTTTATAACCTCCCCTGTTACTAGAGGATGAAGAACCTCCTCTCTGAAACCTGTTATTTGACTTAAACCTGAACTTTGGATTTCTTCTGAATCTGAAGTTACTAAATTGTCTCACCATCATTGCCATAGATTCATCTTCCAATTGATCCAGCTCTTCAAGTGAATAAAATTCTCCACCATCCTGAGTAGCTGGTGTTTGGCCAAGTTCTACTTCAGTTTGTTCCTTGTTGAAACTGATAGGTTGAACCACCTTAGTTTCCACTTCCTTAGGAACCTCAACCACTAAAGCTGTAGAAGAATTTGCCATTCTGCCTTTGCCATAGAATTCCTTTTGCTGTACTTGTTCTAATTCATATGTTTTCAGAACACCAAACAGCCTTTCAAGAGCAACCTGAGTCAAGTCTCTAGATTCTCTGATGGCAGTAATTCTATGTTCCAAGTGAGTAGGCATAGTTAGTAAAAACTTCATGTTAATCTCCTTCTGAGTATAATGCTTGCCATGAACTTGCAAGTTGTTGATTATCTTGTTATACCTTTCGAACACTTCCTGAATGCCTTCATTAGGGCCAGCTCTAAAGTGTTCATATTCAGAAGTTAGAATTTGCAGTCTATTTTCCTTGACTTCATCAGTCCCTTCATTAATGACCTCAATAGTTTCCCAGATGTGCTTAGCAGTTTTACAATTTCTCACATGGCTATACATTACAGCATCTAGGGAATCCAACAAAATGAGTCTCAAATTTTTATCCAATCCAGCTGCCTCCTTATCTTCAGAGGTATAGTTCTTAATGTCCTTTGGATAGGATCTGGCAGGGACTGTTACAGTTCCATTTACAACTGTTTCAGCATCATGTTGCATGGGAATTGCTGGTCCATTTTCCAAAACCCACAAAAAACTTGGGTTTGCTACATCAAGAAATAACTCCATTTTGTTTTTCCACATATCATAATTATCTTTATTAAAGATAGGAATTTTGACATTGCCTTTGGCAGACATGATGAATTTTTAAGAGAGTTAAAAATTCGAGCTTAATTTTTGATTGAGTAAAAATAGGATCTTGATTTGTGTATCAATCAATAGGCTCTGATACCAATTGTTAGGTCCGTTAAGATTGTAGAAGGGGGGGTTGAATACAATCTATACCATTTTCTCAAAATTTATTCGTTAAATAATTTTGCCTTAAACGAATATTTTTGTGCGGAATAATATAACACAAATTTCAAGTTGAATATAACAATATATTAACTTGAGGGGTGTTACAAAATCAGTCCAAATGATTATCAAGTGATTAATAACTAATTAGAAAATTCAACATGAACTTTGCTAATTTAGTTAATAAAATCAAGATATCAATTTGTGAACTAGGAAACTTAATTCGCTAGTAGTACAAGAATCACAAGTAAACAAGTTCCAACGGATAGAATATTACAACTGAGATGAACTTGAATTTACAGAATTAAACTTGTAGGTGTTCTTGAGCTTGAGAGAGAGAGAGATAGGCTGCTGTGTGAATTTCTTGTGTTTGGTTCGACTGATTGTTAATCTTCTGCATTCCTCTTCCTTATATACACAGCCATAGTCATATTACTTGATTTAAACTGATATGACAATCATTTTACATTAATATGACAATCGGTATGACTATCAAATCAATGTAATATGACTGTCCGGCTTAAATATAACTTTCGGTATAACTTAACTAGCCAATATGACATTCGGTATGACTTACCAAATGAATATAACATTCGGTATAACTTACCATTTAAATGAAATATGACTATCTCCATTTAACTGAATATGACTATCTCCATTTAACTGAATATGACTATCTCCATTTAACTGAATATGACTATCGGTATAACTATCAGTTTGATAGTTATATCATTCATATTTTTCAGTTTATAATTAATTAAATGACTTATAAAAAATCATTTAACTAATTAATTCTTTTCCATATTAATTCTTATTTAATTAATCTAATAATCACTTTAACAAATATATTAATTCTGATAGAATTAATTTATTTATTAACTTAATTACTTGACTTAATCAATTAAAATAGAATTAATATAAATTCTTTAATAGTCAATACTCCGTTGAAAACCACGTAATTATAATAAGGAACATACACTGGCATGATGTTGACGTTCGATGTACTGTCTGGTTCATGAACGACTAACTCCAATCTCTGTTCTTCATCGTGACTTTTAACACTGTGGTCTTTATACTCTTCACTCTCATCAATCATTCGGTACTGAAATTGTTTCTTGTCACTAATAGAAATCTCTGTCTTCGAAAATGAATCCACTTGTTTCAATGCTACCTTGAGGCCTGATCAGATATCTGAATCTTCTTCCAGTGTAAAACATCAAAACTATAGATTGACTTGTTGATTTTTCTTCTGACGGTTATCATCTTGTGAGATTCCTGTGACAGTTAATATTATTTACTTATTACAATCTAGTTTAATTGGATTAGGATCCTCGAACTACAAATAGGCTGAGTCATATGCCTTTCATTATGTCTTACCGAGCCATTCAAGATTATGTCTTACCGACCTGATTAAGTCATACCGACCTCTGCCAGCTGTTTTAAGTCGTACCGAACTTCTGATTAAGTCATACCGACAAGTTTTATGTCTTAATGGAGGTTTGTGTAAGTCTTAATGAAAAAAAATCAAGTCTTGGTAGCAGTTTAAGTCATGCTGGAGCAGTTAAATATCTTACAGAAAGCCAGCAAGACCTGTTACTGATATAAAAGAATAGAACAGAGCAGATTAGGTCATAACCAAGAAACACAGCAGAAAACATAATATCCAGAACAGATTTCTCTCTCAAGAACATCACGAACACCAAAGCTTAAACAATTCCCAGAAATTCAAGTTCTTCATCTTTGTAATATTCTATCCGCTAGAACTTGTTTATTTGTGATTCTTGTACTACTAGCGAATTAAGTTTCCTAGTTCTTATCTTGATTATTATTAACTAAATTAGAAAATTTCATGTCGAATTTTCTAATTAGTTATTAACATCTTGATAAGTTGTTATACTGATTTTGTAACACCACATCAAGTTAATATACAGTTATATTCAACTTGAAAAATTGTGTTAAATAATTCCGCACATAAATTTGTCTTTATCAAATTTTATTTAAAGGACAAATTTCGATAAAAAGGTAAAGATTGTATTCAACCCCCCCTTCTACAATCTTATCGGACCTAACAATTGGTATCAGAGCAGATTGATTGATACACAAATCAAAGATCCCATTTTACTCGATTAAAAATCATCCCCGAATTTTTTAACTCTCTTAAAAAATTCATCATGTCTTCTAAAGTTGGAACTGTGAAAATTCCCATATATGACAAAAACAGTTATGATATGTGGAAGAACAAAATGTTAATGTTCCTCGAGGTTGCAAATCCTAAATACATGAAAGTCTTATCAGAAGGACCAATAATACCTTTTGGATTAATTCCTGAAGTTGTTACTGATGGAAAAGTTATTTCCCCTGCAAAGTTTGTACACAAAGATTCTTCTGAGTACACTCTTGTTGAAAGAGAAGAAGCTGGACTTGACATTAATTTAAGACTGATCTTAATAGATTCTCTAGACTCTGTGATGTACAGTCATGTGATTAACTGCAAAACTGCAAAGCACATGTGGGAAACCATTGAAACTGTGAATGAAGGAACAAAGGAAGTTAGGGAGAATCGTCTAGAAATTCTGACATCTGAGTATGAACACTTTCGATCAGCATACAATGAAAGTATTCAAGATGTGTTTGAAAGATATAACAAACTTGTCAACAATTTACAGATGCATGGCAAGTACTACACTCAGAAAGAGATCAACAGAAAATTTCTACTGTCAATGTCTGTTCATCTAGAACATAGAATTACAGCTATCAGAGAGTCGAGGAATCTAAGTGAAATTACTGTAGAAAGACTCTTTGGTGTTTTAAAAACCTATGAATTGGAACAATCTCAACAAAAGGAGATTTATGGAAAAGGAAGAGTTGCTAATACTTCTACAGCTCTTATTGTTGAGAACAAACAGGAAGTGGAAGATAAGGTAATTCAACCTTGTAATGTTGACAGTGGTAAGCTTGAAGTTGAAGTTGGTCAAACGAATGCTAGTCCAGATGAAGGAGACTTCTATTCGTTAGAAGAGCTAGATCAGTTGGAAGATGAATCCATGGCTTTGTTGGTAAGGAAATTTAGTAACTTCAGATTCAGGAAGAATCCCAAGTTCAGGTACAAATCTAACTATAACAGGTTCCAAAGAGGAGGTTCTTCATCCTCAAGTAACAGAGGAGGTTACAAAACTGGAACGTTTGAAAGAAGTAAAATTAGATGCTAGAACTGTAATGAACTTGGACATTTCGCTACTGAATGTCAGAAGCCAAAACAAAACCAAAGAAAAGACTTTGGATCTGAGAAGAAGAAGACAGGTAAAGCCTATGTGGCTGCTGGAAAGAGTTGGGATGATACAGACTTTGAAGATGAAGAGTATGGCAATCTTGCCCTGATGGCAAAATCTGATAACTCCAGTGGTACTTCATCTGAGGTATCATGTACTGAAAGTCAATATATTTATCAACTTAGTGATACACTAGGTAATGCTAATAGAGAGATTGAAAGGATCAATTTGTTAAATACAGATCTTAGTAATCAATTATCAGAATTACACAATGTACAAAATTGCCATGATAAACAAAAATCAGAAATAAGAATTCTAAAAGAACTTGAGAGGTCTTTAGCGTTGATAATTGTTCAACAACGTGAAACAATAGCTGAGCTAGAAATAAGGGTTAGTGCTACTTCTAATTCATGTAAAGTGGCTAAAGAGTTGTTTAACCAACAAGCTATTAATCAAACTGTAGGAATTGGGTTTGATTATAATGAAGCTATTGGACGAAAAAGCATTATTACCCCTAATCGTTTCAGTGCTGTAGAAAGGGGTATCCCAATAGTGCTTAAGGGTGTTAGTAACCCACTCTTTAAGACATCCATAGCAGAACCTTTGGATACAACATCTTTAATCATTAAGGAAGAGATGCGCATTGAGGATTTAGCTAATGGCGTAGTCTTAGAAAGTAATCAAATTGTTAAAAATGATGAAGATAGAAAGTCTGTGTTTAAGAAAACAGAAAGAGTTGGTGAGTCTACTAGTTCCTTGAAAACTAGTAGTAGAAGTAACAACATGAATAAATGCAACAACATATCTACCATGCATGCTATTCCTGTTATTGATACTGCTCATAAAAAGTGTAATGCTGTTAATTGCATGTCTTGTGCTTTTAATATAATGTCTGCTTACTTTAACGGTAATCATGCATGTGTTGATAAGAATGTTCCTAGACAGCATATGAGCAGAAATAAACATGTTAGATCCAGGACTGTAACATCACCTAATTCTAAGATTAGGACTCCAAGTCCTTCTCAGGATATGGTAAAGACATGGTTACCCAAGCTGAAACCAAAACAAGTTAAAGCTGTTTACAGGGTTAATGTCCAGTACCTGAAGAAAATGTTGTTAAAATAAAAAGTGTTGCTTTACCTGATAAAGGTCAATTCTTTAAGTACTCCGGACCCAATCAAATTTGGGTTCCGAAGAAAGTCTAACCAATTTGTCATTGCAGGGTTTGAAACAGGTTGAACGAGTCATGTGGATTCTGGACAGTGGATGTTCAAGGCATATGACCGGAGATAGAGCCCTGCTGACAAATGTGGTGGAGAAGGCCGGCCCAGTCGTTACCTTTGGAGATAACAACAAAGGTAAAATTGATGGATATGGCAGATTAGAAGATGGAAATGTTATCGTTGAAGATGTCTCTTTTGTGAACGGCCTTGAGCATAATTTGCTCAGTATTAGTCAATTCTGTGACAAAGGTTATGAAGTTCATTTCAACAAGAAGAATTGTCTAATATCACACAAGAGAAATGAAAGGCCACAGTTGACTGGAGTAAGAAAAGGAAACTTGTACATAGCCAATATGAACTCTGGAAGCACAGAAGAAATTAGATGTTTTTATTCAAAGGCATCCACTGACGAAAGTTGGTTATGGCACAAGAAACTTTCTCACCTAAACTTCAAAACAATGAATTCTTTATTGAAAAGAGAGTTGGTGAGAGGTTTACCTTCGATTGAATTTACTCAGGAAGGTCTATGTGATGCTTGTCAAAAAGGGAAGTTAAAAAGGGCAACTCACAGGAGCACTAACATATCATCAATAACTGAACCATTACAACTTCTCCATATGGATTTGTTTGGTCCAGTTAGTGTGATGTCTATGTCAAGAAAAAGATATGCTCTAGTGATTGTTGATGATTTTTCAAAATTCACATGGGTACTATTTCTGAACTCAAAAGATGAAACTCCACAACTGGTAGTTGATCACATTAAGTTAATTGAGCTGGATTCTAATCGTCCAGTAAGAGCTATAAGGTCAGACAACGGAACTGAATTCAAGAATGCAGTTCTGAATGACTTTTGCACTAAAAAGGGTATAACTAGACAGTACTCGGCTCCCAGAACTCCTCAACAAAATGGGGTAGTTGAAAGAAAGAATAGAACCTTGATTGAAGCTGCACGTACTATGCTAAGTGAATCAAGGCTTCCATTGAGCTTTTGGGCTGAAGCTGTCAACACTGCATGCTATACCCAGAATCGTACACTTATCAATAAAGACTTAATGAAGACACCATATGAAGCTCTACATGACAAGAAACCAACTCTCAAGTACTTCCATGTATTTGGGACAAAATGCTTTGTGCTGAAAGAAGGAGATGATCAAGGTGGTAAATTTGAAGTAAAAGCACATGAAGCAATATTTATTGGTTATACTAGAAGAGCCTACAAGGTGTATCTTATTGATCAACAGAAATCTATGGAAAGTGTCAATGTTACATTTGATGACACAAAACTCCCAAGTATCCAAAATAAAGATCCATCTGAAAAGCTTAAGTTTGATGATATGTCAGACTCAGATTCAGATGATGACAACCAACCTGACGTTGTTGCTGATAATAATAATCCAAATGTTGGTGGTAATGATCAAGGTGATGCTGGTGAAAACAATGATAATTTTCAAGACACCACTGATACTCTTGAACCATCAACAAGTCAAACTGGCAACAACTCAGGGGGAGATAATGGAGGGTCAACAAGTCATACTCAACATCATATAGAAGATCAAGGCGAATCGTCAAGATCAATTCTTCCCAGACAAACTGTTTGGAATAGAGCTCATCCTTTTGAGCTGATACTTGGTGATCCAGATGTTGGTGTGAAAATAAGAAGAGCTTATCAGAATCAATGTAACTATTATGGGTTCTTGTCAGTTATGGAACCTAAGAAAGTAGAAGAAGCTCTATCTGATCCTGATTGGGTGATTGCTATGCAAGATGAACTCAATCAATTTAAGCAACTAGAAGTATGGAATCTGGTACCCAGACCTAAAGAAAGAAAAGTGGTGGACACAAGATGGGTATTCAGAAACAAACTAGATGAAGATGGCACTGTGATAAGAAACAAAGCAAGATTGGTAGCTAAAGGTTATTCTCAAGCTGAAGGCATTGATTATGACGAGACCTATGCTCCAGTGGCAAGACTTGAGGCCATCAGAATATTCTTGGCATTTGCATCCTATTCAAGATTTAAAGTTTATCAAATGGATGTCAAGAGTGCATTTCTGAATGGTAAGCTAGATGAAGAAGTGTATGTAGAACAGCCCCCTGGTTTTGAAGATCAAGATCATCTAGACTATGTCTACTTTCTTTACAAAGCTATCTATGGTCTTAAGCAAGCCCCAAGAAAATGGTATGACACTCTTTCTGAATTTCTATTAGAAAATGGTTTTATAAGAGGTGTCATAGACAAAACGCTCTTCACTAAAAGACATAAGAATGATATAATACTAGTCCAAGTCTATGTGGACGATATTATATTCGGGTCTACTAATGAGCTTCTATGCAAGAAGTTTTCTAAGTTAATGCAGGGTAGGTTTGAAATGAGCATGATGGGAGAACTGAAATTCTTTCTTGGATTACAAATAAGTCAGAGACAAGATGGAATATTTATTTGTCAATCCAAGTACATTAAGGAGCTCCTCAAGAAATATCACATGGAGGAGTGCTCATCAGCAAAGACACCATCAACTATAGCTGTCAAAATTGGTTTATGTGAAAGTTCTGCCAAGGTAGATATCACAGGCTATAGAGGTATGATTGGCCCATTGCTTTACCTAACTACTAGTAGACCAGATATAATGTTTGCCACATGCTTTTGTGCAAGGTTCCAAGCGAACCCTAAAGAAATCCATCTCACTGCTGTCAAAAGAATCTTAAGATATCTAAAGGGTACGCCTAATTTAGGCATCTGGTACCCTAATGAATCTGGTTTTACTTTAATTGGATATACAGATTCTGACTATGCAGGAAGTGTTGTAGACAGGAAAAGTACATCTGGGAGTTGTCAATACCTAGGTGGAAGATTGGTATCCTAGTTCAGTAAGAAACAGCAAACAGTTTCCAACTCTACAGCCGAAGCTGAATATATAGTTGCTGGAAGCTGTTGTGCTCAGATCATATGGATTAGGAATCGATTAATGGATTATGGCATTGTATTGGAAAATATCCCTATTTTATGTGATAATACAAGTGCCATAGCAATAGCCAGCAATCCTGTGCAGCACTCAAGGACAAAGCACATTGACATAAGGTATCATTTTATAAGAGAGCATGTAATGAATGGTACAGTGCAACTACTATTTGTAGGCTCTGGAGATCAAACTGCAGATATTTTTACTAAGTCGCTTAATGAATCCTCATTCACTAAAATTGTTAGTGAATTGGGTATGTTAAACAGTCCTAGTAATTAATACTGTTAATATCTGAAATTTGATCTTTAATAATTTTGCAAGTGATTATTCTGTGAATATTTGTTGTTTGAAATCACTTGTATAATTATTTTACCATCTGATTTTCTTGCTTGTTTAGTTATTTTTCACTCTGTTTATTCATATTATTTAATACTTTATACTTCTGTATTTTTAGAATATTTGTAGATATTTATTTCTATTTTAATAATTAATTTATCATATGTTTTGTAATGTTTGTCCTGTTAATATTGTTTTGTTTTCGTTAACAGGATAGCATATGGTATTTATAATTATTTTTATTATTTGTTTAATTTTCTATAATATTTTTATTATTTTTATAAGTTAATTGTATATTTTATTGTGTTTTTAATGTTTGTTTAAAGTAAATATGACTTAAAATTAGGAAAAACTATCAATATGACTTAACTTAAAATCGGTATGACTTAAACAGGTTAAGTCTTACCGAGTTTTTGTTAGATTAAGTCATATTCACGAGTCTGTTAATATTTAAGTCTTAACGAGGTTTTTAAATTTAAGTCTTATTCCATTCAAGTCTTAACTAGTTTTGTTTATATTAAGTCTTAGACATTTAAGTCTTACTGAGTATTAACATAATTTTAAGTCCTATTCGTTTTAGTCTTATTGTCTATAATAAATTTAAGTCTTAATCAATTTATATATATATATAAAACAGGTAACAGTTTTAAGTCTTTTTAGTTAAGTATTGTTAGTTATTTTTTTAAGTCTTATTCGTCTATTCAGTATATATATATATAGTATTTAGTTGAGTTAAGTCATATTTTGGTTTATGTCATTCTCTCAAGTTAAGTCTTAGAGAACTAAATAGATACATACATATATACACAAACATACCAATCGTTCATGTCCGATTTTTGTCTCAAATCTTGTTGATAATCACGAACTAATCACATAACTCGATTCCTTGTCTGATTATCTACGTTTTGAGTGTTTAAAATCGTGTTTTGGTTCCGTTTTTGAAGAATTTGTTGTTCGAAAAATTGATTTTTAGATCTGATTTTCAGAGCAACTGGTTTTGATTCTTGAAAAACTAAAAATATACGGTTGTTTGTGTGTATACAAGGATCATTGTGTGATTTTTTCAGAATTTTTGGAGAAAAGTTAATTATTTCGAATTTTTAATTAATTATTAATTTGAAAAATTAATTTTTAAATCATAATTTTGTAAAATCTGAAATTTTCAAAGAAATTAAATCTTGATTAAAATGGCTGATCGATTTGAAATTATTAAACATAATTTAATCGGTTATTTTGATCCAGAAAAATGTTCAGTTGAACGTTTTCGACCGTGGATTCGTTTTTTAAATGAAAATTCACTGGTTCGCACTGCTTTGAGCTTGGATGCCCCATTGAAAATTGAACCTTTGCGAATCATGTGTACTACTGCTGTCATTTCTAATGATAACAGATCATTTGTCTTCTCTGTAGGAGACAATCAGTACATAGTGAATGAAAATACAATAAATACGGTCTTAAATTTTCCAACTGAAAATTTCGAAGAATTACCATCAGATCAAGAATTGATAAATTTTTTGAATGGTGTATTCTATCAAGACAGTCCTGATCAAACTGTCTGGAATAAAAAGAACTTCGTTCAGGAATGGGACTATTTGTTTGACACATTAGGTAGACTACTGTGTGTTCCGATGGTTAGAAGAATCATTAATGCAAAGAGGAATTTTGATAATGGACAAAAAGTATCATGCTATTATCCAAGATTCTTGTCATTGATTTTTAATCATCTTGTGGAACTAGAAAACCAAGCCCAATTCCTGAATGGAGAATCACTGGCGTCAGGTAAACCTACTACCAGATTGTTCACTGAGTACAGCAACAAGCCTAAATTCAGAAACATACCTGTAGTTGTCACCCAATACATGTCAAACTATATACAACTACCTGTCATTGAACCTGTACCAGAACCTGAACAACCTGAACAAAACCCTGAACCACCAGTGGAAAACATACTTGTTGATAATGAAGATCAAGGCAATCAACGAGTTGAACCTGCTCAACAAATTGTTCCTCAGCCAGCTGCACTTGCTGTTGAACATCCAGTGCAAGAAACTGCATCTGTCCCTGAACCTGAATCAGATCAACCAATCTTATCAGAGATTGTTGCGGAATCAGCTGACCAGGTATTGCCTTTTGTTCCTCAAACTACTACTTCTCAATCTATATCTGGAACCCAAGTGGTTGGTAGGTCTGACCAAGGGGTTGCAGTACCACAACCTCTAACCAAGGTCGTAGAGCCAAATACTCAACCAACAAAACTCATATCATTTCACTCCAGAAAGAAATTGCAAGTTAAAAGAAGTCGAATCAGTAGTGGTAGTATGAGTGAACCCACAGCTCTGCCTCTAGAAAAGAAAAGTAGAACTCAAATTGAGGCAACTGTAAGCCCGTCTATATCCTCCCAACAGGATATGGAAGTTGATATGGCCGTTACACAGTTACTAGAATCATCTTCTCAACAGGATGATTCTATTGAAATTCGCCATAGGGCCGTGGCACCTTGTAGTGAGTCAAGCACACCCCTATTACTCACAATGGGGGAAGACATACCTTTAGATGCGTCTCAGGACACACTGCAAGGAGAGCACGTAGAAAATGTGACAGTGCCTACCATAGTTACGGTAGAAGAGTCTTCACAGGCTTTAGAGGGAAATCTTGGTTCTCAGCCAACTTTAATAGAACCATCATCTCCCCTCCCAGGACAAACACTCCTGGCTCCCTCAAGGGATTTTCCACTCGCAGTTTCGACTGGAGAAAGTGGAAGGCAACTTGATCAATCTACTACTGAAGCAATTCAGTCAACAATTTCAAATGTTCAAGTAGATTTGATTAAGGACAGGGATTTGCGAACTCCCATTGCACCACCACTGACCTTCCCAGAGGAGGCTAGGGTGATTTTACATGCAGGTACAAATCTGGAAGCAGCTAAGGAATCTGAGAGGAGTGATGTGAGGAATCCCATAAAATTGAGTGAAACACATGCACTTCAGGTGAGTGGATCTCAAAGTGAACGTCAGGTGAGCGCACACACTGACACATACACTCTCTCACTATTAGAAAAGATAACTGCTTTAGAGAAAGAACTTGCAGTCAGCAAGGCTGAAATAGAAATCCTTAAATCATAAGTGGATGAGCGATCTTCTTCATCCACCTCTGTCAACAGTCAGCTTGCTGGAATCAAGAAGGAGATAAACTACTTAAAGACATCTTTCACCAAGAAGATAGATTCTCTCGAACTCTCTCATGAAAAGGCACTTGATGACTCTGGAGATATTACTGTTGCTCAAGACATGTTAATTTCTGAGATTTCCATGAAAGTTGACACTCTACAGTCAGAGGTACAGCACAATCAGAAATCTACTGATTCTCGTCTGGACCAGATCGAAAAGCAAAATGCACACCAGGCTAAAGGGTTAAGACATCTGTTTAATCTTGTAAGTCAAAGTTGCAAACCTACAAATGAAGAAATTGAATTCTTTTCAAGTAAGGGTGGTGATGATGATGAACAAGATCTTGAAGCTGGGGCAACTGATAAATCTGTAGAGGATTCCTCAACTAAGGGGGAGAAATCAAAGGGGTCACAAGATAAATCTAAAGAAAGAGAGGGAGAGGGAAAATCTGGAAAATCTGACCAAAGTGAAGATAGGAGAGATAAGAGGAAGAAAGTAGTTGAAGAAACTGAAGAAGAAATTCAAGACAAGAACACAGGTTATTATTACACGGGTGAACCGGATAACTTCGATGTTTTTGCTGATCTTGAATTCCCTGATCAAGGTGAAGAACTTCCTGAACCTGATCTTAGTCACTGGGAAGATGAAGGACCAGTGATATCTAAATCTGAAGCTCAACAAGCTGAGAAAGAATCTGAAGAATTATTTGCTCAAAGGGAAGCTAATTTATTGATGAGAGAAGAAAATCTTCAAAAGTCATTAGAGCAAATTGCACGAAATGAAGAACTTCAGAAAGCTGAATAGCAAGCATTACAACGATTACATGCTATAAATGTTGAGAAGAGAAAGACATATATCAGACTAAAGAGCGGTGACAAATGGGAACGTGCTCAAAAAGCAATTGATTCACCTCAGAGTTCTGATTATGAAGATCGTCGTCTTGGACAAATTCTCGAGGAATTCAAACTGGCAAATCCAATTCATGATATGTATATAAAGCCCTTAAAGGTAGAAGTCATCAGGATAACTACTGCATTTGAACCCAAATCTGATGAGCTGGTAATATTTGTGGATTGTCATAAAGTTGGAACTTTCAGAGTATCTATTCAGTTCTTTTATGACAGATCGCTGACAGAGATTTGGGTACTTAGGCCTAAGGTAAGAACATCTTCTGAGCTAGGTGTGTTGTTACATGAGAAGTTCAAAGAATTTGCTCAAAGAACTGGACCAGAAGTGATTAAGGATCCTCCACAAGTAAAATTTCTTAAGGGAGAGGTACTTCATTCAATCAATCTTCAGACAGATGAGTTATATGAACATCATGCAAAACACTTGGTATATGCTGAATATGCTCTCAGAAATCATGGATTCTTGACTGAAGAAAAGGTAATAGCTGCAGATCACATTCGATCCTATGCACAAACAAACATAAAAGATTACAAGAAATTTCAAGGTGAACTGAGAAAGAAGCTTGGAATTCCTTTAGTCTTACCTCAAGGATTGTCATCAAGAAGAGAACGTCTTGTTGATTCTGATTTACACATTAAACTTCAAGTCACAGATGAGCCAGAAGAAGGAGAATTCAGAAGGGAAGACAACTGAAGAAAAAGAATTGCTCTACATGTTATATCTTTAAGGCTTAGATAAATCTTGATAGGAATTTGTATCATATGATCAGTCTAGAGGATCATCTATCTTGTATTTATCTTTCATGTTTGAATCTGGTAAATGTTAAATATAAACCAGAACTTTTTTTTCATATTTACTTAGTATTTAAAGTTTTATCTTTCATTTGGTTAAGTTGGATTAGTTGAGGTATCCTCTAGGAATTTGTTTGTTATTGTCTAACAAACAAATAGGGGGAGATTGAAAGGCATATGACTCAGCCTATTTGTAGTTAGAGGATCCTAATCAGCTTAAACCAAATTGTAATAAGTAAATATACATATGAACTGTCACAGGAATCTCAAGAAGTATTATCTGTCAGAAGAAAGAAGAAAAGTCAATCTATAGTTTTGATGTCATACACTGGAAGACGATTCAGTTATCTGATCAAGCCCCAGTATAGCATTGAAGTGAATGGATTCATTTGAACAATGATAGAGATTTTTCGAGTGATAGTTTGAAGGCCAGTTACAGTACAAGAGAATTGAGAGAAGAAATAAATCACAACCTAAAGTCAAAAGTGAAGAAGCATCGTTGAAGTTAGTCGTTCATGAACCAGACAGTACATCGAACGTCAACACAAATCAGTGGTAATTCTTTACTACCTTCAGTGGTTTGTAAGAATTAGATTAATTATTTATTGATTTAATTAAATTCATTTATAATTGATATAAATCATTTAGTTGATTTAATTAAATGAATTAATTCTAGAAGAATTAATTAATTTATTAAATTAATTATTGTATCAATTAAATATGAATTAGTTAATCATTAATTAATTAAATGGATCAATATGACTTAAAGAAAGAAGGTTGGATTATGTCTTGGAGAAGAAAAATTCGGTATGACCTAAATTTAAGTCATACCGACAGTATTCAGAATTATGTCTTACGGAGCCATTCAAGATTATGTCTTACCGACCTGATTAAGTCATACCGACCTCTGCCAGCTGTTTTAAGTCGTACCGAACTTCTGATTAAGTCATACCGACAAGTTTTATGTCTTAATGGAGGTTTGTGTAAGTCTTAATGAAGAAAAATCAAGTCTTGGTAGCAGTTTAAGTCATGCTGGAGCAGTTAAATATCTTACAGAAAGCCAGCAAGACCTGTTACTGATATAAAAGAATAGAACAGAGCAGATTAGGTCATAACCAAGAAACACAGCAGAAAACATAATATCCAGAACAGATTTCTCTCTCAAGAACATCAAGAACACCAAAGCTTAAACAATTCCCAGAAATTCAAGTTCTTCATCTTTGTAATATTCTATCCGCTAGAACTTGTTTATTTGTGATTCTTGTACTACTAGCGAATTAAGTTTCCTAGTTCTTATCTTGATTATTATTAACTAAATTAGAAAATTTCATGTCGAATTTTCTAATTAGTTATTAACATCTTGATAAGTTGTTATACTGATTTTGTAACACCACATCAAGTTAATATACAGTTATATTCAACTTGAAAAATTGTGTTAAATAATTCCGCAAATAAATTTGTCTTTATCAAATTTTATTTAAAGGACAAATTTCGATAAAAAGGTAAAGATTGTATTCAACCCCCCCTTCTACAATCTTATCGGACCTAACACGTGCTAACCGGTCAGCAGTTTAGGAGACTATTTACAAGGCAGGTGACGAGGCCGCACTCGGTAGCTTACCACAGGTGAGCAGACTAAGTTGGATAGGTTTACAACTTAGGTTGGTTAGGTTTATTTACAAGCATGACTTGTGTAAGTTTCTGAAAACCAAACCGTTTTTTGGCCGCAGATGCCGCCTTATATGGTAATCCCTTTTAAGTTTGAACTTTTAAGACTATGACAATTTGGGTTTGTAATAACTATTTCAAGATGGTTGTAATAACTTAGTAATGATTTAATTTCGTCTCTGAGTCTATAATTTGTGAATGTTATGTTTGGTTGAGGGGTCACAGCATGATAAGTTGAAGGTTAAGAATAATGTTTATTAAAAATGGGAATTAAGGACAGAGTGACAGCCTGGATCCCCGACCCCGGATCTAGGGGTGTTACAAACACCCCATCAACAAAATATTTATTAACTGTTGCTAAGAAAAAAAATTCAGCCGACGTCAAAACTTTTTTATAACTTCTATTGTGAGACCATCGGGCCCACACTACACCATATAATGCCTATTGCAACCATATTTTTGAAGGTTTGTCGAAAAACGTTGCTATTGAGAAACCAAATCACACAAATTGCAACGCTTTTGAAAAACATTGCAATAGGATTGAAAAAATTTATGAGAGTTAAAAACATTCGATCTATTGCAACATTTTTCTTAAATCGTTACCGTAAATATAACTTTTGGACCCAAAATATTGGCGGGCTTCTTAAATATTTTGTAAAATACTGAGGGGATATCTACCTTTCTTTTACCGGGCATACCAAAAATAACAAAAGAAAAAAGAAACAAAACTCATCACTCACAACACTAACACACGCAGACACAAACACAACACAACGCAGAGTCGTAGACACAACACCACCAACACAGACACACGCAGACAAAACTGAAATTGAATACTGAAGCTAGCTTGAAGAGAGGAACTCAAGCTCGAAGAAGATTAAGGCTCAAGAAAGGTAAATCATCGATTCCAAATCCTCTTCCCTCAAATTGATTATAAATCGAGCATTCATGTTCTTTAGAGTAGAAGATTAAAGCTCAAATGTTCCTCCTTATTCTTTATAGTTTTGAATCGAGTTTGTTACATCCTCCCATCTTCTTCATCGTTCTTTAATTGCTCTTTATTTGCGTTCATAATTAAGGTTGTATGTTTTTTATGTTAGTTCGAATTGTGTAATTGGGGATTTATCTTTGTTTATAGGGTTCATCTTGTGAATTTTCTTAAAGTTTTGAGTTTGCTAATTTTAGGTTTTTTTGATAATTTAGGATTTTTATGAAATTATAATTTTGGATTTTGTTAGTTTGGGATTTTTATGAGAGTATTTGTTAGGCCCAGGTTTCGGGTTATCTGCAGTGAGCTTGACAGGTTATGATGCCTCTATGGCTATACCACATATTCCTTCTGCTGCACTAATACCACGATGCATCCTTATATAACCTTTTTCTCCCTATTCAGGTCCCCAAGAATTCTTCACTATCCAGTACTTTGTCCCATCATTAGTTGCTCCGTAGCCCACAACCGCCACTCCATGTTCTAGCTCTGTTCCACATTCACCAGTGTATACACCCTTCCACAGAGTAAAGTATAATAACGTAAGTACTAATCTTTATTCATATTTAGTTGAGATATTTGACATAAATGATACACGTTGTGTAATACAAATGGTTATTCACTACCTCTTGTAAAATTGCATGTCTGAACCACCAACATCAATAGCAACTGATACTGGTTGATTTGCAACAGCTTTTGTCAAGGCATGCTCATCATTTTCAGGTACATTTTCCGGCCCGTCAATCTTAACAAATGGAGCATTCATCTGTAATGGCCAATAAGCATTCACATCAGTCTTCACAAACACGTTATCACACACATATCCACAGGCACACAAATATTATACTGATTTTCTGTAAAACAAATTTGTAATTATAACATTATACTAACCTTTGTTGCATCACATCTTTCATCTTTGGCTCTGTAAGGGTAAATTTTCTCAGTTGTGACTCCGCCACTTTGTTTAATAAACTCCAATGCATTCTCCATTAATCCTCCAATAATTCTCCATTAATCACTTTGTTTAATAGTGATTTTATGTCTAAAGGCCAATTAATATACCTTTTTTGTGGGTTCAGGTTCACTTATTCTAGAAATGGGAGCATTATCACGATTGACTGGTGACCGCAAATATGAAAATGCCGTTTTGCGTGCTCTTCGTAAATTGTGGAGCATGCGTAGTTCTTTAAATCTCTTAGGAACTACTCTGGATGTGGAGACTGGGGATTGGATCGAACACTCGTCTGGAATTGGAGCTGGTATGTGCAATGCCAACCTCTTAAGCCTTCTCCTTCCCTGCTCAATGTAAATTTTTGTTTTAAATTTCAAAGATTTTTATTTCTTACATGTGCTGAGTAATTTGGCATGATTCAAGTTTATTATAATCATTACTTTACAGTTTACACAAACCTTTAGGCACACAATAACCCTGCAATATTACCAAAAAAAGGAGTGAAGTTCTGGAAGCTAAACCAACTTCTTTACCTTTCTGGATGCAAAAAATCTCTCCAGAATTTTAAATTCTCTTCATTACTAATCTGTTTGTGTTATTGTACATAACCTCATTTGTTCTTTTACTGGTGTTGATTCTTTTTACGAGTATCTGATCAAAGCACACATTCTTTTTGGAAAGGATGAATCTTGGACGATGTTTCAGTCTGCTTATCTTGGTGTGCAGAAATATTTCAGACATGGTCCATGGTACTTTGACTAGTTCTTGTTCACAACCAGTATAATGAATGTTCCTGCCAGTGCTACACATTTGAATATTTTTTCCACATTTGATGGATGAAAGATTGATACAATATCTTAAAGAATGATTTCTTACTCTGGCAGGTACCATGAAGCTGATATGAGGACAGGAATAGCAACTTATTGGCAAAAGCATTTTGGCCTGGAGTACAGGTAGGTTAAAACAATGTATTTTCATAGACGGTAATGCAAACTCCACCTATTTTCAGGTTAGATTTTCCTCAGCTGGCAAGTCAGGGTAGTTGGGGGAAGAATTCTTCAGTAAAAGGAGTTCTTGGTGGTTCATCAGTTAGCATACAGAAGTTATCTTTTCTGTCAAATTTAGCTGATAACTAGAAGATTGTTTCAACAAGCTGATGTGGATTGCTATAATTATGTAGAACAATCTCTAGCTCATACTTTTAATGAGCAAATGGGACTAGCTATTTCTATATCTTCTCTGATTTTATCGAGCAAACAGAGCATTAATTTTGCTTGCCTCCTTTTTTTCTTCTCAGCATCTTCTGAAACCAACTATGTAATTCCTCATCCATTTTGTGAATATTAAACTTTTGTTGTCTTTTGGACATCTTACCTTCTGTTGTGGAGTTTGTAGTTTGAACTTTTGCTCTTTAATTGATACTGCCTCTTTGATGTCATTACAGATAGCTCGAACTAAGGACACGTAATATTTGGTCAGCTGTGAATTCGAGCAAACCAGGTTTTTTCTTATAATTATGTAAGCTTAAATTTATCTTTCAAGAGGTAGCTTTCGTTTCTCTTTGCTTAAATCAACGAATTTGTCATTTGTGTGTTTGAAATTAAGCAGCAATGTACAGAAAAAGGGTAGACATTGCTTTTCCTTTGCATATATTTATAACTCTGAAAAAAATAACTGCTTGTTAAAATGCAAATCATTTAAGCTGATAATGACTCCGAATTAGGTGGCATATCGTCTAAACTTAATACCATTTTGATGCACTGGCTTAATTTAAAATCTCCAATGATAGTATATTCTAATTGAAATTGATTTCTCTACTGATATTTCTTACTAAATTTTGGGCCAGAACCACTTGCCTTTCTTCTTCATCCTCACCTTTTCCCTTTCAGGGCAATGCATCTACTTGATGAAACTGTGTTCAATTTCTTTACAGATCTGTAGCGGTTTGTCAAACATGTCTTTAGTTGGTTCTTCCTCATCATCATACAGAAATCGTAAGCTTTACTCACTATCTGGAAGCAAAAATATATCTGGATTGTCTACATCAATTGTCAGTTCTAACAAGCCCAAGATCCTCTATGGGACTGGATCTGACAGGACCGAGAGTTACGATCCAATTAACTACATCCTTGACTCCCCATCCAGTGAAGTTGTTCAGCTAGTGGAAGGCCAACAGCTATCTGACTCTTCTGATGTGGCCACTAGAAATTATGATTCCTCTCTGTCCAACTATCAGATAATAAAAGGAGTTCTTGGAGGTTCTCGATTGCTTCAACTTCTTCTGGAATTATAGCAACAGCTTCTGGAGTTAAGCTTGTACAATCAGTTCTTCATTTGGTGGGCCAGATAATACACCTTCACTTTGCAATTTTTTGGCTAATTAATATTTTGGCAAATGGGGTAATAATAGAAACATTTCTTGATTTTTGCACTATGTACCTTTGGTCTTCAATATTATAATTAGTTATTTTTGTACTTGCAGGCATGTGCATTGTCGGACACAAGGTGTAATACTTTTTCTAGGCACATCACGGATTTCTCGTTGTTGATTTGCAAAAGCCAAGCACAAATATATGGAAAAAGCAATCGGCATATATAGTTTTTTAACTTTATTTTGGTTTTCCAATATAATAATTGTTGAGAAATTTGATGTATAAGAATTGTAACTTTATTTGACTTTGAACAAACATATGTAGTTGGATATTTGGCATTAAGTTGCATTGGGCTATGAATATTAATTAATGATGTTTGGATTGTGGCTATAAATGGCCTGATTTAGTGTATTTTCAGCATGATCCTACCAATTTTTTTTTGAAAAAATGTTACAATAGGGTCAAAATATGTTGCATTAATCTATAAAAAATCATTGCAATTGGTCTGAAAAATGTTGCCTTTTAAGTGTCAATAAACTACCTTCTTATGCTACTACAATAATTTTTAATTGTTGCTATAGAGTCTAAAATGTTGCTACTGAAAGTTATTGCAATGATTTAATTATGTTGCTGTATGGTATAAAAAATGTTGCTAAATCGACCTATTGCAAGGCAACCGGATGCAACGCCCAAATTTTGCAAATTTGTTGCCATAGACTCTACTGCAACGAATATAGGCCTTAAGGCAATGTTTTCCTGTCGTTGCAATATGCAATATATGGTGTAGTGCCAGGAGACTTATTTGATCCACTTTGAGCAAGAACCAACTCTAATTCTTCCAAGTCAATTGCCTTGTCCATAGCATGTCGTTCTCCTACTTATATAATACTAGGATTTGAACCTTCAGTGCTGAAGATATTCTGGGTTACCTTTGAGAAGATCTTGTTGGGTTTCAACCCAATATACTGTTATGAGTTTGGGTGGTCCAAGATATATATGGGTAAGACAATAATTGTATGTGTAGACAATTATTATATATGGTATGTCTTAATCACTAAGTTGGGTAATTATGTGATAAGAATTGGAAGGATTTGTACAACAAGTATGGTAAGACTTGTAGAACAAGTATGGTAAGTCTTGGTGGCTAAGTTTTGGATTACTATATATACATAGTCTTATTGTATTTGTTTGAGAAACGAATACTTAAGAGATGTAGTCTTAGGTATTGCTTGGGAGATGATTGAGCATTGTTGGTTTAAGTATCGGGTTTGGGATACCATTATGGTGTTATTGTTTTGATGTATTATTGATAATTGTTTTGTTTAATAATACGAGTTGGGACGTGGGTGTTTCCACGTCAAATATTGTGTGTGTTCTTGTTTTGTTTTTACTTATTGTTGATTTGATAGAAGTAGAAGTGATATTTGAATAACGTGTGACCACACTTTGGTGAATCTGTGGCATCCCAGTATCCGGGGTACAGATTTGGGGCCACTAACCACAATCAACATAATATATACGAACAATCATACATAACTGAACATCAACTCTCACAACCGTAACATCTACTCACCAACAGCACCTCTGCCGTGAAACACACATACCACCCCCTTTTCTTACCCTTTCGCCATTTCAACATCACATACATACCCACATCGACAACGAGCAACCCCCAAATCCGGCTCACCCACACGACCACCCACACGCACATATCAGTCCCTCAACCTCCCCTGTTTCTTCCCTCTTTCTTCCTGCCTCCTTCGAACAATACAACACTACGACCCACTACACAACACCATAGATAAACTCACACACCACAGCAGATTAAGCTCCTATATACCCACGTATACACACATACGAATTATATACACGCACATACGGTTGTACCTCTACACACACCATGATTCAATCGCGCACACACCCACACAGCCGAAAAACACGCAGCCACTCCCAACATCACACCAACCTGCACTCACAATACTCACCCACGAACAGGGGAGAGCGACAGAGAGTAGTCGGGAGGGAGAGAGATGGGAGAGGGAAACAAACGAGAGAGATTGGGAGGGAGAGAGATGAGAGAGAGATATTGTGGAGAGAGAGATATAAGATTGTGAGAGACCATCGAGATTGATCTGGAAGAAAATAGAGGCGGATGCCTCTAAAAGAAATATCTAAGGGTATTTCAGTAATTTCGTATGCTTATAATCACATTCAATCAATTTAAATCACTTCTAAATTAGAAATTAAATATAAAATAGATGGAAAATTAAATTTAAAATTTCAAAAATAAAGATCATGAATTTACAAACACTCCCATATTTTAAAAATATTTTTAGGATCAAAAATGAAATAAATATGGATTTTACAAGTTTTGATGCTTTAAATACAATAAAAACTCTAAAATCATTTTAAAATACTTAAACACCCAAAATAATTCTCCCAATAATTTTAAAAACCAATTAATATCATAAAGATGATAACATAAAAGATTTCATGATTTTTAACAACTCTGATGATTTTATAAAAATCTCAGAAGATCAATAATGCATGATTTAAATCATCAAAACAGAGAAAAAGATACACGGACTTATCCGGCATACACAAATCATCATATAGATACAGAAACACGATATTACATCTCATTGTCTTTCTAAAAAAATATTCACATCATATACTCCATATTTAATATTAAACTAGCCTATAACCCGTGCGATGCACGGCTTTCTTAAAATTAAACAATTTTTTATTTATATTTAAATAATTATTAATCTTATATATATTATTTAATATAATATTGGCATAATATATATTATAAAATAATAATCGTTTAGTTATATGATATCTTATTCGAATTATGACAATATTATGTCATAATAATGTAAATATAAATGAAAGTATCGTATATACTTATATTCAAATTTTTATTGATATTATCATATTCAAATTATGATTCCATAATAATGCATAATGTAATACTCAGTATTTGTTTAAAATAGAATTTAATATTAATTTGTAATTGTGTGAAATTTTTATTATTTATTATATAGTTTTAGTTTGTTTTCACTTCCTTTATTTATAATTTGTTGTAAATTTATTAATAAATATTAAAAAATTATTAAAAATAATTTTGAAGATATTTGGTTTCCAAGTAATTAAAAGAGTCTAAAAAAGGTGGGTGTAGCTGAAGAATTTTAACTCAAATATAACCAAAAGAGTATGTAACTGAATATTAATTGGAATGTATTAAAAGAGTTTGTTATTAAGTTAAATATGTGGTTTATCTTTTGTAAAATTACATTTTATATGTATTTTAATTTATTTTTTCATTTTTGGATGGTGTTAGCAAAATTTTTGGGAAGCTGTTAACCGACCGACCAACCAACCAATTATACCATATTTCGCTTATAATAGTATAATGTAGATTATCATATTTAAATAATGATTCCGTAATAATGCATAATGTAATACTCCGTATTTGTTTAAAATAGAATTTTATATTAATTTGTAAATGTCTCCGTATTTTTATTGTTTATTATATAGTTTTAATTTGTTTTCACTTTCTTGATTTATAATTTGTTGTAAATTTGTTAATAAATATGTGATATAAAAATTATTTTAAATGATTTTGAAAATATTTGGTTTTCAAGTAATTGAAAGAGTCTAAAAAAGTTGGGTGCAGCTGAAGAATTTAATACAAATATAACCAAAAGAGTATGTAACTAAATATTAATTGGAGTGTAATTAAAAGAGTTTGTTATTTAGTTAAATCTGTGGTTTATCTTTTGTAAAATTACACTTTATATGTATTTCAATTTTTTTTCATTTTAAGAAGATGTTAGCAAAAAATTTGGGAAGGTGTTGACCGACCAACCAACCAACCAATTATACCATATATCACTTATAATAGTATAGTATAGATTATCATATTCAAATAATGATTAATGCATAATGTAATACTCCGTATTTGTCTAAAATAGAATTTAATATTAATTTTAATTGTCTCCGTATTTTTATTGTTTATTATATAGTTTTAGTTTGTTTTCACTTTATTGATTTATAATTTGTTGTAAATTTGTTAATAAATATGTGATATAA
Source organism: Saposhnikovia divaricata (assembly GCA_036435485.1). NCBI lineage: Eukaryota > Viridiplantae > Streptophyta > Magnoliopsida > Apiales > Apiaceae > Saposhnikovia > Saposhnikovia divaricata. The sequence goes on along the minus strand of JAZHRN010000145.1, from coordinate 8,800,979 downwards.
AAATTATTATAAATGATTTTGAAATTATTTGGTTTTCAAGTAATTGAAAGAGTATAAAAAAATTGGGTGCAGCTGAAGTATGTAACTGAATGGTAATTGGAGTGTAATTAAAAGAGTTTGTTATTAGGTAAAATAAGTGATTTTTCTTTTGTAAAATTACATTTGTAATTGTGTGAATTTTTTATTGTTTATTATATAGTTTTAGTTTGTTTTCACTTCGTTGATTTATAATTTGTGGTAAATTTGTTAATAAATATGTGATATTAAAATTATTAAAAATAATTTTGAAAATATTTGGTTTTCAAGTAATTAAAAGGGTCTAAAAAAGTTAGGTGTAGCTGAAGAATTTTAACTCAAATATAATTGAATATTAATTGGAGTGTATTAAAAGTGTTTGTTATTAAATTAAATATGTGGTTTATCTTTTGTAAAATTACATTTTATATGTATTTCAATTTATTTTTTCATTTTAGGAAGGTGTTAGCAAAATTTTTGGGAATGTGTTAACCGACCGACCAACCAACCAACCAATTATACCCTATTTCGCTAACACAAATCATCACAGAAACACGATATTACATCTCATTGTCCTTCTAAAAAAATATTCACATCATATACTCCATATTTAATATTAAACTAGCCTATAACCCGTGCGATGCACGACTTTCTTAAAATTAAATAATTTTTTATTTATATTTAAATAATTATTTATCTTATATATATTGTTTAATATAATATTGGCATAATACATAGTATTAAATAATAATCGTTTAATTATATGATATATTATTCGAATTATGACAATATTTTGTCATAATAATATAAATATAAATGAAAGTATCGTATATACTTATATTCAAATTTTTATTGATATTATCATATTCAAATTATGATTCCATAATAATGCATAATGTAATACTCAGTATTTGTTTAAAATAGAATTTAATATTAATTTGTAATTGTGTGAAATTTTTATTATTTATTATATAGTTTTAGTTTGTTTTCACTTCCTTTATTTATAATTTGTTGTAAATTTGTTAATAAATATTAAAAAATTATTAAAAATAATTTTGAAAATATTTGGTTTCCAAGTAATTAAAAGAGTCTAAAAAAGGTGGGTGTAGCTGAAGAATTTTAACTAAAATATAACCAAAAGAGTATGTAACTGAATATTAATTGGAATGTATTAAAAGAGTTTGTTATTAAGTTAAATATGTGGTTTATCTTTTGTAAAATTACATTTTATATGTATTTTAATATATTTTTTCATTTTTGGCAGGTGTTAGCAAAATTTTTGGGAAGCTGTTAACCGACCGACCAACCAACCAATTATACCATATTTCGCTTATAATAGTATAGTGTAGATTATCATATTTAAATAATGATTCCGTAATAATGCATAATGTAATACTCCGTATTTGTTTAAAATAGAATTTTATATTAATTTGTAAATGTCTCCGTATTTTTATTGTTTATTATATAGTTTTAATTTGTTTTCACTTTCTTGATTTATAATTTGTTGTAAATTTGTTAATAAATATGTGATATAAAAATTATTTTAAATGATTTTGAAAATATTTGGTTTTCAAGTAATTGAAAGAGTCTAAAAAAGTTAGGTGCTGCTGAAGAATTTAATACAAATATAACCAAAAGAGTATGTAACTAAATATTAATTGGAGTGTAATTAAAAGAGTTTGTTATTTAGTTAAATCTGTGGTTTATCTTTTGTAAAATTAAACTTTATATGTATTTCAATTTTTTTTTCATTTTAAGAAGATGTTAGCAAAAAAATTTGGGAAGGTGTTGACCGACCAACCAACCAACCAATTATACCATATATCACTTATAATAGTATAGTATAGATTATCATATTCAAATAATGATTGCATAATAATGCATAATGTAATACTCCGTATTTGTCTAAAATAGAATTTAATATTAATTTTAATTGTCTCCGTATTTTTATTGTTTATTATATAGTTTTAGTTTGTTTTCACTTTATTGATTTATAATTTGTTGTAAATTTGTTAATAAATATGTGATATAAAAATTATTATAAACGATTTTGAAATTATTTGGTTTTCAAGTAATTGAAAGAGTATAAAAAAGTTGGGTGCAGCTGAAGAATTTTAACTCAAATATAACCAAAAGAGTATGTAACTGAATGTTAATTGGAGTGTTATTAAAAGAGTTATTAAGTAAAATATGTGATTTTTATTTTGTAAAATTACATTTGTAATTGTGTGAATTTTTTATTGTTTATTATATAGTTTTAGTTTGTTTTCACTTCGTTGATTTATAATTTGTTGTAAATTTGTTAATAAATATGTGATATTAAAATTATTAAAAATAATTTTGAAAATATTTGGTTTTCAAGTAATTAAAAAGGTCTAAAAAAGTTAGGTGTAGCTGAAGAATTTTAACTCAAATATAATTGAATATTAATTGGAGTGTATTAAAATGTTTGTTATTAAGTTAAATATGTGGTTTATCTTTTGTAAAATTACATTTTATATGTATTTCAATTTATTTTTTCATTTTAGGAAGGTGTTAGCAAAATTTTTGGGAATGTGTTAACCGACCAACCAATTATACCCTATTTCGCTAACACAAATCTATACTATTATATAAAAGCCGAAACATTAAAAGTTTGGTTAGCCAATCGGTCGGTTGGTCGGTACTGTTGATTTTAGTTATTTACCCTTATTTAATTACAGATAAGCTAACTAATCAATTTCCTTATTGAGTTTAAACATATTATCTTTTTTATTTTTTAAGAACTAACTAATTTCCTAAAATATAATATTCTTTTATATTTTATCTAACTAAAATTTCTACTTTATTAATCAATTACCTTTTTCAGGTTAGACATATTACCTTTTCTACTAACTAATCAATTTCTAACTAATCAATTAAGGTTAAACATATTATCTTTTCTCTTTTTTTAAAAAACTAAATAATTTTGTTTTTATGATAAAATATAATATCCCTTTATATTTTATCTAACTAACTAATTTCCTAAAATACAATATCTTTTTATATTTTATCTAACTAAAATTTCTCCTTTATTAATCAATTTCCTTTTTCAGGTTAGACATATTACTTTTTCTACTAACTAATAAATTCCCTTACTTAATTACAAATAAACTAACTAATCAATTTCCTTCTTGAGTTTAAACATATTATCTTTTCTATTTTTTAAAGAACTAACTAATTTCCTAAAATATAATATCCTTTTATATTTTATCTAACTAAAATTTCTACTTTATTAATCAATTTTCTTTTTCAGGTTAGACATATTACCTTTTCTACTAACTAATCAATTTCCTTCTTAAGGTTAAAAAAATTATCTTTTCTCTTTTTCAAAAACTAAATAATTTCCTTTTTATGATAAAATATAATATCCCATTATATTTTATCTAACTAACTAATTTCCTAAAATACAATATCCTTTTATATTTTATCTAACTAAAATTTCTCCTTTATTAATCAATTTCCTTTTTCAGGTTAGACATATTACCTTTTCTACTAACTAATAAATTTCTTTTTTGAGGTTAAACATATTCTCTTTTCTCTTTTTCAAAAACTAAATAATTTCCTTTTTCTGATAAAATATAATATCCCTTTATATTTTATCTAACTAAAATTTCTCCTTTATTAATCGATTTCCTTTTTCAAGTTAAACATATTACCTTTTCTATTTTTCAATAACTAAACAATTTTCTTTTTCAAGTAAAATAGAATAACTTTCACATTTTATTTAACTAAAATATCTTTTTTTTTTAAAATAGTATGAGCAGTTTTGTTTAATAAAATAACGTAATTATATTATAATTACTATTAACTAATCAATTACCTTTTTCACCCAAAACACGTTACCTTTTCTTTTTTCTCTAATTAACATCTCTCTTTTTCCAATTATATCATGAACGGTTACCTTTTTCAACCACGGTACCTTTTTTTTCTTTTCTCTTATTAAAATCTCTCTTTTTCCAATTATATCACAGATGTTTCTATTTAATAAAATAAAATAATAATATTATAATACTAATAATTAACCGATTACCTTTTCAGCTAAAATGTAGCATCTTTTCTATTTTTTCTAATTAAACTCCCTTTTTTTTTAGAAATATCACGGACAACATTAATTTCTCATTTTCTAAAAACTATGAGCGATTTTATTTAGTAAAATGACATAATTAAATTATAATTATATAAGCTAATCAATTATCTTTTTCACATAAATCATGTCACTTTTTTAATTTTCAGGTTACCTTTCTATTTTCTTTAACTAAAATCTCTCTTTTTCCAATTATATCAAGGGAGGTTTTATTTAATAAAATAAACTAATAATATTTTAATATTAATAATTAACCGATTACCTTTTTCAACTAAAACGTATCATTTTTCCTATATTTTTTTTTAACTAAAATCATTCTTTTAATAGATATATATATATCACGGACAATATTAATTTCACATTTTCTAAAAATATTTCGTACATTTGTATTTAGTAAATAAGGTAATTAAATTATAATTTCTATAAACTAATCAATTATATTTTTCACCTATAACATGTTTCCTTTTTAATTTTCTCTAACTAAATCCTATCTTTTTCTAATCATATCACATGCATTCTATTTAATAAAAATAATAATTTTATAATTACCAATAATTAATCCATTACCTTTTTCAACTAAAACCTATCATCTTTTCTATATTTTCTAACTAAAATCCTTCCATTTCTAGAAATATCACGGATAACATCTGTATAATTATTATCAAATCATCTGATATAATAATGTAAGCCTCCAAAATTCATCTTTTAAAAAATTAATTTAAATAAATGAAAAAATTTATATAATATTAAAATAAAAAAATCCGTGCATCGCACGGGCTTTAAGCTAGTCATCATATAAATACAGAAACACGATATTACATCTCATTGTCCTTCTAAAAAAATATTCACATCATATACTCCATATTTAATATTAAACTAGCCTATAACCCGTGCGATGCACGACTTTCTTAAAATTAAATAATTTTTTATTTATATTTAAATAATTATTTATCTTATATATATTATTTAATATAATATTGGCATAATATATATTATTAAATAATAATCGTTTAATTCTATGATATATTATTCGAATTATGACAATATTTTATCATAATAATATAAATATAAATGAAAGTATCGTATATACTTATATTCAAATTTTTATTGATATTATCATATTCAAATTATGATTCCATAATAATGAATAATGTAATACTCAGTATTTGTTTAAAATAGAATTTAATATTAATTTGTAATTGTGTGAAATTTTTATTATTTATTATATAATTTTAGTTTGTTTTCACTTCCTTTATTTATAATTTGTTGTAAATTTGTTAATAAATATTAAAAAATTATTAAAAATAATTTTGAAAATATTTGGTTTCCAAGTAATTAAAAGAGTCTAAAAAAGGTGGGTGTAGCTGAAGAATTTTAACTCAAATATAACCAAAAGAGTATGTAACTGAATATTAATTGGAATGTATTAAAAGAGTTTGTTATTAAGTTAAATATGTGGTTTATCTTTTGTAAAATTACATTTTATATGTAATAACCGCAAATTTTCGAATAAAATTTTCTACTCGTTATTTAAATTTATTTAAGGTCAATGCATTCATATATTTAATTAGCGCATTTTTGGTTAAATTTTAAAATTTTATATTCGTATGTAAATAAATATTTATTTTATCTATTTATTTATAATTATTAGGTATTTATTAAAATTAGAAAATTTAGGAGAATAGGATTTTAATTCTGGACGGATATTAATTTTTTTTAAAGCGCGGAATTTTTTTTTTTTTGAGAACGACTTTTGGGTCCCGTTTATTATTATCCAGCAGGAAAACGACGATATTAGTATTTCAGTTTTACCTGATCGGGTCGTTAAACACGAGGAGGAGACAGCATTTCTCGATCACAGAAAACGATTAAAATTCTCACAAAACAAAATTATTCTTCACAAAGCACGACACTTTTCTTTCACGGAACACAAATATTCCAGTTGGTTATTTTTATTTCCTGTTCCCCACGTTCTGTCTCGTATAAATTGTTTTAACACAGGAAGTAACAAGTGACCCGGCCTATTTTCTGTATACAAACAAAAACACAGGAGCCAGCTATTCTTTCTTCATTTATTTTCTTTCCACAACCTCTGCACACAGGACACGAACCACAGGTAGTTACCTTCATAATTCTTTCATTATTAGTCGATTGGCCTTAGTTAATAATTCGATTTCGTGTTAGAGTTTTGGTTTGGGTTTGTGTACTGGTGGTTCGATTTGACCGAGGGAAGGAGGAGTTACGCCTTGTCGTTGTTGATTGTCGGTAGTTTGGGAAAAGTCGACCACCACCGCTACGGTGGTGGTGTTGTTTGGGGTTGTGAGGAGGCGGGGAAGGCGAAGAGAGAGAGTGATGTTGAGGCGACGGAGATGGAGGATGTGTAATATTGTTGTGTGGGTGTTGGTTCAATCGAGAGTTTGAGGCGAGAGAGACAGTGAGATGAGAGATTGATGTGGTATTGTTGGTTATTGTAGTACGAGGGAAGAGGTTGAGGAAGAGCGAGAGTAGAGAGGAGGGAGAGAGAGTGGGCGAGAGAGGAGAGAACGGAGAGATGGCAGGGAGAGTAATCGGAATTGGTGGGTATTATTTTGTTTTGTCGGTGTAGAGAGAAAGGAAGAGAAAGCAAGGGGGAGAGAGAGTTTTTCTGGCGACGGTGGTGGCGCGTGAGGCCCACGCGCCGTCGCAGAAATGAGTTCCTGGGTCTGTTTTAAAACGATACATATATATATATATATATATATATATATATATATATAGTAATGAGTTATTAAAATAAAATGAAAAGAGGGAAAAGGTTAAAATTGTTTTATTAATTAAATTGTGACATATAAGAATTGTTTAATAAAATAAAGAGAGTTTGATAAAAATGGTGAAATTAGTTATTGGCCAGTTAAAAACAATCAATTTAGGAATTTCGGACAAAAATCGGAGAATTATTATTTGTGTCGATAAAACGAAGAATAATTAGAGTAAAAAGGGCGTTATTTATTTAGGAGACTTATAAACAGCTATTCGGATTATTTTAAGTAACCGGATCGAACCGAATTGCTTTTAGAGGCTAAAATTTTGGGTATTAAGTTAATTACGAGATTTAAAACGAAAGAGAAATTAATTAGCGACATGGATTAAAATTAGGATTTTCTATTAATGGATGTACGTTCTTTTTCTAAAAATAGAAATAATGTTAACTACGGATTAAATTGAATGAAAATGGATTGTTGGATTATTTTGAGAATAATTAGAGAGTTAAATTATTTACGAGACGTAAGACACGGAGTATCGCCGTAGCCGTATTTCATATTAAGTCGGATTTACGATAAATCTTGCGGGTCTATTATGTGGTTCGAAGAGAGAGTTATTATCCGGGGTTTATTATCCGTTAATTATCGAACAGATTTTCTGGTTGACATTGTTAGTGCCTAATTCTCGAGCGTAGACCGAAGTCGAGCCCACGGGTAGAGTATAATTTTATCTGCATTTTCTGCACTGCGAGACCGAGGCAAGTTCCTTCCTACCCTAACTCTTAGAGACTTGTATTTCTGTTCGTATTATTTCATTCGTTAATTATTGTCAAGCTATCAATTATGAGATTTATCTGTGGTTCCTTATGATGCAATGATCATTATTTTCTCGTCGCGATATTTTGCTACTGTTAAAGTTACCTTACTTACGAACTTTATATCCCTTATAAGCGTAGTATCAATTTCGTTGCTATCGGGTCGATCTCATTAATTCGAGACGACTCTTATTATGATTCAGTGAAACTAATCTCATTCGTTCGAGATAGTTAGGTTTATTCTTTTCAGTCGAACTTATTGTACAAGTTCGACAATAGTTATTGATTATATTTTGGTTGGTTCATCTCTCGAATCAACAAATAAGAGTTATAAAAATTAGGATCGTTAGGATTTTATTCATTGATCAAGTGAAAAATATTCTATTTAAACGTTCATCAATTATGAGTATTATAAATATTCGAGAAGTACTATTTGTACAGTACGACTCCCAATTACTTCATTCTAAGACTATCCTCAATATTTCGAGATGGTTGACTTTATTGACGAGGGTTGGCATCTCGTTCGTGTCAACCAATAAAATATTATTATTGAGAATTTACCTCAATCCATTGTTCGGATTGGTGGGACAATTGAGTCAGACTGGCAGCCGCCAGATTTTTAGTTACTTTCCTGGAAGTGTTGTTTTACTTCATCTGTTCAACAAATATTCGGGAATTCTGTAATCTACTGGTCAAATGTGGGAAAGAGGCCCATTTTAGAGAAAGAGAGACTTGTGTACCGTTATGCGGACACGAGATATATTTGGCACTATGCTGCCAGGGTTTAATTAATAACCCCTATGATGCTAGCATTCATACATTTATATTATATTGTTGATAACGTATTGTAGCCGTGATCGGGCGAAGTGCGATATCATTGGAGGACGGTATTCCCGGTCGGATAGTTGATCGCCCCACCGAGATACCGAGAGGTGGAAGACCAGTTTATTCTTAAATCACGAGTCACCAGAGTTATATCAATTGAGTCTTTCGAGTAAACAGTTTCGAGATGAGTATTGAGTCAATGCCAGATTGTGCTATCCGATTTCTAAAATTTCGAGTATTTCTTTTGGTAAATCTTTTTATATTTATTTACCGAGCAAGGAGAGAACTTGCTGAGCACCATAGTTGCTCATTCTTGCTTTACAACATTTTATTCAGCTGTCAAGATGGAAAGAGGCGAGACGTCGAGCCAGGGATCCAGAGGAAAGGGAAAAAGCTCCAGGCTATGCTGACAAGAACTAGATTATCCAGCTGGAACCTTGATATTTATTTCTTTTGTGAACGTTTGTAAGATATTATCCTAAGATGTACTAAGTCGTATTGTAATATTTTGCGAGACCGATCTTGGATCTCTGGAGTGGATCACTTATGCTTCGTTGTATTAAATATTTTGCTTTACTATTGCGTTAACGTGTGCTGCAGGATATTGAGGCAATGTGACGACCCGGATCCCCAGTCCGGGCGGATCTGGGGGCGTTACATTATATGTATTTTAATTTATTTTTTCATTTTTGGAAGGTGTTAGCAAAATTTTTGGGAAGCTGTTAACCGACCGACCAACCAACCAATTATACCATATTTCGCTTATAATAGTATAGGGTAGATTATCATATTCAAATAATGATTCCGTAATAATGCATAATGTAATACTCCGTATTTGTTTAAAATAGAATTTTATATTAATTTGTAAATGTCTCCGTATTTTTATTGTTTATTATATAGTTTTAATTTGTTTTCACTTTCTTGATTTATAATTTGTTGTAAATTTGTTAATAAATATGTGATATAAAAATTATTTTAAATGATTTTGAAAATATTTGGTTTTCAAGTAATTGAAAGAGTCTAAAAAAGTTGGGTGCAGCTGAAGAATTTAATACAAATATAACCAAAAGAGTATGTAACTAAGTATTAATTGGAGTGTAATTAAAAGAGTTTGTTATTTAGTTAAATCTGTGGTTTATCTTTTGTAAAATTACACTTTATATATATTTCAATTTTTTTTTCATTTTAAGAAGATGTTAGCAAAAAAATTTGGGAAGGTGTTGACCGACCAACCAACCAACCAACCATACCATATATCACTTATAATAGTATAGTATAGTTTATCATATTCAAATAATGATTGCATAATAATGCATAATGTAATACTCCGTATTTGTCTAAAATAGAATTTAATATTAATTTTAATTGTCTCCGTTTTTTATTGTTTATTATATCGTTTTAGTTTGTTTTCACTTTATTGATTTATAATTTGTTGTAAATTTGTTAATAAATATGTGATATAAAAATTATTATAAATGATTTTGAAATTATTTGGTTTTCAAGTAATTGAAAGAGTATAAAAAAGTTGGGTGCAGCTGAAGAATTTTAATTCAAATATAACTAAAAGAGTATGTAACTGAATGTTAATTGGAGTGTAATTAAAAGAGTTTGTTATTAAGTAAAATATGTGATTTTTCTTTTGTAAAATTACATTTGTAATTGTGTGAATTTTTTATTGTTTATTATATAGTTTTAGTCTGTTTTCACTTCGTTGATTTATAATTTGTTGTAAATTTTTTAATAAATATGTGACATTAAAATTATTAAAAATAATTTTGAAAATATTTGGTTTTCAAGTAATTAAAAGGGTCTAAAAAAGTTAGGTGTAGTTGAAGAATTTTAACTCAAATATAATTGAATATTAATTGGAGTGTATTAAAAGTGTTTGTTATTAAGTTAAATATGTGGTTTATCATTTGTAAAATTACATTTTATATGTATTTCAATTTATTTTTTCATTTTAGGAAGGTGTTAGCAAAATTTTTGGGAATGTGTTAACCGACCGACCAACCAACCAATTATACCCTATTTCGCTAACACAAATCATCATATAGATACAGAAACAAGATATTACATCTCATTGTCCTTCTAAAAAAATATTCACATCATATACTCCATATTTAATATTAAACTAGCCTATAACCCGTGCGATGCACGACTTTCTTAAAATTAAATAATTTTTTATTTATATTTAAATAATTATTTATCTTATATATATTATTTAATATAATATTGGCATAATATATATTATTAAATAATAATCGTTTAATTATATGATATATTATTCGAATTATGACAATATTTTGTCATCATAATATAAATATAAATGAAAGTATCGTATATACTTATATTCAAATTTTTATTGATATTATCATATTCAAATTATGATTCCATAATAATGCATAATGTAATACTCAGTATTTGTTTAAAATACAATTTAATATTAATTTGTAATTGTGTGAAATTTTTATTATTTATTATACAGTTTTAGTTTGTTTTCACTTCCTTTATTTATAATTTGTTGTAAATTTGTTAATAAATATTAAAAAATTATTAAAAATAAATTTGAAAATATTTGGTTTCCAAGTAATTAAAAGAGTCTAAAAAAGGTGGGTGTGACTGAAGAATTTTAACTCAAATATAACCAAAAGAGTATGTAACTGAATATTAATTGGAATGTATTAAAAGAGTTTGTTATTAAGTTAAATATGTGGTTTATCTTTTGTAAAATTACTTTTTATATGTATTTTAATTTATTTTTTCATTTTTGGAAGGTGTTAGCAAAATTTTTGGGAAGGTGTTAACCGACCGACCAACCAACCAATTATACCATATTTCGTTTATAATAGTATAGTATAGATTATCATATTTAAATAATGATTCCGTAATAATGCATAATGTAATACTCCGTATTTGTTTAAAATAGAATTTTATATTAATTTGTAAATGTCTCCGTATTTTTATTGTTTATTATATAGTTTTAATTTGTTTTCACTTTCTTGATTTATAATTTGTTGTAAATTTGTTAATAAATATGTGATATAAAAATTATTTTAAATGATTTTGAAAATATTTGGTTTTCAAGTAATTGAAAGAGTCTAAAAAAGTTGGGTGCAGCTGAAGAATTTAATACAAATATAACCAAAAGAGTATGTAACTAAATATTAATTGGAGTGTAATTAAAAGAGTTTGTTATTTAGTTAAATCTGTGGTTTATCTTTTGTAAAATTACACTTTATATGTATTTCAATTTTTTTTTCATTTTAAGAAGATGTTAGAAAAAAATTTGGGAAGGTGTTGACCGACCAACCAACCAACCAATTATACCATATATCACTTATAATAGTATAGTATAGATTATCATATTCAAATAATGATTGCATAATAATGCATAATGTAATACTCCGTATTTGTCTAAAATAGAATTTAATATTAATTTTAATTGTCTCCGTATTTTTATTGTTTATTATATAGTTTTAGTTTGTTTTCACTTTATTGATTTATAATTTGTTGTAAATTTGTTAATAAATATGTGATATAAAAATTATTATAAACGATTTTGAAATTATTTGGTTTTCAAGTAATTGAAAGAGTATAAAAAAGTTGGGTGCAGCTGAAGAATTTTAACTCAAATATAACCAAAAGAGCATGTAACTGAATGTTAATTGGAGTGTAATTAAAAGAGTTTGTTATTAAGTAAAATATGTGATTTTTCTTTTGTAAAATTACATTTGTAATTGTGTGAATTTTTTATTGTTTATTATATAGTTTTAGTCTGTTTTCACTTCGTTGATTTATAATTTGTTGTAAATTTTTTAATAAATATGTGACATTAAAATTATTAAAAATAATTTTGAAAATATTTGGTTTTCAAGTTATTAAAAGGGTCTAAAAAAGTTAGGTGTAGTTGAAGAATTTTAACTCAAATATAATTGAATATTAATTGGAGTGTATTAAAAGTGTTTGTTATTAAGTTAAATATGTGGTTTATCATTTGTAAAATTACATTTTATATGTATTTCAATTTATTTTTTCATTTTAGGAAGGTGTTAGCAAAATTTTTGGGAATGTGTTAACCGACCGACCAACCAACCAATTATACCCTATTTCGCTAACACAAATCATCATATAGATACAGAAACAAGATATTACATCTCATTGTCCTTCTAAAAATATATTCACATCATATACTCCATATTTAATATTAAACTAGCCTATAACCCGTGCGATGCACGACTTTCTTAAAATTAAATAATTTTTTATTTATATTTAAATAATTATTTATCTTATATATATTATTTAATATAATATTGGCATAATATATATTATTAAATAATAATCGTTTAATTATATGATATATTATTCGAATTATGACAATATTTTGTCATCATAATATAAATATAAATGAAAGTATCGTATATACTTATATTCAAATTTTTATTGATATTATCATATTCAAATTATGATTCCATAATAATGCATAATGTAATACTCAGTATTTGTTTAAAATACAATTTAATATTAATTTGTAATTGTGTGAAATTTTTATTATTTAGTATACAGTTTTAGTTTGTTTTCACTTCCTTTATTTATAATTTGTTGTAAATTTGTTAATAAATATTAAAAAATTATTAAAAATAATTTTGAAAATATTTGGTTTCCAAGTAATTAAAAGAGTCTAAAAAAAGTGGGTGTGGCTGAAGAATTTTAACTCAAATATAACCAAAAGAGTATGTAACTGAATATTAATTGGAATGTATTAAAAGAGTTTGTTATTAAGTTAAATATGTGGTTTATCTTTTGTAAAATTACTTTTTATATGTATTTTAATTTATTTTTTCATTTTTGGAAGGTGTTAGCAAAATTTTTGGGAAGGTGTTAACCGACCGACCAACCAACCAATTATACCATATTTCGTTTATAATAGTATAGTATAGATTATCATATTTAAATAATGATTCCGTAATAATGCATAATGTAATACTCCGTATTTGTTTAAAATAGAATTTTATATTAATTTGTAAATGTCTCCGTATTTTTATTGTTTATTATATAGTTTTAATTTGTTTTCACTTTCTTGATTTATAATTTCTTGTAAATTTGTTAATAAATATGTGATATAAAAATTATTTTAAATGATTTTGAAAATATTTGGTTTTCAAGTAATTGAAAGAGTCTAAAAAAGTTGGGTGCAGCTGAAGAATTTAATACAAATATAAACAAAAGAGTATGTAACTAAATATTAATTGGAGTGTAATTAAAAGAGTTTGTTATTTAGTTAAATCTGTGGTTTATCTTTTGTAAAATTACACTTTATATGTATTTCAATTTTTTTTTCATTTTAAGAAGATGTTAGAAAAAAATTTGGGAAGGTGTTGACCGACCAACCAACCAACCAATTATACCATATATCACTTATAATAGTATAGTATAGATTATCATATTCAAATAATGATTGCATAATAATGCATAATGTAATACTCCGTATTTGTCTAAAATAGAATTTAATATTAATTTTAATTGTCTCCGTATTTTTATTGTTTATTATATAGTTTTAGTTTGTTTTCACTTTATTGATTTATAATTTGTTGTAAATTTGTTAATAAATATGTGATATAAAAATTATTATAAACGATTTTGAAATTATTTGGTTTTCAAGTAATTGAAAGAGTATAAAAAAGTTGGGTGCAGCTGAAGAATTTTAACTCAAATATAACCAAAAGAGTATGTGACTGAATGTTAATTAGAGTGTAATTAAAAGAGTTTGTTATTAAGTAAAATATGTGATTTTTATTTTGTAAAATTATATTTGTAATTGTGTGAATTTTTTATTGTTTATTATATAGTTTTAGTTTGTTTTCACTTCGTTTGTAATATCCGTAAATTTTCGAAATATATTTTAATTTTGAGCCGAATTTTTGAGTCTCGTTTTAATTAGTCAGCGGGAGAAAAACGAAATCTTTTTATTAAATAATTATATTAAATATTTGCAATCAATTTGTCCCCCATTTGTTTTATTTCTTTTTAATTATTAATTGCCACTTAAATAATAATGATTAGGCATTATGTCCACTAAACATTTGACAATGATTTTGTTTCCATGATTTAACCTTTTTTTTTTTTAAGCAGCATTATACAGTGTGGTTGTCATTTATATAAATCTGATGAGTTATGGATTGTGATACACACAAAAACAAGGTCCCAGTTTTATTTCAGTAAACCAAAACTCTGACTTAGCTATACCCATAAAACAACAAACTCGAGTCTGTATTTACACAAAACAGCAACCAAACACAGAACACAGAGCAGGGGAAACCATTTCATCACAACAACCTCAAACTCTCCTATTTCTACTAAACAAAAACTCGGACTAATTCACAGCAGGGTAGGATTACAAATTCTGTTCTCTCCTTGTTCCTTTATTTGAGTTTGTGTTAAATAATTGTGGTATGTTGACTGATTGATTGGGGGCAGTCGGGATATGAATCGGAGTGGAAAAGTAGTGTTGATTTTGTTGTTGTTATAGTACAGAACCGGGAGAGATTAGAGAGATGTTCGGGGAGAGGGGAGTTCGCAGAGAGATTTAAAGAGAGAGGAGTCGAGAGAGTTTGTGGGGGGAGAGAGATGAATCGGGTGGAAGAGATGAACCGAGAGAGATTGTTGTTGCTTGTATTAATTGGTTCGTTGCTGTTGAGGTTCGAAGTGAGGAATCGAGAGAGAGAGGTTGGGGGTCGAAAGAGAAAGAGAGAGGTGCGAGGGAGGAATGGCGATGGTGGTGGTGGCGTAGAGAGAGTGCAGGAGACGAGAGAGGGTTCAGGAGAGGAGAGATCGAACGAGAGAGAGAGAGAGAGAGAGAGAGAGAGAGAGAGAGAGAGAGAGAGAGAGAGTGTGTGTGTGAGAGAGAGAGGGAGAGAGATGGCAACGAGAGAGAGAGATAGAGAGAGAGAGAGAGAGAGAGAGAGAGATTGCAGAGAGAACAGGGGAAGGGGGAGGTCGAACAGTGGGTCCCACAGGTGGGTCCCACAGGTGGGTCCCACGTTGATGTTAGAATAATGATATAATAATAACGTACCGAATTTAGGATCGTATGTTATAATCGGGATTTAATTACTTGAATTGTTATTAAAAATTTAGAGAGTTAAATTGTTTTATTAAAAATGGTTTAATTGCTTAATTATTAAATAGAAATATTTGTGATTTTGAACACAATTTGGTGATTTAATTAATTGTCGGTAAGAAGGGGTATATTATGAATAAATAGAATAAATATGTTTTTAAACCTGATAATTAGTTATTTTATTAACCGGATCGAGTCAGATTTAATTTAGGGATTTAAAAATTTGTTTTATATTATTAATGAGTTTAGTAAATTAGAATTTGTGAGATTTCTTATAATTAGAATTCTTTGACAATTAGTTTAAAAATGAGAATAATAAATATGGTTTTAAATTGAATAAAAACGGATGTTTGAATTTTTCATTTTGAGTAAGAATTTGGATTTCCAGATATTAAAAATAGGATATATTCTCCAAATTTAATTCCTGTGTTCGAAGAAATATTTATTTATCCCGGAATTAATTTCTGTTATTTATTCCGGAGATTTTATGAGATATTATATTATTATTAATTAGATTATCAGATCGGGAGTATTTTATTCTGAAGAATCGCTCACGTATTTCTGGTTGTCATTTTTTTTTAGAAAATAATTCTCGAGACGTAGATTGACGCCAAGTTCACGGGTAGAGTATATATTTTAGCTTCATTCATTCGTACTTCGAGATCGAGGCAAGTTCGTTCTTACCCTAACTTTTGGAAACTGTGAATTTCTGTTCGTGTTATTTAATTCCTTAATTATTTTTGAGATATTATATATTGAGATTATCTGTTGCTCTATATGATGCAATAATTTCTTTTGAGAATTATTTCTTGTTAAATATTATTATATTGTCAAGTTAGTTTATTTGAGAATTATAATCCCTATAAGCGTAGAAACAATTTAATTGATATCGGGTCGATCCCATTAATTCGAGACGACTATTATTTTATTCAGTGAAACTAATCTCATTCGTCCGAGATAGTTAAATTTATTCTTTTCGATTGAATTTATTGTACAAATTCAATCCTTATTTATTGATTATCTTTCAGTTAGTTCCTCGTTTGAACTAACCGATAGGAGTTTAAAATTATAATTATTAGAGATTTTTCTTCGTCGATCAAGTGAAAAATATTCTATTTAAACGTTCATCAATGTTGAGTATTATAAATATCGAGAAGTACTAATTGTTCAGTACGACTCCCAATTACTTTAATCTTAGGACTATTCTCATAGGTTCGAGATAGTCGATTTTATTGTCAAGGTTTGGCATTTTGTTCATGTCAACCGATAAATTATTATTGAGGATTTACATCAGTCCATTGTTCGGATTGGTGGTGAAATTGAGTCATACTGGCAGTCCGCCAGATTTGTAAATATTTTCTGAAAGAGTTATCTCAAGTTATCTGTACCCAACTATTCGGGAATTCTGTATTCTACTGGTCAATTTTGGGCAAGAGGCCCTTTATAGAGAAAGAGAGACTCGTGTACCGTTTTACGGACCCGAGAATATTTAGGCATTCGTTGCCTTGGTTGAATTGATAACCATTATGATGCTAGCATTCATACATATATATTATAGTTGATATCGTATTGTAGCCGTGATCGGGCGAAGTGCGGTGTCATCGGAGGCCGGTATTCTTGGTTGGTTAGTTGATCGCCCCACCGAGATACGGAGAGGTGGAAGACCAGTTCATTCTTACATCATGAGTTATCAGAGTTATATCAATTGAGTCTTTTGAGTATTCTGTTTTGAGATGAGTTTTGAGCCTTTCGAGTATGATATTTTCAAGATAAATTTGAGTCAAATCACATTGTTACATTCGATATTAAAATTTTGAGTACTTATTTCGGTAAACCTTATTATATTTATATACCGAGCGAGAAGAGAACTTGCTGAGCACTATAGTTGCTCATTCTTGCTTTACAACATTTTGTTCAGCTGTCAAGACGGAGAAAGGCGAGACGTCCAGCCAGGGCTATAAAGGGAAAGGGAAAGCGCAAGGCTATGGCGACAACAATTAGAAGATCCAACTGGAATCTTTATATTTCTATTGATGTGAACTTTTGTAATATATTAATTCGAGATGTATCAAGTTGTTTTGTATTATACTGTGAAGACGATCTTGGACCTGCGGAGTGGGACATTTTATGCTCCGTTGTATTATATATTTTGCTTTGTGATTGCGTAACTTGTGCTACAGGATATTGAGACAATGTGACGACCCGGGTCCCCTGTCAGGGTGGATTTGGGGGCGTTACAGTTTTGGTATCAAAGCCATAGTTATATTTTTAGGAATCGTACGAGCCTTGGAGTATAACCCGATGCGAGCATTTAGAGATATAATACGAACCTAGATCTATAACGCGACGTGAGAATTTAGAGATATGATACGAAGTTGAGATTTTGGCACTAAGCGCCTTACGCCTTTATATATATTTATAGGCATAGCTAGTTGATTGAAACCTGACCGAGATTTTCGTACTTTTGTAGATGTCTACTTCCAGACCAGCTGATTTTCGTTCTACCCGAGATAGATCTCCTACACCTTACCCGCATGGACCACTTAGCTCAGGTTCAGACAGTGACCCGTCTGAAGAGTTTATGCTGATGGTTAGTGACACGGAGGATTCTTCAGTTCAGATCCTTACACCTTCTCCTCCACATGTGATAGATTTAGTAGATTCTCCTGACCAGATCATTGAGATAGTCGATTCTCCTCCACCAGTGATTGATTTAGAGGCTCCTACCCCTGAGACGTTCAGAGTTGAGACCCCAGTGCCCGAGATTACTGATCCAGTTGATGAGAGCCAGCTTTCACCCGTCCGTATTGAGGTTGTACCTACCTTATCAGCTCCAGTATCCGGAGTTGATGTACCTACAGGAGTAGCAGCTCTTGCTGAGTTGTTTACCTTACCTGTTCCCGTCTATGCTTCGACGCCGACAGTCCCTACCGTGCCGGACTACATGTTTCCACCTGTCAGTGCCATGCCTGCTTGTGATACTACTCCATTTGCACCTACCATACATGCACCTGCTCCTGCTCAGCCCACTGTGGTTGCTACTACTGTTGCTATGCCACCTGTTCCTTCTGAGCATCCTGATGTGGCCGGAGGGATGGTCCCTTGGCATGTCCACCATACACTGTTCCAGCATTACCGTTGGTTGTGGGCACGTTATGAGGAGATTTTTACTACTAGGGATAGTATTCTTCGACTATTGTCAGTTTCAGAACCTCTTGCCGTGCATCATGGAGGGAGTCTGTTGGTGAGAGACGTACCCATGGAGATTATGCACCAGATTGCCCTGACGGTTTTGACCGGGCTTCAGACTGACTTAGCCGCATTACCATCATCCAGCACAGGACAGATTGATCAGGCCAGAGTTGCCACCCTGGTTTCAGACATTATCAGAGAGTTCCATCGGAGAGTGGGCGAGATGTTTCTTCAGTGATGACGTCGAGTTGGACCCTTCTGTAGTAGGGTGCATATATCATGTTGATCTTGGTATTTTAGACCTGGTGCCCAGCCTGTTGGGTAGTAACCTCTGTTATTTCTACTAGACTAGTATGTTGGCTAGTTACTTTTACGATGTACTTATTATCAACGACCAGTTTGTATTCAGTACCATGACCTGGATTTCACCAGTATGGAATCTTATCAGTATTATATTGTGATCTGCTATAGTATCGTTATCTCATTTTGTTTATTATAGATCTGTGTTATATTAGAATAGCATGTTAGAATAATTTCCATGTTACCCCTGAATTAGTTAAAAATTTCTTTTCCGATACTACGACTTAAAAAGAATTTTCGAGAACCAGAGATTTATGATAATTGAATTTTTGAGAACCGCCATTTAAATTGAGATAAATCTTCACGAGTATCTAAAATCTTTTTATATCGAGAAATGAGAGTAACTGCTTATAAGAGACAAGAAAGAGTTGTGATTTTGAGTATTGTGAGGAACCATAAATTTGACCGAGTATTTATTTATGAATGCCTATCATTACTTTGCCAGCAATGGTGTCGTATAATTGCAAACCTGAGATATAATACCATATTGTTTTCATCTTTATAGAAAAAGATGGCACCAAAAAGAGGAAGACCCGCAAAGAATCCTCGTCCTCCACCCGAGGTGAATCCAGGGAATGAGGTTCCACCTCAGAACCAAGTTCCAAACCCGGAACCACAACTCGCTCGAGGTCCCAACCAAGAAAATAACCCGATGAGTCTACTTATGAACTTTCTTATTCAGCATACCCAGAACCCTCAGCCTCAGCTATACCAAAATATAGGAGGGAATCCACCTCCAGCTCAACTGACCCAAACTACTGTGAGTTTCAAATCATTCAAATCCTTGAGTCCACCTGAGTTTAAAGGTACCACTAACCCAGTGGAAGCTAGAATCTGGTTACGTGAAATAGAGAAGACCTTTGAGATCGTAGGGGTAGAAGAAGAGAAGAAAACCATCTTTGCAGCCTACATGTTAAAAGGTGAGGCGAATTATTGGTGGGAATCAAAGAGAGCAATGGAAGGGAACGTAGTCATACCCTGGACCAGGTTCACACAGCTATTTTTGGAGAAATATTTTCCTAAATACTTGGAGAGCCAAATGGAGGTCAAGTTTCTGGAACTCAAGCAAGGCAACATGACTGTAGCTGAATATGAAGCCAAGTTTTCTGAACTCTCTAGGTTTGTGCCTTACCATGTGGATACAGACGAAAAGAGAGCTAAACGTTTTCAACTAGGGCTGAAGCCGTGGATCCAGAATCGAGTTGCGGTCCTAGAAATCACCAACTATGCTACTGTGGTTCAAAAAGCATCTATTGTGGAAAGTGGATCTGAGTTGTACTCAAAGGACAAGGATATAAAGAAAAGGAAGTTTCATAATCGTGGAAATAATTTTGAGAAGAAGCCGGACGATCGGAATGGAAAGAGACCTTTTGTGAAGCGGGAAGACAGAAGCAATGATACAAAGAGAACTGAGAATCAAGACGCTAGGGGAAACAATCAAAGGTCCAGACCCACTCAGGCAGCCAATCTAATTCAAGGAAGGCCACCGCTACCCGAATGCAAAACGTGTGGAAGGAAGCACCCAGGACCATGTAATCTGGCCAACATTGTTTGTTATAACTGTGGACAAAAAGGGCACTATTCTTCTCACTGCAAGGATAAGGCCGTTACTTGTTTCAATTGCGGAAAGAAAGGACATATCGCACGAGATTGCAAGTCACCACCAAAGGAGACAACTGCACCTAGACTCATGGCACCTCCCAGCAACAAGCCAACTGCTCGTACTTTCAACATGACGGTGAAGGATGCTATTGCTGATAGTGATGTGATTGCAGGTACGCTTTTAGTCAATTCCGTAGATGCATGTGTTTTGTTTGATTCGGGAGCAACAAAATCTTTCATATCGGAGAATTTTAGGAATAAATTGGATATTCAGTCCGTACCATTAGGGGAGACATTGATTATAGAAGTAGCAAATCAGGAAAAAGTCCCTGTAGATCAGATATGTCCAGATTGTGGAATCGAAATCCAAGGACAACGTTTCGAAGCAGACCTTCTTTCTTTTAATTTAGGGGAGTTTGATATAATTCTGGGAATGGATTGGTTGACACGTTATGATGCCCAAATCAATTGTCGGCGTAAGTGGGTTAGTGTAAAGGGACCCAACGGCAAAAGAATACAATTTCGCGGAAGGAAACCTACTAGTAATTTTCTGACTTTGATTCAAGCGAAGAAACTACTAAGAAGTGGGTGTCAAGCCTACTTAGCTTATGTGGTTGACAACGAGAAGCAAGCCCCTGCCATTGATGAAATTCCTGTAGTGAATCAATTCGAAGATGTTTTTCCTGAAGAGTTACCTGGATTGCCGCCCGACAGAGAAATAGAATTCAATATCGATCTTGCCCCGGGAACTGCACCAATTTCCAAAGCACCATACCGAATGGCTCCAGTTGAGATGAAGGAGTTGGCTGTCCAACTGCAAGAATTACTTGACAAAGGCGTAATCAGACCAAGTGTATCCCCGTGGGGAGCTCCAGTGCTGTTCGTGAAGAAGAAGGACGGATCTATGCGATTATGTATTGATTATCGTGAGTTGAACAAGATGACCATCAAGAACAAGTACCCTCTACCTCGAATCGACGATCTGTTTGACCAACTTAAGGGAGCTAGATGTTTTTCAAAGATTGATTTGAGATCCGGCTATCATCAACTAAAGATCAAGCCTGAGGATATTCCTAAGACTGCCTTTAGGACCCGATATGGACATTACGAATTCTTAGTCATGTCTTTTGGATTGACGAATGCGCCAGCTGCTTTTATGGACTTGATGAATCGTGTGTTCAAGAGGTATTTGGACAAGTTCGTGATTGTATTTATTGATGACATCCTGATATACTCGAAGTCTCCTGAGGAACATGCTGAACACCTCCGTTTAGTTCTGGAAACGCTGCGGAAGGAAAAGTTATATGCGAAATTCTCAAAGTGTGAGTTCTGGCTAAAAGAAGTTCAATTTTTGGGACACATTGTAAGTGGCGAAGGGATTTCTGTACACCCCGCAAAGATAGAAGCCGTAGCAAATTGGGAGAGACCCAAGACTCCAACCGAAGTTAGAAGTTTCCTTGGATTGGCTGGATACTATCGAAGGTTCGTGAAGGATTTCTCAAAGATAGCTACACCACTGACTCGACTTACCAGAAAGAGTGAAAAGTTCGAATGGACCCCCAAATGTGAAGATAGCTTTCAAGAATTGAAGAAGAGATTGACTACTGCCCCGGTGTTGACCTTACCCGATGAGAAAGGCGATTTCGTAATTTACAGCGACGCTTCTCACAAGGGTTTAGGATGTGTTCTGATGCAACACGGAAAAGTAATAGCTTATGCCTCTCGGCAACTGAAGGAGTATGAGTCCCGTTACCCTACTCACGATTTGGAACTTGCTGCTATTGTTTTCGCACTCAAGATTTGGAGACATTACCTTTACGGAGAGAAATGCGAGATTTACACGGATCACAAGAGCTTAAAGTATATATTCACGCAGAAGGAATTAAACATGAGACAAAGAAGATGGTTGGAGTTGATCAAAGACTATGATTGCTCGATAAACTACCACCCAGGGAAGGCTAATGTTGTAGCTGATGCTTTAAGTAGAAAGGAGAGACTAAACCTGTTGACAACCTCAGAAGAATTGGTCAGAGAATTTGAGAAAATGGAATTGGAAGTCAAGATCCCAGTCCAAAACAATGAAAGAGTTTACAGCATTCAGTTTCAACCGGAGTTACTCGAGAAGATTCGCCGTTGTCAAGAGCAAGTGATGGAAGAAAGAAGATCAGAGTTGACCGGAGAAGAATTTCTAAGTTCAAAAGATGAAAAGGGAATTAAGCGATTTGCATCGAGAATATGGATTCCTAATGTTACAGAGTTGAAGGAAGAAATTATGAGTGAAGCGCATAACTCGAGATATTCCATCCACCCAGGGAGCACAAAAATGTATCAAGACATCAAGTTGAATTATTGGTGGCCCAACATGAAGAGGGAGATTGCAGAATGGGTAAGTAAGTGTTTGACATGTCAGAAAGTGAAGGCAGAACATCAACGACCAAGTGGACTTCTACAACCTTTAGAGATACCAGAGTGGAAATGGGAGCATATCACCATGGATTTTGTCGTAGGATTGCCCCGAACTAGAGCCAGTCATGATGCGATTTGGGTTATCGTCGATAGACTCACTAAATCTGCGCATTTCCTACCAATTAGTGATAAGTATTCCGTTGAGAGATTGGTGAACATATACCTAAAGGAAATTGTAGTTCGTCACGGAGTGCCTGTTTCGATTGTTTTTGATAGAGATGCCCGTTTTACTTCACGATTTTGGAAAAGTTTTCAAGAATGTCTTGGCACGAAGTTAAATCTGAGCACTGCATATCATCCACAGACCGACGGACAAAGTGAAAGGACGATTCAAACAGTTGAAGATATGTTAAGAGCCTGTGCACTTGATTTTAAAGGAAGTTGGGATGAGCATTTGCCCCTAGTCGAGTTTGCTTACAACAATAGTTACCATTCGAGCATATGTATGGCACCTTATGAAGCTTTGTACGGAAGGAAGTGTAGATCACCGTTATATTGGGATGAAGTAGGAGAAAGAAAGATACTAGGACCGGAATTACTTCAACAAACTAAGCAAGCAACCGAGGTTATTCGAAAAAGGTTAGTTGCAGCTCAAGATCGACAGAGGAAGTATGCAAATCAAAA
This sequence comes from Saposhnikovia divaricata, assembly GCA_036435485.1. NCBI lineage: Eukaryota > Viridiplantae > Streptophyta > Magnoliopsida > Apiales > Apiaceae > Saposhnikovia > Saposhnikovia divaricata. The sequence goes on along the minus strand of JAZHRN010000145.1, from coordinate 8,777,117 downwards.
GAGGAAAGACAAAGCGTTTGAAATGGGAGATAAAGTGATGCTAAAAGTTTCACCTTGGAAAGGAGTAATGAGATTCGGAAGGAAAGGCAAGTTAAGCCCCAGATATATAGGACCTTTCGAGATTCTTAAGAAGATAGGACCACTAGCTTATCAGTTGGCCCTACCTCCAGACCTTCAGCATATCCACGACGTGTTTCATGTTTCTGCATTAAGAGAGTACCATTCTGATTTCAGGCACGTTATAACCTACGAACCAGTGGAAATTCGCCCCGATTTGACATACGAAGAAAAGCCAGTGGAGATCCTAGATTACAAAGTGCAAGAGTTAAGAACTAAGAAAGTGAATTTAGTGAAAGTACTTTGGAGGAACCACCAAGTTGAGGAAGCCACGTGGGAATTAGAAAGTGAAATGCGGAATAAATATCCGGAATTGTTTAGTGCATAGTTTTGATTCCGAGGACGGAATCCTATAAGGGGGGAAGACTGTAATATCCGTAAATTTTCGAAATATATTTTAATTTTGAGCCGAATTTTTGAGTCTCGTTTTAATTAGTCAGCGGGAGAAAAACGAAATCTTTTTATTAAATAATTATATTAAATATTTGCAATCAATTTGTCCCCCATTTGTTTTATTTCTTTTTAATTATTAATTGCCACTTAAATAATAATGATTAGGCATTATGTCCACTAAACATTTGACAATGATTTTGTTTCCATGATTTAACCTTTTTTTTTTTAAGCAGCATTATACAGTGTGGTTGTCATTTATATAAATCTGATGAGTTATGGATTGTGATACACACAAAAACAAGGTCCCAGTTTTATTTCAGTAAACCAAAACTCTGACTTAGCTATACCCATAAAACAACAAACTCGAGTCTGTATTTACACAAAACAGCAACCAAACACAGAACACAGAGCAGGGGAAACCATTTCATCACAACAACCTCAAACTCTCCTATTTCTACTAAACAAAAACTCGGACTAATTCACAGCAGGGTAGGATTACAAATTCTATTCTCTCCTTGTTCCTTTATTTGAGTTTGTGTTAAATAATTGTGGTATGTTGACTGATTGATTGGGGGCAGTCGGGATATGAATCGGAGTGGAAAAGTAGTGTTGATTTTGTTGTTGTTATAGTACAGAACCGGGAGAGATTAGAGAGATGTTCGGGGAGAGGGGAGTTCGCAGAGAGATTTAAAGAGAGAGGAGTCGAGAGAGTTTGTGGGGGGAGAGAGATGAATCGGGTGGAAGAGATGAACCGAGAGAGATTGTTGTTGCTTGTATTAATTGGTTCGTTGCTGTTGAGGTTCGAAGTGAGGAATCGAGAGAGAGAGGTTGGGGGTCGAAAGAGAAAGAGAGAGGTGCGAGGGAGGAATGGCGATGGTGGTGGTGGCGTAGAGAGAGTGCAGGAGACGAGAGAGGGTTCAGGAGAGGAGAGATCGAACGAGAGAGAGAGAGAGAGAGAGAGAGAGAGAGAGAGAGTGTGTGTGTGAGAGAGAGAGGGAGAGAGATGGCAACGAGAGAGAGAGATAGAGAGAGAGAGAGAGAGAGAGAGGGAGAGAGAGAGAGAGATTGCAGAGAGAACAGGGGAATGGGGAGGTCGAACAGTGGGTCCCACAGGTGGGTCCCACAGGTGGGTCCCACGTTGATGTTAGAATAATGATATAATAATAACGTACCGAATTTAGGATCGTATGTTATAATCGGGATTTAATTACTTGAATTGTTATTAAAAATTTAGAGAGTTAAATTGTTTTATTAAAAATGGTTTAATTGCTTAATTATTAAATAGAAATATTTGTGATTTTGAACACAATTTGGTGATTTAATTAATTGTCGGTAAGAAGGGGTATATTATGAATAAATAGAATAAATATGTTTTTAAACCTGATAATTAGTTATTTTATTAACCGGATCGAGTCAGATTTAATTTAGGGATTTAAAAATTTGTTTTATATTATTAATGAGTTTAGTAAATTAGAATTTGTGAGATTTCTTATAATTAGAATTCTTTGACAATTAGTTTAAAAATGAGAATAATAAATATGGTTTTAAATTGAATAAAAACGGATGTTTGAATTTTTCATTTTGAGTAAGAATTTGGATTTCCAGATATTAAAAATAGGATATATTCTCCAGATTTAATTCCTGTGTTCGAAGAAATATTTATTTATCCCGGAATTAATTTCTGTTATTTATTCCGGAGATTTTATGAGATATTATATTATTATTAATTAGATTATCAGATCGGGAGTATTTTATTCTGAAGAATCGCTCACGTATTTCTAGTTGTCATTTATTTTTAGAAAATAATTCTCGAGACGTAGATTGACGCCAAGTTCACGGGTAGAGTATATATTTTAGCTTCATTCATTCGTACTTCGAGATCGAGGCAAGTTCGTTCTTACCCTAACTTTTGGAAACTGTGAATTTCTGTTCGTGTTATTTAATTCCTTAATTATTTTTGAGATATTATATATTGAGATTATCTGTTGCTCTATATGATGCAATAATTTCTTTTGAGAATTATTTCTTGTTAAATATTATTATATTGTCAAGTTAGTTTATTTGAGAATTATAATCCCTATAAGCGTAGAAACAATTTAATTGATATCGGGTCGATCCCATTAATTCGAGACGACTATTATTTTATTCAGTGAAACTAATCTCATTCGTCCGAGATAGTTAAATTTATTCTTTTCGATTGAATTTATTGTACAAATTCAATCCTTATTTATTGATTATCTTTCAGTTAGTTCCTCGTTTGAACTAACCGATAGGAGTTTAAAATTATAATTATTAGAGATTTTTCTTCGTCGATCAAGTGAAAAATATTCTATTTAAACGTTCATCAATGTTGAGTATTATAAATATCGAGAAGTACTAATTGTTCAGTACGACTCCCAATTACTTTAATCTTAGGACTATTCTCATAGGTTCGAGATAGTCGATTTTATTGTCAAGGTTTGGCATTTTGTTCATGTCAACCGATAAATTATTATTGAGGATTTACATCAGTCCATTGTTCGGATTGGTGGTGAAATTGAGTCATACTGGCAGTCCGCCAGATTTGTAAATATTTTCTGAAAGAGTTATCTCAAGTTATCTGTACCCAACTATTCGGGAATTCTGTATTCTACTGGTCAATTTTGGGCAAGAGGCCCTTTATAGAGAAAGAGAGACTCGTGTACCGTTTTACGGACCCGAGAATATTTAGGCATTCGTTGCCTTGGTTGAATTGATAACCATTATGATGCTAGCATTCATACATATATATTATAGTTGATATCGTATTGTAGCCGTGATCGGGCGAAGTGCGGTGTCATCGGAGGCCGGTATTCTTGGTTGGTTAGTTGATCGTCCCACCGAGATACGGAGAGGTGGAAGACCAGTTCATTCTTACATCATGAGTTATCAGAGTTATATCAATTGAGTCTTTTGAGTATTCTGTTTTGAGATGAGTTTTGAGCCTTTCGAGTATGATATTTTCAAGATAAATTTGAGTCAAATCACATTGTTACATTCGATATTAAAATTTTGAGTACTTATTTCGGTAAACCTTATTATATTTATATACCGAGCGAGAAGAGAACTTGCTGAGCACTATAGTTGCTCATTCTTGCTTTACAACATTTTGTTCAGCTGTCAAGACGGAGAAAGGCGAGACGTCCAGCCAGGGCTATAAAGGGAAAGGGAAAGCGCAAGGCTATGGCGACAACAATTAGAAGATCCAACTGGAATCTTTATATTTCTATTGATGTGAACTTTTGTAATATATTAATTCGAGATGTATCAAGTTGTTTTGTATTATACTGTGAAGACGATCTTGGACCTGCGGAGTGGGACATTTTATGCTCCGTTGTATTATATATTTTGCTTTGTGATTGCGTAACTTGTGCTACAGGATATTGAGACAATGTGACGACCCGGGTCCCCTGTCAGGGTGGATTTGGGGGCGTTACATCGTTGATTTATAATTTGTTGTAAATTTGTTAATAAATATGTGATATTAAAATTATTAAAAATAATTTTGAAAATATTTGGTTTTCAAGTAATTAAAAGGGTCTAAAAAAGTTAGGTGTAGCTGAAGAATTTTAACTCAAATATAATTGAATATTAATTGGAGTGTATTAAAAGTGTTTGTTATTAAGTTAAATATGTGGTTTATCTTTTGTAAAATTACATTTTATATGTATTTCTATTTATTTTTTCATTTTAGGAAGGTGTTAGCAAAATTTTTGGGAAGGTGTTAACCGACCGACCAACCAACCAATTATACCCTATTTCGCTTATAATAATATAGTATAGATAAGCGATTTTAAATACGTGATTTTCTAAATCAATATATCCTTCCCCCCTTAAAAGGATTCTGTCCTCAGAATCAATCCTAAGAACACAAGTAATAGTACTTCTCAAACATTCGCTTTCAATTTCCCAGGATGTATTTTCAACTTTAGGACTCCTCATAATAACTCATACATCGATAGGCTTATCCTGTAAGCCCTCAAATTCCAAAATAAACTCAAACCTTACCCTTACAAATTTCGTTAATTCGAAACATTTATTACTCTTAAACGAATGCCGATAAATAAATAAATCCATGATACCTTGATTCCAATCTGTCAACCAAACCTCATATCATCTATTCTCGATCGCGTCCTTGAAATTAAATACTACAATTAAACACATACGTCATTAAATTCACATCAAACATGATTCGATTAACAACTCAATTCTCACTCTTATAAAAACACTTTTATCCTCGATATTTACAGTTTTGAAAACTAATAAACTTCATAACCTTGACTTTAATATAACCCACACGATATGTCGAAGGACCGTACAATGTCACAATACTCGTCTGAATATCCTAAGGCGAACCTTATCCTAAATTGTTCTATCTAACGTTCGTCTCACAAACGTATACCCACCCATCCTAATTGTTTCAGTGGCCATAACCTGTAGCTCTGATACCAACTGTGGCATCCCAGTATCCGAGGTACAGATTTGGGGCCACTAACCACAATCAACATAATATATATGAACAATCATACATAACCGAACATCAACTCTCACAGCCGTAACATCTACTCACCAACAGCACCTCTGTCGAGAAACACACATACCACCCCCTTTTCTTACCCTTTCGCCATTTCAACATCACATACATACCCACATCGACAACCAGCAACCCCAAAATCCGGCTCACCCACACGACCACCCACACGCACATATCAGTCCCTCAACCTCCCCTGTTTCTTCCCTCTTTCTTCCTGCCTCCTTCGAACAATACAACACTACGACCCACTACACAACACCATAGATAAACTCACACACCACAGCAGATTAAGCTCCTATATACCCACGTATACACACATACGCATTATATACACGCACACACGGCTGTGCCTCTACACACACAATGATTCAATCGCGCACACACCCACACAGCCGGAAAACACGCAACCACTCCCAACATTACACCAACCTGCACTCACAATACTCACACACGAACAGGGGAGAGCGACAAAGAGTAATCGGGAGGGAGAGAGATGGGAGAGGGAAACAAACGAGAGAGATTGTGAGGGAGAGAGATGAGAGAGATATTGTGGAGAGAGAGATATAAGATTGAGAGAGACCATCGAGATTGATCTGGAAGAAAAGAGAGGCGGATGCCTCTAAAAGAAATATCTAAGGGCATTTCAGTAATTTCGTATGATGATAATCACATTCAATCAATTTAAATCACTTCTAAATTAGAAATTAAATATAAAATAGATGGAAAATTAAATTTAAAATTTCTAAAATAAAGATCATGAATTTACAGAAACTCCCATATTTTTAAAATATTTTTAGGATCAAAAATGAAATAAATATGGATTTTACAAATTTTGATGCTTTAAATACAATAAAACTCTAAAATCATTTTAAAATACTTAAACACCCAAAATAATTCTCCCAATAATTTTAAAAACCAATTAATATCATAAAGATGATAACATAAAAGATTTCATGATTTTTAACAACTCCGATGATTTTATAAAAATCTCAGAAGATCAATAATGCATGATTTAAATCATCAAAACAGAGAAAAAGATACACGGACTTATCTAGCATACACAAATCATCATATATATATATATATATATATATATAGAAACACGATACTACATCTCATTGTCCTTCTGAAAAAATATTCACATCATATACTCCATATTTAATATTAAATAAACGATTTTAAATACGTGATTTTCTAAATCGTTATAGAATCTTGTCAACTAATCGATTGGTGTGTATGCGCTTTGTAACGGTGTTTGTGAATCTCGAATTGTGTATAGTTCCCTAACCTAACAGATTTCACAGAAGTAATTAAAGAAGGCATTATTTATATCATCAGGCTTAGTGAGATTTGATCATTCCACCAGATTTTTGTAATCCTGTTTCTAGCTCTTCTCCTCTGAATGCTTTGATGAAAAAATTTTGTGTTTCTGTCTCAATACTTTAACCACTTCAACTTTGCCTTTTGCTTCAATATCTCATCCCTTATCAGCAATAAGTCTTCCAACTTCACCCTCAAAGCCATTATTTCATCTCTGGATGATATCCACATTTTCAGTCTGGTTCCAGGAAATGATTTCTTTCTTAACAGTCCTGAGTAAAGATTGAATGCTTGGAGAAGATGAGGCCCTGTTAACATAAGAAGTGCTTTATGATATGATTTTCTCTTTGGATAGGCTTTCAACATCCATTCCCCAGAGGATATCCACTTGCTATTAATCAGAGCCCTATCCAACTTGTTTTTTTACCATCAGGTCCAAACCAAGTGCATTAACAATAGATAAATCTATTAAGTTGCAATCTTAAATAAATTCATTTAGGGCTTCAGAGTCCTTGCTCCTATAAACACAATTGCATCTTTCACTTGCAAACCTTATACTTTTAAAATCTTCATTAACTAGGATTAGATCATCTGCATATAAAAGAATCTTCTATGCTAATTCTCTTAAAATTTAGACTTTCTTCAATCTGTCTTGAGGGGCAAATATATTGACCACATGAAAAATTTGACTTGTATTCAATTAGAAAGAACACCAAATTCAATTCCTATATGACTCATACATTAGAGAAAAAGGACCCTGAGATTGATCTCAGGAATTTTTCCTAAGATACTAAAGAAATATACTTTAAATCTGATTGGGCCCGCAGGGCTAATTAAAATTTTTTGATTTTACAAAAATGCCCATACTATAAAAATTCTGATTTGCATATAATTCACATGTATCTCAGGAAATTTACCTGAGATATATCTCAGGTTACCCAATCTCCAGACATTAATAGCAAAAGATACATATCAATTAAACCCCCATTCTGGGCATGAACTTTGTCATTGATGAGATACTTGAAACCAAATAATATCCCTTGATTGTATATGTATTCGATGAGTATAATCTTCCTTGTCACTCCATATATCATGGGAAACACCTTATAACTCCTTATACTCACTGATTGAATCAGATTTGCTAATAATACTTAGGGTAAAAATAATAATTTTTCGAAATCTTTGTGTTCAGAAATTAAGAATATATAGATACAGATGATGAGCAGGCAGTTGATACAACTATTAGAATATTAATGAAGGAGAAACGTAAGTAGTAAAACTTGAAGGTGGATCGCTATCAAGAGTTAGAGCTGCAAAAGCTATTCTTGATGCTGGAATCGCTGTTATGGGTCATGTAGGACCAACTCCTCAAGCAATTAGTTTTCAAGGGGGATTTAGGCCTCAACGAAAAACTATTGTTTCTGCTGTCAAGGTATCTCTTATGCATGATTTCATTTTATTCATACACACTTCCATTTAAGTGTTTCTTTGAGAAATTTTAATTATTATGTCATATGAAGGTTATGGAGGCCGCAATGGCCTTGGAGGAAGCTGAATGTTTCTCGGTTGTTCTTGAATATGTGTCTCCTTTAGTGGCTGCTGCAGTAACATCTACTCTTAAAGTATTCACCATTACAGTTGGGGCTGGTCCATTATGTGGTGGATAGGTTAGTTAATTGGCTTGACTTCCTTTTAAATTATGATCCTTAATGGCGATTAACTATAAGTTTGATCGTTAATGGCGATTAAATAGAAAATTATTTAGGCACCTGGATATCAGGTTGTAATATATATTAGTGTTGATGCAGGCTTTAGTTTACCATGACATAGTGGGAATGATGCATCATGCATCACCCACAACATTCAAAGGCCAGTTCACCCTACATATTTTAAGAACTATAAAACAATATTTCGGAATCACCGAAAAGTTCGTGAAGCAATATGGTGAGGTTGGAATTGCAATCAATAAAGATCTAACAGAGTACAAGAAAGAAGTAAAAAGGGCCTCGTACCCTGATCCTGCCCACAGCCTATACAAATTTAATAGCGATGATGTAGATGTTTTCTTAAAGGAGTTGCAAAAGTTAGGACTGGATGGGGCAGCATCTGAAGCTGCTGACATGATGGAAACAACTAGTTATGTTACTTAATTAGTGGAGGTCAATTCGTGATTACTTCATGATATGAGAACTGATCTGTGCATTTTTTGGTCCTTGTATACACAATGACGAATGAGTGACAACTGATACATATGTGTTGTTTCGTGGTATTATCAATTATGCATGTATTGCTAAACCTATGGAGCAAGTTCTCAAACTGTTGTTGCTAGATGAACCAATACTAGTCTATATAACACGGATGATTTTTAATATTTTTAATATTTTTATTTTTGATATTTTATCTTATTATTCATAATTTTAATATTTTTCAATTAGTAGGAAAATAAATTATAGAAGATATTAACATATAATATTACAAACTGTATTTGATAGCATTCTAAAACATAGTGTTTTTCTTCTATATTGAAAATAGACAGTATAACTTTTTAAATTTAATATGTTGTTGACGGAAATTGAACCTTGAATTACTTAGAGTGGTTTATAAGTTAATATAAATGTTTGTGAAAACAGATAATATAAATTTTTAACTAAAATATGTTGTTGACGGGAATCGAACTTAAACTTCTGAGAGTATTTGTTTATAAGATAATATAAATGTTTAATAAAAATATGTTGTTGACGGGATTCGAACCTTGAACTTATGGGAGTATTTTAAATATTAAAAGAAAAATATTTTTTAGCATTACATCCAACAATTATTTTTTATTTATCTTAAATCTAACGATTGTTATACAGTGTATCAAATTTAGTTTACCAAATGACATACCATATATTCCGCTTATAATAATACTGGCCTATAACCCGTGCGATGTACGGATGATTTTTAATATTTTTATTTTATTTTTAATATTTATTATTATTATTCATAATTTTAATATATATTTTTCAATTAGTAAAAAAAATAAATTGTAGAAGATACTAAAATAATAATATACATATTTTATAGTATTCTAAATGATAATGTTTTTCTTCTATATTAAAAATAAATAATATAACTTTTTAAATTTAAAATAATTTTATTGAAATTTATATAATATTTTTATATAAACATTATTTTCAATTTAATTTTAATTTAATATAATTTGATATATTTATATTTAAGGATTATACTTATGTTCTTATTATAAACTATGTATACTGATTTTAATATATTTTATTAATGATTAAAAAATATGGTGTGATATTTTTAAATATATATTAATGATTGCAACTAAAAGTAAAAATGTGAAAAAAGCAATCAGTTAATTATCATTAATTATATTATTTTAATATTTATTTTAATAATTAGGATAACCAAATCGAAAACTGAAAACCAACCGACAAACTTTCATTACAAATGCAAGTTTTATCAGAATGCTAATAAAATTTGTGAATATGGCTAGAATACTTGGCGTACTTTGCATTGCATGAATTATCCGTGAGTTTAAAATTTTTAAATAAAAAAGAAGATGGAGTTTAAGATTTAATAATTTTGTTAAATAAGCCACTTAAAAAAATTTAAAAGAACTGGGCTTGGAAAATAAAAAGATATAATTTGGCCTTGAAGGTCTTGGACATCTAGTCGAACTCTGATTTAGCAGGCCTAATTCGACTATGACTAATAGTCGTGTTTTGGTGTGTGTTGTATGACAAAAAATGATAATGTTTTTCTTCTATATTAAAAATAGATAATATAATTTTTTAAATTTAAAATAATTTTGTTGAAATTTATATTATATTTCTATATAAACATTATTTTCAATATTTTTTTAATTTTAATTTAATATAATTTGATATATTCATATTTAAGGATTATACTCATGTTTTTTTATTATAAACAATGTATACTGGTTTTAATATATTTTATAAATGATTGAAAGATATGGTGTGATATTTTTGAATATATATTAATGATTGCAACTAAAAGTAAATGTGAAAATGACAATTAGTTAATTACCATTAATTATATTATGTTATTATTTATTTTAATAATTAGGATAACCAAATCGAAAACAAAACCGACAAACTTTTATTACAAATGCAAGTTTTATCAGAATGCTAATGAAATTTGTGAATATGGCTAGAAAATTTGACGTACTTTGTATTGCATGAATTACACGTGATTTAAAAATAAAAAAGAAGATAGGGTTTAAGATTCAATAATTTTGTTAGATAAACCACTTTAAAAAATTAAAATAACTGGGTTCGGAAAATAAAAAGATATAATTGGGCCTTGAAGGTCTTAGACATCTAATCGGACTCTAATTTAGCAGGCATAATTTGATTATGAGTAACAGTAGTGTTTTGTTTTGGTGTGTGTTGTATGACCAAAAAAGAGTGACCACGCTTCAAAAAAGAGTGACCACGCTTCTTATTGTACTGGCAACATTTTTATCTCCCAACACTAACTTTGGAAGAGATGGAGGTCCATATTGTGTTTGTGTGATGATATGCGTTAGATGTAGGAGTTTTAGATCACTAATATATTATGTTTAATAGAGATATGTTATTGGTGGGATTCGAACTTGGAACCTATAAGAGTATTTCAAATATTAGAAAAGAAATATTTTTTTAGCATTAGATCCAACGGTTCTTATTTGTTTTTCTTAAAATCCTACGGTTGTTATTGTGTGTACCAAAAAAAGTGTACCAAACCGACAACCAAATATATCATGTTTCGCTTATAATAATATAGTATAGAATATATATTAATGATTGCAACTAAAAGTAAACGTGAAAATGGCAATCAGTTAATTACGATTAATTATATTATGTTATTATTTATTTTAATAATTAGGATAATCAAATCAAAAACAAAACCGACAAACTTTTATTACAAATGCAAGTTTTATCAGAATGCTAATAAAATTTGTGAATATGGCTAGAAAATTTGGCGTACTTTGCATTGCATGAATTACACGTGATTTAAAAATAAAAAAGAAGATGGGGTTTAAGATTCAATAATTTTGTTAAATAAATCACTTAAAAAAAATAAGCTTTAAATCCGTGCGATGCACTATAATACCCCCAATATTTTAGTTAATTATCTAATTATCAAAATTTATATTACATAAAATATGTGTTAAAATATATTTATTTATATTATATTCTACAAATATTTAGAAGCTAGTTTTGGAATCCTAATCGGATTTTAAAACTTAAGATAAGCTTGAGTTAAGTTATTTTAGTAGATCTGATCACCTATTTTTTAGTCATACTAATCCTTTTACCCTTATAAATAAATGTTAATATACACGTATAGGGAGCACAACATCACAGAGTGTAAATCAGGGGAGGTAGTGTATCGAGATTGTCTCTATTTTTTTTGGTAAGGTTAATTGAACTACCTATATACAAGTACTATGAGTTTGGTTTATACTATTTATTATATTTCATTCTAAGTATTCGATTAATTGTATGGGTGCAGGCATGCAATGACAAGACTAGTAAGTGTGCAGAGTACTCATCTTGAAACTATCAAATACAATAAGGTTGAATATTGATTTCGATATATTTATATAAATATTTTATGTTGAATGTTTAACTCATGTTGCCTTTATATATTTTCCAGTATTTCACTCGTCCATTCTTAGAATACGATCTAGTTCTGGTCTTCGAATTCCCGGTTAATCTATTATTGTAAGCCAATCATATTTTTTTTATATATATACATGTATGGTTTTCGTTGTACATTAATTTGGCATGGTTATTAATTCTTGATTTTTTTTATTGTTTTGGTATTAATTTTTGTTTCCTTATGTTGGTTTTCATTATTAATACTACTTTTAGTGTATCAAATCATATAATTGTGTTACATTGGATTAAAGTTGTATAGGCATATTGTAATTTATTTTACTAATTTTTTTTAAAACGAGACATATTTTAAAATAAATTATTAATTTAATTTTATTTTAAAGGTATTGTTTGAAAGATACGTATGTAACTGAATTTGACCATTTTGGTATGTTTTGGAGGTGCTAGTGTCTTTGTATTCATAAAGGAGTTATTTTGCATATATAGGATTTTATTAAATGTTCGTTACCAGGTTTTAATAATTTTTTTATCGTGAATATAGGTGTAGGTACTATACTGAGTTGCATGCATGTTCCTGTGAAGTCTTTGTAGAGTTACCTTATGTCATGGACATTTCATTTGAGCCTGATAATTGTAATTATAGTATTTAATTATTGGTTTGTTAATTTATTAAATAAAATTGGTTTGTCTATCATGTCTATGCATGGCCACTGAATTATATTTAAATTAGTTTCGTCATTTAATTATTACTGTTATAATTAGCTTTATAGTTATTTTATTGTTTATTTAAAATATCTACTAATTTATTTTTAGGGAGTTGTTATTTTAATGTGTTTCTTAATAGTGTTGGGCTATACTAGCTAATCCATGTTGATTGTTAATATTTCTTAGCTTACATTTTGTTAACTGGTTTTACAATAAATAATTTACTAAATTATTAGTAACATTTATCATATTTATTGTTTTTGATTAATTAGACCGGTTCAGGTGTTGCCAGTTAACCGGAAGTAAAATCTAAGCTACTTTAGTTACATTATTTTGATAGGTGTGGCAAATCATCATTTGATTTTATACTATTTATTTATTCATTTTAATTTAAAGGTACATATATGCATGAACTTCTCTAGGTAATTAATTTTAGAGTTATAGATGTTTATTAGTACTAATATATGGTTATAAATTCGTTTTTAGATTCGAATAAGGACTATTAGCGGTACACCTGATCCTGGATATTTTAGTGTTAGCTCATTATTTATATCAGGTACGAATTCTTGGTTCTCTCTTTTTAATTAATAAATATTCGTTAAATTTATTGTGGATTCGTTTTCTAAAATTGTGATCTTATTGTACTCCGTGTGTACCTAATTGTACACATTCTCAGTTTCATTTCGAATTCCTTATTTTTGAATTTATTGTTGCCTTGACTCGTATATATTGTTTTATTTCGCATTTTCTTGCGACATTGTTTATTTTACTTCGTTTCGTGCAACGAGTCAAGCAACCTTTGTAACCTATTTGTTGGGCTCTTAGACCGATCTGTGTGGGTTAATCACAGACAATGTTCACATGGAGTTCGGAGTAAAGGTGAACTAGGCACCTACTCGTATCGGTGGGTAAGTATACGAGCACGTCTCTGGGGTACGAGATGTGATTAGATCATGATCATTATTGTTTTGTTGGGATGTTTTATACATTCCATATTTCTTCTTCTGGATTACCGAAGAAGGAACCATTGTCCTATACTTCGCTGGTGATTGGAGTTAGCGAGTATAGTTTTGTGTAAGAGACCCATATCGTATCCTACCTTACTTGCCTTTCGGCCTTATTTTCAGTGTCATTGTCAACTTAATTGTTTTAAATTATTAGCGCACTGATTCGTTTACCTGTGATAATTACTTCAAAATTCATTATTGATCTCTATTTCATTTTCACTTAAAAACTCGGTGTCGGTAAGACACGATTCACTCATACTTAAATATCATATTTTATTTAGATTATATTTGTACAGAGCATTTGGCTCACTCTTATTTGTTTCCTTTCCGCAGGTAAATAGGGGTAAAGCGGGAAGAGTGATGAGTGCCACCCAGTCATTAGTAGAGCTTGGCTTAGTAGATTTGTTGATCTTGAGAACTTATTTAGTTGGTTTTGAACTTTATTAGTTTCATTATTTTGGATATTTGGACCTCGTACTTTTAGTTGGATTATTGATTTGGTTTATTGCAGCTTTTTATGATTTGGAATTGTTTAATCTATGTAGCCTTATTATTAAAATAGTAGGGTGTTACAAAGTTGGTATCGGAGCTAAGGTTATAGATTCTGTAGACTGTCCTTTAGGCATTGACCTGTGAGTTGGGTTGACTTCGCATGGGTAGGATTAATACTTTTAATATCGACCTGTGATATGATTGTTTCGTATGTGCACTCACAAAAAGTTTACAGGATGCCGCCAAAGAAATCTAATGCAAGCCAAAACACTGGGGGAAATGTTACTCAGCAGATTGTCATGGATTAAAACACTTTTATGAATATGGTGGAGCAGGTGGCGGCTCGGCAAACATAGAATCCTGGTGGTAACACACAAAATCAAGAAGGCCAGACTATGTTCGATCGCTTTATGAAACAGAGGCCTGATTGCTTCAAGGAGGCTAAGACTCCGATGGATGCTGAAGCGTGGATTGATCATATGGAGATGATCTTTCGGGTACTTAACTGCTCTGAGCTGGAAAAGGCTCGATTTGGCATTTACCGTCTTGAGGGGGATGCTAGCATTTGGTGGAAGTCAGTGGTGGCTTCCCACGCAGCTGGATATGAGAATACTGTCACTTGGAATGTGTTTAAGGCACAGTTCGATCAGAGGTACTTTCCTGCCAGTATCCGTGAGGACTATGCTCGGGAATATCAAAGCATAACTCAGAAGGAGGATGAATCTGTGGCGGACTTTCAGATCAGGTTTCAGAGGTTAGCTGGCTATGTACGGTCCATTGCTGGTACAGAGGAAGATAAAATCATGAAATTCAAATGGGCTCTGATGCCAGAGACCAAGAGCTTCATCAGATTGACTTCCGTAAACAGAGAGACTTGCAGAACCAGAAAAGGAAGAGAGACGATGATTCTTCTAGATTTCAGAAAAATGGAGGATCAACAGGAAGATTTAAACAGAATGAGCAGAGGTATAACACTCATTTTCAGCAGAGGAATGGAAATCAGGGTAATCAGCAGAACAGGTCAGGGACTCAAGATGGGAATCAGTGGAGGAAAATCTAATTGCGAGCATTGTGGGAAGATGCACAGTGGCGTCTATTATTGGCTTACTAGATCATGCTTCAACTGTGGCCAGAAAGGCCATACTATTCGAGATTGCAAGGTGCCATTGAAGAAATCTGTAGACCAGAATGATCAGAGTGGGAAGAATAATCAGAAAAATGGTGGCCGTGTCTTTTCTATTACCGTAAAGGATGCTGCAAATACCCCAGGTACCATTACAGGAACACTTTATATTGGCAATACGAATGCTACAGTTTTATTTGATATTGGTGCTACAAATTCATTTGTTTCTACATCTTATACTAAACATCTATGCATCACACCTACTACGTTATCATAAGAATTTTCTGTTGGCAACCCTATTGGGGGAAATATGTTTGTGAACTCTCAGTATCATGATTGTGTAGTTATAGTTGAGGATAGAAAATTATTTGTGGACCTTTTACCTATTCCGTTGCGAGACTTTGATGTAATCTTGGGGATGGATTGGCTAGAGCGACATAAGGCTACTATCGATTGTCAGGGAAAGAGAATAATTTTCGGAGATCCAAATTCACCTGAGTTCGAGTTCCAGGGTTCTATGCCCAGTGGTTTGGGGAAATTTTTGACGGCCATCAAGGCCAAACGGATGCTTGCACGTGGTTGTGAAGGATATTTAGCTCATGTGATTGATTCTTCCAAAGAACAAACTAAATTTGAAGATGTTAGTGTTGTTTGTGAATTTCCAGATGTATTTCCAGATGACTTGGATGGACTACCACCACAACGAGAGGTGGAATTTTCTATTGATCTGCTACCTGGTGCGCAACCTATTTCTAAGGCTCCGTATCGCATGGCTCCATTAGAATTGCAAGAGTTAAAGGAACAACTGCAGGAACTACTTGAGAAAGGTTTCATTCGGCCTAGTGTTTCCCCTTGGGGAGCACCTGTCTTATTTGTGAAGAAGAAAGATGGTTCAATGAGGCTCTGTATTGATTATCGGGAGTTGAACAGAATCACTGTGAAGAATAAGTATCCACTGCCTAGGATCGATGACCTATTTGATCAATTGCAAGGAGCAAAATATTTTTCGAAGATTGATCTGCGTTCAGGATACCATCAGTTGAGAGTAAAGGAAAGTGATATCCCGAAGACCGCATTTAGGACTCGCTACGGGCACTATGAGTTTCTTGTTATGTCTTTTGGGTTAACTAACGCACCGGCAATTTTCATGGACTTGATGAACAGGGTATTCAAAGATTTTCTTGACAAGTTCGTGATCGTGTTTATTGATGACATTTTGGTGTATTCAAAGTCTAAAGAAGAGCACGAGGAGCATTTGCGAGTTGTATTGGAGATATTGCGAAAGAACAAGTTATATGCAAAGTATCAGAAATGTGAATTTTGGCTCGAGCAAGTTTCCTTTTTGGGACACATCGTATCAGCAGATGGAATCAAAGTGGATCCTGCTAAGGCTGAGGCTATTACCGATTGGCCAAGACCTAGCACTGTTACTGAGGTTAGGAGTTTCTTGATACTCGCTGGTTATTATCGTCGATTTGTTGAGGGTTTCTCGACCATTGCTATGCCATTGACACAGTTGACTCGAAAAAGTAACAAGTTCATATGGACCGAGGAATGTAAGGCTAGTTTCCAAGAGTTGAAGAATAGACTCGTGACATCTCCAGTTTTGACACTGCCATCGGGAATGGGTGGTTATGTGATTTACAGCAATGCTTCAAAGAAGGGACTTGGTTGTGTACTGATGCAGCATGGAAAGGTGATCGCCTACGCTTCGAGGCAATTAAAACCTTACAGGGTGAACTATCCGACACATGATTTGGAGCTTGCAGCTGTGATCTTTGCATTGAAGATATGGCGACACTACTTGTATGGTGATAAATGTGAGATATTTACGGACCACAAAAGTTTGAAGTACATCTTTACACAGAGGGAACTTAATATGAGGCAGAGGAGATGGATTGAACTTTTGAAGGACTATGATGTGAGTATTCAGTATCATCCGGGAAAAGCTAATAAGGTTGCAGACGCCTTGAGTAGGAAGAATTTTAGGAATTTGGCAGCATTGGTGACACAGCAACGACCTCTTTAGTGTGGGATTGAAAGATTTGGCTTGGAGTTTTATTCTCAAGATGCGGATGGTATGATGGCAATTATGCATGTGGAGCCTAGTCTTATCTCTAGGATTATGGCAGCTCAAGATGGTGATGAGGAATTGTGCACCCTAGTACGAGATAGTAAAGCAGGGAATCAACCAGGACTTCGTAGTGATGAGCACGGTATTTTTTGGTTGGGTAACCGATTGTGTGTGCCTAATAATAAGCAAATTAGAGAAGAACTATTGGAGGAAGCTCATCGATCACCATTTTCTATTCATCCGGGGGAGACGAAGATGTATCATGATATGAAAGAACACTTTTGGTGGATAGGTATGAAACGTGATATAGCTGAGTTTGTTTCGAGGTGTTTGACTTGTCAACAGGTGAAGATTGAGCATCAGAGACCGAGTGGATTGTTACAGCCTTTGGAATTGCCTACATGGAAATGGGAAAACATTTGTATGGATTTTGTGATTGGATTACCTAGAACTTTGAAGAAAAATGATGCGATATGGGTGATTGTAGATAGGCTTACTAAATCTGCTCACTTTTTGGCGATTCGTGGGAACATGTCTTTAGAGAGTTTAGCACTTGCCTACAGGAATGAGATTGTTAGACTTCATGGCATTCCAGTTTCGATTGTATCAGATAGAGATTCGAGATTCACTTCAAAATTTTGGCAGGGATTTCAAAAGGCATGGGGTACCAAGTTGAATTATAGTACAGCTTTTCATCCGAAGTAAGATGGACAGTCAGAGAGGACGATTCAGACTTTGGAGGATATGTTGCGAGCATGTGCATTGGAATGGTTTAGAAATTGGGATGAGTATTTACCGTTGGTTGAATTTGCATACAATAATAGTTGGCAGGAAAGTATTGGTATGGCTCCTTTTGAGGCACTATATGGGCGTAAGTGTAGGACACCGACTTGTTGGAATGAAGTGGGGGAGAAACTTTTGGAAGGTCCCGATTTGGTTCAGATCACTACTGATAAGGTAGCATTTGCTTTGGAGAAGCTCAAACAAGCACGATCCAGACAAAAGAGTTATGCAGATAAGGGTAGACGAGAGTATGAGTTTAAGGTTGGAGATAAAGTCTTTCTTAAAGTATCTCCGACGAAGGGCATCCAACGTTTTGGTCAGAAAGGTAAATTGAGTCCGAGATATATAGGTCCTTTTGAGATTCTCGAGAAGGTTGGAGCAGTAGCATATAGGGTTGCTTTGCCACCACAATTGTCGCGGGTACACAACGTTTTTCATGCATCGATTTTAAGGAAGTATGTTTATCATCCGCATCATATTGTTCAGTATCCTCTAGACACCTTCGATGAGGATTTATCTTGTGAAGAAGAAGCTGAGGCTATATTGGCAAGAGAGGAAAGGGTTATGCGTAAAAAGACGATTCCTTTTGTGAAAGTCCTTTGGAAAAATCACGATGCTCGAGAAGCTACGTGGGAGATGGAAGATTTTGTTCGCACAAAATATCCTTATCTTTTCGAATCAGGTGCGTTATCTGAATTTTGAGGACGAAATTCTTTTAAGGGGGGAAGAATATAATACCCCCAATATTTTAGTTAATTATCTAATTATCAAAATTTATATTACATAAAATATGTGTTAAAATATATTTATTTATATTATATTCTACAAATATTTAGAAGCTAGTTTTGGAATCCTAATCGGATTTTAAAACTTAAGATAAGCTTGAGTTAAGTTGTTTTAGTAGATCTGATCACCTATTTTTTTAGTCATACTAATCCTTTTACCCTTATAAACAAATGTTAATATACACGTATAGGGAGCACAACATCACAGAGTGTAAATCAGGGGAGGTAGTGTATCGAGATTGTCTCTATTTTTTTTGGGTAAGGTTAATTGAACTACCTATATACAAGTACTATGAGTTTGGTTTATACTATTTATTATATTTTATTCTAAGTATTTGATTAATTGTATGGGTGCATGCATGCAATGACAAGACTAGTAAGTGTGCAGAGTACTCATCTTGAAACTATCAAATACAATAAGGTTGGATATTGATTTCGATATATTTATATAATTTTTTTATGTTAAATGTTTAACTCATGTTGCCTTTATATATTTTCCAGTATTTCACTCGTCCATTCTTAGAATACGATCTAGTTATGGTCTTCGAATTCCCGGTTAATCTATTATTGTAAGCCAATCATATTTTTTTTATATATATACATGAATGGTTTTCGTTGTACATTAATTTGGCATGGTTATTAATTCTTGATTTTTTTTATTGTTTTGGTATTAATTTTTGTTTCCTTATGTTGGTTTTCATTATTAATACTACTTTTAGTGTATCAAATCATATAATTGTGTTACATTGGATTAAAGTTGTATAGGCATATTGTAATTTATTTTACTAATTTTTTTTAAAACGAGACGTATTATAAAATAAATTATTAATTTTATTTTATTTTAAAGGTATTGTTTGAAAGATACGTATGTAACTGAATTTGACCATTTTGGTATGTTTTGGAGGTGCTAGTGTCTTTGTATTCATAAAGGAGTTCTTTTGCATATATAGGATTTTATTAAATGTTGGTTACCATGTTTTAAGAATTGTTTTATCGTGAATATAGGTGTAGGTACTATACTGAGTTGCATGCATGTTCCTGTGAAGTCTCTGTAGAGTTACCTTATGTCATGGACATTTCATTTGAGCCTGATAATTGTAATTATAGTATTTAATTATTGATTTGTTAATTTATTAAATAAAATTGGTTTGTCTATCATGTCTATGCATGGCCACTGAATTATATTTAAATTAGTTTCGTCATTTAATTATTACTGTTATAATTAGCTTTATAGTTATTTTATTGTTTATTTAAAATATCTACTAATTTATTTTTAGGGAGTTGTTATTTTAATGTGTTTCTTGATTTTTGGCATTAGATTCCCTTTCCGTGTGTATTAATAGTGTTGGGCTATACTAGCTAATCCATGTTGATTGTTAATATTTCTTAGCTTACATTTTGTTAACTGGTTTTACAATAAATAATTTACTAAATTATTAGTAACATTTATCATATTTATTGTTTTTGATTAATTAGACCGGTTCAGGTGTTGCCAGTTAACCGGAAGTACAATCTAAGCTACTTTAGTTACATTATTTTGATAGGTGTGGCAAATCATCATTTGATTTTATACTATTTATTTAGTCATTTTAATTTAAAGGTACATATATGCATGAACTTCTCCAGGTAATTAATTTTAGAGTTATAGATGTTTATTAGTACTAATATATGGTTATAAATTCGTTTTTAGATTCGAATAAGGACTATTAGCGGTACACCTGATCCCGGATATTTTAGTGTTAGCTCATTATTGTTGTGCTAGAAATAACTAAGACATTTGAATCTCAAGCGCACAATTCGTTTCGTTGTAATATTTAATGATTCGTTCCTCAGGGACTAATATTTTCGCAAATCCTTAATTTTTAATTTAATCGAATTAGAACAATTGATTTTAGAAAATTTTGGATTTTATACTATTTAATTACTAACAGAAAATTTAATTATATTAAAATTATTTAAAAACAAAGAAAAAAAATTTGATTTTAACAAATAAAACAAAACGAAATTAACTAATTTTATTTAATTAACAGGAATTAAAAAAACTCAGTAAACACAACTCAGTTAATTAGACAACTCGAACAAACAGCATAGTGAGTCAACTCAGTGACTCGGTAAACCAGAGAACCATTAGATTCAAACACATTGCAAGAACCAAATACAGAACTCGGAAAAAAAAACACAGCAATACAATCTAGGCCATAAAACAGTTTGGAAACGAAAAATAAAAAACAGAACCACAGTTGAGTTAACTCATAGAAATCAATAAGCACTAATTCACCTAAACACAACGAACCCAACTTAGCAACAATACAATACTATCAAATAAACAAACGAAACCGAATCTTGGCTTGGTCAAACCAGAAACTCGGTATATGAGAAACCCAGCATAATCAAGCACAACAATCCCAAATTAAAACGGAACACCAAACAGCACCATGTCGACAATTCTGAATTCCAATTCGACAAACAAGCAAACCAGCAAATACAACGAATATGGAAAAACAAATTTTACAGCAACTCAAACACACGCTAATATTTTTATGAGCAGTACAGCAACTCAGCAAAATGGAAAATTGAATCTCGAACTAGTCAAACTCAGTACTGCAACTCAGAATTCAGGAACTAGCAAGAACCTCGAAATAATGGCAAGAACTCAAATAACGAACAATAACTCAATTACAAACTTAGACTTAGCAAGAACATCAAAAACTCAGACTTAGCAACGAAAAACTCGGGATACTGGGTATCAAACTCGACAGCAAATTCACAGCACATTCATCAATTCAAACGAAAATTGATAATACCAAGCTCAGAAGAAAAAAAAACGGTACAAAAATGCGAACTCGGGAAAAACAACAAAACGAAATTAAAAGCAAAGAAAAAGCAAAAGGGGTTGTGTTTGTGGGAAGGAGGAGGTTGGGGTTGATGTGTAAGAAATCGAAGGTGTAGAAGAGGGGAGGGGAGTTTGCTGAAAGGAGGAAACAGAGAGGTGAGATGGGTTTGAGTAGTCTAAGAAGAAAAAAAATAAAAATAAAGGTTTGAAGAAAGAAACAAATGTCTGTGTTTAACAACAACAAAAAAAAAAGAGTAAAAGGGGCAAATGGGCTTGTTTTGCTTCGAATTAAATAAATAGACTGAAATACGTAATGAAAATTTTATAAAACTATTTTTTTTGTTAAAATGCAATAACAGAAAAAAAAATAATTACGAAAGTAAAATTTAAACTAAAACGAGAATTTGGAATTAAAATGGCCCACGATAAAATTGAGATTTTTAAAGGGGCTTAACAACGAATTAAAACTAAAATTATAATTACGAGCAAGAAAATAAAAATCGTTACTTTCAACCCATAGTGATTAGCTTTTCGCTACTTTGTCCACTACTTGGATTTACGAAAATAACGAAACAAGGCAACAATAACGAAAGAGCAAGACAAGAAGTAAAGAAAATAAAAATTGCATTAATTATAATAGGAGTGTTTACAAGATTTGAAACTAAGAAAAGAAATACAAGAAATTAAAACTACCCTAAAATCTAAGTTTCTCAATACAAGGGGGGTGAGGGGGTATTTATAGGATAGGAATTAGGGTTAAGGGGGGTGTTGGGTAAATCCCCACCACACATTTGGGTTGTGTGGTGGTGAAATCCTAGCCATCTATTTGTTTCCTTCTCCCTTAAGCTTTGAAGAGTTGATCTTGGCCATACACTTTTCTAATGTGTTGGGATGATCTCCACCTCCACTTGTCTTGAAATATTCCTTTTGCTCCAAACTCCTAATTCTTCTCCTTCTTTCATTTTTGGTCCTTTTTCTTCCTCTTTTTCCCTTCCTTGCACTTTATTTATTTATTTTGCCATTTCTTTATTTATTTACGAATTTCCTGAAATGCAACAAAATAAATTATTAAAATACGAATTCAAGCAAATAAATAGGTAATAAAAATATGCAAAAATATGCACTTATCAAATGCCCCCATACCTATCTTTTGCTCGTCCTCGAGTAAAACAAAAACAAAAGGAAAATCTAGATGAAAAGTCCTATACTCCTTTTCGTAGGTTTGACGGTTGCATTTGGCATATGCAACAAGCCCTTTAAACCTCTAGGCAGCCCTAATGGACGAGTGAGGTCTCGTGAGGGTCTATAGTGAATGTACCCACAAAATCCAACTAGTTTGTATAAAAGATCACATGGCAATGCACACCACACATACATGTCCTCTCATGACACATCAACTTAAGAATTAAAATGAATTTGCAAAGTCTTAGTGTTGAAAGTGCAAGGATTCACATAGTCTACTCAAAGAACCATGCAAGATTGATTATAAGTTCATGTCAAGTGCAAAAATTATTGGTAACCATGCTAAGTCTACAAGGGCACACCTCAGAGTCAAAACTTGAGATCTCTTATGCAAAAAACAAATAAGCAATACCTCACCTTTCACTCACAAAAGAATATTCACTCAAGAACAAGGGTAAGTGTATCACTCAATTCCAACAAAATCAAATGCATGCTTGACACTTGGTATCATTCCAACTTAAATCACAACATACATTAATAATGACAATCAAAAGGTCTTTATTAGGGTTGTAATGGGGCTAGGGACAAGGTATGTCAAGAAAGGCCAAAATAAGGTGAAGTGTCAAAAGCTAGTAGTCACCATGAATATCATGCACAACACCAAACTTCCTCCCCACACAATTTATTTTTATTTTCAACAAAAGGCCTTGAATAGTCGCAATGAAGGAGGATTACAAAAAACATAAGTATGCTCTCATGTATGTATATTATTTTTTTTTCTTTTTTTTCTTTTTCTTTATTATTTTTTTCTTTTCATTTTTTTCTTTTTCTTTATTATTATTTTTCTTTATTTTTTTTTAATGAGAGCTAAGATAAATGTAGCAATAATCCTCACTTAGATTTAACTTGAACATCGACTATCAAGGTAACAACAAATATTTCCTCGAAAGTTATGAACAATAGTAAACCCTATTTCACACACCTTATTGCCCCCTTAAGTTCCTACTAGCCTTTGACAAAATGGGATCAAGAATACGTAAGGCTAAACAAGAAAAAGGTCTTAGGCGAGTAATGTGGTGTGTCACCGAAAGAATGTGATTAAGCTCAAAGGGTTAACTAATTGATCACATAAGCATGGTGTGGATATTTTTGGAAATATAGGTTATTCCTAAATGCCTTTATCATTTTATCATCAATCAATGTCATGCGTTCCAAGAGAGAATTCAAACAAGTGCTAGCAATGCAAATGACAAGTGGACACTCAAGCAAAAGAATATAAATGCAAAAGATGTGCATATAGGCTCAAAATCTCACTTGGTGTAGTAAAACATAATCAATCTCAAGTAAAGGTATCTTCAATGCACCTACTTGTACTCAAAGCATGAAGACCAAATCATCTTACACCTAATTATGTCCTTCTAATTTCATGCACAATTCAAATAAGTCTACTAGTTTCACCTTGATAGTGTAAATGTGTGAACAAGAACTTTAGCAAATCACTTCTCAAACAAAAGCTAATGGATCATAAGATTATCATAGCATGCAAGGGTGCATCAAGCCACTAGCAATCAATTAACAAGACTAGAATACGAAAAGAACTCTTTTTGTGATTTTTTTCCTTTTTTAATTTTTTTTTTATTTTTGATTTTTATATTTACACTAAAAACCCTCCCCCATACCTAGATCATGCATTGTCCTCAATGTATGCAAATGCAAGAGAAATGAGAAAGGAGAAAGTTGAGGAAATACCTGATAAGGGATGATGGAGACTGAAAAATTTCTAAAAAACTATGAAAGAAAAACAACTCACACACGCACACACTCCTCCCCCATACCTGCATTCTACTATGGGAGGTACAAAACAAATATTTACTAACCAATACCTGCTCTCGGAAAAACTATTTTTGTTATACAACCAATATATTTCAGAAACTCACCCACGAAAATAGCATAGACCACTCGAACGATCCGATTAGGTGCAAGAATAAAACTCATATTCCTAACTTCATCCATAGACCACGAGGATGCTTCTTTTTGTTGTTTAAGCAAATTAATTACGATAAGATGTTGGTCATGAATATCATGAGTTTCGATGAAAGATGGAGCACGAGTGGAAAATGAAGAATGTTATTCCCAGATTACACACTTGTATAATTGTAGAAGGGGGGGGTTGAATACAATTCTTGATATTTATAAATTTCTGATAAGAACTTCAGAAACTTATGAAGAGATAATTGCAATGTAAGATTTAAACACAAACACATATAAAATCAGGTGGTTAATATGCACCACCTGAAGCTTTTATTTGAAGAAAACTCTGTGATACAAAATGTACACAGCTGCCGTTTTACAACTCTTTGCTTCTAAGGATATTCAAGAAACCCTAAGCAAATATGTCTGTTTTCTTAACCTACAAAGAGTTGCTACACTTGGTTATATATCCCAAGTTTTACAAGTACTACTGGAATAAGATAATACTAATCTAATTCTAGTTGACTTGCTACTACACTCCAAATACACATGTAGCCGAAAGGTTGTCCTTGTGTTCAGACATGTCTCCTGCACCTTTCTTGTATTCATAGTGTAAATGGAATGCTTCTTTCTTTTGTGTTTCCAAAGTATGGCTGCCATACTGCTTTTTGTATCTACTATAAACTCATGTGATCTGTCAGTCAAACATGTCCTTATCAACTGCTAATCTCCAGCTAATCATAGAAAACAGTGTCAATGATTATCCGTTGATGATGTATACTGACATCCGTTGATGATGTATAGCGACATCCGTTGATGATGTAAAGAGCAGTATCCGTTGATATTGGGACTTGAGCTGTATCCGTTGATAGAGTGGATTTGAGTTGTATCCGTTGATAGAGTTTAGTCTTCATCCGTTGATACACTTTCACTTAGACAGAATTACATAGCATAGCTTATTTACAATTGGCTACCCTATTCTGCCTATCCGTTGATAGTCAACATGACTGTGGATAAAAACACTATCAACTGATAACATAGAGATACTGCAGTGTGCTACAAAACCTCATCCGTTGATGAGCTACCTGTCAACGGATAGAGTTATAAATCCTCATCCGTTGACAGCTACAAAACCTTAAACAATTTGATTGATTGTGAAGTTATCATCAAGTACAACATATTCCTAACAATCTCCCCCAATTTATACTTGATGGCAATAAAGCATAAATTCAGGACCTTGATGATAACAAAACATTCCTAAAGATATATAAAGAACAATACATAAATTGTATTAAGCTACAATAATTAAAAACTGAAAGTTTGAGAAATTTACAGAGAAATGCTCCTCTAGACTGAGCAGATTAGGACTGTTTCTTTCCTCTTGTTGGCATCACCCTTGATTTTCCTTCCTTGGCAGAGTTGGACTCAATCTGTATTTGGAGTTGCCTATAGAAGGCATCTTCTTCATCTACCTTTGGATTTAGCTTCTGTTGTAGCCATCTCAGGTATTGAGAACTAGCCTTTGGTAGTTGGTCTTCTAACCTGAAGAATCTCCTGTTACCATCTTCATCCCTGAACTCCATCATCCAGAAAGGTTGGAGGTGGATTTTCTGTCCATTGTATGGGATCTTCATTTTCCTTGGTAGACTTGATGGTGAGTTCCAATCCCTCCTTATTTGTTCTATTCTGTCCAGTATCTCCCCTTTTGCTATCTTGGAGAACCCTGTGTATCTCTTGATTGTAGAGAACACTTTGGTTAAGGTATGATAATTTTCTCCAAGAACCCTTTGTAGTGGCCATGTCCTTTCCATTCCTCCCTTGTATACAAAGACCAATCTTTCAGGCAAATGTCTATATTTGTCAATTCCTCTTACTTCTGACAATTCATCCAGATAAAGATTCATGTCAGAGTATTCTTCAATATCTGCCTGATAGATAAAATCATCCTTGTTTTCCAAGATTGGCTGCCTGACAATTGCAGGTACCCTAGCAACTTGAATTGGTTCCTTTGAAGGTTGCTTCCTTGGTTTCCTTTTCTTCTGTGTAGGCTTCTGTTGAGGCTTCAGCAAGAATGAAGGAACCTCAATGGAGTCAAGATTCATTGGTTCCTCTTTAGGTACTATAGGCTCACCATGGAAATTTACATC